>CM057455.1:1233268750-1234550625 GCA_016271365.2 Neoceratodus forsteri
TACATCACAGTATCCCCCCAGCCAACCCTACTGCTTTCTCACATTGCTTGCTAACCTTTAGGTTATCTGATATGACTACCCCAAGGTCCCTTTCCATTTTTGTTGTTGTTACTAATCCCCCCATTGTGTATACTTCACCTGTTTTTTTTGTATCCCAGTGAAGTATTGAACTAATGCTGACCCTCACCACCCTACGGAGACTGACAGGCATTGGGGGTGTGCCTTTGTATCACTGCCCATAACGTTCATGTCATTCCACCTCACTCCATCCTGCAGACACTGAAAGGTGTACCTTGGAGTCTTCGGCCCTTACACTCACCCCATTCAATAAGAAAATAAGCTGAGATGGGTGCAGTATAGGTGAACGCTAGGGCCAAAGACCCCAAGGCACAACTCAATGTCTGTCACTGGCTACATGGTGGTGTTGAAAATGATACTGGCCAAGGTTTTGTACAAGTTTAATAACAACAACATTACATATAGTTGGCTAACCAAAGGTGGAGAAGATAGGAAAGGTGTAAAAGGACCAGAAGGTTAAGAAGATGGAAGAGGTATAACAGGGTTTGCAGAGGCTGCAAGTGGCTAGTGCATAATTGAATGATACCACCATGTAACTCTGCAAGTGGCTAGTGAAGGTCTGCAAGTGGCTAGTGAAGAACTAAATTATTAATATGTCTGTAAATGTAAGAATTTAAAAGGTAATTGTTAGAACCATGTAATTGATATTTGTAAGAATAAAGTGTAGAAAAATAGGTGAAAGAGCATACTCAATGTTTAAGAACAGATGTCCTAAGCAGAATTAGTTTACCCTGTTCAGCAGAATGCTTTGTACCAAAACATGCCTTTTTGTAACTCAAAAGGTCATGGACCAGATAAAGATGCAGCTGTCTGAAGTAACCGCATCTAGCCTTGACTAGTGCAGTTCCTCATCTCATGATTATTTGTGTTTAAAAATATGCATAACAAAGAGCTGATAAGGAATAATGATATACTTGCTTTGTCCACTATTTACTAAAAGGCTACTTTTGCATTTCTAAGCAAATTCTTTTAAATAGAGTAAAAGTCCACTTACTTGTTTTCTGTCTCCTAAGCATGTTATTTTTAATACTCTAAAATCCCCTGACCACTTGTTTTTCCATCCAAGGATGATGATAAACGAAACTCCCCTGTCTCGGCAAAGTGTCAAATGTATCTTATGACTGAGGTATCTTATGGCCAATGCACTTTTGAACCATTGTCTCATGATTTATTGAATGACATAGTGTCTAGGCTAAAATCTGCTGTAGTAGTTTTGGGAAAATTCCAACCATGCATTTTTATTGTAAACAAGTTGAGTACAAGTACAGAACCAAAATGTTGGGTCCAGTGTCTCTTCGAGAGGAATGAAGTCTAAAGATCTGACTATCCATAGCGCTGAAGGACCCAGAGAAGTTGAGTATTGCTTCATTTTCTCTGCAAATCTGTATAGCCCTGTAATGCAAATATTACTAGCTGTTTATGTTGCTTGTTAGAAACACCCCAATGGGACTGCTCCATTGGCTGTGTAGAATTAAACTGTAGTAGATACACCTGGACAGTAGCAGGCTATCTGATGCCTAGAAATAATGTTAGTATGTATTCCCTTTTGTAAATTAGGATTATTAATCATGACAGGATACATTCTTATTGTTAAAATAGGATTGTTCTGGTTTCTCTTTACATATTGGGTAAATAACAGTTAATTTGGCCCTAAGCTTAAAAGTTTCTAATGTTTACAAATTATGATAGAATGCACCTCTTTTTGTGAATTAGGACTATTCATCCTGTCAGAGTGTGTCTTTATTGTTGCAATATGATTTTTCTGGCTAGTCTTGTTAATATTATCCCGATAAAGTACAACTAATTGGGCAAAGAATACAATGTGGTGACTTTATTGAATTACTGAGAATTACCAGTCAGAAGCCTGTATAGTGTGTAGCCTCACTGTTTCAGTGAGGCACCGTGTGTTTATTTACAGTAGGGGTGGGGGTGTAAAGGCATAAGCATTATGGCCGACAACCCCAAGTCACACCCCCGATGCCTGTCAGTCTCTACAGGGTGAGGCATTACAGTTGGAAACCCTAATGCCCTGGGTGTTAGTTGGTATTTTCACCCCAAATTTTAACATGAGCTTTTTGGGACTCCACCTCATGAACAGTGGCTCTATCATTTCGTTACTCAATCCCAAAAGGTGATTTTGCACAGTGACCATGGCATTCTGTGCCACAGATGGTAAAACACATTTCAGGCTGGACGTGAAAAATGACAGCTGTACTGTTCATGAGGAGGTGTGAAAAAATGGCAATATTGAAAATCTGGATTGAAAATATGAAAAATTGGTGAAGTTACGAGTGTGTGTAGAAACTGTGCAATGCACGCCCGTAATGCAATCATTTTTTGGATTTTTCACCAAATTTTCAACATGGGCATTTTGGTACCTCCCCTCATGAACAGTGGAACTGTGATTTTGTTAATCTATCCCAAAAGTTGCTTTCTCACAGCTACTGCACCATTCTGAGCCACAGGTGCGAAAACACATTTCGAGCAAGATGTGTAAAATGACAGCTGTACTGTTCATAAAGAGGTGTGAAAAAATTACAATGTTAAAAATCTGGAGTGAAAATATTAAAAATTAGCAACGTTACAAGTGTGCATAGAAACTGCACAATGCACACTCATACCACTGTCATTTCTTTTAATTTTTTCACCAAATTTGCAATATGGATTTTTGGGGACCCCACCTCATGAACAGTGGCACTGTCATTTCATTACTCTGTCCTAAAAGGTGATTCTGTGCAGTGACTGCAAAATTATCTTTCAGGACTGAGTATCAAAATGACAGTGACATGGTCACGCAGTGAGGTCCCAAGAAACCAATGTTGAAAATTTGGAGCCACAATTCCTAAAAATGGCTGAGATATCAACCTAAGCTGAAACCCTCCATTGACTTCCATTATACAGAGTTTACCCGATTACTCAGTTCGCATTTCGGCTTTTAAGAGTGCAGTCATGTCCTGGCCCAGAGAAGCTCACTGCTCCTGACCTCCAGAGGGTAAGTATGAGTGAGAGGGTGCAGGGAAGTGGGTGCTCAGTGGGAGGGAAAGAGGGACTGGGGAGACTATGGTGGACCATTTTCTTTTTTACAGGTAAAAAAACAACAAAAAGATGCTGGGGAAATGTTTTTCTTTCTTTTACAGGTTTTAAAAAAAACATTTTGGCACACTGGGGTTGGCTCCCAGTGTGCCACAATAGTGGTGGGGGGGGGCATGCCAACATGGATACTGTGCACCCTGATGTTGGCAGATTACAGATGGGTTTTTGGCAGAGCACATCCAACACTGGGAGTGGGCATCCCAGTGTCAGAAACATTTTGGCACACTGGGATGGGTTCCCAGTGTACCACATTTATGGAGGGTGGGGGATAAATGCCAACACAGGGATCGGGCACCCTAATGCCAGCTTTCCTTGGAGTGTGCAGCAGGTGGCAGGGGCCATGGTTCATTACTTGTTTCACCAAGAAAGGCAGACAGAATGAACAACTTGTTGACAAAGCATGGGCTAGGGACAGAGTGCTGGGCGGCAGGAGCTGACAAGGTTGCGAGGGAAGGGGAGGTGCCGCTGCAGTGATGAAACTGCTCTTGATTGCAGCAACAGATTTGTTTCAACCTCTTGGCTCTCTTTGAAGCTCATGTCATCGGCAGCTTCACTCTTCACTGGAGGCTGAGGGATGCGCCCAGCAAAGTGTCAACTGCATTGCCCACAATACTGACACACCTCTGAAACGTGGTACTGTTGTAAAATGTTTCTTGCAAGCAAACATAAAAACCTAAGCATACATAAATCTAGTGGACCCAATGGTTTTCATCCCAGATTTTTAAGAGAACTTGCTGAGGAGCTGGCAGGTCTCCTTGCAGTAGTTTAATTCTTCCCTAATGCAAGGTAGCATAATATCAAAATGGAAATTGGCACATATTACCCCTATACTAAACAAGCATTTGTCAATGGCGAATGTTGTCTCGCTGGCATTGGCATTGGTAGTGCCGGAGTTAAAGATGCATGTTAGGAATGGCAGTGAAGTATTGAAGTGATGCCAACCCCACCCCCACCCTGAAGAGACTGACAGGCACTGGGGTGTGCCTTTGGGTCATCAGTTATAACGCTCATGCCATTTTACCTCACCCTACCCTGTAGACACTGACAAGTGTCGTGGTGTGCTTTGGGGTCTTTGGGCATTATGCTTACCCCATTCCATAAGGAAATTTGCTGAGGTGGGTGCAGTATAGGAGAATGGGGTGAACATTTTATTTTATTTAGTTTTTGTTGACCGGTTAAGTGCACTAGTCAAATCCTGCCTATTTTCAGGCATGACCCGGGGGAAGGGGATACAGATGAATGCCAACTGACCTTGAACCAGATTAAACTGTTGGTGGTATTTTAGTGAAATGAGGGAAATTTGGCCAGGACACCAGGAAATTCCCCTACTCTTTTTGATAAGTGCCATGGGATCTTTGACATCCACCTGAACTACCACCAATTAAGGCAGATGGGACCTCAGTTTAACGTCTCATCCGAAAGACAGCACCTCAGAAGTGCAGCACCCCTCTCATGCTGCACTGCAGTGTCAGTACTGGGATATTAACCCAAGTGCCAGATGTGGGAACTGTAGCCACAGCCCTCTGATCTCCCAGCCTCAGAGGCGAGTGTGCTACCTACTGAGCCACTAAAACTGACAAGGCTTTGTGGCTGAACACTGCAAGGCACATCACGATGTGTGTCACTGGCTGCAGGGTGGGGTGGGGGTGGAATAGGGAGCATTACAGCCAATGTTTCCAAGTCACACCCCTGACACCTGTCAGTCTGCACTGGGTGGGATGTTACAGTTGGAAACCCTAACACCATAGGCGTGAGTCGTTATTTTCACTCCAAATTTTCAACATGGGCTTTTTGTGACCCCACCTCATGAAGAGTGGCACTGTCAGTTTGTTAACTGAAAGGTAGTTTTGCACAGTGGCTATGCCATTTGGCAGCACAGGTCCGAAAACACATTTTGGGCAGTATGTAAAAAATGAGAACTGCATTGTTCATGAGGAGGTGTATAAAAATGGCAACGCTGAAAATCTGGATTGAAAATAAGAAAAACTTGCGAAGTCATGAGCATGCATAGAAACTGTGCAGCACACGTCCGTAACCCAATTATGTTTGGGATTTTGTAACCACATTTTCAACATAAGCATTTTGGGACCTCCCCTCACGAATGGTGGCACTGTGATTTTGTTACTTTGTCCGAAAACATGATTTCTCACAGCGACCACGCCATTGTGTGCCACAGGGGCGAAAACACATTTTGGGCAGGATGTGAAAAATGACAACTGTACTGTTCATAAGGAGATGTGAAAAAATACCAGTGTTAAAAATGTGGCATGAAAATATTGTAAATTTGTGAAGTTACAAGGCTGCATGGGAACTCCACAATGCACACTTGTAACATAGTTGTTTTATAGACTTTCGTCACCACATTTTGAACATAGGCATTTTAGGACCTCTGCTCATGAATAGTGTCACTGTCATTTCCGAAAACTGTTCCGAAAACTGATTTCGCGCAGCAACTGCGCTGTTCTGCGATGCACATTCGAAAACATATTTCAGCCAGGATACATAAAATGACAGCTATACTGTTCATAAGGAGGTGTGGAAAAATGCCAATTTTGAAAATCTGGAGTGAAAACATTACAAATTCACAAAGTTATGAGCATGCGTGAAACCGCGCAATGTAAGCAAATAGAACAGCCAGCCATTTTTGGGATTTTTTTCACCAAATTTGCAACACAGGCTTTTTGAGAGCCCCCCTCATGAACAGTGGCACTGTCATTTTGTTAATCTGTCCTGAAAGGTGATTATGCACAGTAACTGCAAAATCACCTTTCGGGACCGAATAACGCCATGACAGTGACTGAATTCATGAGGAAGGGTCCCAATAACCTCTTGTTGAAAATTTGGTGTCAAAGTTCCCAAAAATGTCCGAGATATGCACCAAAGTTGAAAAAACCCTATTTATGCCATTATACAGCTTACCAGCATTTCTTCAGTTCGAGGTCAGCTTTGAAGAGTGCAGACGGTTCCCGGTCCACCAAGATCATCGCACCGACTCTGCAGGGTATGGGGTGGGGGAGGCAGGTGTACAGAGGTGGGTACAGGTTGGGAGGGGTGGGAGACCACAATGGACTGTTTTCTGTTTTACAGGTGAAAAGAAAAAAGTGTACATTGCGGGATTTATTTTTCAAGGACATTTGGCACACTGGGGTGGGCTCCCAGCGTACCACCTGATTGTTTTGGGGAGGGAGCTGTTGCTGATGGGGGATTGTGCACCCCCATCGGCACATACAAAAGGGGGGGCAAGAGCCGAGGGGGATTGGACACCCCCCTGGCACACAACAGGTGGGAGGGAGACATTATGCTGACAGGAACTGGGCTCCCCCATCAGCAAAATAAACAGGATAGGGAGGACTGTAGCTGATGGGGATTGGGCCCCTGTTCGGCAAAGAAAGACGGTTGGGGGAGCGCATGATGCCGAGGGGGATTGGGCACCCCCTCGGCATGCACTTTGGGGGTCTTTATGCTAACCGGGAGTGGGCTCCCCCATCGGCAAATGAAGTGGGACGAGGCATGTGACAAGGGGATTGGGCACCCCTGAAGTTGGGCAGCAGCAGTCAGTGCTGCCATGTTTACGTTGGGAGGCATGTTGTTGTGCCACTGCAATGAGAAGCTTGCTTCTCATTGCAGTGGACCTTTTCTTAGATCTGGTGGCCACATTCTGAATTGCTGGTGTGGCACCTGCATGTTGGCTGATGGGGGAATGAGGGATGCACCTACTGATGCGTTCCCTGCATTCTCCCATAGTGATGGCACCTCTAAATCTGCTACTACTGCAATAAGTTGACTTGTGTGCAAGTGCAAGCCAACATAAAAAGGGCGACAGAAAAAGAAGTGGCAAATTATTGCCCCATTAGTATTACATCTATATTGGGAAATATAATGGATGGTTTTATAAAGGAACAAATTAATCTACATATAAAAGAAGATGGGTTTACAGGCATTACTCAGCATTGATTTGTACCAGGAAGATCCTGTTTTACTAACCTTCTAAATTGCTTTGAACTGGTCAGTGGTGCTCTAGACCAGGGTCTACTGGTGAACGTGGTATATCTAGATTATGCTAGGGCCTTTGACTTAGTATTACACAGTGTGTTAATAAATATCCTGATAGAAGCACAAATGGACCCAAATCTTGTCTCATGGGTAACATCATGGCTCAGTAATAGGAAACAGAGGGTCAGTGTCAGGGGCTTTTTGTCAAAGTGGGGATCAGTGACAAGTGGAGTCCCCCAAGGGTCAGTACTGAGACCACCTCTGTTTAGTATCTTTGTGTCTACTATGAAAACATCTAAGGACACATCGGTCTGAAAGTATGCAGATGACACAAAGATAGGGGCAGTAATGAATAACATTGAGGCCTCAAAAAACTTCCAAAAACAAATACACCACTTAGAAGAATAGGCCAAACAACACAAGCTTACTTTCAATGAAAACAAGTGTAAAGTGATGCACTTTGGACATAACAACATCAAAGCTGAGTACAGAATTAATAACAAAGTGATAGCTAATGCAGACAATGAAAGGGATTTAGATGTAGTGATAACAAATACCCTGAACTTTGATAATCAATCTAGGGAAGTAGTAAGGAGGGGTAACAGGATAGTGGGCAACATTCTAAAAAATATTAGAAGCAGAAACCAAAAAGTGCTTATGCCCCTGTATACCTCATTGGTGAGGTCCATTCTGGAATATGGCACACCTTTTTTTACTCCTCAAAATAGAGAGAGTATCAAACTAATGGAAAAAGTCCAGAGAAGAGTAACAAAGTTTGTATTCTAAAAGACAAAAAATATGAGGACAGACTAATTGAGTTGGGTTTGTACTCATTAACATATAGAAGGCTCAGAGGAGACTAATGTTGTGTTTATTGGGCCTTTCATAATGAGATTATATGGGAATCAGTATGGCTAAATAGAAAGGAAGGAAATACTGTAGAACATCAAAGTTCCACTGTTACCAGCCAAGAGGTGAATTTTATAGAACTTCCAGACAGGGTAACTGGTTTAATTAAAGAACTGTTGATGTCTGGAATGTTTTGCCAGAAAAGGTAGCAACTTCTCCCAAAATGAATTCATTCAAAAAGGCAATGGATGAACATAAGGGTCAGAAAAAAATTAGTTTTTAGCACTGATACGTGGCAGGTCAAATATGGCCTTCTGAGCTGCATGACTCATGCTTGCATCTATGAACCTATGAACTTATATACAGGAAGAAAGCCTTAACGCCTGCAGCTAACCCTTTGGCTATCCTTTCCTCTGTGTGCCCCTTCACTGCCCTCATGCCTTTTCTGCTTCCCTCTGTTGTACTTGTTATACCTCCCTGTCTTCCTCACTTTGCATTTCATTATACCTCCTGAATACCACCATTTCTTCCATTACCACCTTGGCCACTTCCCTAGAGAATCATAAAGAAAGATCTGAACAAAGCGTCAAACTAGTCAAATGTAAGGTCTCAACACACAGTCTCTATATGTAGAGAAAACCAATCGCAGACCTCCATTTCTGAAGCCAGTTATAAGACATAAATATGACATAAATTCCTGCATTCCTCTCCCAGTAGGGTGCAACATTGTTCTTAAAATGTTTATTCCTCTGTTTGACTATGTGGACATGGTCTATGGTGATGCTTCCAAATCTGCCAGAGCTAGATTGGTTCCTACTGAATCTTTCACTTCTTCTGTTGGTTTACTTCTGGCTTGCCCCCTCTTACTCATCACTGCTTCCTGAATCAACTCCTTTCCCTTCCTTCCCTCCCTTTTATCCTGGCACCTATTCCACTGCTCCTCCCTCTTACCTTGGCCTTAAGCCCCTGTTGAGGTCCCATTTCATTTCTGCATGCTCCTGTTCTCACGCCGCAGGCACCTGATTCAGTGCCTCCTCTGCTTTCATTGCCCCAGTGCTTCTCCAAGAACTGCTTGGTGCACTTTGTAAGTTTCATATTTATTGCTCTCACCTGTTTTAGATTTTGCTTTATTTATTTTTTTTCTGCCCACTCTTTCTAGGGATCATGTTGTGTTGTAATTTACTATGCTGTTTGGATTGTTGCCTTGTCACTATCGGTAGTATGCTTTAGTTATTACTTTTGACTGATAGTAATATTATGTTCCTTCTATGCCAGCTACTGTGCTGGTATTCTTCACTGTTCCACCTCCCCCAGGTCACACGGCCACACCTGGAAATGATCCCCAGCTTGATGCACCTTTCCCAGTCACCAGTTTCAAATAAATAAATACATTTCAGCAGAAAGAGTAATAACTGCAAAAATTTACAATGAAGTTATTTAGGAATACATTAATTGGAGGCCAGCCACTAGTGAGGGTTTATTCAATCAACAACAGAAAGGATTACATAACTGTGCCACTTTTCCCAGAAAGATCAGGAGAATATGGCATGTTTTACATGAACTGTAATAATCACCATTTTTTCAACTTTTATTGATCCCCCCGTGAGAAAGTTAGGAAAACGTCTGACAGACTGATTGAATGGTGTAACAAAAAGCTTTCTCCTAGCCAGTGCATTGCTCAAGAAAATAGGAATGGCAGTTTTTGATTAAGAAAAAAACATTTTGTCAGATATCAGATGAATGGCATTCTTCCCCAGTCTATAGTGACTGTGTGCGTTTTGGGTCCTCAAGCTAATTTAGTTCTTCAGATGCATGTCTTTCCAACCTATCTCTCCTCTGAACTAACCATCTGGGATAAAGTTGTAGTCTCCGCCCAGCCCAGCAATACCCCTCATGTGCTGTTTCTCAAAGACCTAGTAAGTAAACAAAATAAATAAATAAAAGATATAGTTAAAGAAAGAAATTAAAAGACTCTGGCAGAGCCCCCTCATGAGTAGCAGTACCCAAATGTCAACATGGATTGTTGGCATATGATATAATTCCTGCATGTAGATCTCAGAAAAATAATTGGTACTAGTTGCCACAGCACAGCCTAGAGGTTACAGTAATGAGCTGTGAATGAGCTTGGTACATCCGGCAGACCTGGGTTTGATTCTCACAACTTCTACTTGCGTACTATGTGACTTCAAGCAAGTCCCTTAACCACCCCAGTGCTCCCGGGTCACCCCTGAAATCAGGCAATTGTGCTTAGTGGGCCTCACCCAGTTACCAAAGAGTTAAAAAAAAAGTCAATTTTACAGTACTCAAGATTCTGCATATTTTCTTTCCTAGTGTATATACTGAGGCTATCCTGCAGATGGCAGCAAATGTCAATAATAAACTACATAATGTTTTACTGTGGCAACTGCTGTAAACACATGGGGCTTGATACTCAACTGTGCTTGAATGATGTCCTAGTGCACAAGCAGCATCTTTAGTGTGCACTCACCCTGAGCTGATGGAAAAGAAGCAGAGACTGTGTTAGCCTGCTGGAGCATGCAAAATTCAACCAGTTTTTGTGACCAAAGCATAGCGCATTCAGTGAGGGTAAGCCAAAAGGAAGTGGGTTTAGCCCTCTGTGCATCAAATTACTGTAGCAACCTAAGTGAGAAATTGTTTTAATTGAGTATGAATTATCCTTTTGTTATGTGGCTCTTTCCAATCATTTAATGCCCTAACAATAAAAGAGTAAACAATTTAGAGCTTGCTTTTAACAAACATATTACATTTCAAATAAGAGCAGAAGTCAATGAAAAGTCAATCTTAACTACACAACTGTCTTACTAAATGAATACATTTTGAAACCTTTCTTAAATGAAGCTTCAGACAGTGCCAGTTTTAAGTTTAACCATATTGTGCTCCAGAGACAAGGACCTCAAAGGCCTACTTCCAGGAAGTCATGGCAGGAAATACAGTACTAAACCATGTTCAGAAGAACAAAGGTATTGGAAAAGCTTCTAGGGGATATGGAGATAACTTAAATAGGAGGGAACCAATGCCTTTGGTGCTTTATAAACCAAATTCAGAATATTCTAATCAGTTTGCAACTTTTTAGGATGCCAGTGTAATTCATGCAATGCCATAATAACACATGAATCATTACAGTAGTAATATACTATAAAGTGTGCATTAAGAGTCTACTAGTTATTGTGTACTTTTTGGGGAATGTGGTGACTGGAATACGCAAGCTGAGCAGGAGCATGTTTCCTGTTGTAACCTGGTAGAGGGGTTACAATTGGGAATCATACACCAATAACAAATATAGTGACAATAGGTGTATGGGGACAATAAAATGCACAAACAAGTATTAAATTACAGAAAAATAAAAGTAATACGAAACTGTGCAAAATCCATAAGGTACTGTGGTACCAAGGATGAGAGCTACCTGTAGGAGAAAGTACAGCCTACCAAAGGCAGGCTCCTCCCACTTCTGCAAAGAACTAAAAACTTTGTCAGATGGCTTCTAGCAAGAAGGTAACGTGCCCATCTGACTGCAGTGCTGACCCTGAGGAGTACTTCCACCTGGCATTTGACTAACAGGCTAGCTGGCTGCTGTTATAGATGGGTGAGGGGCATTTTGAAATTGGGGTCTGGACAGGGTATGACAGGGAGTGGGATGTGGAAGGAAGATTTTGAGATAGGGAATAGGCTTAGTGTGGGTGGAATCAGACAATGTTCAGGTCCTGAGAGTGGGCTGTTTTGATATAAATGTGGTAGACCTGTTTTGGGGTGTGATTAGACAGTGAGTGGTATTTGGGAGTAGGATTATTTATTTATTTATTTTATTCTTTGGTAACTGGGTAAGGCCCACTAGGCACAAGTGCCTGTTTTTAGAGGTGACCTGGCAGCACTAGGGAGGTTAAGTGACTTGTTCAGAGTCACACAGTATGCAAGAGGAGGTTGTGGGAAACAAACCCAGCTCTGCTGGATGTACCAAGCTCATTCACAGCTCTAACCTCTAGGCTATACTGCCAGACATCAGATTAAGCCCACAGTGAACCTGAACAGATGGTGGAACTAGAGGATTATATATTTATTTACATAGCATCAGGTGGATATCGGAACACTGGACATAAGGAATTGAATAAACTAAGAGAAGGAAAGGGACTCACAGGACCTGGATATCACATGGGTGGATTGGCTTCAGTACTGAGGGACAACATCAGGTGATGGGGAATCACATGATGCCAGGTACAACATGGGATACATCAGGAGAGTGGGGATGGATACCACCAGATTTATGTATTGAAGAGATTAACCAGAAAAACACACTGAACAACAAGTTGCTCATTTCACGGTGCATCATGGGGGAGGAGGAGGAAGTGGATATACATAGGTAATAAGGTAACACAAAAATTAAAACAAGAATCCAGGATATATGCAAGTATACAGTACATGAGCGCTGGGAGGGGATATCTAGATGCATGCCTTCTTTGGATGAGTGAGTGAGTGTGAGTAAGAGTGAGTGAGTGAGTGAGTGAGTGTGAGTAAGAGTGAGTGAGTGAGAGTAAGAGTGAGTGAGTGAGTGAGTTAGTGAGAGAATGAGTGAGAGTGAGTGACAGTGAGTGAGTGAGTGTGAGTAAGAGTGAGTGAGTGAGTGAGTGAGTGAGGGAGAAGATGCCTCTGCTCATCACTGAATGCTTAGAATTACTGTAGATGGATGGATGGTGATGGTAGCATCATGCATTTGGGTGCATGTCACAGTGCTACATAGTGCCTTGTCTGAGAGCAATTATTGCCTGAAGTTCATGCACCTTCCTGTTGCCCTAGTAGTATGGAAGCAGCATGTCACATTGTCTCTTGGTACAGTAGACTGGGTTTTGCTTGCAAGTATCAGAATCCCACACTGGAGCAGGCTGTGGACCAAGTGTGTCATGTAGGTCTCACATAATAGAAATAGCAGTAGTAGTATAGTATAGTAGTAGTAGTAGTAGTAGAGTAGTAGTAGTAATAGTAGTAGTAGTATTAAACTAGTATTAGTAGCAGAAATAGTAGTAGAAGTTTATTGCAGCTAAACATTACAGTTCAATAATTACCAAAACTGCACAATAATTATTAATACAGTTAGCCATACATGAAAACAATCCTTTCAAAACCGTGAGAATGTAAAAAAGAAAGATACTTATTAAATTATATACACAAAAAGTTGAGTCCCCAAATGCAAATAATGCTACAATGATTCTATATTTCTATGCTCGATGAAGTGGTGGGGCAGCTATCTTTAATGGGTTTAAACTCAGTTGAGACAGGGCTAGGGGTCTCATAGTCCCCAAGGGAGGCAACACAGGTTTGAGGGATTGAGAAAGGAGGGTAACACTCCACTAGCACAGTAGGTTGGTGTAGTGATATGCAGTACTAAGGGCAGACTGGATGGCCCTTCATTCTCCTTCTGCTGTCAAATTCTAAGTTTCTATGTTTCTAATGAGTTATCCTTTCATTACAGAGTGTGACTTTCATGACTGACCCATATTTATTTTGTTACATCTGGACAAATAGTCATACATTTTCATTGTAAACTTTATCGCATTCAAATTTGCAAACTGTTCACAGGACACATAGATACATGGAATCTGACAGCAAAAGGAGGATGAAGGTCCATCTAGTCTGCCCTTACTGTAATACTTCACCCTACTGACTTAATGTCCCGGTGGGCTCCCCCCACCCCATTATCCCATACCTCAAACCCTTACTGCCCGTCTTGTGGACTATGAGTCCTCTTGCCAAGTCCCAACCATACTTAACAGTAATAATAATAATAATAATAAATGTTATTTCGCATAAGCACCTTTCAGGCCATCAAGGCGCTTTACAAAAAGGTAAAAACAGCCATATAAAACAGTACACATAATAATAAATAAGTAGCATACAGATAGAATAAATAACAGGGAATCATAATTATATGGAGCTATTATAGGCGAGACTCCATAAAAAGGTTTTCAATGCTCCTGTTTGAACTCCTCCATAGTCGTGCACTCCCGAAGCTGACGGGGTAGAGAATTCCAAAGGGTTGGGGCCACGTACATAAATGCATGGGTCCCAGAAGATTACAGATACACCCTCAGAATCTCTAGCAACTCCTCGTCAGTCGACTGCAGCAGTCGCACTGGGTGGTAAGGAATAAGTAGATCTTTCATGTAGTCATGGCCCAGTCTGTGTAGGACTTTGTATGTCAGTAAACCAATTTTAAAGGTGATCCGCCACCTAATCAGCAGCCAGTGCAGATCACGCAGCACAGGAGTAATATGAGATACTAGAGAAGCCCCAGTTAACAATCATGCTGCTGCATTCTGCACAAGCTGCAGGCAGCGGATTTCAAACCCAGAAAGCCCTAAGTACAGGGAGTTACAATAATCAAGGCGCAAAGTCACAAAGGCATGGACTAATGTAGGCAAGTCCCTGGATGGAACCAGGTGCTTTATCCTGGAGATATTCCTAAGATGATAAAAGGAAGACTTGACAATGGCCGACACCTGAGATCATAAAGTCAGCCCGTCGTCAAGCACTACCCCCAGGTTTCGCACCCATTCAGAGGATAGGAGCTGAGAGCCCCCGAGAAAAATTCCAGAGGGCTGATCAGCCCTAAACCCCTCTATCTGGTGACCCAGATCCACTACCATCCCCTCCGTCTTTCCGGCGTTCAACTTTAACCAGCTCGAGTTCATGTAGTCCTGGATTTCAGCGAGGCAGGTATTAAGTACTGAGACAGCTCTATCCTGGTCGGGGACAAAAGACAGGTAAAGCTGGGTATCATCAGCATAGCAGTGAAACCTCAGCCCATACCATCTTGCAATGTCTCCAAGAGGCAGCATATACACTGCAAACAACATGGGGGACAGCACTGAACCCTGAGGGACCCCACACGGCAGGGAGAAAGGGTCAGAGGAAAAAATCCCCGACACCACTCTGACTCCAGCCAGTGTGGAAGGATATAAACTACCTAAGGACCATACCTGGCAGTCCACAGATGGACCTCAGATGTCCAAGCAGCACCCCATGGTCTACAGTGTCAAAAGCTGAAGAGAGATCAAGGAGCACCAAGATAGAATGATTCCTCCGATCCCTCTCCATCCGGAGATCATTGAGCACCCAAACCAGTGCCGTCTCAGTACTGTGCCTCTTAAGAAAACTGGACTGGAGAGGTTCATAGATGTTTTGAATGGTCAAGTGGTCATCCAGCTGTATCGCCACTACTGTCTGAATTACCTTCAGGGATCTTGGAAACTCACCGGATTCCAAGGAGCACCGGACTATCCAAGCCAGGACTGGGCTGATCGTATCCCAATAACCCATAATCAAGGAATTTGGGCCCAGATCCAAACTACAGCACGTGGGGCACATACCCTGGACAATCTGCATGACATCCACAAGCTCAGGCAAGGCAAAGGTACTCCAGGAAGCTCGAGGTGACCAAGCACCGATCATCAGTAACCCCCATAGAGTGAGTTGAGCGAACTTCTGACCTAATGTCGGCCACCTTATCTGTAAAGAACCGAGCAAGCTCATTGCACTCTACTTGCAAAAAGGGTCTTCAGAGCTGCAGACAGGTTGGGTTGTACAACCTGTCAACAGTTCAGAAGAGCTGAGCTGGTCGATTCTGAGCAGCAGCAGTCTCCCCGGACAAGAATTCTGCCTTCTTACAGAAGATCATTGATTGGTACACTTTATAATGTTCAATCAATCTAAGGTGGCCGGCAGCCAGGGGGATTTCTGCCAACGCCGCTCCAACCTAAGTCCTACTCACTGCAACTCCCTCAAAGGCCCATCAAACCAAGGGGCCTGAGGGTGAAGTGGGAGAGGATGAACACGGATGGGAGCAATCAAGTCTAGAGCTGATGAGATGGCCTTATTATAGGCCACCACTAAAGTCTCTGGACTCGAGCTGGTCACAGGAAACTCCAAGAGGTCAATCACCACTGCTAGGCCTTCAGGACTCACTTCCCATAAAGGGCAGTAACTGACCATCTCCACAGGGGAAGGCCTCTGAAGGGGGCACAAATGTTGAACCTCACGATGTAATGATCAGATCAACTGACTGGTTCCACCTCCAAGTCGGAGGCCTCGATCCCCAGGAGGAAAACCAGATCAAGAGAGTGACCAAATTTAGGGGTGGCAGAGGTAACAACTTGTGTAAAGCCCAGAGATGTCATAAGCTGGAGGAAGTGTTGTCAAAACTGTGAGAGATTGGGGATCACATGATGCAGGGTACTGGGTAGAAGCTCCTCTGTACAGCTCCAGCCTCCCGACTTTAACATTTTGTATTTAGAGTGGCTATATTCACCTAAAACCCTGAAAAATTGCTTCACGTCACCTTCTTAGCATCCTGTGCTCCTGCTGGCCAGATTTCAGTAGCAATGGAGGTCTACATGAAGAAAGCCCCACAGAAACACACCCCGACGGTCACCCCCGAGAAGGCTCTGAAGAAATCACGGGCCTCGAGTGCAGCAGATAAGCCAGAGCACTTGAACCTGATCGCTGAACAAGAACTGTTAACGCTGAGCAGATTCTTGGAGGAATTTAAGCCTTTCCGTGGGGAAGTAAAAGAAATCTCAACGGAGCTCAAATCCCTTTCTAAAAAGATCGAGGAGGTGTCAATAGCAAC
This sequence comes from Neoceratodus forsteri, assembly GCA_016271365.2. Classification (NCBI taxonomy): domain Eukaryota; kingdom Metazoa; phylum Chordata; order Ceratodontiformes; family Ceratodontidae; genus Neoceratodus; species Neoceratodus forsteri. Next base: position 1,233,285,402 of record CM057455.1, read on the forward strand.
CTCAGATAACACAGCCTGAATTTCCTCCCTTGAGAAATGAGTGGAAAAAATTGACCCCAGTCTTGTGGCTATGCCGCAGAAGTTCTCACGTCTTGAAGCTAAACTAGAAGATCTTGAGGGTCGCAGCCGCAGGAATAACATGGTTATTCTGGGGCTCCCAGAAGAAGAAGAGGGCCAGAATACAATCACTTTTATGCAGAAGTTGGTGGAAAAGATCACCGGCCCCTCTCCCTTCGGGGCCAAGTATATTATAAAGAGGGCACATAGGTCCTTGCGACCAAAGCCTCCCCCAGGAGCAACACCACATCCCATTATATGCCGCTTTTTGAATTATTTGGAGCGGCAACATTTCCTGGCAAAAGTTAAAGAATTGCAAGAAGTTAAGTGGGAGAACGCCAAGCTCAGAATCGCACAAGATTTACCGGGGTCAGTTAGATTGAAATGTACAGCGTTCCACCCTATTGTCTCAAAGATTATAGCAGCAGGACTTTGGTTTAAGATGAGCTACCCAGCTAGACTGCAGGTACAGGTGGCTGGTACCTAGTCAACCTACGAGGATCCTGAAGCTGCTCTTCTGGGGCTAAAGTCTGCCTTGCCTGACCTGTTTCGGGATACATGATCTACTTTCTTGGTGTTAGTGAAATCAGAGCTGGAAGGGAGAAGTCCTTCTCGGGTTAAATATGAGAGATGAGAAAAGGATTTCCATCTGATCCTGTGTGTTCTTGAGAGTAATGACTGAAGGGACTTCTTTTGCTGCGATCATATTATTTTCATGGTATATTCTATTGCTTAATACTACGGGGCAGCTGCATGTGTCAAAAGACTGTTTCAATAGAGGTACACTTTGTCTGGAGGGAGGGTTCTTTCCCTGCAAAGGCTGTGCTTGGTAACTACTTGCAGGGGCACTAGGGCATTTTTTAAAATGTCAGATTGATGCCTTTTGGCTCAATGCTTTATTTTGCAATGGCAATACTCAGGAGGGTGCTACCTTTGTATAATTTTTTATGGTCATGTGTTTTCGCTCTTGTAACGCCAGAGGGTGCCCTAGTTATTAACTTAGAGGTTTACCTCCACTAGACAATCCGGGAGTCTATTTTTTCCCAATGGAACTTTCTGGTGGGGGTCTGGGAATATATTAGGTTTTTCACCCAGGATTATTTAGATCTGCTGCTGGCCTGAGACAGCTTTGAAATTGTTTTATTGTTGCTGGTAGCAGCAGTTACGGCAGCGTGGTCAGCCATCATATTGCATGTTACCGTTTTACCATGCCAGCATTCTGGTTCATTTGTTTAGTTTCTAAACAGAGAACGCTCCCCTCTGGCTATCAGGAGCCTAATGTTTAAGTGATGTTAGTTATAACATGATTTCCTTTGCATATATATTTAATAGTTATCAGTTCCTTCAGGAAGGTGTTGCATAATTGGGTCGGGTTTGGAGGCGCATGTTGGGGAGGCTGGGGGGAGAGGAAGAGAAAAACAGTATTTTACTGAACGTTGTTCGTGATAGTTGGGGTGGTATGGTGGGTAGGGTTAAGGTTAAATTTAGGTCACTTGGCTTATTTAGTCTATAGGATGTTTGGGGGTACTATAGAGGGGGGTTTGTGGGGGATTAGAGTTGGGGAGGAGGGTGCAGAGTTGGGAGGGTGATACAGCAGCAATCGGGGGTACTGAACATTCAATTATTGTTGTAGTAATCTCCTGATGTTATGTAAGGGACTTTTTTCTCCCTACTTAGATGGCTAGCAGTATTAATCTGGCTACTTGGAATGTGAAGGGGATAAGGAAAAAAGTTAAACAATATCAAGTGTTAAAGCACCTAAACTTATTGTGTTCCCAGATTACGTTCTTGCAAGAATCTCATTTACTAGAGTGTGAAACTCTGCAACTTAGGAGGCAACAGGTTGGACAGGTGTTTAATGCCTCAGGGTCCACCAACAGTTGCGGGGTTATGGTCCTGGTCAATAGAGGCATTCCCTTTGTCTCTAAGCAAGTTCTTAGGGACCCAGGTGGTAGATATGTCCTGGTTCAGGGGAACCATTGGTCCATGCCAATTCTACTTTGCAGCATATATGGGCCTAATGCAGGTGACCCGGGCTTCTTTATGAAGCTTATCTCCATTATTCTTCCCATGCTTTCCATTTCTATAATTATGAGTGGAGACTTTAACTTGGTTTTGGACCCCGATGTGGACAGGTCTGGTAGTGGGTCGAGGAACCTGTCTCCCGGGCAGAGAGCATTCAGGAATTTACTGGACCAGTGTGGACTGTGTGACATGTGGCGTGTTTTACATCCCAAGGCCAGGGAATATACTTTTAACTCGCCAGTGCACAGAACCCAGTCTCGCACTGACTACCTCTTAATTTCCCAGGCACTCTTACCGGGGGTCTTAACAGCTTCGATTCAGCCAGGCCCAGTGTCCGATCATTCTTTGGTGGTTTGCAATCTGGCTTTCCTTAATATTCCCAAAAAAGAGACCTGATGGAAATTAAACGAACAACTATTGAAAGAGGTTAAATATTGTAGCTTAATAAAAGAACAGATGGATTTCTTTTTTTTCCACCAACTCTGTGGAGGGTATGGCACCTGATATCTTATGGGGCACCTTTAAGGCCTATATGAGAGGGATTATTATTAGCCTAGCTACAAAGAGAAAAAGGGCTTGAGAAGCTGAATTATTATCCTCACTATCACTAGTAAGGTCTCTGGAAGCCAACTTATCCTCCGGTACCTCAGACGAGGACACGAAGAGGCTCTTGGTAGCTAAAGATAGATATTTAGACTTGTTGAGGGAAAAGGCAGAGATATCCATTATCTTCACCAAAGCAAGCTACACCGACCAGCGGGAAAAAGGGAGTCGCTTGTTTGCTTTGAGATTAAAACAGCAGGAATCTGCAAGATTTATTCCTCCAATCAGGGCCCAGGCAGATGGATCCTTGAAGGTATCCCCTTCAGAGATTGTACAGGAATTTGCCTCGTACTACTAGCAATTATATAAGGATATGGACAGTCCTCTTTCCTTGGAGGCACTGGAGGCGTACCTTAAGGAATCTTCTCTCCCTTCCCTGTCAGATTCACAGAGGAAGTTGTTATCCTCCCCAATATCTCTTGAGGAAATATAGGAGGTCATCAGGGCTCTGCCCTTGGATAAGGTCCCGGGGCCGGATGGTTTTTCTGCGTTATTTTACAAAACTTTCTGAGCACAATTATTACTGGTACTTCACCGGTTGTACCTCCATACTCTCTTTGGGGCAGGGGTAGATACACATTTGTTTGAAGCCCTGATCGTTCTTCTTCCCAAACCTGATAAAGACCCCGAGTTAGTTCAAAACTACAGGCCCATTTCTGTTTTGAATCAGGATGTCAAAATTCTCTCAAAGATATTGGCCGACAGGATAACCCGGGTCCTCCTGGACCTGATTAGTATGTCTCAGGTGGGATTTATGAGGGGACGGTCATCATCAGATCATTTACGCACTCTTTCGCATGTCTTCTCGGTGTCCAGGGATGCCATCTTTCCTGCAGGACTGGTTTCCCTGGATGCCGAGAAGGCATTTGATCGTGTCAACTGGAATTTTTTGTTCCAGGTTCTTAAGGTGTTTGACTTTCCTACCATGTTCATAGACAGGATTCTGGCTCTATATCGGACCCCCTCAGCCAGAATTTCCTGCAATGGAGCATTTTCTAAACCCATTCTTTTATTTTCCGGCACCAGGCAGGGTTGTCCCCTTTCCCCTCTTTTATTCAAGTTATACTTAGAGCCCCTTATCCTAAATATTCTTAATAATCTGGAGATAAGAGGCATACCGATAGGGAGCAACGTGGTGAAGATCACTGCATACACTAATGATCTTCTCCTCCACCTGTCTCACCCAACAGCATCTATCCCTGCTATGTTAGGGGAAATAGCTAAGTTCAGCTCTTTCTCAAATTATAAAGTGAATGCTAACAAATCATCCATTTTCCCTCTTAACCACAAGGTTTTTAAGTATGATATTGTCCCTTTTGGTCTTTGTTGGTCACCCTGCGTTCTTAGATACCTGGGTATCAATTTAACACGTAATCCCTCCTCATGGTTCAAAGAGAACTTGGAGCCCCTTTCCCAGTTGATTGTCCAGGACCTCAACAGATGGTCCAAGCTTCCTATCTCCTTATGGGGTCGTATTAATATAATTAAAATGAATGTTTTCCCCCATTTGTTTTACCCCCTTTTGTACCTTAACTCCTTCATTCCTTTATCCTGGTTTCAGAGAATGCACAGAACTTTTATTAACTTTATCTGGTCCAATAAGCAATCCAGGTTGGCATATCACAAACTGGCCACTCCAAAAACAGATGGAGGGTTGTGGATTCCACATCTGGCAATCTATTACTGGGCTAGTCATCTAGCAAAATACCTGCTGTGGGTGAGTCTGGGTCCTGAGAATTTAAGACCGGCCTGGCTCAAAATTGAGTTAGATTTTATCCAATCTGTGAATATGGACCCCTTGACTATGCTCCATGTTAAAGTTGCGTCCCTTCAAGACGTTTGCAGGTGCCCCACCCTTTGGACGTCATTAAAAGTTCATGCGCAGCTCTGCTCATTTTTGCGGTACACCCCACATTTGGATCTGTCCTAGTCCATTTGGAACTCCCCGTCCTTCACCATAAACAAACGGAGGATCTTTCGCACGTGGTTGCCCCAAATTGGGGATGGGATAGTATCTGCTTTTCTGGACAGTGAGGGGGCATGGCTCTCAGTTTCTAATACAATGCGTAAATTCGATATCCCAGTAACTCACCATTCTAGAGTGGTCCAATTAAAGCACCTGCTTTCTACAGTGTTTGGTAATACCCCTCCCCGTCCGCCTGCTTTTTCATTGATACCTGAGCTTTCCTCCCTACTGGGTTCATCAAGTGTTATTTCTAAAATATACCAAGTTTTATTCCACTGGAAGTACGGCAGACCTGAAGGTCCCACCAAGTTCTGGGTTTCCTTTCTCCCCCAATATACTCCCAACTGGCCGGTTTTATGGAAGTTTTGTCACAGATATGTATCTCAAAACAGATTACGGCTTATGCAATATCACATTATGCACAATATGTATTATACCCCAGTAAAGTTGATGAAATGGGGCCTTATAGGGTTGGGGTCGTGTACCAGAGGTTGTCAGGAAGATGGTACACTTCTCCACATTTTCTGGTTGTGCCCCAAAATAAGTCCATTGTGGGAGGCAATCCAGGCTAATCTAGATCTTATATTGGGTCTGCAGGATTGCTTCACCCCAGACATCTGTTTGCTGGGAGATTTGTCCTCCATTAAGGTTAAAATCCGGAGATTTCATATTTCCATGATTGCACTATCTGTTAAAAAAATTGTACTTAGGCATTGGAAGGATGTGGTTAGTCCAACATATCAGGAATGGATCAATGAAATTCTTGCTAATCTTCGTACAGAGAAAGCTATAGCGAGTCTCCATAACAGGTTGCAGAGCTACAAGTGTATTTGAGATCCCTTTCACACCCTAATCATGATTAGTATGGATAAATGAGTCATTGCTACAGTGTACTTCAACTTATACAAGCTTACTGTAATGTCTTATTATACTACAACATGGTTACTTACTGCTGTATGGGGTGGGGGGAAGGGAGGGGGGTTGGGGGCAGATCATGTATTGTTTTATATATATGCCACACATGCTGTAATTTTCTGTCCCCTGTATTGTGGAAAATCTGTTAATAAAGTTGGAAATGAAAAAAAAACAAAACTTTGAGAGATCGTCGTAGACCCAGGCATTGAAGTCTCCGAGTACCATCAACCTGGGGGAGTCCAATGCCATATCGGCGACGAAGTCTGCTACTTCCTGCAGGAATCGCTTCTTGTCCCCGGGTGGACGGTAGACGAGAGCTAACCTGCAACCTACACCAGCCACCACGGTACACTCAAATGATTCGGTTTCCTCAACTGGTACATTCGTGAGGCCCAACTCGGTCTTAAAATAGACCGCTACCCCCTACCTGCAATCCAATCTTGAGCAGTATATCACCGAGTACCCAGTCAGAATTGCAGCATCCAAAGTGGGGCCCACATTTTCATCCAACCAGGTCTCGGTGATGCAAGCCAGATCAGTTGTTTCAATAAGATCTGCAATAATTGCAGTCTTATTTTTAATAGATCTGGCATTGAATAACACCGCTCGAGTTGGATGGGCTTCAAGGACCACTCCAGCTACTTGCCTGCAACACAAGGCAGTGACCTTGGGTATGGAGACTAGATAAGGCGCACCCCATTCCAGACTCCATTTCACCCCAGGGCGTCTTATAGGTCTAACCAGACCAATGTGAGAGGTGCGTTCATTCATCCTCAAGTGTCCACACACCCCGCCTTATGAGCGATACCCAGCGCGCAACAGCACTGGTAGGTTGACAACAACAAATGGGGGGAGGGGCAGAGGGTGCAGAGAGTGGAGGATGAATAGCACCTGACTGGGGTGGAAAACCTACACATTTTACAATAAAAATTATAACCAATATACACAACTTTCAGCACTCAACCTCAAAGACCCCCAAAAGAAAGCAATAAAATTAAAAACAATGCCCACCCACTAAAAATATACATAAAATACCACCCTAATCCCCACTGTTTGGATGATTTCAGTCTCAGAAACTATTACAATCCCCTCTCACAGGATGCAAAAAACACATATAAACACATAAATTCACCCCCTCCCCCCCAAGCCCTCTCACAGCCAAGGAGAAGGAGAGTTCCAGGCACTCTCACTGCCCAGACTAAAATAAATCAATCAAAAACAAATAAAAATAAGCATAAACATAACATTCAAAAAGTAAAGAAATAAAACAAATAAAATGTGGATGCCCAGGTCTTCTCACCACCGGGGAGACCACAAAACAGTTGAAACAAAGATATAACAAAATAATCTAGGAGAGAAGTCATCCAAAAATGCAGGTAAATCCAATGGGTAAATCCAGTCCGAAATTAGTCCAGCCGATAAAATCAAATACATCCAAAATGTGCAATAAGTCCAGCAAATGAATTAAAACCAGGATAGGGTCCAACCGAGAAGAAGCCAGCCAATGATCGACAGCAGCACAGGCCTACCAACTCTGCATCTAGAGGATCCCAACCAGAAATATTCCACTGCACCACCACAACACCTGGATCAAAGCCACAAAGTATCCATTCTTGGGTGTCTACGGGCGCCCTAGGATCACCAGCCAACTCCCTGACTAAAGATCCCCGGAGCCCCCGTGAAGCAACAGAATCTAGTCGGTGATCCCCAGCAGAGTCAGGCCAAAGTCAGGCCAGTCTCATAGAGTGCAAACTTCAGACCCACCAAAACACAGTCTGGGGCCCACCACTTGATTCTTCAACCCAGCACGCAACTGGCACCTTCATCCAATCCACAAGGCTCCCAGAACTCATTCCTAGTGTGGACTTCCACACACGATTTTTTTAAGACTCCTACAGCTCCTCCTCAGAACAGATTCCTCAATAGGCTGGCAGCCCGTATGTCCTTCGGCAGCCCATATCACAAATCCCTACCGTCCTACTGCACCTAGATAGAGATTAAAGCAATTCTTCCTTGCCGACCACACGTTCAAACTTGGCCCGGTCAAAGTCGTCTCCACACAATTCACTGAGGCATCGACAGCAGCACCTCAGACCAAAGAATCCTGCATTTCCCTATGCATTGGCAGCTTCAAAAATGCTACCACAACCAGCAGGGCAATCAAAGCAACTGAGACTACAGAATAAACGGCCGTCTTACACCAAGCTTTAACGGGCAAAAGCAGATTGTGGCACAGAAAAATAGAATAAAACAACATAAAAGAGAAATGAAAAAACAGAGTAAAGTAAAATAAAGTGAAACAAAATGATATGCAGTTCACAGCTTGCAGCTCAAAGCGCGCCCAGCCTGGCGGCCATCTGGCAACAGGAGTGAACTCTGGGGTACCATTTAATCTTAATCCTATTAAGGGTAGCTGCCCCCACCACTTCCTCTGGCAGTCCATTCCATGGATTCACCACTCTCTAAGTAGAACTCCCTTAAATTTTTCCTAAAGTTGCCTCCTGCCAACCTCCTGTCATGATCCCCTAGTGAATGAAACCCTGTTTTTTTACAAATAAGCTCGAATAAGTTCACTGTTTACCTAGCTTGCGTAGAACTGTTCTGATATATTTTAGTCATTCCAAGATGTGTTATATGCTTCTTTATATGTTTATATGTACAGTTCCAATGTCCCTTGTGGTTTTAAGACTGAATTCTCAAGTTCTTTTGGTGAGAGGACTGTGAAGTGAATTTGAGCAGTTCTGGCACACAAAGGACTTAAGAAGACACTCTTACAGCCATAAGAGACACACGAACTGTAGATATAAACATATTATAAATCATGTTAAAGACCTTTGTTAAAAAAAAAAAAGAAATTTCAATATAAAATACAAATGTTTTATTCTGTAGAAGATTAGAGATTTCCGTTGAGGGAAATTTACTTTGCCACCTAAGAATGCCAGACTTTTAGAACTACGTGCATAAGACACCCTCATTTTGTTGTAAGAGTACCCAGTATGTTTTGAAATAAACAATCCTGATTGGCTAACAGTAATGTCATGATTTACAGTGTAAGTTAATATGGGTGATGTGACCACTTGTACAGTTGTAAGAGTGGTCACATGTGCATTCTTACAGTATGAGAACCACAAACCAAAGGTGAGTGGTTCTGATACCCTAAGAATGTAAGTGAGTCTATTCTTATAACTGTAAAAGTGGTCTTGTTACCCGTATTAATATATTATTGATCAAACTTGATCAATAATATATTAAATATCTAAAAAACCTTATCCAGATATGCCCATTTCCAGGGCAGCTACGCATGAGACACTCTTGACAGAATAAGATTGTCTCACTCACAAAAGGGACAGAGTACACTGATTGGTTGCCAGCGCTCACTCAATCTATAATATTTCTAATAAACATTCAATCCTAGACAGTCAGGCAGATCATGATGTTTAGTCTGCATGTATGTAAGGTAATCCCCAAGAAAAATACCTCACATTACAGTTTCAGGCCCAGATATTCAAACTGCGCGATTCTGTGGCGCAAGCCCATGCAGCTGCTCAAAAGTTGCGCAGGGGTGTGGCCAGGCGATATTCAATGGATTTGCGCTATTGAGCAACTTCTTTGAATATCACCCCCTGGCCACACCCACTGTGCATGGCGCAGTGGAACTGCTCCACCGCAAGTGGTTAGAGTGGAGCATTCAGTTGCGGTGGCGCAAGTTCCATTGCGCCATGTGCAGCACCCGCGACATTCAATGGTGATATGCAATGGGGCCATAATTTGCGCGAGGCACACGGGGCCATTTGCATCTAATTACGACTCATTTGCATGCCATTAGCATGCAGATGCACCGATCCCCATTTACTCTGCACCTGGAGCCTGCCAGGCAGCAGCCGCCAGGGACTGGACGCTTGCCGCCCGATGGCGGGCAGAACAGTATTTTTCCCCCAGCAGCCTGATCGGCATAATAAACTCCCCTAGTAGCCCGGTGGCGGCATAATGTAAACGTCCCCACCCCCAAATAGCCCGATCAAGGGCATACTGTTAACATCCTCACCTCCGAATAGCCCGATCAAGGGCATAATATAAAGGGTCCCCGAGTAGCCCAATCGCAGGTGGCATCCACACCTCCCCACGTCCAGACTCCTGGTGATCTAGTGGCCCTCACCCTCCCGGCCACGGAGCCCCACCACCCTGCTCCCCGTCAGCCAGCGGGCGGCAATGCCCCACCCACCTGCCGCCTCGCGCCTGCTGACTGACAGCAGATGCTGCACGCCCATTGGTTCAGAGCATGAGCCAATGGCGTAGCCCATACCGCATAAGGTAGTCCGATATGTGAATGAATGTGAGTGAAAGGGGACCCTTTATATTATGCCCACGATCGGGCTATTCGGGATGGGGGATGTTAACAGTATGCCCGCCGATCAGGCTATTCAGGGAGTGGGGATGTTAACATTATGCCCGTGATCGGGCTATTCTGGGCGGGGGATGTTTACGTTGTCTGCTGACCGGGCTATTCATGGGGTGGGGGACACATTTACGCTATGCCTCGAGCATCGGGCTTGCCGGGAGAGAATTACATTGGCGCCCATGATCGGGGCATGGGGCACTGGGAACAGTGGAGGGCCACCCACAGGTGGCAGCTGCCAGTGTGCGCCCTGCAATGCGGCAGCTCACCTGTGGGTGGCCTTCGACTTGATCCTTTTTTTTTGGCGTAAAGTTGTGCAGATGCAGGTAGGGGTTGCACTTGCATAACTCTGCATGGCCTGGCTGAATATCGGGCTGTGCAGTTTATGCATGGGCAAGCCCCCCCACCTGTGCCTTCATACATTACTGATGCGCCCTGGCGCATCAGGATTTGTGCAGGAGCACTTTTCCCATTTAAATATCGCACTGGGGTGCATCAGTGGGTTGTGCATGGCGCAACACTGTTGCGCCATGCACAACCCTTTTGAATATCTGGGCCTCATTGTCTAATCACACCACTATTAGAGCCTTGAGCCTCTGTGTATGGGTCTATAATCAGTAATCTTAGTGACCATCCTTTGAAAAAGCTAAGACTATTGCCTGTCTCCATTATGTAAACTTGAATACCAGACTAGCAACAACAGTCAAAGACATCTCTCACCAAACTGTTACATGCCAACCAACGTCCATGGACAGTTAAACCTGGTTTTTGAAAGATTTTCCAAAAGTATAACCTCTATCTCATGCTAGCTTTATCACTGGGTGTGGGACAGGTATGCAGAAAACAGAGAAATAGTAATTAGGTATGACTAGCAGAAAATAAGTAAATAATGGAAACAACATTATTAAAGTAATTCTAGGGTGTGAGTGATGTCAAAAAGTAAGGGAATTCAAAGTTCATGTTTAAAAAGATATTCCAGTTTTTAAAAACAAAGTCGGTAACCGCAGAACGTAGTTAAACAAATTTGCCCTGAATTTGAATTTTGGGATCTTCCTTTCTGCATTACCAAAGACATGTTTCATTAAAATAGGGTTTTTTTTCTTCAAACTTCATCTGTTCACATTGCTTATGCCTGCTGTGAAGTTTTAATCCTCTGCTTGTGAAATCACAACCTGATGTAAGAGACATAATTCCTGATGTCACAAGCAGAGAATTGTGACTTCAAAGCAGGAAACTCAGCTCAGAAAGATAAATTATATGGAATAACAAACCCATTTTTCCATTTTTATCAAAAGAAGTGAGTAAAAAAGAGTGGAATGTCCAGAAATTTAAATCTTGGGGGCATTTTTATGGGATTTAAATCCTGCTGATGCCAAAGGTAATTGTTTCACAGAACTATTGAAACACACTTTAGGACTTGTGATTGGAACTGTGCAGAATGCTGAACTCCACTGGTGGAATACATGCAGAATGGCAATTCCGCTTTGGAAATGCTTTTCAGAATTCCTTGTCTAATTATGCTGAATTATGAAAAGTATTTCTGTGGGATCACATAATCTGGAAAATGAATCTGTGTTTAACATAATCTGTGGAGTAAGATTCTGCATTTAACATTCCACTTTTAGAAATTCAGAATTCCACTTCCAATGGAATTCCACACAATTAGGTGGAATTTCTGAAATATTTCTGCATTCTGGCTGAAGTGGAATTTAACAATTTCACACAGTTCTACTTATGATTAGTGTTCATATTAGGAGTGCTTGGAATCTGTCAGATACCTTGGAGTTCAGGATCTTTTTCAGTATTCCGATTTTCAGTTTTGAAGGCTAGAAATCTGAATACTGAAAAATACTCAGATATGGAACGATTCTGAATCCTCATCCCAATGCTGTTAGATATTCATTTAAAACCTCCCCTCTTGCCTCCCTGGCTCTCTGAGTCCTTGATTGATGCCACCCTTACCTTGACTCTTCTGTTGCTGTTGTGGGTCACGACTATAGTTGAGACAGACTCCCCCATTCCACCACATCAGTCCACAGTCCAGTCCAACTCCAGTCCACTTGTCTCCATCTAGTCAAGTGACTGTCCTGTGACTATCCCACCCTAACCTGTGCCAGCCACCATGCCCCTCAGCCAGTCGTATGCCAAGTTTGATTAACCTCAGCCACCTTGCACCTACAAGCCACAACCTGAAATTGAACTTAGTTTCACCTGCTGCTGCAGCAACTGTTGCTCTGCCACTGAGACATCAACATGCCTCCTGAGTCCTGACTTAAATCCCCCACTCCAGTCCCAGGGATGAATGGATGCTGCACATCAGTAGGATGCTGGTTGGAGGTGGCCTACCAGCACTTTTCTTTAGGTTTCTACACAGAGACTCAGTTGACAGTACTAACTAGGCTGGGTCTGCCACACAGGGTCTGATGCTAGTTGGCCACCCCCATTCCCCAGCAGACACCTGGGGCTCCATGATACAGATGGAAGAAGGCTAGAGGAGCTCTTCTGTGGAACTTATGGTGGAGTGAGGTGGCTGCATGATGTGGGTTGGTGGGGTTCAGGAGCTAGGAGGGACTGGGTGGATAAAAACTGCTGGCTGGTTGCTTGCCTGCCATGCCAACTAGTTGACAACACCTAGCAAGGTGACTTAATGATGGGACACAACGAGATGGAAAGCACCGAGCATTCAAGGATGGTGCCACATACTGCTAGAAGCATAAAACATCAAGAAAATGAGCGGTCACTTGGTGAAACGTGTTTGTCCACTGGCCATTCCGGCTACTTGTTTTTAGATTCACATTGCTGTGGTGCACAATACATGTTTTTTTGCATATTATTTCGTTGTGCTTACTTTTGTCTTGCATTGATGGGTGCTCATTTTTTTGATGTTTCAGACTTAATGATGGCCAGGTTTGGGAACTGGAAGAGGGTGAACTAGACAAGAAGAACAGAACTGGCTCCTGTCACTACTAGTCTGACTAGGCTGATGATGGCCACCAGACCAATTGACCAGCCAATACTGGCATAGGCAGGCCACCACAACTTAAGCTGCCACCTGCCAGGTACTTTACGTATGGGAGGTGGTAGGGGTTAGGGAAAATCTTTGTTTGGGGGACAATGCCACCTTTTCTGGTAAACCAAATAATGTACATAAAACATATTATACAATGGCAAGAAAATTTCCTGGACTCTGACTGGTCAGTGTGTGACTGAGACAGTGATGATATTACACAATAACATCACTGTGTTGATTTTTTGGATGATATGGATTTTTTTTCAGAAACAAAGATATACTGCCTCACTAAAAAATCTACTAAAAACATTTTTATTTTTATTTTTGTTTTGTATAACATTGAGCCATTAGAGTGACTGTAATACAGCATTCCAGGTGGTTATCACACACCTGGGGTGGTGGAAGCACTCGGTTTCGCCTCATGCTTCAACCACCCCAGAAGTGACGTTATTACACGATAACACACACCTTGTCATGCCTTATTGCTTAAATAAAATATGCATTATTTACAAATGGAGTTACTGTAAGTTCACCATAAGAGATGGCATGAGTGTGGATCACAAGTCTTTAACCCTCAACTTTTATTTCCTCACTTTTTGACATTGTCACTCAACCTTAAGGTTACTGTAATATGGCAATAATGGTAAGGAATGGTGGTTGTACTGTACAAGGTCTTAAGCACACTGGGCGCAGTAGATAATGGCTGCAATTTTTGTCACTGTCCAGAGTGCTTATGATCGAGTATCTACTGTTGCCCCTTAACATTAAAATTATTAAACCAAAATACCCTAAGAATTGTTGTAAGAAGGACAAAAAAAACTTTATCCAGAAAGTTCAATCAGATATCCTGAACAACTACTTTTGTTCAGTGTTCACAGAGGAAGGAGAAGGGGAAGGACCACAAAAAGTAAACAGAAGATTTGGAGGGAAGGAGGTGGATACTACTCCTTTCTCAGAGTAGAGAGTCCTGAAGGGACTTGCAAATTTGAAAGTGAACAAAGCGATGGGGCTAGACAAAGTGCATCCAATGATATTGAGGGAGCTCAGGCAGTTAAGGAATGCACCTCTGACTGTCCTGTTTAACAGTTCACTGGAAACAGGAGTGGTTCCAAAGGGCTAGAGGAGGGCAAATGTAGTCCCATTTCACAAAAGTGGCAGCAGGGAGGAGTCTGGCAACTCTAGGTCAGTCAATCTGATATCAGGGGTGGGAAAGTTAATGGAATCACTGCTGAAGGAAAGAATTTAGAATATCTTGAATCAAATGACTTACAAGACCTGAAGCAGTCAGGATCTATGGAGGGAGGTCATTTCAAATGAATCTGATAGAGTGGGTGATCCGGGAGATAAATCAGGATGGAGCTGTGAAGGTGGACTCCCTAAATTTCAGTAAGGCTTCCAATACTGTTCTACATAAGAGGTTCTTAAGTAAGCTGGGCAGCTTTGGAGGGGATGCAAAGGTGGTAAATTGGGTAAGAAATTGGTTACAGCATAGGTGACAGAGAGTGGTGGTAAACAGAGTTCACACTGGAGATGGGAGGATGACCAGCAGGGTGCCTCAGGGATCAGTACTGGGACCAGTCCTCTTTAATGCTTTTATGAGTGATATTGCAGAACAGCTGGAAGAGAAGGCCTGCAACTTTGCAGATGACACCAAAATCTGCGATATAGTGGACACTGCAGGGAGGCACAAAGAATGAGCAGAGACCTGAGAAAACTCAAGGAGTGATCAAGAGTACTGCAGCTGGGTTTCTAAGTGAAATAGTGCAAAAACATGCTCTTAAAGCACAGAAACCCAGGGAAAGAGTAACAAATGGGTGGAGGGGTAGTGATGACCACCAAACAGGAAAGAGGCCTGGGGTAATCATATATTTTTTAATACTAAAATATTTTATTACAAACGTGAAAAGTACATCAGTAGTTAATAGCATACAAAGAACACTAATAGCAGGCATTACATTACTGGAATAATAAAAATATGGGGCAGAGTGATAAATGCAAATTGATAAAATAAGTCAATTTATGACAATATAATATCTTATGAGAAAAACTATATGGTAAAGTGTGACTCTGCTACTAAAAAAAATACAATATTGTGTATTAAAAGAATACAGTCCATTACCAATCAATGAACAGAAATCTAAAAAAAAAACAGCTAATCATGGTACAAATTCTGTGTCTGGGTCTAATTTGTACAAAATCCATTTTCCCCAGATTTTCTCAATAGACATGGAGCTTATTTAATAATTAATTGGTTTGTTTATCTAAAGAATGCAAGAGAATCTGTTATTGCCACCCATTGAATTATACTGGGTGGGTTTTTAACCAAAGTTTGGTTATGGTCTTTCTTGCCCCCATAAGTAATATGAAGAGAAGTTTCAAATCTGATGACCTAAAGGTGGCCAGGAAGTGTGACAAGGCAGTTGGGAGGGTGAGTGGAATGCTGGGGTATGTAGGGAGGTGTGTCACCATCAGAAAAAAGAAGGTGGTGTTGTCTCTGTATACTCTAGATTGTTGGTGAGACCTCACCTGGGGTATTGCATCAAGCTGTGGAGACAACATCTCCAGAAGGACAAAGACAGACTGGAGGCTGTCCAGAAGAGGGTAACTAAAATGGTGCAGGGCTTGCATCAGAAGCACTATGAGGAGAAACTAAAGGTCCTCAATATTTACACCCTGGAAGAGAGAGAAAGGAGGGGGGGATATGATAAAGACTTATAAATACCTCATGTGGGCAAATAAGGTACAGGAGGGAAATCTTTTTTTTGTGTGTTTTAAACTTTATTGAGTTTTATAAGAAAATACATCTTACAAACATGGATCACCAGGTATAAAGGAGACAGGCCTGGCCAAGGGAAACTCCTTGGCAGTACAACAATAAATGTGGTCCAGATGTATACAGATTATTGATCCCATACATAAAACAGATATTATCCAGTAACTTACTGTTAGAATAACATCACAATTAAAAAATAAAGAAACCATAACAACAAGGTATAAGGTATGTACCTTTAGAAAATGGGCAAAAGACTATCAGCTCTCTGATTGGCTGAGAGCTAAAACGGGGGGTACATTAACTTACGATAGATGCCCGGGTTAGAAAGAAGTGCCAATTCGAGGTGCCCCATTACCTAAGAATCTCCTTGGGCACCCTGAACTGGCAAAGTGACCAGACGCCATTATTTTGCCCTCGCTAAATCACCGAGATGTCTTCAGTCCATAACAGCTCATGCGCCACCTTCCCCCACCTGCTGTCCCAGTGTACAGGTTAAAAATAAGTGTTAAACATTTCTTACGTGAAGCTTCTGCCCCTCGCTGTGCCCTGTAGTTTTTTTTCCTCACTTTGCCCTCGCTAAATCATCGAGATGTCGTCAGTCCATAACAGCTCATGCGCCACCTTCCCCCCACCTGCTGTCCCAGTGTACAGGTTAAAAATAAGTGTTAAACATTTCTTACGCTGAAGCTTCTGCCCCTCGCTGTGCCCTGTAGTTTTTTTTTCTCACTTTAACTACCGGCTCCCTCGCTCATTCACCAAATCTGTCTCTGTGCACGCGCGCTGCAGGAGAGGGCCAAGTCAGAACTGGCCAGGACATCGAAAGAAATCGCACTCAATAAGGTGCAGTAAGAAGGGGACACTAACTGAGAGAGCTGAAACGTGCTGTTTAAATTAAAAAAAAACAGTACTCACGGGGGTCGCACTGCAAATGAATCCATACAAACAAAAGAGACACTGCAACATAGAAAACAAGGCTTTTCAAAGGCAGTAGCACCTCTAGTGGCATATCCTAAAGGGACTATTTAACAGAAGCTCCTCTTTCATATGTTAATTACTTTTTACCTATTTGTTCATACAAAATCATTTTATAAATAAAAAAAATAAGCCCATTTTTCTAAGCATAATAATGCCCTCTCAGGGTGGTGATATGGGCAATACCGGACATCAAGGGCTATAAAGGCCCTGGCCAGTCCGGTATTGCCCAATACCGCCCACCCTGTCGGGCATTATTGCTTGTATAGCTAATATGAAGATTAGTTCAGAGAAGGGAAAGAGCATCTTATATAGCCTGGGAAGTGCTGATTAAGCAGATGGGGAGAGTAAATCACAGGTGTTATTATCGAGGGGGAGAAGTTAGGTTTCTGTGTTTCCTCAGGTCTGTGGAGGAGGGGATCAACTAGATGAAGGGCCATATAACAGCCTTGTGGGATAACACAGTATAGAGGGATAGAAAAGGGGACCAGAATTTGTCATAAATGTTGAGCTTATGGTTGGTGGAGTATAGGACCCCTTTGAAACAGGCTAATTTCCCTGAGTTTCACTACCATTCTGACAGTGAGAGGTACTTTTCTTCCAGTGTTGAAGTATGACTCTCTTGGCTCTGACTAGAGTGCCTAATGTCCAATGTTTCATCAGGCCTGGCTTTAACTGATCTTCATTCTCTGACAGAAGTCTGAGTATCACTAGGGTAGGGGTGAGGGTGAGCTCTGTGGCAGTTATAGTCCTAATAACATTTTGAACTTCAGCCCAAAATGTCTGTAGTGTTAGGCAAGTTCAGAGTATGTGAAGGATATCTCCCCACATGGAGAAGCATCTCCAACATGTATCTGACGGCACTAGCCCCCATTGATACAGTTTGGCAGGGGTTATATGCCCTCTATGGAAGATTTTGAACTGGTTAAAGTGACTGCAGGTATTTATTAAGGCAAGGCGTAGACTCTTCCAGCAGAGCTCCCATGTGGGCTGATCAATGTTGATGCCCAAGTCTGCATTCCATTTATCCCCGGAGTGCCTCCATGGTCGCCATACTCATGAGGCGCAACTTCTTGTAAATATGACTAGCTCTTAGAGGTACTGCCACTACACGGGACCATTAACTTTTTGAGGCCCATGAGGGGAATATTTTTAGAAAAAAAATATGCTCAAGAACAAGGGGACATAGAATGAAGCTGGAGGGGGTAGATTCAGGAGGGATGTGAGGAAGTACTTCTTCACAGAAAGAGTGGTGG
Organism: Neoceratodus forsteri; assembly: GCA_016271365.2. NCBI lineage: Eukaryota > Metazoa > Chordata > Ceratodontiformes > Ceratodontidae > Neoceratodus > Neoceratodus forsteri. Next base: position 1,233,303,375 of record CM057455.1, read on the forward strand.
ATGCTTGGAACACTCTTCCATTAGAGGTGGGGGGTATAAACAGTGGCAGGGTTCAAGAATGCATGGGATAGTCATAAGGGAATCTTATACAATCCCAAAAAAGGTTGCTCCAGAGCCCAAGTATGGTGCTCACAGTGTTAGTACCCAACTAGACTATGAAAAATAGCTGAGCACCCAGAAACAGCACAAAACAGTCTAACCATCCATGTAAGTGCCCCTCTAAAAAATACTTTATTATCTGCAAGATATTACATTGATGATGACTGCAGCAGAACTGTCCACACCCATAAACACCAATGTTTCATGTTTATACTGAGCGCCTGATAATGTTGATAATGCCACCCATAGGGCTAAACTAACATATGCTTATAGGCTTCAGATAGGACCCAGGGGATGGCCCAGCCCTGAAAAAACACAACACCCCAGGATCAAGGGTAGACACAAGTCCCTTTACAGAATCTGAAGTACAGGAGGTGCTAAATAAACTAAAAGCAGACAAAGCCATGGGACCAGATGAGATGCACCCCCGAATCCTTAATGAACTGGGGGCAGAATTAGCAGGCACCTCTGGCACTTCTATTCATGAAATCCTTGAAGGGCAGTGTGGTCCCTGAAGACTGGAAAAAGGCAATAGTGGTTCCACTTCACAAGTCAAGCAGTTGCAAAAAGGCTAGTAATTATAGACCAGTGAGCCTCACGTCTATAGTAGGGAAACTAATGGAGACACTACTCAAACAAAGGATCATAACATTCCTCGAAACTAGCAACCAACAAGACCCTAAACAGCACAGTTTCACAGCAGGTAGGTCATGCCAGACAAATCTGCTTGAGTTTTTTGACTACGCTACAAAAATAGTGGACTATGGTGGGGCAGTAGCTGTGGTCTACCAAGACTTTAGTAAGGCCTTTGACTCAGTTCCACACAGAAGGCTGGTGAAGAAGCTTGACCACACAGGGGTTGGCCCAGAAGTAGTCATATGGGTACAAAACTGGTTACAAGGCAGAACCCAGAGGGCACAGGTTAATGGAACACAATCCATGGAAGGCAGGGTGACCAGTGCGGTGCCCCAGGGTTCAGTGCTGGGGCCTCTGCTCTTCAATGTTTTTATAGCAGATATCGCTGATGGACTGGAAGGGAAGGTGTGTCTGTTCGCAGACAACACCAAGATATATAACAGGGTGTTCAGAAGGAATGAGCAAGATGGAAGCTGACCTCAAGAAACTAGAAGAATGGTCTGGAGTGTGGAAGCTGAGATTTAATGACAAAAAGTGCAAGGTCATGCACATAGGAAAGAAAAATCCAAGAAAGGGGTATTACCTAGGAGGTGAAAGACTGGCGGCCTCAAACCGGGAATAAGATCTGGGAATCATAATCTCAGATGACTTGAAGGTTAGTAAGCAGTGTGAGAAGACAACATTGAAAACTAACAGAATGCTGGGCTGTATTGGGAGGGGAATCACGAGCAGGAGAGTGGTGGTACTAGCATTGTATAGATCACTGGTCAAGCCTCACCTGGAATACGGAGTCCAATTCTGGAGGCCTCACCTCAGGAAGGACATTGACTGGGTGGAAACAGTACAGAGAAAGGCAACAAAAATGATTCAGGGTCTGCAGTACATGTCCTATGAGGAAAGACTTAGGGAACTGAATATGTACTCCCTGGAACAGAGAAGAGAGAGAGAGGGGACATGATTGAAACATTCAAGTACATAAAAGGCATTAACAATTTACAGGCACAGGAACTTTTTCACTTCAAGAAGGGCTCCAGAACCAGGTAACATGGCCTCAGGCTGCAAGGAGGGAGTTTCTCTACCAACACCAGGAAGTTTTTCTTCACAGAAAGAGTGGTGGACACCTGGAGTAGCCTGCCCCAATAGGTTGTGTGGGTCATCACTGTGGGGGAGTCAAAAATGCATAGTATAGACACAAGGGAATCCTGACTACAAAGGGCAACTAAAGTGTCAAAATACACTAGGTCTAAAACAAATGGGCAGACTAGATGGACACAGTGGTCTCCTTCTGCTGTCAACTTCTATGTTTCTAAGTTGGATATGGGCAAGGAAGGAGTGGAATCTGGCACAAGAGTGCTGGACTTCAGGAGGGCCGACTTTGGGAGGATGGGGGAAGTGGTAAAAGGGTACCTGGCCAGAATTCAATCTAGTATGGACACTAACCAGAGGTGGGAGCTCATAAGGCTGGGGATAGTGGAGGCAACCAAAACCTGCTGCAAGGCCCAGAGCAAGAAGGTTAGGGCTAAGAAACCAAGCTGGTTGAGCAAGGAGGTCATGGAAAAGGTAAGGAGGAAAAGAGCTGCCTTTAGGAAGTACAAGAAAACAGGGAGAGGGGAGGACAGGGAGGAGTACTTGACGGAATCGAAGGAGGTGACAAGGGCAGTAAGGGGACCCAAGGCATCTACGGAACTCAGGCTGGCACAAGGCATTAAGAAGCAGGAGAAGGACTTCTTTAGGTACATCAGGGAGAAAAGGAGCTGTAAGGACCACATAGTAAGGATTAGAAAGGATGGGGGTTGGGTGGAAGCAGGGTGTGATAAGGCAGAAGCACTAAATGAGTACTTCTGCTCAGTATTTACTAAAGAGAAGAGGGAGGTAACACCCAAGGGGGGAGAAATGGCAGAAAGAGGGGGGAGGGGTGACAGATGGGGAAATCATGGAGGTCAGAGTTTGGGAGGGTTTGAAGGCACTGAGGGTGGATAAGGCGCCAGGCCCAGATGGCATCCACCCCAGGGTACTGAAGGACCTGGCAAAGGTCCTTGCAGGACCTTTGGCAGACCTATTTAATGCCTCACTATATTCGGGTGTGTACCTCAGGGACTGGAGGATGGCTCATGTGGTGCCCCTCCACAAGACTGGCCCCAAAGATGAACCGGGAAACTACAGACCAGTGAGCCTCACATCCATCATGGGTAAGCTAATGGAGACTATCCTGAAGGAGAGGCTGGTGGCCCTCCTAGAGGCCAAAGGACTACAGGACAGCAGACAGCATGGCTTCATATGGGGCAGATCCTGCCAAACCAACCTGGTGAAGTTCTATGACTGGGTAACTAGGCAACTGGACAGGGGCCATGCAGTGGATGTCCTGTATATGGACTTCAGTAAGGCATTCGACTTGATGCTGCATGGAAGGCTGGGAAGTAAGTTAGTAGGCACAGGGGCAGGTGCAAATCTGGTGAGATGGGTAGGGAACTGGCTTCAGGGAAGGCAACAGAGGGTGGTGGTGGGTGGGGAGCTCTCACAGCCAAGGGTAGTGATGAGTGGTGTTCCACAGGGCTCGGTGTTGGGACCAGTGTTGTTTGGGTATTCATTACAGACATATCATTGGACATCAAGAGCAAGGTCAGTCTGTTTGCTGATGATACTAAGGTAGAAGCAGTGGTGGATGACCTCGGGGGATGGCAGGGGTTGCAGGATGATCTGGCAAAGCTTGAAACCTGGTCAGACACCTGGCAACTGGGATTTAATGCCAAAAAGTGCAAGGTGCTGCATTTTGGGATGAAGAACCCAAGGAGGAGTTATCAGCTGGGGGGAGTGCAGCTAGCCCAGACAGAGGAGAAGGAGAAGGAGAAGGATCTGGGGGGTGCTCATTACAGGGTCAATGAACAACTTGGCACAATGTAGGAAGGCAGCTGCAAAGGCCAACAAAATGCTGGGTTGTATTGCAAGGGGTATATCCTCGAGGAGGGAGGAAGTGATTTTGCCACTGTATAGGTCATTAGTTAGACCTCACCTTGAGTACTGCGTGCAGTACTGTCACCCATATCTGAAGAGGGACATTAAGTTACTGGAGTGGGTGCAGCGCAGAGCGACACAAATGATCAAGGGGCTGGGGGACTTATCATACAAGAGGAGGCTAAGGGAGTTGAACATGTACTCACTGGAGGAGAGGAGGGATGGGGGGACATGATTGAAACCTTTAAGTACATGAAAGGAATAAACAAGATAGGTATGTCCTTACGTAAGTAAGGTCTCCAGAACTGTACACTGTACTCCAGGTGGGGCCTCACTAGTGTCTTGTGTAGTGGAATTATAACCTCCCTTTTCCTGCTGGTGATGCCCCTGCCTATGCATCCGAGCATCCTATTTGCTTTACTTGCTGCCTTGTCACACTGTTTCCCTACCTTGAGGTCATCAGAGATGATAACCCCAAGATCCCTTTCCTGTTTGGTGCATGCTATATCCTCACCCCCAACTGATATATTGTGCCAGGGTTTTTGTGTCCCATGTGCATTATCTTGCACTTCTTTGCATTGAATTTCAACTGTCAAACCCCTGACCATTCTTCAAGTTTCTGCAGGTCCCTTCTCATTCTGTCTACACCCTCTGGTGTGTCTACTCTGCTACAGAGCTTTGTGTCATCAGCAAACAGGAAAATTCTGCCTTCTAGGTCCTGCGCAATGTCACTGATGAAGATGTTGAATAGGTCTGGTCCCAACACTGATCCCTGTGGTACCCCACTGATCACTCTTCCCTCTGTGGAGTGACAGCCATTTACCACCACCCTCTGTGTCCTGCCACCCAGCCAGTTACCTACCTACTGCACTACTGTCCTGCCCACACTCATATTCCCGAGCTTGTGTAATAGTCTTCTATGTGGCACAGTGTCAAAGGCCTTGCTGAAGTCCAGATAGCCCATGTACACTGCCCTCCCCTGATCCACCTCCCTAGTCACCCAGTCAAATAATTCAGTGAGGTTGGTCTGACATGACCTCCCCCTGGTGAAACAATGCTGCCTTGGGTCCTGTAGTCCATTGACAACCAGATGTTTCACCAATCTCTCCTTCAGTTAGTTCAGCTAGCACTATAAGTGCAACTGGTAACAGGCTTTACAGTTATTTGTTTTATTGTATCTCCTCAGCATTATACCTATCTCTGTGCTCCTTAGCTGTATGCAAAAGAGAGAAAGAGGAACTAGTCTCCTTCTTTGATCTCATCTTGCCACATACCTCTTATATTGAGGTTTCCCTAGTTTTAGGCAATTCTTTTCAAATAGTTTTACTGAGTTTCATTTTTCACCTAGTGGGAATAAGCTAATGAATGAAGTTATCATTCCATTATGAAAAATCATGTTTTCTTTTATGCAGTGCTACTTGAGGATGTGCTAGATGGCAAGCCGTTTTTCTGAGACAGCTCTTGTTCTCTTACAAATTCATATTTTCACACCTGTCCAGAGCCAGGGCAGGCACCACTCTGGATCTGTGATGATGTGACCACCTTTTCCTACTGTATGTACTAGGTCAGCAATACAACTCTTATTGTAAGGTGGGTAACTGAGAATTTAACTGGCTCTGAATCAATTTGCATTTACCTTACTAGCTCCAGTCCCCTCATATATGTATACATAGAAAGAAAGAGAGATGGACAATAGACAGACAGGCAGACAGATGGACAGACAGACATATAGGCAGACAGACAGACAGTTAGATAGAGAGATAGACAGACAGACAGACAGACAGATAGAGAGATAGATAGATAGATAGATAGATAGATAGATAGATAGATAGATAGATAGATAGATAGATAGATAGATAGAAACTGTATATATCTATATATATTCATTGTAAACAAACTGTGTTAATGCACCAGTTAGGGTTCAACTTAAAGGAAATGTGGTGTTAGGGTTTTCAATCCAAACTCATCCCCCCCACCCCAAGCAGTAAAAGAATAAGAACACACAAGCAACCACAGACAAGCATCATCAGGTAAGACAAACAACATATCACTGTTTCCAGATGACACAAGAGACATCTATCAAAATAGCCCACTGCTTTTGCAGCCTTGAGTACACAACAGAAACTGCAAGAGATACACGTCCACTTCTGGCTGCAGCTAGAAATCAAGAAAGTAAGGAGTCCATCTTGCTACAAATGCAGATGCACAGGGCCATCAGGGACCTGAGCCAAGTATCCACTTGTGGCTGTAGAAATACATCTGCAGCAGCAAATACACATCGATGATATCCAAATGATAACACTGCTTTTGTCTGCAGAAGTGTTTCTGCAGCCACAGATTACCATGCCCAGTGTAAGACATAAACAGTCAGTTGTGGCTGCAGAAGCATAGGCCCCTTTAGGCCTGTACTTCTGCAGCCATAAATACACATGCACACTGCACAAATACACACCCACTTATGCAGTCAGATTGTAAGGTTTCCAATCAGCATTGATAGAGTGTTTTTAAGTGTAGTATGCTGTATGAATCTGTTTGAAGGCACCAAATATGTGGTGCTACATTTATGTCATCTGGATACAGCTGTATCTTGTTTATGTTGTTTGTCTTAACTGATGATGGCTGTCTGTGGTTACTTGTGTATTCTTATCATTTTGCTGCTTGATAGGTGGGGAGTTAAGGTTTGAAATGCTAACACCACATTTCTCTTCATTTGTTACTTTAACAGGTGCATGAGCATTTTTTTGAAATGAATTTCCTTTTGTTTTGAGATAGTGAAATCAAAGCCTCATTCATGAAGGTCTCATTGGGACCTGTGTGAACAGATCCTTTGGTTGTGGAAGCACAGGGCCATCTGGGCCCTGAACTTCTGTGTGGCTATAGATGTGGATGTGAAGGGCCCAAAATACCCTGGAACAAGTGAGGAGTCTATCTGGCTGCAGAGGCACAGGGTCCTCTGGGCCCTGCACTTCCATGAGGCTACAGGTGCAGAAGCACAGGGTTTGGAGGTCCCTGTGCCAAGTGAGGAGTCATCTGGGCAGCTACAAATACATATGCAGAGGGCCCTTCCTTCATAACTTTGTTATTTATTTTAATATTTTGACCAAAATGTTTCAACCTAGTCTTTTTATGACCCCAGCTCATGAACCAGTCAGGTGAAATTTTTCAAATCCTGCCCGAAAGATAATTTCTCAGATTGACTGCCAAAATCACCTTTTGGACTGAATTTGAAAAAAAAAGTCACCTTCCTGGTTCATGAGGTGTAGTCTAAAAAATGCCAAGTTGAAAATTTGGTGCCAAAATCTTTTACAACAGCTTTGTTATAAACAGAAGTTGTTTTTCTATAAAAAGACAAGTTACTTTCATGAGCAGATTTTCTTCTTATGTTTGGTCTCACAAAAGAAGACCATGAAGAAGAAATCTCATGAAAGAAGATCACAAAAGAAAACTCTTACCTCACAAAAGAAGAAATTCCTCTCTCGTGAGCTTCTTTTCATTCGAAAGATTACTAAACACGAATCTCACATAAGAAGACCACGAAACAAGAAATTTCTTCTTTTGTGAGATTTAGTTGTTTTGTGAGCCAAGGTTCTTCTTTCAAGAGACTTACGAAAGAAGAATTTCAGTTCCTGAGAGAAGAATTGGGAGACCTTATTATGCTCTCCACCTAGGATTTTAAGGATGTCCCCAAACCATATTTGGGGTAATTTTTTGGAAAACAAAATCCAGAATTGAGCTAAATGTTTTCCGTTTAGCTAGATGTATGTGTTTGTTTTTCTCCAGGGCATCATTTTTATGAATTTTCAATTTTCTTTTAAAAAAAATTGAAAAACAAGATAGTGGCCATATGAAAGAAGGATATTTTTTCTCATGAAAGAAGAATTTCAGCTCATGAAAGAAAATTCTTCTTTCATAAGCCAGAAATTATTTTTTTTTTTTTTTGCATTGGGCATATAAATGAAAGATCCTACTGAGCATGCTCAGAACTAAAATTCAAATCCTTATAACTCAAGAACAGATTAATATTTTTTCACCAAACCAAAAAAATAAAAGCCTCTTTCAATGGCAAGCCCCTTCTATCCTGAAAATGTCAGAACAAAATTCCAAACTATCTGAGCTGTAGGTGACAGTAAAAATGAATGGCCAATCACTCCAATTTTTCTACTTTTTGCACTATGCAGATCTCAGAATTTGGACATCCGACCATCACAAAACTTGCTAAACCAAGGGATTGTCCCCCCCCCCCGACTGTGCATACAACATTTCATACAATTACACTGAATGGGGGGAAAGGTGCAGAGTTAGGGGTTTATTATTAAAACACTCTACACAACCCTAGCTACAGTATACATGCACTACCATGTCCCTATAACACACACACACACACATATATATATATATATATATATATATATATATATACAGTATATACACTGTGGCCCAGATATTCAAAAGGGTTGCGCCATGCACAACAGGGTTACATGCTAACTCCAAAATGCGCCATTCTGCAATATTCAGAAGGGCCAGTTGCGCCACTGAAAACATGCTGAGCAACAGCGCAATGGAAATGAAGGCATGCGCAACGAGAGGGGAGGTCCATGCATAAAGTGCGCATGCGATATCCAACACTTCGCGCAGCGCGAGAGCGTGCGAGCCGGAAGTTGCGTGAGTACCGGATTTGAGCCAAAATAAAAGGTCAAGGAAGCGGCGCAAGAACTCTAGCAGGCCGCAAACTGGGGAGAGAGACAGAGAGAGAGAGAGAGAGAGACAGGAGCTGGAAGGGCGAGAGGGACAGTGGTCCAGGAGGACAGAGAGGCCAGTGGGGTGCCGTGCAGTGGAAGCAGCAGTGGGGCAGCGGGGTAACACAGGAACAGCAGCCGGGGGCAGAAGCCAGGAGATGGATAGTGTCAGCTTCCACATGGAAGCTGTAATGAGGGGGTGAGACACCATGCTGCAGGGGACGGCGCTGAGGGGCCATCGGCGCCCCCGACAGGCGGTATCGCGTCTGCATACCAGCTTCGAAGCTGTACACAGATGTCGAGATTGTGGCCCGTACCGCCTGAACAGGGCAATACTGAGACGGCTCTGCGAGCTGTGCAGTGATGTGATGCAGGCACCCTCACGTGAGTCATGCTCTGTCCGTGGAGACCAAGGTGACAGCCTGCATGTGCCTGCTCGCCACGGGCACCTTCCAGAGGCCGACAGGGGACACCACAGGCATTACACAGTCGGCCATGTCACGCATCCTCACCCAATTCCTCAGCGCACTGCTGCCTCATGCTGCGGAGTACATCCATTTCCCCAGCACCGCGGCAGAGCGTACAACAAACATGCAGGAGTTCCACAGGGTAGCACATATGCCTGGCATGCTAGGGGCCATAGACTGCACCCATGTGGCCATTCGCACGCCACCTGGCCCCGACGGCCATGCTTATCGGAACTGAAAGGGCTTTTCCAGTGTCAACTGCCAGGTGGTGTGTGATGCCACTGGGCGCATCATCAATGTCTGTGCCACACACCCTGGCGGAGCACATGATGCCTTCATATGGCACCAGTCTGCACTGTGCCATCGATTCGAGAGTGGGAACATCCCCACGGGTTATCTAGTGGGTGAGTACACATGTATGGAATGCAAACTCTGTGCAAGGGTGGGAATGACACAGGTGCCATGGTAGTGGCACACAAGGATATGGGAAATAGGGACCTGACATGACACTGATCTCCACTATCTCCACACAGGTGACTGCGGATACCCACTCCGTCCCTGGCTGCTCACACCATACCGGCGCCCCACGACCCCAGCGCAGCTCGGTTTCAATGAGGCACATGCCGCAACACGTAACATCATAGAGCGGGTGTTTGGGATGCTCAAGGCATGCTTCCAATGCCTGTACACCTCCGGCGGAGCCCTACAGTACAGCCCCCAAAAGGCCTGTGGGATATTCCTGGCCTGTTGCATCCTGCACAACATGGCCAAAGACCATGGGATAGCCGTACAGGTCCAAGAGGGGGACAGCGATGGGGACGCCAGTGGCGCCGGTGATGTGGGTGATGAGCAGCCCCCCCTAGGATGGAGGGACCCCCGACTGACCCGGCAGGCCCAGCTGCACCGGGACACCATTGCAGAAGAGCACTATGCCCAACACAGGTATGTCAAGGGGACATGTGCAGGCAACACTGTCCATGCGCAAACCACAGGCACACAGGGGAACACACCGTGCATGAAGGTCAGGGGAGTTGAAGGGTCCAGGCATACCAACACACCATCAGAGAGGGGTGATCACTCATATGGACACACACACACACCAGGCAGCATACAGGGCAGCAGCACAGCACTGCGGAAATGACATTGCCAACACACAGCACCACCAACCACCCCCACCACCTGGACTGTCCACGTACGTGTGTCAGGACCTGGGCAACCTTGCACCTTGGTGTACAGTGCAATGCAGGCATCATCATGCACACGCACCTGTGGACAGCAGTTGGGAGAGTGTGCAGGTGGTCCGTGTGTCAGCTTGGTGAGAAGAGCACCCAGCAGTGCACTGCCCACCAGGACACACATTGCACACAGGGCAGCACCAGACAGGGCCTGCATTGGGAGACAGCTCAGTCAGGTAGCACTGTCCCATGGCCACCACGGATGCGTGGGTGGCCCCGCCGTGGCCTAGCAGCACTGGCAGGCTGAGCAGGGGCCACATCGGGTGGTGCTGGTGCACCACCAGGGGTCCCAGTGCGCGACCGCGACCTTGCCCACACAGGGGTCTGCATCCTGCCAAACAAACTTGCACCAGGGGTGCTCGGATGCCCACAGCAGAACCTGGCATCGACAGGCCTGGTGTCGCATACGCCTGGAACGGGAGTGGAGGCGCACTGTGGGTGTGTGGCATAGGGCACCTGACAGTGTGGCCAATGCGTCGCCACAGAGACCACTGCCTGGGTCAGCTTGTCAATGGCAGCGGTCACATCCGTCCGCATAAGGACCAGCTCGGCTCGGTCCCAGCACACTCCTGCTATGCCGCCTCCATGGACACAGACAGTGCCTCCACGGACCTTGCAACCCGCCCCTGCAGCTGTACCGACTCCTGCAGCAGGCGGTGTGCACATCCAATGGGTACTGTGCCCCAATGGCATCGCACCCCAGGGTGTGGACGGTCCTGGTGCACAGCACCCCTTGAGGGTGGGCACTGTTCGCCAGGACCAGGTATGGGCGGATCAAAGGGCGGTGGACATGTGCCACTGCTTGACACTGTCCCCCCAGACCTGGTGTGCAACTGCTGCTGCCACCCCTCCAACTGCTGAGCCCCCAGGTCCACCTGTTCCACCTCTGTGCTGTCAACAGTGCCAGACTCCTGCACAGCCACTGATGCTGCCCCACCGGTGCTGACAGGCACAGCCTGGGACTGTGCCAGCATGCTGGTACACAGGTGTGAACCAGGAAGGCCCAGGGGCACGTGCTGGCCTGCCATGTGTCCGTCGTGGGACACACACCTATCACTGGCCATTGCAGGCCTGCTATCATCAATGGTGCAGGTGCGTGCCACTGCCATAGGCACAGCATGCTGGCATACCTGCATGCCAGACTGCTGTGACACAGGCTGTGCACCCCCTGCACCCGTATCACTGACGCCGGAGTTGTTGGCCCAGTCTGCATGCTGCTGCAGTGCCTGCAGGCTGGTGGCGGAGGTGGATGGTCCCTCCTCCACGCCCAGCAGGTCTGCCTCACTGTCTGGACCCACCACCACCACCGCCTCCTGCAGACGAACAGGATCTGTAACAGAAAGAGAGTACATGTGAGTGCATGTGAACAACAGCCCCCAACAACATCACCATGTCATACCGGCAGTGATGGGCTTCCACCTGTCTGGAATCCTCCTCCTGGAACGCCCGCAATGGCACTCGGCTGCATGGCCGTGACCAGTGTCTCCTCTGTAGGGGTCAGCTGCAACACCACTGGTGGGCCCCCACCAGTGCCAGCACGTGCCACCCTGAAGGCTGCCACCTTCTCCTTCAGCCTCCTGCGGTCAGTCCCCATCTTCTTCCAGCATTCCTGCACGGAGCGCTGGTGGCTTCCGTGCAGGTTGACGGCCCGAGCTACCCCCTCCCATGCAGCTGCACGCTCCTGAGGGGTGCCCCTCCGTCCACTCAATACTGGCTCATCCTCCAGGTAGGCCTGGAAGAGGGCCTCGGTCTCTGCCGTGGTGAAGTTCGGCCTCCTCCTACGCCCACCGTCCACACCCTCAGCCTGGCTCTGGTCAGTCATGGTGATCTGTATGGGTGGAAGTGGACACCTGTCACTGTGCAGTCCACAGCATTTCCCCATGAGCATAGCTGCCGGCCGGGGCAGAAGCCCCCCGTTTCCTCTCCGCATGGCAGATACTGATAGAAAGGGTGCCCTTTGTCCCTTTCTAAGTGCCCTTTTCATGCTCAGCCCCCTCAATCTTTATCATCCTCCAGCACCCCTGCCCATGAGCAATGTCCTGAGCATCACACAGCATGTAACTCACCTCTCACCTGCAGCAACCAAATCTGGCCGGCACAACCCACTGTCGCATTTTTATAGCGCAACACATGCAAATGAGGTGTGGCGCAACTTTAATGACATGCTAATCGTGCCACCGCGCCTTTGAATGGCTGATCGAATGATTTGCATATGTCGGTTGAATATCGCGTATTTGGCGCTTAGCGTACACGGAAGGTCCGCTGAGCCGATGGCGCATGTTTGTGGCCGCGCGTTACACCGCATTGCGCATGCCCAGACAGGTTACGACGCGCCGATCGTGCTGCAGACCTGCTGAGCGCGATAGGCGATTCAGGCCATGGCCACCATTGTGCCAGTGGCGCTACAGCACTGGGCACTATATGGTGCTGTGGCACTTCTGCGCGAGCAGTCCACTGTGGCACTGGTGCTCTGCTTGGCAGTCGCCAGAGGATGCCTATACGCCCTATGGCGCTGTGTGTAGCCTTGCGCCATTGCCGTGACCTTGTGTATGCCCTCTGACCCTGGCGCTGTTGGCATGCCATGTGTACGTTCCTATTGCGCCTGTCTGGTGACAGCGCCATGTAAAGTGACGGCACTGTTCGAACAGCGCGATTGGAGCCTGTGCTGGTCTATTGCTCAACAACTCAACGCGGGGTTACGCGCAGCGGGCGCCTATTGCCTGCTGTAAAGTTGGTGCCATGGCTGGAGGAGGCGTGTCCTGAGCCAGCTTGAAGTGGCCAACCTGGTGGCCCTGGTGGAGCCCCATTGTGAGGCACTGTATGGTGAGGCCCCTCACCATGCCTAGGGACCCATGTGTGGGAAGCAAGTGGCCACTGACCTGGTGGAGGTCACTGGCCGGGCCGGTCTGCTGAGCAGTGCTGGCACCAGTACAGTGACCTCCGCCAGAGGGAGCCGGAACTGTCTGACGCGCCGCGCTCACGCGCCAGGTGGGGCGTGGTGCCCAGGGCCAGGTGAGTGTACCATCTATGCACCATATTCTCTGTAGGGTGTGTGTGTTGCTTGGGTGGCTGTGCATAGGTGTGTCATGTGTGCAGCTGTGCGATGGATGGTTATGGCTGTGTGGCAGGCACTCTCACTGGGGCAGGGGCACTCTGCTTTGAGTCACACTGATGTTTGTCTCAACATATGTCTCCCACAGGCCGGATTGTGAGGACACAGGACCAGGGTGATGTGGCATGCCAGGGCCCCGTGCCAGGGGTGTTGTGCCACAGCAGTAGCAGCAGCAGCAGCGCCAGACCCAGCTGCTGGAGGAGGTGAGTATCATTACTCATGGATGCTATTGCATGCTGGGGGCAAGACCACCAGCCATGCGGACACAACCAAAGGGAAGTCATAGTTCCACTATACAAAACACTAGTGAGTCCCCACACTGAGTACAGTGTACAGTTCGAGACCATACCATGTATGGACATGGACTGGGTGGAGAGGGTTCAGAGGAGGGCGACATGGATGGTGCATGGATTGCATCACAACCTATGCAGACAGGTTGACGGAACTGAACATGTACTCCCTGGAGGGGAGGAGGGTGTGGGGATATGATGGGGACATACAAGTATCCTACAGGGGGGAACAGAGTGCAGGAAAACAATATTTGTAAGCGTAAAGGATGTTCCAGGACTAGAGGGCATGGGATGCAGTTGGAGGGGGGTCGTTTAAGAGGAAACATGAGAAAGTATTTCTTCACAGGATGGGTGGTGGACAAGTGGAACACCCTGCCAGAGGAAGTGGTGGGGGCTGACTTGGTCACGGGATTTATGAATGCATGGGTTAGCTATAAAGGAATTCTGGAGGTCAGGGTGAGGGGAACGGACTTATAGGACAACAGAGTGAACGACAAGGTCAAATGGACAGACTGGGTGTCCCATAGGCCCTTATCTGCCGACACTGTCTATGTATCCATGTATGTAGGCATGACACAGGTGACCTGCATCACAGTGCAGCATCACGGCACGCCTGTGTATGCATCACAGGTGGTCCAGGCATGCACTGGGCACATAGCTGTGTATTGGCATCGCACTCACGCTCCACATCACTTGCCAGCCTAGTTTGTACTGTGATTGACATGGGCAGTGTGTGGGCAGTGGTGCGCATAGCTGGTGCCTCCTGTTTGTGATGGCCATGTGCATGTTCACTGTGGGGGTGCATGCCATCACAGGTGCGGGACATTGGGTTATATGGCTTGCAGGTTGGGTGGTGTTCAGGGTTGTGGTCAGTCTCAGCCATTGACTGTGTTCCCATTTTCCTAGGCCTCGAGGTACTCAGGAGGATTGAGAGGGTATTCGCAACTCACCCAGGTGTCACAGGAGAACCAGGCGATACTGCAGGCCACACAGCGCCATGGTTCCAGGAGGCGGAGGCACAGGACGGGACACCAGCAGCGGGAAGACGGCAGCCAGCTGAGCCATAGGCCACATTCCTTCCCACTTCTCCCATCCCTATCACCCTGCCTTCCTCTCCAGGTTTTATTCCTCCCCTTGAACACCCCTGCCTTTACCCGTCCCCCCACTTGTACATAGTTTCACCTGTTTATGTTTATATGTTGATCTTTAAATATACATTTCTATTTTGATACGACTGCTGTGTTGGTCTCTGATTTGCAACTGGCTATGGGTGCTCCACGCAGTAGGTGTACATGCCATCTGGGCTGGTATGGTCCTGGGTATATGTGTGTGTGTGTTTGTGTGTGTCCATGGGGAGGTATCACCAGCATGGCATTGACTTTCTGTTGGTCTTGCGTCGCTGCCACCCACTGCTGGGTGCACAGGGTGGGTCTGGCTGGTATGCTTTCTGCAGCATGGGGTTGACGTGGCAGGAGGATGCATGGTGTTTCTGCAGTGCCAGTCACTGCACATGAGCAGTGTCTTGGGGTCACGGTGCACGGTGTGCTGTGCGACAGGGGGCTGATGCACTGTGGTTGTCAACCCCTGTGTGTGGCACTCTCGCCTGCCAGTGGTTGTGCTGGGGTGTCATGGCTCTGCTATGCATTGCTGGCTTGTCCCCATGGGCATTGGATCATCCGTCCCACCCCAGTGATGCTGTGCTTGGGGTGTGCCGTGTGGTGTGGGTTCTGCAGTGTGTTCCTGTGCCCATGTGTGGCATGGCTGGCGGTGGCCCCAGCCTGCCTCCTGGATGCAGTTCCATTGCTCTGGGGCTGTGCTTGCGCTATGGCAGCTCTGAATGCTCAGCTGAGCTTCCATGGTTGCGCCATAGCGCAGCATTTTGGCTCAGCTTCTCCTTCCTGGTTGCGCGATGGCGCAGTATGTGCGATATTGAGACGTCGGTTGCTTGCGCAATTTGCTCTGCTCCATGTTTGAATATCGCACCTGTTGCGCATTTGCGCAACTGGTTTGTGCTTGCTCCTGCTGTTGCGCTACTTTTGAGCACAGTTTGAATATCTGGGCCTGTATGTATGTATGTATATATATATAAGAGAGAGAGAGAGAAAGAGAGACAGAGTTGCATATGCAATCTTTTTCTCATTGTCATTGAGGCACAGATCAGGAAGCATAGGAAAAACCAGGAGCAGTTGTAGAATTCATCAAAAATATTTATTTACAGTAACAGTAACATAAAAACACTTGTTCAGAATAACTATGTACAAAGGAGAAAAAACAGTTGTTTTCCTTGAGTCTCCGTGTCCCTTTTTATTATTCTTCTTCTTCTGCAGCAATTGGATTTTAGCGCCTTTATAAGTCCTTTCAACCCCCATTCTTAGCAAGCATCCTGTTTTTGAAAATATCAGGCAAGAGCTGCTAGAATACGGTGTGCTTGCTGAGTTGAGGCCCCTTTTGCACAGCTTTTGCAAAAGGCTTAAAGATTTGCACTAAGGTATCTTCTAGTTTCCAACAGCTTTTTGCAGTCATCTCAAATTATAAATCTATACATTTCAACAGTAACACTATATATTTTCTAAACAAAAGAGATCCCAACATCAGTTACATTTTCACACTATGATTTGCACATATTTTTATATCAGCTGCTATGTAAGGAAGGAAAAGACAGACAGCAAGTGAGGACTGAGAGGCAGTGAGAGGCAAAGAATTGTGAGACTGTTCGGGTTGATCAAGTCTGAAGTCTTACAGGAAAAATTGGTTGCGCGACCAGACAGAAAAGGAAAGATCTTTGCATTTAAACACTTTCTCCATAACAACTGGGACAGGGTCCTATTCTACCTTGTCACATACACCCCCCCTTAAGAGGGAACCTGTTTTATTAAATGGGTTTCCAAAACCTTTTATTCTCTACTAAGATTTGCTGCTTTCAGAAATTAAGCACATGTACATCATCTGTTTTTCTATAACAGTACAGCAAGCAGTACAGTTCAAACCCATACATTTGTTTTTCAACCTCCAGAATCCTCAATTCCTGAGCCATGTCTTGACAGAAAATCAGCATTGCTATTCTCTTTATCAGATTTGTGTATTACAGTGAATGTAAATGGCTGTAGTGCCAGGTACCGCTTTGTGATTATGGAATTTTTATCTTTCATCTGGTTAAGCCAACAGAGAGGATTGTGATCAGTTACTAGAACAAAATCAGTTCCTAGCAAATAAATCTTCAGGGACTCCATGGTCCACTTTGCTGCTAAACATTCCTTTTCTATAGTGGAGTACCTTTTCGCTGTCATGCAACTTCCTACTTATGTACAGAATAACACGTTCTGTCCCATCTACATTTTGACTTAGGACAGCACCTAGGCCTACTTTGGATGCATCTGTTTGTAGCAGAAATGGTTTCTCAAAGTTTGGGCTTCTTAAAACAGGTGCTGAACATAATGCAGCCTTTATGACTTGAAAAGCTTCATCACAGTCTGGGGTCCATTTCACATTATTTGGGTACCATTTCTTCATGAGTTCAGTGAGGGGAGTAGCTAACTCTGCAAATCTGGGAACAAATCTCAAATAATAACCAGCCAGCCCTCAAAATGACCTGAGTTGTTTCTTTGTTTTACGGCAGGGCTGTTAGCTACAACTTGTATTTTAGAAACCTCTGGCTTAACTTCTCCATTTCCCAACACATAGCTCAAATATCTAGTTTACTGCATGCCCAATGCACATTTGGTAGGATTAAAAGTCAGACCTGCATTTTTGATAGTTTGGATAACTACTCGTAGGTGTTCCAGGTGACTTTTCCAGTCTGGACTGTACACCACAACATCATCCAGGTATGCAGTACAATAACCACTGTAAGGGGATAAAATGACATCCATGTAACTTTGGAATATAGCTGGCACACCATGTAAACCAAATGGCATGGTGGTGATCTGATAGAATCCTATAGGGGTGGCAAATGCAGTTTTATTTCTGGATTCTTCAGCTAAAGGTGTTTGCCAGTAACATTTGGTGAGCTTGAAGGTATTGATATACTTTGCACCCCCCAGTTTGTCCACCAAATCATCTATTCTGGGGATAGGATAACTGTCAAATTCTGATACTTGATTATGTTTCCTGAAATCAAGGCAGATTCTAACACCCGCTTCTTTTTTGTTTACAGTTACCTTGGGAGATGACCAAGCATTCTTCAACTCCTCTATGATACCCAGTTCTTTCATTTTTTTGTGTTTCATTAACCACGTCAGCTCTTAACCACTCTCACTACCTGTATGTCTTTTGCCTATTATGATGAGCATTCTTTGTCACTCTTCGTGCTCAACCCCTTTTGCTCATCCTGGTACCATGGTAAAAGCACTGTTAAGTGCCTTTAGCACATTACGAATGTCTGCAGTTGTTTCTCAGGTTAAGAAAACATTCACCTTTACAGCACCACATTTACAGTTTGTTCCAGTCTATCATAGGCTACATCAATATCTTCCTTATCAACTGCAGCTTTTGGCATTTTTTCAGCCCATTTCTTGATGTTAGCATGGTATATCTTATTAGGATTTTTCCTGTCAGGGGTCTCAAACTCATAGTTAACAGTTCCAGTACATCTAAGGACCTTATCAGGCCCTTGGCACTTCATTAACAGCTTATTTTCTGTTGTGGGTAACAGCAGCAAAACCTTTTCACCTGGTTCAAAAACTTTTTCTTTTACCCCATGGTCATAATATACCTTCTGCTGGTTTTGGGCCTCTTCCTGATTACTATGGGCAATTTCAACATATTTTGCCAGCTTCTTTCTTAGGGCACACATATTAGATGTTATAGATAGTTTCTGGGTGGGATTATCTTCCCACGTTTCTTTTATGACATCCAGTGGCCCCTTTGGCTGCCTGCCATACAGCATTTCAAATGGTGAAAACCCTGTTGATGCCTGTGACACTTCTCTGTAGGCAAAAAGTAGGTAAGGCAAGTATTGGTCCCAATCTTTCCCTTCCCCTCTTACAAACCTTTTTAACATGCATTTTAGGGTTTGGTTAAAATGCTCAACAAGACCATCTGTCTGAGGGTGATAGGGGAAGGTTATTATGGCAGTGAAACCTAATAATCTGTACAGCTCCTTAAGCAATGTAGCACCAAAATTACTACCCTGAACAGTAATAATTTCTTTAGGTATGCTCACTCTGCTGAAAATTTTGGCAAGCTCTGCTGCAACTGTTGGAGCTGTAACAGTACGCTTTGGAACTGCTTCTGGGTATCGAGTAGCATAGTCACATACTACTAGGATAAATCTATTACCCTTTTTACTTTTGTCTAAAGGGCCAACCACATCCATTACATTTCTCCCACAAGGCACATCTATGAAGGGTAGGGGCATCATCGGCACCTTGTCTTTTCTAGTTACTGGGGTTACTTTCTGACACTTGGCACAGGAATTACAATAGGTAGCAACATATTCATGAATTCCAGGCCAGTAAAATCTATACAGCAATCTGGCAAGGGTGCGATCCCTCCGAGTGACCAGCCATAGGACTATTATGTGCTATCTGTAACAACTGTGTTTTATACTTCTGTGGTATAACCAATCATTCTGTCTGTTCCTGTGTCAGAGGTTTAACCCAAACTCTGTACAGTAACCCATTACATTTTTTAAACATTGGTCCACCCTGTTTTGATTGCACCCCCAGCTGCTTAAAATAACCCTGGAGAGAATCATCGTTAGCTTATTCTGAAAGAAAATCACAATCTGTAATCAGTTTAGTTTCAATATTTTTATATGTTAATTCTTTAAGTCCATCAGCCATTTGCTGCTGCAGTTTCTTCAGGCATCGTCTTTCTTTCTTAGATTTCTAAATCTTGGAACTGTGCTCAAACAAGTACGAATCAAAATCACTGAAAGGAAAAGTGTCCTCACCATCTGACATTTTCTTTGCCTGAGCTCTTGTCACCACTACTGCTGAAACATCAGGATTTACTCCCTCTTTGATCAACTCAGTAAATCCTGGAAAGTCATTTCCAATAATCACATGTACAGGTAACTTAGGCACTACCCCACTTTCATTTGGTGCTACACACCCTTAATGGTCAGAGTCACTTGGGTGGTGGGATAGTATTTAGTGTCCCCATGGATGCAGATGACACCAGTACCTGGTCCCTTTGCATAGTGTTTTCTCAGCACTTTACCATGCACTAGGGTCTGTCTGCTTCCTGAATCAATGAGTCCCTTAACAGTCTTATCCCCCACCTTCACATCTGTTAAGTACTTGCCCTAATTTGCCAAGGAAAAATCTGCTCCAGTGCCACTCTCCTTATTACAGCAGTTTCTTGCAAAATGGCCTAGCTTCTTACAGTTATACCAGATAACGTCTTTGTGCACAGATTTGTTACCCTCACCAGAATTCTTATCAGGCTTAGAGTTTAAATGGGTAAAAGAGTGTCTTACCGGTGCTTGGATGTTACCTTGCTGCTGTGGAGTCTGTCTGGCCATTTGGTAGTCCTCGACCAAAGAAACAGCTTTTTCCCCACTCTCTGGTCGATATTCCTTTACCACAGCTGCACATCTGTAGGCAAGATGTTGATGAATTGCTCTATGGCAAATGTGTTGATGAGCTGTGGGACTGTTTTGCTCCCAAGTTGGATCCATTTTATCAGAAGTTTTTCGAGTCAGGTGAAGGCTTCTCGAGGATTGTCGACCGAGTTGTACCTCAGAGATCAAAATCTCTGCCTGTAGCGCTCCCTGGAGATGTCATACCTTTTAAGGATTTCACTTTTCACCAGGTCATAGTTTTCTGACTGTGCAGTGTCCATACTGCTGTAGGCAAGTTGGGCTTTCCCTGTCAGGTAGGGTACCAGTCTGATTGTCCATTGCTGCTTTGGCCATTGGCAGGCTGTGGCAACTCTTTCAAAAGTTTTCAGGTATGCCTCTATATCATCTGAGGGACACAACTTTGTAAGTCTAAAAACAGAAACATAGAATTTGATGGTAGATAAGGATTGATTGGCCCACCCAGTCTGCTCCATTTCCCTACCTAATGGATAAGCTGCAGATCCTAGTTAACCAACAGCCTACTTCCTCCTACCCCCCCGAATTGCCTTATGTTTGTCCCATGCATTCTTGAATACCCCCACTGTTTTTGGCTCCTCAACCTCCTCAGGAAGGCTGTTCCATGCATCCACCACCCTCTCCATGAAAAAATACTTCCTCACATTACCTCTGAGCCATCCCCCCTCTATCTTCATATTGTGCCGCCTTGTTCTTGCTCACCTCTTTTTCTGAAAGATGCTTCCCTCTTGGACTTTTTTGATTCCCTTGAGGTACTTGAAAGTTTAATGGCTTTTAAGTTGCTTGTGTTTTGTTGCTCTTCTGGATCTGTGCCAGATTCTCTGCCATTGATAGCTTGCAAGGCATCCGGCCATCGCTGCTCCCATTGCTGCATCTCTTCTCTCCTCTGTGATTCTAAACGTTGAAGCTCTTTTTCTCTCTGCTTCTCTGTCACTTTTTGTGGTATAGCCCACCATTTGAAAAAGTCCATCAGGCTTTCAGGTTCTGTCCCTGCCTGTTCTTTTTCCATAACTTGTGCTGGCTGTACAATTTCAGACTGGACTTCTGTCTCTGCTAGTTTGGCTGCCATTCTCCTGGTAACCGCTCCTGGACTTGCTGCTGCAGAATCCATACAGAATCCTCTGTGCTTTCCTGGTACTAGGTCCAGTACCCATGCACAAAACTCCTGTGTTAGGGTATGCACGGTGTAAATCCCACTTAGGCTGACATCATCTGTCATTGAGGCACAGGTCAGGAAGCACAGGAAAAATCAGGAGCAGTTGTTGAATTCACCAAAAATATTTATTTACAGTAGCAGTAACATAAAAAAAACTTGTTCAGAATAACTGTGTACAAAGAAGAAAAAACAGTAGTTTTCCTTGAGTCTCTGTGTCCCTTTTTATTCTTCTTCTTCTGCGGCAGTTGCAGCTTAGCTCCTTTATAAGTCCTTTCAACCCCCATTCTTAGCAAGCATCCTGTTTTTGTAAATATCAGGCAGAAGCTGCCGGAACACAGTGTGCTTGCTGAGTTGAGGCCCCTTTTGCATAGCTTTTGCAAAAGGCTTAAAGATTTGCACTGAGGTATCCTCTAGTTTCCAAACAGCTTTTTGCAGTCATCTCAAATTATAAATATATACATTTCAACACTATCAGTATATATTTTCTAAATAAAAGAGATCCCAACATCAGTTACATTTTCACACTATGATTTGCACATATTTTTATATCAGCAGCTATGTAAGGAAGGAAAAGACAGACAGCAAGTGAGGACTGAGAGACAGTGAGAGGCAAAGAATTGTGAGACTGTTCGGGTTGATCAAGTCTGAAGTCTCACAGGAAAAATTGGTTGCGCAACCAGACAGAAAAGGAAAGATCCTTGCATTTAAACACTTTCTCCATAACAACTGGGACAGGGTCCAATTCTACCCTGTCACACTCTTTTCTTTCCCCTGTACAGTAGATTAGTAATTAGGTTATATGCAATTATCTCTTTATTTCTCATATCCTTTTTCTATCCCTTTATCTTGATCTGTCCTGCAAGTATAATTTGTCCTCACTTTACTCACTCTCCTGGCAAACAGAACTGAAATAAGCAATGGGGCTTGCAATGGTTATTGGAAGGCACGTGTCACTACATGATGTCATGCAGGCGCCATAGACCAGTAGTCATTCCAGGCCCCCTGGCTAAATAATTTTCTCCCCCAGCACCTCCTGCTTTGGCTTAGGAGTAATACTCCATGAAGAACATATTCTGAAAGACCTTCAGTTATAGTGAGTACAATATGTAACTTTTATTCCTCATTTCATTTTCTGACCATCAGGTCTCAGTAATTCCTACAAACTCAACATCTTCTGTAGCTAATAAGGATTTTAGATTATCAATCTTATTATTTATACTTCTGGCATTAGTAAAGATACAATTTAATTTTCTTGCCCTTGCCTTGTTTATTTTATTTTTGTTAGGTTCAAATTGTCTGTTAGTTTCCCAGCTCACCATATTTATGGATGAAAACCTGAATGACCCAGGAAATCAAGATGGAGATAAAGTAATAACTTGTAATGACTCTCCAAATGGGATGATGACAGCTTCACTTATCAGCTGCCCTTTTTATCTACCCAATTAATAAGTGTGTCTCACTGCTGTTAAAATGTAAACCATCATCTCTGAAAAGACCTGGTGCCAGATTTCCTAAAGTGGGAAAATTGCGCATGTGCAAAAAGTTACAGAAGGTAGGGTTTCCTTGTGCAACCTCAATTTTTTCCACATGCACTCAATTTTTAAAAAGGTTGCTTTTTTGCAACCCTTTCCACAAATTATAGCAGTTTGTGCAATTTTTTTTTTCAGCAACAGCAGCAGGGAAAAAGGGAAAATGACATCCATGCACATAAAATGCTGAAAATAGCATTTTCAAAGGTGCCAGGATTTTTCCCTTTACCAGAGAGTTGTGCGCAAGGACTTTTCTCTGTGCTATGTTAGGCTGTTTGAAAATTAGACCTCAGGTCTTCTGACAAAAATATCCCAGTTTCTCATGAAAAAGTTAGTTTTCATCCTTTCGCCAGTTCCTGGGCCTGGCATTTATTTTTTGATTGCCCCTATTCTCCTTGGCTCTGCACTTGGCACAGGCAACATCTCAGAGATAATCATACAAACATATGAATCTGTCAGCAGAAACAGGCCTCATGGTCAAGCAAGTCTGTTTGAGGCTGGCCCAGTGGCACTGAGGGTTGAGTTGCCAGATGCCACACCTTGTGCCACACTGGCAACCCAGGTTCAGTGACAGACTCAGGGAGCCAGAGGTCGGCAGGGGAGGGAGAGGATTGAGTATCCGAAGGATGGCTCTCCTCTTCCTGGGAAGGATCCTGGGGCTGCTTGGTGTTCTAGCAACCCCCCAATGGAGATCGGAGGCACTACAGGATCACCAGCCAGATCAGAGGGTTGGAGAATGTGGCAGATGTCAGGAGGAAAGCCATGCACAGATGTCATTGCATTCTGCACCCCAGGGGGAAACAGTCATGTAGAAAAAAACATTCAGGGGGTAGGTGATGGCACCACCAGCCACAGCCACACTTCAACTGCTGCACATGCTCCTTTTCTGGGCTGAGCCCAGCCAAATTCTAGATAGAGCACCCTGGGTAGATAGGGCAGTCCTACTTTGGGGGGCTCAGAGCCGGGGGATCACTGGGCTGGTTCCAGGAGTGAGAGGTGTTTCAAGCAAGGAGGTAGAGCTGGGGGCAATGGTGGATGACTGAGAGAGTTCCTCATGAGACAGTGCAAAAACAGAAGATACAAAAAAACCTTCTGCTCTAAAATGCAGCTATCCCCTTACATTGCAGCTTCCCTCTCCCTCCCTCCCCTCACTCTATCCCATCCCCTTTTAAAACTGCCCACCATCTTACAGGATACCACCTCCTAGGGCAGAGTGTTCCATTTGGCCACAACCCTCTCCATGACAAAAATGTGTCCTCATCTCTCTCCTATATCTTCCCCCCTCCAATCTGAGACCATGCCCTCTCATGTCCCTCCCCACCTCAGCTTAAAGACCCCTTCTGTACTTGTCTTGTTTATCCCCTTCAAGTATTTAAAGGTTTTGATCATATCCCCCAATCCCGCCTCTCCTCCAGGGTGTACATATTTAACTCACTCAGCCTATCCTCGTAGGCTTTAGCCTGCAATCCCAGAATCATCATAGTAGCCCTGAGCTGTACTCCTTCCAGTAATCTGATATCCCTCTTCAGTAATGGATGCCAGTACTGCATGCAGTACTCCCAAGTGTGGGCTGACTAGTGACCTGTACAGATGCAGGATCACTTCCCTTCTTCTGGATGAGATTCCTCTTGCAATACACCCCAGCATCTTGTTGGCTTTAGCTATCGCCTTCCTGCACTGAACTGAGTTGTTCATATTCCCTGTTATAACTCCCCTAGATCTTTATTTTCCTCGGTGGTACCTATCTGAACCCCTCCCAACTGGTAGCTCCTTCCTGAGTTCTTTGCTCTGAAGTGCAAAACCTTGCACTTCTTTGCACTGAAACCCAACAACCACATTTCTGACCACTCCACCAGTTTAGTCAGGTCACCCTGTAGCCCCTACCACCCTACTATGTTGCCCACCACCACCCCCATCTTGGTATCATCAGCAAACAGACTGATCTTACTCCTGATGCCATGTGAGATATCAGTGTGGAACCCTTAAATTTGAGTGCATTGCCAATTTCAAAAAAATGTTTACTTTAGTCCTTGCCCATGTGAAGGATAGTCCTTTGGCATGTACTGGCTCATTTTAGAAGATCATCTAAATTCCTGCTCCTAATATCACAAACCTTTGCACCTGGTAGGCAGCACACTGCCTCTTTTTGTCATTGGCCAGGTAGCAGAAAAGCTGCTGTTGGTGAGGGGACTTCAATCTGCTGGATGTAGATTGGAGCTCCCAGTGGTAGCTTCAACTAGAAGCAGGAACATCCTGGACTCCCTACAGGGGCATTCCTCAGACAACTAGTCTACAAACCCACTTGTGATGGGGCAGTACTGGATATGGTACTCACAAACAGGAACAGTGCTGCAGACATCAAGGTGGGAGACTACCTGGGGATCAGTGATCACCATACAGTATGGTTCAAAATAAGGATGGCTACAGAATTGAACAATACAAGGGTGAGGGTCCTGGACTTCAGGAGGGCAGATTTTATAAAAATGGGTGAATGCCTCAATAATGACCTGGCAGTGAGTGATGACCTGCATAGAATGGAGTAGAGGAACAGTGGGTGAAGCTAAAAGGGGGCATAGTAAAGGCAACAAGTTGCTGTGTCAAGCAAGTGAGCAAAAGTAAGAGAATAAAGAGACCACTATGATTCTCAAATGAGATGGCTGAAAAGGTAAAGACTAAAAGGGTAGCATTAGTAAGATATAAGAAGATGCAGAGGGAGGAGAATAGGGAGTTATATCAGGAGAAACAGAAAGGATCAAGGAAAGCACTAAGGATCATGAATGAGCAGACTGAAGAGAGAATAGCCCAAGCAGTATCAAAAGCAGGCAAAACATTTTTAGGTATGTAAGTGAAAAGAGGAAGACCAGGGAAGGGATTGTAAGGTTAAAAAAGAATGGGGGGGATGGTACAGAGGGTGACCAGGAAGAGGCAGACATCCTGAACACATACTTTTGTTTAGTGTTCACAGTGGAAGGAGAAGGGAAGGGGTCACAAAAAAGTAACAGGAGCTCTAGACTGAACAAGGTGGACAATAGTCCTTTTTGGAGGTAAGTGTCCTAAATGGACTCATTAATTTGAAAGTGGACTAAGCTATGGGACAAGATGTGGCACATCCTGGGGTATTAAGGGAGTTCAGGGAGGTACTGGTTACACCTCTGATAGTCCCATGTAAGAGCTCATCAGAAACAGGAATGGTTCCAGAGGACTGAAGGACAGCAGATGTAGTTTCACTTTACAAAAGTGGTAGCAAGGAGGAGGCTGGCAATTATAGGCCAGTGAGCCTGACATCGGTGGTGGAAAAGTTAATGAAATCACTACTGAAGGAGAGGATAGTGGAGTATCTTGAATCCAATGGGTTACAGTACAACACCTGAGAAAGCATGGATTCATGGGAGGAGGTTCTATCAGACAAATATGATAGATTTCTTTGATTGGGTGACCAAGGAATTAGATCAGAGTGGAGCAGTGAATGTGGTCAATCCAGATTTCAGTAAGGCTGTTGACACCATTCCACACAGGGTACTAGTAAGTAGTGGTGTCTGGAATTTTTAAACTCTGCAGAATGGAATTTCAAGGAATTGTTGACATCCTGTTCTGCTGAATTGTGTCAGAATTTGTGTAGGGTGGCCTGAACCATGCAGTTTAAACCACGCGGTCAGGACCGCGAAAGACAAGAATAGCAACAGAGGTAGAATAGCATTTAACAGCAACCACTAACCTTGTAGCTATTCAGCCAGTCATACAGACAGGAGAAATACAAGAAAAGTTCAGGTGCTGGCTGAACCTCCCTCATGGCATAGAGGGTTAGTGAAGCAGCTCCTAGAAAATCATAAATATGGGAGATACGATGGGACAGAGCCCCCTGTCTTGGATGGTGCACAGGGTGGAACCCCCTCAAAAAAAAGGAGACTTGCTTGTTTTCCGCCAAGGTAGAGGTCCTCCATTTGTGATTGGACCACTACCATTGGTGCTATTGTGTGTTGTGGCATTCATTCCTGCCGCTGTTCTTGAGAGCACCATTTGTACTGCATGGTTATGCATCGCACTGTTATTACAGGTGCTCTTGTGTCCTAGTGCTAGCAAAATGGAGGAATTCCACAGTGGAATAATGCAGATTGGGCTTTCTGCTAAAGTTTTGTGGAACTGAATTTTACAGATCTCAATATTTTCTACTGAAATGGTTGTGGAATAATTCTCCATGGAAAAAATGCTGTTCCATGAAATAATATTCTGCAGATAACAGCAGGCAGAATCCCAGAGAAGGACCAATAAAATTCCACTGGAAATTCCACTGACAGAATGGTCATTCCATGCTAATTATGCTGGTGGAATGCTGCATTCCACACAGCATTACTAGTAAACAAGCTAGGTAGCCTAGGAGTGGGTCCATAGGTGGCAAACTGGGTAAGAAATTGATTAGGGGATAGGTGACAGAGGGTGGTGGTGAATGGAGTTCATTTGGAGGAGGGGAGGGTGACCAGCTGGGTGCCTCAGGGATCATTGCTGGTACTGGCCCTCATTAATATCTTTATAAGCGACATTGCAGAGGTTCTGGAAGGGAAGGCCTGCCTCCATGTGAATGACACCAAAATATGCAATAGGGTGGACACTCCAAGGGGGGTGGAAAGGATGAGCAGAGACCTAAGAAAACTCAAAGAGTGGACAAGGGTATGGCAGATGGGTCTCAGTGTATCATCCAACTCACTTCTTCCTCCTCCATTGCCTCATGCTGCTCCCTTCCCCGCTTTCTTCCTCGCTCGGCCTTGCAACCCCTCTCATGAGTTGTTCATGGGACTACTCTGGTTGCATTGTGTCCTACTCTGTTAACTGTCTACTTCCTTGCCTTAGTTTCCTGTTCTGCCTGGATCACTTGTTGACAATTTTGCAATGTTTGAACTACTTTCTGCATTTATGTAATTATGTATATTTGTATAACCTTGCCTAAGCAACTTGTATTTATATGCATCACTTATTTTGCAGCATCTGTACTCATTATATTATTTGTATATAATGTACATGTCTTGTAATATATATATATATATATATATATATATATATATATATATATTGCCTCTTTGTACATATATTGTGCTCCACGTTCTATTTTACAAGTGTTTCTGCACACTTATCTTGCTTTATTTTGTATTCTCTGTACCTCCCCTCATACTCTTTCGTGGGTCGCCCCTCAAAAAGGGACTTTTTTGTCTCAGTGGGCTTAGCTGGTTACCAAAATTCAAATAAGTAGATAAATAAACAATGTGAAAAATGCAAAACAATGCACTTGGGGCACAGAAACCTGGGGCGGAGTACAAAATGGGGTGGGGAATTGACAACCACCAAATATGAGACAAACCTGTTGGTAATCATCTCTGATGATCTAATGGTGGCTAGGCAGTGCAGTAAGGGAGTTAGGAGGGCCAGTGGGATGCTGGGATGCATAGTGAGAGGTATCACCAGCAGAAAGAGGAAGGTGATGTTACCTCTGTATAGATCACTGGTGAGATCTCACCTAGAGTACTGTATTCAGTTCTGGAGGCCACATCTCCAGAACTACATAGACAGAGTGGAAGCAGTCCAGTGGATAGAAACTAAAATGATGAAGGTCTGCATCAAAAACCTTATGAGGAGAGTAGTAGTAGTAGTAGTAATTTGTTGATCGACTTATTCAAGTCATTACGATTAAAATACATGATTAAAATTCAGTCAAATACACATCTTTATAATTTCCATGTTAAAACATCCATCATATAACATTAGTCCTCAATTTTACATTCTAGTAATATCCACATTTTTAAATGTATTTAAATATTAACATATTGGACAAATTATAGGAAGCTTAACCTACTCCTTAAGTTAAAACATTCCTCACATGCAATTTTTTCTGCTCAATTATTTTTAAAAAGGAGGCCACAGTGAATAGTATTTTCAGATGATGAGATTTTAACAAGAAATTTAACATAATTTCTGGATTTAACTCAAGTTTTCTCAAAATCTCCCCCCAAATTTTCCTTCGATCTTTCTCATATAGAGGGCATATTATTAATAAATGTCTAAGTGTATCTTTATCTGTTTCACATTTGCATAGTATATCCCCCACTATTTTCTCTTTACTATATAAATTTAATTTCCAATTTGTTGTAATACTCTCGAATCTTGCTCGGGTTAATAATTTCCTAAACTCAGGATTGATCTTAGCACTCAAGTAAAATTCTAGTTTGTGTGACCTCTTGTTTTTAGCCGTCCATTCATTCACTTTATATTGTTTACACAGTGCCAAATCCAATTGGGTATAATAATCTCTAACCCTACCTTTAATTCTTAATTTAATTATATCTGCTGGGCAAATCATACTTTCCATAATAATCTCTAACAGCCCCATTGGTTTTATTATTTTCTCCACCATTTCCATACTTGGAAATAACCTATAATATTTGCTATACTCCATTGCCTCCTCCATACATAGTCTAGAAAACTTTTGATTACTCATGTTATACACTTTTAACCAATAGGTCGTTTGCCTTGTTTTTATTTCACATCCCCGTTGGTATTGGCCCAGTTCTGCCCTAACCATTGCTGATGGCATCCTAATAGAAAGACCCAACATTTTTTTATAGCATTTATTCAAAATACTTTCTAATTTGGAAAATCACCAAATCCCCAAATCTCTGCCCCATAAAGTATTTGAGCTTTAACTTTTGCATTTAAAACCCTCAAGTTTCCTTTTATTGACTGCCCTCCATGTTTATGTGCAAATCTATTCATTACTACCATAAATCTATTTACTTTACTATATGTTTCTTTTATATGCTTATTCCATAATCCATCCTGAGTGAAAACTATTCCAAAATAACAAAATTATTTTACCACTTCCAATCTATGTCCATCTATTTTACATTGGTATTCTTTTTTATTCCCTCCAAAGACCAGTACTTTTGTTTTCTCATAATTTAATAATAAATCTGCCTTCATACATTCTCCAACAAATTTGATTAACATCCTGTTTATGCCTATGAAGCTTGTGGATAATAAAGCTACATCGTCTGCAAATGCTAAATAAGCACAATACTTCTTCCCTATTCCAGTCAAATGAAAATCTGGATCATATAATTTATTAATATTGTTTGAAAATATAAATTAAATAACAATGGTGAGAGAGTACATCCCTGCTTTACCCCAATATTAGTTTGAAACCATTGTGTCGATTGTCCCTTTATTGAGTATCTTACACTTGTATAATTGTCCTGATATAATCGCTCAATCATTGTCACCATATCCCTATCCACTCCTAATCCTTTTAATCTTTCCCACATCATACTACAATTCACTCGATCAAATGCTGTTTTTAGATCAACAAATATACAATATAGCTTTTGTTTTTTAATCTTAGTATACTTGTAAATTAGATGCACCAATGTCCAACATTGGTCTAATGTAGATTGACCATTTCTAAATCCTGCTTGTGCTGTATCAATAATATTATATTCCAGTAAAGTTTCTATATCATTTTTATCATCAATATAATTATTTATTTTGTCCAATATACCTCCATCATACATTAACTAGATAAGTTTCCCTCCTTCTATAATATCCCACCCTATAAAGTTGTTTATCATCAATTTCAACACATCAGGTCCCACGTGATCAACAACAAGTTTTGTCTGATCCTTTTCCAACACTAATTCTATGGAGGCATGCTGGCTCTCCAAAGTTATTTTTATCCTCATCTCAACACATTTTGATAACAAGTTTAGATTAACCCAAACATAATCTATTGTTGATGACCCACGGCCCACTTGATATGTATAATTACTCGGAATATCACCTTTAATTCTCCCATTTAATAAAAGGAAATTTCTATCACATAACTTCCTATGAACAAGAATTCCCTTATTATTTACTGTATAATCCGTCACTTCTCTTTTAACCATTAGATTATTATTCTCCAAATGAGAACAAGATACAACTTCTTCTGATATTCCTTGTAAAGTACCCAATCTTACATTAAAATCTCCTATTAATATTATTTTACTATTAGTATATTCAAATATCAATCTATATAGTTCCCTTGATAATTTTTTCAACCAATCCTTATCACCATTGGAACTATTAAATGGAGGTGCATAGATATTTATTAATATTAAATCATCTTCTCCTTCCTCCTGTATATATACTATTAATATGCTCTTACTATCAATCTGTATATTCTTTGTTTTCACTTTATTATTTAATTTACAAAAAGTTTGAAGACCCCCTGCATTCCTTCCATACCTTTTCTACGTCTCCACTTTTTTCCAATATATCATATATCCATCTAGATAAGCCTCATTCATCATCCATGTTTCCTGGATACATACATACTCAAACGTTTTAAAATATTTTACTAAATCTGGGCCTCCTAATCTTTTTTGTAATCCCGAGGAATTCCAAGTAAGAATTTGTATCTTGTTCTTTGATTCTATTTTGTTCTCATTTGGTTCTCTCTCATATATAATCTCATTAGTCTTTATATTATACTCTGATGTCTGTGACCTCCTTTCATTACTTTTTCCAGGCAGTCACTGATCCAAATCAGTTAATAATGTATATCTATTTGATGTTTTTATCATAACTTCCCATGTCCTTGAGTCTTTATACTTTTGAACTTTTTGATCCATCTCTCCTGATTCCATACAAATATATACACCAAGATCATCCAACAATGACTGTCTCTGTATTAATAGTTCAAAAATAATCACCTTTTTCATCTTTACCAATATTTGGCCACCTTTTTCACATCTAATAGCCTATGTTACTTCGTGGATGCAGCCCTCAGTGCCCAACAGTATATTTAATAAATCAGCCACTTTGCTCTTAAGATTCTTACTATTTTCCATATAGAATTGCTTTAAGCCATATATAATGACCTCTTTTATTTCCCCTCCTTTTTCTGAAACCGCATAATATTCCAGAAATAAATCACCCAAAGTTATCAATTCTCCAACTTGGATTCCAATTTTACCTAGCTCTTTTGCTTGTTTGTCAATAGCTTTCAGAGCATAGTACTGGTCTGTAACCACCATGAACCAATTCTAGTTCCATAATAGGCCTTATAATACTAGTACTGTTCACTATTTGTCTGCATCCACTCAGTACACTGTCTAATAAGTTTGTAACCATTTTTGACAAACTTTCTCTTGTTTCATTAGGCAAACATGCCATTTTATACAAAGATAAAACAAAATCTCTTTTTGTTGTTTTTTTAGAAATTGTTTCAATATTTCCTCATGTTTGTTATCTATCTTTTCACCATCTAACAATGATTTTTCTAAATTATTTCTTCCTAAAACTTCTTTTTCCACCGTCTCCTCCACATTATCATTCACTTTTTCTACATCATCTACAATCTCTCCACATACTTTTTGTCCTTGTTGTCTTTTGTTATTCTCTGCTATACAATCACTTTCCTTCCATCTTCTATTTCCTTACTCTTTACCTTATTTTTTCCTTCCAACACTCTCTTTCTACTTGTTTTTTTACTTATCTTCTGTGAATTTTTTTAACCTTTTTTCCCTTATTCTTTGAACCTTCTATAATTACTCCAGTTTTTACCCTTTCTATCTGTCTTCCTTTAATATTTTTCCTTTGTCCCTTATTTTCAAATCCCTTCTCTATAATATTTGTGCCTTCTATTACCTGCTCCTCCTCTATTTTGTCTTTTGCCCTTCTAACATCTTTACTGGTTCCTACATCTTTATTCACTTTCTCATCTTCCATCTCTTTATTTTCTTGTACACCCTGGAAGAAAGGAGGGAGGGGGAAATGATAAAGATCTTTAAATACCTTACAGGGTTAATTAAAGTACAGGAGGAAAGTATTATTCAGAAAAAAATGCATTCAAGAACAAGGGGACATGCTATGAAGCTGGAGGGGGAAAAATCCAGGAGAGATGTGAGGAAATTGTCCTTCATAGAAAGAGTGGTGGATTTCTGGAACAACCTACTAGCCTAGGTGAGGGGAGGTGAAAAGTGTGATGGGTTCAAGAAAGCATGGGACAGGCACAAGAGAATCTTAGTGGAGAGGAATGGAGTGAGGGAAAAAGAGGCAGAGATCAAGTAGGGTCTGCGGTGATACTGTAGGTAGGGAAAATGGGCACACTGGGTGGGCCAAATGGTCCTTATATGCCAACAAATTCTATGTTTCTATGTTATGGGAGATATTTTTATCTGTGTACCCAAGGAATGAGTCCCTTCCAACTACAACAATTTTCTAATTTACTGATTTCTGCACCATCTGATGTGAGCTGTTCTGTGACTCTTGTGAAGTACTGGCAGAGCTTTGAAGTGCTTCAAACCTATTTGTGAGCACAGTCAGAAGATGGTCCACCACCTTCACCTTTTTTTTGCCCCATGGAAATCTCATCCATCCCCAACTTCCTCAGGGTGTGTGTGTGTGTGTGTGTGTGTGTGTGTGTGTGTGTGTGTGATACCAGACATCGGGAAACCCATTAAACATAATCACATAAAATCAACCTGACATTCATGTATCATTATAACCAAGGTCCATTACAATAAGTCTGCCTTTGGCCTACTTAAAGGAATCCATTATAGTCCCATCATACAGTGGAATTCATCTAAACATTGACATCATTGTTGGAAATTAAATGCTCATAGTTACAAACCGCCATCATAAAATTTGCAAATCATGAACATGCATGCCACCCCCTTTACAGTGTTATTTTATAATTAAATAAAAAATAATTATTGGGGCATTATAATTTTATTATAATGAAGAGCTGACTGATAATGCTGTATGTAACTCAAACACAGTACACCTGCGGGTTGTGCATGAAAAAGGAATCACCTAATTTGCACTTTAATTACCAAGTCAAAATATTGGTTACTGCCCACCTCCCAATCAGTTGTCTTGCCTCCCTCTTGCTTACAGCTTTGGTTAGGATGTTGGGGTCACATTCATTATTTTCACTTTTCAGTCTCTGCTTATCACTTTCATTTTTACAGTGCCCTTCTATGTCACTTTCACATTCTTTATTTTCCTTCTCTTTCAGCCTCTGAAATGTTTCTTCTTCTAATTTGGAGGCTTCCAGCATTTTGTTCTGTCCTCTTCCTCTCTAGCCTGGTCACAGTTATAGGCATCTGGCTCAACATGAGGAAGTGACTCAGCATCTAGACTGCTGGTGTGTGTGTGTGTGTGTGTGTGAGTGGTGTGTGTGTGTGTGTGTGTGTGTGTGTGTGTGTGTGTGTTGGGGGGCATCCTTTCTCTTCATTCTACTAACCCTTTTTCCTATATAAATTCCTGTCCTCACCTACTGTTTGAACCACTGTGCTGCTCCCTGGCCTAAGCCACCACTGCATCAATGCTACTCTAAGGTAAACACTCAAGATTGCTCATCAGCAGGTGGAAGCAATTCTCACTTCCCAGAGCTTGAACATGTCTCTGCCATGGTGCTTATTTATTTAAAGGGACACTGTTAACTTTTTTGCTTCACATGATTTCTACTTGAAAGCCTATATTTTCTGATTGCTTACCCTCTCAAAAATTCATTGATGTTGCTGGCTGTTTTGTCTGCTTCCTGTCTGCATAGAACTGAAATTCATGCTAATGGTGTAACTATACACAAACTTGTTTTGTTTCAAATCCTTGATCTACTCTTTCTTCATACATCCTGGACATCAGGAATACCCCCAAACAATGCAGCCATGCATATTGCATTAATCTCCTCCCCTTCCATTGCATCATTAGTGGCTAGACTGTGTTGGGGATGAAAGAAGCAGTGGGAGTTGATCATGGAATGTAAGCAAACATGTTTTTGAGTGGTAATGCCAGAATGATGGGCAATCAGCTTTTCACTTTTAAAAAGGAAAAAAAATCAGAATCACACTACCAGCTACATCAACAACCGCTACAGAAACTGACCAATCATTAAATGTTTTTTTAATTAGAGACAATTTGAGGCTTAAGGGGGGTTGACATGTTCCTTCAATTAGTTGTATAAGACAGAAAGGAGGAGGTAAGAGACTTGCCAAGAGACCTGCAAAGGTTGAAAGGATGGGCCAAGGTTTGGCAGTTAAAGTTAAACACCAAATAGTACATGGTAATGCACATTGGGAATAGGAATCCCAGGACAGAATACAGGAAAGAAGGGGTTCAGCTGGCCTCCGCTACTAAGGAAGCAGACCTAAGAATCATTATACAGTAAGTGACTCCCTTAAATGATTTTGACACTGGAACAAGGCCTACAGCAAGGCAACCAGTATGATGGGGTGTATTGGGAAGGGATTTGATAGTGGGAGAAAGAAGGTAATGCTACCTTTCTAACACATATAAGGCCACATCTAGAATACTGTGTCTAGTTCTTGGACCTTCACTTGAAGAAAGACAGGGACAGAGAAGAGTAAGAAAAATGATTCATGGCCTGCAGAACAAGTCCCATGAGAATTGTCTTAGAGAATGGAACATGTACTCACTGGAGACTGGAAGGGAGAGGGGTGATATGATGGAGATCTTCAAGTTCCTGAAACAAATGAACAAAATGAACAAGGTAAACTGTGAGGAACTATTCAACAGGAATAGTGAATTTAGAACATTAGAACATGAATGGAAGCTGGTGGAAGGAAAACGGAGGAGGGACATGAGGAAGTTCTTTTTAAGGAGAGTGGTTAAGCTATGGGACAGCCTGCTGCATGAGATGGTGGGCACCAAGACCACTGATGGCTTCAAACATGACTGGGACACAAGAAAGAGCTTGCTATTCACCCTGGCTGTAGCAGCAAGACAGGGAACATGGGGGCAGGTAGCATGAGCATAATCCCCATGCAGACACTAAGTCTCAGGGATAGGATGGGGTATTATGGGCAGACTAGATGGACCAATTGTGTTTTTCTGCTGTCAACTTGTATTGTTTCTATCTATAATAGTGGTGTGTTAGTGTCACTATACAGAGATGTCAACCAATATAAAACATAGCATTTTGTGACATTGCATTACAAAAAGGATTAACTGCCATTGAAATTGCTTTGTCTAGTAAACAATAAGATATAGCAGGGTATTGGCTGTCAGGGGTTAATGCATGTCCAGGTGTGTAATGAGCATGAGGTATTTGTGCCAAGTTCCTTTAGTACCTGGAAAAGCATTAACCCCAGACAAATCAACAACCTCAGACAGCTGGACATGGACCAGGCCAGAGAGAAGCAATATTGGATCTTGTCCTCACAAATGGGAATAATATATCCAACCTCTCAGTAAAGGACCACCTGGGAAGCAGTGACCATAGGGTTATAGCCTTGAGATGAGTACTCAGGTGGGGTGGAGCCACACAAGGACCAAGGTCTTCGACTTTAGGAGGGTTAACTTTGGGGAAATGGCTATATACCTGAGGGAGGCCTTGGAGGGAGTGCAGGAACTACGACAGGTGGTGGAGATGTGGGGGAATAATCAGGTGGAAATTCAAATGGCATCAAGCCTATGTGTGAGGCAAGTTAGAAAGGGGAGAAGAAGACAAAGACCAATGTGGTATACAAAGAAAGTGGAAAAAAATGTCAGGGCTAAGACTAGGACCTTCAGACAGTACAAAGCAAATCAGACAGAGGAGACTAGGGAAACATACCAGAGATGGCAGAGGGAAGCGGGAAATGCTGTCTAAGCAAATACAGAGGAGAGATTAGCCAGTACAGTATTGGGGGGGGGGTGACAAGTTATTCTTCAGATATATATTGGTGAAAGAAGGAAGGTCGGGGGATTGGAGTTCCAGTGGAACAGGACAGGCAGAAGGCTGAAATATTGAAAGATTACTTTAGCTCAGTATTTACAGTCGAGGGGGAGGAGGATGGGCCCAAAATAAATGAGGGTGAATTATCAAGCCCTGAGGTAGACACTAGTCCCTTCACTGAGGACAGAGTCCACAGAGAACTGGTCAGACTAAGAGTGAACAGAGCCATGGGGCCTGATGCAGTGCACCCTAGACTGCTGCAGGAGCTCAAGGAGGTTCTGGCCACACCCCTGACTGCCCTGTACAATAGGACTACCCGCACACCGAGAACAATGATGTGAGAACATATACATGCCATTCAAAGGAAAGACAATTCATATGCAATAGTGAAGCACATTATTAGCAATCCAGGTATAGAACATAATGTGACATTCATGGGCATAGAAAATGTGGAATGCAAAATTGGAGGGTGGGGATTTATTTGGAAAAATGGATAGGACAGAGGGAAAGTTTTTGGAGTTATGCATTAGGTGCTAGAAATGATGTGGGATTAAATGATAACATAGATCTCGTTGCTTTTCTAAAAAAGGTTTTGACTGAAACTGTTAAAAAATGTAATATGAATAATTGTTCTGTGTGAGCTCTAAGTACAATTGTAAATGAAGTAACATATATGTGCTAAATGAAAAAGAAATATGGATTTAATTTTAAATATGCCTTCCAGGGTTAACTAGTGAATATCAAAGTATTGGGACCTAGTTTCTACTCGATGACGCTTAAATGAATTAATGAAAGGAATATGTCCCATGCACATCAAGTGGTTTGCTAAGCAGTGTATTCTTACACTGATTGGGTGATACTTAATTGTTGGAGATGTTTAATGCAATGTGTTTTCACAAGTTAACTATCTGATAAAGCTCAGCAGCAGTTGAGCGAAACGTAATCATGTAGCATCAGCTTTCTCTAATGTCCAGTGTTGATGTGCTGCGAGTTTGTGTAATCGAATATGGAATAAACAGTAACAATTTTTAAAAAGTTTTTTGTGGACCTTCTCTTTGTGGTGGGTGCTAAATCTTTGGTACTTGTTTCATATAGTTGAGAGCTCCACCACATTTTCCTTGTGCTGAATATTTATTTGACTTTACAATAGATCACTGGATACAGGGGTGGTACCGAGGGACTGCAGAATGCCAGACATAGTTCCAATACATAAGGGGGAAAATAAAGAAGATCCAGGGAACTACAGGATGGCAAGTTTTACTTCAGTGACTGGTAAGGTGATGGAGGGACTCATCAAGGAAAGGATTGGGGATTACGTGGAAGCCAGTGGATTTCAAAACCAGAGACAGCATGGGTTCACTAGGGGTAGGTCCTGTCAGACCAACCTCATCAAATTCTTTGATCAGGAAACTATGGTGGTGGATCAGGATGGGGCAGTGGATGTTGGGGCAGTGGAATTGCCTAGTCCTTAATGCTAGAAGCCTTACAAATAAAATGGAAGAGCTAAGATGAAAATTATATAATGATAATATCCATATATGTCCCATTACAGAGACATGGTGGAGGATAGATGACACCTGGGATAAACAAATCCTAGGTTACACTTTATATAATAAAGATAGGTTTCATAAAAAAGGTGGTGGAGTGGCATTATACATACATAATGATTTAACATCTGAGAATGTAGATTGTTCCATATGGGAACAGACAGATATCCTGTGGGTAAAAAATATCCCCCCACGATCACCAAAGATTAATATAGCCGTGGTTATAGACCACCAGCTACTTGTTTTGAGAATGACAACCTTATATTAAGTGTATAAACCAGGAGGGCAGTGTTATTCTACTAGGAGATTTTAATCTTCCCAGTATAAACTGGGATACATTGCAGTCTAATTCCCAAGTTGAGGCTAAATTCCTGGAGACATTTATGGCAGTTGGACTAGATCAGCTGGTAAATGAAAATACAAGAGGCAGTCATATTCTGGATTTGGTGTTAACCAATCTGCCTGATAATATTCAAAATTGTAAGGGTTGATGTACCTTTAAGTAATAATGACCATTCTATGGTCAGTTTTCAATATAACAAGGGTTACCATAGTATTAGTGGTAGTACAATATTGTATAATTTTAATAGGGTGGACTACTGTACCCTAAAAACTGAACTAGATAAATGGAACTGGAATCAGGAACTAAGTAATCATACATTACACGAAATGTGGGATATATTTATTACTTAATTAAATGGGCTAATTTATAAGTACATCCCAACTAGCAAAAAATATCATAAAACTAGAAGTTCTCTTCCCCCCGGATGACAGCATCGATTAAAAAGCTAATTAAGCAAAAAAATAAGGCATATACTATGGCCAAACATTGTGGTGAGCCTAGATCATGGGAGGTTTATAAATATCATTTAAAAAGGGTTAAAGCAGCTATTGTTATGGCAAAAAGGAAATATGAGCTTAACTTAGCCACCAAAATGCAGGACAATTATAAAAGTGTTTATGCTTATATTAATAATAAAAAGGGACAAGGATGTACTGTTGGTCCATTAAAGGATGATGCTGGTAAATTAATAACAGATAACAAGGACATGGCTGATATGTTTAACACATATTTTTCGTCAGTATTTAATGTAGGAAAAACATCTATGGCAGAGAATCAACCACCTAAGGGGGCATCAGATCTAATAATTGAGATTGAAGAAGTCAGAACTAGATTAAGAAATCTGAATCAAAATAAAGCATATGGACCAGATGGTTTACATCTGAGACTACTGAAGGAATTGGCAGATAATTTGGCAGGGCCTGTAACATTGATTTTTCAAAAATCCTTGGAAACTGGCCAAATTATTGAGGCTTGGAGGCAGGCAATAGTAATCCCTATTCATAAAAAGGGCTCCAAACAAAGTGTGGGGAATTATAGGCCAATTAGTCTAACCTCTACCCTTGGGAAAATTCTGGAGGGCATCATCAAGGACTTTATTATGGATTATGTAGAATTAGCTGGGATTAGGGACATGACACAACATGGATTCACAAAGGGGACGTTCATGCCAAACTAACCTAATCGAATTCTATAGGAAAATAAATAAAACACTTGATGAGGGTAGTTCTGTGGATGTGATATTTCTGGACTTCGCAAAAGCATTCAATAAAGTCCCACATGAACAATTGATAAAAACTATTCTTAATCTTGGGATACACCAAAAACTGGTATACTGGATAGGCGATTGGTTGCTTGAACGAAAACAAAGGGTATGTGTCCTCGGGGAGTTGTCTGAATGGGTCTCAGTTACGAGCTGGGTCCCCCAGGGGATCTGTTCTGGGACCATGCTTGTTTAATCTTTATATCTCTACTATGCATGTTACAACAAATATCTGGTTGTCCAAATTTGCGGATGACTCTCGCATAGGTTCTCCAGTAAATAGTCAGATGGATGCATTAAAACTGCAGAAGGCTCTTGCAGAATTGGAGACCTGGGCTAAAGAGAACATGGCGTCCTTTAACATTGATAAATGTACGGTAATGCACTTGGGGAAAAAAAATCCAGAAGTGGAGTACAGTTTAGATGGCCAGTTACTCAGGGTAGTAAAGGAAGAAAGAGATTTGGGTATTATGGTTAGTAACGATCTTAAATCCCATTTGCACTGTAACCATGTGGTTAAGAGGTCTAATAGCATTTTGAATTGCATACATAGGCACATCAAAAGTAGGAAAAAGGAGGTTTTACTTCCTTTTTATACCTCCCTGGTATGCCCTCATGTGGAGTACTGTGCACAATTCTGGGCACCAGGCCAAAAGCAAGATATAGATGCCCTGGAGAGGGTTCAATGCAGGGCTACAAAAAGAATTAAGGAAGTACAGAGCAAAAATGATGGGGAAAAGATTAAGTAGTCTGGACCTTTATTCTCTGGAGTATCAGAGGTTGAGAGGAGATATGTGTCTCATCTATCAGGCACTA
Organism: Neoceratodus forsteri; assembly: GCA_016271365.2. Taxonomy (NCBI): domain Eukaryota; kingdom Metazoa; phylum Chordata; order Ceratodontiformes; family Ceratodontidae; genus Neoceratodus; species Neoceratodus forsteri. The sequence continues at coordinate 1,233,343,797 of CM057455.1, forward strand.
TCTGATAATGAGCTTTGGAAACAACTGGGATTAAATTTTAGACATCAGTCTCATAATACACGTGCTCATCATCTACAGCTTAAAATGGAAAAGTGTAATACAGAGGCATGAAGGCACTGGTTTTCACTAAGAGTTGTTAAAATTTGGAATACATTACCACTTGGGGTTGTGGGTAGTCCAACTATGTTAGCCTTTAAGCACTCTCTTGATTATTATCTGAAGAGTAAGAACATAAAAGGGTACAAAATGTATTAATTTATAAATTAATATTAAGGCGAACCAAATGGACTTTTGTCTTTAAAGAGCTCAGGACAACCTATGAAACCTATGTGGCCTACCTGGACTTCAGGAAGGCAGTTGCACCATCCCACATGGGAGGCTGGTATTGAAGCTATGGGGACTGGGAGTGGGGACATAGATAGAGAAATGGGTAGAAAATTGGCTTAGGGATAGGACTCAGAGGGTGGTGGTGAATGGGGTATGCTCAAAGGAGAAGAGAGTGACCAGTGGGGTACCTCAGTGGTCAATGTTGGGACCAGTGCTTTTTAACATCATTGTCAGCAATATTACAGAAGGTCTGGGAGGTAAAATATGCCTGTTTGCAGATGATGCAAAGCTTAGTAACAGGGTGGACAAGATGAGGGCTGAATTGGGGAAGTTGAAAGAGTGATCCAGGAGGTGGCAACTGGTTCCCCTCATTGCACACCTGTCCGAAGTTCCCCAGCTGGCCATTGGAAGAGTCGTGAGGGCTAAACTGAAAGAAGCACTCCCCAGGTTCCCCTCGCTGCACACCCGGTCCGAAGTTCCCCAGCTGGCCATCGGAAGGTACGAGAGAGAGAACTGCATCAGTTTAAATCTTGGCTCCTTTTTTCTGCTCATCCTGGGAGCTCTACTGAGAAACTGTGTGTTTTTTATAGCTAATAGTACAGTCACTGCAGCCTGCGACTTTGTTACTAAATCCTGGCTGGTTAAAACCACTAAATGCAACTCTTGTTGCAGCCTGTTAGTTTTTAAAGAAAATCCTGTCTAAGTGTAATTTATTGAAGCAGACACTGCAGCTCACTTGGACCTGCTGCAGCCTGCAACTTTGTTACTAAATCCTGGCTGGTTAATATCACTAAATACAACTTTTGTTACAGCCTGCTAGTTTTTAAAGAAAATTCTGTCTGCTAAGTGTAATTTATTGAAGCAGACACTGCAGCTCACTAGGACCTGCTGCTGCTTGCTGGATTTTTTCACCCTCCCACTCATCCACCACCCCCTCACAGTTTTAAATGCACCATCTGACTCCGCCCATTGTGGCTCCCTGCCAGTGCACATTCTGTCTCCGCCTTTCTGCTGCGCTTTGCCTGATATTCATTGGGCTAGGCAAACCTGCCACTCCTCTCCCCACTTAAACCTATATGCCTCTGATTTTAGGACTACACAAAACTCATGCCATAATCTAATTTCAAAAGGGTGTTTCTTGTATTCCTTCCTATTCCTAGGTTGAACTTGAACCAGGACACAGCGTTTCTTCTACTCTCTCCCATAATTATTTTAAAACATACCCTTCCACTTGTCCAGTCAGTCTCTTAATTCGTTTTTTTTTTCTTTTTACTTTCAGTCACTGGATACTTTAGGTACCTTTACAAAGTGATAGCCTGAATATTAACATGCAGAGCTGCTTTACTTGAGTACAGGCAGTACTGAGATTCTGTTTAACCGGCATATTTTAATTTATTGTGCAGTACATCAACCTGTGCCTGCCACTCATTTTATCCTTAAGTGCCTTTATATTGTTGCATGGGATCTAAGAAAGGACATTCAGCTAGGTATTGTGTGGCCAGGTCCCAATTTACACTCCTATAGTGACACCTGATTGACGCTGGCAACTGTGATCTTTTTCCCCTAGTCTTCCACTAGGACAAGGCCGACGGCCAGGGAAAACAGCCACTAATATAAAACAAGGGGTTTCTCCCACAGGCACCTACCCCAAATTTTCAACTAAATAACTGATTCCACCAGAAGATATACTGGTCTTCCAACATGGCCCCAGAATACACTTTATGCAACTATGGCACCACTTGCCTTAAGTCCTACTGGACTGGTAACTCACCGGCCTCTCTCCCAAATAGGGGTGTGCTTCTGGCCCTCGTATACATACTGTCTCTCCTCTGGGTGGACATGTGCTTAGGAGGAGGACTTCTTACCCCATGAGGCAAAATCTCAGTGACCCTGAGCCTTGTGGTCATTACTACTGGACCTCTCTCACAGCTAAAAATGAAAGCCTCATAGCACATGAGTTGGTAAAGTATGACTCCTATTATGTCGTGATCCACGATGCATGCAGAAGGCTCCACAGCCTCTCAAAACCTTCAATTAGGTAACTGTTAGCTCGACTACTTGTTCTTCTTCTGTTCCATGGAGGAGATGTTCAGCCTAAACCAGGGTCCCCTCTAGACAATTTCCTTGTATCCACCCCCCAGGATCCTCACTGGGCATTATCTAAAGGCTTAAGGATAGTGCACATGAACGTATGCAGCCTTATACCTAAAATACATGAAGTCCAAGCCTGCCTTAACCTCTACAAGCCAGACGTTCTTGCAATCTCAGAGACCTGGCTCAAGGCCCATATTCATAACCATGAGATCACAATCCTTGGGTACAATACCTTCAGACAGGACAGAGCAGGAAAGAGAGGGGGCAGGGTCCTAATCTATATGAAAGACACTCTAAATGTGAGTCTACTAAAGCCCAACCTAGGTAGCTGCTAGGATGGGGAGTCTATCTTCATCCGTCTAATCCTTGGTAATGCTAAGCATCTCACCATCGGCTGTGTCTATAACCCTCCTAAGAATGCCCAACTTGGTCTTGAGGGCATCACCAAATTGGTTGGCAGTGACTTAACCAATGAACTCCTAATAATGGGAGATTTCAACCTGAACTGGGCCACTGGCCTCAACAGGGTCCTCAATCGCGTGATCCAAGTTGCAAACCTGAAATAGGTCATCTCTCTACCTACCAGGCTTAATTATAAAATGGGGAACCATACTACTCTTGACTGGGCTCTGGTATCTAACTCCCTTAACATACAGAAAGCAGGTATATTGGCTGACACCATTAGTGATCACTCCCCAATATTCTGTATTTGAAAGAACACAGCACCAAAGAGTCCCCCCAGGATACTCACAGTACGTGACTACTCCAATTTCATTCCAGCAAAATTTAATGACTACCTAAGTAGCCTGGACTGGAGCCCAATTAGGCTCCTCCCAACATTGGACGAGGCCCTTGCCTACTTCCAAAACTCACTCCTCAATGCAGCATCTCTCTTTGCCCCCCTTCAAAAAACTTCTTACAAAAGGAGGTTGCCATAAATGGATCTCCCACTCTGTGAAATTTCAGATGAAAAGAAGGGACAAGGCTTGGAAGAAATTCCAGCTCTCCCACCTTCCTGCAGACCTGGTTACTTACAAAACCCTAAGAAATAAATGTAAGCTAGGGATCAAACTTTCCAAAAAGGATTATGTAACCCCGCCTCCAATGGTCCACACTGGGGAACCCTACGCTTTTCTGGGCACAAATCAAGGAACTGCTTAAGGGCAACTCCAAGGAGGAACAAGGTCAAATTGAGGTACAAGGACAGTGTATCAATGTATCAGTGATTGCCAGCTTATAGCCTCAGCAATCAACCACCACTTCACCAACCTTGATGCATACAAGGTAGGGCTACCAACACCCATGCCTGTACAGACCTTTGATGAATCCCTCAGTCTGAACAGACCCTAATTTCACCTGAGAATTTTCAAGGTGAGTGACATCCATAAACTTCTGATAGCCCTCAAACACAAAGGCTCTGGTGGCCCAGATGGAATCAGCACAAGGCTACTCTAGGAAGGTGCACTGTCCCTGGCCAAACCTCTGACCTGGATCATCAACAGGTCTTTACTTGAAGCATACATTCCATACCAGTGGAAGGCTGACAACGTGGTCCCCATTTACAAGGGTGGCTCTTGTGAACAAATTGGCAATTACAGGCCCATCTCCCTGCTGTGTACCCTGGCCAAATTGCAAGAAAGGCTAGTTTATGGGCAACTGAGAGACTACCTGGAGCTCCACCAAATCCTAGCCCCTTCACATCATGGCTTTCAGGCAAACCATGGAACAGACACGGCACTCATCAAACTCACAGTGGACCTATTCAGGGCAACGGATGAGAGCATGTTGATGGGTGCTATCTTCATAGATCTGTCCAAGGAATTTAACCTTGTGGACCACAACCTTCTTCTCACTAAGCTTCAAGAGATTGGGCTTGATGCCCAGGCCCTAAACTGGTTCAAGAGCTACCTCTCAGGCTGCTCCCAGAGGGTCATTTGGAAGGGAGAGCTTTCCGCCCCTTTACCCATCAAGGAGGGTATGCCTCAGGGCTCAATTCTTGGCCTCCTGGTGTTCTCTTTCTTCACAAATGACCTAAACCAGCACTGTGGGTATAGTTCAGTAGTTCAATACACAGACGATACTGTCATCTTCCGAGCCAGGTCCACACCACATGATCTGGGCCTTCTCCTACAAGGGGACCTAAACACACTCAAGGCCTGGCTCACATCAAACAGAATGATCCTCAATGTAGCAAAAACAGAAGCCATGCGGTTTGGTCCTAGATCCCTTGGCCAGGATCAGACCAATTCCCTAAAACTTACTACCCTTGGGGATAAATGAATAGGCGTAGTTGACAACACAAAATACTTAGGGCTAACGATTGACTAGGTTCTCACCTTTAAGCCCCATGTTGACCAGGTAACAAAGTCTATCCACATCAAACTTGGCACCATGTACAGGCTAAAAAAACAACTTATCCCAGAGGCTAGATGAGCAATTGCCTCCAGTGTCTTCCTACCCACATTAACTTATGCTGCCCTGGTAATCCAGGGCATGACAAAGGGTGAGGTTAGCAGGCTTCATGTCCTGTACAACAAGGTCATGAGGTCTGCTACAATGTGTCAACCAAGAAGACACCCCTGCATCTCACTAGCCCAGCTGCAATGGCCTTCTTTCGAGGCTTGTCTACAGTATCCCCTACTCTGCCATGCATACAAATTGCAGAGCCCAGCAGCCCCACCAAGCCTAACAGGAATAATCATGGCTAAGCTTAACCCTCGAATGCTCAGGATCTCGGGTTGGTCCCTACTGGCAAACCCCAGAATCAAGACTCACAAGGGAGGCAATTCCTTCACTCTCACAGCCCCTAAACTGTGGAACACTCTCCCATGTCTAGTACAGGAAGCCCCCTTGCTACCAATCTTTCACACTAGGCTTAAGTCCCATTTGCTTGGGACAAGCTCATGCCACTGTGAGGGTATAGGATAATCACCCCTGATCCTAATCACAACACCCATCCCCCCCTCTTCTCACCTTAACCTACATTAAATCATGCCTTAAATCTTTAAGTCTTTCAAGTGTTGCACTTATGGTCTACGATTTGAATAATTGCCTGTACTGTTATCCTCATTATCTTGTCTACTTCTCGTAACCCTGTATCACCTGACTGTATGTATTGTATTGCTTCTGGATCTCCTGATTGTATGTATTGTATTGCTTCTGTTCCCTGGGTTGCCCCTGAAAAAGGGACATTCATGGGCCCAATGGGCCAACCCAGTCATCAAAATTCAATAAATAAATAAATAAATAAATACTAAGAAATGTAAAATCATGCACCTGGGGAACAGAAACTCAGGTGCGGAATACATTCTTAGAAGGGGGGTGCTGGAAGCCACAGAGGAGGAGGAGAGGAACCTGGGAATAGTTATTACTGATGACCTTAAGGTGGCAAAGCAGTGTGGGAAAGCGGTGGGAAAAGCAAATTAAATGCTTGGATGTACAGTAAGGGAGATCAGCAGGAAGAGAAAGGTGCTTCTCCCCCTGAATCAAGTAATGATATGACCCCACTTTGAATATGGAATACAGTACTGGAGGCTCTATCTCCAAAAGGACAATGACAGATTGGAGGTGGTGCAGAGGAGGGCTGCTAGGATGATGCTGGGAATGCAGGGAATGTCCTATGAGGAGAGGCTTAGGGTTATGAACATAAGAAAGTGCCAGCTGAAAAAGGCCCATAGGTCTATGAACTCTGCCCATGTGTGGACCTGTACTCCTTGGAGGACAGGAGGAGAAGAGGGGATATGATTGAGACATTCTAGTACTTGAAAGGGATTAATAAGGCAGACGTGGATAGTCTGTTTCAGCTGAGTGGAGCTTCTAATAATAGAGGGCACAGTATGAAATTGTTAGGAGGCAGGGTCTGGGGAAATAGGAGGAAGTTCTTCTTCTCTGAAAGGGTGATGAATAACTGGAATAAATTGCCAGAGAAGATGGTGGGGTGGAAATGACCAAGCAGTTCAAGCATGCTTGGGATTAGCATATGGGTATCCTGGCAATGGGAGGGACACGTTTGAGAGCCTCCCCAGTAGATGGATTCTGCTTGGGAGCTTTCATGGGCAGACTAGGTGAGCCAAGCGGTCCTTATCTGATGGCTACTTCTATGAATCTATGAAACCTGGAGTGCCTATTGGACTTATGAAATAGGTAAACTAAGAAACAATAAAAAAATGCCATTTTGTTAATTAAAACTGGTATTTTCTTTTGCTAAAACTAACTAATAAAATGTAGTCTTTCCCCACTTTTCAAATATTTGTCTTTCCACACATTCAGTAGATGGAATGTTAGTTCATTATGGAACACAGGAATTAAAACTGTTACAGAACTCCACTGGCAGAATGTTTACCTACAGTACTCACACACAACAGAATGCCTGTATATGAAGCCCAGATCTCAATTTTATCTGAACCAGTGTAATCAGTATAAATTGCCCTGGCAACGATGGCAATGATAGATAAAGGATTGCTTATGGTCACCAAAGAAATACCAGGAATTAAAACTGTGAATAGTACTTTATTTTTAAGTGTGTTTATGTGTACCCTTCAAAACTCTGGGTAAATCTCAATGGGAAAAATGCATTTCTTCTATACACCTTTTGAGGTGGAGGAGGCCTTGAAAAAAAGGAAAACATATGACACCTTGTCCTCCTCTCAACAGGAATAAAAATACTCTAAATAAGCATGGCCTGGCAGATACACGGACTGCCCAAATTTGTACTTTTTTCTTGTAGGATCATATAATTGGTATGTGATCTAAAGCTGGTGAAAAAACAGGAAAGAAGGGGAACAAAGGGAAAAAAAGGAAATGTGGGAAGGAAAAGAAAAAAGGGAAAAAGAAGGAGAAAAGAGAAAGAAGTAGGAAAAAGAGAGAAAAGAAAGAGAAAAATGGAAAAAGAGAAGGAAAAGGGAATAAGAGGGAAAAGGGGGCAGAGGGGTAAAGGTTGAAACAGATATAAGATAAACCTTGATAGGTGTAGCAGAAGGGAAAGTGATTGGGGGTAAAGTGGGAGGCAGAGTCTGAGGTAAACAATATAATAGGATTGCCACCTCCTCTGGAAAGTCAGGTACTCTAGGGAGTCAGTATATTTAATACTCCCAAGCTTTGTTGCCCTATTTTTTTTTTTTTTTTTTGGAAAGGGGAGCTATTCTTTTCTTTGGGGGAATAAATACAGAGAGCTATAGTGGAAGAGGAAGAATTCTCACATAAGACCTGATGAACACTAACCAGTTAGCTATCTTCACATCTTATGGGAAGGGAAAAGGATCTACCTATTGGTGGGTGGAATCCAGGGAAGAGGGGAATTTACACATGGGGTGGAGTCTTGATGTATCAGGGAGGGGGTGGGGGAAGGAGAGGGTTACTGAGTTAGATTTTTGAACAGAAAAGCATAATAATATTGTAAGATTGCTTTTGAAAAAATATAAGTGTCGGTGGTTAACTTCTTTTTTGCTATCATTAATATCATTGGAGCTTTCTTTTTCTAAATTATGGGATGCAATGTCAGTTATGCTGCTGTCTCAAAAAAACTTTTCTTCTGCATAGAATATGGCTGAAATTAGAATAATGACATGGAATTTAAATGGTGCCAGAGACAGAATTAAAATGTGAAAAATAATACGAATAGCCAATAACAAGAAAGTAAACTGTCATTTTCTTCAGGAAACCCATTTTGACAGAAAGGATATACAGTTATTTGTGAATTTGTTTCAAGCAGTGGGAATATATACTGCCTTTGTGAATAATTCCAGGGGAGTAGCAATCTTTATTAAAAAAAGAAATCTAAATATGCAAATACTTAACACAGAAAGAGACTTGGAAGGTAGGTTTCTTTGGTGTAAGCTGAATATCCTACAGTTTCAAATTTCATTATTAAATGTATATGCTTCTAATGAAGAAGACTTAGAATTATTTACTTCTGTCTTTTTGAAAGTAGCTTCATGGGATACTCCTTTGATAATAGGAGGAAACTTTAATGTTACCCTCCACTCTTTGCACAGTGTCTTCTCGGCATCCAAATGGAAAACCAGAACTGCAAATTTATTAAGAGGATATATGCAAGATCTGAGATGGCAGGACCCCTTCAGATTTCTTCATCCCTTATTAAAAAAATATTCTTTCCATTCCAAAACTCATAATACATTTTCAACAATAGATTTTTTTCTTGGTTTCTGGATATCTGCTGACTAAAATTAAGTTTGTCAGGTACAACTCAGTATTGATATCTGATCATGCCTCTTGCTATATGCATGTAGATTTAATTCTCACACAATTTAGGAATTGGACAATGGATGATTATTTCTGGAAAACTGATAATTGTACTGAATAGATAAAATAACAAATTCAACTCTTCCTGTCTTGGAATTCATCAGAAGATATGCCCCATGTATGTTATATGGGAAGCATTAAAATGTTATATCAGGGGCTGGATTATATCTTACAGAAGTAACGAATAGAAAAAGAAATTAATAGAGTTAAACAATCTAGAAATTGGATTATCAGCAGCTGATGCCTCATTTGTACAAAATCCATTTGAACAGAACAAAATTAAATGGGCCCATATTACACAAAAAGTGGAAAAAATCTTCATACACAGGCTGAACATCAAATGTATAGAGTTAGTGCTAAATATTTCTACTCTGATCTTCCATCTAAACTTTTAGCATACCAAATAAAAATGCAACAGAATAAAAATAGAATAGATAAATTGAGATCTGTTACAGGAGAACTTATACTTGACCCATTAGAAATCAGTGCTGAATTTAACATTTTTTCCATAAGTTTATATACACCTGAGACAGTGACAGAGAAAGAAACAATAGAAGAAATGTTGAATGGGATAAACATTCCTAAATTAACCAAAGAAGATAAAAAAAATCTTGAATGCAAACATCACTTTACAAGAAATTCAGCAAGTAGTTCACAATCACCAAATGGAAAGTCACCAGGCCCAGATGAGTTTTCATTTGAATTTTATAAAAAAAAGTTCAGGATATTATATTACCCTTTTTTTTTGCAAACATTTCAAGATATTCTTGAGGTGGGAACTGTTCCCCCTGCCTTCAACAAAGCCAATATTATTCTACTACTTAAAAAAGATAAATCTTCTGAAATCTGATCATCATAGTGTCCTATTTCCCAATTAAATTGTGATTAAAGCATTTTTGCAACAATATTAGCAAATAGATTGGGTAAGATAGTTCCTAAAATCATACATCAGGATCACACTGGCTTCATTGAGGGCAGGAGGTTACAGCATAATATAAGAAGTGTTCTGGATATTATGAAATGCACACAGGGATCAGAGGTGGTGGTTTTCTCTTTGGATGCTGAGATGGCCTTGGACAGGGTGCAATGGCCTTACTTAATGGAAGTTTTAAAGGCCTTTGGATTTGAGGGTCACTTTATGGGTTGGCATTAAATCATATATACCAATCTCACAGCTAGAGTGAAAGCCAATATGAATATTTTAGACTCCTTTCCTCTGTTTCGGGGTATGAGACAGGGATGCCCCCTCACCCGCTTATTGTTTGCCCTGTTCTTAGAACCTTTAGCAATCAGTATTAGATCACAAGATCAAATTAAGGGTATACAAATTGGGGATCAAACACATAAAATTTCACTTTATGTGGACGATACGGTCCTCTTTTTTTCGGATTTAGAACAAACTTATAGCCATCTATTAAGGCTCATCTCTAATTCTGGACACTCTCTGGTTATAAAATGAATTGGGAGATGAGCGAAGTTTTGTTTCTGAAAGATTCTTCACCAATTCCATTAGAACACTGCTTGAGGAAACTAAGAAAGGAGTCTCTGAGATAGTTACTGTAGGTGTTCAAATATCCTCAAACCAAACAGCTTTCTTCAAGATAAACTACCTTCCTATCCTGGAAACAAAATAAAATTGGATTTAGAAAAATGGCAGCTTTTACTACTAGTATTATTAAGCAGAGCTAGTATTCTGAAAATTAATATTTTGCCCAGGATTTTGTTCCTTTTTCAGACAATTCTATTCTTGTACCTAAAACATTTTTGTAGAATGGGAAAAATAACAAGACAATTTTTCTGGAAAATCGCTCCCTTAGAATTGCTCTCAAAAAGACATATTTCCCTAGACAGAAGGGAGGATTGAATATTCCTAACCTATGGCATTATTATTTGGCAGCTCAATTAGCAATAGTTGTTGACTGATTTAAAGAAGATGAGAATTTAGACTCCAGTTATTATATTGAAATGTGTTGAGCACCTTTCCCTAAATTGTTCCAGTCTTTAATGGTAAATTTAAATATGTCATATAATTATAATACAATATTGTCCTCCATAATAGTTACTAGTTATCTTTGGACAGTGGCACAAGGTCTACTGGGTAATAAAAACATATATCAAAATTTAGTCCCATTATAAAAAAAGGATCATAATCCTCTTTCAATGATGAGTGACTCATTCAAAATAACATTTTATGATAAAGGAGTAACTGAACCAAGGAATTTTTTTTTTGACAACTTAGAATTTATGTATTTTAAAGCCCTACAAGAGAAGTATGGTATAAGTGATAGGGCAACATTTCAATACTTTAAAATTAAAAATTAGTATTTAAAAAGTAATGGGAGTTTAAACTCACCTAAATTATCAGTGTTGGAGGAAATTATGATGTATACTCCCCAAATAATAAAAAATGATTTCTTCATTATATAAACATTTAAAATCAAAAAATAATTTTTCTCTCCAAGGTTTGAAAGAAGCTTGGAAAAAGAATTTCAGTAACTGGGACATAATCATTGATTTATCAAAATTTAAAATTAAGAATAATAGAGTAAAAACAAATACATACAAATACATTACATAAAACTTATTTAACACTGACTAGATTAAATAAATTTGAGGTAAGCCCAACATATGTATGCCAGAAATGTCAGCAGGAAAAAGTATCCTTGCTTCACATGATGGCTACATGTGCAATCTTGCAGATTTTCTGCACTAAAATTTTCAGTTATTGGGTAAAATAGTGGGTAAACATTTTCCTTTTGACCCAGAGACTATTCCTTTTGGTTGGTTAACAGAGGAAGAAATAGAATATAATTATGAAAGTCTGGTTAATTTGTGTTTAGTTATTGCTAAAAAGGTAATCCTTCTGAAGTGGAAGGATCCTGAAACTCCTGAATATGTAGAATGGATACAAATGTTTGATTTATCAAAAATAGAAAAGGCATATTATATATAAGAAGATGACCCAGCCTTATTTCAGGAAATTTGGCACCCATTTATTACTTTTTAGGTTTAAGAAGTGATGGCTAGAAAAGGCAGCAGGATAACCTGGCATTTAGGTGACAATGATGAGAGCAAATGGTTCTAATTAAATGAAATGATCTATGCACCTACACTCGAAGTCACAATTTAAAAAAAAGTGTGTTTATGTTTGTAAGAATGCTATCAAGAGGGGGAAATAATGTTTAATTATTAATTTATGTTTTACAATTTAAAGGACTTTTACTTTGTAGGGCCTTGTGGAAGGTTTACAGTGAGTAAAGGTGGTAGCCATGTTTGTTATGGTAGTCAGAGATGAGTGAAGTGGCTCATGAATTCTTTAACTGATTGACTAAAATTCCAAATCCTGTTGCCTGAATTTGTTCCAAACAGTGCATTTCTGTAATATTAACATATGGGTCTCAGAACATATTTAGCCAATCAGAAAGCATGTCATTTCAAGCCCATTTTAAAACTGCAGTAACTCTGCTGCTGTATGCTGTAAACTTGTGTTGCATCCTTGCTGATTCCACTGTATTTAGGGTTGGGTAAGCACTTTAAAAGGGACTAGTCATGAGCTAAGGAGCAAGATATGGGAACCTAGAAGCCCCAACTAACATTTTTGCATGTGGAGATTTTTTTTTTTATTCTTACTTTTGCAGAAAATCATTCTTTTATCTGGCTGATCCTGCTGGCTGTCACCCACCACTAAAATACTCAGAGGCCCAGATTTTCAAACTGCGCCATTCTGAGGTGCAAGCCCCTGCGCTGCTCAAAATAGTTGCGCAGGGGTGTGGCCGGGGTGATATTCAAAGGAGTTGCGCTGTTGAGCAACTCCTTTGAATACCCCCAGCCATTAGTATTTTACAAGATGGCGCAGTGTGGAACTTGCGCCACCGCAAGTTGCCAGAGTTGAGCATTAAACTTGCGGTGGCACAAGTACCATTGCGCCATGCTCAAATTTCCGATATTCAAAAGGTGACATGCAAATGGGGCCATAATTTATGCAAGGCGCAGGGGGGGCCATTTGCATCTATTTATGGCCCCATTTTCATGCCATTTGCATGTAGGTGCGCTGATCCCCGAGGTCTTGCTCCTGGCCACCCTGCCAGGCAGCAGCCATCGGGGACCGACGCACAATGCAGCATGATCATGGTATCACAGTTTATGAAACCCCCACATATCCCACAGCCCGATCGCGGGCAGTACAGATACATGAAACCCCCCACATATCCACAGCCCGATCGTGGGCAGTACAGAGTACATGAAACCCCCACACATATCCCACAGCCCGATCGCGGGCAGTACAGGTACATGAAACCCCCACACATATCCCACAGCCCGATCGCGGGCAGTACAAATACATGAACCCCCACACATCCCCAGCCCGATCATGGGCAGGCACGTATATGACCCCCCAGTGCCCAATCGCGGGCAAATGTAACCCTCCCCAACCCGAATATCTCCCTGGTGGTCCATTGGACACGTAAAGCCAGTCGCGGGCAGAATGTCTATCACAACCCCCAAACATCTCCCTGGTGTCTAGTGTCCCCCCACCCACCCAGAAGTACCTCCACCCGCTCCCCCGCGGCGGTGCGGCAGCATCCACCCGCCTGCCGCCCCACCACCCACCAACTGACTGTCCGGTGGGCTGCACCCAATGGCTGTAGCTCTGCACCAATGGGCGTGCAGCCCTACCTGAACAGTCATCGGCAGCCGTGGGGCGGCAATCCTCATCACCTGCATCAACCGACCGTCCGGTAGGGCTGCACACTCCAATGGCTGTAGTCTCACCACGGGCGTGCAGCCCTACTGGATAGTCAGTCGGCGGCGGGGGGCGCAGGCGGGTGGATGCTGTCCCACCGCTGCGGGGGAGCAGGGTGGAGGGGCTTGTGGGTGGGTGGGGGACACTAGACACTAGGAGATGTTTGGGGGTTGTGATGTGACATTCTGCCCGCAATGACAGCTTTTACGGTCCACTGGACCACCAGGAGATATTCGGGTTGGGGAGGTTACATCTGCCCGCGATCGGGCACTGGGGGTTCATACACGTTCTGCCCACGATCAGGCTGTGGGAGATGTGTGGGGGTTCATGTACCTGTACGCCCACGATCGGGCTGTGGGATATGTGGGGGTTTCATGTAATCAGTGATGCCCGTGATCGGGCTTCGGGATATGTGTGGGGGGTTTCTGTAACTGTGATGCCCGCGATTGGGCTGTGGGAGATGTGGGGGGTTCATGTTACTCCAGACCTCTCAACCTCTTGTGTCATGAATCAGGGACAAGGCTTAAAAAAATCAGGGACAAAGATGCCAAATCAGGGACACATCTTAACAATTGGTAATATTCACTCAGAAATCTGATAGAATAAGGGGATTTGTATAAGATGCATTTCTGAAGAAGAACTAGTCTGTATTTTTAATGTTTGATATTATTTTATGCTTACAGTCCCCACTGTTCTGTCACAGAAACACGAATTTTACGAGACAGAGGAAAATTCTGTCGCAAAATCAGGGACATCCCTGAAAATCAGGGACAGTTGAGAGGTATGTGTTACTCTATGCCCGCGATCGGGCTGGTGGGGGGGCACAGGGACCGAGTTGGGGGCCAGCCAGGGGTGGCAGCTGCTGTGTTGCGCCCTGCAATACAGCAGCTCACCTGTGGGTGGCCCTCAACTTGATCCTTTTTTGGCTCAAGGTTGTGCAGGCGCAGGTTGGGGGTTGCGCATGCACAACTCTGCACAACCCGACTGAATATCGGGTTGTGCAGGTTATGCATGGTTCCTCCCCCTCCTGTTGAGCATGCATTCATTTGCATTGCTCTTTTGCGCAACCTGTTGCAAGTGGAGCAAGTGCCTCCTGCTGAATATCGCAGAATGGCGCAATGTAGGACTTGTGCATGCGCAACCCTGTTGCGCATGGAGCAACCCTTTTGAATATCTGGGCCAGAATGTCCTACAGTTGAGCATCTGATAACATGCATGGTAGGCTCAGCCACATTGACATTCTATATGTGCAAAATTCAGTTTCCCACCACAACAGTGAAAAAGCTCTCAGGGCCTCTGAGTGGATAAAACTGGGTGCGTCCATGCTAGGATTGTGGGACTGCCAGGAGGTGAGCACTGGAGGGAGCATATACAGTTTCCAAAAGTATAGGGCTGGATATTCAAACTGTGCCCAAAAAGTGCACAATAGCAGGAGCAAGCACAAGTCCATTGCTCCCATGCGCAATAGACGCGGGGCTGGATATTCAAACTGCACCCAAAAAGTGTGCAATAGCAGGAGCAAGCACAATTCCATTGCGCCCATGTGCAATAGATGCGATATTCAAAAAAGGAGCAAGCCAAATTGCGCTAACAGCCAACGTCAGAATATCGCACAACTTGCACCATTGCGCAACTAGGAAGGGGAAGCTGAGCAGATACGATGCGCTATGGCGCAACAAGGGCTGACCAGTGGAGCAGCCCAGAGGTGCCATAGCTCAAGCAGGGAGCCCCCCAGCAGCAGAGCAATGGAAATGCACAATCAGGGAGGTAGGTAGGGGCCCACCACCCATGCCACAGATGGGCACAGGAACACACTGCAGAACTGACAATGCACCCCCACACCCCAAGCACAGCACAACTGGTGGAGGGATGGAATATCCACCGGCCCATGGGGACAAACAAACAAAGCACAGCTGGGCCATGGTGCCCCATCACACCCACCGGCAATCTGAGACTGCCACACAAGGAGGGCGGACCACCCCATGGCACAGCAGCCCCCCCTGTGCACAGCACACCTGCACCATGACCCCAAGACACCCCCCATGAGCAGTGACCACCACTGCAGGAATCCCCATGCATACCACCCCCCCACTGTTACACTGCAACCTCGTGTACCACAGAACCATACAAGCCAGACCCACCATGAGCACCCAGCGGTGGGTGGCAGCACACAGCAATGCAACAATGGCAGACACTGTGCCAACATGCACAATCCCCCTGAGGCACAGCTGAGAGACCAAACATGTGTCGCCACAAGAGGTACCCCACACGGGAAAGGGCGTGCCCCTGACACCACCGCCATTGATACAGCACCCTGCACAGTAGACAAGTGTCACAGCGCAACCCACCATGAGCCACAGCAGCCAGCACAGACATCCTCAGTGGTGCGTGGAAGCATGCAGCACACCGGATGCAACACAGTGCAGGGGAAAACACACACCCATACCCTCGGGGACACTGACACAGGGACGCAGTAGTGTGGCAACCAAGCCCCCAGTGTGGGCCCATGTAAACTGTGCACACACAGCCTGCAGTCCACCATGGCACAGGGGTGACACCCACCCTGTGCATGAACTGTGGCACTGTATGCCACCAGCATATGCCTGGATCGCAAGTCACAGACAGTGGTGCACAGCCCCTGCAACACACACAAGCCACAGCATGGAGGTGGGACAGCAACTGTGGAGGCCACAGTGTCTCCCGAGACAAACATGCACCACACCAGTGACAGGAGGCAACCCAGCATTGTGACGGTCACAGTGGATGACCTGCAGGGACAGCCACCACTGACAAGGCAACAGACCTCACAGGCCACAGACATGCAAGGGTGTCAGTTGCACAGGCCAAGGACAGGTTGACAGGGGCACAATGGACACAGAGCAGGCACCATGGACCACTGCACACAGTAATGCAATGCACAGAGAACAACACACACACCACAGATACTGACTGATAGCCACTCCCACACCAGAGACACTTCCCCACGCACACACACACATACCCATGACTGAACCACCCCAGATGCCATGCACACCACTGCAACTGAGCACCTATAGCCAGCTGCAAATCAGAGACCACCACAGTATTCATATCAAAATAACTGTATTAGAAAATATATAACAACAACAACAACTATTTACAAATATGTACAAACATGGGGTGGAGGGACAGGAACAAGGTGGGGGTGGGTAAGGGGCAGGGGTAAACAAATGGGAGAGGGAAGGTGGGGTGTGAGGGTTGGTCAAAGGGGGGAGGTTGTCTGTGGTCACTGGCGGCCAGCCTGGTCCTCTGCTGCCTGGGGCCGTTCCCTGGGTCGCCTCTTCCTCCTCACCCCATGCTGATGAAGATCCCTCAGGATGGCAAGGGACTCTTGTGCCACCTGCACAAGGTCCTGGATGGACCGCTCAAGTCACAGGAGTATCCACACACCTAGGACAAGGGATCAGAGTCAATGGGTGTGACTGTCCATCCCCCTGCAGCCCACCCATTATGCATGGCATACAGCCATGTGCCATGCTCTTGTGATGGTGTGCACCCACCCACAGTGACCATGTCCACAAGACATGCCCAACCAGGCAGCAGCCATGTGTACCACTGCACACACACACCGCCCATGTCCAGCACAGCACAACCAAGGCCGTACAGTAACGTGGCTATGCGTTGGGCAGGCAGTGCCAACCCCCTGGTCCCTGATATGGTTGTTGGGGGTATCCCCAGCAGGAAATTCACCCAAGACCTGGAGGTTTCAGTGGGAAGTGTGGTGCAGTGGTGTCCCCCTAGAAGTAATAAGCCTGACATTTAATAATTTATACATTTTATTTATTTATTTATTTATTTATTTTTTTTAAGTGCAATACAGCTTAAATCATTGGCTGGATTTCATTCTGGCACAACTACTAATCAAAGTCCATACTCTTTGCATCACATTCCTTGGCAAGTCTTTGGTTTGACTGGACAGGAGAAAGGCACCCAGGAGGGAGGTGTCAGTCTGCAGCATGCGCCTAACATCATCCGTCTTGATCTGGCCTTGTGTAAGTGTGCGAATGCAGATTTGATTGCCAGTTGCTGTTGTTCAGTAAAGGATTGCTGGCAATGTGGGGACCATATAGGTGGAGTGTGTGCCCCAATCATCTCTTGGCTTCTGTGGATGTCCTGTGAGCCAAGTCCCCTTCTTGTTCTTGTTGCAATACAGGTACCTGGTGAAAGAGAGGGCCCTTTTCCTGGTTCACCCATGGTAATTGAACTGCTCTCCAGAGTCTGTGATGGAGCACCTGCATGTGGGCTGATGGTGGTGGTGCATGGGGCCTTTGTGGTTAACTGGCATATTTGTCGGCTCACTCTGATGCTCTCCTCTTTGCTGCCCATCAGGCGATAGTATGCATCTGCTGTTGTGGCTCGGTGGCTCATGTGTGACGCAAGCTCATGTCTACCCTCAGGATGAATGCTGTGAAACTGTGGAAAGAAAGAAAGAAAGTAAGATACATGCTTTGGGCCCACGTTTAACAACTAAGCAAATGGAAATCTCCAACTTGGGGGGCATCATGGAGCTCTGTGTCATCACCCCTGTGAGTTTGGGACTGCTAGACCATAAGGAAATGGTCAAAGCAGGCCCTGGAAGGTTAAGGGGGAGATGCCTGCTGGTGTCCCCAGGCTTGGAAGCACATTCCCGGGAGAAGGCATATGCTGTGGGACCCTGGGTAACAACTAATCCTGTGGAAGTCCCTGTCCTGGCAGGGCATCAGGGAGGGAAGGGCCATTACTCCTGGGAGTCTGGGAGTAGTAGGCCCAAGGGAAGTGTTAACAGCAGGACTTTGAAGTTTTAGGGGGCTGGGGTACCAGGCCACCCCAGCCAGACAGCACCTTCTCTGGGTAAGACATAGGCTTTGGTACCCTGGGTAAAAAATTAGCCTGTGGAAGTCCCTACCCTGGCAGGGCATCAGGGAGGTAAGGGTCATTACCCCTGGGAGTCTGGGAGTACTAGGCCCAAGGGAAGTGTTAACAGCTGGCCATGGAAGTTTTAGGGGGCATGCCTGCATGTGTCCCCAGGCTTGGAAGCACATTCCTTGGGGAAGGCATATGCTTTGGGACCCTGGGTAAAAAGTAAGCCTGTGGAAGTCCCTACCTGGCAGGGCATCAGGGAGGTGGGCCATTACCCTGGGAGACTGGGAGTTCTTGGCCCAAGGGGAGTGTTAACAGCTGGCCCTGGAAGTTTTAGGGGGCATGCTTGCATGTGTCCCCAGGCTTGGAAGCACATTTCCTGGGGAAGGCATATGCTTTGGGACCCTGGGTAAAAAGTAAGCCTGTGGAAGTCCCTACCTGGCAGGGCATCAGGGAGGTGAGGGCCATTACCCCTGGGAGTCTGGGAGTACTAGGCCCAAGGGAGTGTTAACAGCTGGCCCTGGAAGTTTTAGGGGAACATGCCAGCATGTGTCCCCAGGCTTGGAAGCACATTCCCTGGGGAAGGTATATGCTTTGGGACCCTGGGTAAAAACTAATCCTGTGGAAGTCCCTACCCTGGCAGGGCATCAGGGAGGTGTGGGCCATTACCCCTTGGAGTCTGGGAGTGCTTGGCCCAAGGGGAGTGTCAACAGCTGGCCCAGGAAGTTTTAGGGGGACATGCAAGCATGTATCCCCAGGCTTGAAAGCACATTCCCTGGGGAAGGCATATGCTTTGTGACCCTTGGAAAAACCTAATATTTTTGAAGTCCCTATCCTGGGAGGGCATCATGGAGGTCATGGCCCTTAGCCTTGTGAGTATTGACTCCTAGCCCTTAGGAAAGTGGCAAAAGCAGGCCCCTAAAGATTGAGGGGGTGAGGGTACCACTAGGTCTCCCCAGACTGAGTGCACTTTCTCTGGGTAAGGTATATGCGGTGGGACCCAGGGAATAACCAAGCCTGGAAGTATGTACCCTGGGAGAACATCAGGGAAGTCAGGGCCATCACTTCTGTGAGTTTGGGACTTCTAACCCTGAGGGAAGTGGTTGAATCTGGGTCTGGAAGCTATATGGGGACAGCCTATCAATTCTACCCAGGCTGATTGTGGAGTTTGGAGGCATACTTACATTTGTTACGGTACTCTTCCGCCACAGAGTCATGGAGAAGTGTTTGATTCCGAGTATGGCTGCTGCTTCTTCACTGCTTTTGCAATGGCAGAACATGTCAGGTTTGATCCATCTGTCTCAATGAGCACAGGGGCATTAAGTCCAGTAGCTGATGGTCCCAGTTTGGGGAGCAGCTGCCTTGTGTGGTGTGCATAGAGCTGAAGTAACTTGAATAGCTCTCCTTCTAGCACCAGTCTAGCTGGTCCATGTGTTGCAATGGTTTTGTGAAGAAAAATGGTTAAGACATAGCTGTCTTCACTATCAACGACCAGTCTCTCTGCATTCTTCAAGTCGCCCAGAGACATATTTTGGATGGCAGCAGACCGCTGGGCATTGTGGAGGGCCAAGCTGAAGATGAGGTGATTTCTAGCCAGGCAGTGATCTTGGTTTCTAAGTGTCTTGGTTCTGGAAACTGTTAATTATCCTGACTGCCTCCTTCACAGCACAGGTGTCCTATACAGGATGCTGTCTCTGGTGGTATCCACATTTGTGAGTCCTTAGCCGATCTCATGGCGCTTCTTCATGGCAGAGGTACTGAGACCAGCTTCCAGAAAGGAATTACCTTGATGAGCATGTCAAGTTCAGCCTGATAGGTCCTGGCAAACCCATTCAAATCTAAGAATTTCAGGAAGTGAAGGAGGCTGTTTATATAACACTTGATAGTGCCTGGCTTAAACCCTGAGGCTTCAGCCTCTGGAATCCAAGTATCTCTTATGAATGACCTGGAACCCAGCAGGGATGTGAGCGAAAGGGCAGGGTCAATGGAGTTCCACAAGCGGGACAGCATCTACTGGTGAGCGGTTGCTGTTTCTTGGTCTTTCTTTCCTCCCTCCAAGGTCTGGAGCCAAGCTCTATAGAGACTCAACAGTTGAGGACTCTGTATCTCTGACTGTGTAGACTGGCTAGGCAGCTGAGTATGTGGCAAATCCAGAGATGGAGAATATTGAGTCTGGGTGTCTCTGATACTTGGTCGGGCTTTAAAGCTGGTCAGAGTGCATTTGGAACCTTCCGAAGTGCTGACTTGATCTCTAACAATGGCAAAACAGTCTGGCTGTTGGCATGTGTAAAAGCATTTTCCTGCAGGAGGTTGGGTCAGGAGTGACTGCCTACCAAAGTATCGTGCCTTTCCCGGTGTCATGCAGTGTACTTCCCGGAGGTGCCTTGGTAGATGATTAATTTTCTTACCACAAATTGTGCAGGTACAAAAGGGTCTCACTGTCTTGCTTGGTATCCCCAGAGAAGCATCTGAAAAGAGGAACACAATTTTAGTAGTGCTGAACATTAACCCTGGGAGTGTGGGACTGTAAGACCCAATGGAAGTATTAACAACAGGCCCTGAAAGCTTAAGGGAGCATGCCAGCACATTCTCCACAGGCAGAGAGCACTTTCCTTGGGGGAGAGAGATGCATTTGGGCCCTGGGTGACAAGCAAGCCTGTGCAGGTCTCTAACCTGGCAGGCCATCAGGGAGGTGAGAGGCACTAGCCCCTGGTGTCTGGGAGTGCTAGACCCAAGGGAAGTGTAAATAGCAGGACCTGGAAGTTTTAGGGGGTGAGGTTATCATGCCTGACCAGCCAGAGAGCCCTTTCCCTGGGTAAGAGATATGCATTTGGACAATGGGTAACAACCAAGCCTGTGGAAGTTCCAACACTGGCAGGCCATCAGGGGAGGTGAGCGGTATTAACCCCTGGTGTCTGGGAGTGCTAGACCCAAGGGAAGTATAATTTGCAGGACCTGGAAGTTTTAGGGGGTGAGGTTACCAAGCCTGCCCAGCCAGAGAGCCCTTTCCCTGGGTAAGAGATATGCATTGGGACCCTGGGTGACAAAAAAGCCTGGGGTGGTCTCTGCCCTGGCAGGCCATCAGGGAGCTGATGGCCATCAGCCCTGGGTGTCTGGGAGTGCTAGACCCAAGAGAGGATTTAACAGCAGGCCCTGGAAGTCTTAGGGCAATGCCAGCAGCTGTTTCCAGGCTAAGAGCATTGAGTCCTGGTGGAATCCTAGCGGTAGCTGAAGTCCCTGGTAGAAAGTGTGACCAGATGTCCCTTGGTCCTGGTGGGACCAGATGTCCCTGAGAGATGTTAGGACCAGATGGCCCGACGGGCTTTCCAGACCAGATGGCCCTACTGGCTGTTGGCTGGGATATCTTTAAATAGTGCTGGTCGGGCTTAATAGTCGCTCAAGGGGAGTTTGTTGAAGCCTACCCAGGCTGTGATGGCACTTGCTGGGCACAGTTTGATGCTGAGGCTGGCAGGCTGATTCTGGAAGTCTCCAGGGAACATGCCAGCAGTTCTCCCCAGGCAGAGAGCACTTTCCAAGGGGGAGAGATATGCATTGGGGCCCTGGGTGACAAGCAAGCCTGTGCAGGTCTCTGCACTGGCAGGCCATCAGGGAGGTGAGAGGCATTAACCCCTGCTGTCTGAGAGTGCTAGACCCAAGGGAAGTGTAATTAGCAGGACCTGGAAGTTTTAGGGGGTGAGGTTACCATGCCTGCCCAGCCAGAGAGCCCTTTCCCTGGGTAAGAGATATGCATTGGGACCCTGGGTGACAAGGAAGCCTGTGCAGGTCTCTCCCCTGGCATGCCATCAGGGAGGTGAGGGCCATTAGCCCTGGGTGTCTGGGAGTGCTAGACCCAAGGGAAGTGTAAATAGCAGGGCCTGGAAGTTTTAGGGGGTGAGGTTACCATGCCTGCCCAGCCAGATAGCCCTTTCCCTGGGTAAGAGATATGCATTGGGACCCTGGGTGACAAGGAAGCCTCTGCAGGTCTCTCCCATGGCAGGCCATCAGGGAGGTGAGGGCCATTAGCCCTGGGTGTCTGGGAGTGCTAGACCAAGGGAAGTGTAAATAGCAGGACCTGGAAGTTTTAGGGGTTGGGGGTACAATGCCTGCCCAGCCAGATAGCCTTTTCCCTGGGTAAGAGATATGCTTTGGGACCCTGGGTAACAACCAAGCCTGTGCAAGTCCCAACACTGGCAGGCCATCAGGGAGGTGAGAGGCATTAACCCCTGCTGTCTGGGAGTGCTAGACCCAAGGGAAGTGTAATTAGCAGGACCTGGAAGTTTTAGGGGGTGGGGGCACAATGCCTGCTCAGCCAGAGAGCCTTTTCCCTGGGTAAGAGATATGCTTTGGGTCCCTGGGTGACAACCAAGCCTGTGGAAGTCCCAACACTGGCAGTCCATCAGGGAGGTGAGAGGCATTAACTCCTGCTGTCTGGGAGTGCTAGGCCCAAGAGAAGTGTAATTAGCAGGACCTGGAAGTTTTAGGGGGTGGTACAATGCCTGCCCAGCCAGAGAGCCCTTTCCCGGGGTAAGAGATATGCATTGGGACCCTGGGTAACAACCAAGCCTGCGGTAGTTCCAACACTGGCAGGCCATCAGGGAGGTGAGAGGCATTAACCCCTGCTGTCTGGGAGTGTTAGACCCAAGGGAAGTGTAATTAGCAGGACCTGGAAGTTTTAGGGGGTGAGATTAACATGCCTGCCCAGCCAGAGAGCCCTTTCCCTGAGTAAGAGATATGCATTGGGACCCTGGGTGACAAGGAAGCCTGTGCAGGTCTCTACCCTGGCAGGCCATCAGGGAGGTGAGGGCCATTAGCCCTGGGTGTCTGGGAGTGCTAGACCCAAGGGAAGTGTAAATAGCAGGACCTGGAAGTTTTAGTGGGTGAGGTAGCCATGCCTGCACAGCCAGAGAGCCCTTTCCCTGGGTAACAGATTTGCATTGGGACCCTGGGTGACAAGGAAGCCTGTGCAGGTCTCTGCCCTGGCAGGCCATCAGGGAGGTGAGGGCCATCAGCCCTGGGTGTCTGGGAGTGCTAGACCCAAGGGAGGTTTTAACAGCAGGTCTGGTAGTCTTAGGGCAATGCCAGCAGCTGTTTCCAGGCTAAGAGCATTGAGTCCTGGTGGAATCCTAGCTGTAGCTGAAGTCCCTGGTAGAAAGTGTGACCAGATGTCCCTTGGTCCTGGTGGGACCAGATGTTCCTGAGAGATGTTAGGACGAGATGGCCCAACGGGCTTTCCAGACCAGATGGCCCTACTGGCTGTTGGCTGGGATATCTTTAAATAGTGCTGGTCAGGCTTAATAGTCACTCAAGGGGAGTTTGTTGAAGCCTACCCAGGCTGTGATGGCACTTGCTGGGCATGGTTTGATGCTGAGGCTGGCAGGCTGATTCTTGAAGTCTCCAGGGAACATGCCAGCAGTTCTCCCCAGGCAGAGAGCACTTTCCCAGGGGGAGAGAGAGGTGCATTGGGGCCCTGGGTGACAAGCAAGCCTGTGCAGGTCTCTGCCCTGGCAGGCCATCAGGGAGGTGAGAGGCATTAACCCCTGCTGTCTGGGAGTGCTAGACCCAAGGGAAGTGTAATTAGCAGGACCTGGTAGTTTTAGGGGGTGAGGTTACCATGCCTGCCCAGAGAGAGAGCCCTTTCCCTGGGTAAGAGATATACATTGGGAACCTGGGTGACAAGCAAGACTGTGCAGGTCTCTGCCCTGGCAGGCCATCAGGGAGGTGAGGGCCATTAGCCCTGGGTGTCTGGGAGTGCTAGACCCAAGGGAAGTGTAAATAGCAGGACCTGGAAGTTTTAGGGGGTGAGGTTACCATACCTTCCCAGCCAGAGAGCCCTTTCCCTAGGTAAGAGATATGCATTTGGACCCTGGGTAACAACCAAGCCTGTGGAAGTTCCAACACTGGCAGGCCATCAGGGAGGTGAGAGGTATTAACCCCTGGTGTCTGGGAGTGCTAGACCCAAGGGAAGTGTAATTAGCGGGACCTGGAAGTTTTAGGGGTTGGGGGTACAATGCCTGCCCAGCCAGAGAGCCTTTTCCCTGGGTAAGAGATATGCTTTGGGACCCTGGGTGACAACCAAGCCTGTGCAAGTCCCAACACTGGCAGGCCATCAGGGAGGTTAGAGGCATTAACCCCTGCTGCCTGGGAGAGCTAGACCCAAGGGAAGTGTAATTAGCAGGACCTGGAAGTTTTAGGGGGTGAGGTTACCATGCCTGCCCAGCCAGAGAGCCCTTTCCCTGGGTAAGAGATATGCATTGGGACCCTGGGTGACAAGGAAGCCTGTGCAGGTCTCTGACCTGGCAGGCCATCAGGGAGGTGAGGGCCATTAGCCCTGGGTGTCTGGGTGCTAGACCCAAGGGAAGTGTAAATAGCAGGACCTGGAAGTTTTAGGGGTGGGGTACAATGCCTGCCCAGCCAGAGAGCCTTTTCCTGGGCAAGAGATGATTCGGGACCCTGGGTAACAACCAAGCCTGTGGAAGTCCCAACACTGGCAGGCCATCAGGGAGGTGAGAGGCATTAACCCTGCTGTCTGGGGTGCTAGGCCCAAGGAAGTGTAATTAGCAGGACCTGGAAGTTTTGGGGTGAGGTTACCATGCCTGCCCAACCAGAGAGCCCTTTCCTGGGTAAGAGATATGCATTGGGACCCTGGGTGACAAGGAAGCCTGTGCGGTCTCTTCCTGGCAGGACATCAGGAGGTGGTGCCATTGCCCTGGGTGTCTGGGAGTGCTAGACCCAAGGGAAGTGTAAATAGCAGGACCTGGAAGTTTTAGGGTGTGAGGTTACCATACCTGCCCAGCCAGAGAGCCCTTTCCCTGGGTAACAGATTTGCATTGGGACCGTGGGTGACAAGGAAGCCTGTGCAGGTCTCTGCCCTGGCAGGCCATCAGGGAGGTGAGGGCCATTAGCCCTGGGTGTTTGGAAGTGCTAGACCCAAGGGAAGTGTAAATAGCAGAACCTGGAAGTTTTGGTGGGTGAGGTTACCATGCCTGCCCAGCCAGAGAGCCCTTTTCCTGGTTAAGAGATATGCATTTGGACCCTGGGTAACAACCAAGCCTGTGAAAGTTCCAACACAGGCAGGCCATCAGGGAGGTGAGAGGTATTAACCACTGGTGTCTGGGAGTGCTAGACCCAAGGGAAGTGTAATTAGCAGGACCTGGAAGTTTTAGGGGGTGAGGTTACCAAGCCTGCCCAGCCAGAGAGCCCTTTCCCTGGGTAAGAGATATGCATTGGGACCCTGGGTGACAAGCAAGCCTGGTGTGGTCTCTGCTCTGGCAGGCCATCAGGGTGCTGAGGGCCATCAGCCCTGGGTGTCTGGGAGTGCTAGACCCAAGGGAGGTTTTACAGCAGGTCCTGGTAGTCTTAGGGCAATGCCAGCAGCTGTTTCAGGCTAAGACATTGAGTCCTGGTGGAATCTTAGCGGTAGCTGAAGTCCCTGGTAGAAAGTGTGACCAGATGTCCTTGGTCCTGGTGACCAGATGTCCCTGAGAGATGTTAGGACCAGATGGCCGACAGGCTTTCCAGACCAGATGGCCCTACTGGCTGTTGGCTGGGATATCTTTAAATAGTGCTGGTCGGGCTTAATAGTCGCTCAAGGGGGGTTTGTTGAAGCCTACCCAGGCTGTGATGGCACTTGCTGGGCATGGTTTGATGCTGAGGCTGGCAGGCTGATTCTGGAAATCTCCAGGGAACATGCCAGCAGTTCTCCCCAGGCAGAGAGCACTTTCCCAGGGTGAGAGAGAGGTGCATTTGGGCCCTGGGTGACAAGCAAGCCTGTGCAGATCTCTGCCCTGGCAGGCCATCAGGGAGGTGAGAGGCATTAACCCCTGCTGTCTGGGAGTGCTAGACCCAAGGTAAGTGTAAGTAGCACGACCTGGTAGTTTTAGGGGGTGAGGTTACCATGCCTGCCCAGACAGAGAGCCCTTTCCCTGGGTAAGGGATATACATAGGGACCCTGGGTGACAAGCAAGTCTGTGCAGGTCTCTGCCCTGGCAGGCCATCAGGGAGGTGAGGGCCATTAGCCCTGGGTGTCTGGGAGTGCTAGACCCAAGGGAAGTGTAAATAGCAGGACCTGGAAGTTTTAGGGGGTGAGTTTACCATGTCTGCCCAGCCAGAGAGCCCTTTCCCTGGGTAAGAGATATGCATTGGGACCCTGGGTGACAAGGAAGCCTCTGCAGGTCTCTCCCCTGGCAGCCCATCAGGGAGGTGAGGGCCATTAGCCTTGGGTCTCTGGGAGTGCTAGACCCAAGGGAAGTGTAAATAGCAGGACCTGGAAGTTTTAGGGGGTGAGGTTACCATACCTGCCCAGCCAGAGAGCCCTTTCCCTGGGTAAGAGATATGCTTTGGGTCCCTGGGTGACAACCAAGCCAGTGGAAGTCCCAATACTGGCAGGCCATCAGGGAGGTGAGAGGCATTAACCCTTGCTGTCTGGGAGTGCTAGACCCAAGGGAAGTGTAATTAGCAGGACCTGGAAGTTTTAGGGGGTGAGGTTACCATGCCTGCTCAGCCAGAGAGCCCTTTCCCTGGGTAAGAGATATGCATTGGGACCCTGGGTGACAATGAAGCCTGTGCAGGTCTCTGCCCTAGCAGGGTATCAGGGAGGTGAGGGCCATTAGCCCTGGGTGTCTGGGAGTGCTAGATCCAAGGGAAGTGTAAATAGCAGGACCTGGAAGTTTTAGGGGGTGGGGGTACAATGCCTGCACAGCCAGAGAGCCTTTTCCCTGGGCAAGAGATATGCTTTGGGACCCTGGGTAACAACCAAGCCTGTGGAAGTCCCAACACTGGCAGGCCATCAGGGAGGTGAGAGGCATTAACCCCTGCTGTCTGGGAGTGCTAGGCCCAAGGGAAGTGTAATTAGCAGGACCTGGAAGTTTTAGGGTGTGAGGTTGCCATCCCTGCCCAACCAGAGAGCCCTTTCCCTGGGTAAGAGATATGCATTGGGACCCTGGGTGACAAGGAAGCCTGTGCAGGTCTCTTCCCTGGCAGGACATCAGGGAGGTGAGTGCCATTAGCCCTGGGTGTCTGGGAGTGCTAGACCCAAGGGAAGTGTAAATAGCAGGACCTGGAAGTTTTAGGGGGTGAGGTTACCATGCCTGCCCAGCCAGAGAGCCCTTTCCCTGGTTAAGAGATATGTATTTGGACCCTGGGTTACAACCAAGCCTGTGAAGTTCCAACACTGGCAGGCCATCAGGGAGGTGAGAGGTATTAACCCTGGTGTCTGGGGTGCTAGACCCAAGGGAAGTGTAATTAGCAGGACCTGGAAGTTTTAGGGGGTGAGGTTACCAAGCCTGCCCAGCCAGAGAGCCCTTTCCCTGGGTAAGAGATATGCATTGGGACCCTGGGTGACAAGCAAGCCTGGGGTGGTCTCTGCCCTGGCAGGCCATCAGGGAGCTGAGGGCCATCAGCCCTGGGTGTCTGGGAGTGCTAGACCCAAGGGAGGTTTTAACAGCAGGTCCTGGTAGTCTTAGGGCAATGCCAGCAGCTGTTTCCAGGCTAAGAGCATTGAGTCCTGGTGGAATCCTTAGCGGTAGCTGAAGTCCCTGGTAGAAAGTGTGACCAGATGTCCCTTGGTCCTGGTGGGACCAGATGTCCCTGAGAGATGTTAGGGACCAGATGGCCCTACTGGCTGTTGGCTGGGATATCTTTAAATAGTGCTGGTCGGGCTTAATAGTCGCTCAAGGTGAGTTTGTTGAAGCCTACCAGGCTGTGATGGCACTTGCTGGGCATGGTTTGATCTGAGGCTGGCAGGCTGATTCTGGAAGTCTCAGGAACATGCCAGCAGTTCTCCCCAGGCAGAGAACACTTTCCTGGGGAGAGAGAGATGCATGGGGGCCCTGGGTGACAAGCAAGCCTGTGCAGGTCTCTGCCCTGGTAGGCCATCAGGGAGGTGAGAGGCATTAACCCCTGCTGTCTGGGAGTGCTATACCCAAGGGAAGTGTAATTAGCAGGACCTGGTAGTTTTAGGGGGCGAGGTTACCATGCCTGCCCAGTCAGAGAGCCCTATCCCTGGGTAAGAGATATGCATTGGGACCCTGGGTGACAAGCAAGCCTGTGAAAGTTCCAACACTGGCAGGCCATCAGGGAGGTGAGAGGTATTAACCCCTGGTGTCTGGGAGTGCTAGACCCAAGGGAAGTGTAAATAGCAGGACCTGGAAGTTTTAGGGGGTGAGGTTACCAAGCCTGCCCAGCCAGAGAGCCCTTTCCCTGGGTAAGAAATATGCATTGGGACCCTGGGTGACAAGCAAGCCTGGGGTGGTCTCTGCCCTGGCAGGCCATCAGGGAGCTGAGGGCCATCAGCCCTGGGTGTCTGGGAGTGCTAGACCCAAGGGAGGTTTTAACAGCAGGTCCTGGTAGTCTTAGGGCAATGCCAGCAGCTGTTTCCAGGCTAAGAGCATTGAGTCCTGGTGGAATCCTAGCGGTAGCTGAAGTCCCTGGTAGAAAGTGTGACCAGATGTCCCTTGGTCCTGGTGGGACCAGATGTCCCTGAGAGATGTTAGGACCAGATGGCCCTACTGGCTGTTGGCTGGGATATCTTTAAATAGTGCTGGTCGGGCTTAATAGTCGCTCAAGGGGAGTTTGTTGAAGCCTACCCAGGCTGTGATGGCACTTGCTGGGCATGGTTTGATCTGAGGCTGGCAGGCTGATTCTGAAGTCTCCAGGAACATGCCAGCAGTTCTCCCAGGCAGAGAACACTTTCCTGGGGAGAGAGAATGCATGGGGGCCCTGGGTGACAAGCAAGCCTGTGCAGGTCTCTGCCCTGGTAGGCCATCAGGGAGGTGAGAGGCATTAACCCCTGCTGTCTGGGAGTGCTATACCCAAGGGAAGTGTAATTAGCAGGACCTGGTAGTTTTAGGGGGCGAGGTTACCATGCCTGCCCAGTCAGAGAGCCCTATCCCTGGGTAAGAGATATGCATTGGGACCCTGGGTGACAAGCAAGCCTGTGCAGGTCTCTGCCCTGGCAGGCCATCAGGGAGGTGAGGGCCATTAGCCCTGGGTGTCTGGGAGTGCTAGACCCAAGGGAAGTGTAAATAGCAGGACCTGGAAGTTTTAGGGGGTGAGGTTACCATACCTTCCCAGCCAGAGAGCCCTTTCCCTAGGTAAGAGATATGAATTTGGACCCTGGGTAACAACCAAGCCTGTGGAAGTTCCAACACTGGCAGGCCATCAGGGAGGTGAGAGGTATTAACCCCTGGTGTCTGGGAGTGCTAGACCCAAGGGAAGTGTAATTAGTGGGACCTGGAAGTTTTAGGGGGTGGGGGTACAATGCCTGCCCAGCCAGAGAGCCTTTTCCCTGGGTAAGAGATATGCTTTGGGACCCTGGGTGACAACCAAGCCTGTGCAAGTCCCAACACTGGCAGGCCATCAGGGAGGTGAGAGGCATTAACCCTTGCTGCCTGGGAGAGCTAGACCCAAGGGAAGTGTAATTAGCAGGACCTGGAAGTTTTAGGGGGTGAGGTTACCATGCCTGCCCAGCCAGAGAGCCTTTCCTGGGTAAGAGATATGCATTGGGACCCTGGGTGACAATGAAGCCTGTGCAGGTCTCTGCCCTGGCAGGCCATCAGGGAGGTGAGGGCCATTAGCCCTGGGTGTCTGGGAGTGCTAGACCCAAGGAAAGTGTAAATAGCAGGACCTGGAAGTTTTAGGGTGGGGTACAATGCCTGCCCAGCCAGAGAGCCTTTTCCCGGGCAAGAGATATGCTTTGGGACCCTGGGTAACAACCAAGCCTGTGGAAGTCTCAACACTGGCAGGCCATCAGGGAGGTGAGAGGCATTAACCCCTGCTGTCTGGGGAGCTAGGCCCAAGGGAAGTGTAATTAGCAGGACCTGGAAGTTTTAGGGGGTGAGGTTACCATGCCTGCCCAGCCAGAGAGCCCTTTCCCTGGGTAAGAGATATGCATTGGGACCCTGGGTGACAAGGAAGCCTGTGCAGGTCTCTTCCCTGGCAGGACATCAGGGAGGTGAGTGCCATTAGCCCTGGGTGTCTGGGAGTGCTAGACCCAAGGGAAGTGTAAATAGCAGGACCTGGAAGTTTTAGGGTGTGAGGTTGCCATGCCTGCCCAGCCAGAGAGCCCTTTCCCTGGGTAACAGATTTGCATTGGGACCCTGGGTGACAAGGAAGCCTGTGCAGGTCTCTGCCCTGGCAGGCCATCAGGGAGGTGAGGGCCATTAGCCCTGGGTGTTTGGGAGTGCTAGACCCAAGGGAAGTGTAAATAGCAGGACCTGGAAGTTTTAGGGGGTGAGGTTACCATGCCTGCCCAGCCAGAGAGCCCTTTCCCTGGTTAAGAGATATGTATTTGGACCCTGGGTTACAACCAAGCCTGTGAAAGTTCCAACACTGGCAGGCCATCAGGGAGGTGAGAGGTATTAACCCCTGGTGTCTGGGAGTGCTAGACCCAAGGGAAGTGTAATTAGCAGGACCTGTAAGTTTTAGGGGGTGAGGTTACCAAGCCTGCCCAGCCAGAGAGCCCTTTCCCTGGGTAAGAGATATGCATTGGGACCCTGGGTGACAAGCAAGCCTGGGGTGGTCTCTGCCCTGGCAGGCCATCAGGGAGCTGAGGGCCATCAGCCCTGGGTGTCTGGGAGTGCTAGACCCAAGGGAGGTTTTAACAGCAGGCCCTGGTAGTCTTAGGGCAATGCCAGCAGCTGTTTCCAGGCTAAGAGCATTGAGTCCTGGTGGAATTCTAGCGGTAGCTGAAGTCCCTGGTAGAAAGTGTGACCAGATGTCCCTTGGTCCTGGTGGGACCAGATGTCCCTGAGAGATGTTAGGACCAGATGGCCCTACTGGCTGTTGGCTGGGATATCTTTAAATAGTGCTGGTCGGGCTTAATAGTCGCTCAAGGGGAGTTTGTTGAAGCCTACCCAGGCTGTGATGGCACTTGCTGGGCATGGTTTGATCTGAGGCTGGCAGGCTGATTCTGGAAGTCTCCAGGGAACATGCCAGCAGTTCTCCCCAGGCAGAGAACACTTTCCCTGGGGGAGAGAGAGATGCATGGGGGCCCTGGGTGACAAGCAAGCCTGTGCAGGTCTCTGCCCTGGTAGGCCATCAGGGAGGTGAGAGGCATTAACCCCTGCTGTCTGGGAGTGCTATACCCAAGGGAAGTGTAACTAGCAGGACCTGGTAGTTTTAGGGGGCGAGGTTACCATGCCTGCCCAGTCAGAGAGCCCTATCCCTGGGTAAGAGATATGCATTGGGACCCTGGGTGACAAGCAAGCCTGTGAAAGTTCCAACACTGGCAGGCCATCAGGGAGGTGAGAGGTATTAACCCCTGGTGTCTGGGAGTGCTAGACCCAAGGGAAGTGTAATGTAGGGACCTGGAGTTTTAGGGGTGAGGTTGCAGCCTGCCCAGCCAGAGAGCCTTCCTGGGTAAGAGATATGCATTGGGACCCTGGGTGACAAGCAAGCCTGGGTGGTCTCTGCCCTGGCAGGCCATCAAGGAGCTGAGGCCATCAGCCTGGGGTGTCTGGGAGTGCTAGACCCAAGGAAGGTTTTAACAGCAGGTCCTGGTAGTCTTAGGGCAATGCCAGCAGCTGTTTCAGGCTAAGAGCATTGAGTCCTGGTGGAATCCTAAGCGGTAGCTGAAGTCCCTGGTAGAAAGTGTGACCAGATGTCCCTGGTCCTGGTGGGACCAGATGTCCCTGAGATGTTAGGACCAGATGGCCCTACTGGCTGTTGGCTGGGATATCTTTAAATAGTGCTGGTCGGGCTTAATAGTCGCTCAAGGGAGTTTGTTGAAGCCTACCCAGGCTGTGATGGCACTTGCTGGGCATGGTTTGATCTGAGGCTGGCAGGCTGATTCTGGAAGTCTCCAGGGAACATGCCAGCAGTTCTCCCCAGGCAGAGAACACTTTCCCTGGGGGAGAGAGAGATGCATGGGGGCCCTGGGTGACAAGCAAGCCTGTGCAGGTCTCTGCCCTGGTAGGCCATCAGGGAGGTGAGAGGCATTAACCCCTGCTGTCTGGGAGTGCTATACCCAAGGGAAGTGTAATTAGCAGGACCTGGTAGTTTTAGGGGGCGAGGTTACCATGCCTGCCCAGTCAGAGAGCCCTATCCCTGGGTAAGAGATATGCATTGGGACCCTGGGTGACAAGCAAGCCTGTGCAGGTCTCTGCCCTGGCAGGCCATCAGGAGGTGAGGCCATTAGCCCTGGGTGTCTGGGGCGCTAGACCCAAGGGAGTGTAAATAGCAGGACCTGGAAGTTTTAGGGGGTGAGGTTACCATGCCTGCCCATCCAGAGAGCCCCTTTCCTGGGTAAGAGATATGCATTTGGACCCTGGGTAAGAACCAAGCCTGTGGAAGTTCCAACACTGGCAGGCCATCAGGGAGGGGAGAGGTATTAACCCCTGGTGTCTGGGAGTGCTAGACCCAAGGGAAGTGTAATTAGCAGGACCTGGAAGTTTTAGGGGGTGAGGTTACCATGCCTGCCAAGCCAGGGAGCCCTTTCCCTGGGTAAGAGATATGCTTTGGGTCCCTGGGTGACAACCAAGCCTATGGAAGTCCCAACACTGGCAGGCCATCAGGGAGGTGAGAGGCATTAACCCCTGCTCTCTGGGAGTGCTAAGCCCAAGGGAAGTGTAATTAGCAGGACCTGGAAGTTTTAGGGGGTGGGGGTACAATGCCTGCCCAGCCAGAGAGCCCTTACCCTGTGTAAGAGATATGCATTGGGACCCTGGGTAACAAACAAGCCTGTGGAAGTTCCAACACTGGCAGGCCATCAGGGAGGTGAGGCATTAACCCCTGCTGTCTGGGAGTGCTAGGCCCAAGGGAAGTGTAATTAGCAGGACCTGGAAGTTTTAGGGGGTGAGGTTACCATGCCTGCCCAGCCAGAGAGCCCTTTCCTGTGAAGAGATATGCATTGGGACCCTGGGTGACAAGGAAGCCTGTGCAGGTCTTGCCCTGGCAGGCCATCAGGGAGGTGAGTGCCATTAGCCCTGGGTGTCTGGGAGTGCTAGACCCAAGGGAAGTGTAAATAGCAGGACCTGGAAGTTTTAGGGGTTGGGGGTACAATGCCTTCCCAGCCAGAGAGCCTTTTCCCTGGGCAAGAGATATGCTTTGGGACCCTGGGTAACAACCAAGCCTGTGGAAGTCCCAACACTGGCAGGCCATCAGGGAGGTGAGAGGCATTAACCCCTGCTATCTGGGAGTGCTAGGCCAAGGGAAGTGTAATTAGCAGGACCTGGAAGTTTTAGGGGTGAGGTTACCATGCCTGCCCAGCCAGAGAGCCCTTTCCTGGGTAACAGATTTGCATTGGAACCCTGGGTGACAAGGAAGCCTGTGCAGGTCTCTGCCCTGGCAGGCCATCAGAGGTGAGGGCCATTAGCCCTGGGTGTCTGGGAGTGCTAGGCCCAAGGGAAGTGTAAATAGCAGGACCTGGAAGTTTTAGGGGTGGGGTACAATGCCTGCCCAGCCAGAGAGCCTTTTCCCTGGGTAAGAGATATGCATTTGGACCCTGGGTAACAACCAAGCCTGTGGAAGTTCCAACACTGGCAGGCCATCAGGGAGGTGAGAGGTATTAACCCCTGGTGTCTGGGAGTGCTAGACCCAAGGGAAGTGTAATTAGTGGGACCTGGAAGTTTTAGGGGTTGGGGGTACAATGCCTGCCCAGCCAGAGAGCCTTTTCCCTGGGTAAGAGATATGCTTTGGGACCCTGGGTGACAACCAAGCCTGTGCAAGTCCCAACACTGGCAGGCCATCAGGGAGGTGAGAGGCATTAACCCTTGCTGCCTGGGAGAGCTAGACCCAAGGGAAGTGTAATTAGCAGGACCTGGAAGTTTTAGGGGGTGAGGTTACCATGCCTGCCCAGCCAGAGAGCCCTTTCCCTGGGTAAGAGATATGCATTGGGACCCTGGGTGACAATGAAGCCTGTGCAGGTCTCTGCCCTGGCAGGCCATCAGGGAGGTGAGGGCCATTAGCCCTGGGTGTCTGGGAGTGCAAGATCCAAGGAAAGTGTAAATAGCAGGACCTGGAAGTTTTAGGGGGTGGGGGTACAATGCCTGCCCAGCCAGAGAGCCTTTTCCCTGGGCAAGAGATATGCTTTGGGACCCTGGGTAACAACCAAGCCTGTGGAAGTCTCAACACTGGCAGGCCATCAGGGAGGTGAGAGGCATTAACCCCTGCTGTCTGGGAGTGCTAGGCCCAAGGGAAGTGTAATTAGCAGGACCTGGAAGTTTTAGGGGGCGGTTACCATGCCTGCCCAACCAGAGAGCCCTTTCCCTGGGTAAGAGATATGCATTGGGACCCTGGGTGACAAGGAAGCCTGTGCAGGTCTCTTCCCTGGCAGGACATCAGGGAGGTGAGTGCCATTAGCCCTGGGTGTCTGGGAGTGCTAGACCCAAGGGAAGTGTAAATAGCAGGACCTGGAAGTTTTAGGGTGTGAGGTTGCCATGCCTGCCCAGCCAGAGAGCCCTTTCCTGGGTAAGAGATTTGCATTGGGACCCTGGGTGACAAGGAAGCCTGTGCAGGTCTCTGCCTGGCAGGCCATCAGGGAGGTGAGGCCATTAGCCCTGGGTGTCTGGGAGTGCTAGACCCAAGGGAAGTGTAAATAGCAGGACCTGGAAGTTTTAGGGGGTGAGGTTACCATGCCTGCCCAGCCAGAGAGCCCTTCCTGGGTAAGAGATATGCATTTGGACCCTGGGTTACAACCAAGCCTGTGAAAGTTCCAACACTGGCAGGCCATCAGGAGGTGAGGTATTAACCCTGGTGTCTGGGAGTGCTAGACCCAAGGGAAGTGTAATTAGCAGGACCTGTAAGTTTTAGGGGGTGAGGTTACCAAGCCTGCCCAGCCAGAGAGCCCTTTCCCTGGGTAAGAGATATGCATTGGGACCCTGGGTGACAAGCAAGCCTGGGGTGGTCTCTGCCCTGGCAGGCCATCAGGGAGCTGAGGGCCATCAGCCCTGGGTGTCTGGGAGTGCTAGACCCAAGGGAGGTTTTAACAGCAGGTCCTGGTAGTCTTAGGGCAATGCCAGCAGCTGTTTCCAGGCTAAGAGCATTGAGTCCTGGTGGAATCCTAGCGGTAGCTGAAGTCCCTGGTAGAAAGTGTGACCAGATGTCCCTTGGTCCTGGTGGGACCAGATGTCCCTGAGAGATGTTAGGACCAGATGGCCCTACTGGCTGTTGGCTGGGATATCTTTAAATAGTGCTGGTCGGGCTTAATAGTCGCTCAAGGGGAGTTTGTTGAAGCCTACCCAGGCTGTGATGGCACTTGCTGGGCATGGTTTGATCTGAGGCTGGCAGGCTGATTCTGGAAGTCTCCAGGGAACATGCCAGCAGTTCTCCCCAGGCAGAGAACACTTTCCTTGGGGGAGAGAGAGATGCATGGGGGCCCTGGGTGACAAGCAAGCCTGTGCAGGTCTCTGCCCTGGTAGGCCATCAGGGAGGTGAGAGGCATTAACCCCTGCTGTCTGGGAGTGCTGTACCCAAGGGAAGTGTAACTAGCAGGACCTGGTAGTTTTAGGGGGCGAGGTTACCATGCCTGCCCAGTCAGAGCCTATCCTGGGTAAGAGATATGCATTGGGACCCTGGGTGACAAGCAAGCCTGTGAAAGTTCCAACACTGGCAGGCCATCAGGGAGGTGAGAGGTATTAACCCCTGGTGTCTGGGAGTGCTAGACCCAAGGGAAGTGTAATTAGCAGGACCTGGAAGTTTAAGGGGGTGAGGTTACCAAGCCTGCCCAGCCAGAGAGCCCTTTCCCTGGGTAAGAGATATGCATTGGGACCCTGGGTGACAAGCAAGCCTGGGGTGGTCTCTGCCCTGGCAGGCCATCAGGGAGCTGAGGGCCATCAGCCCTGGGTGTCTGGGAGTGCTAGACCCAAGGAAGGTTTTAACAGCAGGTCCTGGTAGTCTTAGGGCAATGCCAGCAGCTGTTTCCAGGCTAAGAGCATTGAGTCCTGGTGGAATCCTAGCGGTAGCTGAAGTCCCTGGTAGAAAGTGTGACCAGATGTCCCTTGGTCCTGGTGGGACCAGATGTCCCTGAGAGATGTTAGGACCAGATGGCCCTACTGGCTGTTGGCTGGGATATCTTTAAATAGTGCTGGTCGGGCTTAATAGTCGCTCAAGGGGAGTTTGTTGAAGCCTACCCAGGCTGTGATGGCACTTGCTGGGCATGGTTTGATCTGAGGCTGGCAGGCTGATTCTGGAAGTCTCCAGGGAACATGCCAGCAGTTCTCCCCAGGCAGAGAACACTTTCCCTGGGGGAGAGAGAGATGCATGGGGCCCTGGGTGACAAGCAAGCCTGTGCAGGTCTCTGCCCTGGTAGGCCATCAGGGAGGTGAGAGGCATTAACCCCTGCTGTCTGGGAGTGCTAGTCCCAAGGGAAGTGTAATTAGCAGGACCTGGTAGTTTTAGGGGCGAGGTTACCATGCCTGCCCAGTCAGAGAGCCCTATCCCTGGGTAAGAGATATGCATTGGGACCCTGGGTGACAAGCAAGCCTGTGCAGGTCTCTGCCCTGGCAGGCCATCAGGGAGGTGAGGGCCATTAGCCCTGGGTGTCTGGGAGCGCTAGACCCAAGGGAAGTGTAAATAGCAGGACCTGGAAGTTTTAGGGGGTGAGGTTACCATGCCTGCCCATCCAGAGAGCCCTTTCCCTGGGTAAGAGATATGCATTTGGACCCTGGGTAAGAACCAAGCCTGTGGAAGTTCCAACACTGGCAGGCCATCAGGGAGGGGAGAGGTATTAACCCCTGGTGTCTGGGAGTGCTAGACCCAAGGGAAGTGTAATTAGCAGGACCTGGAAGTTTTAGGGGGTGAGGTTACCATGCCTGCCAAGCCAGGGAGCCCTTTCCCTGGGTAAGAGATATGCTTTGGGTCCCTGGGTGACAACCAAGCCTATGGAAGTCCCAACACTGGCAGGCCATCAGGGAGGTGAGAGGCATTAACCCCTGCTCTCTGGGAGTGCTAAGCCCAAGGGAAGTGTAATTAGCAGGACCTGGAAGTTTTAGGGGTTGGGGGTACAATGCCTGCCCAGCCAGAGAGCCCTTACCCTGTGTAAGAGATATGCATTGGGACCCTGGGTAACAAACAAGCCTGTGGAAGTTCCAACACTGGCAGGCCATCAGGGAGGTGAGAGGCATTAACCCCTGCTGTCTGGGAGTGCTAGACCCAAGGGAAGTGTAATTAGCAGGACCTGGAAGTTTTAGGGGGTGAGGTTACCATGCCTGCCCAGCCAGAGAGCCCTTTCCCTGTGTAAGAGATATGCATTGGGACCCTGGGTGACAAGGAAGCCTGTGCAGGTCTTTGCCCTGGCAGGCCATCAGGGAGGTGAGTGCCATTAGCCCTGGGTGTCTGGGAGTGCTAGACCCAAGGGAAGTGTAAATAGCAGGACCTGGAAGTTTTAGGGGTGGGGTACAATGCCTTCCCAGCCAGAGAGCCTTTTCCCTGGGCAAGAGATATGCTTTGGGACCCTGGGTAACAACCAAGCCTGTGGAAGTCCCAACACTGGCAGGCCATCAGGGAGGTGAGAGGCATTAACCCCTGCTATCTGGGAGTGCTAGGCCCAAGGGAAGTGTAATTAGCAGGACCTGGAAGTTTTACGGGGTGAGGTTGCCATGCCTGCCCAGCCAGAGAGCCCTTTCCCTGGGTAACAGATTTGCATTGGAACCCTGGGTGACAAGGAAGCCTGTGCAGGTCTCTGCCCTGGCAGGCCATCAGAGAGGTGAGGGCCATTAGCCCTGGGTGTCTGGGAGTGCTAGGCCCAAGGGAAGTGTAAATAGCAGGACCTGGAAGTTTTAGGGGTGGGGTACAATGCCTGCCCAGCCAGAGAGCCTTTTCCCTGGGTAAGAGATATGCATTTGGACCCTGGGTAACAACCAAGCCTGTGGAAGTTCCAACACTGGCAGGCCATCTGGGAGGTGAGAGGTATTAACCCCTGGTGTCTGGGAGTGCTAGACCCAAGGGAAGTGTAATTAGCAGGACCTGGAACTTTTAGGGGGTGAGGTTACCAAGCCTACCCAGCCAGAGAGCCCTTTCCCTGGGTAAGAGATATGCATTGGGACCCTGGGTGACAAGCAAGCCTGGGGTGGTCTCTGCCCTGGCAGGCCATCAGGGAGCTGAGGGCCATCAGCCCTGGGTGTCTGGGAGTGCTAGACCCAAGGGAGGTTTTAACAGCAGGCCCTGGAAGTCTTAGGGCAATGCCAGCAGCTATTTCCAGGCTAAGAGCATTGAGTCCTGGTGGAATCCTAGCGGTAGCTGAAGTCCCTGGTAGAAAGTGTGACCAGATGTCCCTTGGTCCTGGTGGGACCAGATGTCCCTGAGAGATGTTAGGACCAGATGGCCCGACAGGCTTTCCAGACCAGATGGCCCTACTGGCTGTTGGCTGCGATATCTTTAAATAGTGCTGGTCGGGCTTAATAGTCGCTCAAGGGGAGTTTGTTGAAGCCTACCCAGGCTGTGATGGCACTTGCTGGGCATGGTTTGATGCTGAGGCTGGCAGGCTGATTCTTGAAGCCTCCAGGGAACATGCCAGCAGTTCTCCCCAGGCAGAGAGCACTTTCCCTGTGGGGGAGAGAGAGATGCATTGGGGCCCTGGGCGACAAGCAAGCCTGTGCAGGTCTCTGCCCTGGCAGGCCATCAGGGAGGTGAGAGGCATTAACCTCTGCTGTCTGGGAGTGCTAGGCCCAAGGGAAGTGTAAATAGCAGGACCTGGAAGTTTTAGGGGGTGAGGTTGCCATGCCTGCCCAGCCAGAGAGCCCTTTCCCTGGGTAAGAGATATGCATTGGGACCCTGGGTGACAAGGAAGCCTGTGCAGGTCTCTGCCCTGGCAGGCCATCATGGAGGTGAGGGCCATTAGCCCTGGGTGTCTGGGAGTGCTAGGCCCAAGGGAAGTGTAATTAGCAGGACCTGGAATTTCAGGGGTGGGGTACAATGCCTGCCCAGCCAGAGAGCCTTTTCCCTGAGTAAGAGATGTGCTTTGGGACCCTGGGTAACAACCAAGCCTGTGGAAGTCCCAACACTGGCAGGCCATTTGGGAGGTGAGAGGCATTAGCCCCTGGTGTCTGGGAGTGCTAGAGTCAAGTGAAGAGTAATTAGCAGGACCTGGAAGTTTTAGGAGGTGAGGATACCATGCCTGCCCAGCCAGAGAGCATTTTCCCTGGGTAAAAGATATGCTTTGGGACCCAGCGTAACTACTTTACCTGTGGAAATCTCTACACTTTGATAGCGTCATGCAAGTTAAAACTGCCTACCTGTTTTGGCTTGCCACATACATAATATTTCCTGTTCTGATTCCATGCCGTCTGTGTAGCAAGTTGAGTTCTTGGTTCTGAGAAAAACCTCCAGCATCTGTGTTACTGTGCTGCTTTACTGCCGGTGCAGAGAATGTCAGCTGCTGTTCTGTGAGCCCTAGTCTTGCAGCTGCTATTCTGTGACTGTTTTATACCTGGTGGGGGGCGGGAAGGAAGGGCGGTCCAGCCTCTCTTCCCAGGCTCAGTGCACTGAATGCTGGGTAAATAGTGAACGCCATCCCCAAGAGAAGTATCACTGAAGTCAGGGCTGTGATCCCTGTTAGAGTGTTAATCTAGCCCCCTAGGAAATGGTTTAACCCAGAGCTTGGAAGTCAGAGGGGCTCTGGACAAAATTGTTCCAATAGAGGTGACCTAGATGGTGGGTGCCAGTGTCTCTGAATCAGGTACCCAGAGAGACCAGCCTTATTGGGACCCCATATCCTTGTATCATAGTCTATGCACCTGTGGCAAAGAACTTCTGTCCATGTTTTTCACTTTAAAAAGGGGCACCAAGTACTTTTTTTGTGCCCAAGACCTTGAAGACCCTGGCCACAGCAGAGGACAGGCTCACTGCAAGCATGCAGCGCAGTGCCATTGAGGGCATTCCAGGAGGTGGCTTCCAGACAGGTGGTAACCCATCACTGCATGGTACGTCATGGTCTGTCGGGGGGGAAGGTAGATCACATGCACTAACGTGTCCTTACTTTCTGTTGCAGATCCTGTGTGTCTGCAGGAGTCAGTGGTGGAGGGCCTGTCCACTGTGGACAGCCATCTGGAGTTGGAGGAGGGACCATCCACCTCCGCAGGTAGCCGGCGTGCATTGTAACAGTGGGCCCGCCTGGCTGTCAACACTGATGTCATTGAGACAGGTGTGGGGGAGGCCCTTCCTGTGTCTCAGTGGTCTGGTGTCCAAGCATGCCAGCACGCTGTGGCTGTGGCTGTGGCACAGACCTGCACCATTGATGATGCAACGACCATTATGGGCATGTGTGTGCCACGGAATGGACACACAGCAGGCCAGCTCATGCCCATGGACCTGGCTGGTTCTGACGTGTGTGCCAGCATGTCAGCACAGTCCCAGGCTGTGCCTGTCAGCACCGGTGCGGCAGCACCGGTGGCTGGTCAGGTCAGTGGCACTGTTGCGGCCACAGCGGCAGAACAACCGATCCCTTGGGCACAGCAGGCAGAGGGGTAGCAGCAGCAGTCACCCACCGGGACTGGGGGTACAGGATTCAGCGGTGGCATCTGTGCAATGCCTTTGGACTTGCCCATACCTGGTCCTGGTGAGCAGCGCCCACCCTCAAGGGGTGCTGAACATCAGGCCCTTCCATACCCTGAGGGACAGGTTGCCGAGGTGGCAGATGACCTCTTTGACGAGCACACCCGCCTGCTGCAGGCATCAGTACAGCAGCAGATGCGGCTTGCAACGTCCATGGAGGCACTGTGTGTGGCTCTGGAGTGGGTCGAGGAGCGACACAGCAGGGACACCGATAGGATCCTGTCAAGGATTGACCATTTGCGGGTAGATGTGACCGCTGCCATTGACAGGCTAACACAGGCATTGGTCGCTGTCGTGGCCACATTGGGCACACAGTCAGGTGCCCAAGTGTCGCTCACACTGCACAGTTCGCTATCCACTCCCCATTCCTGTCATCGTGTGACACCCACCCTGTTGACACTGGGTTCAGCTGTGGGCATCCCAAGCACTCCTGGTGCAGGTATGTTCGGTGTGCTGCAGACACCTGTGCGGGCACGGTCGCATTCACGCAGTGGAACCCCTCGTGGACCATCGGTGCCACCTCATGAGGCCCATGCTCAGCCTGCCAGTGCTGCTGGGTCTCGGCGGGGCCGCCCATGCATCCGAGGCAGACATGGCACTGTGTCGAAAGACAGAGCTGTCTCCCAGTGCGGGCCCTGTCTGATACTGCCCTGTGTGCATTGTGTGTTTTGGTGGGCAGTGCACTGGTGGGTGCCCAACCCTACACACAGACACACGGACCACCTGCACAGCCTCCCGACTGCTGTCCACAGGTGCGTGTGCATGATGATGCCTGCATTGCGCTGTACACCAAAGTGCGATGGTGCCCAGCATCTGACACACGCACATAGACAGTCAGTGGACGTGGTGGCCTGTGGACATGTGTGTTGCTAGTGTCTGTGTTCCGGCTCTGTTTTGCACCTGACCCCTGTGCACTTTGTGCCTATTGTGTGTACATGTGTGTGTGTCCGTTCATGTGGCGTGTTACTGTTCACCCCTCCCTGGTTGTATGTGTGTGCTTCTGTGCCCTGCCACTTCCCTCTCCATCATGCACCCCTGGTGTGTTTCCATGTGTGTACATGGGTTGTGCCCTAGCCAATGGTGGTTGCACATGGCCCCATGACTTACCTGTGTTGGCTGAAGTGCTCCTCTGTGATGGTGTCCCAGTGCAGCTGGGCCAGCCGGATCAGTCGGGGGTCCCGTCATCCAAGGGGGGTCTGCCCATCCCCATCGTCACTGGCGTCACCGTCGTCCCCATCACTGTCCCCCTCTTCAACCTGTATGGCTATCCCACAGTCTTTGGCCATGTTGTGCAGGATAGAACAGGCCAGGAATATCCCACAGGCCTTTGTGGTGCTATGCTGTAGGGCACCGCCAGAGGTGTCCAGGCAACGGAAACGCGCCTTCAGCATCCCAAACACCCGCTCAATGATGTTGCATGTGGTGGCATGTGCCTCATTGAAGTGTTGCTGCAATGGGGTCGTGGGCCGCCGGTAGGGTGTGAGCAGCCAAGGACGGAATGGGTATCCACTGTCACCTGTGTGGAGATAGTGGAGGTTAGTGTCTTGTTCAGGCTCAGACTGCCCCAAACCCTGTGTGCCACACCCATGGCACCTGTAGCTTATCCCCCTTGCCCACGATTTGTCAGTTCTACATGCATACTCACCCACTTGATGACCTGTGGGGATGTCCCCACTCTTGAATCGATGGCACAGTGCCGACTGGTACCAGATGAAGGAATCATGTGCTCCCCCAGGGTGCATGGCACAGACATTGATGATGCGCCCACTGGCATCACACACCACCTGGCAGTTGACACTGGCATATCCCTTCCGATTCATGTAGGTGGCCCCATCGGGGCCAGGTGGTGTGCGAATGGCCACATGGGTGCAGTCTATTGCCCCTAGCATGCTAGGCATACGTGCTACCCTGTGGAACTCCTGTATGTTTGCTGTGCGCTCCGCCGCGGTGCTGGGGAAATGGATGTACTCCGCAGCATGTGGCAGCAGTGCGCTGAGGAATTGGGTGAGGATGCATGACGTGGCCGACTGTGTTATGCCTGTGGTGTCCCCTGTTGGTCTTTGGACGGTACCCGTGGCAAGCAAGCACATGCAGGCTGTTACCTTTGTCTCCACTGACAGAGTATGACTCCATCGTGTGGATGCCTGCATCACATCACTGCACAGCTCACAGAGCCGCCTCAGTATTGCCCTGTTCAGGCGGTACCAGCCCACAATCTCAACATCTGAGTACAGCTCAAAGCTGGTGCAGGC
Organism: Neoceratodus forsteri; assembly: GCA_016271365.2. Lineage (NCBI taxonomy): Eukaryota > Metazoa > Chordata > Ceratodontiformes > Ceratodontidae > Neoceratodus > Neoceratodus forsteri. The sequence continues at coordinate 1,233,386,835 of CM057455.1, forward strand.
TCGGTACTGCCTGTTGGGGGTGTACCACCGACGGGCCCTTCCACGGCCACGTCCCACTGCAGCATGCCTTCTCACCCCCCTCATTACAGCTTCCATGTGTAAGGTGGCACTGTCCATGTCCCTGGCTTGTGTTCCCCCCCCAGCTGTTGTTGCTTTGTTCCCCCCGCTGTCCTGACTGCTACCTCCACTGCACTGGGTACACCTACTGGCCTCTGTTCTCTGTGGCCCCAGACCCCTTCCCTTGCCCCTATTCTGTTGTCTTGTTTCCCTGGCCTGCCCTCTTTCTCCCTCTTGCTCTGTCTCTCTCCCTGCCTTATGTGGCTTCCCTGTAGCGTTCTTGCACCTCTTCCTTGCTCCTTTTTATTTTGGCTCATTTCCACTATGGCGCGACTTCTGCCACTCCACTGTTGCGCATTGTGCAAGTCTTTGAATTTCACACTTGCGCACTTTATACATGGTTCCACCCCTTTGGTTGCGCATGCCTTCATTATCATTGCGCTGTTGCTCAACATGTTTTCAGTGGCACAACTGCCTCCTGCTGAATATCGCAGAATAGCGCATTTTCTGATTTGCGCTGGCGCAACCCTGTTGCACATTGTGCAACCCTTTTGAATATCCGGCCCATAGTGTATAAGAGTAATTTGATTGATGCCCCTTTGCTCTCATTTATCCTTATTGTTCACTTGTTCTTTCCTAACCCTCCCATTTTTAAACTTTATTTTTATTGTTTCAATAGAATTATAAAGTACAGTAAAATTTACTGACAAAGTAAATTCAACCTCTTCAAAAAACTGGTTGTTTTTTCAGTTTATACATTTGATCACTACATATGCTCTACTCCATGCAGATGTGGGAGAAACAGTAAAAGCTAGAAACCTGATTATCTATAGAAGCAAGATACCATCACAGTTCAAAGATATATATTCTACCTATATTATGATTTCAAAACTACCTGTATTCTCCTGAACTAAAAAAGCAGCATATAATAACTCTTTGTGGTAACCTCTTTGTATGAAATCATGAGGGCATTTGGCCAGCTTTGGGCCTGGATACAGCGGACACCAAATTGACTGTTATATTTGTTGATATATTATTATTGTTGTTGTTACTTTAACTTGTATGTTTATAGGTACTCTTAGATTGTACCTCCAAGGGGTGGTATCCACTCTGGCTAGGCTATCATTGATGGCATCGGCAATGTATATTTGTGTTTTGCTATATAAAATGTAAAACCGTATAAAATATTAATAAAAAAGTAACATATAAGAACATTAAAAAAGGGAAAAAGAAAATAAAACTAACTCATCCATCTAGCAACTCATTTAAGCTACTATAACATCTACTGTAAGGGAAAGCCTCAATAGAACCCAAGTTTTTAAAAAAATATATACTTTATTGAAGCTTGTCATGAGTGATACAAAGCATATGGGAAAATGCATGTTAAAACTATCAGATAGAGGATATCACATAAAAACAATTGTTAAAAGACATAAGCAACCATGTGATACAGTGAATGTTAGCTTTCTCTGTTCGTACAGTATGCATATTAGGAAAGTTGAATGTACTGTACAATAAAGTGTATTTTGTAACATGATAAAGGTGAATAGTAAAATGTTGCTTCCATTCCATTCTGGGAAAACTAAGGGTAGTGTTCTGTTTCCAATTTTTTTTATATTAGTCTCTTTATAGCCATGTCATTAGATGTTATTATAATCTTAAACTTGATTTATCTTTTTCATCTGCTGTACATTTTGTTCAAGCACTGAATTTGTAAAACTTGGGCTATCATAACACCCATTTGTTCCAGAATGTTAAAGGAAGAATTCCACCAGTTGTGTACATTTACACACTCACAGAATGCTGACTGGTGTTTGCATTTGGTGATTACAATTCCAACATTTGGAATCTACTTTCATTTTCATTTAATGCAATCTTGCCAGAGTAAAATATGCATTATTAATTATATTGATTTGTATAGTCCTACCTATGGATGCTTTGTAGTTTAAACTTGATGCAAGTATATTTTTCCATTGTGTTTCTGTGTATTAAGAACCTACAGTATGTCTCTCTTTCCCACTGCTGTAATTTTTTTTTTATATATTGACCCAAGAACCAATAATGCTTTTTAAGACCTTGCTTTTTGAAAACCATGGCTTCATATCTAAGATCCATTTTTTTATATTTGGGAGCACTTTCCCACTTCTTGAAGTCTTTCCTATAAATGTTCTGTGGTTGCATATACTGCATTTAGAATATTCTGCTGTATTAAGACTAAAGTGGATGGTTATTTTGGGCCATGGTAGCAGTCTCTGATTTTTTTAATAAATATTTTCATCTTTGTATTCCTCTTCTGTCCCAACTAGCAAAATTACTTGGTCTCCCATTGATTTTAATAGTTGTATTTTCCCATAATTGGTTGGAGAAGTATGCCTTAACATTGTTGTTAGTTTTACTTTGATATATTTTGGTCAAGGTGCTTACATTTCTTGTTGTAATTCTATTACTTTTTGTATAGTCTACTGGGGGAATACCAAATGTTACTGTAGGAGTGCAAATCTTGTTTATTAATATTTGAGACCCTTCTATGTAGCAAACTGTGTCTTCTTTATATGCTAAATTCAATATGTGTTTTACACAAAATGGTAGATACTGTAAACCCTAGAGGGATCAAGACAGGCCACTCCTCACACTTCTTTTGCCAGAGTATGTCCCATAATATTCTTGGTGATTTATTGTTCCAAATAAACAATTTCATAATTGTGATTACTTTATTGAACCATGCTTTATGAACTGGAACTAATATTGCTTGACAGTAAATGATAAAAGTGGAATTAATAGCATATTGAGAATACTTATTTTACCCCAAATAGATAGTGACATTTTTTGCCAAGCTTGTGGCTTTAATTTCATTTTGTCACGTAAGTAATAAAAATTGGCCTGATACATTGTATATATGCTATTTATGAGTTTTATGCCTAAATAATCCATATAATTAAGTTTAATCTGAGTGTTGAAAATTGAATGTTGATATAGTTCAATGGCAGCAACTCTGATTTCTGTTCATTAATTCTATAGCCGGAACATGTTGATGATCTCTGTACAACCATTTTGATTTCTTTAAAGTATTTACAGGGTTCTCCAGTAAAAGTATGTCATCTGTGTAAGCTTTTAATGTTACTGTCTGTTCTCTGATTTGAATCCCTTTGATTTTTTACAACTAATTTCATGTAGCAGTACTTCTAATGTTGAAACAAAAAGGGCTGGCAAAAGGGGGTGACCTTGACATACACCATTAGGTAGTAAAAGTGATTTAGAAAGAGAGTTGTTAATTTTAACTTTGCTTTGGACTGTTTAAACAAGACTTTTATGAGATCAACCATTTCTACTGGAAGGCCCATTGTTCAATAACAAAAAATATAAATGGCCATGCAACCATATCAAACACTTCAGTCATGCCAAGAGATATGAATATTGCATCAGTTTAATTGTGTTCAAGGTATTCTATTATGCATTGAATCTTGTAAATCACAGTAAAAATGTATCTACCTGGTATAAATCCTCCTTCATATTGATGTAGTAATGTATTCAAGTACACTAAAATTTGTTAATGATTATTTTTGCAAAAAAAAACTTATATTCATAGTTAAAAGAAAACTGCACCCTCATATCTTGCAAACTTTATTTGTTTCCATGTCAACAGACAATTCTTTTCCCATAGCTGATGGGGATGCACATGTTTGCTTTGGTTTGTTTTCACTGCTCATGCTAGTTCCCTGCAGCTATCCTGAAGTTCTCCATTTTATTTCTGTTGAAATGTTATTTTCCATGAGAGCTACATTAGAATATGAGGACATGATGTCACATCACCCATTTAAACACATATCTCTATGCTGAAAGTACAAATATCCCCAAAAAAACCTCTGGAAACATACACACATTGAATGCAATTTAAAGGGGAAACTCTATTACAACTCAGTTTGCAAAGCTAACCGAAGATAAATGTGATATTTCACATCGTGCTGCAGCTTGTTTTGTTGAAATCTAATTAAACATACAGGCATATTGTGGAGTCTAAAGTGGAGTCTAAATGATGCTGCTACATTGTGCCTTCATAGACTAATGCAGCTGTCATGGACAATGAGATTTCAACAGACAGAAAATGGAGACTACCAGGATAGATAGGACTAGTATGAGGAGCGGAAATAAACTAAAGCAATCACATATATCCCTAACAGCTACAGGAAAAGAGTTGTCTGTTGACATGGAAACAAACTAAAATTTACAAGATACGAGGTTATAGTTGTCCTTTAAGCAAAGATATTGGTCTCTAGTGTTTGACCTCTTTGTGGTCTTTATCTAGTTGTTTTTTTTTTTGCACTTGTTTAACCAGGAGTAGCACACTAAGCTGAAAGCTTGTTTACAGGTGTGATCTGCGAGCACAGAGAAGTTAAGTGACTTGCTCAGGATCACACAGTATGCAAGTGAGGGCTGTGGGATTCAAACCCAGGTCTCCAGATTTGCAGTTCAGAGCCTTAAACCACTGTGCTATACTGCCTCCCATAAAAGTTTTAATGTAAGTGAGATGTGAGCATTTTTGAGGAATGGCCTGATCTTTTTGTATTTGTTGAAACTGTTTTTTTTTCCAAGTAAGGGGAAAGTATATCTAGGTAAGAAAGGTTAAAGTCCAGAGAAAACTCATCTTCACCTAGGTTTTTACCTTTCTTCATTTGCTTTATGATTTGTTTTATTTCACTTTCATGAATGGGAGCCTATAAAGCATTTATTTTTTCTTCTATAAATGGATATTGATTAATATATTTTGCATAATACTGTAACTCTTGTTTCTCAAGATGGCAGTCAGATTGACATAAATGAGTATAGCACCTGTAAAAAATGATTCATTATTTGTGAGTTATCTAAATAAACATTCCCATTTTCAACCAGTATTGATATAACCTCTCCTTTCTCCTTTTCTTTCTTTATTCTTTTTGCCCACATTTTCCCCTGTGTAATTGCTTCCCTGTTTTGCGACACTGACAGTTAGATTATTTTTTAAATATTTTGGTATTTATCATTTCTTTTCAGATGTTCATATTCCTCCAGTTTGTTTGTATCTCCCATTCTGCCTTCCTGCTCTAGAGATTTCAACTTATTTTCTGCTTCTTTAACCTGCTGTTTCCTTTCCTTGTCTTTTCAGGATGAAAAATTAATTATTTCACCTCTTAACGCAGCCTTAAAGGTGTCCCAGTATTGAATTATTTTATTATAATCTGGGCCATTATTTTGACAGAAGGCTGACGTAGCATTGCTTATTTTATCTGAAAAAGTCTAATCTCTTAATAGGTGATAGTTCAACTTCTAAATATTCTGCATAATTTTATTGGTATTAATTTTCAATTGTAAATGTACGGGTTATGATTGGATAACATACATTCTTCTATTGAAGAGAAAACAGAAGAACTTATTGCTGAAAGAGGTTTTGAAACTTATACATAATCAGGTCTAGCAGAAGCCGTGTACCTTTTTGATTGGTGGGTAAATTCTAAATGATTTCTGTGTTATATTCACCATAGGTCCACCACCATATTGGAGTCTAGAAATTTATTGAATAACCTGTATTTATATTTGTCCCACCCTTGGACTTTTGTTGTTTTATGTATTTCACAAGTCTGTAGGCAATTTACTTCACCCCCAATATAATGTTTTCTTTATTCCAATCCAATAAAAACTTATTAATGGTAGTATAGGTGTTGGACAGATTGCTAAATGGGGCATATAATGAACCCAATATAAGTGGAGAACCTCTCACATGTAATCTTAGAAAAAAAATTCTGCCCTCTGTATTAATTTGTATTTCCTCTATTTTCCTATAAAAATTCTTATTTGCCAAAATAACTACTCCTTTACTGCTCTTTTTAATTGGAGCCTCTCAACAGTGGCTTCAGCTAGAAGCAGGGACATTCTGGACTCTCTGCAAGGGGTGTTCCTGAGGCATCTAGTCAGTGAACCCACTCGTGAAGGGGCAATACTGGACCTGGCACTCACTGACAGGGATATAGTTGCAGACATCAAAGTGGATGACAACACAGGGACCAGAGATCACCATATGCTGTGGTTTAATCTCAGGCTGGATGCAGAATCAAACCATTCAAAAGGGAGGGTCCTGGAATTCAGGAGGGCAGATTGTATAATGATGGGTGAATGCCTCAGTGATGACCTGGTGTGGGGGGTTGCCTGTGTGGGGTGGAGGAACAGTGAGTGAAGATAAAAGGGAGCACAGTAAAGGAAACAAACCTCTGCATGAAGAAAGTGAACAAAAGCAAGAAGAAAAAGAGACTGCTATGGTTCTTAAAAAGGTAGCTGAAAAGGTAAAAGCAAAAAGGGTAGCATTCAGAGGTATAAGGAGACACAGAGGAAGGAGGATTGTGAGATGTAGCAGGGGAAACAGAGGGAAGCAGGGCAAGCATTAAGGGGCACAAAGGTACAAATTGAAGAAAGACTAGCCCAGGAAGTAACATAAGAGAACAAGACATTTTTGTAGGTATGTAAGTGAAAAGAGGAAGGCCAAAGGTGCAATTATAAGGTTAAAAAGGGGTGGGGGAACTATGCAAAGGGGGACCAGAAAAAGGCAGACATCCTGAAAAAATATTTTTGTTCAGTATTCGCAGAGATGGAGAAAGGAAGGGGCCACAAGCAACAGAAGCTTTGGAGGGAGGGAGGGAGGGAGGAGGTGGACATTAGTCCTCTTTGGGAGGTAAGAGTCCTGAAGGGACTTGCTAATATGAAGGTGGACAAAGCAATGGGGCCAGACGGGGTGTATACAAGAGTATTGAGGGAACTCAAAGAAATACTGGCCACACCTCTGAAAGTTCTATTGAACGGCTCACTAGAAACATGTCTGGTTCCACAGGACTGGAAGAGGGAAGATGTAGTTCCACTACACATAAGTGGTAGCAGGGAGGAGTCTGGAAATTATAGGCCAGTCAGCCTGACATCAGTGGTGGGAAAGTTAATGGAATAACTGCTAAAGGAAACAATTGTGGATTATATTGAATCCAGTGGGTTATAAAACCCAAAGCAGCATGGTTCACAGAGGGGAAGTTATGTCAAATGAATCTGATAAATTTCTTTGACTGGGTAACCAAGGATCTAGATCAAGGAGGAGCAGTGGACATGGCCTACTAAGATTTCAGTAAGGCTTTTGACACCATTCCACATAGGAGACTAGTAAACAAGCTGGGTAACATAGGAGTGGGTCCAAAGGTAGTAAACTGGATAAGAAATTGGTTAGGAGATAGGCGACAGAGGGTGGTGGTAAATTGAGTTCACTCTGAGGAAGGAAGGGTGATCAGAGGGGTGCCTCAGCAATCAGTGCTGGGGCCAGTTTCTATTTAATGTCTTTATAAGTGACATTGCAGAGGAGCTGCAATGGAAGGTCTGCCTCTTTGCATATAACACTAAAATCTTCAATAGGGTGGACACTACGGGGGGGGAGCTGCAATAGATGAGCAGAGACCTAAGAAAACTAGTAGAGTGTTCAAGGATATGGCAGCTAAAATAATGAGCTTAGGGCAGAGAAACCCAGAAGTGGAGTACAAAATTATTGGAGTGGTATTGATGACCACCAAGCAGGAAAGAGTGCTGGGATAATCATATTGGATGACTTAAAGGTGGCCAGGTAGTACAACAAGGGAGTCAGAAGGGCTAGTGGGATGCTGGGGTGCATAGGAAGGGGTACAACTAGCAGAAAGGGGTGTGTGGTGTTGCCTATCTATAGACTCCTGGTAAGTCCCCACCTACAGTATTGTGTCTAGGTCTGTAGACCACATCTCCAGAAGGATTTAGAGTGGAGACAGTCCAGAAGAGGGCATCTATAATGGTGCAGGACCCCCTACAAGGAGAGACTATAGGACCTTAAAATGCACACCCTGGAATGGGGGGATATGATAGAGACCTTTAAATACCTCATGGGTGTAAATAAGGTACAGGAGGGAAGTGTTTTTCAGGTGAAAAGGTGCTCAACAACAAGGGGACATGATATGGAGCTGGAGGTGGGTAGATTCAGAAGAGATGTGAGGAAGTACCTTTTCATGAAAAGAGTGGTGAATTCCTGGAACTGCCTTCCAGCAGAGGTAGTGAAGGCAAAAACAGTGGTGGGATTCATGAATGCATAGAATAAGCACAAGGGAATCATAATGGAAAGGAATGGGATTGGGAAAAAGAGCTGTAGATCAGTCATGTTCATACTGGGTCTGTTCATGAGATAGGGTTACCAAAGTGTGACATAAGGGTCATTTTTTCAAACCCACAGTAGAATAATTCTACTAAGCTTTTCAGAACACTCTGACCCAGAGGTGAAAAAGTAACCATATAGTGAGATAAGTCTACAACAGAAAATTGCGATTACAGAAATGCTGTGTGGTGCGTGCAACAGTGGACACCAAACAGTGTGGCACATACAACAGTGGACATCCAACAGTATGGTGCATGCAACAGTGGACACAAAACCAGTGTATTTCTCATCATCTAATTATTATAATCCTACAGACATTTTACAGCAAACATTATATAATTACAGTATTTACAAGTCTGCCCATTTATAGATGATCAATGGTGCAATTCCCCAATCAAAAAATCATTTTTAATTCTAAGGTTTTAATTTTTTCACATGGTCTTGTAATGTTCTGCACTGTTCCCCAATTCCACCCAAACAAACAGACACAAACACAAATTACTTTCCAGAAATGGCCACAGTCATGTATTTCTTTTATCAACAAAATCACCATTGGTGGAGGCACGTGATGCCCTCACCCGAGTAACAGCTCTCCTACAGCTCTCCCTTCTACTCTGCTATATTTTCTTAAAAACTACCTGTACACTGAGTCTCTACTTCATCTACTCAAAGATTCTACAGCTACTACCTGTCTGGAATGTCCGTGTGAATTTGTAGTTCATTCCTGGCAAAAATGTCCGAAGCAGAGATGCAGCAAGCGGCCCTGTGGCACACTCCACCACAGACCCTGGACAAACAAGCTAAACCACTGAAGGCCCAAGTCTCAGGCTCCAGCTGGTCTGCCACTTTTACTGCAGCGCCCACCCCACTCTTGGAAGAGTGCTTCTGTCAGGAGTTGGAGTCCTTCAAGTCTTCTCTCAAAGAAATTACAGATGAGCTGAAATCACTCAGAATGGATCTAGGGAAAATGGGTAGACATGTCAGTGATGTTGACGCTCATACCCTCTCGACTGAAAAGTTGAAGGACCACTCTGATTCAGATGTGACCCACATGTAGCAACATCTCAGTAAACTAGAGGTGAAAATTGAGGACTTAGAATGGAGGAGCCAGCGCAACTATTTGATTGTTTTTGGGCTCCCCAAAGGCAAGGAGGGAGCCGCACCAATTCTGTTTGCCCAAAAGTTCCTAGAAAGGGTGGCCAGCCCCTCCTCAAATGGCTCCGTATACATTGTCGAGTGGGTGCACCACTCTCTCTGCCTCAAACTTCTGACCAGCTCTCTTCCCCATCTTTTTATGCTGAAATTATTGAACTTTCTTGACAAGCAGCATATCCTTGTGAAAACCTGAGAACTTAAGTAGATTTTGTGGGAGGGTATGAAGTTGTGGCTCACCCAGGACTTACCAGTGGGAACCCACCAGAAACGCACCACATTTCACCCTGTGGTGGCCAAGATCAGGCTGCAGGGTTCAAATTTAGGATGCTGTACCCTGCTCGCCTGCAATTTCTAGCACACATTCAGTACAGCAGAGGCTGCTACGTGGGAGTTCGAGGCACTGCTGCCTGAACTCTTTAAGGTGAGATGAGCCTTGTTCTATGGCTGGAGTTGCAACTTGGGATGGCTTTCAGTTCCCGCATTGTGCCGATAGGAATGGACTCCTTGGGTTGTGCTTGTTCTACCAATTCTTTTGGTCCCTGGACTGTGTGCTTAATGGGGGTTTTAGCTGTGCCTTATCTCTCTCTCTCTCTCTCCTGACTTGCTGCAGGTTAGTCTCCCTTGGACTGTAATGTTTTCTTTTATTTTTCTCCTGGGACTTGCCTCTCTGACTTTTGCTCACCCCATCGCAAGACTGATTTCCATCTAGCACTGGAGGAGTTTCCTGCTATACCCACCGCTCTTCATTTCCTGCTGCTTGCCTTTGCCCACTTCAGCGTGCATCTTGACCCTTTGATCCTACTGGCTACTGTTCTGATTGTAAAATTGCCCATTCCCACCCTGCTTCCTGGAGCACCTTCTGCCTTCTGCTTACTCAGCTTTACCAGCCATGGGGGACTGCTGTCTGTTTGATGCATTTTCCTTTCAGCCTATGAAATTGCTCATGGGGACCAGCAGACCTGGGATCGGCTTGTCTTGCAGGAGCTTGGAATATATTCGCTGTCACTGGAGCATTTACCCATGTGGAGCATGGTTGAATACAGCCCTTTCCTGGTTGGACTGCATTCTGTTTGCCCCCTCTGGACTTTTTGAGTCCATACACTCTCATCCTTTTTCCTGCAGTGGATGATCATGGCCAGCGCCAGCAGGGACCTGTCTACCTCAGTTTGGATGTCAGCATTGGAAGTCAGTGTGTCAGAGAGGTGAGACTTAGTCACTGGGCTTTTGGGCCGGTGGGCTTCTCTTTCTGTTTTTTTTATTCAAGGGGGGGACACCAACAGTACTTTAAACCCAGAATATTTCTTCAACTGGTGTCAATTTGGTTTGTATCAGTTGGGGTATTGCATAGCTCGGGATGGGTCTATGGTTTGGGGGCAGGGTTTATTTTAATTTTGTAATGCTTTTTAACTCTTTATTTTATATATAGCGTCTTTTTGCTGACATTTATTCAGTGGGTTATTTTCAATAGTGGAGCCCTTTTTTTCCTCGGAGAGCCTTAGTCAGTAACACAGGATACTCTGGTTAGTGTCCAGACTTCTGTGTTAATTGATGGTTGACCCCCTTCCTGTATCTCTGAGCATCTATGCAAATGAAAAGACAGATTAGTGCTGCACCGGCTGGTTGCTAGGCAACAGTACACTCTGTGTGTGTGTGTGTGTGTGTGTGTGTGTGTGTGTGTGTGTGTGTTTTTAACAGTTGCGACTTGCGAAGGGACCATATTTTCATAGGTTTCATAGGTTCCATAGGTTGATACAGAGCTTTGAAAGATCAAAGTCCATTTAGCTCACTGATTTTTTTTTTAGAAATACCCAAGGATGTTCTTACTAATTAGGTAAGTGTCAAGCTTATTTTTGAATTCATTCATTGTTTTACTGGCCACCACCTTGATTGGGTGCTCAATCCAGATCTTAGCTACCCTCACAGTAAACCATTGATTTCTCCTATGTGTGTTGAATATTTTAAGTATTTTCAGTTGGGATTCTGTCCTCACAGCTCACTAGAAGTCCACTGCATGAGGTGGCGGGCATTGGTAGCCAGGGAATCCCACAAATTAATCTAAAGGTGGTGTTACGAGTGCAGCGAGGAACTGGAAGTTAGTTCCAGCACTTCTGGGCATCTCCTGTTTTTGGTGAGGCCTGAGCAAGCAGGGCATGCTGGAGAGGGGCAGCGTGCAGAGACGAGAACAGAGACACATGCATTTCTGCACGCGTCTGCTGTGTCAGCTGGGGCAGAAGGGGTAGTAGGTCAAGAGACTTGATAATTCAAGTGGGAGTAAGTATACATCTTCTGGATATCATGGAACTGAAGGTATATACCCTATCCACTGAGGAAATTGGGACACAATGTCAGCAATGTCATATGCTAAGTTTGCAATATGAGACATTATTCCCAGATGGATTTGTCTGCCAAAATTGTGCAAACCTTATAGTGCAAGAGGATAAACTCTGTTCCTATGCAGGGGAAATAGATCTCATAAAACAAGAACTAAAGGCTACCAAGTTAGAAGTTATTAACAAAACAAAAAACAGTGGGGTTGCAGGTGTTAAAAGGACAAGAGCTCTGGAAAATGAATCTGAAGAACAAAATGAGGAATGGTGCCTTGTAAAACATAGTAATAGAACAAAAAACGGAAGAAGATATATGGGAAACACAATAATAACAGAAAATAGATACACCCCACTAATAACCCTTATTACGGCTGCATGGGTGGAGTCCTGCAGATGTTTTGAAAGTAGAAAAGGGCTGATGTCATGTTTTCGGTCCGTGGAACTGTTTTTCCTCTGCCTGACCCTCCCCCAAGAAGCAATCCACCCATGTTGTCCCTATGGACTGCAGCACTGCACTATGTCACAGTGGACTTTTTTTTTTAATGGGCATTTTTTTTGTACTCCTGTCTCCTCCCATGGGGAATTCCAAACCCGAGTCAGGCAGAAAGGGTAGGTGGCTATGTGCTGTCCTCACTTTAAATCCTGACCAGTCTGTGTTCAAGTGTATTGCCGGGGTTGGTTCGTCGTGAGGTGCAGTTTGTAGGGGGGACTGCCACTTCAAACTTTTCAGCTCATGACTTGCAGGGAGAGAGACAGAGGCACGTGGGTCCCAAGTCCTGCTAGGGGTGACAAACCTGTGCTGCTGCAGCCATTGATGCTGTATCGAGGTGCAGAAGTATTCGCCCGTCCATCTCTCCCCATCCCCGAAACTTCAGTCAAGCTGGTGCTGCACTTGTCACTTGGTGTCCCAAACTGACAGAGAAAGAAAGGGGGAAGAAAACCCCTGGCTCTTTCATTGGGGAGAACAAGATGCCTGTTCCTGCGAAAGTTTCATTCAACCCTTCACATGAGGTGGGGGGAACCTCTCAACCTCCTGCTTCATAAATCTCAGTTAAATGATCAGAATCAGGGACACCTCTTAAAAATTGGCAAAATCCTCTGGAAGCTGGCAGAAGTGTGAAATGCATTTTCTAATAAAGAACGAGGCTAAATTTTGTTTGAAATTTTCTGCTTACAGTCTCCACTGTTTAGTAGCAGAAACCCACTTTTTAGGGCCAGAAGAAAAGGTAACATCAGAGACAGTTGAGAGGTATGGGGGTGGGGAACAGATGGACAGTCATTTCCTTATAATATTCCCTCCGTGCTATCCAATCTTGAGCAACAGATTAACTCAGTATCAGTATTTCCCAGCATGGTACTTTGCCATGCCATCCGTCTTTATGCAGGAACTAAGGTTTGGCAAACGGTAAACCACATTGAACTTGAAACAGTCCTGTTAGTTTTTACAAAGGAGCATGACGAGAAAGCTGTATGTTTGCCGATGACCTGAATGCACACATATTTATGAGTTTGTCTAATGAGGATGGGGGGGGGGTGCTGAAGAGGCACCCATTGGTCTGGAGGACAGTTGGCTTGTTGCTGGTTGTACACCTGCCAGATACAATCTGAAAGCTGCCTTGAATTGGTGGTGGCCAATTGTTTACTGCACTACTCGAGATGTTTGGGAATGCCGTGAAGAGGTTTATCTGTATTTTTCGTTAGATCTGTAAGTAAATGGGGTCGAACCGTTTTCATCATTTTCAGGGGAAAAACACATTTTGCTGAGTCAGCCCTCAACATCTTGCCTCCCTCCCTTCTACATGCAAAGCATGTGTCTTCATGATGAGTGAAATGGAAACAGCACAACAAAATATTTTTTTTCACGTTTTCCTGAACTTGTATTTTACTACTGTTTTGTTTTGCACCCATTGCTGATGCAGAACCTTTGTAAAAGAATCCCTGATTCAAAGGTATTTGTAATCCTAGTAGTAAATAAAATAAGCTGGTGGAAGAAATCATGCAACTCAAGTAGCTGTCCAGCATCCGGACCAAGGCAGGACACTATAGGCTGTTTCGTTTTGTAAAGGAGCAATGATTGTAAGGCAGAGACATGAATAGATTAGCCATGCCCTCAATGGGTGCTTATTTAGTGGCTCTATTACTGTTTGGAGAGAGAAGGGGACAGTGCATTGCAGCTTGGTGGCTTCCCGAGCTATTTCCTATTCCCATGGTCAAACACAAACACGGTTGAGATTTGATACCAGCTACCAATAGGTTTACCATCATTTAAGAAGCCAAAATCAGGGCATTTCATATCAAAACAGTGATTTTTGACTGGGCAATAGGTAACCTTCACCAATTCTACAGGCTTCTTTAGCTAAATAACCAAGGCTGAGTGTTTTTTTGTTTGTTTTTTTGGGGGGGGGGGTTGTTCATATTGTTTCCTAACATTTTGTGGTAGTACTTTATTTAAGTTGTCTGCAACTTGTAGAGGAAAGTAAGAAAATATTGTTTTCTGGTTAAAGAACAGGAGGACATTTTGCATTTTTCCTGTTTTTTTGGGGGGGCCACACATAGCCCCTCCCTCAAACCAGGACTGTCCTGATGAAATCAGGACAAATGTGTGTTAGCCCGCAACATCTTGCCTCCCCTCCCTTCAACATGCAAAGCATATGTCATCATGACTGTAGTGAAATGGAAATAACACAATACAATATTTTTGTTTTCATTTCACTAGTCCTGATGGTTTATGCTTCTCAAGAACAACTATGTTAGGGTGCACCCAAAAAACTTCAAAAGCACTATAAATCTGTTTAGCAGCAGAATCTCATGAGGTTTTTCTTTGCACTGGAATGTTCTGAGTGAATTATATGCATTTACTACTTCAGATTAATAGGGCGCCCTTGTAACCTGAAAAAAACAGCAGCTCTTTTGATTTCCAGATACCTGCACATGTAGTTTGCCAGTCAAGATGCATGCTTTTTAAACATTTTTACAGCTGCATGGGTGGAGGCCTGTAGACGTTTTGCATGTAGAAAAGGGCTGACATCATGTTTTCCATCCGTGGAACTGTTTTTCTTTCACCTGACCCTCCCCCAAGAAGCAATCCGCCCATGTTGTCCCTATGGACTGTAGCACTGCACTATATCACAGTGGACATTTTTTTTATGGGTATTTTCTTTGTACTTCTGTCCCCCCCCCACTACAACTCCCAGAATACCAAGCAGGATGGGGCTCTGCGTGCGCTGCATCTGGGAGGGCTGCCACGTGCCCATCACTATGGAGATGGTTCCAGCTGACTGGACGGCAAAGCTGTCAAGGGCAGAAAATAAAAGAGTGAGAGGGAAAGTGGGTGATCGGAGACCATTCTGGGGCTGCTTGGTCAGCACGACATTGGAGAGAAACTCGCAGCCGGTCCGCAGGTAACCAAACCGAGAGGCAGCACTGGAAAGAAACAGACCCGCACTCCCCACCCAGCAGGGAATCCCTAGAATCGAACACTTAAGCAGAGAGACTTGGATAAATACAGCAACACAAAAATACCGAAAGGGTGAGAGTGGCACCGTTGGTCATGGGTCCCCTCCGATAATAACTGCAGTTTTCCCTTTTTAGTTGCATTCCTTAATTTGGTGCATCACTCCTCGCAGGTAACAGTGACATCCTCCCTCCCTTACTGAGGGGATTTTCTGACCCCCCCCAATATGCCAGGGTCAGCTCCCCTCAGATAATGTCAACAAAACAAAAAAAACTTCCTCATCATGTCTGCAATAATTAGACATTGTCTTGTGAGAAATTACAACAAGCATGCATGCTCCGACCCCTCCCCAAACTGTTTGCTTGTGATAATGATGACTAGCGCCCCCCCACACAGCCCCCAGTCTGGTGACAGCTGGACACATTCCCTGTATTGTTCCTTGTCCTGTCTGTTCACAGTGAGGTGTGTGTGTGTTGGCGAGAGGAGGAGGTGATGTGGCTGTGATGCTCAGGATTGCTTTCATGTGGTTGTTTTCATTTCTGCCCCCTTGGTTTTTCAGGGGCTCCGAGTCCCAGCCCAGCCAGCTGACTTGACTTGTGGGCTGAGAAGGGGTAGGTCAGCATGGTGCCCCCAACCCCGGAATAATCCGGAAGAGAGAGAATCCGGAGTGAACACTGCAGAGAGTGGAGGACGAAGGAAATGATATTAGGAATGGTTAGAAGTATGGCAGCTAGTATTTAATGCAAAGAAGTGCAAAATAATGCACCTGGGAAACAAGAACCCAGGGGAAGATTACACAATGGGGAGGGGTAGTAACAACAACAAAAAAGGAAAGGGACCTGGGGATAATCATATCAGATGACCTTAAGGTTAGCAAACAATGTGAGAAGGCAGTAGGGAGGGCTGGGGTTATACTGGGATGCATAGGGAGAGGCATCACCAGCAGAAAACAGGAAGTTGTTATCCCTCTGTACAGACAGTTGGTGAGACCCCATCTGGAGTACTGCATCCAGTTCTGGAGACCCCATCTCCGCAAGGACATAGACAGGATAGAGGCAGTCCAGAGGAGGGCGACTAAAATAGTGCAGGGTCTGCAAGAGAAGCCGTATGAGGAGAGACTAAAGGAGCTTAATATGTATACCCTTGAGGAAAGAAGGGAGAGGGGGAACATGATAGAAACTTTTAAGTACCTCAGTGGAATCAACAAAGTCCAAGAGGGTAGCATCTTTCAGGAAAAAAAGACGTGCAAGAACAAGGGGACACAATTTAAAGATAGAGGTGGGGCGGTTCTGGCGCAATGTGAGGACGTATTTTTTCACAGAGAGGGTAGTGGATGCATGGAACAGCCTTCCTGAGGAGGTTGTGGGGCCTAAAACTGTGGGAGAATTCCAGAATGCATGGGACAGACATAAGGCAATTCTTGTGGGGGGTAGGAAGAAATAGGCTATTGGTTAACTAGGAACTGCGGCCTATCCTGTAGATAGGGAAATGGGCAGACTAGATGTGCCAAGCGGTCCTTATCTGCTGTCAAAGTCTATGTTTCTATGTTTCTAAAACCAGCTGATTCCCAGTTAAAAACTACTACCATCAGCAATGAAAGAGCTGGCTGCAGAGTCCCAGAATCACAAGCAGAACGGGGTTCTTTGTGCGCACCGCATCCGGGAGGGCCGCCGCATGCCCATCGCTATGGGGACGGTTCCAGCTGACCAGACAGCAAAGCTGTCAAGGGCAGAAAACAAAAGAGCGAGAGGGAAAGCGGGTGATTGGAGACCATTCTGGGGCCACTTGGTCAGCACAAAGTTGGAGAGAAACTCGCAGCCAGTCTGCAGGTAACCAAACCGAGAAGCAGCACTGGAAAGAAACAGACCCCCAATCCCCACTCAACAGGGAATCCCTAGAATTGAACACTTAAGCAATGCCAGCACTTTATCTTTCAGCCAGTGCAGAGTTTCCTGCTTGCATTTCCTGTTTTTTTTTTAATTTGAAGCTGCTAATCTGTGCAATGACTGTCAAACACGTCGCCAGCAGAGACAGTTGCAGCAAGTCCACGAAATCTGGCCCGCAGTGACATTAATTCGCAACTAATATGTTCAGTTGAAAATTGTTATTGTTGACGTCTGGGGCATATTTTTTTGCCATAAAAGTAGGATCCCTTTTTAAAATATGGCCAAATAGTATCCATGTATATATTGTCATATTGTTGCTAATTTTATTACAGTAATAGCTTGGAAAACAGTCATTGCCATACAGTATAGGAAATGGATGCAATATGTACCAGCAATGAAAATTATAATGGTTATGGCGAACAACTTTTTATTTTTGTAAAATTTTATTGAGGATTGCACAATTAATAGAACAACTGCATGATACATAGTTAATACAGTCAGGCAGTAGAGAGATATTTGTTATTAATACTGAGCAGTGCATACAGTAAAGCATTTACAAGCTGTTGCAGTTGATAGTAGCATACTGAAATAATGAAATAATCATGTGGAGACAGAGGTTATAATAGGCCAGAAAACTGCACACATTGAGACATGCTGAACTACTGAGTATGCAGTAAGACATGCCAGGTGTGTAATTGTTGGGGAACAATTGCATGGCTCAAGGAGGTTGTTAGGCACAAGACACTTTTGCCGAGTGCCTTTAAGCACCGGGGAGCACAGTTCAATATCCCCCCATAATTAGGCATCCCTAAAGTGTCCTGTTGTGCCTATAACAGGAAAAGAAACATTGTGAGTTACTGATTGAAATAAAAAATGAAGTTTGACTTTGGAATGCTGCAAAACAATTACATTTATAGTTGTTGGACAACATCGTCCATTTTAACAGCTTAGTTCCCCATTGATGTTAAAACTGCTGCTGAAACTATGTTCCCTCATCGATGTTTGCTGCCCCTAAGAAAAGCTAAAAAATTAAAGAAAAAAAACACCTGCCGATGTTGGGTCCAAAGAATATCACATTGTACGAAGAAACAGGCAGTTTCTACAGCCCCCCTACTGTGAGGACTACAGAATCAATGCAGTTTTGGAATGGGTCTCTTGCTGGTCATTTTAAGTTGACACGCTCAAATAGCTTTGGAGACTGTTCTAATTTTTATGACACTGTGGGGATTTGGAACTTGTGCACATAGACACCATCTCCATAGTGTGAGATGAATGTCGATATTTTAGTTGAACTGGTGCATAGGCTAAAGAAGTACAGGAGTGTGAATATGGTCTCATAATAACACTCTTGTACTGGACATTCAGTCAATCAAATGGCTGACATTTTTCTCACCGTAAGGAAAGTTATTCCGTTAATTGTGCCATTGGCTGTGTTTATAAGGGAGGAATAAAAAGATGGGAGGAGGTAAGGGCCTGAACTGTTTGTCAATTGGGTACTGTCTGCTGACCACTATCCTTCTTCTAACCTGGGAACCTACCATCTTCAATAACTTCTATAATTGGGGTCCAGATTCACTGAGAAACATCTGCAGTCCATTTTGCATTGTGTTTAGTTCATTCCAGCTTAAGAAACTGCACCAGGTCTTTATTCCATGGTGCTGTGCTCGGTGAGTCTTTACCCAGCCAGGATTGAGAGCTGGGTTTTTGAGCATTGATTAGAGCCAATTCATTATATTTGATTTTAAATAAATGTCAATTTTTTGGGGGATATACTAGTATTTAAAGTTACAACAAATGAAAAATGTAGGCTTGGGGGGCACATGTTAATAGGGAGGGTCAGTCATTCAGTTATTTGCATATTTGTTAATATATTTATTTTTTTTCCCAAGAAAGACATAATGTTACATTTGAATGCACAGAGAGTTTGGGTGACTTGTTTAGGGTCACACTAAGTGGCTCTGGTGGGATTTGAACCTGTATCCCAGGCCAGCGCACTCTAGCCACTAGACCACACTGCCTCACCAAAACCATATCATAGGGGACCCCTTCTACTGTACTGTCTCTGCACTACCAGTGTCTACCGCAGTGGCCTGTAAAGCCTCTGAAATGTAGTGCATGAATGTGATATTTAAATCTGGGGGGGGGTTGCAGTGCTGTCTCACATATAGGCTTTAGAGCATATGTGTGTGGTTTAGAAACATTTAAAGAAACCAAACAATGGAAATGCATTCTCTCCTTGAATGTTTTATGGATCTTACATACTGCTCCTCTTAAAGGATGCCTCTCTTATATGTTACATCCACGTGCACTGTGTGTCAGATATATACCACCTGTTGACTCACTGACCCCAGCCAAGGCTTGGTTGAGGGTGGGCTGGATCCCTTGCAGTTAGTAAGTGGGTGGATGGGCCAGTGGGTTCCTCCTTCTGGAGCAGTGCCTAAGTCCATCTGCTGGGACCCTGAGAAGGCTGCTCCCCCCCCTTCAGTCAGTACAGTTGTTCTTTAAACCATGTCTACAGCATGGTGAGGGTGACATGTGTGTTGTACTTATTAGGAACTGAATAGTTAGCTCTGCAGCACCTGCTATCATAATGTGTTGCTTCACTTGGTTGCCTCCACACTCAGTCCTGTAGCCCACCCCACTCCTTCTTGCACCCAAGAAAAGCACAAGACCATTGAAATTATCCAGCCAGGGTGCTATTAGCCCACAGGAGGGCAAGAAAAATGCATTGTTTTGCTGATATCAGCTGCTCTTTCAGCAAATGCCACAGTAAAAAAAATGGGTGTACTAGATGCACCCCTAGTCACTTTCTGCTGTCACCTTTCTATGTTTCAGTTATGTGTGGTCCAGCATCATTGCAGTGGTAGTGTATACTTGGTTGTAGGTGGTGGGGGTTGGGAGCCTTCAATCATACAAGACCTAGGTAATTTGTCAAGGGGGGCAGTAAGTGCAGAGAAAGATTTCATAGCAGTGCTAGTGTTCTCTGGAATAATTGAGCATGTTAATTTATTTTAATGTTTGCCATTGTTCCAGATGCCCAGGTGTGATTAACGGCTCCTTAAGATCTTGCACCCAGCAGTACAATGTTAGGGATCACACAATGGACTAAATATGAGTCTTTAGCACACCATTATTTATCCCCAGCTAATCTCCCGGCTTTCAGCAGGTGATGTAAAGTGCCCTTGTTTTGCAACAATATATTTAATTACATCTAGTCTTGGTGTAATTTAAACAGAATTTACCATCAGAATTGGCAATATGACACAGAAAAGATAGCTCTTGTTAATTCAGTAGAGATGCACACACAATAAATCTTGTATTTGGCCAAGGATAAACAGATCAACCACATTGACAGATGTAACCCTGCCTTATCGATCCTGGCCAAGGAAACCAATGTCAGTGGCTTAATTACAATAGATGACGAAAGCACTTCAACATATGTTAACACACCCTGGGGGCAGTGGTAGGGAGTCAGATTGAATTGGAAGATAATGGTATAAGATCCAATAAAGACATCCAGATAATAGAAGTGGAGGGGGACTTTAATCCTCAGAATCAAACTATGGAAGTCCACGGGGAGGGGCACATCTCACAACATCAATGTGAGCAATTTTTTATCTTGGGTGATTCCATGATAAGATATACGGACAGAGCTGCTACAAGGGGGAGCAAAGAAAACATTACCAGTTGCACATATAGTGGGGCTAGAATCAGTCATATAGCAGGGATGCTACCAAATATGCTTCAGAAAGTGGAGGGGTTCAAGATCGTTTTATTGCATGCCATAGAAACATAGAAGCATAGACTTTGATGGCAGATAAGGACCGCTTGGCCCACCTAGTCTGCCCATTACCCTACCTAGAGGATAAACTGCAGATCCTATTTAACCAACAGCCTATTTCTTCCTACCCCACCACAAAAATTGCCTTATGTCTGTCCTATGCATTCTTGAATTCTCCCACAGTTTTAGACCCCACAACCTCCTCAGGAAGGCTGTTCCATGTGTCCACCACCTTCTCTGTGAAAAAATACTTCCTCACATTGCCCCTGAGCCGTCCCTGTTCTATCTTCAAATTGTGCCCCCTTGTTCTTGCACATCTCTTTTTCTGAAAGATGCTACCCTCTTGGACTTTGTTGATTCCACTGAGGTACTTAAACATTTCTATCATGTCCCCCCTCTCCCTCCTTTCCTCAAGGGTATACAAATTAAGCTCCTTTAGCCTCTCCTCATGTGGCATCTCTTGCAGACCCTGCACCATTTTGGTTGTCCTCCTCTGAACTGCCTCCATCCTGTATATGTCCTTGTGGAGATGGGGTCTTCAGAACTGGTTGCAGTACTCCAGATGAGGTCTCACCAACTGTCTGTACAGGGGGATAACAACTTCCTGTTTTCTGCCGGTGATGCCTCTCCCTATACATTCCAGTATCCCCAAGCCCTCCCTACTGCCTTCTCACATTGCTTGCCAACTTTAAGGTCATCTGATATGATTACCCCCAGGTCCCTTTCCATTTTTATTGTTGTTACTACCTCCCCCCCCACTGTGTAATCTTCCCCTGGGTTTTTGTTTCCCAGGTGCATTACTTTGCACTTCTTTGCCAGTACTAATGACCTCAGTATGCCTAATTTGGATAATACATCAAGGGACATGATTAATATATGTATGATGGCAAAGGGTTTAGGGGCTAGAATTATACTATCAGAAGTCTTGCCTGTCTCATGAGCCAGTAGAGCTTGAATTAGAAGAATTAAAGACTTCAACAATCGGCTATGAAGATTTTGTCTAACAAATAGTTTTGACTGTATAAGATCATGGGAACTTATTATAGATAGACATGACCTCTTTAGCAATGATGGACTTCATTAAACAACTGGTACAACAATCCACAAGAGACAGGGCTATCCTAGATCTAGTACTGACTAACAGGGAAGGGATCACACATCTCCAGGTAGAAGGTCACCTGGGGGCCAGTGACCATCACATGGTATGGTTCAATTTGGCCACTAGAACAAAATCATCCCATTCCAAGGCAAAAATATGGGACTTAGAGGAGATGACTTTGATAAGATGGCCAACAGAGTTAAGCTAGCCCTGGCAAGAAGAAATACAGGTGAGGGAGTACAGGCAAAGTGGGCAAGCAGTGAGGATGCAATACTTGAAGCAACATCCCATTGTGTTAGACAGGAAAGGAAGTGCAAAGAAGAAGAAACCACTTTGGTTCTCAAATACAGTAGCAGAAAAGGTCAGAGCCAAAAGGCTGGCCTTCAGGAAATATAAGGAACACAGCGGGATGAAGATAGGAGGCATACAAACTGCCCTAAGGGAAGCAGGGAAGGCAGTAAGGCAGTCAAAGTCCCAAACTGAGGAAACACTAGCACGAACAGTAAAAGAAGGTGACAAGACTTTCTATAGATACATTAGTGAAAGGATGGGTCCAGAGGGGTATTGCTAAGCTCAAAAGAGAAAAGGGGCATGTGAGGAGGAGGACCCTGTAAAAGCATCTATCCTAAATAGATACTTTGCTCAGTATTTACTGAAGAGAAGGTAGGCAGGGCCCACAGCTCAGCACCATGGACACGGGGGAGGTGAGCACTACTCCCTTCACAAAATAAAGGGTCCTACAAGAGCTCACTAAGCTCAGGGTGGACAAGGTAATGGAACCTGATGGCATACATCCCAGGGTACTTAAGGAGCTAAGAGTGGAACTAGCAGAGCCATTAGCAGAACTGTTTAGTGAGTCTCTGAGCACAGGAGAGGTCCCAGAAGACTGAAGAAGGGCTCATGTGATCCCGCTCCACAAAAGTGATAGCAGGGAGGAGGCAGAGAACTACAGACCAGTCAGTCTTACCTCAGTAGTGGGCAAGATTATGGAGGCACTCCTTAAGGAAAGGATAGTGCAACACCTGGAATCCATAGGGCACAGGATACAAGACAGCATGGGTTTACAAAGAAGGTCCTGTCAAACTAATCTTATAGATTTCTTTGACTGGGTAATGAGAGTGGTGGACCAAGGGGGAGCAGTTGATGTCTCCTACCTTGACTTCAGCAAAGCTTTTGAGCTGTTCCACATAGAAGATTGATAAATAAGCTGGGTAGGCGTGGGTGGGTCAGAAGTTGGTCAACTGGGTGGCAAACTGGTTGATGGGCAGAAAACAGAGAGTGGTGGTAAATGGTATACAGTCAGAAGAGATGCAAGTCACAAGTGGGGTACCTCAGGGATCAGTCCTGGGGCCAGTCCTCTTCAATATCTTCTTTAGTGACATTGCAGATGGACTAGAGGGTAAGGCTTGTCTATTTGCAGATGACACCAAGATCTGCAACAGAGTAGATGATCCAGATGGGTTGGGCAGAATGAGAAGAGATCTGGATAAACTACCAAAATGGTCAGAAGAGTGGCAACTGGGATTTAATGCAAAGAAGTGCAAGATCATGCACATAGGGAAGAGAAACCCTGAAGCCACCTATTGGCTGGAAGGGGAGTTGCTGGCAGTAACAAATGAAGAAAGAGACTTGGGCATCATCATCACCGATGACCTGAAATCATCCAAGCAGACCTCTAAAGCAGTAGGTAAGGCAAGGGGGATATTAGGGTGTATTAGTAGGGGTATCACAAGTCATAAGAGGGAGGTAATAATCCCTTTTTACAAGACACTGATTAGGCCCCATCTGGAGTACTGTGTGCAGTACTGGAGGCCACACCTTCACAAGGACATTAACCAAACTGAGGCAGTCCAGAGAAGGACAACCAAAATAGTGCAGGGACTGCATCAGAAGACATATGAGGACAGATTAATGGAGCTCAGTATGTATACCCTTGAGCAAAGGAGGGAGAGCGGTGATATGATCGAAACATTCAAATTCCTTAAGGGCATTAACAATGTGAAAGAGTCTATCATGTTTAAATATAAGAAAAATAGCAGGACAAGAGGACACAGAATGAGATTAGAGGGAGGCCAATTAAGGGGGAATATGAGGAAATTCTTTTTCACAGAGAGAGTGGTGGATGCATGGAACGGCCTACCTCAGGAGGTGGTGGCTATGAATACAGTGCAGGGCTTCAAACAGGCGTGGGATAGGCATAAGGGAGCAATACAGAAGAGTATGACTAGATAGGCCACTGACAGAGCAAAGGCCGATGGCACATTTATAAAGTAGAAAAAGAAATGGGCAGACTGGATGGGCCTTGCAGTCCTTATCTGCCATCAACTTCTATGTTTCTATGTTTCTAAATAAGATAGGCTCTAGACTCCTGGGTATCATGTTCTACAATGCTATTAACGACACAACCTATTGTCCAAAAAGCTAGTACATTTGGGGCAAATGGGTATTAAAATCATTGACAGTGGTGTCAATTGTAGCATTCATATTGCCAAAAAAAGGATAACCCGGAGTTGGGGGGGGGGGGTGGCAGGGCTGGGATATTGCTACAAAACACTAGAAGCCTGAATGACATTAAAAAATCTGAATTGCAGCTCATACTTCAGCAGAAGAATGTCGATATTGCAGCTATCACAGAAACCTGGTGGTCAGATACCAAAGACTGGAACAGAGACATACAGGGTTATAAGGTGTTTCACAAAGATAGGCTAGGAAAAAGAGATGGTGGAGTTGCCATTTATGTAAGGAACAACATTTAATCAAGGGACTTCACAAAAAAGGATATAGATAGTGAGATAATGTGGGTGGAAATCCTCAGAAATAATCAAAGGAAAGTTAAAATTGGAGTGTGCCATTGAGCTCCAGACTTAGCACCAGAGGATTACACTGAGCTGCTGAGTAATATTAGAATGCAGTTGACTGATCATGAAGTACTCCTCCTCAGAGATTTTAATGCACCCAACATCAACTGGCTAAATGGTAGTACCAAAAATAGGCAGCATCAAGAACTGTGGGATATGTGTACAGAAAATGGGCTACAACAAATGGTTCACACCCACACAAGATGTAGTAACATCTTAGATTTAGTACTAACCAATAATCCTAATACTATAGAATATCTAAGTGTCTTGGAACCACTTATTGGATGTGATTATAATATGCTCTATTTTAGACTAACAAATAAAATTATAAGGGACCAGGGGATAGCTATGGCAAAACACTACTCCCTAGGTAACTTTAATAAGATCAAGGATGAAATACAAAACTGGAAGTTAGATATGAATCAACTGACAACTGAGGAGAGCTGGTTGCTCATCAAACACAAATTACTGGAATTGAAGAAAGGATATGTACCAAACAGAATATTATACAATAAAAATGGCAACGTACCCCAATGGTATACTAGTAGGGTTAGATGCCTTATAAACAAACAAATGAATGCCTATAGAGCACGTAAAAGGGATAATAGTGATTATAATTTAAGCAGATATTTAAAAAACTCTTAAAGAAATGCAAAAAGGCAATACAGAATGAAAAAAATGAAAACGGAGTTTGAATTAGCCCATCTTAAGGATAATGGGAAATCCTTCTTTGCATATATTAACAACAGGGCAGTTAATAGGACCATTGGACCACTGATAAGAGGAGGTGATGCCATTACAGATGCAGCAATGCAGACCTACTTATTTAGCAACTATCTTTCTTCAGTTTATACCCCCTGTAAGTCTACCGCAACTGAACCTCATACTAGTACTACTAATGATCAAGACATAGTTGTATCCGGGGAGGATATTGAGTCGGAGCTTAATAAAATTAATATGGCAAAATCAGCAGGTCCTGATGGACTACATCCTACGTTGATCAGAGAAGTTGGAAGATGGTTGGTAGGACCACTATATTATTTGTTTAATAAATCCCTGCAAACCGGAGCTATCCCTCAGGATTGGAGAACTGCAACCATAGTGCCTATTAACAAGAAGGGAAATAGGGGTGATGTTGGCAACTATCGGCCCATTAGCGTCATGTCAATATTGGGAAAGCTTTTGGAATCCCTGATCAAGAGTAAATTACAATGTGAAATCAATAGTAGTGGTCAAAATGACTTAACACAACATGGTTTCAGGCCCAATAGATCATGCCTTACCAATAACTTAGTATTCTATTAAAAAGTCAGTAAACAGATTGATCCGCAGTAGCCTGTTGATGTCATCAATTTGGACCTGAAGAAAGCTTTTGATAAAGTATCTCATGATATACTAATCCAGAAAATGGTCAAAATGGGGATAAATAATGTACTAGTTAGATGGGTGAGTGAATGGTTAAGTAACAGGACACAACAAGTGAGAGTTAGGGGCTATATGTCTGGCAGAGGCCCAGTGATGAGTGAGGTTCCTCAGGGGTTGGTTTTGGGGCTAATCCTGTTTAATTTGTTTGTTTCAAATATAACATTTCAGGTAGCTAGCTACTGTGCAAAATTTGTGGATGACACAAAAATAAGTGGTGAGGTTGGGAACAGTGAGAAGGCAGAAAACCTCAGAAATTATTTGAAGAAAATTGAGGAGTGGGCTAATAAAAACGGGATGCAGTTTAATCTCTAGAAGTCAGCTGTTATGCATTTTGGAGTGAAAAATAAAGAGTATGAATGTTGGTTAAATGGTGTTGGGCTGAAAACAATAGAAAATGAGAAAGATCTCGGGGTGTTGGTCACAAATGACCTCAGCTTTGACAAGCATATCGAAGAAGTTATTAAAAAGACCAATAGGATTATTGATTGTATTATCAGGGCCTTTACAAATAGAAGCAGGGCTTGTATTGTCTAACTTTATAGCGCTATAGTCAGGCCCCACTTGGACTATTGTGCACCATTGTGGAGTCCACACCTGAGAAGGAATATTGATGGATTGGAGAGAGTCCGGAGACGAATGATCAGATTAATAAACGGAATACATGCATTAAGTTATGATAACAGACTTAAAAGCCTTGACCTTTATTCACTGGAATTGAGAAGAATCAGGGGAGAACTGCTATTAATGTACAAAATCTTGAAAGATAAGGACTTAATGGACAGGCTTTAGCTACAGTATAATAATAGGGATAGACCACTAAGGAGTCATAAGCATCAGCTTAGATTGACCTATCCTAAAAGGAACTTGAGAAGAAATTTTTACATGCAACAGATTATTCCACTCTGGAATAACTTACTGAGGGACATAGCAGAAGCTAGCACCTTCACAACTTATAAAAATAAGCTAGATAGTCATCTGTTATTTGAACCTGGGATGAGATGACCTACTAGTGCAGGAGATGAACCCTATTGGCCTTGGCCTTCTGTTTATCTGAAACCATCCTAGTATAGTTCCTAGTATAGTCAGTGGGTATGTTGATTGTTCCCACCATTTTTGGTCATCACAAGGCTTGGTATAGACACTCTCACCTCAAGATATGTTTTTGCTTTTTTCATGGGTTGTAATTCATTCCATGTGCATGCCTTACAGTTGTATTTTTGTTTTTACTTGGTGGGTTTTTGGGGATGTTTGTTAACTTTTCCTCATATCTGTTCTTTAGTTAGGTAGTGTGCATAGTTTTATTCCGATCAGTAAGTGGGGGGAGCTGGGTGGTTGGGCATAATGCTATGTTAGGAGAGAGCATTATGTGCCAATTGGATGGAGGATATGAGTGATTTTATTGTTTGGGGGTGGTGGAGCGGGGTTGGAGGGGAGAGTTCTGTTCTGGTACATAATCCTGATGTTGTCTTTATGTGGGTGGGGTGGAGGGGTAAGGTACATTGTTTGGGGGGTGGAGGAATGGGGGTTTGGGGGATTGCATTGACATTATGGGTTGTGTTCCAATTGAGGGTTGTTGGGTATCTTTATAACTGTTGGGAGGTGGAGGGGTTCTTGTATTGTTGTTTCCTGTCAATCCTTACTGTGTGATTCTTACTTATTTTGGACTGGTTGGGGGGGATGGTGGGTGGTGCCACCAGGAGCCCTTTAATATTCCACGGGGACAAGGGTATGTAGAGCTTGTCCACTTTAGCTTCTCTTTTAATTCCTCATTTCTGCCCCGATGGCGATAGCGTTTAAGTTAGAAACATAGAAACATAGACTTTGATGGCAGATAAGGAACGCTTGGCCCATCTAGTCTGCCCATTTCCCTACCTACAGGATAGGCCGCAGATCCTAGTTAACCAACAGCCTATTTCTTCCTACCCCCCACAAGAATTGCCTTATGTCTGTCCCATGCATTCTGGAATTCTCCCACAGTTTTAGACCCCACAACCTCCTCAGGAAGGCTATTCCAAGCATCCACTACCCTCTCTGTGAAATAATACTTCTTCACATTGCCCTTGAACCACCCCTCCTCTATCTTTAAATTGTGTCCCCTTGTTCTAGCATGTCTTTTTTTCTGAAAGATGCTATCCTCTTGGACTTTGTTGATTCCACTGAGGTACTTAAAAGTTTTTATCATGTCCCCCCTCTCCCTTCTTTTCTCAAGAATATACATATTAAGCTCCTTCAGTCTCTCCTCATATGGCTTCTCTTGCAGACCTTGCACCATTTTAGTTGCCCTCCTCTGGACTGTCTCTATCCTGTCTATGTCCTTGCGGAGATGGGGTCTCCAGAACTGGACGCAGTACTCCGGATGGGGTCTCACCAACTGTCTGTACAGAGGGATAACAACTTCCTGTTTTCTGCTGCTGATGCCTCTCCCTATGCATCCCAGTATACCCCCAGCCCTCCCTACTGCCTTCTCACATTGCTTGCTAACCTTAAGGTCATCTGATATGATTACCCCCAGGTCCCTTTCCTTTTTTGTTGTTGTTACTACCTCCCCCCATTGTGTATTCTTCCCCTGGGTTCTTGTTTCCCAGATGCGTTATTTTGCACTTCATTGCAAGTTCTGCTTGTGGAATATAAAGGGTGTCCAATCTCCCCCCAAAAGAGCTAAAATTCTACTGCATTTATGCAAGCATGATGTAGATGTGGCCTTTTTACAGGAAACCTATTTGCCACCCTCCTAGGTTCTCCTCTTCAGGTGATCCTGGGTGGGGCAGGCCTTTGGGATGGGGATCGATTCACGTAAGCAGGAGGTGGCTATCCTAGTAGCAAGGCGTGTTCCCTTTAATCTGCTCAAGGAAATCCCTGACCCCCAGGCAGGTTTCTTATCCTGCATGCCCTTATGGGTCATCTGGATGTTTTTCCTTCTGGGGTTTATGCCAAAACGGTTAATGACCCTGCTTTTTTTACCTCTTTAATGACTCACCTTGCGCCCTAGACCTCTCTCTCTCTCCCCATGTTGCTAGGGAGGATTGGAAAATGGTGTATAGTAACAAACTGGATCGGACTGACCCCTGTACTTTAACACTGTCACTGGGGCAAATGGCCCTTCAGGACTTTATGGACACACTTGGACTTGTTGACCCATGGTGGGTGTTAAATCCAGACCTGTGGAAGTATTCATTTCATTCACTTCCCCATAATACATTCTTGCAGATTGATGATTTCCTGTTGCGGGTTGAACATCTGTCTGGGGTGGTTGCCTGTCATTATCTGGCCACGGTTGTCTCAGATCACCACCCTACTTTACTCCATCTATGCTTGTCCCCCGCTTTGCTTCGTGATAAAGTTTGGTGTCTTAATGGTCAGTTGCTTAATTCCGAGTTACTGATTCAACATCTTCAGAGCTTTATTACCTCTTTTCTGGGACTTAATTCTTCTTCTTACTCCAAGTTGGGCTTTCCTTGGGGGGGCGCTCAAATGTTCACTCCATGGTGAACTCATTTAGCTGGTCACTATTCAGAAGAGGGCTACCTCGAGAGTAATGTCCTCCTTTTTAGACCAGATTAGAGTGATGGAAAGATAGCTTCCCTCATCCTCTTTTCAGTCCGACTGGGACCAATTAGAAGCTGTCCACTCTAAATACCACACCCTGTTGGGGGAAAAAGTGGAACATTTGATTCTGTGTTCCAAGGTTCGGTACTTTGATCAGGGGGAAAAGACCGGAAAACTGCTGTCTCTGTGTCTTGGATCTCAGGCAGCTGACAAAATTGTTTCCTCTTTCCAGACTGCTTCAGGTCACCTTCTTATTTTCCCTCAGGACATTGCAGACAATTCTTGAGACTATTATATGGCCTTGTATCAGCCATCATCTTCCCCCTTCAATGTAGCCCATTGACCTTCCTGACCTGGTTCCTGCCCAGGTAGACATTTTGCAAGCTCCCCTGCCTCTTTCTGAAATTTTGGCCACCATCAACTGTCTATCACCAGATAAAGCCCCAGACCCAGATGGACAAACTGCAGACTTTTATAAGGTATTCAAGCATCATCTAGCCCCTGTTCTCCACGATAACTTTAACTTCATCTTTCAGGAGGGTCTCTCGGATTTTTCCTTACCGAGACCACCATTGTGATGCTACCGAAACCTGTGCAAGATCCCCTGCTGGTTTCAAACGACCAACCAATATCCCTTATTAATGCTTATTTTAAGATTCTCATGAAAATGTTGGCCAGTAGGTTGAACCAGGTATGGCACTCACTTATCAGTTGAGAACAGGTTGGCTTTGTGGCGGGTCAGCTTTCAACGGACCACCTTCACACTCTTTCCCATCTTATCTCTGCATCCAGGAATTCTGGTATCTCATCAGTGCTGGTCTCCTTGGATGCAGAGAAAGCCTTCAACAGGGTCTCATGGGACTACCTGTTTCATTTGCTAACCACATTTCATAATCCATTCATGTTTGTTCATTGGGTCCAGGTGTTATACTCCTGTTCCTCTGCCCATATCCTTTATAATGGGGTATTGTCCGCCCCCTTTCAGTTGTATTAAGGTACCAGCCAGGGTTGCCTGCTCTTGCCTTTTCTTTTCAATCTCTTTCTTGAACCACTGCTCAGGGAGATCAAGATTTTTTCCCAGGTGAAAGGTATTTTTGTGGGGCCTTTTCAATACAAGCTATCCATTTACACAGATGATATCCTTCTCCACCTCACCTCCCCTGCTTCGTCTTTACCCACCACTTTGGACATTATCTCAAAATTTGGAACATTCTCAAATTATAAGTTAAATTTGGCTAAGACGGAGGTGATGCCGCTCAATTTCGTTACCCTGAAGTCCAAAGTGGAACACTTAGGGTTGGTTTGGATCCATGATAAACTAAAATATTTGGGTATGCACATTAGTACTACTCCTTCGAAATGGAAACAATACAATCTTGATGCCATGGTTAACACTATTCGCATGGACTTACAATGTTGGAATGTTGGAGTCTTTTGCCTCTTTTCCTATGGGGTCACATTAGTATTGTCAAAATGAATGTTCTTCTTTGACTCCTTTAGCCTTTGTATGTTTAACCACATCTTGCCAAAGTCCTGGTTCCTGCTACTGGATAGGATTATCTCCTCTTTTCTGTGGTGTGGTAAGATCCCCCGAAGGGCTCTCTTTAAATTGATGCGCTCTAAAGAGTGCTGTGGGCTTCAGGTACCCAATTTCTACCTCTACTAGCTCTCTATACACTGTTCCTGGTTCTTTCACTGGTTACAATACTATTCAGAAAAGGACCCTTCTATCTATACTCCTGTGTGGTTAGAGACAGAATATACTCTTTGCATGGATTAAACATTCGTTCTCTTCTTTACATTTCCCCTAAAAAAATTCCCAAATCTCTACATGGTTTTCCGGTAGAGGCATCTATACCTGCTTATCTACAGTTCTGTGCCCTTCTTAAGCTGTAACCCTACAAGGATACCTCTCAACCTCTTGTTGGCAACCCACATTTTTGGATTGGGGGCCACACTGTTACAGCTTCCTTCTGGACTTTCATTGAAGTGGACAAGGTTTCAGGCTTGGTAGTTGCTTGGAAGCTTTTGACATTTCAGGAATCCAGACTTAAGTTCCATTTACCCTCTTCTATTTGTTTAAAATATTTTCAACTTTCCCCATATGCTTGCATCTCATTTTGGTTCTGGCCTCTGGGATGACTCTTATCAGGCCTATGTCCTTTCCATGGTCTCTTCAGCCCATAGTTCCCATGTCATTTCATTTTATTATCATCAGCTCTCAGACTCCATTGCCCAGGTGGAAGGCCCAGCTTTTTCTACTGGGATCAGGCATTACCTTCTTCCAATTCCCCACATAACCGGACAGCATTTGCAAGCTCTTATATAGATTTATCAAATGGGATAGGTATCATCTCCTTCCATTCCAGGTTGTGCCCAATCTTTATTTTATCCCAGACAAATTACATAAAATAGGGAAATTGCCTTCAAATACTTGTTCCGGATGTACTGAAGAACCCTGTACTTTGTTAACTGTTCTTTGGACTTGTGTAAAGGTTGCCCCTTTCTGGTCTGTGATTCAATCCTGCCTGTATCCTCTCCTTGGTTTCTCTGAGGCTGTCCTCCTGGAGGTGTGTCTGTTGGAGGATTGATTATGGTGATAGCTTGGTTGGTAATCAAAGGTTTCTCATGTCCCTTATATCACTTTGTGCAAAAAAGTTGTTCTGAGACATTGGCTTGACCAAACTATCCCTTCCACCACCGAGAGGCTTAGGGAAATATTGTTCTCTTTACAAGCTGAAAGGACCATTGCTAACCTCACCCATAGAACCTCAATGTAGTGGAAGGTGTGGGAACCCTTATATGCACTGCTAACTTTATAAATCTCCCCTTTTCCCTTTTTGATTTCTAGTGAGATCGATTTCCCCGGATTGGCCTATTTCTGGATATTGGGTGCCCTCGGCTTCTGCTTCCCATGTATCCAGATAATCCTTAGCTCTCTTAGTCCCCTAGTATGTGCCTGTGTTGTAGGTAAAGATGATTTCCTGGTGGCGCGGGTAGGGAGGTGGGATCTTGTGCTTGCAGGGATCTGTTATCTTGTTTATTATTATGTCTTGTTTCCTTACTTTTGTTATATATTTTTTGGGATTTAATTAAAGTACTCAATATGTTGCCCTGCACTTTGATTATGTTGTACTATTACTGCTGGTGTTTTTTTGTTTTTGTTTGGTAAGGAGGAGGGTGTGGGGGGGTCATGTTCTGGAATTGTTATTACTGTTGTTGTGTTTGTTGTTTGTTTTTATCTTTCTTGAAAAATTCAATAAAGTATATTAAATTGGAAAAAAATCACCATTAACAATTAGAACAAATCAAAAAACAAATAGTTTGATACCTTTTATTGGACTAGCATGTAACAAAACAGCTGTAGTCTCAGACTACAACAACAACACCTGCTGTAGACCATACCCTCTGGATCTTTTGCATGCCAGGTATTGTTCTTAGTTCTAGTATGGCATTTCTTTTAATTTTGTCATCACTGACCTAAAAGAATGTTTGTCGGAAATAAGTGCACCCTTCAGTGGCAGGTTCCCCTTGTTAAAGTCTTCTTGCAGTACTGAAACAGCCATGCAGCATTAGAAATCACAGCCTGTCGTGTCAGTACGGCTGTGCTTGTGAGTGGCTTCACCACCGCACTCTCACCTTCTGAAGGCCCTTTTCCATGTCAGGATCCAAAAAAAGCCCTTTCTATTGGGAATCCATATAGTGTTGGAGTCAATGATATGCTGAAGAAGACCCATTTTAATTTATATTGACTCTCATACCCATCTGTAAAGTGCAGCTGTGTTTCAGTATTGAGCTGGTGGATGTTCCTGAGGTGGGAACTGGCCATGGTGATGAAATGCTGAACAATGTGGTGCTTGTGTTTAAGGTCACTAGATAAGAACAGAAATGATTCTGTGACTGTTTCTGTGCATGTTTCATGCCTGTAGTACAGTAGGTCACCACAGGGTGAATAGGGCCTGCTCATGGTGCCAGTTACATAAATGTATTTTATCCTGGTACTTGCATGTGTAATTCTCAGCAAAATCTAACACCATCAATACCCAGCCCTTGGGAATGCTCTCTTTAAGTGAGTTGAATTGATGGTGTTGCTGGCGTCCCACATGTAGATGTCGACCCAGAAAAACGAGCTCCTCCTTAAATACTTCAACCAGATTTCGAAATGTGGCCACTTTCTGTTCATAACTTCTCTCATCTGTTTCATTTCTGTGTCATTTATAACCTTTGAAACGGTCATGCTATCCCACTGTTGCCATTTAACCTCCTCTGCCCCATGCCCATACAAAAGTTCTTCTAGTGCTTTGTAAATGGCATGTCTGCTACAGGTTTCGTACACTTTTTCTACACAGTCCTTGTTAAAGAACTTTTCTTCTTTCTTCTTTGGGCACATTGTCAGCTCTACTGCTTGATAAATATTTGCAATTTTGCACTGGGGGCTTCTGTTCTGTTCATCAAATTGGTTTATGGCTTGCAGCTTCAGTTTAGCATTGGCACAATACTCGTAGAGACATTGGTCTAGTTTTTGCTCCCTTATGAGTTTGATATTATCTGGGCAGAGACTGCAAAATTTAGTTAGTTCATTTTTTTCTTCTGGGTTTTGATCGTGGGACTCCTAGTACAGCCATTGCAGCATTTTATCTAGGTATAATTGTGTTTTTCCGGTTCATTTTGAAAACGCCTTGTTGTGTGGAAGTGGTGTTGAAGATGCATAAAACAAATATTGCACTTTCTTCCGCGTCTCGTTCGATATTGTCAACTTGCTCCTGGTGTTCAATTTCAATTGTTGTCTCTTAGATACTCTCATCATCCCCCTGCAACTGATCCCAAAGTGTGTGCTTGCTCTTCTAAGTAGGCGGTACTTCTTCAGCACAAGAAATGTGACAATGAATTCATTTTTCAATGCTCTGTCAGCCTTCTGGTTGCACTGCTTAGCTGAATTCATTTTGTCTTTAAGGACTTCCACTATGTTTTTGTCTAGGTTGGTGTGACAGCCAAATCATGACAAGGCTACCTGTTTTGGTTTTTTTGGTGTGGACAAGGCAATCACTTTTGCGATGGTTGCAGCAAAGTGGCGTGGGGACTTAGGCAGGTCTTCCTTTGCTCTTTATACCGCCTTTCAAATTGCACTTTCTGACCTTGGATTCATCTTGGTACTTGCACTTTCTTCCAAGGCCACAGATGACATGGTGCCACTGGTCATGGAAGGCATGCTCAGTAGTGGAGCCAGGTTTGGGATAATTTGGGAGCCAGGGAGGGCCATTCAGTCAATGACAGACTCCACAATGGGATATTAAACAGTGAATAAAGATGGTGGCAGGTCGCCACTACTCACATTGTGGCAGCTAGGAGGGGCGACCGCCCCCCCAGCCCCCCCTCTGGCTCCGCCACTGGGCATGCTCACTTGTGGTCCCATCGAGCTGTTGGTGGTGGTTGTGGTTGTTGTGGTCCTGCAAGGGGTTGTCATTTTCTTCTTTTCATCATGGAATTTCTGTCATCATGTTTCATTTATTATTCTCCTTTTCCGGGCCATCATCTTCCTGCATTGTTCTCTCTTTCTCTCTCTCCAGTATGCCCTTATTTCTTCATCTTTTTTTTTTGGTGCTGAAGTTTTGTAATTTTCCAAAGTCATGTTCTTCTGCTGTTTTCAGCATTCCTGCATTCTAATGTGACTTCTCTCCCTAGCAATTTTGCATTGTTCTTCTGTCAAGCTCTCTCGGTGTTTCCGTGCACATGCTTTCGCTTTTTCTTTATATTCCTTGAGGCGTTGTGGATCCTTCTGCAAGATCCCAGTAATGCTGACTTCTTTCTTTTACTCTGAGAGTTATCGAACAGTTTTTCAGAGCTCCATGCAGCAATTCAGCAGCTGATACTTGTGGTCTCTGGCATTGTGCAGTTCTGCTTGGATCCATCTTTCTGCAAAAAACTGTTGGAAATGTAAGAAGAGGAAAAAAAAGGATATGATGCACTGCTCAAAAACATGCACAGCATAATTTCATACAGAAAATCAATGAGGCAGAGACAGTAGCAGAGATGGTGAGTCCTCATGAAGGAGAGAAGAGCTGCACGCATGCTTAGGCCATGCTTAGGTAAATGGGGCCAGATATTCAAACTACGCCATTGTGTGGCGCAAGCCCCTGCGCCGCTCAAAAAAGTTGTGCAGGGGTGTGGCCAGGGTGATATTCAACGGAGTTGCGCTATGGCGCAACTTCTTTGAATATCGCCCGCTGGCCACACCCACTGTGCATGGCACAGTGGAACTGCACCACCGGAAGTGGTCAGAGTGGAGCATTGAGATGTGGTGGCGCAAGTTCCATTGCGCTATGCACAGCACCTGCAATATTCAAAGGGTGACATGCAAATGGGGCCATAATCTATGCAAGGCACAGAGGGGGCCATTTGCATCTGATTATGGCCCCATTTGCATGCCATTAGCATGCAGGTGTGCCGATCCCTGATGACTTGCACCTGGCGCCCTGTCAGGCAGCAGCCGTCGGGGACCGCGCCCCCTGCAGCCTGATGCGGGCATAATGGTACTTCTCCCTGCAGCCCGATCGCGGGCATAACGTTATACTTCCCCGCGGTCGATCGGGCATAACATTATAGTTCCCCATTAGCCCGATCGCGGGCATACCCGTTCCGTTCCCCCCATTAGCCCAATCGCGGGCATAACGTTATGTCCCCACCTGAGCAGCCCGATAGCGGGCATCAGACTTCCCCTCCCACCAAAGTTCAATATCCCTGGTGGTCCAGTGGACCGCGAGAAGCCCGATCGCGGGCATAAAGTTAACCCCCCCAAAGTCCAATATCCCTGGTGGTCCAGTGGACTATGAGAACCCAGATCGCGGGCGGCATCCCTACCCCAGTATGTCATCCCTGGTGATCTGGCCTCTACCCACCCACCCATGGAGCCCCACCACCCGCTCCCCGTCAGCCCGGCGGAGAGGCAGCACCCCACCCGCCTGCCACTCTACTGCCCGCCCGACTGGCAGCTCGGTGGGCTGCCGCCCATTGGTGCAGGCATGAGCCAATGGGGGTACAGCCCTTACCGTACAAAGCAGTCAGATATGTGAATAATTCATTCATTCACATATCTGAGTCTCTAGATAGTATGGGCTGCATGCCCATTGGCTCATGCTCTGCACCAATGGTGCAGCAGCCCTACCGAGCTGTCAGCCTGGTGCGTGGTGGGTGGCAGGTGGGTGGGTGCTCCCCCGCCAGCTGATGGGTGGAGGGGTGGTGGGGCCCATGGTGGGGCCACTCAGATCACCAGGGAAGACATACTGGGGATAAGGATGCCGCCCGCCGATCTGGCTTCGCGGTCCACTGGACCACCAGTGATATTGGACTTTGGGGTTAACTTTATGCCCGCGATCGGCTTCTAGCGTCCACTGGATCACCAGGGATATTGGACTTTGTGAGGGGAAGTCTGATGCCCGCGATCGGGCTGCTCAGGGGGGACATAACGTTATGCCCGCGATCAGACTAATGGGGGGAGGACAGAACAGTATGCCCGTGATTGGGCTAATGGGGGGAGTATAAAATTATGCCCACGATCGGGCTGCTGGGGTGGGACACTTCAGCCCAAGATCGGGGCATGGGGGGACCACTGTGAACGAGTGCAGGGCCACCCACAGGTGGCAGCTGCTGTGTTGCACCCTGCAATGCGGCAGCTCACCTGTGGGTGGCCCTCGACTTGATACTTTTTTTTTTTGCATAAAGTTGTGCAGGCACAGGTAGGGGCAGTGCCTGCATAACTCTGCACAGCCTGGCTGAATATCGGGCTGTGCAGTTTATGCATGGTTCCTCCCCCTTCGGTTGCGCATGCCTTCATTATCATTGCGCTGTTGCTCAGCATGATTTGGGGGGCACAACTGCCTCCTGCTGAATATTGCAGAATGGCGCATTTCAGACTTGCGCAGGCGCAACCCTATTGCGCATGGCTCAACTCTTTGAAAATCTGGCCCATGGTATACAGTCAGAAGAGATGCAAGTCACAAGTGGGGTACCTCAGGGATCAGTCCTGGGGCCAGTCCTCTTCAATATCTTCATTAGTGACATTGCAGATGGACTAGAGGTAAGGTTTGTCTGTTTGCAGATGACACCAAGAGCTGCAACAGAGTAGATGATCCATATGGGTTGGACAGAATGAGAAGAGATCTGGATAAACTAGCAAAATGGTCAGAAGAGTGGCAACTGGGATTTAATGCAAAGAAGTGCAAGATCATGCAAATAGGGAAGAGAAACCCCTGAAGCCACCTATAGGTTGGGACAGGAGTTGCTGGCAGTCACAAAGGACAAACAAACCAACAGAAAAGCAGCACTACATTATGTGTTCTTCTATGTCACATTGACATAGTGTAAAAACATGGGCCCAGATATTCAAAAGGGATGCGCCAGCACAAGTACGGAAATGAGCCATTGTGCTATATTCAGCAGGAGGCATCTGTGCATTGCAAGTTGCAATGCGCAAGATGCAATAGTAATGAATGCATGCGCAACCATAGGGGGAAGAACCATGAATAACATGCACAGTGCGATATTCAACAGCATGCGCCATGCGCAATAGGGGAGCTCGTGGAAGTTGTGCGACAGCGGAAATGATTCAAAATAAAAAGAATCAAGAGAGGGGTGAAAGAATGCTACAGGGGAAGCCACAGGTGGGAGCGAGCTGACAGGCACAAGGCAGAGGGTAGCAGTGAGCAGGACTGGGCAGGAGCAGGACAGGGCACACCTGAAGTTAACCAGGAACAGGATAGAAGTGGGGAGCCTATGCTACTGTGCAGGATTGTAAGTGGAGTGCCACAGTGGACTGAGGACAGTGGTAGTAGTCAGGAGAGCCACAGCCAAATGCCAGAGGTGTACCTAGTGCAGGGGAGCATCATAAATGGACAGCGCGGGGAACGGGATAACAGCTTCCGGGGGAGACACACCAGCCAGGGACATGGCCAGCGCCACCTTCCAGATGGAGGCAGTAATGAGAGGTGTCAGAAGGAAGGCAGCAGAGGGGCGTGGCCTTGGAAGGGCCCATTGGCAGTACACCCAGAACACGCAGTACTGAGCCCACACCACCTTCGAACACGACTCTGACACAGAGACTGTGGGCCGGTACTGCCTGAACTGGGTGATCCTGAGGTGGCTCTGTGAGCTGTGCAGTGATGAGATGCAGGCACCCACACGACAGAGCCATGCTCTGTCAGTGGAGATGAAGGTGACAGCTGTCATGTGCCTGCTCACCATGGGCACTTTCCAGAAACCAACAGGGGACACAAGAGGCATAACCCAGTCAGCCACATCATGCCTACTCACACAATTCCTCAGCGCACTGCTGCCACATGCTGCGGAGTACATCCATTTCCCCAGCACACAGGCGGAGTGTACAGCACACATACAAGAGTTACACAGGGTAGCATGTTTGCCTGGCATGTTCGGGGCCATTGACTGCACCCATGTGGCCATCTGCACGCCACCTGGCCTGGACGGTGTGTCCTACATCAACCAGAAGGGATATGCCAGCATCAACTGCTAGGTGGTGTGCGATGCCAGGGGGTGCATAACCAATGTCTGTGCCACGCACCCTGGGGGAGCACATGATGCCTTCATCTGGCACCAGTCCGCACTGTGCCACAGGTTTGAGAGTGGGGACATCCCCACTGGCCACCTAGTGGGTGTGTATGCAAATCACGCAGGACGACATGAGCAGACGTGGGGGATGCATAGTCAGAGATGCCATGGGTACCGGCCTTGTTGGCCCATGGCAAAGCAACGCAGACTACCATACTAATGTCCACCCTCTACACACAGGTGATAGTGGCTATCCACTCCGTCCCTGGCTGCTCGCACCATACCGGCATCCCATGACCCCATCGCAGCTATGGTACAATGAGGCACACGCCACAACATGGAATGTCATCGAGCGGGTGTTCAGGATGCTGAAGGCACGTTTCTGGTGCCTGGACACATCTGGCGGTGCCCTACAGTACAGCCCCTCAAAGGCCCACAGGCTATTTCTGGCCTAATGCATACTGCACAACATGGCCAGCGACTGTGGGATAGCCATAGAGGTTGAAGAGGGGGACAACAGTGGGGACAATGAGGACACCGGTCCAGATGGTGATGGGCAGCCACCCCCTGGGCGAAGAGACCCTGGCCTGATCCGGGTGTCACAGCTGCACCGGGACATCATCACAGAACAGCACTTTGGTCAACACAGGTAGGTCACGGGGCCATGTGCAACCACCAATGGCAAGGGCACAGCCCACAGACAGGCAGGGATGAAACCCAGGGGTGGATGGCGGTAAGGGAATGGGTCTGAGTGTGGCACCGCACATGGTGTCAGGGATGGGCAGGGCCGAACACAACACGTGCACACACACACACTCACATACACACGCACACACACACACACGTACACACACACCACATGACATGCACAAAGGATAGATGGCACACCATCCCCAAATGCCACCCCTACCCCCACACAGGTCCACACACGACCACACCCAGTGGCCGTCACTATGCATGCCTCAGACACTGGGCAGCATTGCACACTGGTGGACAGTGCAATACAGGCATCATCATGCACACGCCACAGTGGCCAGAAGCCGGGAGGGTGTGCACAGGGACCGTGTGTGTGCAGGGCCGGGTACCCTACCTGTGCAGTCGCACGATGCACGCCACACTGCACATGGGGCAGTGGCAGACAGTGGCCATAGTGGGGAACAGGTCAGTCATGTAGTACAGTGCCACGGCCACCACGGATGCATGGGCAGCCCTGCCGAGACCTGCCCGCTGTGCCAGACTGACCATTGACCTCATGGGATGGCACCGACTGTCCCCCAAGGGTGACGCTGCATAAATGTGACCGTGTTCATGCAGGGGTCTGCAGCTCACCGAACATGCCTGTGCCAGGCGTGCTTGGTATGCCCACAGCCGAACCCGGTGTTGACATAGCAGGTGTCGCACGATGCCGGGAATGGGGGGTGGACATGACACTGCGTGGTGTCTGCAGCACATGGGCACTAAACTGGGTGCCCAAAGTGGCCATGACAGCTGTGAATGCATGCATCTGCCTGTCAATGGCAGCGGTCACATCCTCCCGCTGCTGGGCCACCTTTGCCAGGAGCAGACCTTGGTCTCTGCTGCGTCGCACCTCTGCCTGGTGCAGAACCACACTGAGTGCATCCACCACAGTCACAAGCTGCAATTGCTGATTCACTGAAGCCTGGAGTAGACGGCTGTGCTCGTCCAAGTGGTCATCCGCCAGTCCGGCATGCTGTCCCTCGTGGTGTTCTTGGCCCTGCTGGACAGCACTCCTTGATGATGGGCACTGCACACCAGAGCCATGCCACGGCACATCCACATGTGGTGCACTGCCACCACCCCCGACACTGTCCCCCCGTCACCACTGGCCGACTGCTGGCACTGCCCCTCCGGCTGCCGATCGCCAGGGCTCACCTGCACCACCGCAGCAGCCACATCAGCTCCACTGGCCTGGATGCACAGCAGTGCTGCCCCACCGGGGCATACAGGCACAGGCTGGGACTGTGTTGTCACTCAGGCCTCCACGGCGGCACCACCCACAGCTACGCCTGTGCCGTTTCCTGCTGTGGGACCATCCTGCATCCCACATGTACCACTGTCCGGAACACATGATCCATCATCCTCGGTGCTGAATCCGGCACCAATATGTGTCCCAGCACGCTGGAGTCCATGGGCGTTGTCATGCTGGGACACAGGCAGGGCCTCATCCGAACCCGCACCACCATCTTCAGTGTGGACAGACAGGCAGGTATGCACTGTTTCAATCCCTCAGACACCTGTGTAGGTGGATGGGTGTTCATCCGTGTCCACGGCATCACCCTCGGTGGACACACCCACCGCCACTGACCCATGTAGATGCTCAGGAGCTGTAAGGGAACACAGCAGCATTATTGTCTCCACCCTGCCCTGTGGCATTCCCCCCACCACCCACTCAGTGACAGCACAGGACCTACCATGCAGTGATGGGCTGCCACCTGTCTGGAAGCCACCACCAGGAATGCCCTCTATGGCACAACGCCACATGCTGCCAGCCACCCGCTCCTCCTGTGGTGTCAGGCGTGGCACATCTGGCTGTCCACCACCAGTGGCAGCACGTGCTGCCCTGATGGCAGCCACCTTATCCTTTATTCTCCTCCTGTCCATGCTGACCTTCTTTTTACACTCCTGCATGGACCGCTTGTGGCTGCCATGCTGTTTCACAGCACAAGCCACCTCACCCCATGTTGCAGCATGGGCCTGTAGCATTCCCTGCTGTCCTCTGAGCAGCAGTTCCCTGTTGAGACATGCCTCAAACAGGGTATCTGATTCAGCCCGGGTGAAGTTGGGCCTCCTCCTTCTCCCCCGTCCCTGTTCCTCCTCATCCTCTCATTCGGTCATGATCGAGCTTGTGGGAATGATAGGTGTTACCTTTGAATGTGAAGTCCCATTCAGCCCTCACAAACCACAGTCCACATATCCCAACAGCATGCAACCCACCACAATAGACTGCAATACCAGACTATGTCCTCTGCAGCCCCTTGCCACATTTATAAAGTGCAACGCATGCAAATGAGGTGAGATGCAACTTTAAGTGGATGCTATTGCAGTGGTTGCGTCATGGAATTGCTGATGAGCTGATTTGCATATGTTGGCTGAATATCATGCTGTTGCGCCTTGCGCAATGTTGTTGAGTGTGCTCAGGCTATGGTGCAGCTCTGGGACGTGCGCAGTAGACACTGCACGGTGCATGCCCCGGTGCTGACGCGTGTCATGCTGATGACTTGCTGTGCATGGGAGGCAGTGCAGAGCATGGCCACCACTGTGCTAGTGGTACTAGTGCAGTGTTCGCCCATGTGGCGCTCATGCCCTGGTGCGCTGTAGGTGCCATGGAGCCACAGCGTGCTAGGCCACTGCAGGGTGTCACACACAGACACCCTACCGCGCTACATGCAGGGATTCCCAATAGCGCTGTGGCACTCCATGCATGGACAGACCCTTGACCCTGTGGTTGACCTTTGCCCCAAGGCACCATGCGTCCGCATGGGTGCACCCCTATTGTGCAGTTCAGTAACAGCAAGATGGGAAATGGCAGTGGTGTACCACGCAGCCTCCGCACTTGGGGAATGTGCGCTACAGAGTGCCATTTTTGTTATCTGTACTCACAGATGGATGTCACGCAGGTGAGCGCAGCAGTGGAGCACAGTTGAGCTGGCAAACATTGTGGCCATTGTTGAGCCCCATGCTGGGGCCCTGTTCGGCCAGGACACACTCAACAGGCCACACAGTGCCATGTGGGAGGAGGTTGCTGAGGGCATGGAGGAGGC
The DNA here is from genome assembly GCA_016271365.2 of Neoceratodus forsteri. NCBI lineage: Eukaryota > Metazoa > Chordata > Ceratodontiformes > Ceratodontidae > Neoceratodus > Neoceratodus forsteri. The sequence continues at coordinate 1,233,429,942 of CM057455.1, forward strand.
CACTGGTATTGCCTGGTCCAGTGAGCAGTGTCACCACTGGCATGGAGACCTCCAGCGGAGGGACCCAGACAGACTGGGGCATCTGCCACAGCCAGGAAGGTGCTTCATCCATACACTAATAGCACCCATCCATCCGGGTATCGCGGTGTGCATGTGTCCACCCTGCAGGGAGGTGGGGGCCATCTAGTGGGGGCAGTGGTGGTGGTGGTGGGGTTGTGGCATGGCTGGGCTGTGCGGGAACACACACACTGGGGGGGATTTGCTAATGGTTTGTACTGATGTTCCCCTCTCCGTGTATGCACCCTAGACCCAGAGGAGTGCCGTAAGGTGAGGGAAGCCTGAGCAGAGTGGGACAGGGCTGGTGCACCGCAGCAGAGTCATGGTGGAGGGGCCATGGGCAAGCAGCGCCCAGCTGGCCTGGATGCAGGTGAATGCCTTTTTTCCCCCTCACATCTATGCATGCAGTGTTGCAGGGTTGGCAGTGGGGCATGGCCACCAGCACTTGGCCCCACCGCCGTGCATGCCACATGGTGCACTCAGCACTGTCCTGTGGCACTGCATGTGTGGGTGGGCATTGCTGGTGGTCTGTGCATGCACTGGGTACATGGCTGTGCCACTGCCTTCGCACCGCATAGCCATGTCACTGTACAGCCACGGTGGTGCTGTGCAGGACATGGGTGGTGGGTGTGTGCAGCGGGCCACATGGCTGCGGGTGCCTGGGTAGGCAGGTCTTGTGGACGCAGCCACTGTGGGTGGTCACATGCCATCACAGGGGCGTGGCCCACAGCTGTATGCCATGCACAATGGGTGGGCTGCAGGGGTCTGGAAAGTCACGTGTATTGACTTTGCTCCCTTGTCCTAGATAGACAATGCTGGATGGCGCTGGGGAGAAGGGTGCAGAAGGTGCTACAGATCACCAGACCCACACTACAGATCCTGCAAAGGATGGAGCGGGATGGGGTACAGCACCAAGGAGGAAGGAGAAGGCACAGATGTGGGGAAAGGGGCAGCTGATAGGCCCTCTATGCCCCCTTACTGAATTACTCCCCTGGACTCACCCTCACACCCATTCCTCCCTCTCCCATTTGTTCACCCCTGCCCAATGCCCACCCCCACCTGGTTTGTGGCCCTTCTTCCCCTTGTATATAGTTGTACATATGTTTTGTTGTTGAAATTTGTTTAATATTATACATTTTGTTATAACAACTATGGTGGTCTCTGATTTGCAGCGGGCTAATGGTGCTTGGCTGCAGTGGTGTGCATGGCATCGGGGGTGGTGCAGGCCTGGGTGTGTGTGTGTCTGGCAGGGACCCGCCTATGGTGTGGGTGGGTGCCTCGGTCACTGTCTGTGGTATGTGTGTTGTTCCCTGTGCACTGGACGCCTGTGTGCAGTGGTCCCCGGTGCATGCACTGTGTCCATGGCGCCCCTGTCAGTATGTCCATCCTGTGCAGCTGACACCCTTGCATGTCTGTGCTATGCATGGACTGCTGGCATGTCAGTGGTGACTGTCCATGCTGGCCACCCCCTGGACCCAGCGCAATGGCGGATTGCCTCCTGTCACCGGTATGGTGCACATCTGCCTTGGGTGGCACTGTGGCTTCTGCTGTTATTGTCCCCCCACCATGCTGTCACTGGTGTCTGTTGCAGGGTCTGTGCTCCAATGTCTGTCACTTGTGCTCCGCCCACATGCTGGTGGTGGACGGATTCATAGTGCATGCGCAGGGTGGCTGGTACTCCTGTGCCATGGAGGGGTGCTGACTGTGGGTACACGGCTGCTGTGGTCGCACACCAGTGGGTTTGTTGCCCCGCTATTGTATCCCTGTGTTGGGGTGCCCTTGGGTCTGGGTGGGTGTTTGTCCATGCCCTGTGTTGCATCCTCTGTGGCGCATGCTTCCATTCACCACTGTGGGCATCTGTGCTGGCTGTTGGGGCCAGTGCTGGGACAGGGTGTGTGCTTGGGTGGTGTGCGGGGTGCTGTCCTGCTGGTGGTGGGGTCCAAGGCAGGCCCCGTCGCATGCGGGGTACCTAGGGTGCCAACACAGGGTTGATCTCTCGGCTGTGCCTCGGGGAGGCAATGCAGGGTGGCACTGTGTCTGCAGTTGTTGCATCGGTGGCTGCTGCCTCCCACTGTGGGGTGCTCATGGTGGGGCTGCCATTCATGGCTCCATGGTGCACAGGGTTGCATTGTCACAGTGGGGGTGGTGGCATGCATATGGAGCCATGCACTGTTGGGCGCTGCTCCTGGGCAGAGTGTCTGGGGATCACTGTGCAGGGTGTGCTCTGTATTGGTGGGATGGAGTAACACAGGGTGGCTGGACCTCCTTGTGTTACGGTCACAGCTTGCCGGGGGTGTGCTGGGGTACCATGCCCCAGCTGTGGATTTGGTGCTGGTGTTCATGGGCTGGTGGTTCATCCAGCTCACCTCAGGTTGTGCAGTTCACGGGGTGTGGGGGGTGCTGTCTGGTCTGCTGCATGCTCCTCTGCCCATGTCTTCCATGGGTGGTGCACCCCTGCATTCTGTCCCTGTGCATCCCTGGTTGTGCTACTGCACTGCTATCCTGCTCCACTGCACATCCCTGGTTGTGCTACTGTGCATCAACCCTGTGCCACTGCACATCCCTGGTTGTGCCATGGCGTGGTTGGTGTGCTATTCAGTTGTGTTGCACAAGCGCACCTTGGCCTGTGCTGTATTTGAATATTGCACGTGTTGTGCATGGGCGCACTGCACTTGTACCTGCTCCTGCTATTGTGCTTCTTTGTGGAGCAGTTTGAATACCTGGGCCATGGTGTTTAAGAAGTAAAATGTGTAAAAAACACATAATTAATTAACCTTAAGTTCTCATGTTATTTTACTTATCACTACTTGTGGTGACCTTACAAATTAAATATTTTCTGTTGTAGTGGGTGATTTTACTTTTGTTAAATCAAGGACTGAATAGTGACATCATTTTGGTAACCCCATTCTGTGTAAAGACTCTACTAAGGTGCATACTATGGTGTAAGGAGCACGGAAAGGCAGTTAGGCCATGAATGTCTCCTATCACATTACCCATAATACTTTAAGTTTGTACATTTCATTCCGTGATATAGGCATCCAGTCTACTTTTGAATTAGTGTTTGTTCTTGCTTACTATTACTCCAATAGGTAAACTGTTCCACAGGGATAATATTCTTTGAAGGCCTTTCTATTGTTTGTATTGTACTTTTTCATCTGAATTGTAAGGGGGGTGCCCTCTGTAGGTTGTTTTGTCACATTTTAATTCCATATTTAACTCATTTAACAAAGTAGGTGTCATGCATGATATCATAGCACATCAACATGTCTCCTCTTATTCTTCTAGCTTCAAGGGACATTAGGTTTAGTGCCTTACGGAAACCACTGTAAGATACACTCTTTAAGTTATAGATCAGTTTAGTAGTGTGTCTCTGAAAGCTTTCTATTCTCTTTATGCAACCTTTTTAATTGGTCCTCAGACTGAACTTCCACAGTCCAGAAGGGGTCTAACATATGACCTATAAAGCTGCATTATAACTTGTTCATTCCTGCTTCTGAAATTCCATTTGACAGTCCATAATACCTTTTTTGCCTTTATTTGTTTGTTACAATGAGTATCATATGTGAGATTTTCATTCATTAGTATGTCTAGGTTCCTTTTTTCATTTGACACCCATAGTGGTTTGTCTCCTGAAAAATAGGTCCTCTTTAAGTTCTGTCTCCTTAAGTGTATGACACAACATTTATCAGTATTAAAAGTCATTCCTCTCTGTGCTGCCCATTTATAAATGTTATCTAGATCATCTTGTATAGTAGCTATATCATCCCTGTTACACACGATCCCTGCCAGTTTTGTGTCATCTGCGTATTTACTTAGCCAATTGGTTGTTTGCTTTCCCATACTAGATACAAATATTTGGAATAAAACTGGCCCCAACATAGATCCCTGTGGTACCCCACTTGTCACTTGTACTGGGATGGTGTTTTAGCCATTTATACTCACTCTCCACGTTCTCCTCCTCAACCACCCTGCTATCCATTCTATGATTCTATGGTCTATTGAAGATCACATAGACTTTGTACTATGTAACTGTGTGGGACCTTATCACAGGCCTTTGCAAAATCCAGGTAAATACAATCCACTGGTATCCCTACGTCCAGTGCCGCAGATATTTTTTCATAAAAGCATAACAAGTTTGTTACACAAGATCTACCTGAAATAATACCATACTGCTCTGCGTCTCTCTGCCCGTTGATGTCTACGTGTGAATTTATTTGATCTTTAAGTACAGATTCCATCAATTTCCCTGACACTAACATCAGGCTAATAGGTCTATAGTCTGTATAGTCGGCCCTATTTCCCTCTTTATGTATGGGTATCATGTTTGTTGCTAAGCAGTCTGGTGGGATTTCTCTGTCATTTAAGGATTTTTGGAATAATAGTTTCAGTGGGGTTGCGATATGTGGTGTTAGGAGTTTCAACATTTTGGGGGAGATGTTATCTGGTCCTCCTGCATATGAATTCTTTAATTTACTTATTTTGTCATCTATGACTTCCTCAATGAAGATAGTATCTGTTCCTATGTTCTTAGGGATATCTCCTACATAGTTTTTGCTATTTGCGAATACAGATCCAGAATAGGAATTTAATTTATTTGCCATGGCCTCTGGTTCAGTAATTAGCTGATTATCCACCACAATGGAGTATAACCCTGAATTAGATTTCCCTAGTGAGGTTACATACCCATAGCATTATTTCATGTTATCGTTATTAACAGAAGTAGCAATCATATTCTCCATCCGCTGTTTATTTTTTCTAATCTTATTTTTACATTGCTTTTGTAATGTTTTATATTTTTCCCATGCAGCATTCAATCCTGCTGATTTGCACTGGGTATATACTTTATGCTTTTTCTTTATTAGTTTCCTTAATGACTTAGTGAGCCATTTTGACTTGTTGCCTCTGCTATTATACTTTTTTATCTTCTCTATGTGCCTATTACATATTCTAAGTATGTTTCATTTTATAACATCCCATATTTTTGAAGTATTTTTGTTTTTCAGTGTTTCCTCCCAGTTAGTTTTTTTAAGGTCAGTGCTAATTTGGGCTTTGTTGGCAATTGTGAAGTTATAAAATATCTGACAGCCCTTTGTTATCGGGAGGTTTTCTTGTAGTGAAAATCTTATGTTGTTGTGGTCACTATTACCTAAAGGCTCTGTTACTTTACAGCTGGTGATATTTATCTCAGTTGAGGCTAGGACAATATCTAGTATTTTATTTCTTCTGGCGTGATCTTTCACATATTGGACAAGTCCTAACTGTTTTACAGTGTGCAAAACAAACTTCACTCTGTTGTTTACTAGCTTGTAGGTTGTTCCAGACGATATCCCCAAAATTAAGATCTCCCACTAATACTACCCTACCTAGTTCATAAGCCTTTTCAAGCTCTTTTGTTATCTGTGTAGTAGTTTCATTATTCATTCCACAGGACTAGTGGTGGGCGAAGTGGGCTCAATCCACTCCGCAAAGACGGATTCGCGGAATGCTCCACAATGCGAAACGGAGTACTTCGCATTTTAATGAGGAGTGCAAAGTGCATTGAAAACAGCTACTTCACGTTACTGTCCCCCATGGACCACCACCACCACCGGGACTGATGTTATCCAAGTCTGCTGCCACCATGAGTCTGTCTGCCCCCCATGGACCACCACCACCACCACTGGGACTGATGTTATCCAAGTCTGCTGCCACCATGAGTCTATCTGCCCACCCCGGACCACCACCACCAGGACTGATGTTATCCAAGTCTGCTGCCACCATGAGTCTATCTGCCCACCCCGGACCACCACCACCAGGACTGATGTTATCCAAGTCTGCTGCCACCATGAGTCTGTCTGCCTCCCATGGACCACCACCACCACTGGGACTGATGTTATCCAAGTCTGCTGCCACCATGAGTCTGTCTGCCCACCACGGACCACCAGTCTACCAGTGCACCACCACCACCACCAGCTTCTTAATATTTAAACCATAAAGAGAGTATGTGTACTCATGTTTGTTATGATGCCTCACTTCCTTAAGTTGTCTGTTTTGTTTTCTGTAGCTTTTCAGAGCTGCAGTGGCAAAACACATACAGTACAATTATTTTATTTCTTTTACAGGAGAACAAAAACAGGCTGCATCAGTAATATTACTCTTTGGGAAAGATGCTGTAGCTATACCATACGGACAGAGAGGAAGTGATGTAATGTCCATGTGAAATCCATTCTGGTAAGTATGAAGATTTTATTTCATTCATTTCATTGCTTTGTAAAGACTGCTGCAAATATTGCAAACAACAGGTTGTCTTAGTTCTTGACCAGATGTGTCTCTGAAATGTAACTTAGTTGACAATAGGGATTGAGATTTAAGAACCAGGGAGGGACACATAACAATGAAGTTGTAACTTTTAAGAAGTCATTCATTTCTTTTTTTAGGAAAATTCATGATACTTTGTTGTTCTGTCAAAGTGGTCTTATCCAAAGAAGTTCATCAACATGATCAGGCACACCCCTCTCCGACCCAAGCTTGGGCACACATGCAACACGCAGAAGTCGTTTCATTCCATGACCATGACCATCATTAAGAACCAGACTCCAGAAGACTGCTGATGAAATCTGTGAAGAAATAAAAAAATAACAAACCATGACAGACAAAACTGAAAATATGATCCCCCCCAACAAAAAAAGAAATACTTACCCTCATGTGCTTGAGAGTTATCCAGTTCCATTTAAGTGCAAAGAAATTCTCATTGAGCACTGGACAGTGCACAGCAACAGTTCGGAGATGGAGTCACCTGTGTGTGATGCAGAACAATAGCATGAATACATGTCCATGTCAAGTTCAACCCCCTCATCATCACCTACAAAATACACAATCATATATATATATATATATATATATATATATATATATATATATATATACTCACTAAGGCTACTATTACTGCACATCCAAAGGGCAGCTTTCAATCCAGTTGAGATGATCACTTTCCACTTCTCTGCACACAAGAAGGATGCATTCTGGGCCTGCAGAAAAAAATCTGGGGACTCTGTGCTACTGTTGTCTGCATGACTGAGTGCACCATAAATTCTGGGGGATTTTGTATGTGCTGAAACAGTCTCCTTTCACTGTGTTACCACTTGTCAATTTTCTGGACACATGAAGGATGCATTCTGGGACTGCAGAAAAAATCTGGGGACTCTGTGCCACTGTTGTGCGCATGACTGAGTGCGCCATAAATTCTGGGGGACTTGGTATGTGCTGAAACAGTCTCATTTCACTGTGTTACCATTTGTCAGTTTTCTGGACACAAGACAGATGCCTTTTGTGGATGCAGAAAAATGAGGCACCAAAACAGTGCACATACACAAAACACACAGACACTTAACAGAAGGAAGGGGCCACAGAATACAAAGTGTAACGCATACTGAAGATAACAAAAAAGGGCATAATTACATACAAGGGTCAGGGATGGTGGAGGAATACATTTTATGGCATAGCAAGGAAGGTGGGGGGGTAACATGGTGTGAGGAAAGAAAACTAATGTGGGATCCTATGATGATCCAGCAGCAGTTCCAGCATGGACATAATTTGAAGCTGATGTCCCTCTATGTTATCCAGTCGCTGCTGCACAGCACTCATCCTCTCGCTGTTTTCCTCAACAGCACTCCAGAGAACTGCCAAGTCAGACAGTGTTACATGCACGTCTCTGGCGTCCATTCCTTCGACAGGCTGACCTGCTGGTGGTGGTGGTGGGGGGGTGCTGGTGGAGTAGCAGGTGCTGCTGTGGCCCTTCTCTTCTTAGGGATGCTGCACTCGCTATGCACAGTGGCACCCTCTGCCACAGAACGCCCAGCAGGTGCAGACATGGTCCATTCTGTGGCAGCCTGCCACTCCAACTTGTGGTGATTAAGCATATGGGTGCGCTGGCCCCCAGTACCCAGGTGACTCCCCCGGGGGTCATGGCACACCTCCACCACACATAGGTGACACTTAACCACACTGCTGTCCCCTCCAACACAGTCAAAAAACTGCCAAACAATGGAGGTGCAGAGAGGACCAGGCACAGGCAGGGGAGGGCCAGATGAACTGGCAGTAGGCTGCTCACACTGCTCAACAGTTCTGATATTGGGATCCACACCTGGGCCTGGGGAAACAGGCACATCCTGCTCCAAAGGACCTTGTGCTGGACTTGGTGGTGGTGGTGGTGGTGGTGGTGGTTGAACTGCCTCAGAGTCAGGAGGCGGTGCTGGTCCTGCTTCTGGGGGTTGGACACTCATAAGTTTAGAGCGGTCCAACACAAATGGGCGCCCATGCCCCCCACGCATGCGCACGGTACGATGACGCGTACTACCACGCTCTCCCAAAGCTGCCCCCCCCCCAGACATTCCCTCACCCTGCTCCATCTCACGACATAGCACAACACACACATAGTCACACACACACAGACAAACAACTAAGTAGGTAAGAAAATAAAATTTACAGAAAGAACAAATTAAGTAAAAAACAGTATAGAAAAGACAAAAATGTAGCTTTAAAAGCTGTTGGGTTAAGTATCAAATTTTAACTCTGTCTGCAATCAAAAAAACACTCCTCTCTCTAGTACACACACACTCTCTCTCAGTCTGCACAGGAGAAAGTGAAACTGTCTGTGTGACTCACTTCCTTCCTGCCTGGCTAGAGAGCATGTGACTTACAGTACTGTAAGCCATGTGATCTGTGGGGCTGCCAAGTCTGAAACACCAAGTGGATCACTTAGAATCATAATAAGGAATGCGAAGTCCATTAAAACAATGACTTGCTTATTTCACGTTCTCATTATGCCAACGCTTAAGTGGTAATGACATGGCGGAGTTTTGTGCAAAGTGCTCATCATTAGCACTTCGGCCAGCAAATTTAAATTCGCTGTATCTCTACACGGGCCTATAACATACCTCAATAATTATATTTGTTTTTTCTCTGTGTCAGTTCTTATCTATATTGATTCATTCATACTACCTTCCATTTTTATTTTGTCAGAAATATTTGAAGATGTCAGTTTTTTTTATATATATGCTGCAACCTCCTTCCCTTCTTCTCCTTCCTATCTAGGTGGTACAGTACGTAACCAGGAATGTCTCTTCCCCATTCATAGAAACATAGAGGTTGACTGCAGGTAAGGACCACAAGGCCCATCCAGTCTGCCCATTTCTTTTTCTACCTTATAAATGTGCCATCGGCCTTTGCTCTGTCAGTGGCCTATCTATTGATATTCATCTGTATTGCTCCCTTATGCCTATCCCATGCCTGTTTGAAGCCCTGTACTGTATTCATAGCCAACACTTCCTGAGGTAGGCCGTTCCATGCATCCACCACTCTTTCTGTGAAAAAAAAAATTCCTCACATTCCCTCTTAATCGGCCTCCCTCTAATCTCATACTGCGTCCTCCTGTCCTGCTATTTTTCTTATATTGAAACATGTTAGACTCTTTCACCTTGTTAATGCCCTTAAGGTGTTTGAATGTTTCGATCATATCACTTCTCTCCCTCCTTTGCTCAATGGTATACATATTGAGCTCTGCTAATCTGTCCTCATACGTCTTCTGGTGCAGTCTCTGCACCATTTTGTTTGCCCTTCTCTGGACTGCCTCAATTTGGTTAATGTCCTTGTGAAGATGTGGCCTCCAGTACTGCATGCAGTACTCCAGATGGGGCCTAACCAGTGTCTTGTAAAAAGGGATTATTACCTCCCTCTCATGACTTGTGATACCCCTACTAATACACCCTAACATCCCCCTAGCTTTACCTACTGCTTTAAAGGTCTGCTTGGATGATTTCAGGTCATCGGTGATGAGGATGCCCAAGTCTCTTTCTTTCTTTGTTACTGCCACCAACTCCCTTCCCAGCCAATAGGTGGCTTCAGGATTTCTTTTCCCTATGTGCATGATCTTGCACTTCTTTGCATAAAATCCCAGTTGCCACTCTTCTGACCATTTTGCTAGTTTATCCAGCTCTCTTCTCATTCTGCCCACCCCATCTGAATCATCTACTCTGTTGCAGATCTTGGTGTCATCTGCAAAAGACAAGCCTTATCCTCTAGTCCATCTGCAATGTCACTAATGAAGATATTGAAGAGGACTGGCCCCAGGACTGATCCTGAGGTACCCACTTGTGACTTGCATCTCTTCTGACTGTATACCATTTACCACCACTCTGTTTTCTGCCTGTCAACCAGTTTGCCACACAGTTGACCAACTTCTGACCGCAGAGACCTACCCAGCTTATTTATCAATTTTCTATGTGGAGCGGTGTTGAAGCTTTGCTGAAGTCCAGGTAGGTGACATCAACTGCTCCCCCTTGGTCCACCACTCTCATTACCCAGTCAAAGAAATCTATGAGATTAGTTTGACAGGACCTTCTTTTTGTAAACCCATGCTGTCTTGGATCCTGTGCCCCTAAGGATTCCAGGTGTTACACTATCATTTCCTTAAGGAGTGCCTCCATAATCTTGCCCACTACTGAGGTAAGACTGACTGGTCTGTAGTTCCCTGCCTCCTCCCTGCTACCACACTTGTGGAGCAGGATCACATGAGCCCTTCTCCAGTCTTCTGGGACCTCTCCTGTGCTCAGAGACTTACTAAACAGTTCTGCTAATGGCTCTGCTAGTTCCACCCTTAGCTCCTTAAGTACCCTGGGATGTATGCCATTAGGTCCCATTGCCTTGTCCACCCTGAGCTTAGCAAACTCTTATAGGACCCTTTCTTTTGTGAAGGGAGTAGTGCTCACCTGCATCCCCCCTGTATCCATGGTGCTGAGCTGTGGGCCCTGCCCTACCTTCTCTTCAGTAAATACTGAGCAAAAGTATCTATTTAGGATAGATGCTTTTACAGGGTCCTCCTCCTCGCATGCCCCCTTTTCTCTTTTGAGCTTAGCAATACCCCCTCTGGACTTTCTCCTTTCACCAATGTATCTATAGAAAGTCTTGTCACCTTCTTTTACTGTTCGTGCTAGTGTTTCCTCAGTTTGGGACTTTGCTTGCCTTACTGCCTTCCCTGCTTCCCTTAGGGCAATTTGGTATGCCTCCCTATCTTCATCCCGCTATGTTCCCTTATATTTTCTGAAGGCCAGGCTTTTGGCTCTGACCTTTTCTGCTACTGCATTTGAGAACCAAAGTGGTTTCCTTCTTCTTTTGCACTTCCTTTTCTGTCTAACACAATGGTATGTTGCTTTAAGTACTGCATCCTTAATGCTTGCCCACTTTGCCTGTACCCCCTCACCTGTGTTTCTTTTTGCCAGGGCTAGCGTAACTCTGTTGACCATCTTATCAAAGTCAGCTCCTCTGAAGTCCCAGATTTTTGCCTTAGAATGGGATGATTTAGATGTAGTGGCCAAACTGAACCATACCATGTGATGGTCACTGGCCCCCAGGTGACCTTCTACGTCGAGATCTGTGATCCCTCCCCTGTTAGTCAGTACTAGATCTAGGATAGCCCTGTCTCTTGTGGGTTGTTGTACCAGTTGTTTGAGGCCCTCCCTCTGCAGGGAATCCACCATGTGTCTAGTTCTGGCAGATGTTCCTGCTGGTATTGACCAATCTGTATCTGGCATGTTGAAGTCTCCCATTATCAGAACCTCCACTTTAGCTGTCATGTTTTGTATATCTTCTAACAGTAATGTGTCTATGTCCTCCCCCTGGTCTGGGGGCCTGTAGACAACCCCAGTTCTTATGGCTGCCCCATCTCCTGTTTCCAGGGTGACCCACAGTTCTTCTGGCTCCTTATGTGTATTCTGAATTTCTGTAGCTTTTATATTTTCATTGACATACAGGGCCACTTCACCCCCCTTTGCACCTCAGTCTCTTCTGAACAGTACATAGCCAGGTACTGAAGTCTCCCAAGTGTGGTTACTGGTAAAGCACATCTCATTAATTGCTACTATGTCCAGTTTAGCCTCTGACATTATTGCCTGCAGGTCTGGGATCTTATTTCCCAGGCTGTGAGCATTTGTGTACATGATTTTCCATTGGCCAGATTTTGGTGTGTTAGTTGTTGGGTGAGGTTTGGCATTTCCCTGTGTGTTGTATGGGAGATGGACCTTTTTCTTACCTTGTGATGCAAATGAACTGCAAACATGCTGAATCCCTGTTTGACCACTAGCTGAGGGGAGGGGTGTTCTTCCCATTTGACATATGGGGTGCTGCACCCCTCTCCCCATTTGCTAGTTTAAATATTCTGCAAAGACCTCAAACTTCTGCCCCAATGCACTGACTCCCTCCTTAGTCAGATGCAGTCCATCAAATTTAAAGAACTTTCGCTCCCAGAACTGTTGCCAGTTCCCTACAAATCTGTGTCCTTTTTCCTGGCACCAGCCCTTCTTTCTCATCCATCCAACAAGTCTTGTTTATGAAAATCATATTAATTTCATTTTATGTATCTAGGATTACTTCTGGTTCTTCCTTTTTATTGTGAAGGCTTCTAGTGTTGGCTAGGTAATTATGTATCCCTCTATTCTTTGCTTTTTGTCACTGTTCTATGATGTTGTGATATTTATGTTCTGTGCACACTCCTTTATTTGACCCCCCCCAAAAAATAGTCAGTTTAAATGTTTGGTGGTTGCATTTTTTATCATTGTGGCTAGTATGTGTGTGCCTATTCTGCTCAGGTGCAGGCCGTCTTTTGCATAGTGGCTCTTTTTTTGATAGAAGGCTTCCCAAGTGTCTATTAAGACCAGTTTGTCCTCTGTACATCTATTTTCAAGACGGGCATTTATCCTTTGGATCATGAGGTTTTTGTTCTCTGTGGCAGTTTAATTTTAGTAATATCCCTGATATGACTGGATATTGTCCCTTATTTTTAACTATAGAGCAGAGTTCCATAATATCCTCTATGATATCCTTCTTGTGGTCTTCACCGACATTGTTAGTCCCCACATGTATCACAACAGTTTGACTGTTAGGAGACCTTTCCATAACCCTTAGTAAACTGTTTTTATTATCTTTAATACGAGTGCCAGGTAAACAATTTACAACCCTGTTTACTTTATCTTTCCCACATATAACAGTATCTGTTTTCCTCAAGAAGGAATGTCCTATTACTAATAGCTTTTTCCTGTTGGTTGATTCCTCGGGAGCCTCAGGGAGTCTTTTTTAGTAGGTGCTAGGATAGAATATCTATTTAATAGTTCTGCATCTGCTGTACCCAGTGCTCTTCTCCCTTTTTTCATAGGTATCCCTCCTATAGTAGCCCACTCAGGTGTTTGTGCATTACTTAGTTCATTATTCTGTGAGGTAATTTCTTCACCCATTATAGTATCTGTATTTTCTGGAACTGCAATTGTATGTGTTGTTGAGGCTATATTAGATGGTTCACAGTATTGATTTTTATTTAGTTCTCTTAAGGTGCATATTTCAGACTGCAACTTCCCCATTTCAACACATTTGTCACATGTATACTGTAGGTATCATTATTTGGTGCAGCGGCTACTGCTGCATACATATGGCAGTTGCTATATCTTGAGAAAGAGCCCTCAGAATATAGTAGGTCCAAAAGATCGTTAGATGGACTGTACCCTGCCATACTACTTAGGAGATATGCAGCCAGTAATACTAACAATTTATAACTATAGAGCCACTATATATATATATATATATATATATATATATATATATATATATATACACATATATAGATACAAAATCATACATACCCCATAATGCAAAGCACCGTGGGCTGTATATGCAAATCACCACAGTATATTACGCTGGTTCAACTTTAAGCAGAAATGCATGGTACCAAAAGATCTCTCACACAGTCTGCAAAGGGTGCTAAAGGAAGATACATACACGTGTTTCATCCTACCATGTCTCATCAGTGTGCTTCATCTGTTTGACACCCCAGTGGAATGAACCAGCTACCCTAAGATGGTCTATCTTGGTTATGTTGTGGTGAACCCAATAAAAACAAAAAACAAACTAAAAGACAAAGAACCTTAGTGTGCATGCACTGAGGCAATAGTTACCCCGAAGGGCGCTGGACAAGAAGCCAAGTTTCAAAGAAATACAAAATCACACATACCCTCATAATGCAAAGCACCATGGGCTGTATATGCAAATCACCACAGTATATTATGCTGGTTCAACTTTAAGCAGAAATGCATGGTACCAGCATGTGAGAGACCTTTTGGTACCATGCATTTCTGCATAAAGTTGAACAAGCATAATATACTGTGGTGATTTGCATATATAGCCCATGATGCTTTGCATTATGGGAGTATGTGTGATTCTGTATTTCTTTGAAACTTAGCTTCCAGCCAGTGCTGTTCCGGGTAACCATTGCCTCAGTGCTTGCATGCTGAGGTTCTTTGTCTGTATATGTATATATATATATATATATATATATACACATATAGATGGTAGTTCCACTTACAAAAGCAATTTACTAGCACTTCTTGTCCCTTTCCCCTTCTCCCCACAGGACACACAAGACAAGTGCTGATGCACAAGTCTCTGTGCATGTCTCCGCACACGCTGAATGTGCGCTCGCTCAGAGTGGCCTCTTTATGCAGGGGTGACCCGGATGTGCTCTTCCAGATCATGTGACTGCCCTCTCAAGTATTGTGCTTCCAAAAAACAGTAAATATAGTTAGTTTCTGCCCCAAATAATCTAGGACTCCTTGGGTTATTCCCCATCCTATGAGTCCTGTATAAAACTATTAAGTCCTGCTGCTCCTCTAGTCCTGTTTGATATGTGGGACTACCAACCTCCACCCACTTCTTGCATCACTCTACTGTTGCCAGGCAACTCTCGATTCAGCCCACTGTAATTGTGTAAGTAAAGATTACTTTTCTACCTCCTTTGGCTGTTTACAGGCTTTCTGTCACACAGCGCTGAGGTGTCCCACAGACTCACTCTGCAACAAGTCCAAAAAGTTCTGCAGTAATAGTGTAAGTAGGGAGAAATGAGCAGACTGGATGGGCCGTGCAGTCCTTACCTGCCATCAAATTCTGTTTCTTGTCAGTAGGTGAAGAGAAAACTTGTTTTATCAATTGTTTTTGTGCTTCAGTAACATTTAAGTAGGTTCCCTGCAAGACAGTTATTTGCCTGTTGTTTTTTTTATTGATTTAAAAATGCTGCCACCTTTGGTGGGAGCAGAAATCCCATTTACATTCAAAGTTATACCCTTTATCAATGTCACTGTTCATTGTTTATGTCAGAATTTTGTATCCCATGACTGCATATAATGATGCTTGCATCAATATTTTTACATTCCTTACAAAATCCATTGATGTTTTTGTTTTTTTTGATTTTGCTCACCCTCTAGTCCATGTGCCCATATACCCCCATCCTACCCTCTTTCAAAATGCACACTACGGTACAAACCTGTGCACTAACTCTTTTTAACTTGGCAAACCTTGCATTGTGTATGCTATTCTGCATCTCATAGTTGTCATGCTTCACTGAAGACCATTTTTATCACTAAGAAGTTTGAAGCTGGAAGGAGAAAAGTTCAGAGGTAATCGGAGATGGTACTACATCATGGAGAGGGTGGTAGCCCCCTGGAATAGACTACCAGAAGAGGTGGTGGAGGCCAAAATGGTAGGAAAGTTTAAGAGGTCATGGGATGATTACATGCCAATAACCAGAAGAGGGCAGGGGGAAGAGGATAAACCTGGAAAAAAGAGGGGACTGGAGTCTCCATCAGGTGTGTGTGTGTGTGTGCAAGGGAAGGGTGCAAAGACTTAAGTCTAGGGTTACAAATGGTGATAGGAAGGGCAAACTATACTGGCCGAGGGGTCCTTTTCTGCTGTCAGATTTCTATGGTTCTGTTTCTGTTAGAACACATTGTCCCAACACAGGAAAAAGTTGTTGTCACATTTCTTATGTGAGGACCCTAACCCACACACTAGACCTCTGTTAGCAATTATCCCATGTCCTGGAACATCAAAATATGAGTATTAAAATGGGACCATCAGTTCTGTAGTGCTGTATCAAAGGAAAAAAGCAAAGCACATAAAATACAACACATATCTATCAAAGTGAAAAGGGGTGCTTCCTGCAGTTATCATATTTATATAAGTGCAGTTCAGACCCCATATCAAGCTAAGGGGGAAAAAAACAAGGTAAGTAAACTAAGGCTGTGTTATAGCATATAATAACCAGCAGTTATTTCATTGGTTGCATCCAAAAACTGTTGGAAGTTAAGGTCTTTCAAGGCAACTTTTTCCATTTTGTACAGAAGGACTTGTTTGTATAAAGAGACTCTCAGTTTAGTCAGATAAAGTAGACAATTTTTTCATTCCACTGTGTTTTCTGGATGTTTAAGAAGGCTTTCCATTTTTGCAGCAAGTCATTAGAGAAGTTTTTTTATGGCTGTGGGCAGACCCTACAGCCACTTTGTGAGAGCTCTGTAGCTCTAAAAACAGCTGATCATGGAACCTTCCTTTGGACTTTTGGAAGTATCCTTCTGAAAGCCCAACAGAGCTTAAATCCTTCTGCCATGATCGGCTGCTGCGGAATATCAGCCACACTATTTCAGCTGTTACTTCCGCATTCCGGTGCATGAACTGTGCATGCATACGACTCATGCGCATGTGCAGTTCTGCGGGTGCCGTCATGTTGCGAATGGCAAAATGCCATTCATTGTAAAGATGTTTTACTGGCTGCCAGCTCTGCAGCATTCTCATCCCCCTCACCAACTCAACTGGTACACTGGGAGCCCACCAAAGTGTGCTCAAAGATTTTTCTGTGCCCCCCCCAAGTCATGCCCGACATCAGGGTGCCCAATCCCTATGTCAGCATTTTGTACAACCCCCCCATTCATGTGGCACACTGGGAGCCCACCCCAGTGTACCAAAATCTTTTTTTCTTTTGTTTTCTGTGAAATCAAAAATGGTCCCTCATTGTCATGTTCTTATTTCACCTGTAAAACAAAAACAGTCCCTCATCATTGCTGCAGTCCCCTCCCTCCCCACCTCCCACTGAGCACCCACCTCCCCACCCCTCCTTTCCCCATACTTACCTCCAGAGGTTGTCACTGTTATCTTCTTTGGACCAGGACACGTCTGCATTCTTCGAAGCCCAACCACAAACTAAAGAATCAAAGGTAAGCAGTTATATGGCCATTCAATGGGGTTTTCAACTTATGCTGATATCTCAGCCATTTCTTTGAATTTTTACCCCAGATTTTCAATATGGGGTTCTTGGGACCCCAGCTCATAAAAACTGTCACTGTCATTTTGTTACTCAGTCCTGAAAGGTGATTTCTTGGTCACTGCGTGAAATCGCCTTTTGGGACCAGTTATTGAAATGACAGTGCCACTGTTCATGAGGTGGGGTCCCAAAAAACCCATATTGCAAATCTGGTGTAAAAATTCTAAAAAATAACTGCATTACAAGTGTGCATTGCGCAGTTTGTACACACACTCCTAACGGCGCCAATTTTTCATATTTTCACTCCACATTTTTAACATTGCCATTTTTGCACACCTCCTTCAAACCAGTACAGCTGTCATTTTCCAAAACCTGCCCAAAACATGTTTTTGCACCTGTGACAGAATAGCACATTTGCCCTGCTCAATCACCTTTTAGGACAAGTGAACAAAATTACACTGGTACTGTTTATGAGAAGGGGTCCAAAAAAGGCCATGTTGAAAATCTGGTGCAACATCTCCAAAAAGTGGTCAAGTTACACCAGGGTGTTGAATAATTTCTACCCACATGTGTAACTTTGGTTACTTGGTAGCTCTTCACAGCCCTATCGGCTCTGGCTACAGCTTCTTATTTTATTGAGATGGTTTGGTCATTGGATCTGAAGCCCCTTTGTGAAATAATAGCAGACAGTACCCTGTTCCTAACCTCAGATCTTAGAAATTTGATTAGGATAGGGTGGGGACCCATCCCATCATTCATTCCATCAGTGGGGACCCATCTCATCATTCATTCCACCAGTCCAATGTATTCTGTCAACTTCTAACTCAAAGGTATCTGGTTCTTTTAGCAGTTGTCAGAACATTTCTGTAGCTATCTACTTTAAGTTTGATCCCTTTTCCCACTGTTGAAGTACTGTATATCAAGCACACTCACGTTTTTCCTTTGGGATCTACTTTCTATATCCTTCTGGCATCTTATTATATCCTCCTGTTTTTTAATCAGTGATTTTTGCTCTCCTATAATGGGCTTGAGTGAATCTTCTATTTCAGACTGTCTAACTTCTAACTCTGATATTCTGGATGTTTCACTTGTTACAGGTTCTCAAGAATGTTCATTTTTTTTATTTCTTTTATACTTTCTAGTATTGTTTTTAGTTGACTGAGGTTTTCCTGTATGATTCCAGTTGTTTCCATCATCTCTAATGCCCAGTTAGGTGTTCTTTCTTAACCATTAACTCCCTCAGCAGACTGTGGCTTATTAGTTGTAAATCTGTAAGTAAGGGTATCTGTGCAGCTTTTATGTGGTTGTAAGCTTTTAGCTACAGTACATGTACAGTCTCATCCTGGTTTGAACTCTCAGCAACAAAGTTATTCATATTTTAAATTACATTTTCCTCTTGTCTGTCCTTTGGTTTTCTGTGACGTGTGCCTCTCAAGTCCCTTCCCTCTCCAGATGTAGCATGGCCATGCTGCAAATCTGTTTCCAAGGTGGTGCCTGATTTTGCTGCCATTTTATGCCAAGCAGTGCTGTCCAAAATATTAAATTGTATTTGGGACTGAACTAAGAGGTCCCTTTAATATGTTTTTTTTTTCATCGTTTTCTTCTTTTGTTGGGTTTTTTGTACTCTACCTTATGACTGTTTTACTGTGACTTTCTCTCTGATTACTTCAATATTTTATTTAGCCATTTTTTTCTCATTTTGATTTGGTTCAGTATTAATATTTATCATTTTCCTTCTGGCCCCAACTTATTTTCGCAGTCTGTATTCTGCATTCATTTTCTGTTAACAGAATACTAACTCAGTGCAGCTTGCAAAATATAGTTACAAGACTTCTAGCTTATGAACTAGGTGTATGTGTTGGTATCAAAATGAAATAAACTATAATTTTGCCTTCATTTGAAGTGTAAGTTTCATTTTAGAATGGCTGGTTGTCGTGATTCATGGCAGTGTGGAGTTGGAAATAGTAAATCTACAGTAAAGGGAGTTAGTGCAGGAAAAAAACTAAGTGCAACAAAGAAATCTCCTGTACAACAGTGAAACTGGCCCCAGACCAGGTGGCTTGGAAACTGGTCTCAGACCAGGTTGCACAGAAACTGGGCTCTGACCAGTCATCAGGGGCACAAACTTCCTGCAGCATGGTCATAACTAGCATACCAGCCACACCCCCAGGACACCGTAGCACAACATTCAGGAAGCAAACAGTGCACTGTGCTTGCAGTGCTAAGTAAGGGGGGTTTCAAGCATATTGTAAATAGGATGCAGTAGTGCCATAAA
Organism: Neoceratodus forsteri; assembly: GCA_016271365.2. Lineage (NCBI taxonomy): Eukaryota > Metazoa > Chordata > Ceratodontiformes > Ceratodontidae > Neoceratodus > Neoceratodus forsteri. Next base: position 1,233,449,381 of record CM057455.1, read on the forward strand.
ATGGCAATTGCATAAGCTACTTACATATTGGCAGCAACACATTAGGAGGAGGAAAGGGATGCAGAGGTGTATTTTAATTTTTCATTTAGAAATTATTTACTCAGGGTGGCCCAGTGGCATAGAGGGCTGAGGCATTGATGCCTTACCTTCTGCCACACTGGTGACCTGTGTTTGGTGGTGAGCACGGGTTGCTGGGGGTCGGTTGGGGATGGAGAGGGTCGACTGTCTCCTCTCCTGGGGAGGGTGGATTGGGGTTGCAGCCAAATGACTGCCCCAAAGTGGAGGCCCGAGGGTAGTGCTGGTCCGAGGTCTCCAAAGATGGCATGGTGCTGTGGGACTCTGCAGTAAGCTCTAGTTGATGTACATACCCCAGAAATGGGGGATAGGTAAAAACATGAAAGGGGTCACTGGCAGGCTCCATGAAGCCCTGGATGCACTTATGACTTGCAGTTCTGCTCAGGAATCTGAATTATTCATGGGGGTGGCCCTCCCTTTCCTGGCCCCACCACTGTGGAAAATCCATGGGGGACTTTCTTGGGTCAGAGCCGGAGTTGAGTGAGTTGTGCTTATGGGTGGAATTGAGCCTCTCAGCGAAAGAGCTGAAGCCTTGCCTGACAGATGCCCCATGGAAGAAAAAGCAATATGGAAATAAAAATTTACTCAGGGTAGCCCGGCAGGGATACAATCTTTCATTTACACTGTGTCCTGCCTCTACCCATTTCAACACCTGGGTGGTCTGAAGCACTGTGAGGCTAAATGACTTATCCAAGGTCACACAGTGATAATTTGACTCTAGCAGGGTTTAGACCTGTGATTACTCAGTTCCCATGTCAAGAAGTTAAGAGACCTTGCAAGATACTATAGCCCTGTGTGCTCTAGAAACAGACTGACTACTGCATGCTGGATGACTGTGCCTTTAAAGGCAGTTAGCAAGCTCTCTTTGCCCATTCTGAATCACATGGTGCTTGCACTACTGAAGGCTCCTATATGGTAGTGCCTGTGATGTCATGTTCTGCAGTCCAGATAGCCAGCTAATGGCCTCATGAATATTAATATTTGTTTGTACAACCGTACCACATGATTCGTGAATGCTACTACCATGCCTGTCAGCAGTGCTCTTGTTGCTTCTTGAATCATGTGGTACTGTAAAAACAGTAGCGGTCTCTGATTTAACATATGCTACTTTCACCTTCAGGAATCTAGCCCACTGAATACATTTTTCCTTCATGGACAATTTTCACTTTAGTCAGTCCTAGAAGAGAAAATTGAGCAACTGTTTCCAATACATCTTGATGGTTAATAAGAAGGTGAATTATATTCTTTTGTTTTTGAAAACTATAGTCTGGGTACACACAGAAATGGAAGGTCTGATATATACTGTAAGTACCTCCTTCATGTAATCAATCTCGAAGAGAAGCTCCCGAGTTCCAGTTTGTGTCAAAAGCTAATGTCGCCAGGATTGATTTGCTTGTATATTGTAGACTGGTCAATTCAACCCAGACTATGTGAAGAGTCCTTTTTCTAGGTGTTCTTAATGCTTTACGATGAGGGAAGGATTATCAAAAACAAGATCAAAAGTGGTAACACAGAATCTTTTGTAAGTTCTGTGCATTAAAGTTTTTATCAAAGGATTCTAACAAGTAAACAGTCCTTATATTTTTATATCTCATACAGATTTCCAGATTTTCAACCTTTCTAATCAGAATGTAATTTTCTTTAACCCTGAGGCAATTGTAGCTTCCAGTGCCTGCTCCCTTGCCTCCAGCTTTTCACACCTATTTCATCAATATTGGACTTGTTTTGTTTTAAATCTTTCTATAGAAAGTCTGTCTTGACTTATAAAGCATTAAATCTTGAATCCCTTTGGTCTATGCAGGCCAACAATTTGTCAATAGAGTGCCTAAATGTTTATAATGCATACGTCGGCTCTGAGGAATCTATTGAATTTATGAGAGTCATTTTAGGTTTAACTATAGAATCTACTAACTTGTGAAAGTTCTGTGCATCTGAGTAATTAAAGAGTTATAGTCTCAATTATAGCTTCAGCTTCATTGAAACAAGGAAGTAACATGGGTGTAATAGTTGTTTGAGCTGGTTCAGGGAAGCCATAGACTGTGGCCTTCAGGTGACTACTCCTGTAAGTGTTTTATCCCCTCCATAGCCACGTTCTGGGACAGGAGGAAAAACGTCTTGTCAATCTGACTGATTTTTGGTGAAAAAAAATTCCGGGGGGAAACAAAGTCTTTCCTGTCAATTTTCTTCCATTTTAGGTAGCCACAGACAGTTTAACCTGAAGTAAAGTAAGAAAATCCAATCCATATGGCCCAGCACTAAAAGAATAGGACTGCACTCACGGCAGCCATTTTATTTTCCCATCATACTCTTTTAATAAATCTGTTATTTTATTTCATTATACTTCTGGTGGATTCAGTATTGCTTTTGTGTCACTGTCATTGCTGTGTAGTAATACTGTGTTGGTGGAGATTTCAGTATTTTTTTCCTGGTGGGGAAAAGTACTTAGTGCCAGCAGGTATCCCATACACTGTACTTACCCAGGGGAAGGCAATGCATCACTTTAGTTAACACTCCATTTTTCTGCAACCAAGAGAACCCAGACTGGCCTCCTCTGTGAAGGGAGTAGAGGTGAACCCTGATGGATCCTGACTTACACAAGGCAATGGGATCCTTGTCCTCTACAGTAGATTTACTCCTCTGTATAATCATTTGCTAAAGTTCCAGTCCTCTGTTTATGACATCATAATCCTTTCCACATCCACAGTTTGTGGTGTCACAAGCAGAGGATTATGACTTCAACAAAGGATTGCACGGCAGAAGCAGTTAAACACTATAGGACAATGATCCTGTTTCCATTCAAATTAACATTTGTAGAAAATAGGAGAGGACAGACTCAGATTCAATCAAAGTAATATAAGTGTAAAAATAATCTTTATTATTAACAAGCCACCATATTCCATTTCCACAAACATTTCATAGCCCCAGGCCACTTTCTCAGGGCTTTAGTGGTCCTGTGAATATACACATTGGGACGGATTTTCAAAAAGCCCATAGATCACCACAATTTGCAGCAATCTAGGGCTGAGGCACACCCCAGCTAGTTCAGAGACTCTGTGCTGTATTGAGGAAGAACTGGGTCCCTGCACCACAAATCCAGGAGTTGCTGCACCCACAGGAGTACATCAAAACACTCAGCGCACCTGCAGTAAATGCCGCAGAAATCTGGCTGCCCCACTGCTCAGTGCAACAGTAGAGGTGCTGGGATGGTTGGGGGAGCAAACACATGCAATGCATGCAGGGTACAGAGGTGTCATGGGCATGGGGTGCTATAGTGGTGGTTGGGGAGGGAGTGGGTAGGCATATTAATGATGTTTCACCCAATGGGGATGCTGATTATTGAGCAATACTGTCACTGACAAAGAACAGCGATGGAGGGTACAGAGACACACAGTGCCATGACCCCACATAGGAACAGCCCTGGCAGCAGCACCTAGAACCGTGCCTACATGGAGCCATGGCACTGTGTGTCTCTGTACTCCCCATTACTGTTCCTTGTCAGTAACAGTATTGCTGAATAACCAGCACCCCTGATGGGTGACACATCACTAATATGCCTGCCCACCCCCTCTCAACTGCCATTATGGCACCCCATGCCCATGACACCCCTGTATATAACTCTCATGTCCCCCCGTAAACAAGTCACCACACCATCTTGCACCAGTGCAAGAGGCTTAGACCAGTTCATTGCTGGTCTATCTCGAACCCCTTGCTGCAGCAACAGCGGAGCTTCCTGAATCCCAGAAAAGGGGACTTTGCAGCCCGCTGTGTTGCAAGCCCCCTTGTGATGTGGTGCACCCTCAGTTCTGTTGCAAGGGGGATGCTGTACCACTTTGACACAGTGGTTCCCCATTTAAACACAGACCATATTTCTGAATTAGGAATGCCACATCCTTTGCTGCAAGGTGCCAGTTGTGTCAGAAATGTTTGCTGCAAGCACCTTGTGTCCATCTCAGGGTTAGAAAATCGGACCCATTGTATTTTAATGTATTTCAGAAACCCATGATTGTTAACAACTGTCTCCTCAGTACAAATTCTCATTCATCAAATGTTTTTAAGATTAACTGATGTTTAAATATTCAAATATTTTGCTCCTTTATGAAACAAATTGCAGTACCACCATGAATATTCCTTGTATATAGCCTACATGACAAGATTTATCTATGCATAATGTTAATTTATCCAGTGATACCTTAAAACCAGTAAACATATAGGAATACATGTACTTAAGATAGTTTCAGGAATCATTAAGGCATATTAAAAGTGTTTATATTGTACTGTGTACTCAAATTGCTTTCCTTGTTTGTAAAATAATGTATCAACAATGCATTCTGCAAATAAATATTAATCATAAATATATTAATATACCTTAGTCTCCTGGGTATCTGTTCAAAGGAGCTGTTAGGATTGTTAAAAGCTAATTGTACCACAGAACAGATACAAAGGTAATTGTTTTCACCGAGGACATCTGACTAAGGTATATAAACATATTTGATATGAGCTTCATGTTCTTAATAGAGCGGTTTACTAAGTGTTTGCATTAATAGAAAATACGCAAAAATTATTAATTTACCTTGTATAAGAGCCCACTGCTACTCTAAGGAAAAGGTGGATATGACTATTTTTCCCAGCATGTTCTACAGTCAGACAAGGAACATCTTTATTATTTATTAGGGTCCTTCAACACACACATAGTACATATATTTGTTGGAAAGTCTGTATATTTAACATAAATACATTTTATGATAGATACCTTCTGTTGACAAATAAAACAGTCCCATGAGCTATATGCATGATAATTAAAGTAAGTTTTGTTCCCTATATTGAATATCAGTATGTTATATAAGTATTTCTTAGGATTTGTATTTATTTGGAGAATTCATAGTTGATACAATTATTTTACAAATAGGGCAAACAATTTGAATGTACAATATATATGCAATTAATACACCACAGAACTTCTTGAAACTATCCCAAATACATATACTCTTATATGTTCACTGGTTTTAAGCTATCATTGCATAAATGAGTATTATGCATAGATCAGTCTTGTCACATAGGCTATATACAAGGGATATTCATAGTGGTACTGTAATTGGTTTAATAAAGGAGCAAAATATTTGAATGTTTAAGCATCAGTTAATATTAAAAACATTTTCTGAATGAGAATTGGTGTTGGGGAGAAATTGTTGTTAACAATCATGGGTTTTGAAATACTCTAAATGCAATGTGTATATTCACAGGACCACTGAGAGCCCTGAGGAAGTGGCCTAGGGCTATGAAACACTGACAGAAATGGAATATGGTGGTTTGTTAGTAATAAAGAATATTTTCACACTTATATTACTTGATTGGGTTTAAGTCTGTCTTCCACATTTTTCTGTAAATGTTGTTTGCCTACCATCTTTGAGGAAGACTCCTCCACTTACAGTTTGACTATAGGCCTACCAAAGCCCAAGCATTCAGAACCCCAGCTCTATACATAGCATCCTTGCAAATTAACCCAGTAATAAATACAGAAGGAAGGGGAAGACAGATAATATTAAAATAGAGTGAATGGTGAATTGTGTATGAATATTATGTTTTAAAAAGTTGATAAAAAGAGGCAAATTCACTTTAAAATTGTGAATATATCTAACATGGGGAAATGTATACTGACTCAAGTGCTATTTTAGGGTTGATCTACTCCACATTGCTATTATCAAATCTTACTGATACCCTTCAGTACCATAGAAACATAGAAACATAGAATTTGAAGGCAGATAAGGACCGATTGGCCCACCCAGTCTGCCCATTTCCCTACCTAAAGGATAAGCTGCAGATCCTAGTTAACCAGCAGCCTACCCTTATGCAGCCTAACAGACCTGGGTCTGTAGCTCTTAAACATATTGGGCTCAGTTCTCAAAGGTTAATACAGGCTTGTGGCAAGCTTTGAGTCAAATCCAGCACTGCGCTGAACACATTGATGCACTTTGCACTGGATTCTCAATGGCTGCACACATTTGCAACACTTTACCCCCTTTACGGAAGCTTGCGCCAAATATTTGGTGCAAACCCTGTAGAAAGGTCTCATAATTGATGCAAGTTAGATCAGCAAAAACTGGTCTAACTCATGGCATATGGTGCACGGGACTGAGAATCCCGATTGCCAGACATGGAATGACGCAGACCCCATGCGCCATCTGTTCAGCACACCTTGGGCTTGAAGCATTCTGACACCTTTGAGGGTAGAGCCCATCCTATTCATTAATTATCTGAAAAAGGGAAACCAGCAGAGGGCTGCTGAAGTTTGCTGATAACACCTAATTGTCAAGAAGAATGGCCACAGCAGGGAGCGATACTCTGTATAAGGACCTCATTAGAGGCATTCATGAAGAAATGGGGGCCTTGCATTAACATTGGACCACACAAGGTACTACACCTAGGGTCAAAAAATCTAGGTTGCATGTACACCACAGTATGTCTATGTGCAGTGCAACAGTGAGCAGCACAACCAAAGAATAGAATCTTGGATTCACTGTGGACAGTAGTTGAAGCCATGCAAGTACAGTACAAGTCGCATTAAACTGTTCCTCCAATGAGTTGTATTAGTATTGCTGACTGAGATGCATAAGTGTTTCTGTATCCAGCACAAAGCCCTGCACAAACTGTTTCTTAAGAGTTAAAACTCAGTTTTGCATTCTATTATGCCTGGACTGCAGATGAATTCCAATTAAGTTGCAAAAACATTTTACAAACATTGCTCTTGAGTTGGTTAAGCATTAACAAGCAATGCAATATGAGTTGCCAGTACATTGCCAACCATAAAAAACAATGCTGAACCAACTCATTGGTGAGACAGTTTAATGTGACTTGTACTGTAATGTAATGTTTACAGTAGCTAATACTCACCACATATAACATTACCTTCTTCCCCTGCTCCTTCTCTTCTTTGTACACAATGTCCAACATTGTCGTTCTTTACAGACCACCCAATAAAACCAAACTGGCATGCTGCCATGTCAAGGATCCATGCCAGCCCCCCTAAGCACTCTTTCTATTCCCTATCTCCCCGCGTCTTACTACATTCTATCTTCCTTGGTTTCCCCTCTCGGTAGATCACGATTTCCCTCACAATGCCCTTACCCTCCTTACTATCACCCTCTGGTTTCTACTCTCTGGGTCTCACTCCTGCTATTGCTGTTGCCCCACCTTCCCAGTCACCTATTGTTCTGAGTTGTGTCCACACCACCCTCTGTGTTACTTTGTAATGACATGGCCCTTCCACAAGCCTGCACTTTAGTAACGCCTCTAACCACTCCCTGTCTAGATGTATTGCTTGAAACAACACCTAATTGTTATTCTGATTTACCTGTGTTTATTCTTGAGCTTCGAATCTGTAATTAGTCCTATTGACTTGGCATGTACTTATGTATGTAATCCTGTACTAGGTGTGATTATGTGTATGTAATTCTGTACTGTGTTTCATGATGTGGAACCTTTGTAAAAGAGCACTCAAAGGTTGTTTTACGAAGATATAAAAATAAATAAAACAATAAATACATAAATAAATAAGGATCTCCTTTCTGCTCACCCTCCTAATGAGGAATTGATTGTCATCAGGGATTTTAACACTGACTTACTCAGCACCCAAGAGGCAGAAGCAGGCAACCAGACCTCTTAAATGCACCTCACACAGTTAATCTTGTCCCCCCATGGCTTAATCCTTAGTCCAAAATTGGAATGTATATTGATTATAAGCTCAAAAATAGGCCTGACTAAATAGCAAAGACCTGGGTTTACTCTTACTAAGTGAACACAGCCTCATCTACTGCACATGGAAAAGTAAAATGAGCAAACGCTCCCTACAAGAACCATTAAAGTCATAACCTTCAGAAGAATCAATGTAAACCTCCACACAGGGTTTGAGAATCTGAACTGATACAGGAATACAATCAATCCTGATGTAACCTCTAAGTGGCTCTAGCCCAAGGGATACTACCCCTGCCTGCGTGACCAAGCTCAGGTTAAGGGGCCTGAGTACTAGAAACGGGTGCCTCCACTCAGAGGACAGGGTTTACGGTAGCATAACTGCCATGGGTACAGCCCTCTGGGACATTGTTACCCCCTCTATTCCCTCTAGTGGTCTATATGGTTCACTGAATACACAATTGCAATTAACACCTGACAAAGGATTTAACCCCACACTTGTTGCACTTACCACAAGGGCTGGTTCAGCTGGCTCGGCCCTGGAGACTCCCTGTAAAATGAAATTTAAGACAACCAACAGTATTTCAATGCTGTCTGTACAGAGGTACACCACAACAAGTTTAAAGTGCAAAAATATTCAGATCTGATTTATTTGAGGACATGAACAAGGAAAGGGGCGTAATCTGGTGCTTGATTCTGTTACTGATTAAATCAGGTTAAGCATGCATGTCTCTAAGAGTCCCTCTATCACAGTCACACACACTCTGGGTACCCAGTTGGAGTTATAGGCTAGCCTGACATGTTGCCCAGGGTAGACTGGCATTGCAGCTGTTGTTGGGGCCCTTAGGGAAAAGAAACACAACATGCACTTTAACCCAATATTTGTATTCCGGAGCCTGAACTCTCAGTTCATGAAAATCAATCAAAACAATTAAATCAGATGACACACTTTGATTAGATTTTTGTTTCAGGGGAGCTACCCTGAAATTTACTCATGATACCAAGACCAGGTTGCAGGATGGATGAAACAGAGACTTCAGGATGAAGTGCTGGTTTGCCAGAGGAAGCAGGGCCCACATAATTCACTGTGGTGTCGTTCCTGTTCATTGGTGTTGAGCAGGGAGCAGAATCCCCAGGCAGGTCTCTCATTGGGTGTTGTTCTGCAGTGTGGGCTGCAGACCAGGCTGAGATGTTGAGGCCCAGATCAGGTGGAGAGGTCAGATACAGTCCAGTAATGTGCTGGATACAGCTTCCAGCAAGCGTGACACATTCAGCAAAGTGGGGAACCAAATCAAGACCCACAATCCACATTCAGCACACTTATAGTAAAGACAGATAAATTCCACAGATTTGGATGACAGTTGCAATTCACAGTGTCTCTGCTCAAACCATATGCTCTGCAGTCGTTTTGGAAGTTCTGACAGGCCGATTGCATAAAAGCAAGTTTTCAGTCCTTTTCAGGTGAAATGCAGTCACAGTTTGGTAATCTAGTCACAATACACTTTCGGATGAAGTCTGATATTTTTCTGCAGACTCCCTCATTAGGGAAGATTGTGGCAGGTAGGCCAGACACTGCCTTCCTACCATTTTCCCCAGCGCACCTACGCAGGAGCAGCTGCTCGAATCTCTCGAGCTGTTCACTCTTTCAACTCCAACTCTGCACTGACCCACTGCTGCAGGCAGCACCGGGACTTCCTAGTCATCCAAAAAAGGTTCAGTTGGTTGATCCATCAGTCTGTCACAGCAAGGGCTCCCCCTCCAGGTCCATTTAGGTGCCAAACTGTAAAAACTACAATTCCTACAGAAATTCACTCCCACAAGACCCCTGGGGACAGATTCCATTTTAGGGTCCCCAAAGGTACTGACTGGCCCAAACTGGCAGTCTAGAACCAAGATGGTGGTGCAAAACAACAATGTTCATGCTGCAAAGGAGGGCAGATCAGGCAAACTACATTATCATTATTATTAAAGCATATAAGCAGCAAGCAATCACAGAGTCTAGCAAGGCTCCCTCTGCATGATTAGCAATGGCAGAAAGGAGTGGCTGTACTACAGTCCAGGCAGGACTCGAGCCTAGAAACACTCGGCCCCCACCCAGATTAATTATAAGCTATGAAATAGGCAGTTCTTAAAAAGACAGGCATGGAGGCTAACTGGGAACTCACGTGCAAACATTTTTAAACTTGTAAAGACACAGAACACCAGCCTGGCAGTGGGCATTTAGACACACCCAAGGAAGACTTTTGAAAACTCCCATTTATAGGGGGGTTACACCCTTCCCTTCCTGAAAAGAACTTGACATCCGCGTCAAGTCTATGCTTACAATAACGTTATTTGAAGACATCGTACTTGTACAGAATATATGTATCATTACCATTACTATACTTATCTACAATAGCTAATGCATGTGATTATATATCTTTTATGGCAACAGTTATGTGTTCTATTTTTTCATACATTTAAAAATGATTTTACTATGATTCACACATTAGAACTACTATACTGATTCAAGTTATGACTTCTTGTATGTTAAACAATACAGATAGGGACCCATCCCTGTCAGCTAACTTGGGGCTAGATGGGACAGGGGCGCCATGTGTTGAAGGATGAAAAATAAACTTAGATGTTGCAGAAAGGCTTAGTTTAGGAAGCGAGCTCTTGGAGATATAGACACCCCTACGGATGACATTCAAAGGGAAATCAACTGGTCTCCCAGGGGAGTCATAGCTAAGATGCATAACTGGTTTAACAACTCTCCCAGACTTTCATGGGGGGGCAGATATAGTCTCTGGAGTATCCACATTAGCATTAGTCTCTTCTTGGGTCAAGAGGGTTACCTCTGCAGCAGGTGAAGACTCCAGCAGTGGAACACTATCAGTCTCTGAATCTGTCAGTTCTGGATCCACCACATTAAGCGCATGGCTATCCTCTGTAAAGGGCTCAGATGGGTCATCCAGGAAAGACTCTAACACATCTGTATCTTGAGTCGCTTGACTGACACTCTCTACAGCAGATGGGGCACTCGAGTCATTTAGGACAGCAAGGTCAAGTTCATTATGATCATCATTTCCTGGTAAATCCCCAGGGCAGTTTATGGCATCAGGCTCCTCCTTGAACAGTTCAAACAATTCCACTAAGCACAGAGACTCTGCTGTTTCCGACATAATACTTTACACCTCACTTTTGGAGGGCACTGGTTGTAGAGGACAGGCCATAACTTTAGGCAGTACATGAGATGCAGCCTTCTCCCCATAAATATACATGTGATTCTCTTGAAACAACTGACTTAGTTCATAAGAAGGGTAGTAAGGAGCCTCTTTCTCACTGCTGTAATATTCTGACTGACTATCATTGTCGCATTGGACCTGCCTGGGGCAAGGTTTGGTTTCTTGAATAACTTGTGAAAGTTGATTTTGTCTCTTTCTAGCAGCTGCTCTGGTTACCAGCCCAGAAAGGGCAGCATCGGATGGCTCAGCATCAATAATCACTTGACCAATGGGAAGCAAGTGGTTCCTGTGCATGGTTTTAACAGCTCAGGAATCATTCTCGGGCCACACTTTGTAGACAGGCAATTCACCCAACTTGCTGACCACTAAGTGAGGAAGATGATGCCACCTGTCAGCAATCTTGTGTTTACCATGCAGTCCTAGATTGCGCAACAGCACTTGATCACCTGGTTGCAACTCCTGAGCCTTTATTCGCTGATCATATCTTTCTTTGTTAGCTAAATTTCATTTTGCAGCCATGGTCTGAGCAAGCTGATATGCATGATTCAATTGTTTTCTCAGTTTTTGTACATACTACAGATATTTCTCGGCTCAGACCCCATCTGGAGAGATGCCAAAGCAGACGTCCACTGGTACAGATCTTCTCTCCCAAACATGAGATAGTAAGGGGAGAACCCGGTGGCATCGCTCTTGGCACAGTTGTAAGCATGTACCAGTGTACTGAACTGCTGGCTCCACTTAGGCTTATCTTTGGAATGAAGTGTGCCCAACATATCTAAGAGGGTCCGATTGAAACGTTCAGGCTGGGGGTCCCCCTGAGGGTAGTAGGGTGTGGTTCTAGACTTCTGTACCCCCCACAGGGAAAGCATTTCCTTGATGAGTCTACTTTCAAAGTCCCTCCCCTGATCAGAGTGTATACGTTGTGGAGCACCATAATGCACAAAGAACTTCTCCACCAGTACCTTGGCTATGGAGGAGGCCTTCTGGTCTTTCATCAGAAAAGCTTGTGCATAATGAGTGAAATGGTCAGTCACCACTAGCACATTGCTAATGTTCTTTTGGTCTGGCTCCAAGTATAAAAAGTCTACACACACTAGCTCCATAGGTGCACTGGTAGAGATGTTGATAAGGGGGGCAGCCTTCTGAGGTAAAGTTTTTCGCTGGAGGCAGTGGCTGCAAGTTTTAGCATGATTCTCAACATCAGCCCCCATCTTAGGCCAGTAAAATTGGGATCTCACCAAATCAAGAGTTTGGTCAATACCAAGATGACCCATGTGGTTGTGAAGGGATCTCAGTACCAATTGCTTAAAAGCTGTAGGTTAAAGCAGCTGCTGTTTGTCTACCTGACCATGAAAATTCATCATTTCTCTGTATAACAACTGGTATCATAGCTTCAATCGAGGGCCTTCTTTGAATAATAGAGCCATTTGTAAATCAGTGGAATGCAGTCTCGACACATCTTTCTGGGCACAGAAGGGGTTAAGTGCAGGCTGGATTGTGGGATCTTGGGATTGAGCCCATTGGATGCTGTCATTATCAAACTGTGGCAGGGCACTGATGTACAGGGCACAGAAATGACAATAGGCTGCAGATAGGCAGGTTTTGGGTGGCCCCAGAGATTCTACTAAACAGTCCACAGTTTCTGTGGATGGCTGCTCATCCTTGTCGAACTTTTGACATATTGCTTTGATAGCAGACTCGGGCAACCTCACTCATTTGTGAGAAGGTAGTGGCTGCCTCAAGAGAGCATCGGCATCCGTATGATTTAGTGCAGACCAGTACTCAACCGCATAGTTGTATGTAGACAGGACAGAAAGCCACCGGTGGCCCATGCATCCAACTTCACTGAGGTTTGTACGTAAGTTAAAGGGTTATTATCTGTTTTTACTAGTATCTTAGCCAAAAAAAGGTATTCATGAAATTGATCAACTATGGCCTACTTGAGGGAAGAAATTCCAGTATGTGGATGGGATAGTTTTTTTCAGATGGAGTCAAGCTTCTGCTGGTGAATGCTACTGGCCTCAGCCCTTCATCATAGTTCTGGAATAGCACAGCCTCCAGCCCCTTCAGACTAGCGTCGGTGTGAAGAACATATGGTTTGGCTGGGTCTGTGTAAGCAAGCACAGGGGCGTGAGTGAGTTGGTGGATAATCTCAAAGAAGGCTGTCTCACGCTCACGGGTCTACTGAGCTCCAAACGGCTCTCCCATCTGGAAGTACACTTTCTCTTTTTTATATCGGCTGTTGGTAGGAGGATATCCCTGGGTAAGATTAAGGAGAGGGCAGATTACTTTGGAGTAGTCTTTGATAAATCAGCGGTTATAACCACAGAAACCCAACAAGTTCTGTCAGATTGTTGGGCTAAGACCAAGTGGTCAATGACTCTACTTTTCTGGGATCAGTCTGTATCCCTTCTGATGTCACTATGTGCCCCACATACTTGATGGATGTTTGGAAGAATTGACACTTATCAATGGATAATTTCAAACCAAACTCTTCCAGACAATCAAGGACTTTGAATAACCTGGCTTCTTGTTCTTCTAACATGTGTCCAAACACGATGACATCATCCAAATACACCAAGCACTACAACAAATTCATGTTTCCCACTGCTCGCTCCATCAGCCATTGAAAGGTGGTGGGCACTCCAGAGATCCCCTGAGGCATCCTTAGAAATTCGCAAAAACCCAAAGGACAGATGAAGGCCATTTTCTCATGGTCCTCCAGTGCCATTGGAATCTGATAGTACCCACTTCGTAAATCAAGTACTGAGAACCATTGACTCCCATTCAGGCAGTCCAGGGCATCCTGTATATGGGGCATGGTGTATTGATCGGGTACAGTCCATCTGTTCAGAGTCCGATAATCAACACACATTTGAACGGATCCATTCTTCTTACACACCACCACAATAGGGGAAGCGTAGGGGTTCCAGGACTCTTGAATAATTACAGCAGCTAGCATCTCCTGAAGGTGTCTTCAAACATCATCTATATCAGCTGGTGCAAGGCATCGTGAGTGCTCCCGAAAAGGCCGGTCGTTGTGAAGTCTGATGGTATGTTCAGCGCCCTGTACACAGCCAACATCCCACTATCTCAAAGAGAACACTTGATCCCACTGGGCAAGTTTCTGGCTGATTTGAGTTTTCTATTGGGCAGGCAGTGGGGACTCCCTGAAGTTGAATAGATCCGGAGTTACCTTCTCTTTCTCACCTCTGTGTTTCTTTTTGAGCAACACTGCAGTGTCTGCACAGTGGACTGTGGCCAGCATGCATCCTCAGTTCACCCGGATCTCCCAATCATACACATTTTGTATTTGGACCATGACCCTTCTGGCATAAGCATGGGTGCAAGCAGGTAATATGCTTGGTTTGACCATCAGCCCCTCTGGCAGCTTTCCTTCACCTGGTGTGTCAGGCATTAATATCTTGTTCTTTACGTCCCTTCTAAGATGAAGTTCTTCGTGAACAGTAACCTGAGCATTGGGAGGTAATACCAAGGAATCTGGGTCCTTTTCCACACTATCCCCACCGGCTCATCCTTGTCTATCTTGGTAGTCTGTTTCTGCAGGTTGTATGCTTTTCTTATTAAGGCCAGAATTCGCAACTCTTGGCCAGTCCGCCGTCCTTGCTTCTCCTGACACAATTGAGCCAGCCTCCCAAACATATGTGCATTGGTTCCGATGAGTAGAGTAACCCCATCATATAACCCTGTAGGAGGAGCCACCAGGGCTAGCATTTCTACATGTTCATCCACAACAGTTACAGCCACAGGAAAAGACAGCAAGAGCCGGACATATCCTAGGTGGGATAAGAGATCATAATGGCACATTAGATAAGTGTTTGTCATACCAGTCCTGGAATACAATGGTCACTTGTGACACGCTGTCGAGCACTGCCTGAGCATGGATACCATTGACAGTCACAGTAGTCTCCATCGAAGGGCCTACCAATTTGGGCCAGTCTGGAGGGACAGTGGCAGGGGCCTGGACAGATGATTTAGCCACAAAGAAGTTTGAGTTAGGATTTCTTGAACCTTCACTGTGGTCATTTTGCATACACCTTGGCCACTGATTTACTTTCCGAAGCTCACCTTGAAGCTGGCTCACCACTTTCTCCAAGTCCTTCTGAGACCGGCATTACCTCATCATATGGCCATCCTTGATGCAGTTGTGACAAATGACTTGCTCTTGGGCCCTCCTTGGTGAAAACATTTCAGGGGGAGCTGAAGCATTAACAAGAGATCATGGTCTGACTTCTGCTGGTAGTGTGGAGGATTGTGCAGCATGTCTCAAAAGTTCCTTTATAGTGGCAGTCAATTCCCTGATCTCAGCCTGGGAGCCACCCTCGGTAGAGGATGCCCGAGGGTGCACCCCTACCCCCATGGCAGTTACATCCTGAGAGGGACCCAGGTCTTTGTCAGCAGTGGAGACCTCCATACGGCACACATTTATACTTTTCTGACCTCCTTCAGCAGCTTGTCTCTCTACCGCTCAGCTCATGAAGGGACATCTTTAGTGGGCTCCATTTCAGCAGGGCCTTCCCATGCTGTGATCACTCAGGCTGCATCCACACCAAAATTACAATCTCCTGCCTCGCCTTCAGCTTCCTGGAGTTCTCTTATTAGGTCACAGTATTCCGGCGGATTATCCCTCCTATCCTGGAGCCTCAACTGGATAATTTGTAATTTAGAATGCTTGGCATGTTGCAGTATGTGCCCCAATCTCACATGGTTCAAGTCACTGGCTGCCACTCTACCTTTGCAATAAGCTCTCTGTAGGGCGAGTAACATATGCAGACAAACATTCCCCTTTCCATTGTTTGGTGCCCTTGAATTGCCACATCAAGGTCTCCCCAAACTCATTGTTCCAAAATTGCCTTGAAGTGCAGACAGGAACTTTTGAGCAGATGCCTCAGGATTCGTGGACCTTAGAAATATAATGGCTTCTAGGGCAGGACACCTCAAAGTTTCCATGATCCTTTTTTGCTTCTTGGCCTCTGCACACTGCCACTCGTGTACCAAGGGGGCAACATAGTCTATCCAGGTCTCCCAGTCATCCTCCTCCTGTGGGGTGGGGAGGATACTTGAAAACATCCTCAACTTGCGGTATGTGTCATGACTAACTGCAGGCACGGAGGTAGGTGCAGGCACAGGAGCCAGGGCAGGAACTGGTACTAGAGTGGGCAGAGGTGTTGGGGAAGAAACACCCCCAGGTGTCAGGAATAGTTTCTTAAAGTCCTCTATGGTCTTTACCTCCTCCAGCAACAACTTGGCCAACTTCTCTTCAAAGGTCTCAGTCATTGGTGGGGGCTCACCCTCTCCGGGGACTTTGCTATCTTTGATTATCACTCTCCAGGTGGCTGGGACCCCCTCTGAGGTAATAGATGTGGTACTTGGGAGCTGTCCACAGGGGCCACTACACTCTATCAAGGCCATAAAAGTTTGGGCAGTCAAATTGGCCTGTCGACCCACCACCACAGTTTTTTTCAAACATTCAACTTTGGAAAGTGCTCCTTCTACAGTATCCTTACTAATGCTCAAAGGAATATTCAGGATAAGCAAGGCATTTTGGGGTCAATCTTCTGCCCTGTACACCACCCCACCAACTGGTGTGCGGCCACTTCTATTGGGGTAGCCATTAACCTTTAACAACAATTCTTGAGTTTGGCCACTGGGGGGGTGCTAATCCCAGTGGTGCCTCCAAGATGTAACCCCTGGGCACTACCCCAAGGGATACTACCCCTGCCGGCATGACCAAGCACAGGTTAAGGGGCCTGGGTACTAGAAACGGGTGCCTCTACCCAGAGGACAGGGTCAATGGTAGCATAGCTGCCATGGGTACAGCCCTCCGGGACACTGTTACCCCCTCTGTTCCCTCTAGTGGCCTATATGGTTCACTGAATACACAATTGCAATTAACACCTAACAATGGATTTAACCCTACACTTGTTGCACTTACCACAAGGGCTGGTTCAGCTGGCTCAGCCCTGGAGACCCCCTGTAAAATGAGATTTAAGACAACAACCATCAGTATTTCAATGCTGTCTGTACAGAGGTACACCACAACCAGTTTAAGTGCAAAAATATTCAGATCTGATTTATTTGGGGGCATGAACAATGAAGGGGTGTAATCTGGTGCTTGATTCTATTACTGATCAAATCAGGTTAAGCATGCATGCCTCTAAGAGTCCCTCTATCACAGTCACACACACTCTAGGTACCCAGTTGGAGTTATAGGCTAGCCTGAAGCATTGCCTGGGGTAGGCCAGCATTGCAGCTGTTGTTGGGGCCTATAGGGAAAAGAAACACAACATGCACTTTAACCCAATATTTGTATTCCGGAGCCTGAACTCTCAGTTCGTGAAAATCAATCAAAACAATTAAATCAGATGATACACTTTGATTAGATTTTTGTTTCAGGGAGCTACCCTGATATTTACTCATGATACCCAGACCAGGTTGCAGGATGGACGAAATGGAGACCTCAGGATGAAGTGCTGGTTTGCCAGAGGAAGCAGAGCCCACACGATTCACCATGGTGTCATTCCTGTTTGTTGGTGTTGAGCAGGAAGCCAAATCCCCAGGCAGGTCTCTCATTGGGTGTTGTCCTGCTGCATGAGCGGCAGGCTAGAGATGTTGAGGCCCAGACCAGGTGGAGAGGTCGGATGAAGTCTGGTAATGTCCGGGATACAGCTTCCAGCAAGCATGACACATTCAGCAAAGTGGGGAACCAAATCGTGACCCACAATCTACATTCAGCACACTTATAGTAAAGACAGATAAATTCCACAGATTCAGAGACAGTCCGGTTGCAATTCACAGTGTCTCTGAGCAAACCGTACAATTTGCGGTAGTTTTGGAAGTCCCGACAGACTGATCGCATAAAAGCAAGTCTTCAGTCCTCTTCAGGCAAAATGCAGTCACAATTTGGTAATCTAGTCACAATACACTTTCAGATGAAGTCTGATATTTTTCTGCAGACTCCCTCATTAGGGAAGATTGTGGCAGGCAGGCCAGGCACTGCCTTCTCACCAATTTCCCCTGCACACCTATGCAGGAGCAGCTACCCAAATCTCTCGAGCTGTTCACTCTTTCAACTCCAGCTCTGCATTGATCCACTGCTGCAGGCAGCACCAGGACTTCCTAGTCATCCAAAAAAGGTTTGGTTAGTTGATCCATCTGTCTGTCACAGCAAGGGCTCCCCAGCCAGGTCCATGTAGGTGCCAAATTGTAAAAACTACAATTCCTACAGAAATCCACTCCCACAAGACCACTGGGGACAGACTCCATTTTAGGGTCCCCAAAGGTACTGATTGGCCCAAACTGGCAGTCCAGAACCAAGATGGTGGTGCAAAACAACAATGTCCATGCTGCAAAGGAAGGCAGGTCAGGCAAACTACATTATCATTATTATTAAAGCATATAAGCAGCAAGCAATCACAGAGTCTAGCAAGGCTCCCTCTGCACAATTAATGATGGCAAAAAGGAGCAGCTGTACTACAGCCCAGGCGGGAGTCGAGCCTAGAAACACTCGGCCCCCACCCAGATTAATTATGAACTATGAAATAGGCAGCTTTTAAAGAGACAGGCATGGAGGCTAACTGGGAACTCACGCACAAACATTTTTTAAACCTGTAAAGACACAGAACACCAGACTGGCAGTGGGCATTTAGACACACCCAAGGAAGACTTTTGGGAACCCCCATTTATAGGGGGGTTACACTAACGTGGATTCTACTTGGTCCTACTTTATGGATGAATTTACGATGGGCTACAGTAAACTTCTCCCTGTCAAGTTAGTAGGAGCACAAGATGGACAACATACGGTTAATGAATTGCTCCATATTTCCTTGAAACCTTTCACCAACATAACAAGATGTGGGCAAAGTACAACAGTACATGAGATGAAGGGGATTGGAAAACATTCAGACAACTAAGGAATGTTGCAGTAATCTCAACATGAAGGGCCAAATTAGCCTTCTTTTCAGATATATTGGAAACAAACAGCCACAAACTGAGAAACTTAGAAACTTTTGGATTGGCACCAATACCATCAGGAGAAAGAATCAATCTAAATCCGTCATGCTCCTGATCTACAACTCCAACCTTGTCACAGGAAATGCTGAAATGGCAGATGAATGTATCTACATTTCACAACCTAAATCTCATTTTTTCAATTAAAGAACATTCCATTGACTAGAATCAATCCCCTACTTGCTCTGCTGAGGTGTTTCCTACCAGCTCTGAACTTGTTCCATACACCTTCACTGATATCAGCTGATACAACATCCTTAAACTATTGAAGGTACTTGATGCTTCAAAATTTGTAGGATTGGTCTTGAACCCACCCCCATCCCAACTTGCTGCGTCAGTCCTGCATATATGGATACAACACCCCAAAGGTCTAGCAGGGCACATCTATGCAAAGCTGAGAGACACTCTCCCCTCCCAGTTGGAAGGTGCGAAGCACAAATGGAAAAAAATGCTTCAGAACCCTATCTCTTCTTCGTCCAGGGACCAGGCATGGAAGGATACACATGTCTGGCTGAGTGATGCCAGATCAAGATTAATCCAAAACAAAACAGCTCACTCCTGGTACAATACCCTGGCTGTTCTTGCTAAAGCCAAACTTCTGGATTCAGATAATTGTTGGAGATGCCAAGGGGCAGGAGCAGATTTACTACATATACTATGGTCATGTCCACGGATACAATCCCTCTGGATAGGTATACAAGATATAGCACCTATGTTGCTAGGCAAGCAGATACGTTTCAGTCCCCTTTTTTACTTCTTGGGTATCCGCAGTGACCTACCAAAGCTGGCCCCTTTTGAGAATAGGTGGCTGGCCCTCTTGACTCTTCAAAGGAAGAGAACCCTGCTCTGTAAATGGAGATCCACACTGATTCCCACACTGACAGAGATTTCGGCATCCCTCTCACCCCTTGAAAAACTGGACAGGATCTCCCATCTCCAGAAATATGAAATTGCCAAATGCAGACTTTTCAAGGCCCTCTGCCTAAACTTTTGGACCTCACAAAATTGTGTTAACCCTCAGGTAGGCATTGGCTGAACCTCCCTACACCCTGCTGGTTAAAGTTAGGTTACAATGCTGGTGCTCTGAGTGTGGGGTATACTCCCTAGAGGGACTGCCATGTTAAGCCACGGTTGTTCTGGCAGAACAGGACAAAACATGACTACTAATGCATTTTGTCCTTAAATCTAGTCCACCTGACCTGTTTTTTTAGGTCCCCTCTTGGATCTCATCTTTATCCCCCCGATGTACATCTCTACCTACAGTACCACCCTTCCAGGTCTAATGGTCCAGGCTCAGGTATTAGATATATGACTCGGTCCTGGAACTAGATTCTTTGGGATATCTATGCTTATGTTTTAGGTTAAATACAGATCTTGCCAAACATATACACATGGTTTACTCAGCTCTCTCCAAGAAGCCTTGAAGAGGGATTCGGCTGGATACAAAATTCCTGCAGGGTGTGCCTATGTACAGCAATACTTCACTGATAGAACCCCCTTGGTGAATACCATATTACTGCACATACTTAGCTGTAATGGGACCTGTTTGCTTTTTATTTTTGCAAAATGTATGTAATCTTGCCCTAGAGATACCACCTGTATATAAGTACAACTGTAACTTGTCCCATGTCCCTTCCCTTTTGTGTTTCCTTTTAATAGGTTGTGCGACCCTGTTCTTTATTTCTCCTAATTCTTTTCCTTCTCTTCCCTTCCTCCCTATCCCCCACTTCGCTCTCCCTCTTCTGAAGTTTTACATACTTGTACATTGTTGTTTGCAAACAGCAGCAGGAACCCAGGCGCTGCATCTGGGATCGGGTTTGATTCCCGGTCCCAGACATTTTATTTTTGCCACAGATTGTGCGCTCCCCGAGTTGGACCCCCTCAGAGTTGAGAATCTGTAGTGAGGGGATCCGGGGGCACAGCCCCCACAGAAAACAGACTTATGCCATATGGCAATATCGCACTGTATTGACAGCGCAATTTTACCATGCGTCATAATATCTTACAGCATTATAACCCCATGCCCTGTGGTTTTATTTAACTTATTGGTTTTAACTGGGAGATAAGTATATATATATATATATATTTTTTTTTTTAACATATTATTTTATCTCTGCCTACTGGGCACATTCCATCCACTCCTTCGGGACGCCAGTTCTGCTGTTGCCTCAACCGCCGACCCACCATCCTGCTGCTTCAATACTCCGCTGACCCAGCATATCCCTTCGCTGAGGGGGCCCTCCCACCCCAGAGAGGGCGATGGGGAAAGGAGTATAGAGTGCCTGAGCACTCTCCTGCTTCTGGGCAGAGTGTGGACACTGCAGCCCTGGATGCTTCATGGACAAGAGGCGCAGGGAGGTGTGGCTGCCGTCATCCGGTCGGAGATGTGCCATCTTTCATGTTTTTCTGGAGAGCCCTCATTGCGACACTCCTTGTAGTGCCCCCGGTATCCACCGGGGGCCACTACAGAGTGAAGAACTTTCCCCAACCCACCCCAGGAAAGGAGAGCAGTCCTCCAGATGCTCAATACTCTCCTCCCCTACCAGCCCCCAGTGACCCGAGTCCATTCCCAAACCTGGGTTGCTGACATGGTTCGAGGTGTGGCGTCCAGCGTCTCAACTCTTTGCGCCACTGGGCCAGCATATATTTGTTTTTAAATGTTTGTATGTTTACTATTATAAGTGTACAGTGCTTTGATACTTGGTGAACAGTGCATTAGAAATAAAGCTTCTTATTATTATTATTATTACTATTAATCAATTTATTCAAGGAGATCATATCTGTCATTTAGAATCCCACAGCATTCAATCCAGAATGCTCCCTTACTGAATAGTTTACATTCTCTATCTACCTCTGTCTGGGGTAGTACCACTCATTCTGTTTCAAAATATTTTAAGGAAGTGATCTGGTGTTCCTCAAACAAAAACTGTCTAGTCAAGCTAAAGGATTGATCCTTTCTCCAGATCATTAATTTATGCACAGAAATTCTGGGACATAACTCTTTTGGGCTTCCTTATCTACAATTTCTCACACATACACATATGCCATAACTGACAAAAGTAGAGTTGCAGGTATTTCTGTGTTTTATCTTTATTGTCTAAGACTGTATGGGTTATTAATTTCAACTAATTTAAATGTGTTGCTACACTGGATGTAAAATGTCCACAAAGATAGTTGCCTACTGGCAGTGGTCCAAGTGAAAACCTACTAATCACATCTTTCTTAGAGATATAGTTACAGTGCACTAATGTGTCCTTTATTTTATCACTTCATTTTGCTACTACAAAAGAGGGCTCTCTAAATGCCCTTGGCTGCCCCCCAACTCTGTTCTCCTTTACAGTCACCAGTTTTGATTAACAATACCAGGTCAGAGAATACATTGTCTTCAACCTGTCTGGAAGAACATTGACACCAGTTGAGGAACAGGTCTTTGCTAAAAGTCTCACCTTTGCCCCTACCTCTTCCCCCAACAGCTTTCAGATTAAATTGGATCTACAAATGTTGTATGGATGTCTAAGGTTACATTACCATTTTACTGATTCAGACTTAGTGGTTGATCCAACGAAACAATAGATAAAAAGAAACTTGAATGTTGTCCCCAGAACATGACCTTCCTGCTTAGGCTCATTGATTCTATCCTCTCTGGGATGGACTGTGGCCAAATCACATCTGCTATCTTTGTCGACCTTGCCAAGGCTTTTGTCACTGTCTCCCATACCCTTCTGCTAAACTCCCTCTCTGCAGCAGGATTAAGCTCCTCCACCACAAACTGGTTCAGAGCCTACCTGATAGGTAGGTAGGACTCAGTCTGACAAAATTGCTGACATGATTTCCCCTCCTCTCCCCATTAATACTGGCATCTCTCAGGGTTCCGTTCCGGGCCCTATCCTATTCTCCATATTTCTAAATAACCTCCCCACTGCCTGCTCTCTCACCTCCATCCACATGTATGTTGATGACACCATCATTTTTACCTCTGGTCAGTCTCCTGATGATGTGGCAACCAGACTTCAGCATGACTTCAATAAAATTCAGCACTTGTTTTGCCACCATCAATGCTCCCTCAATGCCAAGAAGACTGTCTCAATGACCTTTGGGACTAGGCAGAGGTTCTCTATGCTCCCTTCACTACCTTCTTTCCACACCCTCGACGGGACAGTCCTTGAGGACACTTCTTCCTTTAGGTAACTTGGGGTGTGGCTTGGCCAACACCTAAATTTCTCTGGGCATGTGAACGTCATCCTGAAAAAGCTGCGCCCCAAGCTAGGTTTATTATACAGGAACTGTAGCTGCCTCCTGCTGCTGGCTCGATGCAAAACTTGTCCACAAGATGATACTACCTATCTTTGACTATTGTAATGTAGTCTACAGTGTTGCTCCCAAGTCTTCCTTATCCAGATTGGACACACTTTTTAACTCCTTCTGTCGCTTCGCTCTAGATCCTCCCCCTCCCACCCATCACTGTGATCTCTACCACTCTCTGGCATTTTCTTCACTAGAATATCGAAGACAACTCCACTACACCAAATTTGTATCTAAATTTTGGTTTGGCACACTCCCCCCTATATTGCTTCCTCCATTTCCACCCTTCCTCCCCAACCCACTCTCCGGTCAACTGCAATTGGGCAGACGTCCTTCTCCCATTGCTTCCCTAAGTTATGGAATTCTTTTCCTCATCAGATTCAGCTCTCACCCTCCCCATATTCCTTCTGTTCTGCCCTGTACAACTTCTTCTCGGTAAACTGTACCTGTATTTAATCCCTGTTCCCCCCATTTCCTCTCTCGGGAAACTATTCTTGTATTCAAACCCTGTCTCTCCCTTTTTCCTCTCTCCATACAATGACTACCACTTTCCCTAGAAAATCTCTTATGCACCTCCACTTACTTCCTTTTCAAAACTGATACACCTATTTCTCCCATCCAATACACATACTTCTCCCCTCCATAATACATCCCACCCTTCTGCTACCTCCTCTCTACCTTTAGTCAGTTGCTTTGTTTAACTGTAATTCTCCACCAATATAATGTATACTCTAGCACTTAACCAGATCTCTCCCACAAGAGTCTACTGCATTATTGCTGTTTGTTTATATGTATTGGCACCTTTTATGTATATTATGTATAGTATTTACTGTATTCCTAATGGTGTTCAAATGTCTTGACTCTCTGTAAATATGTGCTTTGATTGTGCATGTATCCTCCCTCTCCCCTTCACCCAAGACGCACCGTGAGATGAGCAACTTGTTTTTCAGTGTGCCTTCCCAGTGAAACATTTCAATAAATAAATAAATACTGTGGTCGCAGATTCTCTTTACTGTCTATACTTTACCTTAAATTCTATGTATTCAATAACCACACCCAATGGTTATTTCAATAAAGCTCAGTTTATTGTCTACACACATATATGTAGGAGCCTCAGCTAAAGGAGAGAGCTCCTCGATCATTGTTCACAGAAGCTTATATACCTTTTTTAGTTTTACAGTCTAACAGTGATCTCATGCTTAGCAACAGCTTTTTCTTATTTTTAGCAAAAACCTTAGATTCAGCACTTTCCATATAAGGAGTTGTTTTTTTATACTTACTATGTGTCTCCCCTTTATCTTAGTTACAACCAGCTGTATTTCACTTCATTTAATTTTTCAAGGTTTTCTTTTCTCTGTCAAACAACCTCCTTTGTTTTAGTTAGCACAGAACTGCACATTTATTATGGCTGTTTTACAAAGCAGATAGTTTTAAAGCATATGAAAGGCAACATGGCTATATGGCTATAACAAAGAAGATAGTTTTTAGATCATATGAGAAGCAACATATCTATATGGCTATAATCACATATAACAGTTATAAGCTCTGGTACAATAAGCTTTAGGACATAAAGTTATTATACTTTAGGATATATAAAATTCCACCACTCCCCTTTTGATACTCTGTATCAACTAACCACCTTTTTTATTTATATGATTTAAAACTGGTTCCCAGCATACAGATAGTTAAGACATGGAGTTACAGATGGAACACGATGGTGAGTTTGTAAAACATAATACAGAATTGAGGGATGTCAACACCACAATGCTACCTTGTGTTGAGGTGTGGCACACCCTTGGAGCTTGATTGAAGAATCTGTTGATAATGTCTCTTGACAGATAAGTCCTTATAAAACATAACAGTCCATGAAATGAACAGTTCATAAGTTCATATACGTATCCACAGGTTGATGTAGTTACAGTATAGATGAAATGTCATTTGCAGAATGGTGGTAACCCCACAAGGCATATGGGGCAATGCAGACAGTAATTTAAAAACAAAACACCAGCATAGTAGAAAAGTCAGTGTTCATTTTGCTGGCTGGCTGATTAGTAGACACACTGGCCAGGGGTACATCGAGTCCTTTTAATGGAGTAGCCACACACACACACACTGGCATGGCATTTGTTTTGTCGTAGTTGATTACACCCCGCATAAAGATTAACAGTCCATAAAAAGGTAACAATTGACAATAAACCATTAAGAACACAGTCCATAACAGAGCAATAGGGTTGTAGAAAGTACCAGCCATGTTTGGAACAAGTGGCAGTGAAGAAAATGGATGTATTGCTTGAAGGTCAATTGAGCAGAATCTTCTCGCTGGAGTTAGGGGAGTGCCCCTTCCCCAGACTTAACTTCATAGTAAGCAGAAACAATAAGCTTGATTGCAGAGTCTGAACTGACTGGACCTTCTTCAGTTGATTTAAAGTTCTACAAATAGGTGTAATTTTGCTGAAAACATTACACTTGCAGAGGTAATAATAACTGGATTCATGCAATAGTCCTTATAAGGAACCAGTCAGGCACAAAGATGGTGATAACATTAAAACTGTGGCAGTTGTTTTTCTTTTTTAAGGAAAAAGATGAAGGTCTTGGCAACTTAGATAAAAGTATTACTGCTGTTGAACGTGGAGATCTTATGTGTGCCACACCTTGGAAACCTGCAAACTTGCAAAGTGTGTTAGACACTGAGTTAAAAACACATAAATAACAATCTTTTAAACCATTTACTTCTTGTTTTGTAAAGAGTGGTGTGACAGAGCCTAAATTCTGGCAATTAGAAAAATAAAAAATAAAAATGGGACATTAACCGCACACCTGGGGGTGCAGGCCGAGGTTTAATTATACCATTTGACCATCTGTAAATCATGACAGTGTTATGGTTACCTCCTGCTTTTAAATCACAGAAGCAGTTATGACAGTGATGAACATTATTTCCCTGTCTGTTGCAAGCAGGCCTGACTGAGACCTGAGTTATAAAATCTTGTAATGTTACAATACATAGATACATAGATACATAGACAGTGTCGGCAGATAAGGGCCTATGGCCCACCCAGTCTGCCCATTTGAGCTTGTAAGTTCAGTTTGTTTTCCTAGAAGTCTGTTTCCCCTTACCCCTGACCTCTAGAATTCCTTTATGTCTATCCCATGCATTCTTAAATCCCGTGATTGTTTCAGCCCCCACCACTTCCTCTGGCAGGGTGTTCCACTTGTCCACCACCTGTTCTGTGAAGAAATTCTTTCTCATGTTTCCTTTGAATCGTCCTCCCTCCAACTTTATCCCATGCCCTCTAGTCCTGGAACATCTTTTTTTGCTTAAAAATAGTGTTTTCCTGCACTCTGTTTCTCCCTGTAAGATACTTGTATGTCTCTTATCATATCCCCAGACCCATTACCCCCCTCTTCCTCAGTAAAGACTGAGCAGAACTACCTGTTCAGTATGTCAGCTTTACTGTTGTCATCCTCCTCCACAGTTTTAAGGCGCTCAACCCACTTAAGGGTTTCTTGCGAGGGTGCTTAACCCACCTAAGGGTATCTTGCGAGGGTGCTCAACCCACCTAAGGGTATCTTGCTAGGGTGCTCAACCCACCTAAGGGTATCTTGCTAGGGCGCTCAACCCACCTATTTTGCAATGTGTTCTTCTGTCTGAGCTTTGGCTTCCCTTACTGACCTCCCTGCCTCCCTTTGCTTCTCCTGGTACTTCTCCCTATCCCCTTTTGCCTGTGTCTTTTTGTATTGCCTGAATGCTATCTTTTTGGCTTTCACTTTTTTTTTTTTTCTACCTCTTTGGAAAACCATAATGGTCTCCTCTTCCTTTTTCTCTTGCTAACCTGCTTAATGCAGTTACACGCTTTAAACATATTGTTCATAACAATATGCCTTTTACACAATGCAATTAGTGGGACAAATACATATGTTGTTGGCCTATGCCAATTTAATAACAGTGCCTATTGCACCTGTGACAAGTGAAAAGGTCTACCTTCTTTACCCTGTATAGTGAAATACTCCAAAGTACTGAGTGGGGTAAGGCTTGAAGCATAGGTTTGGAGTACAATCTAAATTTTGCATATTATAATTGTTAAAATTTAAAATGACAAAAACCTGCATAGAGTACACTCATTCTTCAGGGGTACCTGTGAGTAATAAGACAAACGGAGCATTAATTTTACTTTTGGTTTTGCTTTGGAACATATTGTAGGGGTGGGTCAGCAACGCTGGTCCCAGTATTTAGGTTTGGTTATGAGCATTAAAAACGTTATACATGTGGAGCACTTTTCTGAATACACACATGATACAGTGTAGCAAGATGTATATCAGAACATTATAACATAAACATGAAACATAAGCATGTTTGTAATAGAACAATTTCAGTATTGAGCATAATGCATAAAATACATTTTAAACAACAAATATAAACTGTAAACTTAGCTTAGAGTCCAGAAATGTTAGAGTACTGTGAATTTACTGGTTGAAAAGAAAAATGCATTTATTGCTGTAAGGCTATGACAAAAGTTGTTTTTCATTTGTTTTGACTGGATAAGACAGCTGAAAAGACAATCAAAAGAATGAATATTTGTGGACATACATACACAACTTCACCCTCCAGCGTAACTGATTAATTGCTGAGGGCAGAAACCCTTGTACCAATAATAGGTGTGAGATTTAACTGTTTGCACTAAAAAAAGCAGAAGGGCTTGGGCTGGGTTATGCTGTTAAAATACTTTGGGTCTTTTTAAAACCTGTAAATAAGAAACAATTATTGGCAAATATACATTTTCTTTATTTACCCCTTTGGGGAAAGTGATGTATCTTGCAACCTTGTGGGTACTACACTAGAAGGGAGGAAGGGTAGCTACCCCTTCCCCAAGCTCCTACTAGTGGAAGAGACAGCTCGAATACTGTAGCAATAAAAAGGTTAGCTGTGGATGGTGACATGATCCCACCTACTACACTTTAAATTATAACAAGATAATATTACAATTAGTTTAGTAAGTTTCATACCTTACTATAAAGATGGGGAACTTTTTTTCTAGAAGAAAGAGAAGAAACACAGACAAACAACAAAACAAACACACACCAGTTTAAAAATAAAACAAGATTATTTCCATAGGATAAAAGAAGCTAGCGTCCCTGTTCCTTATCCTAAGCATGACAAAATGTCAGCTGAGTTTATAAAAAATCCAGATTGATGGTAATACCGTACGTACGTATCTCTTAGAATGCATTTCAAAAAGACAAAAAAAATGATTACACCATGGTCACACATAAAAACCAAAACCATTGTTTTTTAACTGTAGATGGTAAACTCTCAAAAACGGCTGTAATAGTCCTTTGTTCAAAAGCGTACTATATATATATAATAAAAATATGGGGAGATGATGAATAATTCTCCCCTTCCAGCTGGAGTATTGCCTGTGTTGGCTGCAAGTCAGAAGCAGTGAGACGAGAAGAAAAGTTTGTTCCTCTTCACTTAGAATACTAGTTTTGCAATAAAAGTCAAATTACATGGTTCACTCTTGGTGTGCTTTCATAAAACATACATTTTGTGTGAAAAGTTGTGCTTTAGGTATGGAATACACATCAAGTTTGAACTGGTAGTAACATAAAATGTTGAAACACAAGAAGGTCAAATAACGTGCAAAGGTCACAGTGTGCATGCAAGGGTCGTTCAAACCCAGCTATTTTGTAGTGTCCTTGAACACTACACACAATAAAACTGCTGCCAAGACAGTGCACACATACAAAAATAGATACTTAACACAAAATAAGACTGACATTGTTTCACACCAATTTGCTGAGGTAATGCCCATAGTTTTATTAGAAAACTGTACGTGTTTTAGATATATGTGCTGCCTCCTGCCTGTCTTGTAACACTGACAATTTTAAACCAACACATTTATACATATCTACATGCCAAATCTTTTCAGAACAAAACACTTTTTAAACACATTCTAACTCCTTTCAACACCTTTAAAACACAGCACAACATACCATCTGTAAGTGAACACATCTAGTATAACATGGTTACACCTTCTGGGGCATAGCCAAAATATGGCACTGTGCCATTTTGCAAACAGTTTCTGGTTTTAACTAGAAGTATGATAAAGCCATTTATAGCTGTTAACACATTACATTTTCACCTAGCAGTGGCTTGGCACGTTGCTTGCAAACTACAAATCTTTCTGCACATTGCAATCTTTGACGTCATAACTCTTCACCTTCAACACTACCTGCTCCAACCACTACATACAAAAGTTCTTTACTGACCCTATCTAGGCAGCACAAATGTTTCATTAAAAATAAAACCAATTAAAACAGTCAGATATGAGACAAAGAAGCTTCCTCTTTCTTTTTTTTACTGTAATATGTTGTGCACCGAAGGCAGTCAATCCTATCTCGCAACCTTGACAACAGAACATAATTACAGAACACAGATATAAGCTAGAAAATATGCACGAGAAAGATGGAGCATTACCTTGTTTAGTATATGTATTACAGAAATAAAACAGACAAACATAAAACAACTTTGAATAAAAAAAATTCAGACTTACCCGGTGCCAAGGTATTTTTCTTCTTCTTTTCCGATACACAAGTCTGAGTAAGAAGAAACTGACTGCAGGACCTTCATGATAATTTCCAAACACTGCAGCTATTAACCCTTTAAAGGTTTTAACCTTTCAAAGGTTTTCTTTCGGCCATTTTAGTAACCTGCCAAACCAAATCTTTTTCCAGAGCTCTGGTTTGCAGTTTAAAAACAAAACAAAACAAAAAAAAAATCTCTTGACAGTACTAGGTTGAGATCCATCTGGTAGAGGTCCACTGTATTTCCCATTGTAGTCCCTAAAAGGTGCCTAACCGGTCTTGGAGTGCCCACCCAGCACTCTAACTCTCTGCAGGCGTCCCCTGATGCCGAGTGCCCACCCAGCACTCTTGGTGCCACCCCAGCACCTAAGACAGTAAATGATGGCTGTCACCGCTCCAAAGGCGTCACACATATGGTGGGACTTGAACCTCTGGGGCCAACTTCCCCTGAGGCTGGGACTTGGCAGTCTGATCACAGTGTGACACGGAGAAGTGAAGCCATCCTGCCGACTACGCCAAAAAACTGTGGTCGCAGATTCTCTTTACTGTCTATACTTTACCTTAAATTCTATGTATTCAATAACCACACCCAATGGTTATTTCAATGAAGCTCAGTTTATTGTCTACACACATATATGTGGGAGCCTCAGCTAAAGGAGAGAGCTCCTCGATCATTGTTCACAGAAGCTTATATACCTTTTTTAGTTTTACAGTCTAACAGTGATCTCATGCTTAGCAACAGCTTTTTCTTATTTTTAGCAAAAACCTTAGATTCAGCACTTTCCATATAAGGAGTTGTTTTTTTATACTTACTATGTGTCTCCCCTTTATCTTAGTTACAACCAGCTGTATTTCGCTTCATTTAATTTTTCAAGGTTTTCTTATCTCTGTCAAACAACCTCCTTTGTTTTAGTTAGCACAGAACTGCACATTTATTATGGCTGTTTTACAAAGCAGATAGTTTTAAAGCATATGAAAGGCAACATGGCTATATGGCTATAACAAAGAAGATAGTTTTAGAGCATATGAGAAGCAACATATCTATATGGCTATAATCACATATAACAGTTATAAGCTCTGGTACAATAAGCTTTAGGACATAAAGTTATTATACTTTAGGATATATAAAAATTCCACCACAATACATTTGTTCCACAAGGGCCCTATCTCCACCCCCATTGTCAGCTTCATTAAAAGTATGGATAAAGAAGTGGAAACACTTCTGAAGAAACTTAAAAGCAAAAAAATGTAACATGACTATAGTTGAAAGGGAGGTGGTGAGAACTTTAGAGACTGATGACCCCATTATTATAAAGCAAGCTGATAAGGGAGGGAAGGATGGTTATCCTGGATGTGGCAGATTATGTGGCTTAATGTGATAGGTAGTTACATAATACAGACAATTATCAGATCTAGGAACATGACCCTACAGGGGACCTAGTATCTATAATAACAGAGGCAGTCAACAAGGAATCGGAAAAGGGAGAAATACCAGAATGCGTAGCAGACGCACTAGTTTTAAAGAAACCAATCATTCCTGTTTTTTTACTATCTGCACAAGGCATGCAAACCCTAGAGCCCTTGTGGGCAGATCTATCATTTCAGGACTGGAATCAGCCCTGAAACCCCTACCATGCTGTCTTGATCACTTCACGAGAAACTTTGTCACACAAATGCCATCATATTTGCAAGATACAAGGGATGTGCTTAAACTACTGGAAAATTTCAACACATTAAACATGGCTTTGAATACTGTGACATTAGTTACTATGGATGCGGTAGATTTGTACTCATCCATGCCACAAGACAGTGGCTTACAAGTCTTAGGAGTTATTTTGAATTCAAGAAAACTTGATGAGAAGCCCAGTATAGGCTTTCTGTTGGAGCTGGTGAGTTTGGTACTTTCTAAAAATTTCTAAAAATTACTTCTGTTTTGATGATTTTTTTTTAATGAACTAGATGTATAGTGATGGGGTCCACCATGGCCCAATGTTTTGTTCAGGTTATAATTTGAATTTGATTTGATGGACAAACTTACTAATATGTTTCATGAAAAAATCCTATTGTACATGTGATACATAGATGGCTTGTTATTTTTCTGGAATGGCACAGTAGATGGGCTGAAAGAGTTCCATGGGCACTTGAATGGTATTGACCATAATAACCAGTTTACCTTGTAATACAGTTGTTTTTCTATCCCTCACTCAGATTTAGAAATCTACAAAGATGAAAATATTCCCTCCCGTAGGCTCTACAGGAAGCCTACTGACAAGAACATGTTCCTGAGGAGAGTTAGTGTGAACCCAGTAAGCTTACTGAAGAATATCCCATATGGGCAATTCTTAAGAATTAAACAAAACTGTTTAAACATTGTTGACTTTGATACAGCTGCCGAGAACATATCAGAAAAATGTCTCATGGGGGGATATGAAAGAGGCCTAGTGTTGCAAGCAAAAGACAGAGTTGTAAACACTCCTAGTGAGACACTTTTGACACCTAAACCCCCACGACCTGCACCTCCTAATAGCACAGTTGTCTCAATACCATATAATTTGGCCTTTGAACATACTGAATCAAGAAAATTATTCATCAAAATTGGAAAATGTTAAGGAGCACAAAGCAAGGGGAGAGGGTATTTACAGAGTCCCCTCTAGTGGTAGCAAAAGCAACACTCTAAAGGACAAATTAGTGCACTCCAATTATGTTTCTACTGTAAGAAAGATGTGACTGGTGGGTTTTCATTTGGAGCACCACTGGTAGGCAACCATAGTTGCAGACATTGCATCCAATGCAGCAACACACATAAATTAGTTTAAATTAATAATCCATATAGGCCTGAGGAGAGAGAAAACACAGAAATACCTGCAAATCCACATTTGTCATTTATGGCATTGGGTGTACATGTAATAAATTGTACATAGGACAGACCAAAAGAGAGTTAAATTTCAGAATTTCTGAGCATAAATCAATGATCCAGAGAAGGGATCAGTCCTCTAGCTTGGCTAGACACTTTTTGTGAGACCAACACCAGATCTCTTCCTTAAAGTTTTTTGGACTAGAATGGGCGGAACCAT
This sequence comes from Neoceratodus forsteri, assembly GCA_016271365.2. Classification (NCBI taxonomy): domain Eukaryota; kingdom Metazoa; phylum Chordata; order Ceratodontiformes; family Ceratodontidae; genus Neoceratodus; species Neoceratodus forsteri. The sequence goes on from CM057455.1 coordinate 1,233,482,358, forward strand.
CCCAGAGAGGGAGTTAGAGAGCATAAATTGCTTAGTAGGGAGGCATTCTGGATTGAATGATTTAGGATTCTATGACAGGAATGGTTTCAATGAAGAACTTGACTGGTTATCACTTTTGCAGAAATGGTTATTTAAAATAATGCCTCTGTGTATTTGTTACCCTTAGATGGGGGATACTGTGTAATTGGATATGTCTGGACCTTGGGCCCTCTTTCCTTATTAAACATCCATTTCATAGCACTATTTCCCTTCCCTCCTTCCCCAGTTCACCCACTACCTCCCCATCCCCTTTCCAAATTCATGGATTAATGATAAAAAAGTTTCCTTAGCGTTTATGTTTATTTTAATGTGTTTATTGTGCACACAATAATATGTTTTTTAGTCATTTTTAGACATTTTGAAATAATGATCTTCTTCAAGGATATCTCCCCATTAGGCCACATTTTTTGAACTATAACCTGCAGTGTTAAGACCACACAGAAATATTTGCTAGCCAGGGCCCTCCCACGATCACATACCATGCTTGCATCTATATAAGCATGGGTTGCCCATCACTGCTCAATTCTTTTCTCACCGTCGATCATCCTCATTGGACCTGCTGAATTTATGGGCAGACTGGGTGGGCCAAGCAAACAATAATACCTGACAGGGTGGGTGGTATTAGGCAATACTGGACAGTCCAGGGGCATAATGTGGCCCGACACTTCAGGTGGAGGGCCTTATAGCCACTGGAAGGTCTGGTATTGCCCATATCACTCACCCTGGAGGGTATTACTGTGCTTAGAAAATAGACCCCGTGGCATTTTCAGATGGAATTTTTTTTTTAAATTAAGAAAAAGAGTTAATAAATATACTAATAATGAAGTTTAAATGTTTGTATGGTAAAGTAGTCCCTGTTTCTGTGCTGTGCCATCTGTTGTCCCCCTTTGCATTCTGTTGTACTTATCCCACCCAAGACATGGAGTTTATAGTTATTGTCACCACAGAAGTGTCTTTGCTTCTTTTTTTTTGTTTAAGCAATGTCTTTGCTTCTTTTTTTGTTTAGAAAATGTATATTCATTTTATATTCGTAGTAATTTTTGGGAGGGAGATGCAGTGTTACTTCATGCATGCTCAATGACATCACACCCAGAAGTATAACAGGCGTTAGAACGAGAAACTAATTTCTTTATTTTTTTTCTTCATTTTTATATTAAGTTTTGGTTTGCATTCTTATTTTTTCCTTCGTGTCATGGTCAGAGATTGATGTGTGGGGTTGGAGAGTGAAGCAAGGAGAAATGAGAGGTGGCTCCATGGAGGAGCGAAGAGAAATAACTGGCAGTTCCATGGATCATTTCGGAGACTGCAAGGTACTGTGGGAGCTGTGAGCCATGGCGCAGTGTAGGTACACAGCAGAAGTTTTATTTCAATATTGCAGAATAAATGAGAACAGTTCTTTTGCCCATTGATGGTTGATCTGAGGCTCTGTTTAGGCAGCTGGTACTAAATGAAGGAGCATAAGTGGACAATATATCTCACTAAGCGAGAGAAAAAAATGGTGGTGATTTTAAACTGAAAGGATTTTTTTTTTACCCAATTACAGAGCAGGGTTGGCACTATGATATTGCAGTAGGTTGGCATGCCAGTGACTTGTTATTTAGAGGGCTCTAACTGCTAGTTAATGTACCCCTGACAGCCAATCACATTTCTTGAATTCAGAAGCCCATTTTCTAAGTGGTTCTTATCTGCTGACAAAATCTATGAATCTATGAAAATGCCATCAACCTGGCCGTTGCCATTTATTCTTTATTTTACCTTCATATCAAGATCAGGAAATCACAAAAGCACTAGCTCTGCTTTGTTCTAGAGGGAAAACATTACTAGCTGAGAGTATTGCCCTTTGGCATGTCTTCTGCTAAATGGGTCCTTACCAAATGCTCTGCAGTAGTGGCAATAGCCCTTCACAGGAATGGCCTATATGTGTTCCCCTGTTTGAATGACTGGCTTCTGAAGGCCATCTTCAGAGAAGCTGTACTACATACTGTGTCTCAGACATGGCAGTTGTTCAGAGACTTGCAGGTCACAGAGAATGTGTTGAAATCTGTCTTGACTCCCTGCTGAAGACTACAATACATAGGGATAGTCTTGCACAGAGAAGAAATGTGCTTTCCTGATACAGGGCAGAGCAGACAATCTGACTGCCCCATGCAACAAGACAAAGCCAGTACCACACTACTGTACTAAAAAAAAATTTTAGTGTATAACAAAACATAAAAACATACTGCCAGCAGACTCGGGATGACAGAAAAACCCCAGCCAGTTTCGCTACTGATGCAACATCAGGGTTTTATCCTGAATCTGCTGGCGGTATGTTTTTATGTTTTGCTATACAATAAAAGGTTTTTTTTAGTGCAGTAGTGTGGTGCTGGTATGTCTTGTTGTATCCATTTGTTTTGCCATGCACACACTTGCAGTGGAGATGTCACTGTGGTTGCTGTAATCTGCCTGCCCAAGCACAGTTGGTATACAAGAGTCACTATGTCTCTGCAAGAACACTGTCTACTGGTTCTCATGTCTGCTGCCATAGTGACTGTGCCAATGGTCCACCTCCTTAAGAAAATCCCTCAGTGGACATGCAGGGTCCAATGGGACCAGCTGATGGATGAGCTGGACCAAATGGTTCTCATCACATCTCTGTTTCACTGAGCATTGCTATGGTGGATGGATCATGAACACCTATTAAAGGACATTCCATTCCTTACCAGCCCCTGTACAGATCCTCACCATGGATGCCTTGGGCTCTGCCTGGGGTGATCATCTTGGCCTTACTAGATGCAGGGATCATAGACCAAGTTACATATAAATGTTCGGAAAATTAGGGCTGTCCTGTATAGCCTCCAGGCATTTCAGGAGCCTCTTTGCCCTGGTCCTCTTTTAATCCAGACAAACAATGCCAGTGTGATGGATTACATCAGCAAACAAGGGGGCACTCACTCCTATTCTCTATTCAGGGAAGCAATGAAAGTGTAGAACTGGTCTCTGTCCCACAACCTATAACTATCAACTATGCATCTCTCAGGTCTCCAAAATGACTTGGCAGGCAGGCTAAGCAAGTCACAGTCGAGGATGATTCATGAATTGGAACAGCTGACTTCTGCGGTAAATTAACTCTTCATAAAATAAGATCTTCCAGAGCTGGACCTTTTTGCTTCCCCACACTATGCAACACTGCCATGTTTCTGCTCACTTGTTCTAGGGCCTGAAGTTTTTTGGCAAGACATGTTCTCTGTTTCTTGGAAAGGGAAAATTATATATGCATTTCCCCAATGCCTCTAATACAGAGGGTTCTGATCAAGCTGTGGGTGGAGAGTGCCACTCTCATCCTCATTGCTCCACTATGGCTTCACCAAATATCATTTGCACTTCTGCAGCAGATGGCAGTGGAGCCTCTTATCCCTCTACCTCTGTGTCAGAGTCTGCTGTCACAGGACAAGAGCTCCCTGTTCCATCTGAACCTGAAGTCCCTCCATCTGCATCCATGATTCCTGAAGACAAAGCCATTTCACATTCTAGAGTATCTCTTAAGGCTGCTGATATACTGATTGTGGCTAGAAAGCCTTCTACCAGACATACTTATTCCTGGAAATGGAAGTGGTTCACTTTGAGGGCTGCTTCCATGATATTGGACCAATTTACATGTTCCGTAAATGCTGTGTTGAAATACTTACTGACCTTGACAGACTCTGGCCTACAGTATTCCTCAATTAAGGTGCATTTGGTATCTATATCAGCTTTCTATGCCCTATTAATGATTGTACAGTTGTCCATTTAGAAGTATCCCTTACGTTTCTGAGAAGTATTCTCCATATGAAACCTCCCATCCATAATCCAGTCTCACCTTGGGATTGGAATTTTGTGCTTGAGAAATTGGCATTGGCTCCTTTTGAGCTGGCAATGAGTTGTGGCTTACGTTTCCTATAATGGAGAATGTTATTTTTAGTTGCAATCCCTTCTGCTTGAAGGATTAGCACATGGCTACAGTTCAGGGTAAATTGTGAATGTGCATTGAATTAGCTATACTATGAATGTGCAGTCAGCATTACAAATGTCTCATTTAGTTCTGAGAAGTACCCATAGCCTATTTTAATTAATTCCAGCATAGTAACAAAGTGTAAGTTAAAACTGAAGTCTCATTTAATTCTAAGAAGTACCCATAGCCTGTTTTAATTAATTCCAGCACAGTAACAAAGTCAGATTTAAAGCTGCTTCACTGAGTGCATGTAAAAAAATTTTTAAAAAAAAGGAGCTAAGTGAACTATATGTAAATGGCTGCAGGCTGGGACTATTCTGTTCTTAGACATAGCCCCTCCTCCATGCTACCTCCTTAAAACCCTCACCTGTTGTCTTGCTGCCTCCTCAGAACATCTGACCACAAGGTGGTCATGAGGGCATTGGAAGCCTCAGCCCTCCCCCATGCTACTGGATGACCCCCGCCGCATCACCTCAGGTACGGAACTCGAAAATCAGCAAGACCGAGATTTCAAGCCGTAGCCCCATCAACGCTACATGTCGGCTGCCCCACCACCCGCACCACCACCCTTGGTGACCCTCACACTTTATAGGAGGGATCACATGGTTGTAAAAACCAATCGGGGAACTTTTCCATTTGCAACTTATCAACCTAGGCCACTAGAGGCCATCACTGAAGAATTCTCCTTCTCAGACTACCTCATCATGCTGCAAATTTACTTAGTAATTTTTACTATCTAGGCAGCCCAGTGTCCCTCCCACCATCCACATACCTGGAGATGCTGAATTCTCATAGCATAAATTTAGTCCATGGTGCCCGCCTATCCTCCCATGCTACCTCCTCACCGGGGATGCCTCCCAAGCTTACACCCCACAATAGCTGGGTTGGCCTTTCCATCCTTCCATCCTCCATACATGCTGGTTGACTACCCTTAAAAGGCACTGCACAGATCCCCTCAGTGCATACCCCATGACTACAACCCCTAACTTCTCGGCAAAAACTCCTGTGGGTCATACCAAAAACTAAAATTCTATTAACGCTACTGCTGCTGCTAGCTGGGGATATATAACCAAATCTCAGTCCAAGCCATCTTGGGCAACCCTCCTCCACTGCAGGTTGAAACTCCACCTGTCCTCTCCTCCTCCCTTGGGGCTTAAAAACAGTCCACTTAAATACTGTAGTAGTGGCTGATGAATTCAACACCTCCTTCACAAACTGTATCTCGTCACTCTTGTCCACACTCCCCCCCGCTCAGTGCAATCTCACTGCCCCCCTGCTCAGGATGCCCCTTCTCCTTCCTCCTTCTCCTTTCATCAGGTTACCCTGTGAAGTTCTTAAGGCCTTACTCAACCTAAATCTTTCCAAAGGCAAATGCCCAATGGGTTCAGACTCAAAAATGCTCTACCTCCTGGATCCTGCCATAGCCACCCCTCTGGCTTCTCTGCTCAACAAATCCTTCTCGCTCACCTCTATCCCCACTGATTGGAAGCATGACATGGTCATACCCCTCCCTAAAGGTGGTGATCCACCACCCCTGGCAACTATCACCCAATCTCCCTCCTACCTATACTAGCTAAACTCCAAAAGCACATAGTCCTAACACAACTCTCCTCCTTTCTTGAATCCACTTCCTTCTTCTCACCTTACCAGTCTGGTTTCAGGAAGTCTCACTCCACCGCCACCTCCCTCCTAAGACTCACTGACCACATCCTCACTGGGATGGATAAAGGCCATATCACCGCTGCCATTTTCATTGACCTAGCAAAGGCTTTCAACACTGTCTCACACTCCCTCCTCCTGACCATACTCTCCCATGCTGGTGTCTTTAGTGAGGTTATCAGCTGGTTCTACCCTATCTGGTGGGTCGGTCCCAGTCAGTCAGAGTTGGCAACTCCACCTCTGCTCCCTTATGTGTTACTGCTGGTGTCCCCAAGGCTTGGTTCTTGGCCCGATTTTGTTCTCCATCTTCCTAAACGACCTGCCTTCAGCCTGCCCACACACATCCATTCACATGTATGTGGACGACACGGTACTGTATACATCCGGCCCCTCTTCCTCTGCTGTGGAGACCAGACTTCAGCAGGACCTCAATAATGTTCAGCTCTGGTTTTGCTCTAATCAGCTTTTTCTAAATGGCAAGAAAACAGTCTCCATGACCTTTGGCACAAGGTAGAGACTATCTCAGCTTACCTCCTCTCCCACCCTTCACACCCTTGATGGGACTTCTCTGGAGGCCTGCTCCTCCTTTAGATATTTTTGGGTCTGGCTTGACCAGCACCTCAACTTTTCTACACACATTGAAGCCATCCATGAAAAGCGTCACCCTGATTGGGCACCTTATACCGCAGCCATGGTTGCATCCTGCTGCAGGCACGCCATGCAATTGTGTAGAAAATGATTCTCCCCATATTCGACTACAGCAGTGAAGTCTACAGTGCTGCTTCTAAGTCCTACCTACCTAGCCAGACTGGACCCACTCTTCCACTCATTCTGTCTTTTCACTCTGGACTGTCCCACTACCCACCACTGCACCCTTTACCAATCCCTGGAACTCCCCTTGCTCCAGGATCAGAGGCAGTCTCATGGTGTTAGATTCACGGCCAAGTTCTGGACCAAGTCACTGCCACCTTACTTTGCCTTGCCTCATTCCTAACATCTCCTACCCCCCCTGGATACCCACTCAGGAACCTTGACAGCCAATCTTAGTTGGTCCAACATGGGTCCACCATGGTGGGACAAGCAGCCTTTAGCTACTGCATGCCAAAACTGTGGAACTCCCTCCTCATGGATATTCACCACACCTTCTCTAGCCAGCACCTCAACAACCTTATTAATGCGCACTTCTCCCCCTCCTGTTTATGTGCATAAGAAGCATTTCTGTCAATAGAATCGAATCCTCCCATTAGTATGTACCAAGTGACGCACTTCTGCTCTTTACCGCTATCGAAAGCTTATGGAAACAGGTCTCCATTCATTTCAGCTTAGGCAAACCAGAGGTGATCTTCTGTTTCTGTGCAAAATACTACAGTCATCTCTATTAATGAATCAGTGCAGCACTAACTTGGCACATAGGAAACTAGTACCCAGACTTCACAACAAACAACTAATAGCAAAGCAAGAACAAACAAAAGATTACAGTTCTTTTCAGTAAGAACCTCAAGGCTCTGGAATAAACTCCCCCAGGAGCTAATTGATAGTAACACCTTTGATTCCTTTAAAAATGGTATAGACAGATGGCTCTCAGACAATTTTCACTGGGTCTAATTTTCCTACTTATGTGGGGGACAGTCTTGATGGGCCAAGGCCTTCTTCTGTCCTTACTTACCTAGTAAACCTAGTAGTAAAATCTAGTAAACCTAGTCTAAGCACCAACTGTAAACAAACAATCTGTATAGTTGCATTCTGTTCAGATGTATACTAAATGATGCCCTTTTGTACTATCGTGTTGTGTTAATCCTACTGTAATGTAATATTCTGTATGCTTATTTTGATACTATTGTAAACTGTTTCTATTGTACTATCCACTACCCCTCTCCTGCAGGACGCATCCAGAATCGAGCAGTAGTCTGCTAAGCATGCCTTCCTGATAAAACTTTTAATTAAATAAATAAATAATGTGTGAGCTTCCTTATTTGAGTTTTCACTAAGACAGATTCTCTTTCCATACAAATCCTGTTTCTACCAAAGGTGGTATCTGAATTTACATTGAATTAAATGATACACCTTCCTGTTTATTACTCTGAGCATTCCAATAAGGGTGAGGCACTGCTCCATACTTTGGATGTACAGTAAATAAAATACTCAGATACTATGTTACTCATATCAAGAACTGCAGAAGGTCCTCTCAGGTTTTGTTGCATTTGCCCCTGGGAAAGAAGGCACCCTGTGTCTACATAGTGCCTACCCATATGGCTGTCATATTGTATTACATTCTGTTACAGGAAGTATGGTGAGGAACTTCCTGGTGCTGGTCATGGTCCAGTTCAGTTCAGTTTTATCTGAAGGGATAACAACCATTGAGCAGGCTCATTCACAAGTCGGTCCCTTATGCATTCAAAGATGACAAAACACTAAGGTACATTGCACATTGACAAAAAAGTAAATTACAGTGAACAATTGTGAGACATTAGTAGATGCAATGAACAGTGAGGATGTACCATTATAACAACAAAAAGTAAAACACCAGTCACAGTGAGAAAAACAATGAGCACAGGAAGCATAATAAATGCATAATACAACTTTTGTCATAATTTTAGTAAGAACTGGTTAGAAGATAGAGACAGGATCTAGGCAGGACAGTATTTTGTAGTTAGTAGCAGTGATAGGCTTCTATGGTAGTATTACTCACAATGGAGTTGAATGCATTGAGGGGTATCAGATTTTTTTAATTTAAGTGTACTTTGGAGTTTATTTCAGGCCGATGGGAGGACATAGCTCCTGGCTGACTTGCCAGCTTGGGTACGGGTTTCGGGATTTCCAATGAAATATCGACATTTATTTTTTTTTTTACTATATTTTTATTAAAAGATTAGAGTACATTGGTTTGTATAGAACACAGTATACAGCATTACATCACAAAATCATGATTTCAATACAGATCAGGCTGACTTCAGATAGAAGCATTAGTGGAGTATACAGTACATGATAAACACAAGAGTATGTAATAGAATTGCAATAAGAGCCTCTCAGCATTAAAATTGTCTAATTCATGGTATAATATCCTGTCTATGCTGCATGAGCCATATTATCCACTTATTCCAGAAAAGCCTAGTCACAGTCTCCCACCTATGTAAGATTGCTGTTATTTTCTCCATTGTGTAAATCTCTTGTACAGTGTTCTCCCAATTGGTTACAACTGGGGGTGCTGTCTGTAACCACTTCCATGAAATCCCCTTTTTGGCTGCTAGAAGTAATATTACCAGTAATTGCTTAGACTGTATATTCTTGACCCCTTCGGGGAACCAGTGTAGGAGTGCCTGCCCAGCAGTAAGGCCTGGGAGCTCCGGAAAAAGTTGTTTCAGACCGTGTTCTATTTGTGCCCAGTATTGAATAAGTACCGGACATCTCCAGAATATATGTATATGGTCTGTCCGGGTCTCTCCATATAGTCTCCATCAGTGAGTTCCTCCCCTGGTCCCATATTTCCCTGTGATAATGGGCGTATTAAAAAAATTAACAATACATTTCCAGCGAAATTCCTTCCAGACATGTGATCTAGTTCTAGTTATCTTATGCTGTATACTGTAAATCTGATCCCAGTCTGATTCAGGAATCTCCTGTCCCAAATCTGCCTCCCAGGAATTCTGTATTTTCACTAATGATTTATGTCCCTTTCGGTGGAGAGCACGGTACAACTCTGACATAATATGATCAGGGATCTGTCTAGTCTGGGTGCGTATAATTGTTTGCACCAAGGGGTGAGCTTGAATCAGGTCTCAGTGTATTTCACATCTCTGGGTTATATATTGACGAATTTGAAGATAGCGGAAAAAAATACTTCCTCCCTAACTGATATGCCTGTTATGCCTGGGCAAAGGTTATGAAAGATCCCTGCTCTTACCATCGGTATATACATTTCAGACCCTGCCTTTTCCAAGCATCAAATGTAGTATCAGTAAAGGCTGGAATAAATAATGGATCATATACTGGGATCAACAATGCACAAGCAGAAAAGTTAATATCTAATGTCCCTACCAGCCTCCGACATTCAGTGACAGCAGCTTTAGTATAAATTGATTGGATGACTTCTAATCTATAATTCCTTTGAGTATAGGGGGAACCCATACTTCTTTCTATGGCTTCCTGCTGATCATTTAGCTCTAAGGTTTTCCAACGTGATATTATGGTCATATCCCACAAATGTAGGGCATGCGCCATATGGGCTGAAAAATAATATGTCTTCAAATTCGGAAGGGCCAGGCTGCCCTTAATCTTGAGGAGTTGAAGCAAAGCATAAGCCTTCCTAGGTCTTTTCCCATGCCATATATATTGGGAGAGTATTCTATCTCAACTTTTAAAACATTCCAGGGGGAGACGGACAGGAAGGTTCTGGAACAGATAAAGAAATCTAGATTGTATCATCATTTTGACAGAATATATTCGTTGTATTAAAGGTATTGCAAGATCATGCCAGCGTTGTAGATCACTCTTTAATGTCTTAATTGGGGGGGGGGATTCACATCATATAGCCTTTTAAGATCCCGGGGGATAACAATTCCCAGGTACCGAAAATTTCTAGTATCCCATTTTAAAGGGAATAATGATCTGGTGCTATTGTCTGGACTATATCTCCAGCTAAGCACCTCAGTTTCGGCTGTGTTTAGTTTATACCCAGATAAGGATTCTATATCCTGTAGGAGTGTAGATAATCAGGGGAGAGAGGATCCTGGGGATGTTAAGTAGATCAGTAAATCATCAGTGTAAAACGCTGTCTTATGTTCTATCCCACCCTCTGACAGGCCGGATATCTCCTCAGGTTTTCGTATTGCTTCTGCTATGGGTTCCACATATAGGGCGAATAGAAGAGGGGATAAAGGGCAACCTTGTCGTGTACCTCTATATAAAGTGAATCGCTCAGAATAGGAGCCGTTTTCTTTAACTACTGCTTGGGGGGATGTATAGAGATCCTGCACCAATTGTAGAAATCTAGGGGGGGAGCCAAACCTCTCCAAGGTATAGTATAAAAATTTCCATGACAGTCAGTCAAAGACCTTTTGGACATCCATACTCAACTATAAAAATGGAATAGACCTCGCCTCCACTCTTTCTAACAGATATAAGGTTCTTTTGATGTTATCTGAAGTTCTTCTTGTGGGGACAAAGCCTGTTTAGTCCTTATTAATAATATTGGATTAAAGGGTCTCTAGACGATGTGCTAAAATACTTGCATAGAATTTATAATCCTGGTTTAGGACTGCTATAGGTCTGTGGGATTTGCAATTCAAAGGGTCCTTTCCTGGCTTTAAAATTGTTGATATATTTGCATAATGCCAAGGGGGGGGGTTGTATCTTGGGACTGTAGGTTATTAAATAGTGTCTGTAAGGTAGGAAATACAATTTTACCAAAGCTTTTATAGAATTCAGAGGTGATGCCATCCTGACCAGAACTCTTCTCTGCCTTAGCTCTTTTAATCACCCTCTGTATATCCTGTACTGTAATTGGTCAGAGTAAAAGGTCCTTTCAGTGAGGAGTTATCTGAGGTAGACCCAAAGACTGAAAAAAGGCCATGTATTTATCTTCTGATGGTTTCGGGTCCTGGGTATAAAGGGAATTATAAAATTATCTAAATCCCTCTAAGATTTGCTTAGTACTAGTTAAGAGGTGTTTAGTTTGAGGGTGCCTAAACTGGGTTATAATTCCCCTAAATCTTATTGATCTCAGTCTGGAGGCTAATACCCGAGAAGCCCTAGCCCCCCCATAATAATTTTTGTCATACATATAATTAGGTCTGTTCAGTTTTATATGTGAGTAAGTCTTGTAATTTATTTTGGATCTGGGTTATATGTTGTTGGGCCGCTCTATCTCCTTGCACGTGTGCTTGCTGTCAAATTACAAGTTCGGCTTCCAATTGTCTTTGCTGCACCTCCCTAGCCCTCTCCTCCCTAGCTGTAAACTGGATGGTATCTCCTCTAATTACTGCTTTCAATGTGTCCCATAGTATTCCTGATGTAATCTCAGGGGACTGGTTTTGAGCTATGATTTCTGGAATACGTTGAGTGATAAATTCTACCTATTTCCAATTTCTTAATAGAGAATTATTAAAACGCCACTGTGTGGACTGTTTTTTTCTGAAAAGTTTCCAGTTCTAATACTAATGGGGCATGGTCTGTCAGCAAAATAGGGAGTATAGTCACCCGATTCACCAGATCCTTATGTTCTGCTGTAATTAAAAGATGGTCTATATGGGAGTAAGTATGATGGACCATCAACTTATGGGTATATACTCTACTTCTCAGTTTACTGAGTATCCAGGTATCGACTAGGCCCATTTCTTTAAATAATCTCCAGCCATGTCTCTGGCCAGGTGTCATATGTGGAGTGCTAGGGCTTGAGCTATCCTTCCCTGGATCCATCAAGAGGTTCAAGTCCCCACCTACCACTAAAACTCCCTGTTTAACATGGATAATTTTGTCTCTCAGGGTTTGATGTGTTTGTGGGTTTGAACCCGGAGGGAGATAGATACTAGCCACTGACCATTGCCAGTGTACCCTCTCTGTTGGAATATGAGGTCTCTAGTTGGAATGCTGAATTGTTAGGGATTAATATTGCCACTCCTCTTCTTCTATATGAGTGGTGAGAGCTTGCCACAATGATTTGCATCCCAAATTTCATCAGCTTTTGATGCGCAGTTGAGGTCATATGAGTTTCCTGCAGTAATATAGTATAGGGGTACAATTTTTAAGGTAGGATATCACCTTGCCTCTTTTAATCAGGCCCCCCAAGCCATTCACATTCTGAGAGACTAATTTATTTTTTGGTTTTGGGTCATAATGGTTGCAAAAATAGGTCACAATCCTCCTAAGCCAACCCCCCACCCTTCCATCCACAGCCAACTGGTCCAATATCCTGCCTGCACTGTTATAAATGTATTTCCCTCTCTTAGTGCACTCCAATCTAAAACTTTTGTATAATATTGTAGAAATAGTACAGTCTAACAACAATGACATCCTCTGCACTGATGTCTGAGTCTAATCAATGTAGAATAAACTATATACAGTTGTAGCACACAGACTTCCATCCCCTTACAAACTTCAGGGGGGGCAGCAACTAAAAATAGAAGCCACTATTGGGATTGCACTCCTTGCAAAATGCGCCTCGGGGTTCAGATTACCCCTATCTGTAGAGATGTAGATATAAACAGAAAATGGGATTAGCAGGCATTTCACAATTAAAGAAAAAATTAAAATGGTGCAATAAAGTTTTATTCTCTATAAGTCTCTTATTTCCCCCTGCTGGCCTTCAAATAAGGAGGGTTATAGGGCCATTATTGTAAAAGAGTCCTCCATGGATTCTGCCCTGTTACTTCTTACAGTGAGGAACTTAAATATAAATTAACAAGTCTACAGGTCATTAGAGGTCAGAGAGGAGGGCCAGGGCCTGACTGGGGTAGCCAACCCACCACCATCACTACCAGGGTCCAGGGTCTACTCCCCGGATATAAGCCCCCCCGCATAGTGGCCACCATCATTCAACAGTACCCTTCCCATCTGGGCTGCTACATTTAATCAAATGTAAACACTCTCAGGAGGCATGGAGGGAGCAGACATCCCTTGCCAGACTATGTTTAAACACTATTCGCAGAGTCACTCAACGGTCCCACCCTCCTCGGTGATTAGGGCTAGGAAACCCTTAGGATCCCCAATCGATAGGCCTCTGGCTGCTCAGACATTTTTAATAGAGGTCTCCCCCGGGTTCGGGGGACTACTCCCCCATCCCCTAAGGGGCAGCCAGATAAGATTTTGTTCCAAAAATCAGCTATTCTGAAGCTTTCCGGGGCATCCTGTAAGATCCAATGGTTCCAAATTAGCCCCTCCGAAGGGGAGATCCAGTACTGATCACTGCCATAGGCCATCTTTTCAGTGTCTGCACCACATTCCCCCAACATCACCTCAAGTGCACGATACAACAGCCCAACAGCAGTCTTACTGCTTTCTCTTGTTAATGTTAATGGCAGACCCTGCAGTGGGGAACACATCCGAGCACCCCCCACTCAGCCCATAGGTCTGGCTCCCCAGCCAGCCCCAGCATGCACCTTCCGACCTCATATGCTGTAAAATAAAGATTTTCCCAGTTTCAGGCAATATTTCTGCCAAACTGATAAAACAGTTGTTTCACTGAGTCCAAGGCAGCTTGTTGTGACTGTGGGTCCAGCGATCTTCGGCAAAACATGGTTGCCTCTTTCCCCACTGAACACCCTGGAAAGTTCACTTTGGTTGGGAGTTCATATCCCCTGGTTACTAAATCTACAAGAGCATCCTGAGCTGAACGGTAATGTTGCTGTCCATTGGGGTATTGAACCTGAAGCCTGGAGGGATATGGGGTGTGAAACTTCAACTTTAGGCCCCTCAAAATTGGGAACAGTCGTGTATATTCCCTGCAGCACTGCATTGTTGCAGGGGCATAGTCATTATCAAAGTATACTCTGTTGGATTGATAAAAGTCTTCCCCTTAGTCCAAGCCTTCCGTAGCAGCTCTTCTTTAGTGGTTTACCTCAGGAAGCGTATTATTATTGAGCGGGGTCTTATTCCCGGTTGTGAGGGTGGAGAACCCAAGGCTCTGTGGACTCTTTCTATATCCAACTCATATTAAAGGCTCAGATTCAGAACTTTATGAAGTAATGATGGTATGAACATGTTGTTATTGTTTCCCTCACTCCCCTCCGGTACTCCATATAGCCTCAAATTTCTACGTCTATGCCTGTTTTTGGCATCCTCTTGCCAGTCTCCACAGGCTTGGCATATTTCCATGATCTGTGAGACTGTGGCCTTGCTATTTCCTTAGAGGCCTCGGACTGTGCAAGTTGCTCCTCCTCCACTGTGACCGTCCGCTGCTGTAGTTCGAAAATGTCTGCTCGGGCCTGCTCCGGCTCCCTTTTAAAGTCCTTAAAATCTAACTTAATTTCTTTAAATTAGTGTAAAATCTTATCTAACATGTCCCCCATCTGTTTAGTAGATTGTGATTTTTGCTTGCCTTTGCATTTAGATGTATTGCGCAGCGTGAAGAAGCAGGCCTGAATGGTATTGCTGGAGTCCGATGCCTTGTGGTCTGAAGGATCTGGATCCACAGGTAAACTGGAAAATCTGTTCACCCGCTCTTGTAGCTTGTTCATTGCCATGAAAGTTGTAGTTGCCTGAGGTTAATTTTAATGGATTATTGGCCGTGGTTCTGGTTTGAAAAGCAGGGGGATCATGGAGCGGGAGCGCTAAGTCGCCATTACAATCAGAGGCTGCACCGGAAATCCCTCACATTTTCTTAATGCATAGGAGCTTTGAGAGCGATGCAGGGTAGAGGATATGCATGGAGGCAACTTGTTCAAGACAGCTTTATAGACCCAGTTGTAAATATGGAGAAGGCTCCTGGTTGATAGTGAGATCCAACTCAACTCTTTGTATAGTGTGCAGTGGTGTGTTCTAGCCGGGGCATTAGTAATAAAGTGTAGAGCCCAGTGATAAAGGGTGTCCAGAGTGTGAAGGCTAGAAACTGTACAATTGTTATAAATTATATCTGCATAATCAAGTAACGGCATGAAGATGGCCTGAAACAGTCTAGTTCGTGAATCCTGAAGGAAGAGGGATTTGTTCTGATAAAAGAACCCCAGTCTCTGCTTCAGTTTTTTGGACAGTGAATCAATGTGGGGAACAAATGTCAAGTGAGAGTCCAGTAAAAAACCTGAATAGTTGATATAATTATTTACAGCCTCCAGCTTATCACCAAGGAGGGTGGTAATAGGGGTAACATTACTGTAGTCTAGCCTCGCTGCAGCTGTCTTAGGCAGATGGAAACACATTACCTTAGTTTTTTTTTTTTGCATTTAATAGTAATTTTGCTAAGATTAAGTTTTGCTGTAGCTGGTTAAAGTCAGACTGTAGTGATGAAATGGCTTGGGAAAGTGAGGGTTTAGAGGTATACAATACCATATCATTGGCTAAGAAATGAATTTTTGAGTCCAAGATGTTCTTGGTTAGGTTGTTAACATAAATCAGAAATAACAGCGTACCTAAAATGGACCCCTGGGGAACCCCCCCCTTTGTAGGGGGAGCAGGGATGAGAGGCAGTCATTTATTTTTATTTGGTGTTGCCTATCCTCCAAGTAACTGGCAAACTAGTTAGTTGCATTAATGTTGAATCCCAGCTGTTTAAAGCTATCAAGAAGAAGTAGATGGTCCACAGTATCAAAAGCCTTGCTCAAATCCAAAAATACAGCTGCTGTAACTAGTTTACTATCGATCACCTTTATCCAGTCAGTTATTACTTTAGGCAATGCAAAAGCTGAGCTGTAGAATAGTATGAATCCAGCCTGCAAGGGATTGACTAGCTGGTGTTTGTCCAGGAAGGCTCCTATGTGGATGCTAACAAGCTTGTCCAGCAATTTTGATAAGACTGGTAGAATTAAGATAGGCCTATAATTATTTAAATCACAGGAGTCCCCTGACTTAAATAAAGGTAAGAGACAGGCTATCTTCCATACTTGCGGTACGCTGCACTGGGTTAAAGATAGATTAAATAAGTGAGTAATTGGAGCTATGAGGTAGTGATAGCACAGTTTTAAGAAGTAGGGGTCTATATCAAAAAATTAGAACTCACAGTTAGAGCTGTGTGGAAAGGGAAAATTCTGAATCTGTGGAATTTCACTGAATTTTCACTAAAGTCCATGAAATTTCATGGAATTTCATTGGAATTTCAATGAATTTTTAAAATTTAGTTATTTGATTATAACTCAGCCACCATTTAAGTTAGAGCTCTGAAGTTTGTAATATATACTCCTGAGTCAATGGCCACTAACAAGCCAACAATCATGAAATTCAGATGGATAGTTTAAAAATCATAGGTGCTCAAAGTTTGTCATTTTATTGTTTGTGCAAAAGTTCATGAACATTTTTATTTGCATATACCGTAACTGTCTATTGAGTCAGTGATCTTAAATTTGGCATGATTTCATGATGATGGGTGTTCTAGCAATGTGCCAAATTTCATGACAATATGATACATTGTATCAAAATTAGATGTGCTTAAAATCTGTCATTTTATTTTTTTCAGGAATTTTCAAGAAAAAATCCATCTGCATATAACTCAGGTACACCTTTGGAGCTAGGCATGTGTAAATTAGTACACATAACCTTTCTGTAATGCTTATAGAATGATCTAAATATGGAGAGAATTAGATAAGAGATTTTTAAGTTACTGGGCTTCAAAACTTTACTATGTAAATATTTGCAAAACTTTGTGAAAACTATCAAAAATGTTGATGTGTATAACTTCTCTGCTCTTGCATGCATAGAGTTAACATTTGACATGCATATCCATAGTTAGTGTATCCTGGTGTCTAACACAACTGGATAAATTGGTTAAGCAGATTTAATTTTGCAGAAGAAGAAAAAAAAGATTAGCAACATTTTCGCACATATTTATGATAGCATATACTGTAGATGAAGCATCCAGAATTTTTTTGTGAAATTTAACATTAACAATGCATATATCACTATTTCATTTGATAAGCTGGCATAAGCTTTTTGCAGTCCTACTGTTCCTCTCTGGGTGACTATCCTCCCCTTCTCTTTTGGTATAGCCAGATTGACACAGTAGAACTACTGACCCCACTGATATCCTCTTTGTTCTTTACAGTAACAAACTCCCATAAAACATGAGTCACCTACTTCTTTTCCTATTGGCCTACCCTGTTGGAATAGCCAGAATTCTTTCTTCCTGCTGCCCAAGACATTGCCTTCCCCCGCTACATCTTTTTGAGTACCTCTAAGTCCTGGACTTGCATGTACACTAGGCTCCCTTGATCATACATTTACTGTATGCGATCCTTAAATGTCCAGCATTCAGGTTGGAATTGTTGACACTGTGCTTTCTTGCTTCAACCTGGGGGTCTACCATTGTTGTGCTACACAGCTCAGCTGTCCATTTCTTGGTGAAACCATGCATCTAACTCCAGAACCTGGTGACCCCCTTCACTACCTGCCTCTTATACTCCTATCCTTTAATTAGAATTCCCCAGATAAGGCTGAGTGAAATTAGAAAA
Source organism: Neoceratodus forsteri (assembly GCA_016271365.2). Classification (NCBI taxonomy): domain Eukaryota; kingdom Metazoa; phylum Chordata; order Ceratodontiformes; family Ceratodontidae; genus Neoceratodus; species Neoceratodus forsteri. The sequence goes on from CM057455.1 coordinate 1,233,500,115, forward strand.
TTCCAGTTTTATGGAATTTATCATGAAATTCTACAATTTTCACAAAGACCCATGGTATTGACTTTAAGTTCAGATGTTATTTTACAATTTCTCACAGTAAGCAATTAATAAAATTGGCACACAGTCTTCTTGTAAGGTATATGAACCTGCCAAATTTAATGGAATTGCATTCACTAGTTTTAAAGTTTCAGGGGTTTATAAATTTGTAGTTTACATTCTTGCAAAATTAAATTTTTAAATGTTTTGAACATTTGACTACTTTTAATTTAATCCAGTTTAAAGCTACAAATATGAACTTTTTCAGAAATGACCATGTGGTATATTAGTTTAAATGTTTCAACTCTGGTTAAATTTGGATATCTACAGTAGTTTTAAAATTAGAGGGAACTAACCAAAATTAAAATATTCGCAACATGTTTGGCAGGCTATAACTCAATCCCATTTAAAGCTAGAAATCTGAAACTATGTACATATACAAATGCAGTGATAACTCGTATACTTGTCAGTTTTTGTAACAGCTCAATGACTACTATCAAAATGATACTGAAATTACAGAAATCCAAATAGTGGCAAATATTTGGGTACCTATAATTAAGTTCCTAATGAAGCTTGTGACTTATAACATGGGCATATATGCATTCTAGGAGCTTCTCTAAATCCTCATATTGTGGAGAAATGTGGATAAGAAAGTTTAAAATGATCTCAAAATAACTGAAAATTAAATGTTGATTAAATGTTTGGCCATCCATAACTCTGCAGCCTTTCAATAGAAACATCTTAAATTTGGTACACTGATGTAAGCCACTGCGTACTGTTTGGGTTATAAATTTGGTGTTATTTGGATGCATATATGTAAAATTACATCAAAATAACTGACATTTTAAAATGCTTCAAAATTCCACAGAATAGTCACAAAAATTTTGCAGAATTCTGTGGAATCAGAATGGTCATTCTGTGGGCAGAATTTTAAGTTCCACACAGCTCTACTCACAATCAATTTGGTGATACAATGCTTCAGTCTTCTATAGCTAGAACTTGGAATAAGTTGCCAGACACACTGAAAAATATAACTTCTCTTAATCTGTTCCTAAAGGAATTAAAAAGGTTTTTGCAGCATACTTGTGATTGTTTTAGATAGAGTAATGTATTTTAATGTGAACTGTGTTGTATGAGAGTGATACAATATGTAATTGTATGGGAGTTTGTTTATGGTCTTGTTCAGAGTAACTGTTGAAAATAGGGTCTCACCCTAACAATATACTGCCTGTATAAAAATACACATTCATTCATTCATTCATTCATTTTCACATCATCTGCTCTGGCACTCTTTTTAGTGTCAAGCCGAAGCAACTGTTCTTCAACCTGCTTATAGGTGATTTCAGAAAAGGTAAAAAGGGCATAGAGCGGTGAGATGTCTATCACTGATGAGTAAGGGGTATTGTGCCATAATGCAGCTGCCTCAAAAGAATCGAAGGCAAGCCCTGCCATTGCAAAATGCTCATTTAGCTTGGTAAGTATGAATCTTTATTTGTTATGGATGTGCCCTGATTAATTATTTTAACTGGCAGAGTTGGGGGGCGCTTTGCTTCCCTCAACAGTTTTGAAAGTACACCAGATCTTTGCTGAATTTACTTTTGCTGATTCAAGTATATTTAAGTAGTATGACTCTTTTGTGTGTCTAATCAGTTCAGTGCAGGCATTACGACTTGCTCTAAAGGCATTCCAGTCGGCAGGGGATTTGATCCACTGAGCGGTTGCCCACAATTTATCCATGTTGTGCAGGGCTTTCCTAATATCCCCATGAAACCAAGGGCAGGATGCTTTCTTAATTCTATGGATCCACATCAGGAGTCCAACAGAATTTATGTCGAACACCCCATCAGCGACACCGGCAGGTCAATTGCATTCCGCAGTCGGCTGCCGGTTCACTATTTGTTTCTTTGTTTTCTTCGGGGGGCTTCGCTCCTCGAATCCTCCATGTGGGGGACTGCACTACCCCCACTTAAGGATTCTCAACTCCAGTCAGAGCTGATTGGGGGGTGCAGGACCCCTGACAGACAGCACTGGGTTCCAGCGGGTCTCCCAGCGTGGCTAGGCACTGTAGTTGCTGTGGGGGACCTCGCTGGTGAAATGTCACTGTGAGGGGGGGTAACCGTAATTCTATAGCTAGTCATAGGGGCATGCTTGTTAATAATAGCAGTGAGAGTAGAATTGAAGATGTAAGCTGCTTCCTTAATAGAACTGGCTAAGTAGAATTCTTGCCAATTAAAGTCTCTTAGGTTGGCCATGAAATAAGCAGGGTTAAACTTCTTGAAGGATCTCTTAGTGATAAATTTGCTGACAGATCCAGGTTTACAGTATGTAAGTTTCTAACACACACTACAATGTTGTGGTCACTCAAGGCATTGTGTAATGTGGCTTCATGAGTAATTTTGTGAGTCCCATTCATTAGGATTATATCTAGGAGGAAACCCAATAGTAGTTTGTGATGTGGCCTAGTGACACCTAGGTTTCTAGGTTTATTGGACAAAAAGGGATTGTCCCCTACATAGGTGGGTCACACTTACACCATTAGATGCTTAAAGTAGAATAATCTATCAAGTGCATTTTTAAATTTATTTAAATTGTCGATTTCAACTACCACTTGTGGCAATCTATTCCAAGCTCTGATGGTTCTTAAAGTGAAATAGTGATCCCTTTTATTGGTTGAAGCCTCCGGAACAATCAATTTTTATTATGGGATCTAAGGTTATTTCTAGTCATACTATACTCAAGGTTGCATTGTTTACTTAGGCTCGGTGAATTCAACATTTTAAAAAATAATAATAGGTCACCTCTCTGGCATCTCTGTTGTAAGGAAAAAAGACCATTTTTTTCTAACCTTTCTTGATAGGTCAGACCCTTCGATTTAGAAATCAATTTGGTTGTGGCTCTCTAGACAGCCTCAATCTGTTTGATGTCCTTAACCAGGTAGAGTGACCAGACAGGGGACCCATAATCCAGAATGGGCCTGACATAGGTTTTGTAAAGTGGGATAATGCATTGTTCTGATTTACAAATTAATATACGTTCAATTCTTCTAACAATACCTTTAGCTTTCATGGTCATTATTTTACAGTGGTGTGAGGATGTTAATTTGTTATGCATCCTGATGCCTAGGTCAGATTCTAATGTAGATGTTTTAAGAATGGAATTATTCAATATATAACTGTAATTAGGGTTGTTTTAACCATAGTGTATCACCACAGATTTTTCAATATTAAGAATCATTCCATTCTTTTTAGCCCATTCCTCAGTTTTGTTAAGGTCATTGACAATAGTAGGGTGCTAATAGAATGTGTCCACTTATCTGCCTAATTTTGTATCATCAGCGAATTTCAATACATAGTTATGGATGTTATAATTCATATCACTAATGAATATGCCAAACAGTGTCGGGCCCAAGACAGAGCCCTGAAGGACTCCACTTGTGACCATTTTTTCATTTGATAGACATCCATTTATTCTTACTCTCTGGACACAATTTTGCAACCAGTTCTTGATACATCTTAACAGGTTTCTGCAAAAAAAAAACAAAGTCCCTAAGTTTTGCAATTAATGTATTGTGAGGAACCTTGTCGAACACCTTGGCAAAGTCCAAAAGAATTACATCTGTAGGGTCCCCTTTATCCAGTCTTTTACTCACAAGCTCATAGAAAGCTGCCAAATTGGTTATGCATGAGCTTCCCTTTTTGTACCCATGTTGGCAATTATCCTCCAATCCTAGCAATATCATTTCATTTTCGAGATTCAGCTTCACTAATCTTTCCATTATTTTGCATGCAATGGAAGTTAGACTAATGGACCTATAATTTTCAACCCTCCATTTACTTCCCTTTTTAAATATTGGGATTACTGTTGCATTGCACCAGTCTTGAGGGACTTCCCCTGTTGCCAGGGATTTGTTGTAAATAATAGACAAGTGATAGGTTATATACTTAGATACTTCTTTTAAGAGTCTAGGGTTAATATCATCAGGGCCTTGACTGGTACCTGTCTTTATTTTCTTTATCTCTACCTCAACTTCTTCAACCATGAACTGGTAATTTCTGGCATCACCAATATCTACGATATTTATTACAGTTTTCTTAGGAGCATATACTGAACAAAAATAATTATTAAAAGTATCTGCCACCAGGCCATCCTTATCTATAATTTTGTTTTTGAGAGACTAGGACCAGCACCCCTGTTGATGTTTTACTGTGAAAATTAGTGTATGAATGCAGTATTTTTTTTTTACAACTCTTTTTACATCACCAGTGCACTGAGGCATCTCTCAGAGGTGCCTGCTTGACTCTCGGCCCCTGCTACTCCCCACCGTGATGCTCCAACACTGACTCCCTCCCTTTGAGGGATTTTCCAGTGCCCTGGATCACCCCCTGAGGCAGGGCCCACCTCTCCTACCTGGCGGTGTCTGTCTGAAATTGGAGGGTTCATCTCTCTCTCTCTGGGGGTCAGCCATGGGTTGTCGGTGTGGGCATCTGGTGTTGGGGATGTGAGGGAGGTCCCAGAGGCCCTCGTCTTCTCCTCAGTGTGCCAGGGTGTTTTTTCTTCAGTTACACCCCCCCTGGCAGAGCCCAAGCATGCAATGATGCCAGGGACATCCATTGTGGCTCTGCATCCCACTACTATAGCCCTGAGCAGTGCAGTGCCTCTGGTCTCCACCGGGGGCTGCTGCGGTGTGGGGCAGTCCCTGGAACCCCCCCCGAGAGAGGAGAGTAGTCCTCCAGATGCTCAATTCTCTCTCTCTCCTCTGCTGACCCCCAACAGCCCGGGCTCATTCCAGAACCTGGGACACTGGTGTGGAGTGAAGTGTGGCATCCAGTGCCTCAACCCTCAGCACCACCAGACCAACCTTTGAATGCAGTAGTTTGATGTCCTTACTGTGTGCAATGTTAAACTCAATATTATATCTATACTTTTTTATCATATTTTTTAAAGATTTTTGCTCCTTGATGTAGTTCAGCCTGTTAGTTACAGATGGATTTTGCCTGTATTTCTTGTAGACCCTAAGTTTAATTTTCATTTGTTTTTGGATCCCCCTGGTCAACAAGTTGAGCACCTTGCCCTTCTTTTTGCATATATTCTTTAGTGGAACTAGGTCATTAACTAATGGGGCTGGATATTCAAACTGTGCCCAAAATGTGCGCAATAGCAGGAGCAAGCACAAGTCCATTGTGCACATGCGCAATAGTTACGATATTCAAACATGGAGCAAGCCAAATTGCGCAACCAGCCAACATCTGAATATCACACAACCTGCGCCATAGCACAACCAGGAAGGGGAAACTGAGCAGATACGATGCGCTATAGCGCAACAAGGCCAGCCCAGCTGAGCAGTCCAGAGGTGCCATAGCACAAGCAGGGAGCCCCCCAGCAACAGAGCAATGGAACTGCACAACCAGGGAGGTAGGCAGGGGCCCACCACCCATGCCACAGATGGGCACAGGAACACACTGTAGAACTGACAATGCACCCCCACACCCCAAGCACAGCATAACTGGGGGAGGGATGTAATATCCACCGGCCCATGGGGACAAGCAAACAAAGCACAGCCAGGCCATGTTGCCCCAGCACACCCACCGGCAAGCTGAGACTGCCACACAAGGGGGGCAGACCACCCCAGTGTACAGCAGCCCCCTCGTGCACAGCACACCCTGCACTGTGACCCCAAGACACTCCCCATGAGCAGTGACCATCACTGCAGGAATCCCCATGCAACCCCCCGTCACACTGCAACTCCGTGTACCACAAAACCATACAAGCCAGACCCACCATGAGCACTCAGCAGTGGGTCGTAGCACACGGCAATGCAATGCACAGGGAACAACACACACCACAGATACTGACTGAAAGCCACTCCCACACCAGAGACACCTCCCCACGCACACACACACATACCCATGACTATACCATCCCAGATGCCATGCACACCACTGCAACTGAGCACCTATAGCCAGCTGCAAATCAGAGACCACCACAGTATTCATATCAAAATATCTGTATTACAAAAATAACAACAATAAGAAGAAGAACAACAACAAGAACTATTTACAAATTTACAAAACAGGGGTGGGGGTATGGGTACAAGGTAGGGGTGGGTAAGGGAAGGGTGAACAACTGGGAGAGGGAAGGCAGGGTGTGAGGGATAGGTAAAGGGGGGAGGTGATGGGAAGCTACTGTCTGCCAGCCTGCTCCCCTGCTGCTTGGTGCTGGTCCCGGGGCCTCCTTCTCCGTTGCATACCATGCTGGTATAGGTCCAGCAGGATGGCGAGTGAGTCCATTGCCACCTGCAACAGCTGCTGCATGGACCTCTCTATTCGGTGCAGTATCCGGACACCTAGGACAAGGGATCAGAGTCAATGGGTGTGACTGTCCATATCCCTGAAACTCACCCATCATGCATGGCATACAGCCAAGTGCCCTGCTCCTGTGATGGACTGCACCCACCCACAGTGACCGTGTGCACAAGACATGCCCAACCAGGCAGCAACAGCCATGTGTACCACTGCACAAACACACACCGCCCATGTCCAGCACAGCACAACCAAGGCCGTACAGTAACGTGGCTATGTGGTGGGCAGGCAGTGCCACAGCCATGTGCCCAGTGCACGCATGGACCACCATTGATGCACTCCCAGACATGCAGTGCCACTGGACAGTGCTGACTGCCACATGTCATGTGCATGGCAGTGGTGTCCATGGATGGTGGCCATGCCCTGCCCCCCACCCTGTCACACAGCATGCTATAGCAATCATGATGACATGGCACTCACCCTCATCAGGCTGCTGCTGCTGCTGCTGTCATGGTTCACCACCACCACCACGCTCAGCCACCACTGGCACCACTCCCTGCACTTCAGCCCTGGCCCTCCTCAGCTCCACCATGCCTGTGGGAAACAAAAGGTGAGAAACACATCAGTGCAATCTCAAAGCATATTCCCCCTGCCCCAATGAGGGTGCCCACCCACCCAGCCAGACCCATAAATCACATATCCTGTTAACACCACCACAGCCAACCCTAGACCAACCCTCCCCCATGTGCTGGACACAATAGACAGTGTTACCCATATGGACCATACAGGTGCATAGATGGATCACCCACCTGGCTGAGGCACCACGCCCCTCCTGGCACATGACCGTAGATGTGCCAGTAGCGTCGGCTCCCTCCTCCACAGGTCCCCATACTGGTGCCTGCACTGTTCCGTGGACCTCCATTGGCCAGTGGCCTTCTCCAGCTCAGTGGCCACCTGTTGCCACACTTGTGTCCTGGCTTTGTCTAGGGGATCCTCCCCAAATAGTGGGCCATAGTGAGGCTCCACTACGGCCACCAAGTTCACCAGCTCGAGGGCACTCCACTGGGGGGCTCTTCTGCATGCCATCCCTGGATGTATAGTAGGCAATATGGCGCTCCGCAGCGCGGCAACCCCACGTGGGATTGTTGCACAATACAACACTGCTATTCTCTATCGCACTGTCGGTACAGCGCCATCAGTCCCTATTGTGCTGTCACCGAACAGCGAGATAGAGCTGCAGACATGCCATACGTACAGCGCCAAGGGGGCAAAGGTCAGGCACAGGGTCATGGGTCTCTGGCGCATGGCCACACACAGCGCCATCGGACATCTATGCATCCAGCACGATTGGTCACCTGTGTGCCATTGCCACAGCGGACTATTGCGCAGTTGTGCCACAGCGCCATGTAGTGACCGTCGCTGTAGCAGCACTGGCACAATGGTGGCCATGCCCTGAATTGCCTACCGTGCACAGCACATCATCAGCACGGCAGACGCCTGCGTAAGCTACCTGGGCATGCGCAGTGCAGTGTACTATGCAGTCACAGAACTGCGCCATTGGCTCAGCCCATTCAATGGTATTGTGCAAAGTGCAACAGCATGATATTCAGCCGTCATATGCAAATCATCCAATCAGCCATTCAATGGTGCAGCAGCATGATTTGCATCTCATTAAAGTTGCTCCACACCTAATTTGCATGGATTGCGCTATAAAAATGCGACGCTGTTCTGCAGTGGCCATATTCGGTTACTGCAGTTGATAGGTGAGTTGCATGCTGTGTGATGTTCTGGACTATGGTCTTAGGGAATTGCTGTGTACTGCACAGTCACAGGTGACCACTCTCACCCATATAGGCTGTGATATGACCGAGCGAGGAATGGGTGAGGAGGATGATGGTGGGCGGAAGAGGAGGCCCAATTTCACAAAAGCTGAGACAGAGGCACTCTTCGAGGCCTACCTGGATGAAGAGCCACTTCTCAGTGGATGGCGGGGCACCCCCTCAGGCTGGTGCTGCTGCATGGGAGGGGGTGGCACATGCCATCAACCTGCACGGCAGCCACCAGCGCTCTGTGCAGGAATGTAAAAAGAAGGTGGGGACCGACAGGAGGAGGGTGAAGGAGAAGGTGGCAGCCATCAGGGCGGCACGTGCTGCAACAGGCGGGGGCCAGCCAGAGGTAGTGCAGCTGTCTCCAGCAGAGGACTGGCTCACTGTAGCCCATCACTGCATGGTATGTCATGGTCGGGGGGAAGGTAGATCACATGCACTAACGTGTTCTCACTTTCTGTTACAGATCCTGTGCGTCTGCAGTGGTCAGTGGTGGAGGGCCTGTCCACTGCAGACAGCCATCCGGAGTTGGAGGAGGGACCATCCACCTCCGCAGGTAGCCGGCGTGCATTGCACCAGTGTGCATGCCTGGCTGCCATCACTGATGTCGGTGAGACAGGTGTGGGGGGGTGCCCTTCCTGTGTCTCAGCAGTCTGACATGCAAGCATGCCAGCATGCTGTGGCTGTGGCACAGACCCGCACCATTGATGATGCAATGACCACTACAGGCATTGACATGTGTGTGTCACAGAATGGACACACAGCAGGACAGCTCATGCCCATGGACCTAGCTGGTTCCGACGTGTGTGCCAGCACGTCAGCAAAGTCCCAGGCTGTGCCTGTCAGCACCGGTGGCTGTACAGGTCACTGGCACTGTTGCAGCCACAGCAGTGGAACAACTGATCTCTTGGGCACAGCAGGCGAAGGGGCAGCAGCAGCAGTCACCCACCGGGACTGGGGGTACAGGGTTCAGCGGTGGCATATGTGCACCACCTGTGGACTTGCCCATACCTGGTCCTGGTGAGCAGCACCCACCCTCAAGGGGTGCTGAATGTCAGGCCCTTCCATACCCTGAGGGACAGATTGCCAATGTGGCAGATGACCCCTTTGACGAGCACACCTGCCTGCTGCAGGCATCAGTACAGCAGTAGATGTGGGTTGCAATGTCCATGGAGGCACTGTGTGTGGCTCTGGAGTGGCACAGCAGGGACAACGAGAGGATCCTGTCATGGATTGACCATTTACGGATGGATGTGACCGCCGCCATTGACAGGCAGACACAGGTATTGGTCGCTGTTGTGGCCACATTGGGCACACAGTCAGGTGCCCCTGTGCTGCTCACACCGTGCAGTACGCTATCCACTCCCCATTCCCGGCATCGTGCGACACCCACCCTGTCGATGCTGGGTACAGCTGTGGGCATCCCGAGCACCCCTGGTGCAGGTATGTTCGGTGTGCTGTGGACCCCTGTGCGGGCAAGGTCATGTTCACACAGTGGAACCCCTGGTGGTCCATCGGTGCCACCCCATGAGGCCTGTGCTCAGCCTGCCAGTGCTGCTGGGTCTCGTTGGGGCTGCCCACGCATCCGAGGCAGCTGTGGCACTGTGCCGCAAGACTGAGCTGTCTCCCAGTGCGGGCCCTGTCTGGTGCTGCCCTGTGTGCAATGTGTGTTTCAGTGGGCAGTGCACCGGTGGGTGCCCAGCCCTACACGCAGACACACGGACCACCTGCACACCTCCTGACTGCCGCCCACAGGTGCGTGTGCATGATGATGCCTGCATTGCGCTGTACACCAAAGTGCGAAGGTGCCCAGCATCTGACACACGTACATGGACAGTCAGTGGATGTGGTGGCCTGTGGACATGTGTGTTTTTAGTGTCTGTGTTCCGGCTCTGTTGTGCACCTGACCCCTGTGCACTTTGTGCCTATTGTGTGTGTGTGTGTGTGTGTGTGTGTGTCCATCCATGTGGCGTGTTACTGTTCACCCCTCCCTGGTTGTATGTGTGTGCTTCTGTGCCCTGCCACTTCCCTTGCCGTCATGCACCCCTGGTGTGTTTCCCTGTGTGTATGTGGGTTGTGCCCTAGCCACTGTTGGTTGCACATGGCCCCATGACTTACCTGTGTTGGGTGAAGTGCTCCTCTGTGATGGTGTCCCGGTGCAGCTGGGCCAGCCGGATCAGTCGGGGGTCACGTCATCCAAGGGGGGGCTGCCCATCTCCATCATCACTGGCGTCACCGTCGTCCCCATCGCTGTCCCCCTCTTTGACCTGTATGGCTATCACACAGTCTTTGGCCATGTTGTGCAGGATACAACAGGCCAGGAATATACCACAGGCCTTTGAGGGGCTATACTGTAGGGCACCGCCAGAGATGTCTAGGCAACGGAAGCGCGCCTTCAGCATCCCAAACATCCGCTCAATGATGTTGCGTGTGGCGGCATGTGCCTCATTGAAGCGTTGCTGCGATGGGGTCATGGGCGGCCGGTAGGGTGTGAGCAGCCAGGGATGGAGTGGGTATCCACTGTCACCTGTGTGGAGATAGTGGAGGTTAGTATCTTGTTCAGGCTCATATTGCCCCTAACCCTGTGTGCCACACCCATAGCACCTGTGGCTTACCCACCCTTGGCATCGATTTGTCAGTCCTACATGCATACTCACCCACTAGATGTCCTGTGGGGATGTCCCCACTCTTGAATCGATGGCACAGTGCCGATTGATACCATATAAATGAATCGTGTGCTCCCCCAGGGTGCGTGGCACAGACAATGATGAAGCGCCCACTGGCATCACACACCACCTGGCAGTTGACACTGGCATAACCCTTCTGATTCATATAGGTGGCCCCATCGGGGTCAGGTGGCATGTGAATGGCCACATGGGTGCAGTCTATTGCCCCTAGCACGGCAGGCATACGTGCTACCCTGTGGAACTCCTGTATGTTTGCTGTGCACTCCGCCACGGTGCTGGGGAATTGGATGTACTCCGCAGCATGTGGCAGCAATGCGCTGAGGAATTGGGTGAGTATGCGTGACATGGCCAACTGTGTTATGCCTGTGGTGTCCCCTGTTGGTCTCTGGAAGGTACCCGTGGCAAGCAAGCACATGCAGGCTGTTACCTTTGTCTCCACTGACAGAGTGTGACTCCGTCGTGAGGGTGCCTGCATCACATCACTGCACAGCTCACAGAGCCACCTCAGTATTGCCCTGTTCAGGTGGTACCAGCCCACAATCTTGACATCTGAGTAGAGCTCAAAGCTGATGTGGGCTCGGTACTGCCTGTTGGGGTGTACCGCCGACGGGCCCTTCCACAGCCACATCCCCCTGCAGCATGCCTTCTCACCCTCCTCATTACAGCTTCCATGTGGAAGCTGGCACTGTCCATGTCCCAGGCTTGTGTTCCCCCCCTGGCTGTTGTTGCTCTGTTCCCCCCGCTGTCCTGACTGCTACCTCCACTGCACCGGGTACACCTACTGGCCTCTGCACTCTGTGGCCCCACACATCTTCCCTTGCCCCTATTCTGTCCTCTGCTCTCCCTGGCCTTCACTCTTTCTCCCTCTGGCCTTGTCTGTCTCCCTGCCTAATGTGGCTTCCCTGTAGCGTTCTTGCACCTCTTCCTTGAGCCTTTTTATTTTGGCTCATTTCCGCTATGGAGCAACTTCCGCCTGATCCACTGTTGCGCATTGCACAAGCATTTAAATATCGCATTGCGCACTTTATGCATGGTTCCACCCCCTTCGATTGCGCATGCCTTACTTAGCATTGTGCTGTTGCTCAGCATGTTTTCAGTGGCGCAACCACCTCCTGCTGAATATCGCAGAATGGTGCATTTTCAGACTTGCGTTGGCGCAACCCTATTGCGTATTGCGCAACCCTTTTGAATATCCCACCTATGAATTTATAATTCTTATGAAGATTTCCAATACCATTTAGGTGGATTGGTCTGTGAGTATATTATCCCACTTAATATCAGATAAGCATTGAGAAATTAGACCATAGTTAACTTTATTATAATCCCTAACTTTGGTGTTTTTAATAACAGGTTGTTTAGGAATGTATAAGCTACAGGTGACCATATTATGGTCACTGTTTCCTAGAGGACAAATTGTGCAGACATCACTGACGTCATTTGCTATATTAGTCAGTATTAAGTCTAGGATATTATCACCTCTTGTTGACTCGTAAACAAGTTGTTCCAGGCTACCATCTATAATTGTATCTACAAAGAGATCCTCAACATCAGATTTTCCTGTCATCTGCTCCCAGTCAATTCTTGGGAGATTAAAGTCTCCCAGAATAATAGTATCACCAAGGTTAGATGCTTGAATGATTTATTTGATCAGGGCATTATTATATTCATTGCTTGATGCAGGTGGCCTATAGCAATTACCAAGTAGTATAGAGGGTCTACTTGGAAACTCAAGCTTAATCCATAGGGTTTCGATGTTAAGTTCAGACTCTTCAGGTAATTGGAATAAGTATGATGAAATAGTATTTTTTACATAGATACAAACTCCACCTTCCATATGGTATTCTCTATTTTTGAAGCATAGTTTGAACCCTGATATATCTTTCAGCAAGTCTGTTGAATTGTCCCACCATGTTTTGCTTACAGCTACAATATCAATGTTGTTATGTAACATTGTTATCTGTAAGTCAGCCCTCTTTAAGATATTCAAACTCCTGGTGTTAGCTGTAAGTTATTTATTTATTTATTTAAAATTTGGATTAATACCATTGAGCCGGGAGCTCGTTTACAAAGGCTCCAAGTCAACAAGGAATACAAGACATTTACAGATGATGAAACATTGCAGAACAGAAATATATCAACTAACAAGTGGTATCAGTGTGTAGTTACAACATTAAGGAGGGTACAACAAGTGAGGAGAAACAGGACCACGCTTGTGGAGAAACATATTAATGCAGCACTAATTAAGTGCAGTACAGTGTTTAACAATCATGTTACAGTTCAGATGGGGCACTCCCAGTCTGCAGAAATGTAGTTTTAGCAGCCAAGGTGAGGCTTTGTCAAGGGGAGGTAGTAGGTGGTGGGAGGTGGGCAGTTGTGGAACAGTAGGGTGGGAGTGAGAGAGGGTAGTGCTTGATGAGTGGGAGAATGGCTGTCAGAGGCAGTGGGTTAACAGAAACAATGGCAGTCAGATTTGCTGGCAAGAAGAGATCGAAGCCCATTTTTAAAGTGTCGAAGTCTGGGGGAGACGGCATGGTCTGCAAGCAGATCATTGAACCATTTAGGCCCACAGTAGGAGAGGGATCTTTGCCCAAGTGTGGTTCGTTTAAAGTATATTATATCTCTAGTTATATTTTGAGGATTTTATTGATTAGGACATCTGTAATCACCTGTCTTATGGAGGCTGGTTACTCCCCCCTCCCTCCCCCACCCTGTTAATTAGTTTAAATGCTTGTAATGTAAGCCTAAATTCTTCTCCCTAGGAGATTACTCCCCCGCTTGCTGAGATGCAGGCCATCCCAGCAATACAGATGTGGTCTGTAAATAAAGTTTTCCCATTGGGATAAACATGAGAACCCGTTAGTCAGGCACCACCTCCTTAACCAGTTGTTGACATCTTTAATTTTGTTAGTTACAGCCGTAGTGGCCCTGGGGACAGGAAGACTTTTAGAGAAGGTCATCTCACATCCTTTGGCAAGTAATAGCTCACTGAGCATTATGAATTATTTTTTTTAATATCATCAACCCTGGAGGTATTTATATTATTTGTGCCAGCGTGAATAACTACTAGGGTCCTGTCCCCTGCATCGCTAAGTATTGTGTTCGTCCTAGTTGTCAGGTCGGATATTTTTGCCCCCCTGTAGCTACAACATGTATGATTGATCTTATTGGGGTTACATACAAGGTGATCAGTATACTTAATCATTGAATTACCAAATACAGAGGCCTGACGATGCCCAGTTACTTCAAGTCCCCCCTAGTAGTGTGTATTTCTTCAGTTGCAGATGCTTGCTCAGGATTAACTTCAATAGGTTGAGATGCAAAGCTGTTTCCAGTTGAGTGTGGGCCTAGCCCTGTTCATGATTCTTCTCTATATTCCTGACATTAGCACAAGCTGTATCTACTGACACTAGTTCCATATCTATGGCCATGGGAGCAGTATCTTCATACATCTCAGATGGTTGGTTTGTCACACTTGAGACTGATGGTGCAGATGTGAATGGAATAGCCGGTTCTCCCTTATTAGATGAAGTCCTGTCAGTTTGTGTACAACCTACATCAGTATTTAAATCTGAAAAACTATTATGCAGGGGGATTTCGAACTCCATAGCTCTAGGCCCCTTTTGGATTTATAACCTGAATTAACTACAATCCAGTCCTCCTGGTCATGAGAGCTGTCGTTATGGTCACAATTCAGTGCCCTGTTTTTAGGCATCTCAAGGCCAATCACAGATTGAAGGATGTTTATTTGAGCACTCAGTCCAAATGATGTTCCGTTGTCTGCTTTTAAAGGAGGTTTAGTGCCTAATTGGACCTTGCCCTGATTAATACTTTGCATTCTTTGCTGAATCTCATTCTGGTTTTCAATTACTAAATTTAACTTATCTCTGAGCATACTAATTTGAGATTCTAAGCTTCTGATGTATAAACATTTGTCACAACAAAAGTTTTCATTAGGTTCATCTCTTTCAAGAAGTATGTACATTGCACAAGAAGTACATTCATGTCCCCAGTCTCCATCCAGAGTTCTTACTTGCTCGTCTATTTTATTAGAGCTTTGCATATGGTAGCACAACAGAAGTATGTCCTCTACGCTCCTGTCTGATAACACCTTGTGGGTAATGATTTGTAAAGCAAGTATCCCAAATAACCTGGAGACCTAGTTTAGACAGATCAGTTAGGCCTGAAGCTATGAGGAATTAACCCTCTAGAATAGGTACTGTAGGTACAGTTGTACCAATAATGCTAAAACACTAACTAACTGGGTACAATGGCAATACTTACTGCCCCCTCTGAATTTAATGGCCTGCTATTCCTGCAGTTCCTGAGAACACTGCAGATACAGTATGCGCAGATGCACTGTGCATGTTTTAGTTCGTGGTGACTGCATGCTCACCCCACTTGCACAGGGCTCGCTATTTAAACCCTGTAAACCACGAAGTGTTGTGCTTATCACATGTTCCTTACCCTAACTCCCTCCTACTCAAAAATGTAGAAATATATAAATAAAAGCCACAGAAAGCCCTTAGAAGAACTCACTAGGCTAGTACAGCTGCCCTGTAAGTTAAAAATGTAAAACGACGTCTGTCTTAGGAGCTGTAGTCCTGCACACTGGCCTTAGGACCACAAGCTCCAGAAAGCATCCTGTGTGTAGCACTTGTTGCTAGGAAACCACTATGTGAAAGTTAAATACTGGGAGAAATGAAACACTCTATATGAAATAAACTTAAAGTAGCCCATTTAGCTGGCAGTCCCACCACAAGGAGAGAGAGTCAGGAATGCCAAATAGACCTGCCACTCACACGGTGCTCACTATTTAAGCCCTGTAAACCAGGAAAGTGTTATGCTGGTAACATGTTCCTTCCCCTAACTCCCTGGTACTCAAATATTTAGAAATATATAAATAAAACCCATAGGAAGCATTTAGAAGAGATCACTAGGCTAGTACAGCTGCCCTGTAAATTAAAAATGTAAAACAATGCCTGTCTTAGGGGTTTAAGGACAAATCGTCGCGTTAAATTTCGACGTGGTCAAATTATCATGGTTAATACATCAAAAGTCCATGCTGCCACAGTTACAGTAGTAGCGGGCACTTTGAGCACACCATAACCAAACCTTTTTCTTTAACAACCTGTGGAGTGACAAAGTTTAATAAGTTTAACCTGGATATTACCTGAGAATGCTGCGTCTTCATTGTGTATTCGTTCTTGCACTCGGCTCCCCTGTTCTCTGTCATGCTGCCTGCCATTTTTGTCTCTTCCTTGTCACATGTCTCATGACATCAGAGAAATTGCACAGACTGTCATTCTTAAAACTGCATGCCAATTTCAAGCCCTAACCAGTATTGATGTAATTCATGCAACCAGTTGTCTGTGTTAACTGCTGGTGCAACTTAATGGCTCTACATAAGGTGAGTGGGATTGTAAAATCCCATTCACACTTTGTACACCAACCATAGATTTTGTAAGCTCACAGAAGGGGAAGCAGAAGCTGTGCTTGGATAACTTCCTTTATACTCAGGATTGAGCTCTGGGGAAAATTATCTGGCGCTGTGAGTTGCACACATGCAGGGCTCTTATGCACACTATAGGGGACAGTATATCAAAAGCTCCTACACAGCATAATCATGCTCTGCAACATGGTCATGTACAAGTGATAAAAGCACACACCATGAAGTGCAGAGCAGAGGAATCAGAGGAGTGTACACAACATGTTATGCTTCAAGCTCTGCAAGAAGTTAATGTGAGACATGTGCACACAGGAGACACTACAGTGTGATGTCCATAGACATAGACAGTTCTGTGGTCCGACTGACACTGACATATCACAGTATGCACAGACTGTTAGTGGTGAACAATTTAACAGGGTACAAGATGACAACTTTGTCATTTTTATGTTGGCTTGTGCTTGCACGCCAGCCAACATATTGCAGTAGTAGCAGATTTGGAGGTGCGGTCCCTGTGGGCAAATGCAGGGCACACATCAGTAGGTGTGTCCCTCATTCCCCAATAAGGCAGCATGCAGGCACCACACCAGGAATACAAAATGTGGCGAGCACTGAAGTGGAGTCATTGGACATCCCTGATGATTTATTTATGGAAGCTGTTTCATCAGGATCCTGGGCAGATATTCCATCTGAACTAGAAGGCTGCATGGACATTACCACACTGCCTATCAAGCCTGGCTTGCTTTCATTTGCTGAAGTGCTCTCTAAGGGTCCAGCTAATCCCACAGGATGTCCCAACCTCATCAGGAGTGACGCTTCACCGGACTGATATGTCTCATAAGTGCTTTCTTTTTATATTGTTGCTACCTGGGGTACCAGGGTTCATACTGATACCAGCTGTATATGCTGTGGTATATACCATAGTTATGAAGCCCATCACCCCTCATTGTAGCCTTGAAAAACCCTGCTGGGTTGCCCACTTGCGGTTATGCTATCCATACCCCTGACTATTAGAGATTCGCCAAGGACCATGCGGGTACCTATCCCATATATACACTCTTCACGCCTTGGAATCTTCTCTATATGGGCAGTTAAACTGAAGAGCAACTAGCTAGGTCCCTTGTTCCACCTGGCGGTGGGATACTGAAGTGCATGGGAGGGATCCATCCTCCGTGCAATGTAATGTAGGACCCACCCCAGAGACTAAGTGTCACCCTTAATTTTGCTCCCTCAACCTTTCCCCCGCGAATGCCACACCCAATAGCCCCCTTTGGCATGGGTGGTAATTTAGGGGTGTTATATCATAGCTGGGGCAGAGTCTTTGAGCCGATATCGGTTAAAACTCTCAAACCTCCCCTATTCTAGGTACCCGGGCAGCAAGCACGTGTGTAACTCCAGGTACCAGTAAATTGTTACCTAAGTGAACTAATTTAGGAAGTTGTTTATACCGTTATTATATTTCTCCTCTGGAAGAACAAATCCTCCATTGTATAGGTGTTTTCCCTGTTTTCTGAGTGTTTGTAACATATTGTAACATATTGCTATTTGCAATTGTAACTGTTGTTTTCTGGTGTATTGCACTTACTTATATCTTTTTGTCGTATTTGTTACCAAGGTGCTGCAGTCCTCCTTTTCTACCATCAGCCCAAACAGATCTCTATTTTTGCCTGATTCCTTTAGTTGTGTCACAGGCTTCTTTCCTAACTACTCCCACCTTTTCCTAACTGGACATTTGGGGTGAGTGCCTCCACATTTATTCCCCTCAGGTCTGAATATGCCGAACTCTAAGATGGGGGTTAATCTTATCTCATGGAACGTCAAGGGACTGAACCATCCAACCAAAAGGTCAATGGTCCTCAAACACCTATGCACTTTGCAGGCAGATGTTGCACTTATACAAGAAATGCATCTTACTGCAAAGAATGTACTGTGGCTCAAAAAATCTTGGGTGGGTATGGTCCTCGCTAGCTCAGCACAAACAAAGTCCAAGGGGGTAGCCATCCTTGTCTGGAAGTCATGTCCTTGGGTCACTGACAAGGTACTTTCTGATACTCAGGGCCGATGGATAGTAGCCCGGTTCTCTTATCCAGGAGGCCAGGTTATCTTAGCTAATATTTATGGACCAAATGTGGATTCCCTGGACTTCTTCTTAGACATTAACCAAGCCCTCGAATCGCTAGCTATGGGGTACTGCAACATTCCCATCATGTTAGGGGGGATTTCAATTTAGTGCTAGATACCTTCCTAGATAAATCTAAACCAACCCCGCTGATGCACCCAAGGGCAGTGCTTACCTTACAGGAGATCATGAAGGAGTGGGGGCTGACTGATGTATGGCAGAGGGATCACCCAACCGGGCGTGATTACTCCTTCTTTTCATCGGTACATACCACCTACAGCCATATAGATTTCTGGCTTGCAAATACTGTTGCAGCTCATGACATTACTGCCTCTACAATTGACAGAATTTTAATTTCTGACCATGCTCCGGTTTTCTGTGTGTATACCCCCTCAGGACAAACTGGCTCCAGCACTAGGTGGCGGTGTAACCCTCTACTGATCAAGGAACCTGCATTCCAGGTGATGGTTCGGACCATGGCTCAGGATTATTTTGCTCTTAACAAAACTTCTGACACCTCAGCAGCTACGATCTGGGAGGCCTTCATGGTAGTGTTGAGGGGACGTATCATCGCCTATGTGGCCCAGAAGAACAAGGCCCAGCGAGCAGACCTATGCCATCTTCAAGCTAAATTATCTAATCTGGAGGCACAGTTCAAACTGTCTACAACAGGAAAGCCTGATGCAGCAGCCCTCCGACTCATAGTCGGGCTACGGTACCGCATCAACACAATCCTATACTAAAAGGCAGAGTGGTTGATAGCTCGGGCTAAGCATGCTTATTGGGAAGGGGAAAGACAAAGGGGGTAAACTCCTAGCATACCAGTTGAAGAAACAACAGGCTGCTTCACGCATCCATGCACTCAGGAATCATAAAGCAGAGACTATTACTGACCCTAAGCAGATTAATATATGTATGCAGCAGTTTTACCAAAAACTTTACAAATCACACACCACCCTGGAACAAAGTCAATTGGAAACCCAGCTGAGGGACTTTTGCTCTAAAACCAAAACTCCACAGCTGGCAGAACATATGAGGGTTGCTCTGGATGAGCCATTCACCGAGTCAGAACTTAAAGTGGCATTGTTCCAGCTTGCTAAGGGGAACTCCCCTGGGCTGGATGGTATGACCACTGCGTTATACCAACTCATAAATTCAGAAATCAGTGCCCCACTGCTCTCTACCCTTCAGGAGGTTCATATCTCTGGGACCCTCCCGCCTACCATGCGAGAGGCACTTATCACCCTTTTACCAAAAAAAGAAGACGGCCTATTGGACTGTGCCGACTATCGCCCTATATCCCTAATATCAGAAGGATTGCAAAATAGCAGCTAAGATGCTCGCCACTCGCATGATGGATGTTTTGCCCTTTATAGTGCATCTGTCCCAGGTTGGGTTCACTAAAGGGAGAGCCGCTGTAGACAACATAAGCTTGCTCCTTAACCTTAAGTGGCTGGCTTTGCATTCCACTACCCCCATGGCTGCCATGGCGATGGACTTTTTGAAAGCCTTTGATTCTGTTGAATGGCCTTACTTACATGCGGTACTCCAGCAATATGGCTTCGGCCCACATTTTCGGCAATGGATACGAGTGCTATATAATGAGCCCTCAGCCCATATTCTTACCAACAAAGACATATCTCCACCTTTCCCTCTACAGCGAGGCACTCGGCAAGGGTGCCTGCTGTCACCATTGTTGTTTCTAGTTGCTCTGGATCCTCTCACCCGGAAGCTGCAGTCCATTAGCAAGATCCAAGGTATCCAGTTAGGGAAGCATGTATACTTAACGGCCTGTTATGCAGATGATCTGCTCATCACAATCTTGCATACATGGGAATTACTGCGTCCAGCACTAGATGTCTTATATACATTCTCTGGCCTTTCTGGTTTGAAAATCAACCAACGGAAAACCAGTCTCACCCCTCTAAATGCAATCTGTTCCCAGGACTGCCTCCAGGACCTAGGACTCACTTGGGCCACCAGCAATCTCACTTACCTAGGCATCCATATACCTTTCGAATGGAAACATATCGAATCCAAAAACTTCGCCCCCCTCCTGCAGCAATTAACCACTGAAGTATCTCGTTGGCTGTGGCTTAATCTCTCTCTCTGCCAGGGAAAGTCGATGCGATACAAATGCTTTTCCTACCTAAAGTCACATACTTCCTCAATAATCTCCCTATTGCCCTGTCCAAAAAAAACTTTAGACAGCTGGACATGATTATCTCACAGTTTCTGTGGAAGGGTAAGAGACCGCTATGGAGCATACATAAGTTGAGAGCCCATTGGTCCAGGAGTGGCCTGGGACTTTCCTGGCTACAAGGATATCACTGGTCCTTCCTCGCAGCTCAGGCCACTACATGGTTCCTACCCACACCTTCTCCCCTGGCTTTGTGGGCTCAGCTGGAAACTCAAGTCCTACAAGAGACCCCCCCCCGGTCTGCTTTTGACCAGTCTACCGGCCCCTCACAGCCTGCTTATGCCAGTCATGGCTGAAACCAGAAGGGCCTGGTTCCGCCTCATGACCACAGTTCGAACTAAAAAATCTGATAGTTGAATGCCTTTTCAGTATCTCAATCTTTGGAACAACCAGTTACTAATGATGGATAACAAACCATTCAACTGGGTGCTGTGGGCCAAGAATGGCATACACACAGTTCAGGACTTATATCTACCCGATTCTACCACACTCATGTCCTTTGAGCAACTCAAAGCTCTCTATGCTCTTCCGTCCCAAGACGTTTGGAAATTTTTGCAGCTCCGAGCTGCAGTTCAGTCTGCTAACTGGTCTCAGATTGCCGACTGGAAATGGCTCTGGATCTCCAAGCTACACTTAAAGCCCTCATCTCTGGGCCTTGTGGCACAGTTCTATAGTACATGGTGGGAGGCACAACCAGACTACACAGAGGACTGTAGACTTGCTTGGAGCAGAGATCTTGGCTGCCAACTTGCAACAGATAGATGGGCAGCTTGTCTGCGTAGAGCCCACTCCTCCTATAAGAATGCCAAAAGCCAGCTTATCCAGTTTAAGATTTTGCTTCGCTGGTACTGCACACCAGCAGCCCTATATAAATGGAGTATCCTTCCTCACTCTGAGTGCTGGAGGTGCCACAAGAGCCCAGCTCACATCCTACATATATTATGGCAGTGCCCCACCCTGGTTCCCTTCTGGGCCTCAGTGGAAATGGATTGTTCCATGGTGTTAGGGCAACCTGTTGACCTCTCTAATCCCATGCTCCTATTAGGAGATGCCACCTCCTTGGAGCAGATCTCATCACAGCAGCGGGAATGGGCTCTGGCAGCTTTGCTAGAAGCTAAACGGATCATGCTGATGTCCTGGTGACAGCCTTTGCCACCAGCTACTTTCCTCTGGCACTCAGCTTTAGCTAGACTGGCCACCTTTGAAAGGTTCACCTACGCTGGCAGAGGACAACTGTCACTATATCATAACAAGTGGGAGGCATACCTTAACTCAACCCTCTGTCGCATACCGCCCCCACCTCCTCAAAACTCTCCTGGCTCAGTAGTTTGTGCAACATAGCCCCACAAGCATTCAGACCCATAGAGAGGATTTCCGTGAGAAGTATGACACCCTCGTCCTGTGTGTAGGTACCCCCCCCACACGACATCTTTCCATTTATACCTCTCTATCTATCCCTGATTGGAGGGATTTGCTTATACCATTCACTGTCTTTATTGCTTGCACCAATGATGGTAGAATGTAAACCCCAAATCATTGGTAGATCCTGTTTTTATGGACAGTGGATTACTATAAATGCCTGTTTTTCTTCTGTTCTTTTCTTTATTTCTTCAGTCGCCTATAGATAACGTGTTACATGTAGGATTATCCTGCTGTATCTTGTTATGTACATGATCTGTTGAAAGTGGTATGGTTTTATTGGAAAACAATAAAAAGTATTCTATGATAAAAAAAAAAAAATTAAAGTTCTCTGGTCCCACATCAGTGGCTAGTAAGGGCCACATTGCCAGTTCAGCCGTCGGCCTTCCCGAGGCCCCCTGATGTCCGCAGAGAGAATGGCATTGGTTTTAACTCACCCCATTCTCACTGCACAGACTCCACGGGGTGGGGATGTCATGGGCCCAGTGCTCACCCCATTTTCCTATACTGTAGCCATGTCTCCTAATTTTGTAATGGAATGGGGTGATTGTTTGATTCATAGCCTCCAAGACAGACCCCATGCACTGTGGTCTGTGCAAGGTGGGGAATGGGGTGTTAGGGTTGGAAACCCTAATGCCACATTTCCCTACTTTTATCACTTTAACACTAGCTGATTCATTAACAAGGTTTTTTGCAATTTATTTCCTTAATTTTTGAGATAGTATAGTAGTACCCTTATTTTAGTGTGGGCTCCCATCTCTCCATAGATGCGTAGATGTATCTAGCTGTGGAAGCACATAGACCTCCCGTCCCTGCTCTTCCATTTATAGGACAATAGTCACCAAATTGCCAGCATAGCCATGTTATAACCCCACCTAATGTACCCAGTGCAGAAAACTTTTCAGTCCCCGCCAACACGTTAATTCTGCGCAACGCTAATCTGCGGTGCAGGAGCAAAAACACATTTTAGACAGGATTTGAAAAATGACAGCTATTATATACATGAGATGATGTAATAAGAATGCTATGTTGTAAATTTTGAGCTCAAAATATTAAAATACACAAAGTTACGAGCATGCATAGCAAAATTGTAACAAATAGTCATAACTGTGCCATGTTAAATAATTCTGACACCAAGTTCACAACATAGCCTTCTTTTGATGTCATCACATATAACCAGTGCAGGAAATGTTCAAATCTTTACCAAAAGATAATTCTGCACAACTGGATCTCCATTCTGTGCTGCAGGTGCAAAAACACATATTGGTCAGGATTTAAAAAAATGACATCTGTGACATACATGAGGTGGGGTAATAAGAAGACTGTTGAAAATACGGGGTGAAAATATTTAACGTTTCCAAAGTTATGAGTGTGCGCAGCGAGATTGCAAGTAATAATCATAATGCAGCCCTTTTTTAAAAATTTTACCCAAGATTTTCAACATAGCCTTCTTATGACCCCACCTCATGAACAATATGACTGTCATTACATAAATCCTACTGGAAAGGTGATTTCAACAACCAACCGCGAAGTCACCTTTCCGGAGGGAGTTGCCTAATGAAAGTCATATTGTTCATCAGGTTTGGTCCTCAAATAGTCATGTTGAAAATTTGAGGCCTAATCTGGAAAAACGGCTGAGTTAGGATTCAAAGTTGAAACCCCCCCCATTGAAATACATTGAAGTGCATTTATCTTAGTTCATGTTGCAGTCTCCGGTTCCAGCAGCAAAACGTATCTTCAATCGGTGAAGCTGGTCTCAAACCTGGGACCTCCCTAGGTGAGTGGTGGTATGTGAGGATGTCACGGGGGTGTGTGAGCAGTTGAGTGCACAGTGGGTGGTCAGGTGGGTGGTACGGGCGTGATCAGCGATGGACTTATTTTTTTAAAGGTGAAAAAATAGTAAAAGACATTGAGGGACTTTTTTTCATTTTCAGGGAAAAAAATAAAAAAGGAAACATGAGGGGGATACCACTGCCACCCATGACTACAGGGGCAGTGGAGGGTGGTATGCTATTTTGAGTGTGGCTAAAAATAACAGTTTGGTCTCTTTTACTGTCTCTAAGTGCAAACAAGGTGGAGAAGAGACAGCAGCCCATGAATCGTATGTCAGCTACAAAACCTCAGAGGTGCAAACAATCAAAATAAACTACTGTTACTTTACTGTCTGCACTGTGCAGTTAAGGCAAACTGTTCAAATTTCTTGCAAAAGAAGCCAGTTCAGGGATGACATAGTTTAAAAAAAATCTTACCTAATTAGCAGAGTCGACAGGCAGGCAGCCCCAGACCCAAATGATTGCTCCTCAGACTCCGCTCCCTCAGTGGCACAGTGCCCACTCTACCAGTCTCTAGACGAGATGGCCAGTGTGTGGTTTTCACAGATACCCACCCAGCTGATGTTGGGTACTGCTGAGCTGAGTGGAATCAAAGGCAGGAATTGGTGGGTGGGGAGTTCACGGCATGGCCACTGACCCGCAGTGCCACAAGCAAAGAAGAAGTTCTGGAGATGTGGATGGCAGATGGACAGCGAGTCGATCAGTGATCAGTCCCCCCTGGCTAGGGTGGTGGCAGCAGCTTGGCAGTGTCGGAAGTGAGTCAGAGGGAACACAGATGGCTAGGCACTCACTTTGCTTATAGCAGGGTAGGCTTAGGCGCTAGCTAATAACACCCGCACTGCAAATTATAGCTCTTTAGTTATTTCTGCCTGCCGGGCTGGCCAGCTCCTCCACTCCCTCTTGCCACTACCACTCTACTTCTCTTCAGTTCTTCTTCTCACCCTCTTCAGCACCAGCTTGATATATATATATATATATATATATATATATATATATATATATATATAGCAAATTGCATGCCGGAGTGGGCTGGGGGGCTGGTACGGAAACAGAAAACAGGCTGGGGGGAGGTTACTCACTGTCACATTCAGGAGCCTGTAACTGTCTTGCTCTCTTCAGCTTCAGGAGGTCCACAGCACTGTCTACACACATACTCTGTCTGCTACCACACAGGACAGGAGGGCAAAGCTCACATTCTGCTTTACACTCTGCCACTCCTGCTGCCATTAACACACAGACAAGTGCCACGACAGGCTCAGATAAGGACAACTGGTGGCACTCACACATGCTTTGTAACATAGCTGGGAGGAAACAAATAACATGGATTGGAGGAAACCAGTTGCCAGTCATACATACACAAGGCAAAAGAACTGCTGGAGGCCATACATACTGCTCTCATTCACCATGCCCCATTGTGCAGCGATTTGACATCATTCCTCACTGCACTTACTTTCATCTCTTGTCTCTCCTCACTTCTGTTGCTCATTCTTTGTGTACCAGTTACTGTCTTGCTGAGTTCCTGCACTACCTACCGCTTAATTTCTGAGCCATATCTCTAACATTGAGGTGCAGATTGCACCTAAGGGGGTCCTGATCACCCAGCTAGGTGTGGTGGTCTCTCTCCAGGATGTCATTTCTGTGGCTTTTGTAATAAAAAAAAATGGAAAACAAGATGGCTGCTCACAAAAAAGGAATTTGCTCTTGCAAAAAAGGATTTTATTCTCAAGAAAAAGGAATGGTTTCATGAGATTGAATCCTTTTTCGCGAGAGCAAATCCTTTGTTGAACTTTAGATATCTATCTTGAAAAACGAACTTCCCATAGGATATAATGGGAACTTAAAATCTTAATAACTTTGCAACAGTGTAATATTTTTGCACCATACTAACGGTGGCAGTTCTGCTACCTAAGTTCTTTATAGCATAACAAAATCACACAAAAAATTCCACACCAAGGAGAGGAAAAAACTGCAAAAAAAAAACTTTGTTAATGCATCTGTTAGGGTTGATGAAACAAAAGTAGGGAAATGAGGCATTAGGGTAGAGACCCTAACCCCCCCACCCAACTCTACCACCCCACGCTCCCCAGAACAACAGGTGTTGGGGTGTGCCTTGGGGTCATCAGACCTAACTCTCACCTCATTCCATTTGTGAGGAAGCTGAGATAGTACAGTATAGGAGAATGGGGTGAGAGCTAGGTCCGATGACCACAAGGCACACCCAATGCCTGCTGGTCTGTGGAGGGTGGGGTAGGGTGGTTGGGTGGGGAGTTAGGGTCTCAACTCTAACACCTCATTTCCCTACTTTGTTGCTTCAACCCTAACTGATGCATTAACAAAGTTTTTTGCAATGAATTTCCTTACTTTTTGATATAGTGTAATCTTACCCTTATATGCTTGTGGAAGCGCAGGACTCCCATCAGTCTATAGTGCGTTGTGGTTGCAAAGGGCCCTCCAACATGTGAGAGTGCAGGGCCCATAACCATAAGTGTATACACATTGTAATCAACCCTCATCTCCCTCCAGGCCTTGCACTCTAATCTCACTCCCATCACTTCATAATGGTATCAATATGGGCCCTGCACTCCCATTTATCCATAAGTGTTTAGACATTGTCATGAACTGTCATCTCCCACTACTTCATAATGGAGGGGCCTGCATGAGCATGCCCAGTACTGCATAATGGTACCCATATGTGTCCTATCTACCTATAATTGTAGAGACGCAGTGCATGCCTACAGACATTCCAAGTAACCCCTGTGCTGCAAATAGCACAATATCTCACTAACCATAGTAACATGGGAAAAAATTCCACCACAGTTGCAATCATGGCCTGGCAACCAGCATGCATGCTTAGTGTCTAAAAGTGTACTAAGCTGCGTTTAGTGAAAAATCTGTATCTCAAACCGTTTTTGAGATATAGGCACCAAAAGGTACTGCATCCGTCACAATGTTATTCTATGAGAAATTTCCAAACTTTTAAATGTTATAACTATGGAAGCAATATAAATTTTATCCCCAAACCAGAAAAAGACACATCTGTGGGGTAATCCCTTTCTACTCTGAACATTTTAGCCCTTAATTCCAAACCGTTTCTTTGCAGTGAAGTGGAAAAGAAGCAGTAAAGTTTAAAAATCCCTTTTTGTGAGCTTTCAAAATCCATTTTCGTGAGCCAATCCCTTTTCATGAGGTAGGGCCATCTGATCATCATCTCATGAAAAGGGATTTTGAAAGCTCATGAAAAGGGATCGGCTTGTGAAAAGGGATTTTAACAGCTCGAGAAAAGGGATCGGAAGTGAGTCGCGAAAAGGGATTTTTAAATTTAAAAACAATTGTTTTTTGACTAAACTGAAGTAAACCAAAGACATAGAAGTATGCAGGACGTCCCCATGAGCAAAACCCATACTTGGATGTCTACAGAAGACTTTTTGTTTAAGCAGAAAAATGAAAACATGATGGTGGCTCACAAAAGGGGGATTCTTTCTCACGAAGAAGGATTTTATAAATCCCTCTTCACGAGCTGTCAAAATCCCTTTTTGTGAGCCCAAATCCCTTTTCACAACTGTGCAGCTATCCAAAAGACTGAACTGAGCATGCTCCAAACCCAAAATTTCAAAACCGAATACCTTTGGAACAGATTAAAATTTGTTCACCAAATCAATGCTGTCTTGTTATTTGAACCAAGCTTTATCCACCCAGAAACTTTCAGAAATAAATTCCATACAGTGTGGCCATAGCGTGATGAGCAAAAACCTGCAAAAACTGGCTAAAAAAAGGTGACTTTTACATGTTTTTCACTATGTATAGCACAAAAACCGCAACTCCGATCAAAACAAAATTTGGTATATCAAGAGATCTGCCCCACAGGACAGCGATTTCATGCAAGTCTGTAGAACAGTTGCAAAGTTATTAAAGTGCAAATTGTGAGGTTTAACATTAAACTGCCTACTCAACCCTACAATGCCGCTATAATATATATACCCACTTATAACGGGCACATATGTGCAACCTCAATCTGCCCATTATATAGAATGGTGTTCTGCCAACTCAAACCAAGCAGCTATTTGCCATTCACACTCACATACACACAATAACAGTACAATAAGTATAGCAAGCCAAAGCTTTATTATAGCAAAATATAATACAAAAGGTTATACATCACTGATTCCAAAAGCTACATCCAAGCCTGTTCCAATGGCTGGGAAGCCCTCTTGTCAGCCTGGCTAGGAGTCTCACGAACCGGGAATTGGCCCCACAGCGATGCGTCCACCCTGCAGGTGAGGCTTCCAACCAGGAATTGAGAAAGCTACATTTATATCTTATTCTATGCTAAAAATAATCGTGCAGCCCTCATAGTGTTGTTTTCCCACATTCTAGAAGCTGGCCGGGCTCCCAGGATGCTGCAAATTCACACGCTAAGGACTGCTCAGAATTCCCTACACCTGCTAGGTCACTGTGCTCCAAACACTGGCCGGGTGCCTAGAACACTATGAGCTAAGCAGAAGTTTAAACAAAACTACAAAACAGGTTGCCTGATAATGTCGACCTTCAAGTCAGCAAAATACACTGTCTGAAGCAAAACATAATAATGAGGCTATCTAAAGAGCAAAACACCAATTAAATGAAGCAGCATGTAAAATGGAGTCACACAATACAAAATGGAGTATAAAATGACATACATTACATGAAATAGCATACAAAATGGAGTAATAATAATCAACATATTATACTATCACTACATTCGGTCCTTTGATTATTGTGAATACGATTTGTATGATATTGGTACCATAGCAAAATTACTACGAATATAACATGATAAGTAACAAGTCCAAATAAGCAAGATAATTGTCACTACGGCAATGATTATGATAGGATGTATCAGAATATTTAACACTTTTGTAGCTGATGGAGACCATCCTGTAAAAATATCCCACCAATAATGAGTAGTCTCTTGTTGAATCTTGGAACTTCAATCAATCATTTTATTTTTAACTATCGTAGTTTGCACCTGACTTTGCACTAATGATTTATTTCTTATTGCCAAATGAGCCTGCATTACATCTGTTTCCTGAATTATCTGTTTAATTTTATTTAATGAGATACTCAATCTTGATTGATCTAAAATATTGGGCTGCCAATACAAAATAAGCTTCTGCTCATTATTAGGGACCTGTGCATTTTACTGTGGTGGATGACATTACAATCCAATGATTACTAGGAATCCATGATTTGAACACGGTCCTCCACACTTATTCATTATTACTCATTAAATCACTCTGGGCCTTATTTCTTTGCATTATAGAATACATATGTTGCATTGTGCATTCTGTCCAATCAATAAATCGCTAAATATTTTCTGCTACTCCCATTCCCCATACCTGTGAAGCATTAAATAACTGCAAGAACTCAAAATCGTAATTCAAAGTTAATCTTTGGGGTAAGAAAACAGTTGGCATCCATTGAGCTTGTAAGTTAATTAAGCTAAATACATCAATTCCTACTGCCTGAAGCCTGTTAGTCAGTGTTTCTATATCAACACTATTTAAAATTCCCATGCCTGCCCCTGCTCCACCTAATAGCGTATCATACCAAGCTCTTTTATATTTGCATTTTCTACTAAACAGAAACGTTATGTTAAAATGGATTACATTTTTCTGATACTGCGCTACTGATGTACATGTGGATGGAACCTTAACTATACTATCATTGCTAATTACAGGATGATTTTTCAACACTGTAATGTGATCTGCCCAAGTAGTTCTATTAGTTATTACAGTAGCATTCATGCAAAACAAAGTATTTACATTAACTAGTTCAATGGTTTTGTTAAAAATGTCTGATTGATTCATGCAACAGTCTCGTCCTCGGTGAGGAGTTATCATGCACATGTCTGATAAGTTGCAGCATTTAATAGCAGTCTTATTCTGCAAAGAGATTTCATCTGTTTCATAGGCATATTGTCCTGGGCCACCAGTTGTCATCCAGAGATTGACCCCTGGTGAAAATGTCATGTTCAGTACCACACACTTCTGTCCGGATGGGCAGCTAAAGTTCCCCTGGGTTCTATCTTTGGTATCATTTTTCCAACTCCAGGTTCCTTTACAACCAGTGTCATTACAGTTAACCCTTTGAATCCTTCTTCCAGGGGTAACTAGCTCTGCCAAATGGACTATAAGACACACCAGCATTCCTTTTAAAATCCATTGCTGGACCTAGAAAGACACAAATTTCATTATTCTCGAAGATAACATGTGTTCGCTGGTACATATTCCCATCTCTCTTTCCCTGACCTGATAATTAACACTGTGTTGTCTCGTCCGGTGGCTATCACCTCAGCTGGTTCAGGAGGGCCATTTGGGTTTGTAACCCATATTTTGGCACCATTGTTAAAACCTCCTGTAGATCTAAAACCTTTATCCCCCCTTGCTGTTAAGAGTGTGGGGGCTTGTCCCTTTATAGGGGTCACTTTGTTAACTGGAATAATTAACAATTGAGCCACTCTGTCATACTGTTGAATTAACAGATTTTGTTCTCTACTATTCAACAAAATTACTTTCACTTCTCTTTGGTAATCACAATCAATCACCCCTCCCAAAATTTGTATTCCCTTGAGGGCTAGTTCTGATTTAGGTGCTATCCAACCAAAATGTCTTGGTGGAATTTGTATTCCAATACCAGTTTCTATCACTTGAATGTTTCTGCTGTTTATTCTGTATTCTTGAAGGGCATGTAAATCAAGTCCAGCAGCTTCTGGGGTTGCCCTGCAAGGAGACAGAGCTCCTGGTGTAATTTCCCAATATAACACTGTTTCTGTAGTTGAGTAAGCCTGCACTTGCAAATTAGGAGTTATCATTCGCATTAAGGGGGTCTCAGATTCTCCAATTGGTCTATTATTTAAAATCTGTAATGCTTCATGCAAATTCTCTTTTCATTTTAGTAGGCTCTCCCGCCAATTGTCCTTTCACAATATGAGGATTGGTCTTTGTTGCCCATGTTGGCATATAGGACACTGAGCAATAACAGTTTTAACCAATCCAATGTTAGGGGTACACCCTACTATATGCCCACCTGTAAGTGGCTTTTCTCCCAAATGTCCACATTTTGATGTGCCCATTTGCCAGCCCTGATAACTGCTGACTTTGAGTTTCTTCAATATCCACTGGAAGAATCTTAGCTTTTTCATCTGCAATAGAATTATACCATCGTTCTAGTGTATCTGAAGCACAATGAGCATCAACATGAAATACAGGGTCTGAGTATTTTGCACCATAGTCCATATTTCCTGCCACAGTTCTTTTCCCATATTTCTTTCGAATAAATTTTCCACTCATCCTTAGCTCAAGTGGGCAGCCAGGTTGTTAAACCATTGGCTACAGACCATGAATCAGTATAAATATGACATGTACCTTGCAACCTTTGTGGGTATTACACTGGAAGGGAGGAAGGGTAGCTTACTCCCTCCCTCCAAGCTCCTACTGGTGGAAGACACAGCTCGAGGTGCAAGAGACAGCTCGAATACTGAAGCAATAAAAAGGTTAACTGTGAAACACAGACAAACAACAAAAAACAAACACACATCAGTTTAAAAATAAAACAAGATTATTTCCATAGGATAAAAGAAGCCAAGCGTCCCTGGGTTCCCTTATCCAAGCATGACAAAATGTCCAGATTGATGGTAATACCTGCACGTACATATCTCTGTAGATGGTAAACTCTCAAAACAGCTGTAATAGTCCTTTTTCAAAATTGTAAAGTTTGTTCCTCTTCACTTAGAATACTAGTTTTGCAATAAAAAGTCAAATTACATGGTTCACTCTTGTGTACTTTCATGAAAACATACATTTTGTGTGAAAAGTTGTGCTTTAGGCATGGAATACACATCAAGTTTGAACTGGTAGTAACATAAAATGTTGAAACACAAGAAGGTCAAATAGCGTGCAAAAGGTCAGCAGTGTGTGCAAGGGTCATTCAAACCCAACCATTCCTGTAGTGTCCTGAACATCACCAATATTAAAATATCTTTAAATACTGCTGGCCAAGACAGTACACACACATACACATACACAAAAGAAATACTTAACACAAAATAAGACTGACATTGTTTCACACCAATTTGCTGAGGTAATGCCCATAGTTCCATTAGAAAACTGTACATGGTTTAGATATATGTGCTGCCTCCTGCCTGTCTTGTAACACTGACAATTTTAAACCAACACATTTATACATATTGCCATGCCAAATCTTTCCAGAACAAAACACTTTTAAACACATCATCTGTAAGTGAACACATCTCGTATAACATGATTACACCTTTTGGCACATAACTAAAATATGGCACTCTGCCATTTTGCAAAAAGTTTCTGGTTTTAACTAGAAGTATGATAAAGCCATTTATAGCTGTTAACACATTACATTTTCACCTAGCAGTGGCTTGCATGCTGTTTGCAACCACAACTCTTCTGCACATTGCAATCTATATGACGCCATAATTCTTCACCAACACTACCTGCTCCAAGCAACAACTACAAACAAAGTTTTTCACTGACCCTATCTAGGCAGCACAAATGTTCCATTAAAATAAAGCCAATTAAAACAGTCAGCTATGAGGCAAAGAAGCTTCTTCTCTTTTTTTTCTGTAACATGTTGTGCACTGAAGGCAGTCAATCCTATCTCGAACCTTGACAATAGAACATAATTACAGAACACAGATATAAGCTAGAAAATATGCATGAGAAAGATGGAGCATTTCCTTGTTTAGTATATGATTACAGAAATAAAACAGACAGACATAAAACAACTTTGAATAAAAAAATTCAGACTTACCGGTGCCAAGGTATTTTTCTTCTTCTTTTCTGATATACTAGTCTAAGTAAGAAAACTGACTGCAGGACCTTCATGATAATTTCCAAACGCTGCAGCTATTAACTCTTTCAAAGGTTTTAACCTTTCAAAGGTTTTCTTTGGCCATTTTAGTAACCTGCCAAACCAAGTCTTTTTCCAGAGCTCTGGTTTGCAGTTTAAAACAAAACAAACAAAATCTCTAACAGTACTAGGTTGAGATCCATCTGGTAGAGGTCCCCAGTACTTGGGTTTAGGATCAAATGTTTCAGCCTCTATAGGAGGCAAGGGAACTTGAAATTGATACAGAAAAACTTGAAACTACACAGATAGGCAACATGGGGGGGGGAGGATTTTCAAATCATCCCGTCTGTAGTCACCTACTGTGCGTACATCCACAGTAGTTTATTTTTCTGTTTCTAGATGTTGCTTACCTAACTTTACTTAACCAGCCGCTGCTTTTCTCCTAAAAGCAGCCTGAACTGTGAAAGCCATCATTGGCTCTAACAGTATATACTTGCAGTAAGCACAAATTACAAGTACAAAGGGCAGTTGCCCTTGCTTGTTTGACATAATACACCCTTTAAAAAGAACTCATCCTTTTCCTAAAAATAGACATTTTATTTTCGAATCCTGCCGACTACGCCAAAATGTTCTGCCAACTCAAACCAAGCAGCTATTTGCCATTCACACTCACATACACACAATAACAGTACAATAAGTATAGAAGCCAAAGCTTTATTATAGCAAAATATAATACAAAGGTTATACATCACCGATTCCAAAAGCTACATCCAAGCCTGTTCCAATGGCTGGGAAGCCCCCTTGTCAGCCTGGCTAGGAGTCTCACGAACCGGGAATTGGCCCCACAGCGATGCGTCCACCCTGCAGGTAAGGTTTCCAACCAGGCATTGAGAAAGCTACATTTATATCTTATTCTATGCTAAAAATAATCGTGCAGCCCTCATAGTGTTGTTTTCCCACATTCTAGAAGCTGGCCGGGCTCCCAGGATGCTGCAAATTCACACGCTAAGGACTGCTCAGAATTCCCTACACCTGCTAGGTCACTGTGCTCCAAACACTGGCCGGGTGCCTAGAACACTATGAGCTAAGCAGAAGTTTAAACAAAACTACAAAAACAGGTTGCCTGATAATATGCGACCTTCAAGTCAGCAAAATACACTGTCTGAAGCAAAACATAATAATGAGGCTATCTAAAGAGCAAAACACCAATTAAATGAAGCAGCATGTAAAATGGAGTCACACAATACAAAATGGGGTATAAAATGACATACATTACATGAAATAGCATACAAAATGGAGTAACAATAATCAACATATTATACTATCACTACAAATGGTTACTATACCCACAATCTAAAAAAAAAAAAACAGTTGCGGTGTAAATTTTTTTATGTGGTTTCCCCCACAGCACACTTAACAGAACCCATAGTGAATTCACCAGATAATGTTAAGTAATGTTAGATAAAGGTCCATAAATAAAGTAAGCAATTACAGCTCCATTTCAATTTTGTTTGGTCTTACTTAAAGTAGTCAGAGGTTTTACTCTGAGTTGTCGACTTCTGGCAGTAGGGATTCCACACCCGCTCAGCAGCAGCGAGCGCACTGCAGTCAAGCTGAACATCTGGGTTTTTCTCCATTGCTAGTCTTAGAGTTAGCAGTGCATTTTTTACATTGCTAGGAGTTAAAAGTAGCTTCAGGCTGCTCCTCATCATCAGTGCCATCCTCTTCTTCCATCTCCTTCTTCCATCTCCTCTGCATGCATGCTGTCTACGACCTGTGTGATGTCATCTGATAGGGGCTTCTCCTCCTCGTCTCTGAGGATACATACAGAATGGAATTCCTCTGCCATCATTCCCTCAGGTGTCGGAACACTTTCCTCAATCTTGGCTATCAGGTCGAGTTCGTCTGAAACAGTCGGGCCAATTGGGGCAGTTGAAGAACCCTCTCTGTGGTCACCATGGTCTGCTTGGTGTGTGAATTCAGCTTTGCGGAAACAGCACTGTATGGTCTGTTGAGTGACAGCGTCCCATGAGTTTTTCAAAAGTCTCACAGCATCAAGTAAGTTTATTTTTTTCACACATTCAGCTGATGTCAGCAGTGTTTCAGTGCTGTTATCAATCTCATCCAGGACTTTCTTACGCATACACCTAACATAATGCTGCTTCAGGTTGTACATTATCCTCTGGTCATTCTTCCGATGCTAAGGACTGAGCTGTGCACAGTGTGAAAATGAAAAGACAATAAGCTGCTAGAAGCAACACTCCCATGTTAAAACAGATAACAGTTAATTGCTTGGCTGTACATAGTGTACCTGTTAATTGGGATCATTTACACCTTCACAGAGATGCCATTGCCAGCAGAAAAGTGGGCAATATAGATGGAGGCCAAGAGACGTTAGAGCAGTATGATTTAACATTGAATCCTATAGGGATGGTGTTTGGTAAATTAAATGTGCCCTGAAAAAGCGATTGCCCACTATACCCACAGGCGCTATAAGTGGAGCTGACTGTATATGTGTGTGTGTATATATATATATATATATATATATATATATATATATATTATAGTGCAACGGTAATGCCACTATAGTTAAGGTTGAGGAGCCATTTACATGTTAAACCCAACATTTTGCACCTTAATAACTTTGCAACCATTTGATGGATTTGCCTCAAATTTTGAATACATGATCAAGACCTATACACCTTGGGATCTGCCAAGTTTCGTACTGGTCGCATATACAACTGTGGAGTTATTAAGCATGATCTGCACGCACATTTACGCTTTTCTGGAATTTTACTGTCATCTCTACAGGTCGCACAGTTTGTACGACCGGTCTCGAAATCTTCAGTGAAAGTACGACCAGGGTCCCCGATGTGCCTTTTGAAGATTTCGTGAAAAAATATTAAATGGTTCAAAAGTTATTCAAAAAACAAGTTCCCATTATAAGTCAATGGGAAAAGTTAAAAAGTGTGTGACAGTGTCGCAAATGCAGTTTTACTTTCAGAAATGGCCTTTACTGTCGCAAATCCGCCATTTTGTTTTCAGTTAGCGATCATAAAATGCTTAGCATTTAAAATTGGGACCCTCTAGCAACCTAATTCTTTTGTATTCACCTAGTCGGACCCTGGGGATGCTAGCCATGTCTTTATTTTGGGGTAAAACACTCCAGAAATATGTTATTCAAATTTCTGGAAAAACTACTTTCACAAAGTACTGTCACACTTGCAACACTGTTGAATGAATTTGCGAAAGCTTTGGCAAACTTCGACAGTACTTTTCTAGGCTGTGGGAAAATGACAGCAATTCTTTGGCACCCTGCTGCAAAAGAACGGTTTGGTGTTTTGGCCTGAAATTTGAAGGGAGCGCGTCCAACATCTCACAGATGTGCCTTTCAATGTTTTGTTAAAAAAAAATATTACATGGTGGCAAAGTTACGGCACTCCAAAGTTGATGCTTTTTCCCATAGGATAACATTACGGTGTCCGACGCATTACAGGAATCCTTTGGCACCTTGCTGCAAAATAAGTTTGGTCTTTTGGGCTGAAATTTGGAGGGAACACAGCCAACAGCCCACAGATGTGCCTTTTTCTGTGGTTTGGTGAAAAAATATTACAGGGAGCCAAAGATATGGCACTACGAACTTCTCTTTTTTTCCCATAGGATAACATTACGGCATTTGCCGCGCCTTTCAAGGCCCGTATCTCGGAAACGGTGCAAGATATGGACTTTTTGTCAGAAAAATTCTTAGCCCCCTAAGTGCAAAACTAGCCAGGAAAGTCATAAATCATATGACTTTAAAAAAATTTTTCTACGTCGTACCGTTCCTGAGATATAAGCAATTTAGTATTCTAACCCCTCATTTTCTGCTCCGAGAACCATTATTATGCATACATTCTTTGTACTCATTGTCTTTCTTTATACAGCTTTTAGGGAAAACCAGCCTGTGCGCTTACATTACTGTTACCGTTACCGTTTTTGCTTGCGGTTCCATTCCCGTTTCACTTACCATTCACGTCTATGCCACCATGTGCGTTACCCTTTGCATTTTCATTTGCGCTTCCTTTTACATTGTTTTTAACATTTCTGTCTACACTACTGTTTCTCTTTCTGTTTCACTTTGCATCACCGTGCACATTACCATTTGCATTTGCGGGCACAATGCTACTATGTGACAAGACATCCCGCCACTGCATTACATTCACTATTTCTCGTTATCATTCTCAAAAAGAAGGGAAATCAGAGGCAAAAAACTCAGTTTAATGCATTAGTTAGGGTTGTTCCACACCAACAAAAGCGAGGAAATTCGGTGTTAGGGTTGAAAGCCCCCCTTGGTCCCCCCTGCCTATACCCCCAACCGGTATCGAGGTGCACGTTAGGGTTGTCGGTCCTAACTCTCACCCCATTCTCCTACACCTCTGCTTCTTTACACATGTGATGGGGTGAGAGTTATGGCTGACAAACCGAATGCTACATTCTGATACCGGTTATGGGTGGGAAGGAGGGGCTAAGGAGGGTCAATTCAACACCAAATTCCTTACTTTTGTCAGTGGGAATAACGCTAACTAATGCATTAACAGAGTTTTTGCCTCTAATATAGATATATATATATATATATATATATATATATATACTGTATATATATCCATGCAAAACTGCGTTAATGCATCATTTAGGGTTAAAGCATAAAGTCAGGAAATTAGACCTTTAGGGTTACTCCCCCGTGGACCCTCCATCATCCCAAGATTGACAGCTGACGGGGTGTGTCATTGGGGTTGTGAGGCCTAAATGTCACCCCATTCCATCTGTAATCATATTCACAAGCCACAATAAAGAAGAATGGGGTGACATTTATGCCTCACAACCCTATACGACAAACCCACTAATATCAACGCAATTCTCAAATGCATTATCTCTCAGATTACTTGGAAACATATAATATTCTTGCTCCCATTATTACTGTTATACTACTCACCATTCACATAGCATTTTGAAACCTCACAGATGATGGGGTGATGCAGGACTGATCAGTGCGTGGGTTTCAGAACAGATTAATGACTTGTAGATGGCTTTTATGAGGAGTAAAGATTCTAAGTGCATATAAAAAGATCCATCAGTGAAGTGCTTCATGACTTCCATCAATCAGCAATACATTAACTAAGGGTCTAAGAAATATGCATTAAATGCTAGTTCTTCCTGATACACATGAGGCAGTCCTGCTGTGAAAAGCAAGTCAATATAAAACTCCAAAGTCATGTGTTCCCTCGCTGTCCAAAGGCAGTATAGGCAACATAAGATACATAAAGATCCCATATAACTTCTCATTACTAATGGGAGCTTTTAATGGAATCGTCCGTGTTTGATACCACAGTCATTTGGTGAACATATTTGGATATTTAAGTACAGAACACAGGCAACCAAGTCCCTTGTGTGTTGCCTATAGTAACAGAAACCACCGATTTTAAAAGTGCAGTACTGTTGCACTTGTGCGTGTTGTTTACACACAAGCAATACTCAGTCTGTTGCTGCCTAATTATTTTTAATTTATTAACTTAATTGAATGTGTTGTCTAAAGATGGAAATTGCTTAGGTCAGATTATGTTTCACCTTGCAAAGAGGCATGTTAGAATGTGAGATATCAAACCCCAAATGTCAGCAGAAGGGGGGGGCTTTAGTGTATTCAGGCGAAATCAATTATATTCTGATTTGCTGAGCATAATTTAAAACTTGACCAAGTTTCTTGGGATTCAGAACTGCCTTATATGATTTGCCATCAGTGGGTGACAGTAGTAAACCCTATGATCTAAGGTTTGCAAGTTGATAACAAAAGATATGGCATCAAAGGTGAACAATGATGCCTATATCAAGGTTGGTGTTTCAGAGGAAATATGAAGGAAGGAAGGAGGAAAGAAAGAAAGAAAGAAAGAAAGAAAGAAAGAAAGAAAGAAAGAAAGAAAGAAAGAAAGAAAGAAAGAAAGAAAGAAAGAAAGGAAGGAAAAATCCTCATATTCCTATCACATTGGTACCTGCAGTTAAAACGGAGAAAATGTATTTAAATCCCTGCTCCACTATTAGAATTTGAGCATTTTCAATAGCAACCATTCATATTCAGCAAAATGCATGTTTGCTGATCATCTGAAAAAGTGTTGTTGCCCACTTGTATGATAAAGATGCCACCACTCATCACGTTGCCTATGTAGTTTCAATAGTGTTGTGTTTCTGTGTCTGCGTGATGGTGGTTGCCCAGCAACACCTACTTCTTGACACGTGTCCTTCTCTTCATAGGACCTGCTAGTCTGCTGCTGAGGCCCGACTCCAAGCCAGAAGGGGTATCCGAGGTGGTTAGAGACATGTGGGTGTCCATCTCCAGGGGGCTCTGTGCAACGCGATCTCAATCAACAAATGGGCCCCCCCCAGTCGAATTTACAAATTGCAACTTGTCAAATAGATCAAAAAGAGAAAACCCACAGCTCACCAAAACCTCACAGAAAAACTCTTTTTGACATTGCATTTTGATGTTTGTACCTTGGCTCCCTTTTACTACAACCTTCGAGTCGTGTAGCCAGTATGTACCTTTCATCCAGAGTTGAATACCATCTTGGCAAGTTATAACATTTCTGTTTGGCAGTTGAGACAATAATTATGAAACCCGTTGCATGTTGACAAAAAAAAATCCTTTTACACCAGTTAATGTTCTTCCATCTCTCATGGATTCTTTCTGCGATTATCAGATTAAATGAATTCATGATCATTTTAATACCCAGACAGCTTTTGATTTGACATATGAATTAACAGAAAGTTTATCTTTTTATGGCTTGCGATGACATCAGTAAATTATACATACCTTGATCTTTTTCACAAGTCACCGGGATTCCTTGATGAAACACAGTAGTTATATTGTTCTTGATATGAACTGACCAGGATTACACTGGGTTGTCCTCTTAAGACAGATATTACACTACTCAGTCTATGTACTATTGTCCACAAAGGCTGTAGTTATACTGTTTTGTTACACTGATGCCTGTTTCAATCCCATTTAAACGGATTGGATAAAGATAAATTATACTTTTAAAAATTCACACCTACAGATATTGCCCCAGATTGTATGGACAAGGACTGTATTATTTTCATGTCAATGAATAACTGTGTATCCACACTATTGAAAGGGGGTCTTTATATAATTCCTGTGCATCAGTCTTTGACAACAGGGACTATATATACTGCACATTTTGGTTTGA
This sequence comes from Neoceratodus forsteri, assembly GCA_016271365.2. NCBI lineage: Eukaryota > Metazoa > Chordata > Ceratodontiformes > Ceratodontidae > Neoceratodus > Neoceratodus forsteri. The sequence continues at coordinate 1,233,540,070 of CM057455.1, forward strand.
CAAATCAGAGCCTCATGAGCAAAACCCACCCTCATTTGTGTTTCTAGGCCACCCCTGGGCTGAGAAATTATATTTTTTAATTTCGCCATCTGGTCGTCATCTCGCGACCAAAGATGGCGATCAAAGAATCTCGAGATCAAAGAATTTGCAGGCTTGTGATCAAAGGTTTTGCAGGCTCGTGATCAAAAAATAAAAAATGGTGAAACCTGAGTTTTAGGCAGAATTAAATGAAACCACCACCATGCGTCAATAGAACGAAGCCCCCTGAGCAAACCCCACCCTCATTTGTGTCCCTAGGTCACCCCGGGCTGAGAAATGTGAATTTTTCAAAAGGCCATCTAGTCATGCCCTCATGATACAAGATTGCTGTCAAAGAATCTTGTGATCAAAGAATTTGCAGGCTCACAATCTAAAAAATTGCACGCTTGTGATCAAAGAATAAAAAATGGTGAAACTCGAGTTTTAGGCAGAATTAGATGAAACCACAACCATGCCTCAGTAGAACGAAGCCCCCTGAGCCAAACCCACCCTCATTTGTGTTCCTAGGCCACCCATGAGCTGAGAAAATTGATTTTTTTACCTCACAATGCAAGATCGCGGTCAAAACATTTTCAGGCTCGTGATCAAAGATCGTTAACGAGTTGCGATCAAAGAATTTCAAATGTTATAACTATATTTTTTGTCCATTTTACATGACACTAAAGGCATGGGTCAATAGATTGAAACCCCCTGAGTAAAAACCATGCAGGTTTTACTTCAGGAGTGACCCCTGAGCCCAGATATTTGATATTTTATGATTGGAATTTAAAAACAAGATGGTGGACATCGCGATCAAAGAATTCTCTGGGACAAAGATTCTTTGACCATGAGACTGCAAATTCTTTGACCACGAGGCAGGACGAGATGGCCCAAACCCCATTCTTTGTTCGCAAAACAACCATATAAATTTTCCCATTGACTTATAATGGGAGCTTAAAACTGCAATAACTTTTGAATGCCTTAATAATTTTTCACCAAATGATAAGCGGCATGTTCAGCCACTGAAGCTCTTTCAGACAAGCCATCTCACAGAGTGGCACTCCACATGATGGCCACACAGGGCCATGGGGAAAATCACCAAAACTGCCTACATAACTGGCGAAAAGTTCATTTTTCAGCGTTTTGGTGAGCAAAGACTGTAAGTCCGACTGAAACAAAATTTGGCAAATCAAGAGATCTACCATGCCCCACCGCAAATTACAAATTTCATGCAAATCTGTTATTAACATGCAAAATGTTGACTTTAACATAGAAGTGCCTTCATAACCCTAAATATAGGGTCGCAACTGCACCTCTATAATATATGTGTGTGTGTGTATATATATATATATGTATATATATATATATATATATATATATTTTATAAAAACTCCATTAATGCATCAGTTAGGGTTTATGTCACAGGAACAAAGTTTGGAAATTCGATGTTAGGTTACCATCCCTACCACCCACCACCCTACAGGCACCACCAGGCATTGAGGCATGCCATGGGGTCTTCAGGCCCAACTCTCACCCCATTCCATGTGCAGTCAAGCTGACACACTACAGTATAGGAGAATGGGGTGAAAGAGTTAAATCACAACAACCCCAATGCCTTCTGTTGATCTGTAGAGTGGGGATGGGTGGGTGTTAGGGTGGTAACCCTAACATCAAATTTCCAATTTTTTGTTGCTGTGACATCAACCCTAACTGTTGCACTAATGGAGTATTTTACAATGAATTTCCCTTCTTTTTGAGAAAGTGTAATGTAAGTGGTTAGTGGTATGTTTTTGTGGGAGCACGGGCCCTCTGGGACCTGTGCTTCCTTCACGTTGCCCTGCGCACCCACTTACACATAAATACGGAGCCATACAGCAGCCCCATAGAACTGAAATGGAACCCTTGTAACATTTATTTGGCAATAGCTCAGTAACCGTAGCTACTATGGAAAAAATTCCACTGCAGTTGTAATCATGGCTTCGAAACCTCCATGCATGCTTCTGTGGGTAGTGAAGAATCTGTATCTCAAATTATTTTCAAGATGCGGGATCTGCAATGTTATCCTATGGGAAATTTCTCAACTTTGGAATGCTGTAACTATGGGCCTGTTGAAAGTCTTCCGACCACACTACCAAAAGGCACATCTGTGGGGCCAGGGTTTTCCACTCTGCAAATTTCAGCCCAAAAGCACAATCCACCTTGTCACATTGAAGTGACAAAGAAAATAACACATTGGACAATGTTTTTAAGCATTGTTTTGGTAAAAACAAAAATGTTTTCGCCACACCCCTATACCTTATAATGAAATGCTTTTGCACAGGTACTTTTTGTTTTGATCGAGGTCCTTGCCACGAAAACAAAAAATGTTGTCACGGCAACAAAAAGGCAAAATGGTGGAAACATTTTGTAACACATGTTTCTAGACTACCTGCAGAAAAACTAATGCTGTGGTCATGTTCCTAAGGGCCCAGTTAGGTAAACAGAACTGTTGGTGTTTACCAAAGGGCATTATTTTTTGATTTACAACTTTTTTTGTCTCTCGCTAACTGAAAACAAGATGGCAGCAGCACGAAAACAAAATTCGGGAGCATGACAACAAAAAAGTGTTTGTGAAAGTTTTCACAATGCACATTTAAATTTTCCCATAAGCTAGAATGGGACCTGAAAAACTTGCATAATTTTTGAATGGATTAATATTTTTTCATCAAATCTTCAAAAGGCACGTCCTTGACCCAGGCCACATATACAAATGCACATTTAAAGCTAGACAGATGCACAGTTCAGTCTGTGGAGTGTGACAAAGAAATGCACAAAAGTTGAGGATTTTTCATATTTTTGACACTCTACAGTTCCACAACCGTAAATCCAACAGGACCAAAACTTTCCAGATCCAGAGATCTATGGTGGGACACTGTGCATGCAAATTTCAGGCAAATCGGACAAACAGTTGCAAAGTTACTAAAGTGCAAACTTTGGAGTTTAACATAGAAGTGGCCCGCCAACCTAACTATACCTACACTACCATGCAGGTAATATATATATATATTGTATATATATATATATATATATATAGACAGACGATCAGGGGCAGGAGATGGCTGGACCACCAAAGATGCTATACATAAATAAAGGTGGGTGATGGGGGTGTTCGGGGACTGCTTAACCACCAGGGATGCTGTACATATATAAGGGGGACAATTGGGGGGGGCTGAGGACCGCTGGTCCACCAGAGATGCTATGCATAAATACAGGTGGGAGATTGGAGGGGTGTGGGGGATGGTTGGATCATCTGGGATACCATACATATATACTGTACAAGTGAGTGATCAGGGGGTTGGAGACCACTGGATTACCAGAGATGCTAAGCTACTAATAATACCTGACAGGTTGGGCAGTATTGGCCTATACTGGACCAGTCCAGGGATGTAATGAGACCTGATGCCGCAAGCAGAGAGCTTTATATCCTCTGGGAGATCTGGTATCGCCTCCCATTCCACCCTGGAAAGTATTATTATGCTTAGAAAAAGGGATTTGGGCTGTATTTTAGAAAAATAAAGTTTTTAAAAAATTACAAAAGTTACTATAAATAGTTCATTTAAATAAATAAAAAATATTTTCTGTAAAGTAGTCCCTCTACTGCTGGCATTGGCAATAGAGGGTTCTGTTGTGTTTTGTGTTTGCCAGTCTGTTACATGTTGTGTCCTTCCCCCCCACCAGCAGTTTCTCTGTCCCCCAGATTCATTCAATATCCTCTGTGACCTTTCTCCCCAAGCATCAGTATTGCTGTTTTAATTACCTTTTTGCCCTGTCTGAAGAAGGACCATTACTTCACATTAGGACGTGCTTACTTTAGTTTGGAATATAACCCAGGAATACTGCACCCACATCTCACTGAGCACAACTCATTAGTGTGGCAAACATTGTTCATTGCTCTACCAAGTGAGGCTAAGTGAGAATGGGAAATGGTAAAAGGGTTTTTTGTTTGATTTTTTTTTTCATTTTTTTTAACCTGCCTGCCCTGATACATTTGTATATTGGTCTGGATGGGTGTGAGTGCACTGTTATGCCCTGTACACACTACGGACCAATTTTAAAAATGTTATAAACATTTTATAAACCGGTCCCTAGCATGGATGTTGGAGCATCCACATTTATTCCAACAGCTGTGCTTGCTTGAGCGGGTTCCCAGGCATGACTGCAGCACTACTCAAAGCATTATGGGTGCCCATTGGTGCCGCGATGTATGATGGGATACCAGTGATCAAGCACAGAAACCAATTGGGGAAAAAAGTATACCATGGGAAGGAAAACTTCTTTGCCAGCTCAGCAGTGCCAGCAAGGTATTTTTTACCACTGCATTGTTTACAAAAATGGCTTTTTCTCAGAGGACAGGTTGCCTTAACCCATGTTACAGCATGGTTTGTGTACACACTGCTGTTAACATGGATTAAGGCAACAGTGGTTATCTAAAACTGTGCTAAAGATGACCTCTTTAGCAGGGTTCTAGCACGGTTTTAGAATACAGTTGTAACACGGTTATGTGGACGCAAACCATGTTCCAGAAGCTTAAAACAGTTTAAGGCAGTTAAATCATTTTAAGCATCTTAGTGTGTACAGGGCCTTAGTCGAAAGCAAGTGGGAGATCAGATGTGGCAAGAGCAATCAGCTGGAAGAGTGCTACACTACTATATTACAGTACAACTTGTGCTTCATATTTTAGTACAATTGTTTTTTTACTGAGAATTACACAGATTGGCATGGCAGGGAGGAAGGTGGCCAGCCACCTTCAGTGTGTATCTCGCTTGGTAAACGAGAGAAAAAATAATGGCTGGACAGCTTAGCTTTTCTAAAGCTGACACAATAAAATGGAATCTAAAAAGGCAGGTGGCACTGGGTCTTGTTTTTACCTGGTCTCTGCTGACACATAAATGCACCTGTAGATGGGGTACTAAGCCAATCAGAGACTGGGATTTTTGCAACCCATTTTCTAAACATATATACACACATGCAATCAGGTGGCAGGGGGTCCACTGGACTACCAGGGATGCTGTACACATATATGCGAGAGCAATCGGGAGGGCTGAGAGACCATTGGACCACCAGGGATGCTGTACATATATATATCTATGTTTACGGATGGGTGATTGGGGGCAGGGGGAACCATTGTATACCAGGGACTGGGCAGTACATAGCACTGACAGGTGCTGTGGATGTCTTATACTCAGTTTGTTCCAGGCCAGTAAAGAGGCCCAAATGGGATGCAAATGGCCCCATAGCACCTTGCTAATACTAAGGGGTCATTTGCATATAGTGGTACAAATATGGCAGACTGCTCCAGAGGAGCAGTCACCACTTGTGAGCCCTAATTTCCAGATTGCTTCTGCGAGCCCAGTGCCACCCTAATGGTCACATTCCTCCTGTGACGAGTAGATGTCTGGGGACTGTGGGGGCAATCGGGATATTGCCTAGCTGTTATATTGGAACAATGGTTTAGAGCTCACAATGTGCTTCAACAAGTTCCAGTATCCTCTGACTTGCTTCAGGAACTAATTGGCTCCTGGAGCAAACATTTAACAGGCCCAGTCCAGGTTCTTTGAATAAATGTGCCCCATCTATTGAGAACTCTGCATTAAAAGAACAGCAATATTAAGGGCAATTACTGTGGTCCTTAGGTGCTTTGCTACCTGTATACTAAGGATTCACAGGGAGAAGTTAACATGCTGAGTTTGTATTTGTTAATCTTCCGGCCTGTCTTCCCTTTGTAACCCTTAAGCAGGGTCACACCTGTAAATGAGACTTGGCTCAATGTGTCTTTCCCAGTTACCTATTTTACATAAATAAATAAATAGCCTACATGGTGACATTGAGTAAAATAGCACTGTTCAGCCTCTGAAAGCAGAACTAGATAGATTCCAGAGTTGGAGTGGCATTGAGGGTTATATAGCATGAGTAGGGGTAGCATTCTGGTGGATAAGCATGAATAGGTGCCCATATTCAAATTAGGTATAGTCTCTGCTGTACAGCAGGAGGGGTAAACAAAATGGACCCTAAGTTCCTTCATTCATCATAGTTCTATCTATGTTTCTGACAAACAATACAAAAAAAACAGTAAAAGCATCATGACCAACAATGCTATGCCATTTCTCAAGGGTCCAACAGAATCATCAATGGCTTTCAGAAAGGAGCATTTTAAGGACCAGGGCTGGGATATTCAAAGCAGTTGCGCATGGCGCAATTGGGATGTGAATGCACAACTGCGGAACTATGCCATGGAGCGATATTCAGCAGGAGCCACTGCACAGTGCAAGTAGCAGTGCGCCAATGCGCAACTCAAATGAATGCATGTGTAAGGGCAGGGGGAGTGCCGATGAATATGCGGCAAAGTGCGATATTCAACCCCCAACCCATGGCACAAGTGTGGAGCAACAGCCAGATGTGTTGAGCAGACTTGAGCCTATAAATACAGGGAGCAAGCTGGGGGACAGCACTTGTGCCAGAGGAGAGCGAGACAGAGAGAGACAGATAGACAGAGAGGGAGAGAGAGAGAAAGCCACCAGGCCCTGGAGGGAGTGGAACAGGAAGCCACAGGGGTATGTGGCACAGGGATGGCAGTGGAGTGCAAGCCAGGGGCAGGGGATGCAAGAGGGAGCCAGGTGGAGTGACAGGCACTGCCCCATTGTGGCAAGTGGACCACTGGAGCCGGACATCCAGGGGGAGACAGGACAGCAGGGGCCATGGCCAGTGCAGCCTTCCAGATGAAGGCCATAATGAAGGGTGTGAGAAGGCAGGAGGCAGAGTGATGTGGCTGTGGAAGGGCCTGTCGGTGGTACGCCCAGAACAGGTGGTACCTTCCCCGCATCTGCTTCGAGAACCACTCTGATACAGAGATCGTGGGCTGGTATCGCCTGAACCAGGTGATTCTGAGGCAGCTCTGTGAGCTGTGCAGTGAGGAGATGCAGACACCCACTAGATGGAGCCACACCCTGACAGCGGAGATGAAGGTGACAGCTGTAATGTGCCTGCTCACCATGGGCACCTTCCAGAGACCAACAGGGGACACCACAGGCATAACCCAGTTGGCCACGTCATGCCTCCTCACACAGTTCCTCAACGCCCTGCTGCTACATGCTGCATAATACATCCAGTTCCCCAGCACACAGGCAGACCATACAGCAACCATGCAGGAGTTCTACAGGATAGCATGGATGTCTGGCATGCTAGGGGCCATTGATTGCACCCATGTGGGCATCCACATGCCACCTGGCCCTGAGGGCATAGCATACGTCAACAGGAAGGGCTACCTAAGTGTCAACTGCCAGGTGGTGTGTGATGCCAGGGAGTGCATAACTAATGTCTGTGCCACACACCCTGGGAGTGCACATGATTCATTCATCTGATACAGCTCTGCACTGTGCCACAGGTTCGAGAGTGGGGATATCCCCATGGGCCACCTAATAGGTGAGTATGGGATGACCATGGGGAGCTGGGAACAGCAGGGCATGGGTAGGGGGCAGGCAGGGTGGGTGCACTGGCGGGAGTGCCAGGGATGGGCAAGGGGCACAGTGACAGAGGACACCAGGCTAACCTTGTATCTGTCCACAAAGGTGACAGCCGCTACCCACTCAGGCCCTGGCTGCTCACCCCCTACCAGCACCTGTCATCCCCAGCAGAGGACCATTACAACGAGGCACACGCCAGCAAGCGGAACATCATTGAGTGCATGTTTGGGATGCTGAAGGCACGATTCTGTTGCCTAGACAGGTCTGGCGATGCCCTACAGTACAGCCCCTCAAAAGCCTGTGGCCTATTCCTGGTCTGCTGCATACTGCACAACATGGCCATTGACTATGGGATAGCTGTCAAGGCTAAAGAGGGGGACAGCAGTGGGGATGACTAGGACAATGGGCTGGGGGTCAGTGGGCAGCCCCCCCCAGGCGGAGGGATCCCCGGCTTCTAAGGATGGCACGCCAGCACCGGGACACGATTGCACAGGAGCACTTTGGCACATGCAGGTAGGTGGAGTAATACTCATGCAATGGACAGACATAATGGCACAGCACACGGGCATGGGCAGGCATGGCTATGGGCATGCACACATAGGCATGAATCAGGGGTGGGGGTGGCGGTGCCACACAGCCACACACAACAGCATGCAGCACCGTACATCAATGCACACACACATGCACGTGCGCGCGTGCACACACACACACACAGACACACACTGGCACACGCAGACACTCACCCAGGTGCTAGCACATGGTGTGGATCAGATGCAGGGCACCAGTGCACAGGCGCAACCAGTGCTGTGCTGCTCTAACCATGCACACACCACATGGGCCAGCAGCCGGGCGGGTGCTCACACAGGCAGCATGTAATGTGACACACAGTTGCCACGACTGTGGCATGCACCCACACACATTGCCCATGTGCACACAGGGCAGTGGCAACAGACTGCAGACAGGGCAGCACGCACATCAGGTCGGCCGCATGGAACCACGGCCGCTGCCGACACGGGGGCGGCCACGCTGGGGCTGGTCAGCAGCCACTGGTTGCTCAACTGCCACAGGGGAGTATGCAACTGCCCCCCAGGGATTGAATGGTGGGAATGTGACCGGGTTCATGCAGGGGTGTGTAGACACCCAAACAGGCCCACCCCAGGTGTGCCTGGAATGCTGACAGCAAAGCCCAGCGTCGACATGGAGGGATTCACCCAATACCGGGTCTGTGGGGTGGAAAGTGCACTCCGCAGTGTCTATGGCTGGTGGCCATGCCCTGTGGCAGCCATTGGAGCAAGGCCAACCGAGATTGCATTGGCAATGTGATCCAGGGATGCGGTCGTGTCCTCCTGTAGGTGCTGTATGGCTCCAGAACCTGTACGGTACCCCTCTCGTGCAGCTCAGCTGTCTGACACACCTCTGTGTGAAGTGCACACACCCCAGCTACAAGCAGCACCTGTTGCTCCACGGAGGCTCACAGCAATTGGATGTGCTCTGTCAATGGGTCAGCGCAGAGGGGTGCATAGGTGTGCTGCCGTCCCACTGGTGGTGGATGACTGCGCTGCATGGCCCCCCGCTCAAGTGGACGCTGCACAGCAGGGTCCCTATCGAGTAGGTCACTGTCTGGTGCCCCGGCAATGGACTCTGCATCCGGCCGCCATCATCCCCAGCCATCTGCCGCCACTGCCCCTCCGGCCGCTGTGCACTGGCCAGTGCCTGAACAGTTGCAACACCACCACCACCACCCAGCACCACTGTGGCTGTGCACACGGCAGTACCAGGGGTGGCGGTGGGCAGCTGTTCCACCGCCAACAGGCCACTGGCTGAGCTGCCAGTGATGGTGGTAGGTATGGGTGTCTCCCCCATGACACTTCCCATGCTATCCAGGATGATGGTGATGTCATCATCATTGTTAGACCCTGCTCTGATCTGTGTTTCCAAGCAGAGAACACCATGGCTGGCATCCTGCTGGAACACAGCCAGGGCCTCGTCCGACACCAAGCCCAGGACATCCGGTTTACAGGTGGATGGTTGGTCCTCTGGGGATGGGCATGCCCCCAAGGCTGCCACTGGTGCCCCTGCCACTGCATGCTGGTGTGCCGGTGCTGTAAAGAGAAAACAGATGTGTTAGTGCTGCAATACCGGCCCCCCCCCCCGGAGCATGGCATATGTACCATGCACTAATGGGCTCCCTCCTGTCTGGAAGCCATCACCCGGCACATCCTCAATGGTGCTGCACCACATGGTGGCTGCCACCAGCTCCTCTTGCACTGTGAGCTGTGGCACAGCAGCATGGCCCCCACCAGTGGCTGTCCTGGCAGCCCGTATGGCCACCACCTTCTCCTTAATGCAGCATTTGTCAGTGCCCACCTTCTTTCTGCACTCCTGCAGAGACCGCTGGTGGCTGACCTGCAGGTTCACAGCCACTGCCACCTCCACCCAGGCAGCAGCCCTGGCCTGTGGTGTGCCAGTGGCACCACTCAGCAATTGCTCCCAGTAGAGGTAGGCCTCGAACAGGGCATCGGCTTTCACCTTCGTAAAGTTGGGCCTGCACTTACGGACAGGCCTACGCTCCTCAGTCTCCTCATGCTTGGACATGGTGCTACCTGTGGACAAGGACATGTGTGTCACTGCCTGCAACTGCCCACCCTATCCACTCTTCTGTGCTGGCTGTTTCCACAGCAGGTGTAACTTACCTCAGATGGTTGCAATACCAGTCCATGACCTGTGCTGTTGTGTGGCACCTTTATAGCACATCGCATGCAAATGAGATGTGGTGCAACAGTAATGACATCCTAATATCCCTAGTGCACCGCGCATTGGCTGATGAGCTCATTAGCATGTGGCGGCTGAATATCACGCACTTGCTCCTTGCGTAATGGCACTGCTCCAGCGCATGTCATGGTGCAATGCGTAACATGCACAGTGCGCTGCCCACAGTATGCATGTGTCGTGGCCTGTGCTACCGCCTGATTGTGTGATTGTGGGCTACAGAGTGCTTACAGACATAGTGATAGTCACCATGGGCTCTATAGTTTCAGGTGTGGCCATAGCTCATAGTGTGCTATGTCCCCTATAGCACCTGAGTGCTACAGGGCCCATGGCGCACACTGCGCGCTATGACCCCTATAGTGCTCCGGCACACTATGCACCGGGTGACCCCTGACCCTGTGAACTGACCCAATGACCCTTGGGACTCCACCACCTTGTGCCAGGCTGGCCACACCCATGCCATGCATCCACGGCGATGCGCGATTGGCAGACGCTGCACATGCCTCCACGAGGTGTGCATCCCGCGCACGTTGTGTACGTGCACTACTGGCCACCATCTTGGTTTAGCAACTTGTTTAGGGAGCATGGTACTGTGAGGGGTGCAACATTCTCACAGTTGGAGGGAGACAGAGCTTGTCAACCTTGTGGCCCAGGTGCTGCCACATGCACCTGGCCTGTTTGGCCAGGAGCTCCTGCAGCAGGCCAGGACTGATGTCTGGCAGGCCATTGTTGCAGGCATGGTGCAGGATACTGCTGTGCCTTGGACCAGTAAGCAGTGCCACCACTGGTACTGTGACCTGATGCAGAGGGCCCCTGAGAGGCTGAGGACATTGCAGGCATGTGTCCGCAGGGGGGCCATGCTACAGGCAGGTAAGTCGGCACATGCTGCTTCTGTGCCCAGCCACCTTACCATGATGTTGACTGGGCTGCCTGACATGCCATGTGGGGGGGGCACAGTTGGTGTGTGCCATGTGGTGTGGCATTGCTGGCCACTGGGTGCACTGTGCCACTGCCCTGCGGGTCATGTCAGGCTGGGGCGCACACTGTGCACAGGGGTGGGGGTGGTGGGCACATGCTGTGGTTGTACTCTGATGTGTGACTGTCTGTGTTCCATTCCTAGGGCCTGAGGATAGTTTTTTTTATTACAGTTTACTTGCTCAACTGCCTGTGTCCATGTCTGCTTTGCAGCTGGAAAGTGGAGCCATGCTGCAGTGGCATGATGGGTGTCTGTGTGGTGTGTCTGTGTCATTGAGTGGGCCGTGCATGGTGGTGTCTGCCCCTTGGTCGGTGGCTGTGCCTTGGGGTGGCCATGGGCTGGCTGTCCAGGATGTGTGGCATGTGTGTTAGGTGCTGTGTACCAGGGTGTGGCTAGCCGTGGTCTGGGTGGGTGGAGGCTTGGCATCCAGTGGGGGGTTCCAGTGGCAGATCTCCCTTGGCTGTTGATGCCACTTGTTCCCTACATCCAGTGCCCTGGTGCTGGGGGGCTGGCTGCCTGTCTGTGCCCTGCAGGCAGTGGTCACCTGTGGCCTACTGTGCCTCTCTGCCACTGTCCCCAGCTATGTTCCACTGCCTGCCCCATGCTATCCCTCAGCTGCTTTGCTCTCACCATTGCCTGGGGCTGGTACTTCTGTGCCTTGACACATCTCCCTTAGCTCCCTTGCGCATCTCTGGTTGCGCTATGGTGCAGGTCTGGTTGCTCCCTGGCACACCTCTGGTTGCTCCCTGGCACACCTCTGGCTGCTCCATGGCACATCCCTGCGATATTCAGCTGTGTTGCGCTGGCACTTGTCACTGTGCGCAACTTTTGAATATCGCATTCACTGTGCCATGGCGCATTTGATTTGTGCTGTGCCAGAGTTGCACCGGCCTTTGGTGCATTTCTGAATATCTGGCCTCCAGTGTAACCTTATGTATGCTCCTCAAAATCTCTGACAGACAGATTGCCTTTGATTACGCAGACAAAAAAAGAATAAAACAGAACTGAATTGTAGTCTCCTCATCAACCTAGTAAGGCAGATAAGAACCTAACGAACTTTGTGGTTCTTGTGCAATATACTTCCACCACTATATTTCAGTACAATAAATGTGATTCAATCCAACCCAGATTAAGGAGCACAGACATCATACTACACTGAGTTAAAACAAAAAACTAATCTGAAACCCTATATTTTCTGTTTAACACTGCTGGTCTGGATCAGATTATAAACAATACCATCCCACTTACATAGAAACATAGAAGTTGACGGCAGAAAAAGACTGCAAGGCCCATCCAGTCTGCCCAGTTTACCAATTTGCTCCCGCTGTCTCTACTAGGTCAGTGGCCTCAGCTATGCCCCCCTCATATGTATGAGTCCCTTGTGCCTATCCCTTGTCCTCTTGAATCCCTCCACTGTACATGCTTTCACCGCCTCCTGAGGCGTGGTGTTACATGCATCCATCACCCTCTCTGTATTTTTATTTATTTATTGAATTGTTTCATCAGGAAAGATACACTGAGCAACTTAATGCTCATCTCATGGTACATCCTGGGGGAAAGGGGAGGGTTAAAAAATATCTTTCTCACGTTACCTCTTATGTGACCCCCCCGCCCCAATTTCATGTCATACCCACTAGTTTTTTTAAACTGGAAGATGCTGTCCCCTTCCACTTTATTTATGCCCTTAAGATGTTTGAAAGTCTCAATCATGTCCCACCTCTCCCGTCTCTGTTCCAGTGTTTACATATTGAGGTCCCTAAGTCTATCTCCATATGCCTTTGCAGACCCTGCACCATCTTTGTTGCCCTCCTCTGCACTGTTTCCACCCTGTCACTATCCTTTCTCAGGTGCAGCCTCCAGAACTGTACACAGTACTCTAGGAGAGGCCTAACCAGTGTATTGTACAGTAGGATCACCATTTCCCTCCTATGCCTTGTAATACCCTTCCCTATACACCCTAACATCCCACTATCCCTACCAACTGCTATCGCAGTCTGGTGGATTTCAGGTGATCTGATATAATGACCCCCAAATCCCTTTCCTCCCTGGTGACAGTCAACTCACCCCCCAACATGAAGCTCCCACCAGGGTTTCTGTGTCCCACGTGCATGCTCTTGCACTTCTTCACGTTAAACCTTAACTGCCATACTGTACCTCAAACTATTTCTCCAGCTTTTCCAGGTCTCTTTTCATTCTCTCTATGCCCCCTGGAGTATCTACTCTGTTGCAGATCTTCATGTCATCGGTAAACAGGCATACTTTTTCCTCTAGACCTTCTGCTATGAAGACATTGAAGAGAACTGGTCCCATGACAGACCCCTGTGGCACCCCACTGGTGACTCCAATTTCTTCCGACTGTGTGCCATTTATCACCACCTTCTGCCTTCTGTCCACTAACCAGTTTTCTGACCCAGTTCACCACCCTGTTTTCCACTCCCAGACTCCTCCGTTTGTTTACCAGCGTTCTATATGGCTATGTGTCGAAGGCTTTTCTGAAATCATGATAGGCAATATCCACCACCCCTCTCTGGTCCATCACCTTGGTCACCCAGTCAAAGAAATCTATCAGATTTGTTTGACAGGACCTTCCTGCCATGAACCCATGCTGTCTTGGATCCTGCATTCCAATTGATATCAGGTGACACACAATACATTTCTTAAGCAGTGTCTCCATGATTTTCCACACTATTGTGGTGAGACTCACTGGCCTGTAGTTCCCTGCATCCTCCTTGCTACCACTGTTGTGAAGAGGGAGCACATTTGCCCTTCTCCAGTCCTGCAGGACCACTCCCGTGTTCAGCAACTCACTGAACAGGGCTGCCAAAGGTGCTGCCAGCTCCATCCTCAGTTCCATTAGGATCCTTGGATGTACTCCGTCTGGTCCCATTGCTTTGTCCACCTTTAATTTTGTAAGTTACTCCAGGACCCTCTGTTTTATAAATGTTGTGAAGCTCAATTTCTTCCCCTTCCACACATCTGTTTTCCAGTTGTGGTCCCTGCTGCCCCGCTCCCTCTCTGGAAAAGACCAAGCAGAAGTACCTGTTAAGGATTGTGGCCTTTTCTAGGTCCCCTTCTACCCTCTCTTCATTGTCCCCTTTGAGTCTGACTAGACCCCCTCTGGACTTCTTCCTCTCACTGATGTACCTAAAGAATATCTTGTCCCATTTCCTCACTGATTGTGCTAGACTTTCTTCTGTCTGTGCTTTATCACTTCTCGCCACCACCCCTGCCTCTCTCCAACATTTTTGGTACTCTTCTCTGTCCCCATCCTCTTGTGTCCCCTTGTATCAAATCATGGAAAGTCATGTGTGCCAATGCCAGAAACCTTAGCAACAAGATGGAAGATCTGGAGGCTGTCATGGTGCAGTCAGACCTGGACATTGTGGCCATCACAGAAACCTGGTGTAATGATAACCACAACTGGGAAATGACCATTCCTGGCTACAACATATTCAGAAGAGACCGAGCAGGTAGGAAGGGAGGAGGAGTTGCACTGTATGTGAAAAATGACATAAGGGCCACAGAGATCCAGGAGGAACAAAATGGGGGAGAGATACTGTGGGTTAAGCTGGAAAGGAAAATGGGGCCAGCTATCCGCAGACAGTGGTCTATAGACCACCAGCCCAGGAGGAAGAAACAGATAGGGAGTTGATGCTAGCCATCCAAAGGATGGCAGATAAGGGTGAGGTAGTACTGGTTGGAGACTTCAATATTCCAGATGTGGACTGGAGCATCCCTGCAGCAGCATCAACTAGGAACAAATTTATCCTGGACTCCCTTCAGGGTGCCTTCCTCAAGCAACTGGTCATGGAACCAACTCGACAGAAGGCAATACTGGACCTTGTGCTCACAAACAGGGACAGTGTGATGGGGGTAACAGTGGGGGAGCACCTGAGGAACAGTGACCACCGGTCAGTGTGGTTTGAAATCACAGAAGGAGCAGAACCAAACCACACAAAAGCACATATCCTGGATTTTAGGGGGATAGATTTTGGGAAAATGGGGAGATACTTGAAAGAGGCATTAAGGGGAATGGGGCAGGAATCAGGGGTTGAGAAACAGTGGGCAGTATTTATAACGGGGATTACAAGAGCAACAGACTTATGTATTAAGCAGGTTAGCAAGAGGAAAAGGAAGAGGAGGACATTATGGTTTTCCAAAGAGGTAGCAAAGAAAGTGAAAGCCAAAAAGATTGCATTCAGGCAATACAAAAAGACACAGGCAGAAGGGGATAGGGAGAAGTACCAGGAGAAGCAAAAGGAGGTGGGGAGGTCAGTAAGGGAAGCCAAAGCTCAGACAGAAAAGCACATTGCAAAATCAGTGGGTAGAGGGGACAAAACCTTTTACAGGTACATAAGTGAAAAAAGAAAGGCAAAGGGAGGGATAGTGAGACTGAAGGGGGAGGATGGGGGCCACTTGGAGGATGAAAACAGTAAAGCTGACATACTGAACAGGTATTTCTGCTCAGTCTTTACTGAGGAAGAGGAGGGTAATGGGTCTGAAGGGAGTACAAGGGACGAGAATTGTGCAGAAAGGGTCCTGAAGGAACTGGAAGTAATAAGAGTTGATAAAGCAATGGGGCCAGATGGGGTGCATCCCAGGGTCCTTAAAGAACTAAGAGAGGTGGTGGCTGAACCTCTGGCTATCCTGTTTAGCTGATCACTGGAAACAGAGGAGGTACCCAAAGACTGGAGGATAGCAGATGTAGTCCCCTTATACAAAAGTGGGAACAAAGAGGAAGCGGGGAACTACAAGCCAGTCAGCCTCACCTCAGTATTGGGGAAGATCATGGAAGCACTACTGAAGGAGAGATTGGTGGAACACCTGGTTGTCAATGGACTGCAGGACCCAAGGCAGCATGGTTTCACCAGAGGGAGGTCATGTCAGGCCAACCTCATTGAATTTTTTGACTGGATGACTAGGGAGGTGGATCAGAGGAGGGAAGTGGACATGGCATATCTTGACTTCAGCAAGGCCTTTGACACTGTGCCACATAGAAGACTATTGCACAAACTAGGGAATATGGAAGTGGGCAGGACAGTAATGTGGTGGGTAGGTAACTGGCTGGGTGACAGGACACAGAGGGTGGTGGTAAATGGCTGTCACTCCACAGAGGAAAGAGTGACTAGTGGGGTACCACAGGATCAGTGCTGGGACCAGTCATATTCAACATCTTCATCAGTGACATTGTGCAGAACCTAGAAGGCAGAATTTCACTGTTCGCTGATGACACAAAGCTCTGTAACAGAGTAGACACACCAGAGGGTGTAGACAGAATGAGAAGGGACCTGCAAAAACTTGAAGAATGGTCAGGGGTTTGGCAGTTGAAATTCAATGCAAAGAAGTGCAAGATAATGCATATGGGGCACAAAAACCCTGGCACAATATATCAGTTGGGGGGTGAGGATATAGCAAGCACCAAACAGGAAAGGAATCTTGGGGTTACCATCTCTGATGACCTCAAGGTAGGGAAACAGTGTGGCAAGGCAGCAGGTAAAGCAAATATGATGATGGGATGCATAGGCAGGGGCATCACCAGCAGGAAAAGAGAGGTCATAATTCCACTATACAAGACATTAGTGAGGCTCCACCTAGAGTACAGTGTACAGTTCTGGAGACCTTACCTATGTAAGGACACAGACAGGCTAGAGAAGGTTCAGAGTAGGGAAACAAAGATGGTACATGGATTGCATCACAAGTCCTGTGAGGACAAGTTGAAGGAATTGAATATATACTCCCTGGAGGAGAGGAGGGAGAGAGGGGGACATGATAGAGACATACAAGTATCTTACAGGGAGAAACAGGGTGCAAGAATACACTATTTTTAAGCGAAAAAGATGTTCCAGGACTAGAGAGCATAGGATGAAGTTGGAGGGAGGAAGATTCAGAGGAAATGTGAGGAAGAATTTCTTCACAGAACGAGTGGTGGACAAGTGGAACACCCTGCCAGAGGAAGTGGTGGGGGCTGAAACAATCACGGGATTTAAGAATGCATGGGATAGACAAAAAGGAATTCTGGAAGTCAGGGGTAAGGGACAACAGAGTTCTAGGAAAACATAAACTGAAGTTACAAATTCAAATGGACAGACTAGGTGGGCCATATGCCCTTATCTACTGACACTGTCTATGTATCTATGTATCTATGTATTTTTGTAAAGCTACCCTCTTGCCCTGATTTTATCTGACACCACCTTAGAAAGCCAGAGTGGCTTTCTCCTTCTCTTTCCCTTATTCTTCACCCTCACACATTGATTGGTTACCCTGACAATGGATTCCTTAATGCATGCATATTGTCCCCCATGCCACCTAGTGTCCCCCCCCCCAGCCAATTCCTCTTTATCCCTCCTTACGATCTCTGCAAAGCTGCTCCTTTGAAATCTAGGATTTTAGCTTTTGTGTGTGTGACATGTATTCCTGTGTCCAACTTGAACCAAACCATGTGAGGATCGCTGGACACCAGGTCCCCTTCCACCTGGAGATCCATGATCCTGTCTCCGTTGGTGAGCACTAGATCCAGGATATTCCTATCCCTGGTGGGCTCTTGTACCAACTGCCATAAGCCTGCTCCCTGTAGAGACTCCGCAATGTCCCTGGTCCTGCTTGAGGCCAATGCTGAGATGGACCAGTCTGTGTCAAGCATATTGAAATTGCCCATGAGCAAAACTTCCCCCTTATTCATCATGTTGTATATTGACTCCAGCATTAAGTTGTCCACTCTCTCCCCCTGAGCTAATGGTCTGTAGATCACTCCTGTTCTAACAAATGTTCCATTACCTGGCTCAAGGATGACACACAACTCCTCTGTCTCCTTATTTTTGGCCTGGATTTCTGTTGCTTTGATTGTCTCTGATGTAAAGTGCCACCCCTCCCCCCTTCCTTCCCTCCCTATCTCTCCTGTAGGAGGCATATCCTGGTATAGTTGTGTTCCATGTGTGGTTATTAGTGTACCACATTTCTGTTATGGATGCTATGTCTATGTCAGCCTCCCCTATTAAAGTTACTAGATCAGGGAGTTTGTTTCCTAGACTTCGGGCATGTGTATGCATTACATTCCAAATCTTGTTCCTGGCCCCTCTGCCATTATTTTTGTTCTTGTCCTATTGTTCCTGACCTGCATCTGTTACTACACCCTCCCTCTGTTTCTCATTGTGCACCTTACCCTGTCCCTGTTTTCAATCCATATTCACTAAACTCTTGTCCTCTCTTTTCCCAGTGCTGACATTACCTACCCGAGGGGCTAGACTATATTGTTTCCATCCCCTCTGATAGCACCCTGGTTAGTTTAAATGCCCAGCAAGGAAGCACCCAAACTTTTCATAACATATTCATGCAATTTCTTGAATATTGACCTGATAAATCATTCACACTTTGGGCAGCATTGTACGAATACTGGTGGTCCTTGTAAAGTTTTTAATAGAATTCCATATCAAGCAATGCAAACTGATAAATGTGCTTTTTTGCAAAATACAGTAACACTCGACTACACCTAATTAGCAAAATTGGGACAACTAATCACTTTGGCACAGCTGTTTAATAAAGTTGCTGAGCTCACTGTGCCATTATTTATCATATTAATGTTAGATCTGATTCATTAACACTTTTTGCATATAAATATAGTACACTCCAGTTATACAGTAATAGTAATCTAATGCCAAGAAAGAACGTTCTCATAACAGAAATATTTTTATAGGAGGGCTCCATTAAAAACAGGGAAAATCCATCAATGGTCACAATTCAGTGAACCCAGACTCAAACTGTTTTTTTTCTTGGTAGCCTACTTACAGTATATGTGTACCCATCAACTTTGGAAATATTTTTTTTTTTACTACAAATGAGTATTGTTGCTAAGCTGTTCCCTATAGCCTACAGCTTACAAAGGAACATTGTTAAAATATTCAGTCACAAAATTGTTCTTCAAACTGGGACATCTTTGTATTTAGGAAATATATTCTTATATCAGGCCAATATATATATATATATATATATATATATATATATATATATATATCGAGATCTGAAAAACAATTTTCTTATAAGGAAAGTGTTCCTGTATCAGAAATTCTTATATGTTGGCTACACTGTAACAGTTTAGTTGCAAAAACAGATGTTCTAATAAAAGGACAGGGCTTTGTTCCTTTTTCTAAGGCTTACATCAGGATTTTTATAAATCAGTTGATACTACTACATTAATATTTTATTTCCAGGCTTATCAGTGTCCTACTTTCTTCTGTCATGTCTCTCCCATCCCCAGATGACTCTAACTCATGGGATTAAAACATTGTTCCCTGATATGTCTTCTGTTTGCAGAATTTTAATGTACAGCAGATATAGTGTTTGATTTCCATGCCATTTAGATTCCAAAAAAATAGCTTCATGACACAGTCTGTTACTTCATAAATCAATTGAAAGTTGGTGCTCACTTGATGCCACAATTCCTTCTAACTGCCTTTAGTGTAATCTGGTCTTTGGAATTTTGTACACTATTTTGAAAGCCATTATGCACTAGAAAATGAGAAAACTATTTGGTTTTGGTGTGTCATAGCTCTAGTGCATAAAGTCCTTGCCTGTGATCATCTGTAAAGAAAAAAAGTCCTTGCCTGTGATCATCTGTAAAGAAGTTCTCAGCCTAAGTAATTTTGCCATGGTTAGACCCATACTCTGGGCATGTGTGCTTTAAAAATGCAGTGAAGTAAGACGTGACCAAACTTTGTTTTTAGTCCCTGGCACATATATTGTGAGCATGTACAAAGCACACAAGGGATAGATTTACTGTGTCTTGCATACTCATATAAGAAAATCTAAAGGTGGCCAGCCTGGTGGCACTGAGGGCTGAGGTGCTGGACACCACACCTGGCGCCACACTGGCAACCTGGGTGCAGAAATGGACTCGGGTCATTGAGGGCCGACAGGGGAGGGAGAGGATTGAGCATCCAGAGGACTGCTCTCCCCTCCCAGGGTGGGTTCTAGGATATGCTCCACTCCATTGTGGCTCCTGGTGGAGACCAGGGGGCCCTACAGGTAGTGGGGCCATATAGGTAGTGAGGTGGCTGGCTGCACATAAGTGTGCTGCCGGCATTGTACATCCATGCTCTGGGGGTAAACAGTATGAAAAAACCCTAGTGGCCTAGCAGAGGTGAAGGGGGCCTGGAGAGCTGCTCACATCCCAGTGCCAGACCTTCCTTCCTGGGCTCCAGCTCTACCAGCTCTCATGGCTGTCCCTCTAATAACAGATAGGCCACCATGAGTGGGCAGGCCCTCCCTGGGGATCAAGTGGAGACAGCTTGGAAAAGGAGCCCAGAAGAGAAGGTTTTAGGCAAGAAGTAGAGGCAAGGAGTTGAAGGGTACCCTGGAGAGATGCCCCAGGTCCCAGTGAATAAAGAAAGTTTAAAAAAAAAATAGAAAATATAAAGGTCATATCTGGAAGAGTCTTTCATCACATGAATTCGAATTGAGTTAAATGGTCAAGCTGAGCACCACATTAAGGCAACTTTAACAGTTCCAGTCCAACTTTCCCTGCCTTAGATCCTTCAGCTCAACTTAAAATTCGCTGACCCACAAATGAGTTGAGAGAATAGACACTGATTAAGACAGATAAAACAAACTAACAGACAAATACATACTTGAGAGATTTATGACTGAAATGGCCATGTAGGTAAGGAAAGGTGAGGTTTCTCATTGTATTTAAATGCTAAAATGCAGTGCCTGACCCAAAGTTCAGATTGCAGTATTAAAAGCTGTTTTTGTCCTGGGTGACTCATAAGCTGAGAGAAGTGGGCCAGATGAGCTTTGTCATGGCTTTGAGTTGGGGCCCATGAATTATGTTCAGCTCAACAATTTGGTCACACTACTTTGGCTCCCAATACAGTAATTAGCATAGTATAAAGCAGACTACAGATGGGGAGGGAAGGAAAGATAAAAAAGCCTTGAGTCAACAATGAATATTTGTTACAGTACCTTACCTGTAACAGGTGATGTTGGCATGCATTTTCTGTGGATTACAGTTTGTGGTGTTGTGACAGAGTCTGCAAAGCCCATTAAGACTGCTATGGCCTTGAGCTACAGTCATAGCTAATATTCATTGCTGATCTAAAGGCAGATCCCCCCCCCATAGCCCTGTCTGCAAGTTGTGTCAGAAACATCTCTGCCACATCATTAATGAGTATGACATCCTGCTGTTGCTGTTACTGTAATGACTGAAGTGAACTAATGTTGTCCCAACACCGCCATCACCGCCATTATCACTGTCCTTCTCACCACTGCCACCAGTACCACTGCCTTGGCTACCGCTATCACCAGCTTTGCTTTGTTGAGTTCTGGTAGAAGACCATAAATAATGGTGTATGTGTATGGCATTCTGGTAGACTCACCATGGGAAGGACCATGCTAAGGGTTGTTGATTCAGCACTGGCATCTTTGGTGGCCTGTTCATAAGGCCACATACAGTAAGTGGAACAAGTTTTCTAGAACACTCCACTGCACCTTGGACAGATTTTTCCCACAGGCCCCATCATCAAATTTCATGCACTGTAACACAGCTTTCTGGTCCACCAGTCCCTCCACCATTTACAAGATGGAGTTCACCTTGTGGCAGTATCTTAAGTAAGCAATGCTGCAGAACATTGTGCTTCTGCTAGTACTGGTGGAGGAGTTCAGCACATTTGGGGGAATGACAGAAATATCTAGTGATGTCTGGTACAGTGACATGGGTTTCTTTGAGACAATCAGGTATTACTGTAGGTGAGGACATCATTGTCCATTAATTTTTATACAGGACACTGAATAGTGAGCATGCTTGCCCAAGCACAGGACATTTTTTCTATTTTTACAGGAGTTTATCTGTCCTTTATCACTTTGGGGTCTTTGGGGGAGGAAGGAGGCTGGAAGCTAGAGGCGGGGGTTCTATTGGTGGCTCATGGGATGAGGTGGAATTGGAGAAGTGGGTGGCAGATGCTACATATCAGTGATGTGCCATGGGTGGAGGAAGGGTGCCTGAGTTGTGTTAAACATAAATATATCTATATCTCTCCAATTGACAACCAGTCCACTCAGGAGTCCTGCATGGGTCTATACTTGGTCTCCTCCTGTTCAGCCTCTTTTTAAACAGCATTCCCCTCACTTGCCCTGACAAGATCCTCCTATATGTGGATGATGCAGTAATTTTTGTCAGTCACTTTGATCCCTTACTGCTTGAGAACCAGCTTCAGCTAAACTCCTCATGTATAGAGACTTAGTTTATGAGGCACAAACTATGATTAAACTTCAAAAAACCAAATGTCATGTTATTTAATAGTCCCCACAAGCATAAAGCCCATCAGCTAACAATTCAGAATAGCGCAACACATTCCCCTTTAAGAGGTACAGTATTTCAAGTATTTCAAGGTCACCATTGATAGCACCCTGTCTTACACGCACCACACATTGAAAACATTGCTAAAGTAGTCAACACGCATATCGGCCTACTCTATAGACACAAACACTGTTTGACTACTGAGGCCCTAAGAACAGCTGTACATAGCTCAGTGTTCTCCATTGCAATTTATGGGCTGGTAGTGTATAGCACTGCTACTGGTACATCTCTAAAGCATGTCTCAACAGCACTAAACAAAGTCCCCCCCCCCATGTCCCTTTTATCCTGGAAAGAAGAAAATGGTCTGTAAATGTCCTTTTTTTATCTGAAAAAAATGTCCACAGCTGATGCATACCACAGCCCCACCAACCTCCTCACTGTAACCCACCACTCCGCACTTCTACACCTCCCCACATACATCCTCACTTATTTTTAATTGCTCCCACTGTGAAGATCTACGCTCCACTGAAGATATCTTGCTGCTGGGACCAGTGACTGCTGTATGAGAAATAAAGTAATTGCTGTTCAATGTATTTCAATGGGATTTATAGCCGCAGTTATCTTATTTCTCATATAGTAGTCATTGGTTCCAGCAGCAAGACATGTCTTCAATCAGAGAGTGCATCTTCACACTTGGAGCTGTTCAAGTAAGTGACAGTGTGTGGTGGAGGTCTAGGGTGATGCAGGGTGGTAGAGGTACAGTAGGTTGGGTGGGAGTGCGGATACACATCAGTGGTGGACTTTTTTTTATTATGGATTTGAAAAAAGAGATCAAGGGACTGCTTTCTTATTTTCAGGATATGAGGGATATGGAGGGTGGGGGGTACCACTGTACACCAGGCACAGCAGACCATAATGCCAATGGACATCACAGGATGAGGGTGCCACTAGACACCAGGGAAAAACAGACATTATCAGGGTTGGGCACGGGAGGGTGGGAGGTACCACTGGACACCAATGAAAATGTATAACAAACTATGTATGGAAATCGGAGGGTGGGGCTGCCACTAGACACCAGGGCTATTATCTAACATAATAATGGTTGGGGGTGTGGGTGCAATCACAGACTGACTTTTTATTTTTCAGGTTAAGCTATAAAAAGATCTGCCGACCCCATAACCCTCAGTTTGAAAGCTGAAAGCCAATACATTGCAGGTGTAATTGCCAGTTGTTTGTTGATTGCAGTGTGTATTTATCTGTTGAATATTGGTAGATTATTAATGAAAGCACCCTGAAGATTAATTCCATTGGTGTTTTCCACGCAATTCAATGAGAAAATAATACTGAAAGTTATAGGCACCCCACAAATAAAGGAAACATTGGTAGGGAGATTTCTTGACAATACAATGCCCTTATTAAACCTTTATGTGGAAGCCCCATTAAATACTTGGATAGCTCTCCTAAATATAAAGAGCTGTGTCCTCTCCTCAGCTGGTGCTGCCATGTAGTCAAAATTGGGAAAACATCTGATAAACATGACATACTCGATGTACTACCATATAGTGCAATTATTTACTATCTGCTTTAATAGAAACAGAGAAAAAAAACAGCGGTCAGAAAATGAACAGTGCTACCAATTACAGGAGCGGTTCAGTACAGTTCCCCTTGTGATCTGCTGCAGATATGAAGTAAACATGATTATGTCTTCAAAGGTATGCAAATATTACATAGGCCTAGCATAATTGCATAAGTTCAGTCTTTTGTTTCTAGGGATTTGGCATATATGTAGCAGAATGCAGGAATACTTCTTAGGGAATTAGACTCTTATGGATGGATGGGGGTGACCCTGCGATCCCACAGCATAATAAAGATACAATTATACTATCTCAAAAAGTAAGGAAATAAATTGTGGAAAACTTTGTTAATGCAGTACTAAGGTTCAAAGCAACAAAAGTAGGGAAATGTGGCATTAGAGTTTCAATCCTTACACCCCCCCCCCCAAGCAGCACAGCAGGTGTCAGTGTGCCTTGGAGTTCTCAGTCCTAACAATCACCCTATTCTCATACAGTGTACACATCTGACCTTATTTATGGATAGAATGGGTTTGAGCTTTAGGCTTGAGAAGCCCATGGCACACCTGACACCTGCTGTGCTACCTGGCGGGGGGGTGGGGTGCTGGGTGATAGGGTTGGAAACCCTATTGTTACATTTCCTTTGTCACTTTGACCCTGATTAGTCCATTAATTAAGTTTTTTTGCAGTGTATCTATCTGTCTGTCTGTCTCTCTGTCTGCCTCCCCGCCTGCCTGCTTGCCTATCTATCTATCTATCTATCTATCTATCTATCTATCTATCTATCTATCTATCTATCTATCTATCTATCTATCAATATAACTTCACTGGGACTTTAGGAGGAGTGAAGTAGGCTAATAGAGGGTGGATGGGTGCTGGTTAGAGATGCAGCAAAGTTTTACAACGCGGGTGAAATTGACATGAAATCGGCAATTTCGCCCCACATAGCACTTCATGTAACTTTTTAGAATTATCCAGAATTTGCCATTTCTGATTTCGCCTTGCTTTGGGGAGTTTTAAGTGCAACTTGCACTTAAAAACCCCAAAGCAAGTTGAGGTTACAAATCATGAATTCTCCAACACCCCCGATTTATCCCTGGTGTCTAGTGATCCCTCCCCAACACACACCAGTTGCATGTCCCCCAAAAATGTATTTCATTTAATCCCTTCCCTTGTGTCTAGTGGACCCCCCTGCACTTTACCACCCTGTCAGGTAGTGCCCCAACCCCGCTCCCCCCAACTCCGAATCCGATCCATGTTAATAATTTTTTTTTTAATTTAATCCCTTCCCTGGTGTCTAGTGGACCCCTACCCTGTCAGAAAGTACCCCCACCCCACTCCCCCAACCCCGAGTCTGAAAATTCATGAATCCCTTCCCTGGTGTCTAGTGGACCTCCCACCCCCCACCATGTCAGGTAGTACCCCCACCATG
Organism: Neoceratodus forsteri; assembly: GCA_016271365.2. Taxonomy (NCBI): domain Eukaryota; kingdom Metazoa; phylum Chordata; order Ceratodontiformes; family Ceratodontidae; genus Neoceratodus; species Neoceratodus forsteri. The sequence continues at coordinate 1,233,565,622 of CM057455.1, forward strand.
CTGCCACCCAACTCCAAGTCAGATCCATTTAAAAATTAAAAATAAAAATAATTTATCACCTTCCTGGTGTCTAGTGCCCCCACCCTGTTCAGTAGTGCCCCACCCCGCTCCCCAACCCCGACTGGAGTGGGCCACTGCACAGCCCTCCACTCCCTCCACAGCTGGTAGCCAGTCCCTGCAAGACACTGGGCAGCCTCCTCCTCTACTCCCCGAAACAGCTGAGTTAATCACCACGAGTTGTCAATGAATGAGCGCATGCTTGTACAAGCACACGCTCATTCATTGAGCTCAGTCGGGCAGGCTGTCGGCTGTGGAGGTGAGTGAAGGGCTGTGCCAGTGGCCTGCTCCAGTCGGGGTTGGGGGGAGAGGGTGGGGATACTAACTGACAGGGTGGGGGATTGGGGGTCCACTAGGCATCAGGAAAGGGATTAATGAATTTTCAGACTAGGGGCTGGGGAGGAGCGGTTGGGGGTACTACCTGACAGGGTGGGGGATGGGGTGGTCCACTAGACACTAGGGAATGATTGCTTTATGGGCTGTTGGCTGCCTGTGGCCGACTGGCCAGTGATTCTGTGGGTGTTTGGGGCATGAGGGTGATTGTTGTGATGGTGTCTGGTGGGGGTGGGGGGCCGCTAGACACCTTGTGGCCAGGGCTTATGTGGGAAGTGTGGAATTTTGCGGAAGAAATTCCACACCTCGCATTCAATCTGGCCTCAATGAATTAGGTGAATTTCACATATCTTGCTTCACGTATTGAGTGCAATACGTGAAATATTTTGCAGAATGAAGTTTGTCCACTTCACCCACCTCTAGTGCTGGTACTTACAAATAAAGGATCTTGATGATGGGAAGTGGTGGGACACTATGCCACAGTGGGTGGGGGTGGGTTATTTATTTTAAAATGTTTTTTTAACTGAAATACAGCTCACTTAGCTTTCAGACACAAAGTGCTGCTTCACCAAGCAAAATTACAGTATGCATAGAGGCCCTTCACCGACCTTTTGCCCAGTGAAGATACTATGCATAGTCTTTGCTTGGTGAAGTTGGCTATTCACCAGGTGAAGAACTATGTGAAGGGGCCCTTCACTATATGCAAAACCGGTAAACAATGTGTATTGCAATGCACAGTGAAGTTTTCTGACTTATCCCACATCTTTATTTATTTATTTAGTTTTTGTTGACCAGGTAAGTGCACTAGACAAATCCTGCCTATTTTCAGGCACGACCCGGGGGAGGGGGATACAGATGAATGCCAACTGACCTTGAACCAGATTAAGCTGTTGGTGGTATTTTTAGTGAATGAGGGAAATTTGGCCAGGACACCGGGGAAATTCCCCTACTCTTTTCGATAAGTGCCATGGGATCTTTAACATCCACCTGAACTACCACCAATCCAGGCAGATGGGACCTCGGTTTAACGTCTCATCCGAAAGACAGCACCTCAGAAGTGCAGCACCCCTCTCATGCTGCACTACAGTGTCAGTACTGGGATATTAACCCAAGTGCCAGATGTGGGAACTGAACCCACAGCCCTCTGATCTCCCGGCCTCAGAGGCGAGTGTGCTACCTACTGAGCCACTGACACTGCTACAGTGAATCTACAGTGAATCTAGTGAAATCTACAGGGAATATACTGTAGCTGCCACTCCCATCATGTCTGACTCCTTCACCACCACCAGTGGTAACAGGACTTGTATTGCTGGGACTGGCATGACGTAACCATTCCATGCCCCTTTCTTCCCCATGCATCCCTTTCACCAACTGCTTTTTTTCTCATTTTTTCACTCAGGTACAGTAGATCACAGGCAAAACAAATTAAAAAATTTAAATGGAATTATGTGCCATGTACCAACATTCAGTAAAATAAAACAAAAATATCTTAAATAAAACTTTTAGAATGTCTTGACTTTGTTTGCCTGGTCAAGTGAAGTCACTGCTCTAAGCCCTTGTGACCTGCTTTCCAAGCAAAAATATATGATGTATTGCACACTCTCCTCCTCTCCTCTGCAGCAGCATAATTCCCACTGACTTGCCTGTCTGAAATTAAATGTTCATGCTGTTAAATAGCTAATGAGAATGATACTGCATGATTTTCTGATGATGTCAAACTGTTTGTGATCACACATTCTTCTTTTTGTGAAGAAATGGACTGTCCTCCAGAGCCTTTCTGTTCTCTGAGGAAAGAGAAAGAAAGCTGTAAATGGCACTGAGACATGCCCAACTCTCAGAGTTCTTGATCCCCAGCAATGCTGATTGGCTACTGCAGGTCATGTGGCTTATCAGAAGCTTGCACATGCTCCACGTGTGCTCCCAGCAAAAAAATGCAGTCTTTTACTTATTTATTTATTTATTTAAAGTCTCAGATTACAAGTACCTATGAGTCTAAAGACTCTTTTACACAGGTTCCACGTCATTCAACCAAAAAGACACAATACATACATATTAAGTATACAAAAAAACTGTAAACACAAGTTTACACAAAAGTTTCAAGAGGCCGTTAAATGGAATATAATCATACCAGTGAAAAGCTAAAACATAAACAGAACATACGTCAAATAGGTTAAACAATTTGAGTCATAACAGAGACTACAGGCAGGAAGAGGCATCCAGAAATGACTTTGTTGGTAAGGGCGATAGTCAGCCTAAGGCAAACTTCATCCACAAGGGGGTGTGGAGGTGAGAGGTAGCAATGGTGAGGAGGGAAACTGAGTGGGAGGATAAATGGGGGCTATGTATCATGACATTGAAGTGCCAAAATGCCAAGGGGAAACTGGGTCCTTTAGGACTGGCTTCTTCTGTGGCAAAAGTATTGAATTTCAGTATGTCCACCGAATAGAAATTTAGCATCAGCTCACCCTTAGTCAGTAGGATCCAAATTATTTAAGGGAGTGCTCTGTCAGCCAATGTGAGGCAGTGTCTAACAACATGAAGTGGATGGGGTGTTTAGGGACAGGAAAAGCAACTTGAGGGAGTTAGGCGACAAAACAGAAGGAGGCAGCTACAACAGACTACTGAAACAGCATAAAAAAGGGTAACAGGCATTTTAGAAACTGACTGGACTAATAAAAGGTGCAGAGTACACCCTGTGAGAAGAAACTCTTACATTTTTAATACTTTGTCAAAGACCTGTTTCTTCTGCTGCCCATTAGAATAAATATTATAGTGGCATGATAGTGCCACTATAGTTAAGATTGAGTAGCATGTTTAATGTTAAACCTCATATTTTGCACTTTATTAACTTTGCAACCGATCAATGGATTTGAACACAATTTGGCATGTGCTGTTCTATGGGAAAGATCTCTTGGCAAGTTTTGTTCTGGTTGGTTGTGCAGATTCTGAGATCCAGACAGTGCAAAAAGTCATTAAGTCCCCACTTTTTACAGTTATTTCCTCATCACCTTGAGTCCAGATGTTGTGGAATTTTGATGTAATATTTTTATGGTAGAAATGTCTTGGGTAACTGAATAGGCATGCATTTGTTTAGTGAAAAAATAATAGTCTGTTGCAAAGTTATTCAGTTTTTTCATTTCCTATTGTTTTCAATGGGAAGATCACTTTTCAGGATAGAGGGAGAAAGTTCGACAAAGGATTTGATCTCGTGAAAAAGGATTCTGTCTCATGAGACCTATCCTTTTTGGTGAGAATAAAATTCTTTTTTGTGAGAGAAAAATCCTTCTTCATGAGATGCCATCTTGTTTTCTGTTTTTTCTTAATTTATTTTTCAAAAGCCACAAAAATGACATCCTGGAGTGACACCACCGCACCTAGCTGGCTGAATGGGACTCTGTTAGGTGCAATCTGCACATCAAAGTTAGAAATATGCTCTTGAAATGTGTTTCTTTTAATGTAATGAATCCCTTTTTGTGACCGAGTGATATAAAAAAAGAATCCTTTTTGTATCAAGAGTCAAGAAAAAGGATCTTTTTTCATCTCATGAGAATCCTTGTTTCTCCCTTTCATTGTCCTCCAGTACTCCAACGTTTGTCCTTGGTGTCTAGTGGCACTCCTCACCCTCTGATCACTGTCCCTGTAATAAAAATGATTTATCTGGTGTCTAATGGCACCCCCCCACCCTCCAATCATGATAGTTTCTTTTTTTTATTTTGTTGGTGTTAGTGGTACCCCCCACCCTACCATTTCTTTCCCTAGTGTCTAGTAGCACCCCCATCCTCCATTCCCTATATTATTTTTATTGTCATTACTAGTTGGTGTTAGTGGTACCTCCCCTCCCTCCTGTATTTTTCCCTGGTGTCTAGTGGCACCCCCACCCACCGATCTCCATATTTTATTTGTTTTTTTCATTGGTGGTTTGTGACTACCCTGTGTAGAGTTCAAATGTCCTGAAACAAAGAAAACTGTCCCTTGATTTTTTTAACCTGTAAAAATAAAACATCCATCACCAATCACATCCGCACCCCCCACCCAACCTCCCAATGTGCACTCACCTCTCCACACACCCCTTGACACCCCCACACACACCCTCACTCACCTGGAGAGGTCCCAGGTTTGAGATCCACTTTCCCGATTGAAGACACGTCTTGCTGTTGGAACCAGAGACTGCAATAGGAGAAACTAAGGTAAATGCTTTTCAATATATTGCAATGGGGGGTTCAACTTTCATGCATAACTCAGCTGTTTTTGGAGATTTTGACCCCAAATTTTCAACATGGCCTTTTGGGGACCCCACCTTATGAACAATATGACTGTCATTTTGCAACTCCTGCCTGAAAGGTGATTTTGTGGTTACTTGGTGAAGTCACCTTTTGGGTGAGATGTGCATAATGACAGTCATATTCTGCATGAGGTAGGGTCTCCAAAAGTCCATGTTGAAAATTTGGGGTCAACATGTCGAAAAATGGCTCAGTTATGACTATTCATTGCAATTTCACTATGCATGCTCCTTACTTTGTAAATGTAAAATATTTTGACACCAAACTTTCAACATAGACTTGTTATTACCCCACCAAATGTATGTCACAGCTGTCATTTTTCAGATCCTGGCCAAAATGTGTTTTTGCACCCTTGGCATGGAATGGCATTGAAATTGCACAGAATTACATTTCGGTGGGGATTTCAATATTTTCTGTACTGGGTACATCAGGTGGGGTAATAACATGGCTATGCTGACAGTTTCATCACTCTTGTCCTGTAAATGGACGCACAGGGCCCAGATAGCCTCGTGCCTCCACAGCTACGTACATATACACATCTATGAAGGAATGGGAGTGTAGAGCTTGGAGGGCCCTGCTCTCCCACAAACAAATTAGGATATGAATATACTATTTCAAAAATAAGAAATAATTGTAAACACTTCATTAATGCATCAGTTAGGGTTAAAATGACAAAAACTAGGGAAATGTGATGTTGGGTTTCCAACCCCAATCCCTATCTCACCCTGCACAGACCAGGTGTGGGTGGCATTAGGTTGCCAGCCCCAACACTCACCCCATTCTCCTATACTGTACCCACCCACTTTTTTTCTAATGGAATGGGGCGAGTGTTAGGGCTGATGACCTCAATGACACCCACTGACACCTCTTGGTCTGTGCAGGGTGGGGGTTGGGGTATTAGAGTTGGAGACCCTAATGCCACATTTTCCTACTTCTGTCTCTTTAACCCTAACTGATGCATTAATGAAGTTTTTTTGAAATGTATTATATTTATAAAGGCCATGGCAATGTTGAGGAAAATTTTGAAAATGAAAGATTTGGACACAATTAAGTTTATATTTCATATATTTTCTGTACTGTAATTCTTTCCTGCATTTTCTTATTACTGAGGAAAGCCATGTAAAAAAGGATCACTGTCCCATAGACTTAATTTCTCTTTCAACTTGTTTACACTTGGCATCATCATCATCCTACGTTTATGACATCATAATAATCTCCACAGCAACAGTTTGTGATGTCTTAAACAGAGCACCATTAGGTGCTGACAAGCAGCCAGACCAGAGTGATTAGAGTAGAGATACTGTTATCAAATAAATGTCTTTGCAATAAAGAAACAATGGTGAGAATAACAACAACACTATATTGTGCCTAAATATTACATGTTTTCAAAGTTTTTCCAATGGCATAAGCATTTTTTTAAGTAACAAGCAGATCATATGTAGAAGATTGAATATCTTACATGTTGCAAGAAATATGACATATTTAGGAATTTTTTTTCTGCTGTGTCTGTACTATCATTTGCCTCTGCAGTCTTGATCATGGGTGGGTCCTTGCTCCCCCACCTCTGAATGAGCTGCTGCTGGGCAGCGGCGGCTAAGTAAGGTTGTGGTGGTGCCATCAGTTGATGTAAGCAATGAGACATGGCTGGGTGTTAGTAGTACTGAGATACACTCACACCCAGAGGTGTAGTTAGGCACGAGACCACAGGTTGAGTGCCTTCAGCCTCTGGGTGCGCGAGTATCTCAGTACTACCAATACCCAGCCATGTCTTATTGCTTATATAAAATGGGCCCATAGGCAACTTTAAAAAAAAGTACATTCTAAAAGTTTTCAAAGTCACAAAGCAAACTAAAATGTTGCTAAATAATGTAAAATAGTCCTTCCACAGGTGTTTTTCACCTATCAGTCATCTGTCTTTCATCCCGCTCAATACATTGTGCGACTGTTTACCATGGAATAGAAGAATTCAAAGCTCTACATTATTCCAGCAGTAGAATCCCCCCCCCCATACACACATGGAATACATGAATTCAACATTCTTCAGAGCTCAACTGGCATACAAACAAAGACACACACACAAGCCTGAAGTGGAGCCAGAACCTCAATTTTATCTGTTGCCAGGTAAGGAGCAGGGAGTTCTTGGACAAAGTGGTAGGGATAGGAGGGGGATTTTTCATGGTCATCAAAGAAACACCAGCAATGGAAATTCTGAATAGTACTTGGTTTTTCTAAATTTGTGAATGTGTGTAAGGGGGGCTCGTGAGTATAAATAACATTAAATTATTTACTTACTTTATTTAATTTAATGGACTTTAATTTTTCGGGCCTAGTCAAAGTTTTTTATATACGAGTAAAGGCTGCAGCCATGTCTGTGACGGAAACTAGGAAATAGGTGGCTTATGAATTCTGTGAGTTGCCCTGGTTGGCAGGGACTTGTTTTAGCCAGTGGTGACACTCTCTTACTGCAATGGCTAAAACCAAGTCTCAGCCAATCGAGACACAGGGATTTCTTTGCCCATTTTATATACTCTGCTAATATCCTCTGACTTTCTAGTTTCCTCACTGAGGTAGAACTCTTTGATGTCCAGCAGCTTACACTATACAAATAAAGTGCATGAGATGAGAGGTACAGTTCAATACTGGTCATTGCGCTTATAGTATTTGTTTACATTTCTGCAGCAATTGTACACTAGTATTTATTTTTATTCTTAAATTTATTATTAAGTTTAGTAACACTGCACTATAATACATGACCCACCTTGCTGATCTTGTCTGCCCTCACCCTTTCATCAATAGTGTTTATTTTCATTACATTTCTTAGTATGTTAAATATTGTAGTACTTAATTTAAATATTGTAGTACTTAATTTAAGTCAATCTTGTCCAACCCTATATCTTCACAAAGAGTGAATTAAATAAGTACTTCAGTTAGTGAAAATTACACACATATCATAATACAATATAATATACAGTAATGGACATTTGGTTTTAGAACTCATAGAACTTGAGCTTCTGGCAGGGGTGCCAGCAGGTGACACAATCCATCTCCTCCCTGTGGGCACTGGATTCTCTTTTCCTTTTGCTGCTGCATGGGTTCACCACACAGGTGTTCTCTGTTGTAAAGCAGCTGTCATGAGTGTTCAGAAGGTTCAATAGAACATTGTCTTGTCCATATCAGACAGTGGAGGGAAAGCAGAAACAGCCATGGTTGTAAACATATGACAGATGAAGAGCAGCATAGAAGCTGCCGAAAGGGTGTCCCAGAAATGAGGCAGCAGGTATTCACTACAGAAAGGGTCAGAAAAGCACTGGCAGCCCTGAACATAGATAGGGCCCCAGGTTCGGATGGGATGCACACAAGGGAGCACAAGGAACTGGCATCAGAATTAGCTGAATCCCTGGTAGAGCTATTCAATATCTCTGTTCAGACAGGGGTGGTTCTGTAAGAATGGAGGGTAGTGGACTTAGTTCCACTACACAAGCCTTGGAACACAGAACATATGGGTAACTTCAGACCTGTCAGTCTTACATCTGTTATGGGTAAACTGATGGAGACATTAGTCAAAGAGGACATAGTGAACTAACTGTAGGAAAGCAGGCTCCAGGATAGTAAACAGTATGGGTTCATGGCAGGGAGGCTTTGTCAGACCAGCCTGATAGTATTCTTTGACTGGGTAACTAGGAAAGTCGATAAGAGTCATGTAGTGGGTTTACTCTATTTTGACTTCAGCAAGACATTCAACTTGGTGCCACATCGAAGGTTGCTGAAGAAGCAAGAGTATCTGGGTGCAGCAAAGGACATAGTTAGATGGGTGGGAAAATAGTTGGAAGGGAGACAGCAGAGGGCAGTGGTAAATGGAGTTAGATCTGAGGAGAGGGAGGTCACCAATGGAGTACTACAGAGATCAGTCCTGGTCCAGTCCTTTTCAATGTGTACATCAGCAACATAGGAGAAGGAATACAGGGCAAGATGTAGTTCTTCACATATGATACTAAGCTCTGTGGTTTGGCAAACAGTGAGGAGGAGGTAAATGAGATGTGGAGAGACCTGCAAAAATCTATATAAGTGGTTCTGGGTTTGGCTTCTGAAATCAGTGCCAAAAAAGTGCAACAAGATGCACATAGGGGAAAAAAAACAGAATGGAGCATAAGATTGGAGGGGTTAAGCCGGACACCACTTCTGAAGAAAGAGACCTAGGAGGCCTCATAGGTGGGTCCCTTAAACAATCTAGCCAGAATAACAAGGCCTACAATAAGGCAAACAGGATGGTGGGTTATATAGAGAGGGTTTGACAGCAGGAAGAAAAAGGTATTACTACCTCTCTATAGATCACATGTGAGACCACACCTAGAGTACTGTGTCCAGTTCAGGAATCCTCACTTAAGAAAACACAAGGACAGACTGGAGACAGTGCAATGCAGAGTAACCAGAATGTTAAACATGACCCTGTATTGACAATATGATAGGATTTTACAGGCAAACTAGATGGACTATTGGTCTTTTCTGCCATCATTGTCTATGTTTCTATGATAAAAACATAGTTTTTAAGGCATGTTCTCAGTACGTAGGCACAGGTGAGTAATAATGTGGGTGTGAATTATGCCCAGCCAAAGTGAGGGTTTCCATGTGACTGGACAGCTAAAATTATGGCATAGTACTCTATGATGTTCACAAGACTATACTGTGTCCAATGTGAGCCCACCATCATTTTCACTTTCATCTGTGTCCAGGACAAACATAGAAACATAGACCATGATGACAGAAAAAGACCAGAGTTTCATCCAGTCTGCCTATATTCCCTATAATCCCTGGAACCTTCCCTGGAACCTATTGTTCCTCCAGGATACTAACCCTCCCTGTCCTATCCCCATTCTCCTCTCTGGTCTTGCCACCCCAGGTGACCACTATTCCCTTCATTCTATCCCTCGTCTGCTTGAACCCCTTCACTGTCTTTGCACCCACCACCTAGGCAGGCAGACTGTTCCAAGGTTCCACCACTCTTTCCATAAAGAAATACTTCCTCACATCCCTACTGAACCTCCCGCCTGTTCATTTCCATTTGTTATCAAATGACCTTGAGTTGGTATTCAGGGTAAATAATTCCCCACACTTTACCTTGTTAATTCCTTTAAGGAACTTCAAGGTCTCTGTCATATCTTCCCTCTCCCTTCTGGTTTGCAGTGAATATGTATTTAGTGCCTTGAGGTGCTTCTCATAGGATCTACTGTGCTGGCCCTGAATTGTTTTTGTTACTCTGCACTGCATTATTTCCAACCTATGCTGTCCTTTCTGAGGTGAAGGCTCCAGAGCTGGACACAGTACTCCAGGCGAAACTTCACCAGGGATACGTATAGGGGAAGTATTACCTATTTTCTTCTGTTGTCAGTAGCCTTCCTGATACATCCCAGCATCCTGTTAGCCTTGCTATAGGCCTTATTGCACTGGTTCATTTGTTTAAGTGAGTTACTGATGATAACTCCAAGATCCCGTTCCTCTTCTGTAGTGCTAAGTTTCACCCCACCCATCCAGTACTCTGTCTTGGGGTTCCTTTTCCCTAAGTGCATTACCTTATATTTTTTGCCATTGAAATTTAACTGCCAGACCTTTGACCATCCCTCTAGTTTTTGTAGGCTCCTTTGCATATCCTTTATTCCCTCATCACTATCCAGCCTCCCGGATTAGTTTTCTGTCATCTGCAAAGAGACACAGCCTGCCCTGGATTCCCTCACCAATGTCACTAATGAACATGTTGAAGAGGACAAACACAGTGTAGAAAAAAAGAGGACAAAATCAGTGCGGCATTGGTAACATTTTCAGAACTGTCTTATTGCAGAATTTCCTGAACCATTGCCTGTGTCTTATTAAATTATTGTGTTTTACAGCTGTGGTTCTCTTTTCTAATAAGTTATATTTGTTTCTGCAAAATGGTGGAGAACATTGATGCTGAGATGAGCCAGGCCACCAGGATGCTGAGGGCCACTAATATCAGTTCTAAACAGATCCACCCATTTATTAAGAATAGTGTCAATATCATACTGCATGATGTTAAGTATTATCTCAGCCATCTCCCAGCTGACTCTAACGAACATATGCCACTAACTACAGGTATGTGTGTTGGGTAAATTAACTGAAGGTACAGTATACTGTTAAAGAAGACAAAAATAATGGACATTTTATTTAATGTTTTGTACTCTGTGTTCAGCAACAACATACTAATTTTGGACCATTTACTATATGAGGATGCAGAGCTCACTGTACTGGAAATCTGTGAGCTTTTTAACTCACTTCATGGAGTCTCTATATTTAAAAAGCTATGAAAAACATGACAGAGCTTGGGCAGGAGTAAATGATACAATATATGAATTTGTAATAACGTACTGTATGCTTGACAGTGAGCAATGGTTGAATTTTTGGCTGCTTCTCTTATCATACTTGTTTCTCTGATTTTAATTTCAAGTTTTTTAAGCTAATGCCTGCTAATCTGCAATGTAAACAAGGAAACATGATTGTAGAAGGCCAGAATATGGATTAACTCATGGGAGCCTTTTGATGGCATTGTTTTTATGAACAAAATGACACTAGTCTTCAACACTAAACATCAGTGGCTTTTAGGAAACATGGAAAATCTATGGAGCCATGTCAAAAACATTATAATAAGGAGCACATCTGGAGAACACGTTTTAAGCAGGGCCATGGCACAGTTTTTATTTTTGAGGGTGAATATTCCTGATGTGGAGTGCAACTGTTAGAAACTGGTTGTACAAAACTAAAAAAAAAATGCTTATGTGCTTTACTAGTGTACATTTCCTTTGTCTAGAGCACATAAGTGGTGAATTCTTCAGAGAGAAAATTACAGTCGCAGCAATTGACATGGCAGATATTTCCTGAAAATTCTGTGATATCTTTAGAGAAAGTCTTTGTCTGCCTGCAATACTGCTGTAGGACCACCACAGACTGTCTTTTTAAAGATATCACAAAATATCTGGAAATATCTGGCAAGGTCCATTGCAGCAATTGTATAGCAACTAGTGCAGCAATGTTTGTAAGAATGAAGTTAACCAATAACCATTACTTTTCTTTTTTCTAGGGCAGTGACCAGAATCATACATAGAATCATAGAAACATACAATAATGACAGAAAAAACTATTAGTCCATCCAGTCTGTTCACAAAACCCTAACAAATCTGGGACCCATTGTCCACGCAAGGTTCTAACCTACACTATCCACATCCATTCTCTCTGCCCTAGTGTTACCATCCTGAGCAACCACTAAGCCCTTCACTTTGTGCCAGCCATGTTTGAAACCATTGATAGTTTTGACACCCACCACGTATATTTGCAGATTGTTCCATGGCTCCATCACCCTTTCTGGAGAATAAAACTTTCTCATGTCCCTCTTGAACCTCCCACTAGTCAGTTTCCACCCATGGCCCATGTTCTTGATCCACTACTCATGCTAAATGGTTCCTCAGAAATTACCTTGTTTATTCCCTTCAGGAACTTGAAGGTCTCTATCACATTTCCCCCCTCTTGTCTGGCCTCTGTTGAGTACAATTTCAGTGCCTTGACCCAATCCTTGTAAGATCTGCCCTGCTACCATGAATCATTCTGGTCACCCTACATTGCACTGTCTCCAGTCTGTCCTTACATTTCCTCAGGTGAGAACTCCAGAACTTGGCAAAGTACTCCAGGTAGGTCCTCACCAGTGCTCTATAGCGAGGTTATAATGCTTGCTTCCTTCTGCTCACAGTACCTCTTCCTAGATACCCAGGCATCCTGGTTGCCTAACTGTAGGCCTTGTTACACTGGCTTAATTGTTTTAGGGAGTCATTAACCTTTCAGAGCCTAATGATGACCCCTAGGTCTATTTCCTCAGAGGTCATGCCAAGCTGTCCCCCCCCCCCATCCAGTACTCTGCCCTGGGGTTCTTGTTCCCTATGTACATCAACTTACACTTTTTGGTGTTGAATTTCAACTGCCAAACCTTTGTCCACCTTTCTAGCCTTTGCATGTCTCTCTGCATCTCCCTAACCCCCCTCCTCACTGTCTGTCCTGCCACAGAGCTCAGTGTTGTTAGATCTTGCCCTGGATACCTTCTCCCATGTTGCTGATAAACATATTCAAAAGGACTGCTCCCAGGACCAGTCCTTGTGGTACCCCTCTGGTGACCTTCTTCCCTCTCTTCTGATTTGATTCCACTATCCACAACCCTCTGCTGTCTCCCTTCCATCCAGTTTCCCATTCGTCTGTGTCCTTGGCTACACCTAACATACAGTGTTGCTTACTGATGGGTCTGTTGCAACTGACGATATCCAGGTACTATTATCACAATATCCCTTAGTTTTAACCAGTTGTATCACTAGGAATTAGTAGGTACTATAACGCTGTTTAAGCTGATGGGATTAACCACTGTTAGCTGAAGTCACTAATAGTCATCAATAAACATGTTACAACATGACAGAACTTGTCCCATAGTACTACAGTACTGCTTCATCAACATTCTTTGCCAGCCATGGGGAAAACAGGGGAAAAGTATCTCCTCAGTAAGGTTGCATTACTTTATTTCACATTATTTCTATGAGAATGATTTATCTGAACATTGAACCCCTTGTTTGAATTTGCAGTTTGTGTTTCTTTCCTCTTGATCAAGATCTCCAGATATGAATCCCACCACTGACTGAGATGGTTTGCAGTGCACTGAAAATGCATATTAATTAAAAGGCCAAACTTAGAAAATAAGTAGGAACTGATTCATGGAATGCATTGTTTTGGGAGACTCTAGCATGTGCACAGTGGCAGAGATACATTGGAGCACACTAGGGGGCAATGAAATGTCACAGATTCCTACATGATGAATGGCATTAACTGCCAATGAAATTGCCTTGTTTTCTGCAATAACTGCTGCAGAATTCTTCAGAACTGTGTTGCATCCTGTAAGATGCCACTATATATTAGACATTTGTGTAAAGTATTGTCAGTTTGCTATTGCCAAGGCAGGACATGCAACTGGGAAGAAATACATAGTATTAATGTGTATTGACTCTGATTATATGATTGGATTCAATATTGTACTGTATGTGAATCATTGTACATGTGCTATTTAATACTTTATTATGTATGTACTTATTATACTGTATATACTTTGGTGTAATTGGAAGGTTGGGCCTGTAGTTCAGTGGACAAGCAGCCAGCCACTCCCACTTCCTGAGCTATATAAGCAGTTCCTCTCAGCCTCCTTCTGAAGCACTTTGTCATTGCCAGCCAGAAGCTCTGTTGGTCTGTTCTCTGAGCTGACTGGGGCCTAACCTGGGGCCTTCAACCCCCCCCCCCCGCCTTGCTGTTTGTCTTTGTCTCTGCTGGGCTTCAGTGTTTGTTTTCCTGCTTCTGGTTTGTATTTTGCCTCTGGCTGTGTGATTCTTTCTGCCCTCGCTTTCTGTGTTTTTTGTGTGTCTTTGTTTTTGTTTTGGGCCTTTGTTCCCTGTTTTCCATGTTTGTGTGTTTTGGTTTTGTCTTTTAGGGCTTTTGTTCTAAGCCCCTAGTATATTGCTTCTCCAGTGCTCATATTACTTGCTCTCAGTTACTCACAACTCAAATTACTTGCAATGCAACTGCAACCATGATCTGTGTGTTTCAGCTCAGCCAGAGCTGCTCTCCATGTTGCACTTAATTGTTTTCACCTAATTTAGGCTCATTCTGAATCCTAGCTAAGCAGCTCATTCATGCTGTCTCAACTCATTCTATTTCCTCATTGCTGCAGTTTCATTGCACTGTCAGGTGATAGCTGATTCAGAGTATGGTGTCTTCTTTCTTTCTATGTTTCTTGAAGTTTACAACTCAGTGTACTCAATACAGATGCTGCTTCTATGTTTGTACACCCTGTTATACTCTGAGGTCAGCTAAAGCTACTGCTGATGTTGTAAATTAGTTTCAGTACCTGCATGTGGATCTCAGCCATTCCACCACTTTCTTGTTTTTCCTGTGGCGGGGACTTGGAGATGTTCGGGGAGTTGTGGCCTCATGTGGCTAATTATTTCTGTTCTAAATTCTGTCTCTGCCGCTGAAAAATCCTCTGAGTATTTGTCACCTTTATTGACTTTTTGAATGCCTGGCTGGCTTGCCCCACTATTCACAATGCTGCTCCTTTGCTGCTACATTTTGCAGACCTACGTGCAGGTCCGATTATTGCTACTACTTACTTGACCTATGTGCAGGTCCACTCTTGCTTACGCAATCATTGCTTCATACCTACCGCCATCCCCTCACCTTCAGCCTCTGGGATCTCTGCTGCACTCACTACTACACCCAACCTTTGCAAGGTCTCAGCACTTAACACTCATAAGGTCTCAGCACAACAGTGCTCATTCAGCTGCTCACCAATTTTTCAGCTCCTTACCAGTTTCTGGGGCATGCCAGCCATACCATTCTGGCACAGGGTTCCCTGCAGCCGACGGTCTTGCTCTGCATTCTAAGTCCACATCTTGAGCATGCTCGACTTGGGGTCCTTCTCACCTGGCCCATAGCTGGGAATGTCCTGGCTCCGGGCTTGGATTTAGCTGTTCACTGATGTGACAGCAACTCCTGGTGTAGCTTTTAAGACTAGCTGTGCAGGGCAGTTACTCGGATCTCCTTTGGCTCTAGGTGTACCACTATCCTTTCTTTCAGCAATGTCTCCATGATCTTCCCCACCCCTGAGGTGAGGCTGACTGGGCTGTAGTTCCCTGTTTCCACCCTACTGCCACTTTTGTGCAGTGGGACTGCATGTGCCCTCCTCTAGTCCTTTGGAACCATGCCTGTGCTGAGTGACTCTGTGAACAGGGTGGCCAGAGGTGCTGCTAGTTCCCTCTGCAGCTCCCTTAATATCTTCGGGTGTATGCCATCTTGTCCCTTGGCTTCATCCACCTTCAGCATTGTGAGTTCCTCCAGAATTCTCTCCACTGTGAATGGACTGGTGTCCATTTCTCCTCCTCGATTGCCTCTGCTCCCCAACTGTGGTCCTTGACCCTCTCCCTCCTCAGTGAATACTGAACAGAAGTATTTGTTCACTATTTCTGCCTTGTCTAGATTCCCCCTCCTTATACTCTCCCTCCTCCCCTTTGAGCCTCACAATCCCCCACATTTTTTCTTCTATCACTGATGTACCTATAGAATGTCTTGTCCCCTTTTGCAGACCACACTAAACCCTCCTCTGTCTGTCCCTTGGCTTTCCTAATAGTCTTCCCTGCCTCTCTGAGACATTCAAGGTATGCCTCCCTGTCCTCCTCCCTTTGGGTCCCCTTATACTTCCTGAAACTTGCTGTTTTAGCCCTTACTTTGACTCCCACCTCTTCAGAAAAACATACTGGCTTCTTTCTTCGTTTCCCTTTGGCCACTATCCTAATACATTGATAAGTTACATCCAGAATGGCTCCTTTTAGTCCCCCCCAATGTTCCTCCACCCCCTCCATTACCTCTCCCTTCTCCAGGGCTGCTTTTAAAATTCTACACATTTAATTGAAATCTGCCCTCCTGAAATCTAATACTTTTGCCCTTGTGTGGCTTAATTGAGTCCCTGTCTCCATGTCAAACCACACCATGTGGTGGTCACAGGATCCCAGCTGCCCTTCCATCTGGATTCTTTTGACTCTTTTCTTATTGGTCAATACCAGGTCTAGAACTGATGTGTCCCTGGTTGGCTCATGTACCAGCTGTCTGAGTCCAGCTTCCTGCAGGGATTCCAAGATGGCCTTGCTTCTGGCTGAAGCAGCTGCCTGGGTGGTCCAATCCACTTCCGGCATATTTAAATCTTCCATCAACAGGATTTTGTCTTTAGCTGCCATGTTGTGAATTTCCTCCACTAGTATCATGCCCACTTCCTCCCTCTGTGCTAGAGGTCTATAGATCACCCCTGTACGTATTGCTATGCCATTTCCTGGTTCAATGGTGACCCACATTGCCTCGGCCTCCCCCTGCCTTCCCTGTGCTTATGTAGCCTTTATGCCTTCTCTGACATACAGGGCTACCCCCACTCCCTTTTCACCTTCTCTGTCCCTTCTGAACAGTGTATAGCCTGGTACATTGATGTCCCAGCTGTAAGTAGCAGAATACCATGTCTCTGTTGTTGTTGCTATGTCAACGTCTGCATCCGTCATCAGGGCTTCCAGGTCTGGAACCTTATTTCCCAGACTGCGGGCATTTGTAAACATGACCTTCCATGTTTTACTCCCTGCCTTCTCTCTGTTCCTGTTTTCTCTACTTTGCCTCTTCCCCCACCCTAGTATTCATGCTTATGTGCTCTTGCCCCCCTTTATCCCCCCCTTATAAAGGTTTCTCCTGCCTGCCTCTCACTGCTCGCTTGTGTTGTTCCTGTTGTCAGTTTGTACTTTTGCTAAACAATACTAACAACCCCTTACCCTCCAAAACACCCCCACCAAACTTCCCCACCCCACCCCACCACCACCACCGGAAGACCAAACAAGTAAAATAAAAAGGAAAAAAAGGAGAAATGAAAAGTAGTTTTAAAAAAATCCAAATGCACACAATCAGAGAAACGCTAATAACTGCCAGTTACAGGCCTACATAACAACAGAGACTATGGAGGCAATAACACATCAGGACTAGAACACCTTTGAGTGGAAAACACAGGACATCAAGTCCCCAACCAATTATAATGTTAACAGGGTATGCAAAGGTTCCCAAATCTGCCGGTAAGTGTGAAGATGATTCAACAAACTGGCTATGGTCCGTTCAGCCTGTAAAGTAAAAAGAATCTCCCAAAACCACTCAGTGACTGATGGGATATGTTGATCAAGCCGGTGTCACATTATAACCTTCTTCTCACAAACAGAGATCAGGGTCATATAACGTCGTTGGTTGCCAATCAAAGTGTCTATGTAATCCCCCAGTATACAAATCTTTGGGAGGAAGGCATCAGACAGGCCCAAACGTGGGTCTAATCTGGACTGGATCACATTCCAGAACTGAGTAACTTTTTCACACAGCCAGAGAACATGATATAATGTATCAGGAACCTTATTACATCCGGAACAGATATTCGAGGGAAGCCTACCCAGTCTATGTAATTTATCAGGGGTATAATAGAGATTATGCAACACCTGAAATTGAAGAAGACAGTAACAATCCCATTTAATGTATTTGTGTAGGTGTCTCCAGAGTCTTGGCCAGGTATGGGAAGGATCAGTGGGATGCAAAACCTGGTCCCAATAGTAGTATAACTGGCCCTCCAGGTTAGCCACATAAGGGCATAACTAGTGATAATACTAGGAGACAACATGGGAGGAGGGGGCCAAAAATGACATTGAAAGAACCTGAGTCTCGTATGAGTTGTCTCAAAAGCCTGGGCCGAAGTGGTATAAGAGCATATGTGTAAGTTGAAGGTATTTAAAACAAGCCGAGGAGGGCAATCAGAAATTTAGCCTGTGCCTCTTTGAAGGGAAGCAACTTCTGATTTTTGGCCAGGTCCGCTACCATTGTCACCATAGTGAAAGGCAAGGATGTACTGAGTAAATTGTCCCCAGTCCAAAAATTGGGATACCCCACTAGAGGTTGAGAAATATCCTTTAGTGTAGAACACAACTGTGTGTGTACCAGCATGGACTCAGCAATGGGAGTGTTACATAATGACCTGGGAACTTTTTTAAGAGGGATATAGAGCAGAGCACGTATATCCAAGCTCAGCTGGAAACATAGACACCAGTCTGTTTCCAGCCACAAAGGGACATAGGTGCACAAGATATCCTCTGGTGGGGGCTGGAGCCATTGGAACAATCTGGAGCAGTTAATGGACAGGTAGTAAAAATATCAATTGGGCACTAGCAGGCCTCCTCGCTCCATGGTACGCTGAAGCTTGAAAAAAGGAAGATGTAAGTCTATCCACTTGGGATATCCAGGATTTTGGAAGGAAATAGTTGTACATCTGTAAGGAGTATAAGAGGTGGGGCAGCACATTCATTTTTACAATATTCAGACTGCCCCAGATGGAGATGGGCAGTAGGGACCAGCGGTCCAAATCTAATTTAAGGCGAGCAACAATAGCATCAAGATTATACTGCTTCATCTTATTCAACAACAGAGTGAGGTACATACCCAAATATTTTAGTTTATCCTGGACCCAAAGTCTAAATGATCTATGTCAGACCATAAGGTGGCTGACTTGAGTGGTATAACTTCTGTTTTAGTCAAGTTCAATTTGTAATTGGATAACTGTCCAAATTCCCCAATGATGTCCAGGGCAGTGGGCAAGGACATAGCAGGAGAAGTAACATACAAGAGAATGTCATCTGCATAAACAAAGAGTTTATACTGATGAGGTCCTATAGGAATACCAGAAACCTGAGGAGAAATATAAATGTTCCTTATCAGTGGTTCCAGAAACAAGTTAAAAAGAAAGGGCAAGAGTGGACAGCCTTGTCTAGTGCCCTGATATAGAGTGAAGGGAGTGGACAAAATACCATTGCAAAGAATACAGGCCGAAGGGCGGGTGTAGAGTACTTTAACCCATTGAATGAACTTAGGGGGAATATGACATTTAGGCAGCAAATTAAACAGGTAGTCCCATGAGACCCTATCAAAGGCTTTTTCTGCATCCAGGGATGCCAGGACCAAAGGGACACGGGAGTCCCTGGACACAGAGAATAGGTGAGATCATTTTCACAAGTGATCTGCGGAAAGCCTCCTAGCCACAAAGCCAGCCTGCTCTTGACTAATAAGAGAGTGCTAAACATGATTCATCCTTCTGGCCAATGCCTTCGCAAGAATCTTAAGATCAATGTTTATAAGGGATATTGGCTAATAGTTTGATACCACCAAGGGATCCCCACCAAGTTTTGGAAGCACCACAATAGTGGCTTCTGTAAAGGAAAAATCATAGATACCCTGCTGGAAAATGTAATTAAAAGTGTCAAGAAGCATAAGGGCTAACAAGTGTTTAAAAGCTTTGTAGAAATTAGAGGTGTAGCCATCTGGGCCCGGATATTTATCTAGAGGCAGGGCATCAATGGCTGCCAGGATTTCCATTAATGTCAAAGGATCTTGTAGTAATTCAATTTGGAATTGATTCAGGTGTGGCAGGCGAAAGCCATGCAGAAAGGCTTCAAAGTGATCCAGACAGAAAGGGGAAGAGGGTGGATTATTTAGTGCCTGGTAATATTCCTGGAAGTGGGAAGCAATTTCCTGAGGATAAGTGATAAGTTGACCAGAGGAGTTACAGAGAAGAAACTATTCTGTCTGAGGTCTGTGCTCGCAGATGCAAGGCAGGATGTTTCCTGGCTTTTTCTCCTTGATCTAAATATTTGATCTTAGAACACAGGATAAGGTGCTCTGCCTTCTCACCCAAAAAGGAGTGGTAACGTGACCGAAGAATTTCTAAGTGTTCCCAATCCGAGGAAGGGGAAGCAGAGGAGATATTCCCTTCCAGAACTTTAAGCTGATCCAAAAGAGAAGACATCTCCTGGGAGGCTGCTTTTTTCCTGTTAGAGGCTAAGGGGATAATTTTGCCCCTTAGGGAACATTTCAGAGCACCCCCTAAAAAATCTAACCTGGGCATAGTGGGAGAATTGGTCTCCAAAAAAGAGGAGATAAAGGTATGGAGATGTTTGACCAAATGATCAGATTTGAGTAGTTGGGAGCTGAATCTCCATACCTTATCCCTCTCTGCTGAGGAGAAGAAACACAAGTGGAGTAATGTAGGATGATGGTCAGAAATCACTTTAGCCAGCCACCACCGTAAACTCCAATACATTATTAATGTGGCGAAACTGTCCCCCATTCCAATGGTGCTAATCTCATTAGATGCAGAAAAAGCATTTAATAGAGTAGACTGGAATTTCCTGTGGGTCACACTATGAAGTATGGGTTTCCCTAACCTATTCATAAGATGGATCCAAGCCTTATACCTTTCCCCTAGAGCCAAAATACACTGTAACATTGTAGTATCCGATGCTTTCCCCCTCTCCTCAGGCATGTGACAAGGTTGCCCACTCTCCCCCTTCCTGTTTAATTTGTATCTAGAACCCCTCATCAGGCGCTTGAACTCCTCCCCTCTAATTGCCGGTATCCCTATAGGTAATAATACCCCCAGAATTTCAGTTTATGCCGATGACATATTCCTTCATCTCTCGAATCCAGTCTCCTCCTTAAAAGAAGCCCTGGCAATAATCGATAATTTTAGCAAATACTCAAGCTATAAACTTAACATTGGTAAAACCGAAATGTTTCCCCTTAATCATGTAACATATAGCTTGGCCTTCAGTCAATTTGGTATGAAATGTAGCTGGCCCGGCCGAGCCATCGGTGGGATTTCCACTTTGCGACGCCCGGCCACCCGGTTCGAACCGAATCCGGCCGTCGGAGGGCCAGCCGGGGAGTAGGATCGAGGCCTGTTGGGCAGCTCTCCCTCCGGGAGGGTGGGCTGCACTTGGTGCATTAGAGACTCCTGGCGGAGGCCGGGAGTTCTCACGTAGCCGAGGCTTGACGTGGGGGGGAGGAGGCGGGGTGGACGCTGGAGTCATTGTACATCCCTGCCTCCTCTGGGGAGAAAAAGGAGGAAAAAGATGGCAGGGCAGGACCACCGATAAATGAAGCCCTCCCTGGAGAGCCTCGCATCGCCACCGCTGCTGCAGGACCCCAACCAGTTACAGTTCCGGGGTCACGAAGGTGGCCTTCGGCCCCACCCTCCGGGGGGCAAGCCGGTGGTGACCGAGGGTCCTCTGCAGCAATAGGTGGTGGTAGAGGTCTCCAGGGGCCGTGACCAGGGCGGAGAATGTACCCGGTGGTCCTGCCAGGGGATAAAAGAAAAAAAAAAAAATTTGGTATGAAATGGACATCACACTCCATTAAATATTTAGGGATTTATATTACCTTGAATCCAACCCTATCGCGGAAGCTTAATCTAGAGGACTTATGGCATAATATTCAACAAGATTTAACAAGATGGAAAAATCTCCCACTCTCGTTCTGGGGTAGAATTAACACTATTAAGATGAACGTTTTACCCAGATTATTCTATCCTCTAAACATGCTGGACATCTGGTTACCAATATCCTTTTTTCAACGTATCCATTCAGGGATTAACTCATTTATATGGCGTGATAAAATAGCCAGAAGATCTTATTCCAAATTGTCCCAGTCTAAGGATCTCGGTGCGCTTCGTCTCCCCAACTTTTTATTTTACTACTGGGCCTCAGTTTTACACAAATGTAGGAAATGGTTATCCCTACCTGATCCTCTAACTTATCACGGATACACTCCACTATGGTTACAAATGGAATTAGATTTGCTCATGACTCATAATATAGCTCCAGTATCTCTTTTCTACATATTAAAAAAAAATATACCGAAAGCTCTTTATTCCCTCCCAATTGGCACTTCTCTAAGGGTTCTTTCTCAGCTTTTTAGGTATCTCAGGGTATCCCCAAATTTAGATTTCTCCCAACCTTTATGCGCCAACCCGAACCTCAAAATAGGTAACACTTTTATAACTGGAAAATGGTTGCCAATTTCTCCTGAACACACTGTCGCTGATTTTTACTTGCAGGAACACATCCTGACCATGGAAGAGATCTTATCTAAGTTTGGCTGGCCGTCGTCGGCAGCTTTTAAAATTATCCAGCTTAAACATCTTCTAATCAAAATGTTTGGGTGTAAAACCAAAACCTCCCAGTTTGCTGAATTTTTTCAGCAAATCTCTATTTTGGTTAATAAACCACACGGTATCTCAAAGTTGTATGGACTACTTCATACATTTCCAAAAATCCCATCAGCTGCTGGTTCTAAAATCTGGCAAAGTCTCTTCCCGAATAAAGATGTTAATTGGCAACGTATATGGAGGGACTTATATACATACCATACTCAGGATCAGTACAGGATAACACAATACTGTATCATAAATAACCTCTACTATACCCCCATTAAACTGGCACAAATGAAGCGTATATCCACTGCTACATGTTCCAGGTGTAATAAAGAGGAAGGCTCACTGTTGCATATCCTATGGTTATGCGACACAGTATCTCCCTTATGGAAACAAATAGAACTAACTCTGGATCCGATGCTGGAGTTGCAGGGTCTTTTCTCTCTCCACAGATTTGTATCTTTGGTGATTACTCCGAGATTCAAGTGAGGGAGAAAAGATACCACTTGGCCCTAATATCAATGGCAGTTAAAAAACTGGTACTCAGACACTGGAAGGACCAAGCCCCAATTTCATACATGGAGTGGCTGCACGAAATGTCTTTTGCACTTCATGTTGAGCACCTAATAGCACAAGTGAATCACCATCAATCCTCCTTTAAGAAGAATTGGGGAAAGTTATATGCCCTCTATCTGAAGTGATAGCTGTACATGAGTTGGGTCACGAGCCTCTCTCCCTCACTGTTTTCTCTCGTTTGTTCTTTTTTTATGTTGCCTTAAAAGAGGTATATCCTACACGGTCCCTCTCTTTTTATCATGCTACTTCTCACCTCCTTGATTTACATACTAGTATAGCCTTGCAATTGATATTTGTATACACCACAGCGTGGGGTGGGGAGGAGGGTGGGAGGGTTGTTTAAAATGTTAAATTTAATTTTCTTTGGATGTATATTTTACTGGACTGTTGGTCTCTTTGTCTTTATTTCTTCCCCTTTTACTAGTAACTGTTGTGTTACCTTTGCTGAGCTGTTAATTCTCTGTTTGGCTATATTGTGTTCTGACTTTTCAAAAACAATAAAATACATTAAATTAAAAAAAAAAAAGAAATCATTTTAGCCAGGTAATAACAAGACAAGACACCAGAAAGGTGCTCAATCCTCAACAAGAAGCAGTCAGTTCTAGAGGACGTACTATGAGGGAGCGAATGGAAGGAAAACTCCCTCTGGGCAGGATGAAGGGTCCGCCAGGGATCCAGAAGACCCAATGATTGCATCATATCATGGAGGGCTAATTGAGCAGGAGAGAGGGACTGGCAGCTAGAATTAGATCTATCAAGGCTATTACAATAAACCAAATTCCAGTCACCCCCAAGGAATATGGGTAAAGATGTCCAGGGTGCTAAATGAGACTTTAACATGGTAAAGAACTGAGGGTCCTCAGCCATAGGGCCATAGATAGCACCCAGTATAACTTATGAGTGACCAGGTAGGACTCACAAAAGGAGGAACCTATCCTGGGGGTCCACGATTTCATGGAACAACTGAAAGGGCACCCTCTGAGCCACTAAGATGGCCACACCTCTCTTGTGTGAGTCGACACCAGCTCCAAAAGCTTTTCCCACCCAGGAATGCCTAAGTTGGTGAGCCTAGGATGGAGACAGATGGGTCTCTTGTAGGAAGACAACGTCCACCTCAAGCTTACATAGATGAAGCAGAATCTTTTTGTAGGAGATTGGGCACAATTTACATTTAAGGAACAACACTTAAGAGTTAATGCCATAGCAACAAACTGCAAATAATAGAAGTGACCTTCATAGCCCGGAAAACCAGTATAACCAGTCTCAAAAGTAAAATGTATGCCTCCCGTGGTAACACCCTCCCTGGCACCCTTCCAATATGACTAAGAAGGAACCCGACATAAAAAGAACACTCCCCATAACCTTTGAAGCCCATGAACAGTCCCCCCTCCCTCTTAAAGCCCAAACATCTCCATACAAGTAAATGAACCAAGAACATTGTAACAGATATAAAACTCCACACAACAGCCACTGGGATCCCCCCTCCAAATATACATAAGCAAACACTAAAGACTGAAACAGGTAACCACCCCTGCCCCACAAGTAACCCTCCAACCCCCTGCTGTAACCTGGCTAGTAAAATCATAAGATATACATCAGTGTTCCCCTGAAATAAGTAGTCCAGTTGAACCACCCCATCCCCTAAATGTAGAAGAGGAGAGTGTTTCCGAACATTGCCCATTAGTAAAATTGGAGATCCGGCTCCCTCCAAAATAATGCACCCCAACAAAAGTGGTCCTGGCCTTTTGTCAGGACATGGGATACATACCATAGGAACAACAAAGCGTAACTGTCCCACAACAAGGTGGCAGAGGGTTCCCCACCCTTAACCCAGCTCATGACAATCATCCCCTGAAAGCAGTATAAACAACCCCTTCCACCCTGCCCCCACCCTTCACAAAACTGTATAGAACGATTAGCAGCTTTGCATCACAAAAACACATAAGTATTTAACCGAAAGAAATAACCCTACACCATAACCTATTAAGTAACCCGCTGATGACCACAAATCCAGTCATCATAGAAACAGAAACATAGATTTTGACGGCAGATAAGGACCTCTTGGCCCACCCAGTCTGCCAATTTCCCTACCTATTGGATAAGCTGCAGATTCTAGTTAACCAACAGCCTACTTCCTGCAACCTCCCATTATAATTGCCTTATGTCTGTCCCATGCATGTTTGAATTCCCCCACTGTTTTAGACCCCACAACCTCTCCAGGAAGGCAGTTCCATACGTCCACCACTCTCTCTGTGAAAAAGAATTTCCTCACATAACCCCTGAGTCGTCCCCCCTCTAACTTTAAATTGTGCCCCCTTGTTCTTACACATCTCTTTTTCTGAAAGATGCTACCCTCCTGGACTTTGTTGATTCCCTTGAGGTACTTAAAAGTTTCTATCATGTCCCCTGTCCCTCCTTTCATCAAGGGTATACATATTAAGCTCTCTCAGTCTCTCTTCATATGGTTTCTGATGTAGACCCTGCACCATTTTAGTTGCCCTCCTCTGAACTGCTTCCATCCTGTCTCTGTCCTTGCGTAGATGAGGTCTCCAAAACTGCACGCAGTACTCCAGATGGGGTCTTACCAACTGTCTGTATAGGAGGATAACCACTTCCCTTTTTCTACTTGTGATGCCCCACCCTATGCATCCCAGTATCCCCTTGGCTCTCCTTACTGACTTCTCACATTGCTTACCCACCTTTAGGTCATCTGATATGATTACACCCAGATCCCTTTCCATTATTGTTGTCGTTAGTACCTCCCCTGCTATTGTGTACTCTTCTCCTGGATTTTTATTTCCCAGGTTCATTACTTTTCACTTCTTTGCATTGAATCTAAGTTGCCATATGTCTGACCATTCCTTCAACCTTGCCAAGTCCCTTCTCATCCTTTCTAACCCCCGCTGTGTATCAACTCTGTTACAGATGTTTGTGTCATCTGCAAAGAGGCATACCTTTCCTTCCAGACCCTCTGCAATGTCACCTATAAGGACGTTAAAGAGGACTAGACCCAGTACTGAGCCCTGAGGTACTCCACTAGTAACCCCCCTTTCTTCAGAATGTGTTCCATTCACTATTACCTTCTGTGTCCTGTTGCGCAGCCAGTTTGCTACCCAGGCTACCACCCTGGGACCCACTCCCAGGCTGGCTAACTTTGATTATTAATCTTTTGTGCGGGACTGTGTCAAATGCCTTGCTAAAGTCTAGGTAGGCCATATCCACAGCCCCTCCCTGGTCTATTACTTTGGTCACCCAGTCAAAGAAATCGATTAGATTCGTCTGACATGACCTTCCTGCTGTGAATCCATGCTGCTTCGGGTCCTGTGCCCCACTGGCCTCTAGGTACTGAACAATTCTTTCTTTCAGAAGTGATTCCATCATTTTCCCCACCACTGAGGTCAAACTAACTATATCATCAATACAAGTATAGCACATTGCAACCAGTGGAGGGGTCAAAAGAAATAATACAGTAATGCATTCGCATAGGCTGGCCGGTGATAAATTAAATGTGTAGCAAATTGTAATAACATTCCCCCAGCCAGAGAAACCAAATAATGAATGCCCCTCAAAACAGAAGGCCATAGTCGTGGAGCAGTTAATAAAGTCAGCACCAAAGGAAGAGATAAGCAGATAGCATGCGGCTGGCCTAAATTGGTGGCTGGAAAAACATTGTTATCCCCACAATAAGTACTCTGACAACTAAAGTAAAGGCATGTGGGGCAGATAATCAAAAATTAAGTACCACAATTAGACAGCTGAAAGGAAATCTATCTGGTGAATATTAGGTTAGAGTCCCCCCCATTGTAAAAGCCAGGCTGCATGCCAACTAATCCAAATATTGGAGGGTAGAGTCCACAGCAGACCATCCAGCACTACTGGAAATAAGATCCAAAAACTGACCAGCAAGAGTAACTTTCATCCAAGTATCGTGGTAGGTCTTGTGCGCACTTTAGAGTACAGGCGATCAAATCCACCGTGTCAAAAGAAACATCTCCTCCCTCCTATCAAGTTCAGAGATCAGGGAGAGACATCTATCTCCTAATATTAGGTCTGTTTAAAAAAAGAAGGGATAACAAATGGACCGCAGTGTAGCCGGTGAAGACATCATGCATAAGGGCCCCTGGAGAGTTACTGATCAGTCTCAGTGTATGGGTGAAGCCCAAAGCAAAGAACAGTCTGTTCAACATAGTTTACAGAGCATAACATCAGTGGTGCAGCAGCAGAGTCTCCCAAGCTAAGATTGGCATCAGAGAACAGGGATCAGCAATCCTTGAAAAGATCAGGAAAAACTTTTTTCAGCTGTAGGGAGGCTTGCTCTGCCGAATCGTAGGAAATCCAGGATCCGTGGTGAAGGACTGACAGCCAGGCTGGGTAAGTGACCTTGAGGCGGACACCAGCAGCTATAAGTCTCATTACTAGGAGGTGGTATGTAGCCCGTTTCTG
Organism: Neoceratodus forsteri; assembly: GCA_016271365.2. NCBI lineage: Eukaryota > Metazoa > Chordata > Ceratodontiformes > Ceratodontidae > Neoceratodus > Neoceratodus forsteri. The sequence continues at coordinate 1,233,592,937 of CM057455.1, forward strand.
TCTAGTGGCCACGGAGAGGTCCCGGGCTATCCGAAGCTTAACACCTTCCCACAATATCTCCCTGAGTTCCCTTGTCTTAGTGAGTACATGTTGCTTGTCTAGGTAGTTTAGTAGTTTTAAAATAAAAGAATGAGGAAGGGAGCCTTCTGTCAGTCTAGGGCATAGAGATTAGTGTGCTCTTTCAACAATGTAAACTGGGTTAATTGGAGAGGGACCTACAATCTTGGCCAGTAGCTTTTGGGAAAAGAGCACAGGTGTGGTACCCTCCGTATCTTCTGGAAGGCTGAAAATGACTGTATTGTTCTAGCAACTTCGGCCTTCCAGATCTTCCAGTTTCACTTCAATTTTTGAAAACTTCTGTCAGAGGGTTGCAATATCAGGTTCAACCCTGCTGTGCCAGTGCTCCAAAGAGGAAGTACAGGCGGCCACGTCTGAGATGGCTTTCATGGCTTCACCAAGGTCAGCCCTCAAGGATTTTAGTTCATTTGTAAGATCCTGTAGCACTGTCTTGAAGGGCTGAAATTCTTCCAAAAAACTTGAACTCCGGTAGTAAGGCCAGCACCAGAGTAGTAGTGGCAGACTTCCAGGCTGTAGGGCTCTGGCCTTTGGTATGCTTTGTACTTTTTTCCGGGGTTTGTGGCGGTGTGTGTTGAGGAGGCGCCTGGCGCATTTCCGAGTCCATTACTGTCACAAACTTGTAAAAGCAGTTGCAGAGTCTGACAAACAGGAACCAGCAGGGGATTACCAACTCCTTGTGATAATCTGGTAAGAGAAAATAAGCCTAAATGCTGCAATAAAAGTAATTTAATGCGGGTGAGGCAGGAGCATGATATGAGAGCTGCTACTCAGAAGTGTGCCTCACGTGACTCCCGCCTACTGATTCTGCATTTTGCGCTTTCTTAGTTTGTCTCTGTAATTCTCTCTAGTTTTCACTGGCTTCATAAACATTACTCCTCCCGTGCACCATCTTTTTCTCCCTAATTGCTTCAAGTACTTAATTTACCAACTACTGTACAGAGTCACCTGCCAGTATGTGATGCAGTAATGCTGCAGTGTATCACTAAATGCAGCAGTATGCTGCAGGGAACAATGTAATTTAATGGCAATTAAGTCCTTTTTTACTGCAGTATTTTGTGACATCATTTACTGCAAGTTTTTACATTGCATCATGGCTGGCTCCATTGTATATTGGTCTGTGTCCTTCACTGTTATACTTTCCTCACTGAGCGAGTCTTGCTTTAAAATGTAAATATGTTTTTAAGGGTGCCCCACTGTCGCTGAATGCTGATGCCCATGAGCTTTATTTTCTGACTTACCTATTCTGTGAGCTCCCTCATCTTATAAAGTCAGCCTCATGCAGGAGCAGGGAATAGTTAATTCCCTTATGCTTTCCCTGATCCCTGCAATAGTGAATTTAATGATTTTATAATCAGTTACTTAGTGTTTCTCCAATTTCAAGAGCTCTGACCGGGTCATATTTACTGCTAAGGATCATCTCCAGTGGTGTTTGATCCTAAGTGGTTCCCTTAACGGACTACCTCAGGTAACAGTCCTCTACAAGATCCAATAATTGCCAGCTGCACTTGGACTTAACTATTCCTTACCCCTAGTCTGTATCTGGGTAGTTGAAGTTACCCATCAGAAGCATGCTGTGGTTGCTTTCCTGATCATATCATGAAAATTAAGGTCCTGATTATTTTTCCGATCAGGTTAGTTACTGACTAAACCATTTTTCCTCTGCATTAGATACTCTTAGCCAGATTGTTACATTTTCCCCTGTTTGGAGGACTTGTACTTCAGTCACTTCCAAATGGCTTCTGATGTGTTATGTCAGCCCACCTCCTTTTCACCTGGCATATGCTTTCTGAATAGTTTGTAGTTGGTAATCTCCACTCCCCAGAGGTCATTCTTATCAACTATGTCTCTATTATTCTTATTATGTCCAGGTCTTTCATAGTGATCAGTATCTCCAGTTTACCCTATATGTTGCTTAGACTCCATGCATTTGTGTAAATACACTTATGATTCCTGTCTGGTTTATTTTTTTGTTTCTCAGACTGCTGTTTCATCATTCAGCTTGTCTAGTGTATATCCTTTTCTGAGGTAGCTTGCCTAAGTTTACCTCTTCCATTTGTTGCAATTTTTATTTATTTAGTTGTTTAACCAGGTATAGCACACTAAGCTAGAAGCTTTTTTACAGGAGCGACCTGGGAGCACAAGGAGGTAAAGTGACTTGTTCAGGGTCACACAGTATGCAAGTGGAAGCTGTGGGATTCAAACCCAGGTCTGGTCTGCTGTATGTCACCAGATTTGCAGCTCAGAGCCTTAGACCACTGCGCTATACTGGTTTCTCTGTACTGTAGCATCATAAGCCTCCTTCTAAACCCTTCTTGGCCCTATCAGTTTAAAACCTTCTTTTTTTTTACATTTATTTTTATCAAGAGATATGATAACACATAGACAGGTATGCTTTTGTTGTATGGCTGTACACATAATGTAGTATCTGTTATATCCAAGTACAGGGTAGATTCAGCATGTTTAAATAGAATACAATATTTTCCTATCCTTAACATAAAAGATGGCCAGTTTGGTTGTTTAGATTACCCTTCATGAAACATCACAGGTACATATATATAGTATTTATTATCCCCTATATATTAAAACACCATGTTCTCAGTCACCATGATCCCAGTCAAGGCACAAACTCCAGTTCTACCTCCGACTGGTGGACTATCCATCTCCTCCATTTTGTTTGGAAGACTGGAACTCGGTCCTGCAATGTACTGTAACTATAATGCTCTCCATTTGGTAAACACTGCATTATGTTTCTCCAGTCTAGTATAGTTGGCACCAACTTTGTCACCATTTCTTAGTGATAGTTTTCTTTGCTGCTAACACATATATTGGTAGGAGAGTCTTCACCCAGGAGGGAGAGTGGTCAGGATAGACAGATAACTGGACAATCTCAGCAGTTAATTCAGTAGGTTCTCCCAGACATCCTGCCAATTCAGTTTGGAGGGTGCACCAAAATGGCATCAACAAAGGGCAGCACCACAGTATGTGGCCCAGTTCAGCCAACCTGAAGCCACAATTCCTCCAACAGTGGCCATCATTGTCGGGGAGGTACTTGACCAGAATTGCTGGGGAGCAGAAATATCTGCTCCTGCATTTCCATGTGAACTCCTTCCACAAGGGGGAGGGAGTTACCTTCACTGCTGGAAGGGCGGCCTTTGTCCACGAGACCAGCGTTATTTCTAATTCCAAGTCCCTGTTTCATCCCTCCAATATTGGTTCTGTGGAGTCCCTCCCATGTCCCTCAAATTTTGGGTAAGGCCCCAATTAAGTGTTTCCAGGTGTTTTCTTTTAGGAAATCAATAAATATTTTGAGTATGGGTGGCATGGGAAAGGGAAGTCTAGCCGTAATGGTGCGTTGCCGGAGAATATAATTCTGCACCTGCAGATATCTAAAGAACTCCCCCTGCTGTAGTCCTTAGTTTCTCCTTAAGTTTTCAAAGGGGAAAACCCCATCCACCTCCAGGAACTAGTATACATACATAAGGCCTAGGTTTCTCCACTTGGTGAAGGCTAGATCAGTCTGGGCTGGGTAAAAATGTTTGTCTTCAGAAAACATTTTACAATATCCATATGATGGCTCAAATTCAAGTCTTTTTCTCATCATATACCAGATCTTTAAAATGTTGAATGATATTGATGTAAAGTTATTTAATTATGGAGTTTTATTTTCTGAGGAAAACAAAAGCCTGTTTATGTCATGCATATCATTTATATGGAATTCTAAAGTTTTCCACAGGGTTTTATAGTTGTTTGCCATCCATAAAAAAAGGATACGCAAAAAAGCTGTTTTGATATATAACATTAAATTGGGAAAATTTGTTCCCCCCGGGCAAGGGAGAGCTTTAATATGGATAGACGTATCCTTGGGTGATGACCTCCCCAAACAAAATTTGAGATCATTTTGTCCCAGGATTTAATAAAGTAAGAGGATGGGAAAAAGGGAATGTTTTGGCTTAAGCAAAGTAGTCGAGGTAAAATGTTCATATGGATAATTTTGATACATTGAAAAAATGTTAGGTGGAGCTTTGTTCACTTATTTAAATCCGTTTGTATTTTTAATGTCAGGGGTTTATAATTAACCTCCTCCATTATCCCCAGGTCAAGGGAATTGTGGATCCCAAAGTACTTAATTTTTGTGGCTCTCCAACGTAATGGGCAAAGTTGATGCAGGGATTCCAATGGGACGTAGTTGAAAAGTAGGACCTCTGTTTTTGTGACGCTTAATTTAAATCCTGCCACCCTTCAAATTTTTTTAGAATTTTCCAGACTTCCAGGATTGAGTCTTCTGGGGAGAGGAGTGACAGGAGGACATCATCTGTGAACAGGCTAACCCTGTATTCTTGTTGTTCCATGGGTACGCTTTTTAATTTGGTTGCACTCCGGAGGGCAGCCACCAAAGGCTCCATGTAAGTTGCAAACAAGAGTGGGGATAATGGACACCCCTGTCGTGTTCCACATTGTAATGGGATAGGAGTAGATATGCCACCATTAAGTCTTACATAAACCTGCGGAGTTGCATAGATATTCCACTGCCACCTCACAGAAGAATCTGGGAAGTGAAATTTCAACAGGGTGTCCCATAAAAAAGACCAGGACACCCTGTCAAAAGTCTTCTCCACATCTAAACTTAAAAGGACTGCTGGTATTTTCCTGGCTTGAATATATTCCACTAAGATAAGAGTTTTATGGATATTGTCCATTGTGTTTCTACATTTGATAAAACCTGCCTGATCTGGATGTATAATATGAGGTAGGATCCTTTCCAATCGTGTTGCCCATGACCATGAACATTTTATAGTCTGTATTTAAAATGGATATTGGGCTCAGGCAACATCTGCTGACTAATGTAATAAAATATCTCTGGTTGCTACCTGACGTGGTACTTGTGTACCTATATTATGACTACTGTGATCTACCTATTACCAAGCTTGTACCACCAGTGGATTCCTGTAACACTCGTTGCTTTTTTAATCTAAGCGTTATGTACTGTACTGTTTTGTTTGCTGTGGTGTATTGCTCTCTTGACGAGGTGCCTTTGTAAATGAGTCTTTGACTCAAAGGTCTGTAAACCGATGCTCTAATAAATAAATAAATAGATAGGTCAGTAATAGCTTTGGTTTGGGAAGAGACGCTAAATTTGCATAGTCCCAAGAGGGTGGTGGAGGGGTCCCCATTCAACACCTCCCCAAACACAGTTAACATTCTTGGGGCTAGTTCCAGAGAGAATTTTTTATACCACTTTGCCAGGAAGCTGTTGGCCCCAGACATTGTAGGGTTGCAAGTGATTTTATGCAAGTGTGAACCTCCTCTATCCTAATTTGGGCCTCTAGTGATCTTATCTGATCTTCTGTCAGTTGTGGGAGGCTTAGGCCGTCCAAAAATCGAAGCCTATCTTAGGTATTGACCAATCCCTCCCGTTGGTATAGGCCCTGGTAAAATTTTGCACAGATATTCCTAATTTCTACACCTTTGTGAGATATCTGACCTGTGATTGGGTTCCTGATTTTGAGTATTGTTGCCAAAAGCTGGTGAGCCCTAAGATGCTGGGCCAGCAGGCATACTCCCCTGTCTCCCCTGTCTCCCCCTGCATGGCTATTTCATTTTAAGTAGAGTAATGTTTGTTGGATTTCATTATCTATTTTTTTTTTGTATTGCTGCTTTAGTGTCACGGATTTTATGTTGTAACTCCCTGTCACCCTCCCTTTATGTTGCTAACGCTGAAGTTGTTCCATGAGTTCTGTGTATTTGGCTTCTAGTTCCCTTTTTTCTCTATTGTATATGCAATTGTTTCCCTACAGAGTGTTGCATTTAGGGAGTCCCAAATTAACAAGTTTGAGATGGATTGGGAAGAATTTTCTGTTAAGAACTGTGGGATCCTATGTTTTACATATTCCAAGTAGTGATGGCCCTTCAGAAGCATTGGGTTAAGACACCAGAGGGTTTATTTTTGTTTACTTTTCCTAAATCTAGTTTTAATAAAAGAGGGTGGTGATCTGACAGTACTCTAGGACCTATAATGATATCTTGTACTGAAGAAAAGTGTTCATAGGTTGTAAGGAAGTAGTCGAGTCTGGATTATGAGTGGAACCTATTTGAATAAAAAGTATATCCCATGGCCGAGGGAAACACCTTCTGCCACACATCGACCATTCCTAGATAATCTAGCATTCCTTTGAGATATTTAACAGCACTGGACTGATGGTATATTCGACGGTTGGAACAGTCCAGACCTGCAGACATAGTCATATTTAGATCTCTCCCCAGTATTAGGTGTCCCTGGAGAAGATCCATCACCCTAGTAATAAAAGATCAGAGCACTGGGGTCTTGGATTGAGGTAGAAGATACATGCTCACCAGGGTAACCTCTTGTGTATAAAGTTTACCTTGTATTATGACAAAGTGACCCTGTCCATCTGCATAAGTTTTATGCACCTCCATAGGGGTGGTTGTGGGAATCAGTATCACCGCACCCCTCCTTCATCCACTGGAGTGGGAGGAACCATAGACCATGTATCTCTGTCCCCAGCCCAATTTCATGTGCTCAGCATCTGAAAGGTGCATCTTCTGACTCGATGTTCTTCTGGATGTGACTTTTGGCAAGCACTGCTCCCTGTGCCTATCCCGATCACCCGTTGCTGCCACTCCCTTGCTAGCCCCTTTCTCCCTGGACTGCCTGCCTACAATGCATTTACCTACACATCCTTCTGTTTGGTACACATTCGTCTCTCTTGGAGCAGCTGACCATATGGTATGGCATCCTTTGGTGTTTGGGGATGTGTACTCTTGGCTCATAGGACAGCATTTGTGGAGGTTTCCTTTCTGGGACTTTTTGTGCAGACTGTTTTTTTTCACTTTCCTGTGATGTTCTACATTTGAGAAATTTGTTGTTTTTTTCACTTATGGTGTATGTGTATCTCTGATTTCAATTGCTTGTGCTCCCCCCCCCACCCATTCCTTACTCCGATTGCAGCCCTCCTCCTCTGCTCTAGTGTAGGCATGTGATCCCATGGCTGATATCCATCTGGTTTCAACTACTGCTATGTCTGTTCCTTCTTCATGGGAAGCTCAGTTCCTCCACTTTCATGACTCCTGAAGGCTACATCTCCACCCACTGCTGTTCCTACCCCCCCCCCATTCCCCATTCCTGCCACTGTCCTGTGCTCCCCTGGTTTTCCTTTTTGGGTCTTCACTCTTCAATCCCACTTTCCTGCCTCCATGGCTTTTCTACCCTCACATGGATCATTACCCCTATGGCCTTCTTGGCCTCAGTCATTCCTTGCATTCCATCGCTGCCTGCATGGTGATTCCTGGATTATTCTAAACCCCCCTTTACTGGCATTCCTGATGTCTCCTTCTCACGTTCTCCTACTCTGACTTGTTTCCTTCCCATTTATACTGTCTCACTATTTACCTACCTAAGACTATGTAGCCAACTGCCTTTTCCTTGCTCTTAGCCCACACCAGCAGTTTTTCCAGACCCCGTTCCTAACTTGTACCTTCTGAAGTAGTGAGTGAAGGTAGGCTTGCCCTGTCCACCAGGGATGGGATTCCATTTGACTCACTACTGCCTACTAATTATGAACCTGACATCCTCTGTCCCTAACTCTGACTAGCGACATCGAGCAAAGGTTAGCTCACCCCAAATACTGGGGATGGGAGCCATGTCTGCAATCTACCATGTCAAACTTATGCATTGTCTACCTGATGCCCGGTTGTCTCTTCCCTTTGGGAACGGGACCTCTTACCCCATGTGCCTTCAACATACTGCCTATGCCTAGTGGCTTCAAGTCAAGGTCATCTCACCTCGACTAACAGGGATAGGAGCCTGAGTCTACATTCAACTGTTTCAACCTTATGCATTTTCTACCTGATACCCAGTTGCCGCTTCCCTTTGGGAACAGGACCACTATACGGTATAGTCTATACCCCATTTGCATTCAGCATCCTACCCCTGCCTGGAAGCATTAACAAAAGGTCATCTCGCACTGACTACCAAGGATGAAAGCCTGTATCTGCAATCCACTGTTACAACCTTATGCATTCTCTACCAGAATATCCGGTTGCCACTTCCCTTTGGGAACGAGACCACTTTACCCAATTTGCCTTCACCATCTTGCCTGGCAACTTTGAGTAATGATTATCTTACCTCAAATACCTGGCGTGGGAGCCTGTGTCTGCAAATGACTGTTTCCTCCTTATGCATTCTTTGCCTGATACTGGTTGCTGCTTCCCTTCAGGAACGGTACCTGTGTACTCCATTTGCCTTCCGCATTCTTCCTCACCAGTCCCCATCTTACACTTCCATAGATTCATCATATTCATCCCTGCCTTGGCCTCCTCACGCTCTGGATTTGGACTCTGCCAGCTTATTCAGTCTCTACCTCCATTCAGCTTGACTGCCTCCTCAACTTCCTTGCTGCTGGTTGCCCCTTCTAGCAACTGTGCAAATTTGCCTTCTCCTTTGGAAGTGGTAACCTCATGCTTCTTTGCTGCAGTGCCTTCTGGTCTCTGCACTTGTTGTTTACCATCTTCTTCAGATGTGAGACTCTCATACCTCAATTTTGTGGCACTTCATACCTTGCTCTGCTTCTTGGTCTTCCGTGGATCCACCTCTCATAGCCTGTAGAGTTTTTTCCGTATTCTGATTCAGTTTGCTGTTGTGTTGAACCCAGTCCTGTTCCAGCCTGCACCTGCAATGTCAGTATGGCTGGGCCTGTGCCATCTTCTTCTAGGAATCCTTCATCCAGACCACAGACCTCCACTCCGGACTTTCCTTCCAGCCTTGGACTGCTGTCTTCTCCTCGCCAGGGCTCCTTCCCATATGCTGTGGCTTTTTGGGGGGGCATTTCATACCTATCACCGGCCTGTATTCCTACCTAGTCAACTACCCCTCCTGTTCATCTGTTTCATACTCCTACCTTGGCCATCCTAACAGCTCCCTTCTACTATTCTGTGGAGCACTTGTACATTTCACCTGAGGAAATCTTCTCCTAGCAACATCCCTCAGACAACATGCCTTATAGACTGTTATGTCACCATATTCCTTCCAGTGAAGACTTTCTCAGACAGCAGGCTTCCATTGATTCCTCAATTCGCATGTCCTTAGCTGACCTGGCTGTCTCACTATCTCAGTCATGCCTCTCACCAGGTCTATGTCTGACTTAAGTGCTAGGCACCACTGACTTTCTACACCATTCTCAATTTCCCATTGCCACATCAGTCTATAGACACCTTGAAAGACCCATTTCCAGGCTTCTTACAGCATTCAGACAGTGGATCAATCTGTAAGGCAAAGCAGTCATGGCCATTTCAGCTCATGTCACTGTCAATTATGCCACAGCATTACCCATATCTCCTTTTCCTTCTGGCAGACCAGAAGGAGCCTATGCAAGTATCATTATGGCATCAATACCCAAATCAACTCTCGAATTCACCGTACTGAACTTCCAGTTATTTCCATCTACATTCAGTTACCATCTCTACTGCATATACCAGACTTCCTTCATTTGTCTAAAAACTTTCACGTCACCCTTCCTACCAAGTACCTAAAGATTCTGTCCGATTCCCTCATTTTCTTCATAGATACCTACATTGCAACTTATCACTCACCACTTAACCCCAAACTTTCAGACTCTAAAATGAATGTCAAAACATCTGCATGTCAGATTGCTAACCTTATGACTTCATAACCCATCATACTTCCTGCCATTTAAAGTCTGGCAGCAAATTTTATCAAATCATGATCTTCATGCTCACTTTGTCACTGTAATCCCATGGATATCATCCTTCATCACCTTGGAAACCTGGACTGCATTCACCCCTTTTTCAACTGGACCTACTCCACTTTCAAGATCCAGATGCTCCTTCAGAATACATCTACCTCTTCAACCTCAGAATTGTCCTTCCAGAATGCATCATCCAATGGACTTTTAAGATGGACCATCATCTCTCCAAGCAGTTCACCTTCCTCAGATATTAGAATATGGTTGTTAGAACCTAGGTTCATCTCCTCTTAGTTAACCCAGAGGATGGGTAGGTCAGTAGCCATGGGTCCTCAGAGGTTTCCTCCACCTAGGGGGTTTTCCTCTCCTGCGTGCTACTGGTCATACTGTCCATGAGTTGGAGGAGGTAATCATACTCTTTTGGACATTCACTAGTAATTCTTTTTGGGTTTTCTGTTCCCTACTCACTATCCAGTTTCCCTGCCAAGGGTGGGAATAGAATAAAGCCAAAAAGTAAACTATGTTACACAAGCACTACTGACTCCACATGTTATTCACAAAAACATTGAATGGGAGGTCTAAGGCCCGAGGTGCATTGTGGGAGAATAGCTCCTCCCACATTCCCCTTAAAGGCCAGTCTCCTACAGCAGTCCCCTACTTAGCGTGTTGTGCAGCACCCACCATCCACCCCTGCTTCCTCCTTCTCCAGCACTCTGCTCACCCTTGGTACTGGGCTTTCTATTCCCTACTCACTACCAGGTTTCCCTACCAAGGGTGGGAATAGAGTAAAGCCAAAAAGTAAACTATTATACAAATACTACTGACTCCATATGCTATTCACCAAAACACTGAACCAATGTTCATGAAGTAGTTCTTGATTTGTTCTTTTTTTCTTTTTTTCTTGCCACTGGTGTCATTTGTTCTAATATGTATCACTACCAGAGGTTGTCCACCAATGGGATTTCAACAGTCCGTCTATTCTTTTATTTATATGCTTAATTTTGGTTCCAGGTAGACATCAGAATCCACTGCTTTATGTGTCTCTTTTGCATTCTTGCCAATCCATAAACCTCAGGATTGAGACCCCTACAACCATTGTCTTTTTGTGTTTTGTTTCATTCAGTAATGTTTGGCGGTGGGCTGTGGCCGTCCAAGTGTGTCATATAGAGCAGTTCTTCATTTCCCTGTTCATTTGGTAGTTTCAAATGATTCTTGTCAGGAAATGGTGAGTTTCCTTTCATTCCTATTGGTTTGCTTGTTCCTCTTAATCGCGTCCCACTGTGGGTCATCTTCACAATTGTTCACTCTTTGTTGTATGTGCCTGCTATCTTTTACTTTATCTCCCATGTTTATATTTCTTCCTCTGTCTCCCTTACTTTTGTTATATTTGTTGGTGTGAGTGCCACATTTAATGCCATCCTTCTTTGTCTGCATATGACTCTGCTTCAGCTTTTCATCAAGATGAGCTATTCTGTCTATTAACTATTCAACAACAATGTACTTTTCACAGATGAAGTCCCTGTTTGATTATTCTTTGTCTCTGAATGTGTACAGTTGATGACTTCTGCAGTATTTTACTTTCTGCACTGTAACTCTGGTCATTACTAAGATTTGTCAGCTGTGTTATTGTAATTTCTGTTCCTCTGTGTAATGATGTGTCCCATTAGACAAATATATTGGCACCAGAATAGGAAGCACTCAGGTGTTTGTTATCCCACTAAACTTTGTAACAGTTGCTTGAGTATTATTCATTGCTCCCAGGTGGCATACAGCTTTCATTAACTACTTTTTTGTTTGCTACACTACAATTTCATGTATGCAGCTTTCAATGCAACTTGTGACTTGTGTTAGTTTAGCTTAGTTGGTTGGTTGGACCCAAGGCTTTAAGATTGATATAAACACCCTTCTCAGTTTAATATGTATTCATGTTTTTACTTTTACTTCTTGTGCCTTGATTCTTGACTCCTAGATCTAAATCAACAGTATATGTAATAGTATTTAGCTAATAAAATAGGAAGTTACTGTTTAACAATAACAGGAGGATGCTTCTGCTCATGCTTCTCAGAGTACTGATACAGTTTGTATTGTTTTATACAGTTTGTCCTGAATCAAAGTGCCATTTACAGTAAAAGAACATTAACAGCTACTGCTAATTGGAAGTGCAGTAATTAATGAGCAGCCAATGTCTACAGGACAATTAAGAAAAACATAATATTTAGACATAATTTAGATTATATTTTATATTAGCTCTGGCTGTTCTCAGTCTTGGCCTTACATTAGCTCTGTATTTATTTCCCTTTGTTCTTTATTACTGAGTAACTGGTGAACTAGAATGACATAAGATCATGGGCTCAATTTTCAAAACTAAAACTATGACACAAGGTGCCTGCACCAAACGGATGTGACACACATGTCACCTTTCATCATAGTTTGCAGCAATCCTGATTTTCAAACACTGACTGGTGAAATCAGGATGCCGTGCAGCAAAGTCCCTCTGTGCCATCCTTATGGCAAAAGTGCCCATGCATTAAGTTACAAGGGTGGTTGTACCATGGTGGGGCTGCACCATCCCCTTGTTTGCTACTCTAAAAGCACCAATGTGGTTGCAACAGGGAGCTGCCTTTAGAACAGCCAGAAGGTGGTCTAAGGGTCCTGTGCTGTTGACTGACAGGGCAACGATTGGGGGGGACCTAGAAGGAGGGGTCTGGGGGCTGATGGAGCCCTAGTGGTGCCATGGGGGTGAAGGGGGCATGGTGGCCATGGAGGGAAGTATGGAGGCACTGGGAGGGGAAATGCCATGTGTCATGTCATACGACCTATCAGACTCGGTGGGGAGACATGGCTGGAACAGCATGTTCTGGGCCCCTGTGGACAGCAGCCCTGGCACCTGCCCCACAAGACCAACAGGCACCGGCATTGTTGTCTGGCATCCTTCAGCCACCATGCGTTGGGCTGTGAATGAGGATAATATTGCAGTGCCTGGGGCACATCCCTGGCCACCATATGTACCCTGCAGTGTGCACCCACTGCTGCTTACCAACTTTAGGGTCCTGTGATGCAGGTGCCAGGGCTGCTGTCCACTGGGTTCTGGAACATGCTGGTCCCTCCATGCCTGCCCTACCTAACACAATGAACTGTGTGACACAGCACATGGCATCACCACCCTGGTGCCTTGACACATCCCTTCCACTGTCACCATCCTCCCTTCACCCTCCATGGCCCTTCCAGGCCTCCATCAGTCCTTAGTCCCCACCTTCCTGGCATTTCAACCCCCCCAACTTCCATGGATCAGCTAGAGTTCTGCTGGGGGGTGACATATCCCTACGTCAAACCTCTCAAGTGTGCCACATATCTGGCACAACTCTGTGACTGTGGCATCTCCCTGATCTTCATTGTAGAGACCCCTATTTTTACCAAATTGGACATCGGGTCCCTAATGCACCCAGAATTTTCCACAGCCCTAGATCACTGTAAATTGTGGAGAGCTGAGGGCTCTATGAAAATTGATCCTTATGTTTCAATGTAAATGTACTCAGTAATAAATAATGAGGATAATCTATAGAATATACATGAAATACAAGTATCAAGTGACTTAAGGAGTACAGTACTATACTAAGAAATACACAATAAATGAAACAAGAAGGAGCAGTAGGCCCTATACCTCATTTAGAAAGCTCTTTATATACATTCAGACTATGAGAGACTTTGAACACCTGTATGTTTCCCTTTAAGGGACAGGCTTAAACCATAGAGTTACACTGTAGACTTAAGAAGGAGAAGAACAGTTTATCACAACTATTCACTTTTGAATGGGGGATGAACTTGCAAATGCTCACATCCTTTATCGATTTCAGTTCCCAGAACATGGGATCGAATATCCAAACAATTAAATATGTCTGTATTGTTGCCTTTTGAATGTTTTATATCATTTTTGGCTAGCTTATATAATAAGCATTGTAATTGCTATGGATAAATTGTGTTATTGTATTGCATTGACACTCTGCAGTTGATTACTGTATTTTTATATTGTAATTTACTATGTTTGTAGACATAATGTAAGTATTATATTTTGCACCTGTTATGTTGATTGTTGGATACAATTGGAAAAGAGATAATTCTGTCTCAATTTGTTATCCAATAAAGTCAAAAGCTGAAAATTGAATCTTCATCTTTAGCAAAATGTACGCAAAACATCAGCAAAGTTTCTTTATGCTTTACAAGTTGTGAGTTTAATTTAAAAAAAAAAGAGTCTGCGACTTGCAGGCAAACTTTTTTGCAAGCTACCAGGTGAAAATTGTTTTTCCTGCAAGTCACCAGTATGTTTAAATGTAAACCAAGATAAAAAAACAAAATCAACAACTTGCATTAGAAAAATGCAAGTGGCCAGATGAGATGTGATTTTTTCACCAAATCATCCTAGATACAGTATGTGTATGGTGGGATGTTAAAGAATGGTGTTTGAATGCAAACCATGTGATCTTCAAATTGCACAGCTTGATTATAAGATTCCTCAGTGGTTACACATTCAGATTGTTTTGGACATAGGTAATTATCAGCTCTTTTTGGTGATAGCTTCTGTTTTTTTTGCTTAAAAATGAAAACATTTTCTTAACATCACAACGTCAGCAAAATGTGGGGAAAAATATGCAAATACATGAAAACCCCTTTGATATGCCTGCAAGTCTCCCAACTCACTTGATTGGCCTGAGGCCATGGCTGGGGTTAAAGCTCATCTCAGAAACATAATCCCTTGCCAGCTGGAGCTATTCATAATGCAGCCTATGCATTAAGGTGCGGATTGCCTATGCACCTCATATCAATGACACGTAGACAACCCTAAGTAGGAATGCTGTAAACCGTGGGTCCAGCAGATCTCTGGTGGCATTCACAGAAGGGGTACATGCCCCAGAGGCACATGATCCCATGGCTAATCATGCAGCTATGTGCCACAGGGGGTTCAGGGCCATGTCTGGAGGCATGCCCAAACTCTGCACCATGCATGAAGGTGCAGAGTGCTGAGCAAGGGGTGCACAGGATACAGCAGTGGAAACACTGCCACATATTTTATATACCCCTAATGACACCTGCCAGCCACAGCAGGAAAAGAAATTCCCCCATTGGAATGCCTTGGCCAACTGGGCTGACTGGGAGGGTTGGGGGTATCTAGTCAGGCACTCGCCCACACACTTATTAAAATGGAACCTGTGCATACCCAGACTCCTCTGCTCACATGAAGCAGGAAATCCACTATGGGACCCAAGATGAACATCCTATTGGATGTCCACTTGTGTCCTCCAAACTGCTCCCTGCAGACATGTGTGCCGGGGGGGGCAGGGCTGTGAACAGGCACCCTGTGGGGGTACCATGCATCCTGCGCCTTCCCATGAGTGCATAGCTACACAGGCTGGGTATGTGCAAATTGGACGTGTGTGGCCCCACATTAGTGCATAGGCCACAATGAGTGAAGCAGGCAGACATTTTGTAGTAGTCTTCTTGCAGGCAGCATATTTTTTTATTTTTTTATTTCTGATTTTATTTTCATCTTTGGTAACTAGGTAAGGCACACTAGGCACAAGTGCCTGTTTTCAGGGGTGACCTGGGAGCACTGGGCGGTTAAGTGACTTGCTCAGAGTCACACAGTGTGCAAGTGGAAGCTGTGAGAATCAAACTCAAGTCTGGTCTGCTGGATGTATCAAGCTTGTTCACACCTCATTCCTCTAACCTCTAGGCTATACTGCCAGCCCTTTCCTTCATTATAAAGCTCATCAATCTAATCTTTGTAAAAATACATTGTGATCTCTATTTAGTACCTACCCATCAAAGTTTATTCTTAAATTAATGTTATTCTGGCAGGAAACTTGCTTTTGTTGTGCTATTCAGGGAATACACTGGCATGGCAGCTTACACATAGGCCTGGTACCCCCTTTCCAAGTGGAAGCTTATCTTCAGCTTTCTCTGGGAGTACCAGCTACACCACCCACATACAGACTTTAGCTCTCAGCTAGAGAGCGCTGAATGAACTTTTCTTTGCTCCCAGTCCCTATGGGATTTCAGAGGATGGGAAGCACAGGACAGCAGCAACCTTTTCTTTGTACTGCGTTTGCACACAGAGGAACATGGACACCTAGCAGCCACTAGACTTTATTGACTTACCCCACATTGAAACATAGAAACATAGAATTTGTTGGCAGGACTCCCAAAAGGAGCGGACAGCACAACAGAGACTGTGAAACAGCTCTGAAAACCACAGGACCAAGAAGCAGCCCTTCTGCTTGCACCAAGGGATAAAATGTTTTTGCCTATGCTTGCAGGACTGAAAATGGTATTGTGAGATGGAGCTGCCAATGAGGGACTGAAAATAAATAAAAACAAATCTCCAGGATATGGTAACTACCATCATTGTTGTCCTCTGGTCACACAGAACTGTGTGAAATGGCTGGAGGTCACTGCCACATCCCAACAAGTGTGCTTGTCAATTTAGATGAGGCCCCTAAAGACTCATCCGGCAACTGTAGCCAACCAGGAAGTGCCTTCTACAAAGGAAGCTGAAGTGTAGGTTCTGGAAAATGTAGTCTTTGCTGAAAAGAACACAAATTGGTAGCCAAATAGTGGGTAGGATTGACATTAGGCCCTCTTGTCAGTCAGAGACTGAAGCTCTGGTGTGAACAGGCAAGCTGTGCCTGAGGCTGTGATTACATCTACATGATAGTGTACGATTGGAGAGGCCCATAGCCTGGGACTCAAAATAACCTGTGACTGAAGTACCCAATTGGGAATTTTGTAAAACAAAGCACAGACAGTCACCCAGCAACTGAAAAGCCCAAGCACTCCCTTGGTCAGATAGGCCAGTTCTCTAGTGCCTTGGCCAAGTCCCATATGGAATGACAAAGATTCAGAGAGTATGACATCTGCTACACAGCCCACATCCACCGCCATCAGGAGAGTGCTGTGTGTCAGTCACACCAGTTCCTGTATCCAGAGTAAATCTTGATGCCAAGGTGAACCTCTCTACTGGAGCTTTTAGATTCCAATATTGTGTGGGAGAATTTTGCTTCTAACGGTGAGTAATCCATCAGGGCCTGGTTGCTCCACAGGTATATAAATAATGTAGATAGGTTTAAACCTCTGAAATCCTGGACTGGACTGTGTTTCTTCTACACCTAGGTGAACTTATTAATTTTTTTTTTCTAAGGAGTTTGGGGATTCCCACTTGCCACTGTAGTACTGATTTACAGAAAGCAAATGTGTACCTTGTTTTTTTTACGCAAGCAACACACTCTTGTATCAGTACTGTAAGTGGCAAGTACCATGTCAGTTTCAGCTGCATGCTATCAGTAATGACTGTTAGGAGAACACCTAAATGTTTTGAGGATATGTCATACTGGTACACCAGAGGGAGGAATATACTGTGTGTTTTTTTTAGTTGGAGGGAGAGGTGTGCTGTCTAAGGAGCTGTCTGCTGTATTACTGTTTACTTGCTCACCTTAACCCTTTTCCCCACATTCCAGAGCCTTGTTCCTACTATTGGCTGGCTTGCCAGAGGTTTGGTGGGGCAGTGGGTGACATCACCACACTCCTCCAAGCACTATAATAATCATTCATTTCCAAGCATCCTCAAGATGCTCATTTCATTGCTAGGGGCTAGGTGGCTTACTCCTGACCGTCTCCAGTTACTGCTGTCATGCAGCTGCTGCCTCAGTATCCCTGCTTTCTCTGGTACTTGGTACTGGTGGAAGGTTGCTGTCTTGGTCTTCTCCCTTTTGCCTGGGGTCTGTGGCTTCTGGCATTGCTTACTGGTCTGCTTCCCAGTGGCTGCTGGTGTTATCCTTCATGGGTGCATCTTCCCCCATTCCTGCTGCCTGTGTTCTGGTTCTGCTCCTCCTAGTGGTCCACTCTGTTTTCATGCTGCCAGCTGCCATGGGTGTTTACCAGCTCATTTTCCTTGCTCGGCGCTCAGTTGCTCACCTCACAGATGTGTAAGGGATGTTCTGCCATTGCTCCCTGCTGCACCCTTCCCCCATTCTGGGTGCTTGCAGGGCTAGCCCTCTATTTTTTGATGGCACCTGTGGCTGCTCCTCCCTGCCTGCTGGACTGCCTTTTCTGCTTGCCCCCCCCCATTCCTGATTCTTTTGGAAGGGCCCACTGGGGCCTGGTCTCCTTTCTTCCTTGTGCCTTGCATCTCTTGGCCCTGTCTTCCACCTGGCTTCTGCCTTGCATGGCTGTTGCTGTGGCTATACTTTCCTGGGGACTAAGGAATGCACTATCAAATGGGCAGGAAGGAGGGGTGGAAGAACAATGGGGAAAATCAAAACTGCCATCACAGAGGCAACAAGCCTTTGTGTGAAGCAAATAAAGAAAACAAAATGAAGTGAAAAAACATTATGGTTCTCAAAAGAGGTGGCAAGGAAGGTTAGGAAGAAAAATATAGCATTCATGAAGTATAAGGAATCACAGAAGGAGAAGGACAGAGAACTGTATCAGTTAAAGTAGAGGGAAACAGGAAAGGCATTCAGGATAACAAAGGCCCAAACTGAGGAAAAGATAGCCAGCTCAGTTAAGAAGGGGGATAAAACCTTTAATAGATACATCAGGGAGCACAGAAAGACCAAGGGAGGGATGGTGAGGCTTAATAAAGGGAAGGGGAAGTTGGTAGAGAGCAACAGTGAAAAGGCAGAGATACTGAATGAATACTATTGCTCAGTATTCACAAAAGAAGAAGAAGAGGGGAAGGTACCTAAACCAAACAATAGAAGCACTCTGGGCAGGGAGGTTGATACTAGTCTATTCACAGAAGAAAGGGTTCTGAAGAACTCTTGAAACTCAAGATGGACAAAGCAATGGGACCTGATGGGATTCACCCCCGAATTCTAAAAGAACTAAGGGGAGACATAGTGACACCACTGACTACCCTTTTTAACAAATCATGGGAGGATGGTGTGGTACCTGAGGACTTAAGGAAGGTGGATGTGATCCCCCTAAACAAGAGTGGGAGCAAGGCAAAGGAAGGAAACTACAGACCTGTTAGTTTGACCTCAGCAGTAGGGAAAATGATGAAATCACTTCTGAAGGAAAGAATTGTCAAGTACAGTACAAGCCATGTTAAACTGTCCCACCAGTGAGTTGGTTTAACATTGTGTTTTACAGTTGGAAATGCATTGGCAACTCATACTGAATTGTTTTCCAACACTTAATCAGCTCAACAGCAATATTTATAAAATGTTTTTGCTACTTGTTTGACATGCATCTTAAGCCCAATCACAATACAATGCAAAACTGAGTTGTAACCCTTAAGAAACTGTTTAGGTAAGGTTTTTTGCAGGATCCAGCAACACTTATGCAACTCAACCAGAAATGCTAAAGCAACTCATTGGCAGAACCGTTTAATATAACTTGTACTGTATCTAGAGGTCAACGGGGCAGAGGACCCAAGGCAGAATGGATTCACAGAGGGAAGATCATGTTAGATGAATCTAATAGATTTCTTTGACTGGATGACCAAAGTAGTAGACCAGGGAGGGGCTGTAGATACGGCCTACTTGGACTTTAGCTAGGCATTTAAGACAGTACCACAAAAAAAGATTAATAAACAAGTTAGCCAGCCTGGGAGTGGGTCCCAGTATGGTAGCCTGGGTAACAAATTTGCTGGACAACAGGATGCAGAGGGTAATAGTAAACAGATCACACTCTGGAGAAAGGGGAGTTACTAGTGGGGTACAACAGGGTTCAGTACTGGGACCGATATTCTTTAATGTCTTTATAGGTGACATTGCACAGGAGCTAGAAGGAAAAGCATGCCTCTTTGCAGATGACACAAAGATCTGCAACAGGGTTGATATACAAGGAGGGGTGGAAAGGATGAAAAAGGACTTGGCAAGATTGGAGCAATGGTCAAGAGTATGGCAGCTTAGTTTTAATGCAAAGAATTGCAAAGTAATGCACAACAAAAACCCAGGGGAAGCGTACACAATGGGGGAAGGGGGTACTAACAACAACAAAAATGGAGAGACCTGGGGGGTACTCGTATCAGATGACCTCAAGGTAGGCAAGCAATGTGAGAAGGTAGTAATGAGGGCTGGGGGAATTCTGGCTTGCATAGGGACAGACATCACCAGTACAAAGCAGGAAGTTGTTATCCTACTGTACAGACAGTTGATGAGACCCCATCTGGAGTACTGCGTGCAGTTCTGGAGACCCCCATCTCAGCAAGGACATAGACAGGATGGAGGCAGTCCAGAGAAGGGCAACCAAAATGGTGCAGGGTCTGCACCAGAAGCCATCTGAAGAGACACTAAAAGAGCTTCATTCGTATACCCTTGAGGAAAGGGGGGGGACATGATAGAAACCTTTGAGTACCTCAAGGGAATACACAAAGTCCAAGAGGGTAGCATATTTCTGAAAAAGAGATGATCAGGAACAAGAGGGCACAATTTGAAGATAGAGTTGGGGACGGCTCAGGGGCAACGTGAAGAAGTATTTTTTCATGGAAAGGGTGGTGGATACATGGAACAGCCTTCCTGAGGAGGTCATGGGGTCAAAAACAGTGGGGGAATTCAAGAATGCATGGGACTGACATAAGACAATTATAGTAGGGGGTAGGAGGGGGTAAGGAGGAAGTAGACTGTTGGTTAACTAGAATCTGAGGCTTATCCAATAGGTAGGGAAATGGGTAGACTAGGTGGGCCAAGTGGTCCTTATCTGCCGTCAAAGTCTATGTTTCTATGTTTCCTCTGGCTCTTTGGGCCTTCCTCCCTATTGCCATGCCCACGGCCTTTGTCTTCTACCTTTTGAAGGGTCACACCTCCATGACTACTGAGCTTACTCCATCTCTAACTACCATCGGGCACTTGCCCCATGACTACGGGGCTCACTTCCCTCCAACATGCCTAAATACAACTGGGCTTATGCCCCATGACCGCTGAGCTCTCGCCCCTTTCCTACTGGGCTAATTCCCCCTTGACAACAGGTTTCACCATGCTTATGTCTCAGTGGCTACTGGGCTCCTTTTCCATGCTTCCAGACTCATGCCCCATGACACTCAGGCTTCACCCAACTACATCATCAGGAGTCAATATGCATTGTCCCTCCAGGCACCATACTGCAACTAAGCCAGCCCCTCCCGGGTTTACCATGCTTGCCCACATGGCTCTGTACTGACTGACCTATGCCTGATTTGTCTGTCTGCACCCTTTCTTCCTAGTGCTATGACCACTCTTCCTGTGATCAGTTCAGAGACTAGTTCAACTAAGGTAGCTTTATGGCCTAGCTTAATAGTGGTAGTCAGATTTTTTTTCTGTGCTGTAGTTCATAGGTCTATCCTGAGCTGTTCTGTAGTGCAAGGTTAGTTTAGTTGTCCTGTAGTCCCATCATAGTGCAGGACTGGAATCCTCTCCAAGGGTTCCTTTAGTTATACGGCAGCAACCCTGTGACATCCTTAACCTATCATATCCAGGAACTGTTTGGACTGCTTGTTTGTTTGGCACTGATTTGTCCACTGCACCTGCTACGTACGTGTGCGGTCTCTACCCATAGCCCTTCCTTTAGCAGAACCTTGCTCCCAGGGACCTTGTTCTATAACCACAGGATGCAGCCCCAGCACTTAGGGCTTCTTTAGTCATATGGCAGCAACTCTGTGACACCCACCTAGGTTTAGGCTTGCTAGGGATGTTCAGGTTGGG
The DNA here is from genome assembly GCA_016271365.2 of Neoceratodus forsteri. NCBI lineage: Eukaryota > Metazoa > Chordata > Ceratodontiformes > Ceratodontidae > Neoceratodus > Neoceratodus forsteri. The sequence continues at coordinate 1,233,614,409 of CM057455.1, forward strand.
TATTTTTCCATAGCAGGATTCAGTTCTTACAGGCAACTCATTTTCCTTATTATAAGAGCTAAGCCTCCAAGTGCGTTGCCTTCTCTCTGGGTTCTTTTAGTCATATGGCATCAGCTCTGTGACACCTTTGAAGGTGATCATCCTGTTAGATGGATGGGGTGAATTCTTACTTCCTCCAAAGTATGCCAATCCCATGTTCCTTCCCTGATTAAACAAAAACTCAAGCCATTCAAGTTGCCCAGGTTTTCCTTTTCTTCACTCCCAGTTTTCATCATCTCCCTGTATGCCCTGTCATAAAAGGCAATCATGTGTCCTGAAGAGATGGTAACCTAAAGCCTTGGATCCCCAGAGGTTTTGCCCACGGAGGGGTTTCCTCTCCTCCATAATTAAGGTCATAAACATTAGATAGGTAGATTAGATTGTTAGATACCTACTGGTTGAGTTGGGATTCAGTCAGTACAATCAGTACAGCTGTGGCCTCCCTTCACTACTTCGCTAAATTATGTCTCCACAGTTTACTATGCATTTGGCTCTGAGTTTTTGGACATCTTCCCTAAGGTATTTTCAGTCAAGGGCCCTCACTCCTATTGCACCTCTAGGAGTGGAACCCTCCTCAATGGGTTCCATGCCAGTGTACCCCAAAGGGTAATAGTTCCTCTGGAACACACATAGCTAACCATAACCTCTTCCATTAGGAACAAGCACTACCATGTTGCATAAGCATCCTACACAATTAGTCATCCACTAAACCAGTGAACTAGCAGGCTTGATTGGTATTAAGTGGGGCAGTGGGTGACATCACCAGGCTCCCCCACTGAGCATTTTAAAAAGCACACATGTCCAAGCATATTCTGGATGCTCAATTCTGTGCTCCTACCATCCGCCATTTCTCCTCCAGTGGTTGGCATCACTATCTAGTCACCTTGCCTAAGGTACCTTCAGCCAAGGGAACTCATTCCTTCAGCACCACTAGTGGTGGAACCCTCCTCAAGAGGGTTATTTGCCATCATACCCCAAAAGGGTGCAGTTTCTCCATAACAGAGAGTGTGACAGGCCACACACATCCAACAATAACCTCTTCCATTGTAGCACAAGTGCCTCCATGTTGCTTGCACAAGCTGCCTTTACACCTAATCATCCACTGAACCATTGAATTCCAGTAAGTCTGTTCCACTTTTGTGCCATTTATTTGCACCATACTGCATTACTTTATTGCAATGTACATTGTTGTGTTTTTTTTTTGGGGGGGTACCTATTCTCAACTGTTATCTGCCAAGGGTGGGAATGGGTCACATTATTGTTAATTTCCTGTTGGGTAGCCCCATAACCCTGCATTATGGAAGGACCCCACTGGATGGAGGCACTGTGCTATTAGATTATTACTCTACCAGCTATGACCACAAGCCTATCTGTCCTAAATTGTAAAGTTTCCAGTAAGTACCCTAACATCTGTTAGGCTGTACCAGTCCTCACAGGCTAGGGTTACAGGACTATCAGGTTGCTCTTTGACAGAAGTATCTCACTGTATATTTATTATTGAGTACATTTACAATGTGCATCTGCTTGTTAGCAAATGATTCTCCGGTAACCACCCAATATACTGCAAATACATAATGTATTATAACTATTTATTTATTTACTAATTTATTTCAATAGTTTGGAAACTACTTTGAGCAAATTCTTTTACAAAGGTTCCACGTCTGTACAACAACATACAATCAAGTTACAGGAATATATAAAAAAACAACAAATGCTATACAAGCAGTACAAAGACAAATTACATGACTCCTATAAATATTTCAACAATGCCTGGTGATTACAATATCAAATTAAGTAAAGGTGAAAATACATTCTGCGAGTAGGAGGAAAAAAAAAAAAAAAACAGTTGCTGACATCCATCAGGATATGAGCATTAAGGGAGCTGTTACATGAGGTCCCTGCACCCTTATGGGTACCCCCAGAGGTACACTGTAGACCGCTAGTACTTAGGTATATGTTATACTAATATATAGGGCATAGAGCATCTATTGTATAAGAGTAGATGTCAGGATATGTATGCATATTATTTATTTAGGTTTTGTTGACCGGTTAAGTGCACTAGACAAATCCTGCCTATTTTCAGGCACAACCTGGGGGAGGGGATACAGATGAAAGCTAACTGACCTTGAACCAGATTAAGCTGTTGGTGGTATTTTTAGTGAATGAGGGAAATTTGGCCAGGACACCGGAGAAATTCACCTACTCTTTTTGATAAGTGCCATGGGATCTTTAACATGTATCTGAACTACCACCAATCCAGGCAGATGGGACCTCGGTTTAACGTCTCATCCAAAAAACGACACCTCAGAAGTGCAGCACCCCTCTCATGCTGCACTACAGTGTCAGTACTAGTATATTAACCCAAGTGCCAGATGTGGTTATTGTCTTACACTTTGCTTTCTAACACAAAAATATACTGTATTGCTTGCTTACTTATAAGATGTTAGGACAACTGTGTCCTTGTAATGATGCTGACATATAAGTTGGCATTGCCATCTTTTGGTGATTTGAACTATTACACTAATACATGTATAACTGAGCCTCCTTTGTCTTTATAAAGTGATGACTACTACAGAATTGTATAATGTTATCTTGGACTGTGGAGCCACCTCTAATTTAGTCAATAGGGCTCATCTCTATAACTAGAAATGTCTCTATCTTATGGTAACCATAGTAATTATCATAGGTATATAATGTAAGACATTACGTCTTCTACCTCGGAGATCCCTGGAGACACAAAGAAACCTCAAGGTATAGGGAATGCTTAGCATTGGCTCCCAGTTCATATTTGGTAAGAACTGCTTAGGGCAACTGTGATTTATCCTTTTGATAGTAATAAACAAGTTTATTACTCTTATGCAACATGTCTGTGATTCCTTGCATTCCCATTATTGCCAAGAACCTGAGAGTGAGGTTTAGACCTCCTGACAATTGGCGACCGCGTGCAGGCGATATCTGGTGTTTGCAAAGTTTCACTTGTTGCTTCAAACTATTCCTTCCTAACGGGGACTGTAGATGTGCATTCCCGCATCACCTCTCCTGTTCTATGACCACTTTGTAATAACTTGCAAAGTCTGACTGCTTTCTGGGTGTGGTCGATGCCAACTCGACCCACTCCACAGCAGTTCTGAGTTGCAAGCTTACAGGTGCACAGTAGCCCGAATGTCAATATGTGCTCCTGCTGTGGATCGATACACAGCACTGCGCCTTTTTCACGGTTTGATTTTTCATTCCCTCCCACACAATGGCCACCATATCAAATATCTGTGCAGAACTGAGACTCGATGTCTCAAACCTCCTTGCCTCCCATGGAGGATGGGCTGACACAAGTCAATCCAACAACCCTGTACTGGGGATTTCAACTCAGTACTCAGAGACGAGACAAACAGCCAGAAAGTGAGAAGCTAAAGGGCTGTTGGTTGCGGCTCTCTATGCTGCTCTGAAAGCCTCCAAAGTGAGGTTTTGAACCCTTGAACTGCAAATCTCCTCCCTTAAACAGGAGATGGGTTTGCAGGAAACAGAATGTGTGAGACATGAGCAGGATTTGGAATCTGAACTCCAAACTCTGCGAAATGAAATGGATTCCCTTTTGCATCATTCCACCCAGGCAGGCGAGCAAGAACTTTGTATGTTGAAGCAGGAGTGTGAAAGTTTGAGACAGGATAAGAGTCACACTTTGCAAATGAATGACTTGTTAAGTAGAATGAATGAACAACTGAGTGAGGAGTTGAGAGAGGTCCAGGACGAGATAGACCAGGTACGTAATGACTTAGAAGTGGCTACTAGGGACAATCGCGAATTGAGCGCTGCGTATAGAATGTTGCAGAAACAGGTGCAGGATGAGGTAGCTATGAATGTTGCAAATGTGAATCATGCTGAATGTGAATCCAAAATGGCAAAACTGCACCATCAGCGAGAGGTTCTGGCTGGACATGTTAAGGTGATGGGAGGCGTAGCCCCTGCCTTAACTACGTCATCTGAAGGGGAGGTGACAGATGATGATATCTCACAATACAATGCCCAGTCACACCCCTACTATGGCCCAGAGTTCCCACCCTGCCATCCACAACATGGCAGACCCTCGTCACCAACCCATGTCATCGTCACCCGATGTCATGGCGCACGTCAATGGTGACGCCAACATGCACCCCATGATAGGGGGGAGTAGGCCAAAGCCTAGTCCTGACAGCTCCACTGGTAGCTGTTATTAATGTGGAAGACAGGCAGGAGATAGAGATGATGATTGAACATGCGATAGGCAATGTACCCATCTTTGAGAAAAACAAACGAGTCCTTAAAGCCCAAATTAGGCAGCTTCTGCATGATGCTGACACTCAGGAAGGCATGGTTCATACCGCGGCTGAGGCTGCAACTCGGGCAGCTTTGGATGGCATCCAGGGCAATCTACCTCTGTTGATCGGCCCAATAATCCCCTACAAATGGCCTGCTCTGTTCAGCAAATAGCTGACAGTATTGGTCGGATGAGCCCGTCCGACAACCTCAGCTGTCATTTGGAAAAGGTACATGCTAAATGTGAAATGCTTAGTCTTGCTGCAGACTACCAGGTCCAGATCCTACGCCAGACCATTGATCTTGGACTGTGGACTAAACTCCCTGATGCCATTTGCCAAGACGGCCACATCACCTTTGACGAGGTCTTCTGCTGAACTCATTTCTGCACACAGCACAGGTGTAGTAGGAGTGATGCTTACATAGCCTATGAAACAGAATGCAAAAGAAAGGCCAGTGACTTATCACCAGAGGCTCTGGATGGCCTACCGAGCAGGGAAGCAGCTTGCACAGGAAGCTACAGATGTAGACCTTATTGAGTATAAGACCCTGTTCCTTCAGAACATGATTCTTGCAGTAAGAGAAAAGGTAGAGCCCACCACCTATCCCACCATGGAGAGGTTTTCCAACATTCTTCAGAAAATTGAGAGAGTCTATCAACTCTATGTCTGTGATCTGGGCTCCAGTTCCAAAAAGGTAGCCGCCGTGGAGACTACTCTGGAGGCCATGACACACTATATGGTGGAAGGGCAGGCCTACAAGAAACAGCCCTTCCCCGCAGACAACCAACACCCCCAGCAGACCTAACAACCACAGCAACAGCAGTAACAACAACAACAGGGTGGGAACCAGAATTATTATAAGAATAAGAAACACCATAAGAACAACAAGGGTAAACAACAAAGACCAGGCCCTTTCTCTAGGGACATAGCCAAAGGGAATCAGAAGTTCTGAGAACTTCTGAGGCAAATGCGTTTAGTAGTGGATGCTGTTCCAGCTCAGGCCCTTGCAGCCATACAACCAAGAGCACAGGCCTCAACAGGCCATGGAGATACCAGAAGTACAGGACCTCAGGTCCATACAGTCCTGAACTCAGAAGCAGCTCCCTATATTGCATCAGTGCAGCATGGTGAGGTGGTTCAAAGGAGCCAGGCCCAATACCTCCATGCTTCTGTAGGTACAGATTGACAATTACAGGACCCAGTCCATATTGTAAACAAGCTGGTCTTGGATGCAAACGGAAGGCCCTGCACTGAGGCTGAGGTCGGGGGCCGCCTATTGACAGTACTATAGGATACAGGTGTGGCTGTGTCTGTGTTACATGATGACCACCCAGAGACATCCCCTTGGTCCACCAGATGGAGGACCAACATATCAGGAGTAGATGGCATTAGGTTGCCTTCATACAATTCTCTACCACTACCTGTAGAGTTGGGACACTTGAAGGTGTATTACACCTTCCAGCTAATGGTATTGCATGACCATCCTAGCATAACCAGAATTGACTTTCTAGCACCACACAGCTGTGTGGTGAACCTTGCCAGTATGTTACTGATACAGATTCGGGGTCAGTGTCATACCATCATGATTCCTGATTCACAATTTGGTGGCAACAATATCTGCCAACAATAAGGAGTATGACATCATAGATTTGTTCAAGAACCTTGAGCTTTTCCCAAAGCTCCTCCCCATTCTACAAAGGCATTTGGAGGCATTTGCCACCAATAAGCATGACTATGGCAGAATGCACACTGTCATAGAAGTGACAGGCCCAGCATATGAGAAGCAAAGGCAATATCCTTTTCCACTAGAGGCCTTTGAGAGCGTGTGGGTATAAACAACTCAAGAAGCAGAGACCGGAGACAGTACTTCAGGTTAAACGCACATTTACTTCATGTGTGTTGTTTATTGAAGAATCAAAACAAAATAAGTAAAAAGAAAAATAACACTGTTTTGGATGAAAAAATTGCAAATCAAAGCCTGGCTCACCAAGAGCATTTCAGCTGCATCACAATAACACTTACACCATAGAGTGGAAGTTGCTAAAAGTTCCCACTACATTTATGGTATTTCCCTGGAAGAGAGGAGATCTGCTCTCTCCCACCAATCTACTCCAACTGTGAACTAAAGCTCCTTATATATCTCTATGGAGCAGGGAACAAGAGGTCACATGATTGTGTTGATCCTCCCCTATTTTTATTATTAACAATTCCTTCCTTTATGCAAATTATTGAAAGACCAAATCCTAAGTATACTTTACATAAGGATATGATTACATCAAACAATATTCCAATTTCCAGAATATGATAAAAAAAGACAAAAAAACAAGGTTACATATCTAATGGCTCATTAGATCAAAAGGTTCTGCCAACAAGGAGGAGTTAGTTTTGTACTCTGTCCTATAGATAAGCCTCATGTTGGGCCGCTGTTCCCCTAATTGGAACCTATCCCTTTAAGGCACAGAACCAAGTTTTAGGTAAGCAACAAAATGATTTTGTTACATACATCACTTATTCTTACTTCTCAAAAGACCTAATAGTTTGCTTTAACTACCCTGATTAATGTGGCACAAATAAATGTAAATATAAAACATGTTTTCTCCAGAGAAATTGTGAAATGCAGAGCTTTGCTTGCTCTACAGTCGACTCCCCGTTTAAACCTAGAGAGAAAAGGCAGGGAGAATGGCTGAAACTGTACAGCAGACTGACTAGCCGACTACTGCCACTGCCACTACTGAAGTATGTTTGACTTCATTTAACAATTAAGCAACAAAGAAGGGACAAGAGAAGAAGCGGGTCCTCTTGTTTTATGTATCAGGGAAAAGGCGGTTTCACTGTAAGGTGCAGGATTAGCGCTTTCATGTTTCCCTTTACAACGTGACATGGCACGTGTACCTTCTATTTTACAGTGCGACCTGGCACTTTCACCTTTTATTTTACAGCGTGACCTGGCGCTTTCACCTGCAAAAGCTATATTTAGCCTACTAATATTACATATTTCAACATAAGACTGCTTATTTGCTAAAGGGGGGTTTTGAAAGGAACTTATTACTTTCTTTTGATGGGGCATTTTCAGATGAAGCTAAACGGTACCCCCCCCCATTTCTGATGAAACTATATCCCGAGACAGGAAAAGAAAAACAGAGAGGAAAGAACAGTAAGGAGCTATAATAGGAGGCCACCCTATTATAGTGGGAAAAGGGGAAGTATAATAGAAAAGGAAGACTGCTGCAGCAGATTTAATAAAGAGTATAGGGCAAAGAAAAGGGGGAATGCCTCAAGATACTGGGAAAAAAGACAAAAACAAAGACAAACCCATAATTTATAGGGGCAGAACTGCCACAGCCTTGTCCTCTCTTAGGGAAACAATAAAATCACTCCTCAAACAAGGAGTAATCAGGACATGTGTCTCTATCATCAACTCCCTAGTGTGGCCTGTGAAGAAACCCACAGATGCCTGTAGACTTGCTATTGACTACAGGAGACTGAACCAGGTCACCCCCAGTTGTGCCCCAACTGTGGCATCAGCACCAGATGTGATGTGACTCTTGACACCTGACCAAAAATGGTTCAGTGCCTTAGACATCTCCAATGGTTTCTGGTCATTGCCATTGACCCCCAAAAGTCAAAATGTTTGTTTTCACCTTTGAGGGTAGACAGTACACATAGACCTGCTTACCACAGGGATTCAATAACAGCCCGTCCCTGTTCCATCTCCACATGATGGATGCCCTTGAGGGTTTCTCTACCCCCCAGTGACTCTTGCAGTATGTGGATGACCTGTTGTTGGCAACAGCCACACAGGAACAATATTTGGATTGCTTGGATGAACTACTGACTCTCATTCAGACAGCAGGTCTCAAATGTAACCCATCAAAAGCACAACTATGTAAGAAAGAGGTACTCTTTCTGGGCCTGAGAAAAACCAATCAAGGTCAAAGTCCTACCTGGAAGAAGATACAAGGATTGCAAGATCTGCCATTACCCACTAGTGTGGCCACTCTTAGGAGATTTCTAGATATGGTAAACTTTTCCAGAGATTTTATTTGTGATTTTGCTCAGAAGACTGCTCCTCAGTATGAATTACTGAAAAAAGGACATTCCCTGGAATTGGGGCCCCATTCACACCCAGGATGTGATGTCACTGAAACAGGCCTTGGCCTCAGCTCCAGCTCTGGTCATCCCCAATCCAACCTTACCATTCCATCTGGAATGTGCCACCTCTGACATAGCTATGTCAGCAGTGTTGACCCATAAGGTTCATGGCACTTTGAGACCCATTGCATATGCATCACAGCTCTTGACCCCAGTGGAACAGAATTACAGCCTTTGTGAAAGGAATCTTCTAGCTACCTACTGGGCTGTCAAGCACTTCCTGTATGTCATTGGGTACTCTCCACTGATCAACACAAACCACACCCCAACTACCTTCCTTCTATCAGACAGAGTGAAGGATGGGTCAGTCTCCAATACCAGGCTGACACACTGGTCACTTCTTCTCCAAGATTGGGACATCCAGGTCCCCCCAACCAAAATGCCATCCATGCTGGTGCATGGTCTCCTTTTCCAAGGAGAACCTCATGACTGTATATTGCAACCACCTGATCTTCCAGATCCAGGTCCTTTCCTTCCTGCTACACCACAAATACTTGAGAGCACCTCTTTGTGTCATATCATTACAGACAGTTCAGCTTCCTAATACCAGGAAGAACAAATTGCAGGGATGTGTATTCTGGTGATTTATCCTTATGTTAACACTGTTAAGCTTTCTAAGCATTGCGGTGTGGCATCATCACAATATGCCGAGACAGCAGCAGTGGCCTGTGCCTTCAAGTTCATTCAGCATGGGACTGAGGATACCATCATCTCCACAGACTCTAACTGGGTTTGTTGTTCTCTTACAGAATTTCTCCCTTTCTGGCAGAAGAACTCCTTTCTCTCATCTGATGGCAGGCCAGTGAAACACAAAAAACTAGTAATATACATACATTCACTTGCGCAGAAGTTTGCACACAAACTCTATGCACACAAAGTTAAAGCTCACTCCATACATGACCCCTATTATTCCTTCAATACCATGGACACCCTTGCCAAGGAAGGGGCCTGAGGGGGGGACACCTGGATGATGGATCACCCAGAAGCCAGGGTGGCTGTACATATTGCAGCAATCAAAAAGAAGCCCAAACCCTTTCCCCCCTTGGACCTGTCAGCAGCCCAGCATGCCAACTCTGAACTAAAGGATGTGTTCAGATTCCTTGACAAGAGCACTGAACAAAACCTACCTACCCACAACCAGTACCAGAGGCATGAAGGTAAGTTACACTTGTCCCCTGATGACACGCTCATCTAGTATCAGCTAGATGATACCCCCACCAAATTGTGGGTGGTTTCCAGACACCTTAGGTCTGAATTTCTGTACCAAGTGCATGACACTCCTATGGGTGGACACCAGGAAATAGAAAACACCCTTCAAAGACTCAAGACCACTGCCTGGTGGCCTGGTATCACCAAGGATGTAAAACAGTACATAGATAATTGTCTTATTTGTGCAGAAAACAATCCTATCCCCACCAAATGAAATACCAAACTACTACCACAGAGGCACTTTGGCCCTTGGCATGCCATACAGATTGACTTTATTGGCCCATTGACCAATACCTGCAGAAATAACAAATATGCACTTGTGGTGAATGATCATTTCTCTAAGTGGGTGGAAGCTTTCCCCACTAAGACATGTACTGCTAAAACCACTGCCAAAATCCTGGTGGAACAGATTTTCTCCAGGTGGGGCCTACCTCTCAAGGTAGACTCCAATAAAGGAACCAGTTTTACAGGTGACTTGATGAAAGAAGCACTCGAACTCCTCAGGGTTCACCAAAAATTCCACATACCTTACCGCCCACAGTCCTCAGGTCAAGTAGAAAGAGCCAACAGATGGATTAAGCAAATGCTTTCCAAATTCATTGAGGACAATCCCAAGACCTGGGATTCCCTATTGCCATTACTCCTTATGGCAATCAGGGGTACACCCTCGGCCGCCACCCAGTTGACACCATTTGAGGAGATGACTGGCAGACAAATGAGATTACCTAAGCACTTGTTGTTTGACCTGCATACCCCCACAGCAGACCATGTGTCTGTAGACCAATGTGTGGAAAAACTCAGACAAGACCTCATACACACACACTTGTATGCTGCTAACTGCATGGGCAAGGCCCAGAAACAATCCAAAATACAGTTTGATAAACACGCACAAGAAGTAGATTGGCAAATTGGAGATAAGGTAATGGTTCTCAGATTTGCATATCCCACACACTCCTTCTTGAATAAGTGGGAAAGCCCCTACCCCATTGTCAACAAACTCAGTCCGGCAGTCTATCAGATTAGACTAATGCACAACAACAAACTGACTGACAAATGGTTACATGCAAACCAACTGAAACTGTATAAAGGAGTATAATTACTTTTCCTCACCCCATTGGGCAGAATAGTACTAACTTACTAATATTTGGTTTTCCTTTACAGGTACTCTGACGAGATGGCTATCTTGTTCCACTTTCTTCTTATCTCAGGAGTTATCCCCAGCATCCAAGGCATGGTAAAGCACCTCCTTCCTCATCTTGATCCTCCAACATCTGCCCTTAGACGGAGTTTCTATCAATATACCCAACAATTTTATTACTGTCCAGGAAGGTTCTGATGCCTACCTCACTGCCTCAGTTGTTGCTCCTGATAAATCTACCCTACAAATTGAGTGGCAAATCACATCGCAAGGACAAATTCTCCCTGTGACCAAGCTTTCCAAAGGAAATCTCCACAGCTGGCCCAATGCAAAATTATCCCCTAATGGTTCACTGTCCTTGCTCCAGACTGCTCTCAGACATTCTGGTTTATACAATATCACCACCTTGATTGATCCCTCATATTGTAGTTCCTTTTCTAAAGATTCTGCTAGGAAATTCTGTGCTGTACACAACATGGCCTCTGCTGCCATGTACCTTTCTGTGTTATCCCAACTGATAAACAGATTTTGGAATGTCCAAAACATACCCCTGGTCCTCGTAGTGGTCTAACAGCCACTGTCTTACCTGGTACACTTGTTAATAACTTACAATTTTTGCATATACCTGTTTCGTTCAATTTAACTTACTGGAATATGAAAGAATTTGGTATGTGTCGTACTACTAGCACATCAGAATTTTGCAGTACTTTATGGCTTGATAGTCTAGCAGCTTTACAGATTCCTACTCAATACCCTATTTCCGGGGTACATACCACCGAGCATAGAGGCAATTTCAGGAGAAAACCTAATCCTGATGATCAAAGTCACAAACATAATACCCGTGAGGTTGACAGCTCTGATGCCACTGGTGCCATGGGCACTGACACAGGTCTTTTTGGTACAGCTATGTCTCTTTGGAACAAAGCTGACATTGCTGTTATCAAATCACATTCAGCAAAATTCCAAACTGGCTTGGTAAATGATATAATACCCCCATTATTGCATGGTATGGATGGCCTTAGTCAGGAAGAAAGATACACTGTATACAACATGCACGGCATTGCTAAGGCATTTACAGACTCTAAAGATAAGATTAACACTCTTACTGCACAAAATAACAAAGAAGCAGATAGACGATACATTGCCCGTGAAATTTTGTGCTCAGCCTATGGCTCATATATTATCACTATCATTAATAATCTTTTCCATGACCTGGAATCCGGAAAGATCCCTGATATCATTCATGATAGACATATCTCTGAATGATATTGTCCACGGTGTAAAACCCCTAGCTGTATTGCAATGTGTATGCAACAAACTCTGACCATTCCACTTTCCACAGCTAGGAATTTGGGTTTTGTGACCAGGCACCCCAACACTGGTCCATGTTTTACTTCTAAGAAATGTTCTATTAAGGATACCCTGTTTATTTCTTTTACTGTCTCTTTAACACGGTTTGATCCCACTACAGCTCTATTTGACAAACTTGCAACTGTCCACTCAGTCGGACATCTTGATGAACATATCTACAGAGAATGCTTCGACTTGCATCCTCTTCTGGTCTTCCATCCTTTCCTGGATGCCTGGGTCACCCCGAACACAAATTCTGTGTGAAGAAGCAATACATTTACTTGTGTCAATGTGATGTATTATATGTCATTAAACCTGTATGTGGTTATTCTCCCAACAGTATTTTTTTTTTACTTTCTATTTATCCCTCCTACCTACCCTCAGTGTCCACTCCTTCGGGCCGCTCATGCACTCCAGCTCCCCTGAACCCAGGATCTGCCCCTAGAGTGCCTTTTCCTCCTTCTCTCCTGCACAGTGGGGTCTGTCCCGAAATTGGTGGTCTGGGTGACTTCAGAACGGTTGTCATCTAGGACTGCCAAGGGTATTTTTCCATTTTTCTGTGGTCCCTTTCTCAGCCCCCTGAGACGCTGGCACAAGGACGCACATCCAGAGAGGTGACATCCTAATGCACATCTCTCTCAAGCACCTAACAGTGTCTCCCCTCCTGACTCCGTGAAATGGAGCCGCCAGCAACTCGAGAGCCTGTGCTTCCACAGGTTCTCTCAGGATGTCAGGTGCATATTTGAACCCCTGATATCCCACCCCAGAGGGAGGAGAGCATCCATTGGGATGCTCTATCCTCCCTCTCCCAGCTGACCCCCACTGACCCGAGTCCATTCCCGAACCTGGGTCACCAGCGTAGCGCTCTTCCAACAGAATTGATTGGTCCTTTTCCATGGATGATGACTTCAGCACTAATGGCACAGACTTTTTGGACTCAACATTGGCTCCAGAAAGCTTTACCAATCTTATCGAGAGGAGGCTCATCGCCTGTCAACGCGGATGATGAAGACTACTTACACCTGTCCGGTACAGTTTCAAAACTGGAGACTCCCCACTCTTAAAATGCAATATAATTCTGATGGGGAGTACTGTGTTGTCACTAATGTAAAGTCTTACGTTTATGGAACTCAAACATGTGTTATTGATAACCCCAACTTCTGCTTTGTCCCTCATCAAAAAGCAGTTATTGGACATACCTTTATAACACCCGTCCCTCTTATGGACGCTGATATCATTGATGGTAACTCTGATCATCTGCTCACTCTATCTGAGTATCTACGGTATTTTAATGTACATATTTACCCCCTAACACTGATATTAAAATCACTGTTAGAGAGGAAAGATACTCATTTCATCCACATCAGCAATAATATCACTAAGGCTAATGAAGCTGTCCTTGCACTTATTAATAGTGGTGATATGAACTGTGCATTAACTAACACTTCGTTAGAGATTACCTTCAAAGGTTTTGTTATTATACAAGCATTTTTGATATTCTTCCTTATTATTATGCTTTGCTGCCTACGGTGCACACTGCATCAACACCATGAGCAGCTGGAGTTCTGTTACAAAGCTCACGCGTCGGGTTTGTAAATGACACCTGCTCTCTGTCCACATCCCCACTTCTGCTGTGTTGCCCTCAGAGGCAACAAGGGGGGGAATGTTACACAAGGTCCCTGCACCCTTAATGGTATCCCCAGAGGTACACTGTAGACATCTAGTACTTAGGTATATGTTATACTAATATATAGGGCATAGGGCATCTACTGCATAAGAGTAGATGTCAGGATATGTATGCATATTATTGTCATAGACTTAGTTTTCTAATACATATATGTATTTCTTGCTTATAAGATGTTAGGACAACTGTGTCCTTGTAATGATGCTGATATACAAGTCGGCATTGCCATCTTTTGGTAATTTGTACTATTACACTAATACATGTATAACTGTGCCTACTTTGTCTTTACAAAGTGATGACTACCACAACATTGTATAATGTTATCTTGGACTGTGGAGCCACCTCTAATTTAGCCAATAGGGCTCATCTCTGTAACTAGAAATGTCTCTATCTTATGGTAACCATAGTAATTAACATAGGTATATAATGTAAGACATTACGTCTTCTACCTCGGAAATCCCTGGAGAAACAAAGAAACCTCGAGGTATAGGGAACACTTAGCATTGGCTCCCAGTTCATATTTGGTAAGAATTGCTTAGGGCAACTGTGATTTATCCTTTTGGTAGTAATAAACACATTTATTACTCTTATGCAACGTGTCTGTGATTCCTTGCATTCTCATTATTGCCAAGAACCTGAGAGTGAGGTTTAGACCTCATGACAGAGCACATTGCAGAAAAAGGGGTAGCAGCCTAGAGGTCAGGTTCATTAAAAGGTCCTAGAAGGGGGTATGAGGTCATGACCATGCTAGTGGAGAGAAGGGCATGAGTCAAGGGAGCTGGTGCTGGGGTGGGGCGGGGGAGATGAATGCTTGATACGAGTGGGACCATGAGATAAAGGGACTGGAAAGGTGCAGGGGAAATTCAAGTACAGTATTGGAGGCACTAGTCAACCAGATCAACAGTATAAGAATAAAGAATGAGTTGGGGTGGGGGAGGAGGATTGAAATTTCAACTCCGCAAACCGATAGCACCCAAACTACCTGCAATTACAGGCAACTGCCTCAGAGATAGATGTATCTTCAACTCAGCCTTGAAGGATGGTAGAGAGCAATTGTGGAATATATGCACAGGGATTTGATTTAGCCAGAGGGGAGCTCTGTACACTAAGGAGTGCTGACCTATTGTCGTCTTCATGAATGGGACAGCCGACGAACACCATGTCTTTCCTCTGGTCTGGTGGCTAGAGCAAAATTCTGTGAGCATCTCCTTGAGGCTAGGGGTGGATTTTCCTGGTATAGCTTTCTTACCGAAGAGGCATGTTTGATATTTTATTCTATTTCTGAGGCTGAGCCATCCGGTTTGCTCATAGAGTGAACAGAAGTGAGTTAGGTTGTCAGCTCCAAGGGTGAGTATGCAGGCCTTATTTAGGGCCGTCGACACCCACTTGAGTGCAGTGTCAGTTGCCACCCCATACACTACCAAGCCATAGTCAATGACTGATAAGATAGAGGAGGAAACAGACAAGCGCTGGGCAGCAAGTGTAAGATATTGTCTGTGTCTGTACAGTACACCAAGTTTAGAGTTCACCACTTTTATAGCTTCATCATTGTGGGGTACAAACAAGAGTGTGTCATCAATGGTGACCCCAAGGTACTTGAAAGACTATACCTGTTCTAGGGTACATCCATGTTGTTCGTTATGGACAAGACCAGGGATGATTTCTTGTGGTGGGGGCTGGAGATCAGCATTATTTTAGTCTTCTTATAGTTAAGAAGATGTTTCTGCATACCGAACCAGTTTTCCATGAGGGAGAAAGCAGATTGCAGTGCCTGCTGCAAGTGATCCAGCTGGGCACTGCTATCCATGAGGACCGTGACATCTGCATACATTATAGTTTTAGTTGTGCATGCCTCTGGTAATTTGTTTAAAAACAACTGAAAAGGAGGGGGCCCAGGATGGATCCTTGGGGAACCCTAAGTGCAATTTCCCAAGGGGAGGAGGTCATAGTTCCAATTTTTACACACAGGGATCTGTGGGAAAGGTAGTCCTTGAACCAGCAGACTGCTTCCAAGGAGATCCTCAAGTTCACCAGTTCCTGTAGCAGGATGGGGTGATTGCCGGTGTCAAAGGCTTTAGTGAGATCTATGAAGATATATCCCACTAGTTTACTACTATCTAGAGCCTTGTGTATAAAGTCAAAGAATTCCACTAATGCCATGGTCATACTGTGGCACTTACGAAATCCATGCTGCTGTGAGCACAGGAGGTCATATTTATGAAGGTACTCGGATATCTGATCGGCCATTATCCTCTCAAGGGCTTTTGATGGGGGGGAGAGGATGGATATTGGTCTGTAATTAGCTGCACTGGTTCGATCTCCACTTTTTAGCACAGGGGTAACCATTGCAAGTTTCCATTTGGCTGGAAACTTAGCTAGGGAGAGTGATTTCTTAAACAGTTTAGTGATAGGTACACTGATAGTGATAGGAAGAGCTCTTTCAGTGCAATTGTCACCAGATTCATAGCCAGGTTATCGCTGCCAAGCCTTGTCTAACCTAACACTTTGAGTATGTAGGTTCTGGCTTTCTTAGGCATGATGCTTCTAAAGTAGAAATTAGGGTGGTTTAGGCTTACACTACTGTTTGGCAAGAGTATTTCAGGCTGGCTTCCACTAGCATTCTGCACAGGTAAGCCAGGGTGGTTGAGTTAGTCAGGTGGGAGGACAGCACTGAGATCAGAGAAGGCCAAATTAAAGGATTCAGCAATGGTATGTGAGTCAAAGGTCAGGGTACCATTTCATTAGCATGGTAGGGTGTTTCTTATCCTTTTTACCAAGCAGTTCCTTGATATTCTCCCAGAACCTTCTACCATTACCCCAGCTACTGTCCAGTTGTTCCTTGTTGTATTTTGCTTTTGCCTGTCTAGTGAGGTTGGTACACTTGTTACAAGTGGCCCGGTACTTCTGGTAGTCAACTGGATTACCACTGCTTCTGGCCATACTCAATAAATTGTCCCTGTCCTTCATCTGGTCCAGAAGATCTCTTGTAATCCACCTATTTGGGGATCCCCTTATCATTCTTCTCCTCACTGGGGAAAAAATATCACAGATGCCATTGAATCTGTCAGAGAAGAACTGAAGTGCTTGATCTATGTCATTAAGATTGTTCAAGGGGGGGACCAATCTACAAGGGATAAGGCATTTTAAAGGTGTGGGTACAGCCATGCCAAAGGACATGGCTTAGAACAGTGACAGGAGGAGCTTTTTTGTCCTTAAAGACTGGCGAGTGGTCACTTAGACTGTCAGCCAGCACAGTAAAATTTTTGTCCTAGAAGTGGTATTCGTGATGAGCTAATCCAATAGAGTGCCCTTGCTGGGTCTACGATTAAGTCTTGTGTTCTCAGAGACCATCTGGGTAAGGTACATATTGCCTACCTGGTCTTTTTTGTGGGTCTATATCCTTGCTAAGCCAGTTTAGTTTAAAATCACTAGTAATAATGATTTCTGAGTTCCTCTTCAGCTTAGATAATGCTTCCAGGACCAAGCTGAGTCCAGGCTTTGCCTTGGTGGGTGGGAGATAAACTGAGGCAATGGTGAGTGCCTTGATTTGCATACCAATGAGGAGGTTTAAGGCCAGCAACTCATACTCAGCGTTACTGGTGGAGATCGGCAACATCATCCCCTGTAGGGATTCCTTGATATAGATAAGGCAAACTCCATCCCCATTTTTCTACTCTATCAAGCCTGAAAGTAACACCCCCCTCCCCCGCAAGGCTATTGAGGTATCTTTCACTTTCGGAGTGAGCCATGACTCTACAAGGGGTGTGTTGTTTGTGTGACTTTTCCAGTTTTCATTGGTCAACTTGGGATTTTTAGAGTTGGGTTACTCATAACTAGAACAGATCAAAGCTTATAATATATAGGAAAAAGTCAGAGTAGCAAAAGTAACTAAGCTACACTTAGGTAAGGGTCAGTGCACGAAAATGGGTTACCTATAGTTTACTTGTAATGTCCCCAAGACAGTGCATAAACCGTAATGCAGAGAAAACTATAATTAGATGTAGTGCTATAGTATTTAAAACTATACAGTATAAGCAGATACAAAACTTATTAAGGATGCCATGGCTCACTCCTTTATGTTAAATTTCCATATGCTTATGTGCAATTGCCATTAAGAACTTGTGCTTGCCCTGTGACATTTTAACCCATGACTTCATAATGTAGGCTATTTTTGGTTTTGAGAACTGCATCCTCTCAAATGAAGTATGCCCATGCAAACCACTCTCTTGTTGTGTTGTGTGTGCTATTTGTTTGTTTCTATAGCATCCCCCCTCCCCCTAAATCACCCCAAAAAAATGCAGTCTTGGACGTAACTTGTTAAGTCCATGATTGTTACGTACAGACGTTTTGACAAAGAAGATCTTTAATTTATATTTAGGCCCAATTTTCTGTATTGTTTTCCTGCATTGAGAAGGCTTTTAGCCCTCTGACCCACTCCTCTATTTTTTCCCTTTTTTTTAACTTTCACCATCTACAGTCACCGGGCAACAGGTTCACTTCCAAATTCTCAGATGTTCTTGTTGAGAGGCTGTGGGAATGTGGATACGCATGAGAACCTGAGACACCCAGTGATGTGGCATCAGAGTGTGTCGGGCATTGGGAGGATTTAAAATCTGCAGCCCAAAGGAGATTTGCCCCTTTCTACCTGCAGTAATCCTGGAGAAATGTTGTCTTGTCCTAGCAGCGTTATGTGTCAAGACAGTCAAGGATTTTCAACCAGCCAAGGATTGTCAATCATCCTATCCAGGTAAGGGCTGAGATGAGCCAGCTTCAGGGCAGCCAGCAAACATGCTGTCTAAGTAAGCAATAAGGCATGATGGGGTGTGCATGGAACACATTTTACTGCACGGCCAGGGGCGTAATAAGGCACAAGGCTGAAGGCCGAGTGACTTTAGCCACTAGCCATGTGGTAAAATGTGTTCCACACACATCCCAGA
Organism: Neoceratodus forsteri; assembly: GCA_016271365.2. Classification (NCBI taxonomy): domain Eukaryota; kingdom Metazoa; phylum Chordata; order Ceratodontiformes; family Ceratodontidae; genus Neoceratodus; species Neoceratodus forsteri. Next base: position 1,233,633,210 of record CM057455.1, read on the forward strand.
GTGCCTTCTTGCACTTATAAAATGGACTTCTTTTTTAAAAACTTTTTACAGTTGAGAAAAGCATGTTTATATGTAAAAACAATAGATTTACTTGTGTACATTTACGATAAAATAGTCCTTCCACCCACTACAAATGATTTCATTGATGATGATGTCATTGTATTATTGCCTACTTTCCTCTTCCTGTTTTTTTCCCACATTCAAGACATGGAATGTTTACCATGGAATACATGGATTCAAAATCCTGCTCTGTTCCACTGGCAGAATGTTTCTCTCCTAACACTCTGTATACACAGACAACAAAGACCTTTGTTACAGCCAGAGACTCAATCATCTCACCGTCAGAACAAGAAGCAGACAGTTCCCTGATGAGCAGGTAAAGATAGAAGGGGAATTTTTCACTGTCAGCAAAGAAACAGTTGTAGTGAAAACTATAAACAATACTTATTGTTTCTAACTTGTTTATGTACGTAAGAAGAGTGTGATAATCAAGGAAACTACAGTTAATTAACTTGTTTTATTTTTTATTTAGGGTAGTTTTATTTTTAGGGCCCAGATGAAGTTTTTTTTTACAGTGTAAATGTAGCAGCCATGTTTGTGGTGAAAGAAAGGGTCCTGAAGGAACTGGAAGTAATGAGTTGATAAAGCAATGGGGCCAGATGGGGTGCACCCCAGGGTCCTTAAAGAACTAAGAGATGTGGTGGCTGAACCTCTGGCTATCCTGTTTAGCTGATCACTGGAAACAGGGGAGGTACCCAAAGACTGGAGGACAGCAGATGTAGTCCCCTTATACAAAATTGGGAACAAAGAGGAAGCAGGGAACTACAGACCAGTCAGCCTCACCTCAGTAGTGGGGAAGATCATGGAAGCACTACTGAAGGAAAGATTGGTGGAACATCAGGTTGTCAATGGACTACAGGACCCAAGGCAGCATGGTTTCACCAGGGGGAGGTCATGTCAGACCAACCTCGTTGAATTTTTTGACTGGGTGACTAGGGAGGTGGATCAGGGAGGGCAGTGGACATGGCCTATCTGGACTTCAGCAAAGCCTTTGACACTGTGCCACATAGAAGACTATTACACAAACTGGGGAACATGGGTGTGGTCAGGACAGTAGTGTGGTGGGTAGGTAACTGGCTGGGTGGCAGGACACAGAGGGTGGTGGTAAATGGCTGTCACTCCACAGAGGGAAGAGTGACCAGTGGGGTACCACAGGGATCAGTGCTGGGACCAGTCCTGTTCAACATCTTCAGCAGTGACATTGCACAGGACCTAGAAGGCAGAATTTCACTGTTTGCTGATGACACAAAGCTCTGTAACAGAGTAGACACACCAGAGGGTGTAGACAGAATGAGAAGGGACCTGCAGAAACTTGAAGAATGGTCAGGGGTTTGGCAGTTGAAATTCAATGCAAAGAAGTGCAAGATAATGCATATGGGCACAAAAACCCTGGCACAATATATCAGTTGGGGGTGAGGATATAGCATACCAAGCAGGAAAGGGATCTTGAGGGTTATCATCTCTGATGACCTCAAGGTAGGAAACAGTGTGACAAGACAGCAGGTAAAGCAAATAGGATGCTGGGATGCATAGGCAGGGGCATCACCAGCAGGAAAAGGAGGTCATAATTCCACTATACAAGACACTAGTGAGGCCCCACCTGGAGTACAGTGTACAGTTCTGGAGACCATACCTACATAAGAACATAGACAGGGTAGAAGAGGTTCAGAGGAGGCAACAAAGATGGTGCATGGATTGCATCACAAGTCCTATGAGGACAGGTTGAAGGAACTGAACATGTACTCCCTGGAGGAGAGGAGGAGAGAGGATATGATAGAGACATACAAGTATCTTACAGGGAGGAACAGGGTGCAGGAATACACTATTTTTAAGTGAAAAAGATGTTCCAGGACGAGAGGGCATGGGATGAAGTTGGAGGGAGGACGATTCAGAGGAAATGTGAGGATGAATTTCTTCACAGAACGGGTGGTGGACAAGTGGAACACCCTGCCAGAGGAAGTGGTGGGGGCTGAAACAATCACGGGATTTAAGAATGCATGGGATAGACATAAAGGAATTCTGGAGGTCAGGGGTGAGGGGCAACAGACTTCTAGGAAAACATAAACTGAACTTACAAGCTCAAATGGGCAGACTAGGTGGGCCATAGGCCCTTATCTGCTGAAACTGTCTATGTATCTATGTAAGATCAGTTCTGGCTGTAGGGGGCTAACTGAAATGCCTGTGTTCCAAATGCCCATTGATCTGGTTTCCAGACTCTTTGCAGTCCTTTTTTTAGTCATGTGTAAACCATATTTTACACATAAATAACAGCCAATCAGATTCCATGATTTTACCCTGCCATTTTATAAATAGTTGTATTCTCTGATGATGAGCACGGCTATGTTTTGTGGGGCCTTCCTTTGGTTTTTGTTCCAATCTGATTTGGCACCTTTTCCTGGATTGCACTGGCTGACCACCACGATGTGGAGTGTTTATTTAGAGTCTGTCCAAACATTGTTTTTTTGGCTAGGTAAGAGAGTAATGGACCATAAGGTGCTAAAACTGGCCAATACTACATTTTGTAAATTAAAGGGAATGTGTATGTGCACAAAGTGATGCAAACTATGTTGTGCTTTTGGAGAATAGTTCTCGATTGGATGATGGATATGGAGTTTAGCAAAATCATAACTGTTTTAATGTGGTGTTTGGTTTGTTTTTTTAAATGCGGCTTCCAGATAAGCCACCCCACGTGATGCTTTCTGATGTTTGCTTTATGGTGTTTTGTTTTTCATTCAAATGCTGGTTGGTGTTTGCTGGGGGGGGGGTGTTTGAATGGGTCAAATGTAGGATTTTTAGTCAAATGCTGCTTGGTGTTTGTTTTGGGGTGGGGGTGCTGCATGGTATGGGCCTTTATCTGAAAACCTGCTGTGGTGTGAAGGCATCAAGTGGATCATTTGGAGCCCAATAAGTGAAAACATTCACTTTTGGGTTCCAAATGGTCCGCTCGAGGCCTACACACTGCAGCAGGCTTTCAGATAAAGGGCCATGCCATGCATAATGATATTTTCTGATGTTTGCTTTTATGTGGGGCTCCCTCATGTTGCAAAATCCACCAGTGCTCTTGCTTTGTTTAAACTGGTCGAATGCGGGATTTTTAGAAAAATGTTGCTTGGTGTTTGTTTTGGGTCGGGGATGCTGCATGGTATGGGCCTTTATCTGGAAGCCTGTTGTGGTGTGTAGGCCTCGAGTGGATCATTTGGAACCCAAAGGTGAATGTTTTCACTCACTGGCTCCAAATGATCCCATAGTTTGACACACACGCAGGCTTCCAGATAAATGTCTAAGCCATGCTTAATGATATTTTCTGATGTTTGCTTTTGTGTGGGGCTACCTTATGTTACAAAATCCACCAGTGCTCTTGCTGTGTTTGAACCAGTCAAATGTGGGATTTTTAGAAAAATGGTGCTTGGTGTTTGTTTTTGGGAGGGGGTGCTGCATGGTATGGGCGTTATCTGGAAGCCTGCTGTGGTGTGTCAATCATTTGGAACCCAATAAGTGAAAACATTCACTTTTGGGTTCCAAGTAATCTGCTGAGCATACACACCACAGCAGGCTTCAAAAAACCCCACCATGCAGACTGATATTTTCTGAAGTTTGCTTTTTGTGGGGCTCCACTTGTAGCCACTTAAAAATCCACCAGTGCTCTTGCTGTGTTTGAACCCGGTCGAATGTGGGATTTTTAGAAAACTGGAAGCCTGCTGTGGTGTGTAGGCCTTGAGTGGATCATTTGGAGCCCAATAAGTGAAAACATTCACTTTTGAGTTCCAAATGGCCCACTCAAGGCCTACACACCACAGCAGGATTGCAGATAAAGGCCCACGCCATGCGGACCAATGTTTTCTGAAGTAGGGTTGGGGTGGGGTCCCCTCAAGGGGTTTTTGTTAGTGTGACATCAACAAGCTATTCATACATTATCTGTCTTTTTCGTATTGTTTACATACCCATACTGTACAAGGCCTGTTTACTAATCCACGTATTGTCTGATTGTGGTGTTCTTTGCAGGCTGGTGGCTGCGTGCCTGCAGTTTGTTTGCAGGATTGTGGATGCAGGCCTCCATTTCATTGTTTGACTTTTGTCCGGTAAAGCACGTTGTGTATCTCATTTTGTCCTTTAGCTCATGTAAACTACTTCATGGATCATGCCTTTGACACTGTGCCTCCATTACATTGTTGGACTTTTGTCCTGTGAAGCACGTCATGCATCTTATCTTGTCCTTTTTGCTCGTGTAAACCACTTCATGGATCATGTCTTTGGCACTGAGCCTCTATTTCATTGTTTGACTTTTGTCCTGTGAAGCATGTCATGTGCCTTTGGCACTGCTCCATTAACCTGTTCTTGCATCTTATGTCTTGTCAATTCCAGAATTTACCACTTCCCGCTTCATATATTTTTGCCAGTGTGGCATTAACCACATCTTGAGTGACATTTCTATTCCAAAATGTCAATTCCATTAACAGAAGTGGTATCTTTTTTTAAATCTTCTTCTGTTCCTACAGACTCTCTGAAAAGTCTTAAGGATGGAATCAAGAAGACAACCATGTTTATCTGCTGCAGGAGTGCTCACTGACATATCGCATAGTACTGCTACTGCTCAATCAAGCAAAGAAATAAACCAGCTTTACATAAAGAAGGTTGAAAGCTGCTATCAAGCATATTTGGAAAAAAATGCAACACGTGCCAAGAAAAATAGACACAACATGACTGAGGATCAGTGTAGCCATTATAATGACATGGCAAAGGAGAGAATGAGAAGGTACAAAGAAGCACAGAAACAAAAAACCCAATCAACTGTAGAAAAAAGTAGTAGGCCAACAAAACAAAGTCATCCTAATGATCAGAACACATTGCCACAGAGGGAATACTGGAGGGAGATAAAAAGACAACAGCGAGCCAACAATACAACTCAGAAAAGATGAAGAATAAATGAGAAGCAAAGCAGAAAGTACCATGAAAAAAGATCTGCCACCGCTGCCTCCCCAGTGCCCACTGCTGCCTCACCAGTGCCCACTGCCATCTCACCAGTGCCCACTGCCACCTCATTAGTGGCCACCGTCAATGACACCCTGCCAGTGGCCACTGACAACTCACCAGTAGCCGCCACCACCACACCACCCTCAGCGATGATCCTACCAGGAAAAGAGTCATTCACGACACCAGTGGTATCGTATAATGCAGCTCTAAGAAAGCCAGTGCAAAGAGCAAGAAAGGCACTGCCAAAATCACCCACTAAATTTGCAATAACATTGGAGCGGATATTGGCATCTTGCTCACCATCCAAGAAAGCGGCCCTGGCCAAGTGTGGTGTGCTTCCAAGAACACAACTGGAAGATAAACTCAGGTCAGTTGTATCTGAGAAGTTTTCCCAGCTAAAAAAACAATCGCAAGAAAAGTGATAGACAGAGGAACAAAGAATTTTTAAAAATCATTGTAGTATTAAACAACACAAGCTGCTAAGAACTGCGAGCTCAGCATTGGGGCTGAGCTGGAAGAGGCTTATGAGAGTATCTTCTGCAGAGACTGAAACCAAAAAAATACACTGCTCTGCACTGCCACTCGAAACTGTGAGTAGAGTGGAAAAATTCTTTGAAGAGAGTGCCACAACTCTGCCGCACAAAAAGGCCTTTTCTAAATGGTCGGGGCAAAACAAGGTCATACCTCGACAAACCTATTGACCGTCTTCACCAAGAATTAATGCAACAGAACTCATACACACCACATGGAGCATGAAAAGTTAGAACTTTACGACCAAGACACATTAAACTTGCAGGCAGCAAAAACTTAAACAATGTCTTGGTGAATACTGCACTAATGTGTCACTGAAGCTTTAGGCTATAAATTGTCTCATCAATAAATATAAACTTCCATGCTGCAAAGTTGCAGATCTTTATCAGGCAGTTGAAATTACTATGTGTCCCAGACTACCTTGGAAAAGTTCTTTAAATTTGATTGCGTGCAAAAAAACATGTGACAAGTGCAGCACCAGAAATGTTGTTGATGTGGTGAAGGACCTAGTCCAGAAACATGGACAAGAATGGACAACATGGCAGCAGTGGGACAGTATCAAAATCATGAGAAGGGCTGATGGCCTCCAAGTGCAACAGACCAGGAAGGTTTTGAAAAATAAAAGCTCTATGTCTGAATGCTGGTAGAAGTCCTAAAAGATTACCTTTTCTTCCTGGGTCATCATATGCATGTTGCAGCATGGCAGCAGCATCAGTTTAACTGGATAATGCAGTTCGTACCCAAGGGATGGGTGGGGATGGTGCTGAACTTCATGGAGAACTACACGTGTAAACTACAGGATGAAGTACAGTCAGCCCACTGGCACCATGAGCAAGCAACAGTTCACCCTATGGTTACATATTACAACTGTAATCTCTGTGAAGCCACTGTCAGAGACTCTCTTGTTTTCATATCAAGCGATCTCAAGCATGATCACTATGCTGTACGGCATTTTGTTGAAATTGCAAATGCACACTTCATGAATGTTTGATCACTGAACATTGTCAAGCAAGTTCACTTCACAGATGGCTGTAGTGCACAGTACAAGTCAAAATGGTCATTTTATGATATTTCCTTTTCCAGCAGCAAGTATGGATTTCCAATTGAGCATGCTTATTTTGGATCAAGACATGGGAAGGGGCCCTCAGATGGGGAAAGCTCAGTGGCGAAGTCTAAGGCAAGCATGGGAGTACAGTCGTGGTGGGCAGTAATCCAGAATGCAAAAGAACTATTCAAATACTGCCGCAGTGAACTAACAAAAGGCATTGACAATGAAGGGTGCACTCACCACAGGAGAACATTTTTCTGGGTGGGTGAAAATGAAATAAAAAGACAGCTAAGAGGAGATTTAAAAGCTGTACCCATAACACAACTCATACAGAGTGTGAAGTCGCAAGTGGATGGTGTGGTGGCCACAAGAAATCTTACACATTTCTGTACACATTGCATTGATGAAGCAGGGCCCTGTGAGAACCATAGTCTGGTGGAAGAGTGGCAGTCAAAGAAACTAATTAATTTGGCTACATTTGTGCCCGCTGCTAATGTTCACAAAACCACAAGTGACACTGCTCCTATTTGCTCCACAGCTACGGTCATTGTGTCTGGTCATGCACAATCCCCTGACACCCATGCTCACCCATCTGCCATTGACACAACTGCTTCCAGTGCTCCTGCAGTTCCTGGCACAACAACAGCCACCATGGCAATTTTAACCACTTTGCAAGACAGGGGCATGCACATTGATGCAACCATGTCAAATCACTGCACTGCTCCAGAATTGGACAGGCCTGCTTCAAGCATCCAAAAAGTTCAGAAAAAGAAAAAAAACATTGTTGGAACCAGAGATCGATAAATTATATGTGGTTTACAATTCTAAGGAATTCTATATTGGTCAAGTTACAATAGTAGACAACATGAAGCAGCTGTACTCAGTGAAGTTCCTACAGAACTGTCAGAGTGTTTTTTTCTTGGTCACAAAGGCAGGACACTGACAGCATGAAGAAAATACAAATTTTTCATGGGCCGATACAGCTTGAAGGAGATGGTCCCTATGTTGCACAATCAGAACAATTAAAGATCATTGCAGAAAAGTTCAGCAAGCTGCAACAGAGATGCGATTAAAACACTACTCTCACTGTGCATTAAGGTGGACTGCAGAAACTGCATCATTGCATTGCACTAACTGTAATTTATGTACATAATTTCCATATCTTCTGTATAGTTTATCCTGTATTTCTATTTTAGTTTAGAGGCAGTTAGTTCTGTAGTTATCGTTTAACCTGTATTTATAGTTTAGTCTCTAGGTATAGTTCAGTCGATCTGTAGTTACTGTTTCGGCAGTATTTTTAGTATGGACTCTAGGTATAATTCAGTAGTTACCATTTAGCCTGTATAGTTTAGTCTCTGGGTATAGTTCAGTAGCTATGTAAGTACCATCCTGGCCTGTATGACTACTTTACTCTCTAGATATAGTTTAGAAGTTCTATGTGAAAATTAATACTTGTTGACACTTTGTCAGAGTAAACCATTTTACTTCTGTAAATTTTGATTTAATTACCCATTTTACTTTCACCTATAAAACTTTTTGTTAACTTCTACAACTGTTTCCTATCTCTTATTGCATGTGCTGTTATGTAAGTTCCCTTGCCAAATGACATCATTATAAATATGTCCCCTATTACATGCACATACTGTACACTTTTATGTGCCCTGTTACATGTGCATACACAGTTTTATGTCCCCCATTACAATAGCATACACAGTTTTATGTCCCCAGTTCATGTGCGACATTGTAACTGTTTTTGCTGGTGACACAGCAAAGGAGTTATCCCACACCATATAACATTTACATTTTGATAAATTATGAATTTCAAAAAATTTCACAAATGGTACAATTTGATAGCCCTATTTCATGCACTGACCCACAAAGAAGAGGGAGAGCTGTTAATGGGTTTTTAATTTGCTGTAGAAAGAGCCTAATTTTCTAATCCTTTATATAGGACAGGAGTTAAGGGGGTGGTCAAAAGGAGCAAGGATTTTCAGGAAGGTGAGGGGCAGGTTCTGCTAGAAGTAACTCAGTCCTAACAGTCCCTATTTAACTTGTAGTAGCCCAAGCAATCCCTGACATGGGCAACTACAAACATGGAGGACCATAAGAAGGAAGACAGCATCTGCAGGGAAGGAAGGGGGAGTGGCCTGATAGAGTGCAACACCTGAAGAGCAGACATCGGCAGGGAGATCCCCTGGAGATGGCTGTGCTGCCTGGTGTGCAGTAATACTGTAGCACTTACTATGGACATTTCCAGACCAGGTTTGAACAAAGACTGGAGCAGGCAGCCACTACTACTCCTCTTCCCCAAAGAACACTTAAGTTCCATACAGGGGGGCTAAAGTGTGGTTGGTACAGGTAGCAGGGACAGAGGGGTCCATTCAGGCAGGGGGATCTCTGGGGTGGTGACAGTAAACTGATTACCTCCCCTGTGTGACTCAGTAGGGCAAGTACCCCCAAGAAGAGACCAGCATATGTTGCCTCCCAGGATACCAGGCCAGACCCTAGGAAGACACTTGAGATAGAGTGAGTCCCAAGGAAAGTAAAGGGCCAAAAAATATTAGTAATAGGGAACTCCATTATCAGGAGGATTTAGGAGGTAGTAGGTGGGGAGTACCAGGGAAATGGGATGGTCAGGTGCCCTCCGGGGACATCAGTGTAGAAGGATGAACACAGGGCAGAGGGCATTGTCAGAGGTGTGCTGGGGTACGGATGGGCTTAATGTCATTGTCCATCAAATGACTAATGACCTGGCTTGCACCAAATCTTGGCTGTCATATTGAAAATAATAGTGTGTGTTGCACACCATAGTTAAACCACCTTTCCTGGTCAAACTTTTGAATATATAAGTACCGTAATATGCCAGAAGTGACTAGAGGGTCCCAGTAGGAGCAAGTGGAAGTAATCAGTTGCTATTAGAGATGTTGCAGAAAGCGTTCTTAGCCCAAAATGTTGAGGCACCTACAAGGCAAGTGGTCATCTTCATCTTAGTCCTTATGAGCAAAAGTCCTGAACTTCAGGAGAGTAGACTTCGGCAGCAGCTGGAATTGTTGCAGGAGAAGTGGGAAGAGATGATGGCAGGAGATGATGTAGAAGAGAAATGGAAATTGATAACGCTACTGTATATTGGAGGTCACAAATCATGGTATCAGGGTAGTAGGGAAAAACAAGAGGGGCAAAAACACCTGTGGTTCACATGGGAGATAAATGAGTCTGTGAGGCAAAACAAGACGGCCTTAAGACAATACAAAAAAAGCCTGGGTGAGGGAGATTGGGTGGAGTATCTCAACTAGATGAAGTAGGCCAACAAAGCTGTGAGGAGGGCAGTGTCTGACATGGAGCTGAGAATAGCAAATGAGATGAAGAAAAGGAATAAAATGATCTTTTGCTTCTTACAGTACACAAGAAATATAAAATAAAACAGGGAATACTGTAGTCAGATTGATGAAGGGGGAAGATGAAAGGAGGAGAATAAAGGAAGGCGGCCATACCTAATCAATTTCTATTTATTTATTTTTTGATGACCGGGACTAGACAATTTTTTATCTATTTTCAGCCTTGTCCCAGGGCAGGGGGATACAGATGGATGCCAACTGAAATTTTGTATTTTGTATTTGATACTAACTGTGGAGGATATCAGACTGCATAATCATGACATGGGGAAGGGGGCTGTCAGTGAGGTTCTGATTTCAGAGGCAAAGGCTACTGGCCAAGATGGTGATGGGTATGGAGCCATGCTACTGAGCTCCCCTAGTTGCTGTTTCTATCTAAATGCTACTGTCTAAAGAATGAAAAAATGTATCTAAATCACAACGGATAACTGCTAAAACAGAACAACACAAAAGAAAGAAAGATGCTTTATCCTCAGATGTAGAGACACCAGTCCATAAGGGATTGCTAGACCACTTCTTGACTAGCATTAGTGGTGTGTATGGGCCCGGCATTGAAGTACAACAGCTGACAGGTCATGGAGCCTGCCCATAGCCTCGGAGGGCTCTGTAAGCACCAACCTATTGATCAAGCAGCTTTTGTTGTGTCTATCAGCAGTTTTGCGGTCCTGTTAGTTCTTATCTGATACTGATACTGACACCCTTTTAGCTACCAGTATGGCTACCTCACCTGCTGCATTGACCTCTACTCCTGTGTTACAAAAAAAATGAATGTTCATTTCCTTCTTGCCCTGACTTCCTCAATATTGCCTACTATTACAGTAAAGTTTAGGAGAGGTTTCTTCCTAAAACATGGAATTGCTTCAGTTCCTTCAGAACATAGATACAGAGCTGGACTTGTTTTTGATGTCAAGGACAGACATTATCGACTCAAAGTTTAAACTAATCATAAACAGAGCTGCTGAGTCTGATAAAGAGCTTAAAAAGAGGTTTCAACAAATCAGCAGAATATTCTTACTGTGGAAGCATTGGCTACTAATAATATTACAGCTCTAATTTATTTACAAAATAAGGTTGAGACTATAGAAAGTACCTTATGCTTTGAAAATATAAGGTTTATTTCAGATACTTATGATTCTCAATATGCAACTTTGCATGACCTGGTAAAAGATCTATTCTCTTCCATGCTTCACTTACCTGTGGACAAGTTATCCTCTATAGCAAGGGCTTTCTGAATTCCTATAAAGAAAACTGAGGTAGCAGCTCTTATGGAAAAAAATGAAACAAAAGGTTCAAATACAAAACTCTCCCTCAGGAAACTGCCTTAAATCCATATGGTTCATAAGCTGATCAATTTTAATACACTGCTGGACCATGTACTACTATTGTATTTTCCATGACCTTTTGACACAGACAGATAATTGATTCTATATATGGTGCAGAAGATAGGCACACTGAAATTTAAAGAAAAAGACTGTCATATTTATCTGTATATTGCCCCGGACACTCTACAGTGACATAAGCAATTCCCTTCTTATAAAGATGAATTTAATGAAATTGGGGCTACTGTACCTTTAAAATTCTTTTTCTGGCTAAATTGTCTTGTTACTTCTGAGAGGATTAAAAGACTATTTTTACTAATAGCAGTTTAAGGCCCCATATTCATTTGTGCCATGCCGACAGGAGCGTTGCACAGCCGTTAGCATATGGCTGACTCAGGGAAATATTCAGACAATTAGCGTGCTCTATCAGCCTTACAATTTTCCCTCTCATTTTTCTTTTCTCCCTGCTGTATCTGTAAAAAAGTTTTGACTGGGTCAGTTACTTTATGTGTTGTAAGTAAGTAAATAAACCTTTATTTATTAAGTGCCCATTCCAGGGGCCTCAGAGTACTGCACAATGAATCATTCAACAGATATAATAGAAACATAAACAATAGACAAATTAACACTGTACCAAGGATAATATCATTAAAATAAATACCAAATAAATAAACAATCCTTAAAAGCAACAAACCACTAAACAGAAGATTATATACTAAATGCCTCTTTAAAAAGGTGGGATTTAAGACCTCCACTGAGGAAGCCTTATTCGGAGATCTGGGAAGGGAGTTCCACTGAGTCATGCCTGTGACTTCAAAGGCCCTATCCCCAGAGAATTGAGCCGGGCCCTGGGAACCACCAAGAGGTCCTCAGAGGAGGAGGGGAGAGGGCAGAGAGGGTGATGAGGGGTCAATAAATCACTCAGATAGCTAGGGTACTGTCCATGTAGGGCTTTATAGGTTAGTAAGCTGACCCTGAAGGTGATTCATCACCTCACTGGCAGCCAATGCAGACTACGCAGAACTAGGGTCACATGGCAGGATTGAGGCAGGACTATCAACAATCTGTCTGCCACATTCTGCACCAGCTGCAGGTGATGCAGGACACCCACATTTACCCTGAGGTACACAGCATTGCAATAATCAAGCCGGAAAGTCATAAAAGCGTGCATCAGGATGGGCAGATCATTTGACAGCATGAAAGGCTTGATCCAGGTGATGCTTCTATGGTGGTAGAAACCATTCCACCCGAGCCTCTGGTATCAGACCATTACCCACAATCACACCCAGATTTTGCACCTTGGAAGAGATGGTGAGAGGAGAGGAAGCCACATCAGCCCGGTCACCACTCCAACTGTCTCTATACCCCAGTGATGACTAGGCTTAATCCCTAGCACTTCCCTCTTGTCAGGGTAAGCCTCAGCCAGCTAGAGCACATCCACTCTTGGATCCCGACCAGGCACAAATTCAGCATGGACACCGCATCCTGTGTCTTGGGGGGAAATTGCAGATAAAGATAGATATCATCTGCATAGCAGTGAAACCCAATGCTGTAGCATCTAATGATGTCACCCTGGGGCATGTATACCAGGAACAACATGGGTGAGAGAACTGAGCCCTGAGGAACTCTACAAGACAGGGGCATCAGGTGAGAGGGATAATTTCCTACAACAACCCTCTGCTTCCTATCTGTGAGGAAAAACTCAAATCATTTGATGACTGTCCCAGTGAGTCCACAGAGCTCCCTGAGGTGATCTAACAACACCCATGGTCAATGGTATCAAATGCTGAAGAGAGGTCAAGTAGAATGAGAACTGACCATTCAGCTTTGTCTCTCACCCTGAGGAGATCATCAAGCACCCTGAACAACACTGTCTTGGTGTTGTGCCTAGACCCAAAGGTAAAGAAGTGTTTCTTGAGCTGTGAAGCCACAATTTTCTCAATAACCTTTCCAAGAAAGGGAAGGTTTGAGACTGGCCTATAATTTGCTATTTAGTCCAGGTTGAGGGAAGGTTTCTTCGGAAGGAGCTTTACTAATACTTCCTTCAAGGCGCTAGGGAACTCCACCCTCCAAGATCGAGCACCAGACAATCTCAGTAAACATTGAACATAGAAACTTAGAAACATAGACTTTGTCGGCAGATAAGGACTGCTTGGCCAACGTAGTCTGCTCATTTCGCTACCTACAGGATAAGCTGCATATCCTAGTTAACCAACAGCCTATTTCTTCCTACCCCCCACAAGAATTGCCTTATGTCTGTCCCATGCATGCTTGAATTCTCCCACAGTTTAAGACCCCACAACCTCCTCAGGAAGGCTGTTCCATGCATCCACCACCCTCTCTGTGAAAAAATACTTCCTCACATTGCCCCTGAGCTGTCCCCCCTCTATCTTCAAATTGTGTCCTCTTGTTCTTGCACATCTCTTTTTCTGAAAGATGCTACCCTCTTGGACTTTGTTGATTCCAATGAGGTACTTGAAAGTTTCTATCATGTACCCCCTCTCTCTTCTTTCCTCAAGGGAATACATATTAAGCTCCTTTAGTATCTCCTCATATGTCTTCTTTGGAAGACCCTACACCATTTTAGTTGCCCTCCTCTGGACTGCCTCCATCCTGTCTATGTCCATGTGGAGATGGGGTCTCCAGAACTGGATGCAGTACTCCAGATGGAGTCTCTCCAACAATCTGTACAGAGGGATAACAACTTCCTGTTTTCTGCTGGTGATGCCTCTCCCTATACATCCCAGTATCCCCCCAGCCCTCCCAACTGCCTTCTCACATTGCTTGCTAACCTTAAGATCATCTGATATTATTACCCCCAGGACACTTTCTATTTTTGTTGTTGTTACTACCTCCTGCCCCCCACTGTGTAATCTTCCCCTGGGTTTTTGTTTCCCAGGTGCATTATTTTGCACTTCTGTGCATTGAATCCAAGCTGCCATACTTCTGACCATTCTTCCAGCCTTGCCAAGTCCCTTCTCATTCTTTCCATGCTTCCTTGTGTATCAACCCTGTTGCAGATCTTTGTATCATCAGCAAAGAGGCATACTTGTCCTTCCAGTCCCTCTGCAATGTCATTTATAGAGATGTTAAAATGGACTGGACCCAGTACTGAACCCTATGGTACCCCACTAGTAACCCCACTTTCTTCAGAGTGGACTCCATTTACAATTACCTTCTGTGTCATGTTGTCCAGCCAATGTTTTACCCAGGCTACGACCCTGGGACCCACTCCCAGGCTGGTTAATTTGATTATTAATCTTTTGTGTGGGACTGTGTCAAATGCCTTGCTAAAGTCTAGGTAGGCCATGTCCACAGCCCCTCCCTGGTCTACTACTTTGGTCACCCAGTCAAAGAAATCAATTAGATTTGTCTGACATGACCTTCCCTCTGTGAACCCATGCTGCCTTGGGTCCTGTGCTCCACTTTCTTCTAGGTACTCAACAATTCTTTCCTTCAGAAGTGTTTCCATCACTTTCCCTACCACAGAGGTCAAACTGACAGGTCTGTAGTTTCCTGCCTCTGTCTTGCTCCCACTTTTGTGAAAGGGAATCACATCCACCTTCCTCCAGTCCTCAGGTACCACACCATCCTCCCATGATTTGTTAAAAAGGGTAGTCAGTGGTGTCACTAGTTTTCCCCTTAATTCTTTTAGAATTCTGGGGTGAATTCCATCAGGCCCCATTGCTTTGTCCACCTTCAGTTTTAGGAGTTATTTCAGAACCCTTTCTTATGTGAAAGGACTGGGATCAACCCCCCTATCCAGAGTGCTTCTGTTAATTGGATTATGCACCTCCCCTCCACCTCTTTTGTGAATACGGAGCAGAAGTATTTGTTCATATGGACACTACACATCCCACCAATAGATGTGTCTGCCTGGGTCCAGTTCACGGGACATTGACCACAGCATCAATATTACCTCCCTCAATTCTTCCATCCCCACTACCAAAACTCACCCTAGGCAGGAAGGTCACTCCTGTTGACACCCAGCTCACTACTGTGAGGCCTCAACTGCCCTGTTGGGGAGATCCCTAACCAAACGAAGGACAATCTGTCAGAGAAGGATAGAACAAACATTTTGCATCAAGTGGCTGACATAGCTCTAACCAGCTGGAAATAGGCAGGATGCAGTAACCTGTATACCATCTGGAAGAGCTGAGCCACTCTATTTCTCCCTGCTGCAATCTCCCTGGACAGGAATTCTGTCTTCTTATGGAATAATGCCCTTTGATATTCACTGTAGTGAGTTCTTAAAGCCAGTTTATCCTTCTCAGTCCCGGACCTCTGCCAACAATGCTCCAACCTCTGACCTATGGTCTTCGTATCCTTGAGTTCCCCATCAAACCTCAGGGATCTCAAGCAAGAAGGCATGGGTCATACACAAGCAGGTGCGACAGAGTTGAGAACCAAAGCAATGTCCCCATTATAGGCCACCACTGCAGCCCTTGTCCATGCCTCACAAGCAGCCATCACACTTGAGAGGTCCTCTTTAAAGGGCAGTAGTGGACCATCTCCATGGGGTGGACAACTATGGAAGGCCCCAAACAAGAACTTTACTGTGCCATGATCTGACCAAGCAATCAGATCTATCCTGAGGTCATCGACGTCAAGCCCCAGCAAGAATACCAAGTCCAAGACATGGCCATGTCTGTGGGCCATGGCTGAACAAGTCAATTAACCTAAAGTTTTAGGTCCCAGCTCCACATTCAGCTGTAAAACAGTATAAAAGCAGCACCCCTCCCCCAAGCCTCACCCTGATAATCAAATAAAAACATGTGGTTGCAATGTTTAAGCAATAATATATTATGAGTCAGAAATTAATCATCCAGAATAAAAATGTAATTTTACAGACCCTAAGTACAGTAAATATCATCCAGTATAAAAACAGAATTTTACAAAACAAACCACAAAAGTAAATGAAATGAAAATGGAGCCCAGGACAAAATAAATAAAATAGTATTAGTAAAAAATCAGGCTAACGAGAAACCAAACTACTAAACACTTTAGTAAGGTTAAAAAGAGTGTATTAATAAAAACTCATGGTGCAGCACTCACTCTACTTAAAAACTGACCATGGAAGGTATTAGACAACATTTAACTTTGGAACACTCCTCATTGTAGGTGGAATTAGTTTATCTTTAAGCACTCCCAGAAGGCAATTACTTTGTGCCACCCCATGGCAGCTACAGCAAAACAGGCTGTTAGAGACTTCATTTAATGGATTCTAGATCACATTTGCTTTTCTTTACATTAAGAGGCATGATGTTAAACATTTATTTCCTGATCAGATCATTTACTTGTGTTCTACCCTGAGGCACTGGCTTCCCAGGTACAAGCTTAGTAGAACCTCTCTGGGCAACAAGTCATGTTTCACTGCCGGCACCTGGCACACATATGTGACCCCAAACTCAGAGTACCTAAGCAGATTTGTCAGAGAATTTCTCCTTGATGCCCCCACAGCCAGTTGCCCTTTCCCCATAGAGAACCCCCTCCATCCAACTTGGACCAGATTTGGGTGCTATGCTTCTCTATGTGCACCATTTCCTTTTCTAAAGTTCTCTGACAGCTCATTTTGGGGGATCCATTAGGAGGCCCGCTCACATAATTCACTTCCTCCGGATAATAGTTTGCCACAGCTTGTTGCTACACAGTTACTAGCTCCTGCCCTATAATATTTACAGTTATTGCAGGGTCCTCCCTTCTTATAAGGTTCCTGTCACAAAGATACACTTTCTTTCTTTACTGGTACCTTGTAAGGGTACCAAAACCTTCCCAAATTCCCCCTGCCCTGTCCCCTGCTTAACTGACCAGATGTCCTTCCCCTGATGCAGGCTGCAGCTGCAGGATACACTGCATTGATTCCTCTCTGCAGCAGCTCACAAGTTACTGGTCTGCCCTACACAGAAATGACTTAACC
Organism: Neoceratodus forsteri; assembly: GCA_016271365.2. Classification (NCBI taxonomy): domain Eukaryota; kingdom Metazoa; phylum Chordata; order Ceratodontiformes; family Ceratodontidae; genus Neoceratodus; species Neoceratodus forsteri. The sequence goes on from CM057455.1 coordinate 1,233,650,448, forward strand.
ACTGTTAGCTAACTATAATGAAAGATTCTCTGAAATATCAACTGTGTTTCTAAAGAACTGAAGAACTGTGCCTCTCAGTGCACAAACAATCCTTTTCTGCCAAGTGAGAGCTGAAAATGGCACAGAGGCATGCACAGCATGGATAGATCACAGTCTTCAGCATTGCTGATTGGCTGCTGCATGTCATTTGGCTTGCACAAATTGCATAAGCTCCATGTGCGATTCCTGTAAAGAAAAACTACTTCACGCCATCAAAGTGCCAAAAAGCTGAAGGAAAGCCACGAACCTTTGGACCACTAACCAGAGTCAAAAATTATAGTTTTCAGCAGGATCCCTGAACTGAAATTCCACATCGGCTCACCCTTAGTCACAGCACCTTATCAAGTGTTTTTAGTGATGAATGAATATATTTTTTAAAATAGTAGCTCCCACTGCTGGCCAATACACTAGTCTACTTTCTTGGTACTTGATGTGACCTGGCAGAAAGGAAATACTCTCCTGGTTATATCCTAATCAGACTTTGGCAAATTTTGCCAGGTTCAATGGCCAGTGTTCACTAAATTGAGCTTTGAGCAATCACAGAGTTCTACTAATAAAGAGGCATTGAGTTTATTTACTATCTTGTGCATGGACTGAAATTCATACAGACCAGAGTGATAGCCACTTTATAGAGCACAACTATCCATACTGTTCTGACACGTACAGTGAGAATTTGTGTGACAGTGTTGGGCAGCCTTAGTATCCATCTGTCATTGCCAAAATAGATGCACAGAAGGAAGCTTACTGGTAGCAAGCCATAAAAAAGCCTGTTATACCATATTGTTGGTAAAAGTCCCTCTGATGGCAAAAGAACTAAGTGCCAAAAGCATTTCATCAAGCACACATGCCATACCGCTGGTGTGGTATAAGTATTTTTATGTATATTGAGTCATATGGGAAGAGACTACAGTACATCATGGGTACCTAAAAAATGTAATGCTATATTAAGAAAAACACTATCATTAGCTATACGCTTTTGTAATGAGCCCCTCAGCCCCACACCAGACTAAAGAATGAGATGGGACAAGCAGACCATGGTAAATAGTACACTTTTCCTGTGAAACAGAGAAAATGTTCCTCATGGACTGTGAAAATTGCAAGGGGTTATATGTTGCAGGTGCTTTACAATTAGCTTTTAGAGGTATACTGGGCAAGTGGTAGGGTACTGGATGCCTTGCAATAGGGTACTGGATGCCTTGCAGTTGTACAATACTTGAGTAGGGTCTAAGACCAAGCATGATCCATCTTCACATAAATGTGATTGGCTGACAGGTTTAATCAAATAGGGAATTACAGTAAATAGGGGGTATGCAATTACAGCGGTCAAGTGGTGGGAGGTGAACTAGAGCATTTTTAATACTGGGAATTCCAGCACATGGTGCTGAAATGAAATAAAGATGTTTAGTAGTAATGGTATTCCTTGGTTATCTATTAATCTATACCAGTAGATGTCACTGTAGCACCAAGAAAGGGAACTGGTTTGTTTAAGGAATTCACTGGCACCACAAAAATGTACACCAAATTAAGTGTTCCTTTTCCTGTAATCAATTGCAAATGTTATTGAATCATTTACAGTATTTTGTTATAGTTTGTCTCACTGCTTTATTATATAAAGGATATCATAGACTCTTCACAGGAATAATGTAATCAACATCACAACACCACAACAGTATGAACGAGCTATTGCTGAATCTGCTTTTAGTAAATGTGTCAAAATCCAGCATTCTGAACACTGGTGAAGCAGGTTCAAAAGAATCTGGTTTTTCGTCAGCACTTTGGCACTTCGACCTCTTGACACAGCACTTTTTACAAGGAGCACATGCTGAGTATGTCCAAGTTGTTGGCAAGCCCCTTGACCTGCAGCAGTCAATCAGCAATGCTTCAGATCAAAGACTGCTTGTGCTACACAATTCTCAGTACCATTTCCAGCACGCTGCCCCACAGGGGAAGGACAGGCTACTGAACGAGCTCCTTTTATGTGGAAAAGACTGGTGTTTGATTAGAAAACTTTAGAAATCATCGGATAATTTGTGCACTGACATTCCAGTTAGCTAATTCCCATGTTTAACATGATTTTCTTAGATTGTAACCTGGGTCTTGTTAGTCAAGTGGTTGCCTTCATTAATCTCCAACTGGCCATCATAAGGAATTAAATAGCGTGCAAAATCGAGCCCCATTCATTTCAATGAGGCATGCCCCCATGCTCTCCCTTGCTGGATGTCATAGCGCAGTGGCCTGTTCATAAATTAGGAAGTGAAAGAACTGGATAGCCACCTTCTCAGGGCCAAAGCACAATCCCTTGTATCTAAATACAGATGCTGGATTAAATATTGAAAACGGTGTGGAATGAATTTCACTGACATAGGATATACAACAAGGTAAGGCAAACTGCAATCTAATAAACTAAGAAAATCACTTTAACTGTAGTTTCACTCAGGCAGGCTAGTAAAATCATGGAGGAGAGGAGTGGAAAGAGTGCAAAGTGTGTGCCTGCACTGGCAGCTGTATGCCCAGCTGCAGGAGCATCTCCTGTTATTTTAGGAACAGTTCTAGGGGACTACATAATTAAGAGTATTCACTGGGAAAGAAAGGGGACTCAAATGCAAGAAAGAGGGTGGTTTAAATGCTAGGAATAACAGCGGGGAAAGTGGGCCCAAGAATCAGGGAAATAGTAAGGGAGGTTGAAGGGACATCAAATTTAGTTATAGGCATGGGTACCAATAACCTAGCTGGGAAGGAGGTGGAGGTGGAGGTAGTGCAAGGTAGATTCAGGGCATTAGCAAAGACCTCCAGGGAGGAAGCACGATCACTGGCCTTAATTCCAGCACCAAGAACCAACATAGCCAGAAAGAAAATGATAGACGAATTCAATGACTGGTGGAGGGAATGGTGCCTGGAGAAAGTTTATCTGTATTAGAGACTGGGGAGAAGAGACCTGATCAAATATAACACTCTTTTCACTGGATAGGCTATGCTTCAATAGGGAGGGCTCAAAGGTACTCAGGGAAAAACTGGAGGAGTGTGTAACCAATATAACACCGGAGGGGGTGGAAAAATGAGATAGGAACTAAGCCTATTACAGGAGTGGTTGGGTGTCTGGCAGTTGAATTTCAATGCTAAAAAGTGCAAGATCATGAACCTGGGTCACAGGAATCCAAAGGAGGAGTACAGGATGGGTGGTAAAATTCTGGCCACCACAAATCAAGAGAGAGACCTTGGGGTTATCATATCTGATGATCTGAAGGTGACCAAACAGTGTGAAAAAGCAGTGGGGAGAGCAAACAGAATGTTGGTGTGCATACGGAAGGGCATAACAAGCAGAAGGAAAGAGGTGCTGATGCCACTGTACAGCTCACTGTTGAGGCCTCAGCTGGAGTACTGTGTCCATTTCTGGAAACCACATCTCTGGAAGGACATTGACAAAATAGAGGCACTCCAGAGAAGGGCAACAAAGATGGTACATGGACAGCACCGGAAGCCATACGAGGAAAGACTTAAGGACCTTAATACCTATTCACTGGAGGAAAGAAGGGAGAGGGGAGATATGATAGAGACTTTCAAGTACCTTAAGGGAATAAACAGGGTATAGGTGGAAAGCATATTTCATAGAAAACTCTGCATAAGAACAAGGGAGCAAGATACATTTAAATTATGAGGGAGCTAGACTACTAAGGGGGAAGCTGTAGGGGTATGTAGACGAAACACTAGGGAATGATTTAAATTAAGAAGGATGGAGTATGAGGCTATGGGTGGACTAGAGAAAGTAGCTAGTGGCACTTACCTAACTTGCACTCCCCTGCAAATGGGGGCAGGGAACGACAGAAGAAAGTGGAATGGAGGAGAAGGGGATAGATGGAAGGGTCTGCTGGCAAATGTTAGGAGTCTGGGGAATAAGATGGGGGACCTGGAGATGGTTGTGGGGTTGGAAGACCTAGACCTGATATAATGGAGATGTGGTGGTCTGATAACCACAGTTGTGAAGTGGAAATACCAGGGTATAGTCTATATAGGAGGGACAGGAGAGGGAAAAAGAGGGGTGGGAACACCCTATACATAAGGGAAGGGATAAAACCAACAGTGATTGGGAAAGGACAGGGCTCAGCTGAGATCCTCTGGGTCACGATAAGTAAGAGGACTGGGGTGGTATTAAGGATAAGGGTGGCATACAGACCACCAAACCAGGGAGAAGAGGTTGATAGAGAGCTTGCTAGGGAAATACAAAGGATGGCCAGCAAAGGAGAAATTCTAGTGGTAAGGGATCTACATCTTCCTGATGTGAACCGGGAGATCCCAACAGCAGCTTCTGAAAGGAGCAAGGAGCTATTGGAATCAGAACAGAAAGCATTTATTCAACAGCTAGTCAGGGAACCAAGTAAAAGAGAGGCCATTCTTGATTTGGTAATGACCAATGGGGATAGTGTTGAGGAGGTGGAGGTCGGAGAAAATCGGGGAGATAGTGACCACAGGATGGAAAGATTTAGGCTTCGGACTGGCTTGGATAAGAATAGGTCCACCACTAGGGTTCTGGACTTCAGGAAAGTGGGTTTTAGAAAAATGAAAGAAATTTTCAAAAAAGAATTAGTAGGAAAAGAGAACATAGAGAGAGTGGAAAAATTATGGGGGAGCAATAAAGAGGGGAATTCTGAGGGCAAAAGAGCAATGCATCAAGAGGGTGAGCAAATGCAAAAGGCAGAGGAAACCACTATGGTTTACAACAGAGGTGAGGGCAGCAGTCAGAAGAAAAAAGAATGCATTCAGGACCTATAAAGCTTCACAGGTGGTGGTGGATAGGGAAGCTTACAAGGAGAAGTTAAAGGAAGCAAGAAAAATAATCAGGAAAGCTAAAGCGAATACAGAAGAGAAAATAGCGAGGGAGGCCAAAAGGGGAGATAAGAAATTTTTCTGATATGTAAGTGAATGAAGGAAAAGTAAGCAGGGGATTATGAGGCTAAGAGGGGAGGGAGAGCTCTGATAGAGGGAGATGAGGAGAAAGCAAATCTGTTGAACAAATACTTTACCTCAGTCTTCACAATTGAGGAAGAAGGAAAGGGGCCAGAACTAAGAAACAGGGGAAGGGCGGGTGGTGAGATGGACACAGGCCCCTTTTCAGAGGGTAAGGTGTTGTAGGAGTTAGGAAAACTTTGTTTGGACAAGGCAATGGGTCCTGAAGAAATCCACCCCAGGGTGCTCAAGGACTTGAGGGAGGAGCTAGTGGCACCTCTCACAGAGTTACTTAATCTGTCTCTAGACATAGGGAGGGTCTCGGGGGATTGGAAAAAGGGCTGATGTGGTGCCACTGCACAAAGGGGCAGAGAAGGAGGAGAAGCCAGGAAACTATCATCCAATCAGTCTTACCTCTGTGGTGGGTAAGTTGATGGAGGCACTTATACATGAAAGGCTAAAACAATATCTGGGGGAGGAGGGACTAATACATGAAAACCAACATGGGTTCACAAGGGGTAAGTCATGTCAGACCAACCTGATTGAATTATCAGATGGGGTAATGGAGACATGTGATCAGGGAGGGGCAGTGGACATGGCCTATCTAAACTTCAGACAGGCCTTCAACACCATCTCACACAGGAGACTATTAAGCAAGTTGGGTAGCTTGGGGTGAAGGGCAAACTAGTAAACTGGGTAGAAAATTGGCTGAAGGTTAGAATGCAGAGGGTGGTGGTAAATGGGGTGCCCTCCATAGAGGGAAGGGTGACAAGTGGGTTACCTCAGGGGTCAGTGTTGGAACCCATACTATTCAACGTATACATTGGTGACATTTCAGAGGGCCTGCTTGGGAAGGTGTGCTTGTTTGCAGACGACACGAAGATCTGTAACAGGGTGGACACAATGGGAGGGGTGGAAAAGATGAGGGAGGAGCTAGTCAGACTGGAGGAGTTGTCAGAGAAGTGCCAACTGCAATTCAGTGCAAAAAAATGTAAAATCATGCACATAGGGAGTAGGTACTCAAGGGCAAAATACTGGCTAGGGGGAGGAACTAGAGGTAACAGAGCAGGAAAGGGACCTAGGGATCATCATTTCAGATAACCTGAAGGTGGCAAATCAATGCAATAAGGCAATGGGGAAGGCAAACAGAATGTTGGCATGCATAGGGAATGGCTTTGCAAGCAGGAGGAGGGAGGTGATCATGTCTTTATACAAAACTATGGTCAGACCACATCTGTAATATGGGGTACAGTTCTGGAGGCCATACTTGCAAGGGGACAGATACAGATTGGAAAGGGTTCAGAGAAGGGCGACTAAGATTGTTCAAGGGCTGCACAGGAGGTCATATGAGGAACACTTAGAGGAACTAAACTTATACATACTGGAGATGAGGAGGGAAAGTGGGGATATGGTTGAAAGCTTCAGATATCTGAAGGGAATAAACAAAGTCAGGGCATATTCAGAATGAGTGAAAACAAATCAACAAAAGGACATGCATTCAAGCTGGAGGGGGCAGATTTGGAGGAAATGTGAGGAGGAAGTTCTTCACTGAGAGAGTCGTGGGTCCTTGGAATAGGCTTCCAGAATGGGTGGTGGGGGCAGACTCGAACAAATTCAAGAGGGCTTGGGATGACTATATGGGGCTAAATTAAGGCAGAAAATGGCATGGAGAGGAGGGGGCAAGATAAAAGGACAGATGGGGGTTTGGGCAGATTGGATGGGCCATTGGGTCCTTTTGTGCTGGCAAGTTTCTATGTTTCTATATGAGACTGAAGGGTGGAAGGCTCAGGGGTAATGTTAGAAAGGTTTTTTTTTCACTTAAAGGGTGGTGGAGCCATGGAACAGCCTTTCAGCAGAAGTGGTGGGTGTGAAAACAATACAGGAGTTCAAGAGTGCATGGAATAGACATAAAGATACCCAGGAGATGTGTAGAGCAGGTGAGCCGCAGATTAAATAGGACCTGGAGCTACAGCAGTGAGTAGGGAAATGGGCAGACTAGGTGGGCTGTATGGTCCTTATCTGCCGACAGATTCTATGTTTCTATGTTTCTAGGAAGAGCGAATTTAGAAGACTGATATTGATGCAGGGGGAGTTGTGAAAGATTTATTTGACAGTTTAATACTTAATGCTTGTGGTGTAGATGGCACATAATATCCATATATATATTTTTTATTTTACTTTATTGTTTAGCCTCCTTCAGCAGGAGCAGGGCAAAACAAATTTTATAAAAGATGCAGGGGAAATTTGAAGAGCTATTTCACAAATAATTTGACTGTTGGTGGTGTGGAGAACTTTAAGCTATCTTTATTTTAACTTTTTTTGCCCATGAGTAAAAACTAAGTGAAGTACAGTAGGTTGCTGCATGTCTCTCCATGAGGGTTAGGAGGAAGGTGTCAGTAGGCAATGCCATAGGTACATGTGTGGGGGGCATCTGCCATTGTGTGGTGTTGAAACAATGAGGAAAAGAAATGGAAGAGAAAGGGATGCAGGGGAGAGGAAAGCAGCAGCTTAGGGTTCCACTTTATTAGTTCCACCAAGTACTAGTTCTGTAAATGGTGGTGGAGAAGTCAGGACAGGAACTAGGAGGCATAATGCTAGGCCTTTACCTCAGAAGAACTAGGTCTGGGAATATGATTGTTCATCCATGGAAACTATGGTTTATTAGTGACCATCCAGAAGTCAACTTGCGTCAAGCCCACTGCATGAGGTAGCTTTGCAGTCCAGTCCCAGTCGATCAGTGCGTCTGGTGATGAAAGCACCCAGAGCAACCCAGAATCAGACAGCTCTCCCGTTGTTCCTTCTTCAAGTATGCCTAACTGTGGGTAAATCAGATGTCCATAACAGTCTGTAAAGGCAAACCCTCCCCCATTTGTCTTATATGAACCAAACAACATCAGCTGCCAGTGGCACCAGAATAACCACAGCCACCATTGATGATAGGGCATGGGCGATTGCCTGTCCATCTTAAGGCACTATATGATACCCCCCTCCACCCCTAGCCCCCAAATCAGGCAACAGTGGCATCGCCAAGCCCAGTTCTGCTGTTCAGTCATTATGTTAGGGAGGTGACAGTGAGTATGACTATGTACAGTGGTAGCCAATGTCACCAGTAGCAATATCGAGCCATTTTAGGCTGAGTTGCATGCTGATATCACTTTCTATGCATTGAGTATCATAGCGCTAATGCAAACAACATTACCTCATGGTGCACCATAACTTATGACATAATCACTGATGGTGCTGGCTACCACTGTATACCAACCCTGTAAATTTTATAAAAGCAAGTCAGTAGCACCACTAAAGCAGCGTATACTGCAGAACAGAGCCAATGAGGAGGATATGAAAGTGGAGCTATCAGTGAGCGCATGAGAGTGAGGTGGTAGATGAGAGGGATGCAGAAGCACATGAGGAGAGGCAACAAAAGGGTAGGAGAAAGCTGAAGCATCATGCAAGACCTAGGCAGAGGGGCAGGGGGAAATAGAAGAAGTCAAGCAGGAAAATAAGCCGGGGGAAAGCAGGAGAGGAGGAAGCACATGCTGGAGAAGAGGAAGATAAAGCAGAGGAGGTTGAAAGTGCACTGTCAGTTGCACCAACAAGTTCTGCTGAGGACTGTGAACTGAGATTCCAAGACCATCATGAACAGATGGCCAAATTTAAAAACGTAATGCAAAAGAGAAAAGCAAGTTGGTCAAGCATGGAAATGTAAATGCCAGGCCTGACCACAGCTCCAAGATGATCAGCCTCATTGTAACCGTGGTGCTGTTACTGCCATTGCTGTCCTGTCAGGGCATCTATCCAGCCACAACATTCCACCATGGCAGAAAAAAACAATATCATCTCACACTGTCACAAATGTGTCAAAATGTTTCAATATTACCTGAAAACATTTTGGCACATTTGACATGACACAGGCTGCACCCACAATCAGGAATTGTACCTGAACCCTGTATTTTGCAAATCCAACCCTTGTAAAGCTGATCTGTAACTAGGTATGCCACTTTGTACTTGGTGCAGAGAACCACGCTCGTAGTTGTACCCTTTACCACTCACTAACTGGCTACCTTTATCCAGCAGAATAAAGTTCCATACCTGTTGGCTAGCTAAAAAGGTGCTCTTGGGCCTAACAACCACTGCTTTAACAAAGTGCTTCCACACCATTCTCCAGCCAATACAATATCAGGAACATGGCCAGGCATGCCCTTAATCGTCCTTTCAGGAGTACTCAGCTGGGCAAGTGGTCATTTGCCATCAGTGCCACTAACTGGTTAAACAAATTCATAAATATGGTTTGGGGTCACTTAGAATCTTGAAAGACAAACTTAATTTGTTGTTTCGCCAAAAATACTTAATTTATTTTTGCCCTGACGTTTTGCTCCAGTCCATGGAGCTTTTTCAAAGGGCTTTATTCATTCTGTAATTAACTCAAAAATATTTCATATCAACAGTTGCTTATAGCTTGCTATTTACAATTTTTTATATATTATTAATTTTTTTATGGATCAAATTAAACCCAATTACAATATTCTTTGGCTCTAATGTTTAAATATTCATTCCTTTAAACATCATTTTCACTACTTTTTCTTGCCCTTACAAGTGCAACAAATGTCCTTAGTATGTCATACATTTTGTTCTAACATCAGTGCCATCTCTGCCAAAAAGTGTTCAAAGGCTTTTGTAAACTGCTCCAAGAGCCTAACAAACCCTGTATCGGGAAGAGCTAAGAACTACTTTGCAGCTTTTGGAGGCTCTCTATAGAAATGTGTCATAGCATTTCAGAATACCAGCAGCCCTAAAGAAATTTAAAACATGCTTTAGTACACATCCATTTGTAATGCCATTATAGCCATATTTATCTGTGCAAACGTTCGCTCTATATAGTACCTGCATATACAGTTTTTTTTTTAGTATTTTTGTTGTTTAGGTTGCATGTCAGCATCTCATATATGTGGCTTGTCTAATGAAACATACAGTTTTGTTTTAGTTCATGACCTCCACATTATCGTTTACATCAGTATTTGTTTTATCTGTTGAAAAGCTTTTAATAGTGTGTTATACCTGCTCGTGTTACTTTGTATGCATTTTCAGTGGCACTCTGCTTAACTGTTGCAGTACAGTCTATGCTTTCCCTTCCCTCTTGAGCATGCCAGTTCAACCTCCTGGGTGACGTGCCTCACCAGAGTCTTGAGCTAGTACTAGTGCATGAGTTGTGTTGCTCGACAACAGTATAGTTTTTGTTCAAAACTGCATGTAATTCTTATGCCTTAAGTGATTTGTGCCTGTCTCGACTGCAATTCCTCTGGAACTGCTTATTGTACATCTAAAGTTTTTTTTGTGACTGTGTTTGACTTGGAACCTTTGTAAATGAGCACTTGTGCTCAAAGGTAATTCTCTGAAGAAAGAAAGAAAGAAAGAAAGAAAGAAAGAAAGAAAGAAAGAAAGAAAGAAAGAAAGAACTAGTCTAAAGCACTGAAACTGTCAAAAGATCATTATTATTAGAGCTTCTGTGAAGTATAGGTCAGTTTTATGTGTATGTGTGTGCATGCATGCGTGTGTGCATGCGTGCGTGCATGTATGTGTGTGCTGCTGCACAGAGGAGTGCAATGCATCATGTCCTTGCTGTAAGGCAGTGACATAGGGTAGCCCAACAGAGTACAGATGCAGGGTGGAACCAGGGACTTTTGAAGATTTTATTTTACAGTACTTTTTATTTTATTTAACTGACTGCTGGTGGTGCAGGGTACAGAATGCATCTTTTTATTTGTTCTCCCATTGTGTGAGCCAGCCAGGAGTCTGTCAGTTAATGAAGCGAACAGAGAATGAAAGTGAAGTAGGGGCTACTGCGTGAGACTTGACTGAGACTGTATGAGGTCTGCTGACTCAATGTTTGTTAGTGGTGTCTGTCAGTCAGGTCAGAGAACCTAGTGGTTTCGTTCTCATTCATTATCTCCCATTTGCCTCATTTCGTGTTAGTCATCTAATCTTTGACATACATATTTATGTAGTGAGTCATCATAGTTTATGCTAAGCCCTGCTGTTTTACAGAGTCATCTGTAATGTTGCATAGAAAACATAAAGAAAAGAACAGGATGAGAAAAAGATGCAGGGGGAGAAAAGGTCACCTAAAGATTCAAGATGCTAGTTCCAAGCATGTTTTTGCAACTGGTGGGTGTAGGGGTGGTCATGGTAGGACTGGGAGTCATGGGTCTACGGAGGTGCAATGCCACCCCTCCAAAGTGGTGGGGCTTACCTTAAGTTATGTCCCCGGGTGGGGCTTACCTTAAGTTATGTCCCCGAGTTCTTTGTTTTTGCCCTCTGTCTGTCCATGTTCCAGCCCTGAGTTCTGACTTTGAACCTGGGCTAATATCCAGCGATGTGTGTGTAAATCCATGTAAAGTAATGTTGTATCCATAGTTCCTGCATGAACGTGCGAGATGGTGCTGGCGCACTATAGCTTTAAGAAGCTCAGTCCCTGTATATTGTGTGCATAGCCTGTTCTGGGTCTGAAATATCTGGAGCTTATAACTGACTGGGGAATGCTCTTTCAGACTCCACTCTTGCACTGCATAATAGTGCAGAAGGAGCCCAATTGAATGCTGTAACTGTTTATAGAAACATAGAAACTTAGAATGTGATGTCAGATAAGGACCGCTTGGCCCACCTAGTCTGCCCATTTTCCTACCTGATGGATAAGCTGCAGATCCTAGTTAACCAACAGCCTACTTTGTATTTAAAACTAAACTGATTGTTTATTAAAATGAACTTTAAAGTTGGACTGTTTACTTTCTGCCATCTGGCGGCCATTTTGGTACTTTGACCTTTGCTTTTAGCCAGTCAGAACTCAGCGGGTACTAAAGGGGTCCTTCAGCTATGGCTGCTGGAAGAAATAGAGAACTGTGTGTTTGGTGCCCTTTATCAGCCAATCAGAATGCCAGAACTGTGATTCACAGCCTCATCTCTCAATCTGATTACAGGATTGGGTTTTCTTCAGTTAGGGACAGTTGAACTTAACAGTTCTGATGGAGCCTCCACAGAGTGAAGAGGCTCAGACTGTGTGCTCTGAGAGGAAGTTTGGTGGCCTATCTGGTTTTCCACAGCCAGATAGCCCAGAAGTGGTCTGTTTGAACTCCAATATCTGCAGCAGTTACTAAAACTATTGCGAGAAGAGAAAAGCTTTGCTTTTAAGCCAAATTCAACTGGTTTGCCTAAACTGCATCAGAGACTGTTTGGCGCAACCAGAGCTGAAGATAAATCCTGCATCCAGCTGCCAAAGTGGAGATTGGAAACCCAACCTGTCCAAGTGATTGCTCCAGCCAGAGAACTGTTTTGTTCAGAGCAACACCTGCCAAAAAGGTACTGCCTACGCAAAGTGTACAGAGTGAGTTTGCCAAAGTCTGTTTATGAAGAGACTGTATCCAGCTTGCTGTTTTACAGAATCAGAGACTGTATCCTGAATTAAAGCTGCATCTGCATCCAGACCAGCGCGGGGAGTCAGCTACCATCATAACAGCTTACAGCTAGTCTTAGTTTGTGGTCACCTCAAGGGTTATGCCTAGATATGTGGGTGAGTCATACCAGCACTGGTCCTTTCTGCTATTCCTGTCTCCAGAAGCCAAAAGCCTGAGTCCTGAACCCAAGATTCCAGAGTTTTGAGACCGCACTAAGGAGCCATCCATCTCGACTACCAGTCAGAGCCTAGATACTGCAGAGTCATAAGTAATTTCAGGGCTTGCCCTGCAGCAAATGTTGCTTTGTTTCAAGAGTTGTTAGAGTGTTTTGCAGGACTTACAAATACCAGTTTGTCCAAAAGTCAAGCTATTTGTTTTCTAATGATAAATCATTCTATTTACAGAAATGAATCAAGTTGTTTGTTTAAGTGCACTAACGCTGGCCAGCTAGCTGCAATGCACCAGGCTTGCAACGGTTCTAGTCTGGGTACCCAGTGAAGATAACTGGGACTGTCCATGTGGACTGTTAATTTTTGTTTAAATCCTTTGCCAAACCAACAGAAAAACAAATACCCAGTTTTTAATTTGTACCCCCTTACTGTTTATTTCCCTAATAAATGAGGTTTGTTGTTAATGTTAACACTGACCATGAATATATTATTACTGAGTGCCAGTTTACTGTGTCTAGCTATAAGGTGCATATTTGCTGCCAATAACTATTCCTTTCAGGTACACAGGGTGCATAGCTGAAGTCAGAACCCTGTTGGTAAGTGTAGTCACTGTGAGCATATTCTTTGTAGTCACTGTAAGCATATTGTTAACTATTGTCAATAATTGTACTACTGAATGCAAGGTAAAATGTTATACGGTAATCGATGTGTAGGACCACTGGTTGGGGCAGTGGGTAGATACAGTAGCCAAGAGGGTTGTACTAGCTTGTCTTAAGACCAACTTAAAATCTATTCTAGGTGGAGGCACTGCACAAATAGTTTTACTACTGGTAACGAGCCCCTTTTGTCATCAAAACCAGATCCCAGGCCTCTCAACCTGTATTGTGGGCAGCAGACAGAGGTAGTAGCCTGTTGGTACATGGCGCCTGGGTTACATCTTTTGGAGGCACCACTGGGATATACTGTTTACCAGTTGGGCCCCACATGAAGCTTCCCACCAGTATGGACGATGTTCATCGTCCCAGTTCTGAATTTCCCTCCAATAAAATGTTTGTGCGACATTTGCTTGGTTGGTGTGGTGGAGAAGATATTGACCCTCAAAAAGCCCTCTTATTTCTAGGTATACCCCTGGGTACCAGTAAAGGCACTGTAGAGGAAGCACTCTCAAATGTGAAGTGTCTTGGCAGAGCAGTTGTAAAAGGCCGAACTGCAGATTTGACTACTCAAACTTAGCTCCCTTCCCACATCTAAATTCCCTATTTCTTCTCTCTTTTTTTAGATCTTGCCCTTTTCCTTGGGCTCTCAAGCCCCCTGCTCTATATGGCCATGGCATGGCTCCACCAGCCACTTGAATGCACACCTCCAGGCTGCCCACAGGACACAGAAGCTGGATAAGATTTTCTGACTCCTCGGGGCTGATGTGAGCTGCCGCCATTGGCTGTTGCTAACTGTGGTTCCCCCTGATTGGACCTCTGTCCATTTTGGTACTCTGAGATTGGCCCCCTGCAAGTTTCCTGAGTCGGGACTGCTGTGCCCATTATTTTCAAGTGGTTGTGGCAGAAAATTTACGCCCATCCCCCTCCCCCACCTCCGACCTTTATTAAATAGACTTTCCTGCCGCCCCTGGTTAGCTCCTCCCTCTTGCTCATCTCCTATAGGGCGTGCCGCCCTTGGCCCTTCCCTTCTTGTCCCTCCCCCCACCTATCCAGTCTCTCTATCCCAGCTCACTATACCCTGTGCTGCCCTCCCCTGCACTATTTTCATTTTCTCTCTTTTAATAACACTACTGCCCTCCATTTCTAGCTCATTCCTCTGCTCTCCTATTTTTTGTTGCTGTTTCTTGCCCCCACCATTGACTATCCTGGCTCCCTCTCCTCTGCCCCCTTCCTGTCTAGCTTCCCCTCCCACCCTGCTTTTTCCCCTGTGCTCTCGCTCCACTACCTCCTCCGTGTCAACAAATCATGCCCTCTGCCTGTTGCCCACACCCACCCTCCCTCCTCCTCCTCCTCCTCCTATTTCCCTCTTTCCACTACTCCACCCTCCCAGGATCTGCTTCCCCTCTGTCCCTATCAGTTACCTACTCTCACTGCTCTCACCCTGAACATCCACCGTCACCTCATGACACGCTCTCCCTACTCACGTTCTCTGCTGACACTAAGGTGTAAACGCATGGCTAGGGAATTACGTATGAGTACTCTAAAGCTTATCCTTCTTCTTCCACTGATGTCTGGCAACATTCACCGAAACCCTGGCCCATCTACTACCAAGGCAACTAATCAGAGCAAAAATGCAGGAGCCCTCTCACTCATCTCACTCAACATTTGTAGCCTCCTCCATAAAATAGATGCCCTTCAGGCTTTTGCTTGCCAACACAATCCAGACATCTTAGCAATTGCTGAAACCTGGCTCTCCCCATCAATCCGTGACCATGCTATTGCCCTCCCTGGGTACAATGTTTTTTGCCTTGACCGTACAACAAAAAGAGGTGGTGGTTGTGTCCTCTACCTAAAGGATACCTTCCTGGGAAACCACATCAGCTCTGCTCCCTAGAACACTACGGCGCAGATACTTCCCATTAAAATCCTTCTTGGCACTCAGAACAAAGCCTTCACTGTTGTTACGATCTAAATTCCACCTGAAGAGCAAGATAGTGGGCTCAATGCAGTTCTTGACTATGTTAAGTCTCTTCCACCAGGCACCGAATCTATCCTTCTCAGGGAATTTAATACAAACTGGCCTGCTGCTGAGGCTGGTGCCAACAGGGACGCCATAGCAGCAGCTAACCTCACCCAAATGGTCGACTCTTCTACCAGGAAAAACTATAAAACTGGAACCTGCACCCTGTTGGATTGGATCCTAACCAGCCACCCCAACTGGATTACAAACACCACTGTCCTCCCTGACTCCCTCAGTGACCACTGTCCTGTTAGCTGCTCTTGGTCCAACAAATTCTCCAACCCCCCGCCCCCAAAAACCATCACCAGCAGAGTTCTACCTCATGGACAGTTAACATGCCTAAAAACCCACCTTCTCCTACAGGACTGGTCACCAATCCTCACAGCCACTAATGTGAACACTGCCCTTGACCATTTCATCAGCATCTTCAATAAAGCCTGCAACATATTTGCCCCACTGAAAATGTGAAAAGTAAAGGCTCTCTGTAACCCCTAGCTCACAGGTGACCCCCTATGGCAACTAAAGGCAAGGACCACCTTTGGGAGCTCGCCAGAAACACTGGAAGACAAATTGACATTGATAACTATAAATGTGCACTGAATGACTATACCAAATCTATCCAGCAAACAAAATTGGCCTTCTTCAATAACGCTCTTGCAAGCTCCTGGGGCAATGGAAGAGACTTTTGGAATAACATCAAAAAAGTCACTGGGCAGCAGTCCAAATCCCCTCCATCCGTTCTCTGCATTAATGGTAGAACCACTCAGGACCCGAAAATCATTGCTGACACATGTAATGCTGCTTTCACAGACCTTAGTTCTGTACTCCCACCCGATTTCTTCATAGAAGATAACACTCCTAATTCCCCCAACTTCCCCTGCCCTCACTAGCCACCTTCCTTTTTACTTTAAATCGGTCAAGATGTACCAGGTGCACGCTATATTATCAAAGCCATTAGTAAGTCCAGATCTAGCAATGACTCACTTGACCTTAGACTTCTATCACTCACCCTTGGTGAAGTACTTCTACCTCTGACCAAGATTTTCAACCTCTCCCTCAGACTTAGCCAGTTCCCAGATCAATGGAAATCTGCTACAGTAACCCCCATACATAAAAATGGTGTCAAAACTGCACATGAGAACTTCCGTCCAATTTCCATCCTTCCTCCACTCTCTAAGGCCCTGGAACGTATAGTTGCGGACCAGCTTACTGACTTTCTTGACATGCATAACATTCTGTGCAGGCAGCAACATGGCTTTAGAAAGGGTCATAGTACCACCATGGCACTACTTGAATTTTCTGGCACCATCCATCACTCACTGGATAATGGACAACAGACTGGGTCTGCTTTCATTGATTTAACAAAGGCCTTTGATACCATCAGCCACCGTCTCCTGCTTGTCCAGTTATAAACCGCGGGACTCTCACCCAACTCTGTGAACTGGTTCAAAAGCTGCCTTGATAACCGGTCCCAAGGAGTGAAAATTGCGGACACTCTCTCAGATGCCAGCCTGTCCACTCTGGTGTCCCTCAGGGTTCTATATTGGGCCCCCTCCTCTTCAGCATTTTTTTGAACACACTGCCAGACTCCTGTCCAGAAAAAATCTTGCTCTACGCAGATGATGCTGTTATCCTAACCTCCCACCATGATTTTAATCAGCTACAAGAGAACCTCCAGCGGGGTTTCACTGCAGTTGAAAACTGGTTCTTAAAACATAAACTGATCATGAACCAGAAAAAAACAAAGACAATGCTTCTCTGCAGCTCCCGCAGCAAGAATAACCAGTATCACCTCACCATAAAAACCAAGGAAGAAGTCACCCTTGAACAAGTCCATACCTTTAAATACCTTGGCCTCACCCTTGACTCCAAACTCTCCTATGCTGACCACATTAATAATGTGGCAAATGTGGCTAACACTAGACTGGGCCTACTCTTCTGCTACAGGAAGCATCTAACCACTGAAGCCCTTTCTGTTGCCATCCAGAGCTCTATTATTAGTATTATAGACTACAGACTCATTATCTATGGCTCTGCCACTGCCACCTCACTCAAACATGTTTCTACCTCCCTGAATAATGCCTGTCGACATTGCACTGGAGCCCACCGTTTAACCCATACCTGCGACCTCTAATCCCAAGCGGGATGGCTTCAACTCAACAACCAAATAAAGTATCAAACCTGCATCGCAGCAAAGAAAATAATGATGGGCATTGCTCCACAAGGGGTCCACTCCCTCCTCAAACCTAGAGTGAACAATTGTAACACCAGGAGTTCAAAACCCCTAATCCTGCAAATCCCCTACTGTCGCACAACCCAAGGCCAAAGGTCCTTTGCTTATAGGGCCCCTAGCTGGGTAAACAGTCTCACAACTGACATCTCTAACTCTCCATCACTGGGCACTTTCAAGACTAAGCTCTGCCTCTCATTAGCAGGCTCAAGAACCTGTGAATGCCCTGCTTAATGCAATATTCTCCACGCTTCTGCCCATAGCCTCTACTGTCTGCTATGGACAACCTACGTAGCACTTCATTCCTACCATGCCCAACATTTGCTCTTACCCCCACTCTGTCATGACAAAAGCCCCTTGGCTGCATTTTCTTGTCCAACCCCCCCTTTCCTAGCTCCTCCTCACACTAACATTTTCTTTGTTACCTACATCTTCCCATTGTGTTTCCTGTAAAGTCCTTGTAATAACATGTTACGACGATTATGTTACCGATTGTTTTATAATGTATGTAACCAGTATGACCTGTATGCCTGTACTTACTGATGTGGAACCTTTGTAAAAGAGCTTTGGCTCAAAGGTATTTGTAATCCTAGAATCAAATAAACAATAAACAAACTTTAATTGCATTGGTTGAATATAGCAACTCTGTGGATACCGCAAAAGTATCAGAAGCATTGTGGCAGAGGGGTCCCCAGTAGCATGGAAGGTGGTAACCAAGGACAGTGTGACTCCTCCAGAGCCAGAACATCTACCCATGCCTGAGAGATCTGAAGAGAAATTTTCCAAAGTGTTACTGGCTGAAGGGAAGGGGTTGAAATGCTTCAGATGCTACTGGGCTCTGTCTGGAGTGCCCCTCCTTGGAATGAAAGAACTAAGCTCATTCATGCCCCTTCCTCCTTGGATTCATACAAAAGGTTAAAAATGTTTTAAGGAGTGACACCTACTCTAGCCAGAAAGGATGACTGGGAGACATGGGTGGATTATACTGCTCCCTTAGTGCAAGAATGGCAATGTTCAGAAGCAGAAATAAGGAAAAGGTTAAGAGAAAGCCTTTGAGGTATGGCTCTGGATACTATTCACTCTGTGCAAGCTGATTACCTGGAGGCATCCATGCAAGCCTATTTGGCCACATGGGAAAATGTATTTTGGATCCCTAAATCTGGTGAGGACCTTCTGTGGATGTTTCATACAACCCAACAATGTCAGGGAGACCCCTTGTCTGTGTATTTACCTCAGCTTGAGAAAGCCCTATAGAAATGCCTTAGGAAAGGAAGTGTAGCCTCAGCTGAACTGAATTGGATCAGGTTGGATCAGATACTTAAGTCTGCCACATATTCTAATTTATTGTTTCTCAAGTTGTGGCTACCAGACCAAAAGGATTTGCCTCCCTCCTATAGCTTGTTAATGGAGGAAGTACAGGAGGCCAAACAAAGAAGGGCACAATGGGAGCCCCCTAATGCATCTGCAGCCATTACACTAGTTACTGATAGTGTGCAGTCAGTTGAAACTAAAGGGTTTAAGGCAGTGCCAAGGGAGCACCAAGAGAAAGTTGTGGTCAGCCAGAACCCTTCTGCGATGGGTGTAGGGGCACATGCTCAAGCTTCTCCCTCAGATGATGAGATCAGAGTCCTTAGAACCCAAATGGATGAACTGTTAAAGATGGTAGCTGACCTAAAGGGCTGTCACCCACAAGCCAAGCCTGAGATGGGAGAGAGGGGCCCCAGAGCAGCAGTATATAATCACAAGCGCTCCCTTTCAGGCTCCAAGTGAATACACAAGTAAACCAAACAAGTCAGGCTGGAGACCACCACTTGATGCACCTTCTAGCCCCAGATAAAACCAAGAGGGCATATTCTACTGCTATTCTGGTGAAGATGGTCATATCAAGAAAGGGTGCCAGTCTCCTGAAGATTTAAGAAAAGTGACCGCTAAGCTACTAAATCAAGTTTGACAAAACAATGCAATGTTTTCTACAAAGCCCTCCTGCAAGCCTTCTGTTGCAAAGTCATCTGTTAAAGTTCCTGCAAATACTTCCCTGCACTGGGCACAGTTGGTAGGCTCCTCCATGGAGACTACTGTGCATATAGAAGGGATGCCTGCCCAAGCCATATTAGACAGTGATTCTCAGGTAACCATCATTTTCAAGGACTGGTATGATTAGTATTTATCTCACTGTCCTTTGCAGCTCCTTGATGGTCTGCATGTGTGGGGACTGAGTGATACGTATTATTCTTATCTTGGCTATCTTAAAGTGTGACTTTCATTTCCCTCCTCTGTAGCTGGTGCAGGAGACCTGGTGGAGACTCTTGCTCTGGTATGTCTGGAATTTGGGGTCCATGATGGAATACCCATGTTGATCATCACCAATGCCCCCATGTTTGACTGCCTAGCACAGTTGTGCTAAGAAAGACTGAATAAGAAGACTGTCTGAGTGTTGCACATTCACACTATGGTGAGTAAACCATATGAACTACAAATACAGCCTGAAGAGGAGGATAAAGATGAACCCATGGGAATTGTATGAAGAAAGGACCCTGCTACTATTGTGCTCCCTCCAAATGCAGAATGTAGCATCAGTAGGGAGATCCGCTTGAAGAAGAATGTAACTAAAATACTAATGCTACATGTTCCTGATGAAGCCAAGCTGCCTGAGAGGTTGTTAGTCAAGCCTGGCATGTTCCCTTTACAAGCCCATGAGTGGTTGTCCAGGTGCAGAATGTTACTGACAGAGATATTGAAGATATTGAAGTCCATAGGGGATACACTCTGGCAAATGTCTATTGTGCTGATACTGTGCAGCCTTCTAGGAAGAAGAAAGGAGAAGATGGTGAAGTATCTGTAGATATGTTTGATACTGGGGAGTCCCCAATTCCTGATGAATGGAGAGCCCAAATTAGCCAGTAACTAACTCAGAGAACCAAGGTCTTCTTCTGAAAAGAGTGAGATGTAGGATGTACTGGAGGTGCTGAGCATCACATCTGACTACACGATGAAGGGCCGTTCTGAGAGAGGTCCAGAAGACTAGCACCTGCTGACATAGACAATGTGAGGCATCACCTGCTAGAAATGCTAGCTGCTGGAATAATACAAGTGTCTTGAAGTCCTTATACTTCTCCAATTGTAGTGGTAAGGAAGAAAAATGGAGCAGTAAGAATGAGTGTAGACTACAGAACCTGAAATAAAAGAGCCATTCTAGACCAGTACACTATGCCTCACCTACAAGATGCATTGGGCTACTTGAATGGGAGCAAGTGGTTCTCTGTCTTAGACTTGGGAAGTGGATATTATCAAATTCCATTGGCTCCTGAAGGTAGAGAGAAAAATGCTTTTATTTGCCCACTTGGATTTTACAGAATTTCTTAGAATGCCACAAGGGATAGCAGGAGCCCCCTCAACATTCCAAAGACTTATGGAACAAGCAATTGGAGACATGCATCTCCTAGAATGCCTTGTATACCTTGAGGATGTGATTGTTTTTGGCAAAGCACTAGAGGAGCATGAGGCTTGCATCTTTAAGTGTTTGACTGACTAGAGAAATTGATCTTCAAGCTTTCAATAGACAAATGACAATTCTTCCGAAGTTCAGTAAAGTACATGGGCCATATCATGTCTTCACAGATCATCCAGACTGACTCTAGCAAAGTAGAAGCCTTGACTGACTGGCCCAAGCCCACCAATCTTAAAGAATTACAGAGATTCCTGGGGTTTTTGGGCTATTATTGTAGATTTGTTAAAAACTATACTAAAGTGGTGCACATAGAAACATAGACTTTGCTGGCAAATAAGGACTGCTTGGCCCACCTAGTCTGCCTATTTCCCTAACTATTGGATAAGCTGCAGATCCTAGTTAACCAATAGCCTACTTCTTCCTACCCCCCCAACCAGAATTGCCTTATGTCTGTACCATGCATTCTTAAATTCCCCCACTGTTGTTGACTCCACGACCTCCTCAGGAAGGCTTTTCCATGTGCCCACCACCCTCTTTGTGAAAAAAATACTTTCTCACATTGCTCCTGAGCTGTTCCCCCTCTAGCTTCAAATTGTGCCCCTTTGTTCTTGAACATTTCATTTTCTGAAAGATGCTACCCTCTTGGACATTGTTGATTGCCTTGAGATACTTAAAAGTTTTCATCATGTCCCCCCTCTCCCTCCTTTCCTCAAGGGTATACATATTAAGCTCCTTTAGTCTCTCTCTTTGTATGGTTTCTGCTGCAGACCCTGCACCATTTTAGTTGCCCTCCTCTGGACTGCCTCCATCCTGTCTATGCCCTTGTGGAGATGGGGTCTCCAGAACTTGCATGCAGTACTCCAGATGGGGTCTCACCAACTGTCTGTACAGAGGGATAACAACTTCCTGTTTTCTACTGGTGATGCCTCTCCCTATACAGCCTAGTATCTCCCCAGCCCTCCTTACTGCCTTCTCACATTGCTTGCTTACATTTAGGTCATCTGAAATGACTACCCCTAGGTCCCTTTCCATTTTTGTTCTTGTTAATAACCCCCCCATTGTGTACTCTTCCCCTGGGTTTTTGTTTCCCAGGTGCATTACTTTGCACTTCTTTGCATTGAATCTAAGCTGCCATACTTCTGACCATTCCTCCAACCTTGCCAGGTCCCTTCTCATCCCCCCCCCCCCCCGTGTATCAACCCTGTTGCAGATCTTTTTGTCATCTGCAAAGAGGCATACTTTTCCTTTCAGTCCTTCTGCAATGTCACTTAGAAATACATTAAAAATGACTGGACCCAGTATTGAACCCTGTGGTACCCACTATTAACCCACCTTTCTTCTGAATGGACTCCGTTTTCTGTTACCTTCTGTGTCCTGTTGTCCAGCCAATTTTTTACCCAGGCTGCCACACTGGGACCCACTCCCAGGCTGGCTAACTTGTATATTAATCTTTTGTGTGGGACTGTGTCAAATGCCTTGCTAAAGTCTAAGTGTGCCATGTCCACAGCCCCTCCCTGGTCTAATACTTTGGTCACCCAGTCAAAGAAATCAATTAGATTCATCTGACATAACCTTCCCACTGTGAATCCATGCTGCCCTGGGTCCTGTGCCCTGCTGGCCTCTAGGTACTGAACAATTCTTTCTTTCAGAAGTGATACCATCATTTTCCTACCACTGAGGTCAAGTTAACAGATCTGTAGTTTCCTGTCTGTGCTTTGCACCCACTTTTGTGAAGGGGAATCACATTTGCCCTCCTCCATTCCTTAGGTACCACACTATCCTCCCATGATTTGTTAAAAAGGGCAGTCAGTGGTGTCACTAGTTCTCCCCTCAGTTCTTTTAGAATTCTGGGATGAATCCCATCAGGCCTCATTGCTTTGTCTGCCTTCAGTTTTAGGAGTTCTTTTAGATTCCTTTCTTCTGTGAAAGGACTGGTATCGACTCCCCTATCCAGAGTGCTTCTATTGATTGGATTTGGTACCTCCCCTGCCTCCTCTTTTGTGAATACTGAGCAGAAGTATTCATTCATCATCCCTGCTTTTTAACTGTCACTCTCTGACCACCCACCATCCCCTTTATTAAGCCTCACTATTCCTTCCTTGGTCTTTCTTCACTACATAATGTACCTATAAAAGGTTTTATCCTCCTTCCTAACTGAGTTAGCTATCTTTTCCTCAGTTTGGACCTTTGCTATTCTGACTGCCTTCACCACTTCCTTCTGCTTTAACTGGTACAGTTCTCTGTCCTGCTCCTTCTGTGTTTTCTTATACTTCCTGAATGCTATCTTTCTCTCCATAACCTTCCCAGCTACCTCTTTTGAGAACCAAAGTGTTTTTTTCTTTCATTTTGATTTGTTTATTTGCTTCACATTACAGTTTGCTACCTCTGTGATGGTAGTTCTGATATTTCCCCATTGTTCCTCCACTCCTCCTTCTGGCCTGTTTGCTAGAGCTTTTCTGAGGCACTCTCCAATTTTGACAAAGTCAGCCCTCCTAAAGTCCAGTACCCTCATTTTGTATGGCTTGACTCTGCAGCTGAGTTTATTGTGAACCACACTGTTTGATGGTCACTTGTTCCCAGATGGCTACCCACTTCCAGATCATCCTCTCTCTGTCCCCGTTTGAGAGCACCAGATCTAAGATTGCTCCTTCCCGAGTAGGTTCCAACACTAGCTGTCTGAGGCATGCCACCTGTTGGGCATTGAGAATGACCATGCTCTTTGATGTGGCTTCAGCAAAGGTGCTCCAGTTAACATCTGGCGTATTCAGTTCCCCCATCAACAATATCTTCCCTTTTTCTGCCATCCTAAGGATGCCTTCTATCATTTCCTTGTCCATTTCTTCCCCCGATACAGGGGTCTGTATACAATCCCTATGCAGATTGTGGTGCCATTTCCAGTCTCCAGGATGATTCACAGTGTCTCCTCTCCTCCCTGTTTACCCTTTAGTCCCATTGCTTTGTTCCCTTCCCTTACATAGAGAGCTACTCCTCCTCCTCCTCTTCTACCCTCCCTGTCCCTCCTGAAGATTGTGTACTCTGGTATGTTGACATCCCAGTCATGGTTCTCTGTGTTCCATGCACCCTCTTCTGAATCTGACACAAGGGTTTCCACCCACACACAAGAAGTTTAAATGATGCACTGACAGTGATCTGCTAAAACCTATTTTAAATCTCATGAACCCTTTGGCAATTGGTGGATTGCTGAATATGATGCTGCTTTTGAAGATATTATTTATTGGCTGACCCATGCACCTGTCTTGGCATATGCTGATCCATCCAAACTGTAAATACTTCACACAGATGCCAGCATAAGTGGCCTAGGGGCTGTGCTCTATCAAAAATACCTGGAGGGGATGCACCCTGTTGCTTTTGCCAGCAGTAGTTTAAATAGTTCGGGGAAGAAATACCTGGTACACAAACTTGAATTCTTAGCACTTAAGTGCACCATAGTGAAGCAATCTCATGAATATTTGTATGAAGCAAAGATCCTTGTTAAAACTGATAACTCACTGAAGTATGTGCAAACTTCAGCTAAGTTAGATGCCACAGGGCACAGATGGTTGTCAGCTTTGTCTAAATACGATTATGAAGGAGAATACTGCCTTGGTTTAAACCATATTGATGCAGATGCCCTCTCATGGTGATAAGTTTCTGTATCACAGAAACACCAGAAGTGGGTACGTATTCCTGAACAAACAGTGAAAGCTTGGTGCCAAAAGTTTGATGAAGATGACTCCTCACCATCGGAGAATGCTGATCACTTGGTGGACTGACTCAGACCACCTGATGCCTGTGTGCCAACAGCTTATTGCAATCTGACCACCTTAGATCTGAGTTCTTTTCCTCAACTGACCAAAGCAGAATTACAGAGAGAACAAAGTTTTGACCCACTACTAAGAGAAGTGATTGTTGTTTTAAAGAAATGATGTTTCTGCTAGCTTACTACATAGAGAATGGTCTAAACTCAAGTTGCATGAACATTTGCTGTACAGAGAAATAACTGATAGCCTGGGAGGGCCTGTCAAACAAGAACTAGTATTGTCAGTTAAGTTTAAAACAGTTGTACTTAATGCTCTGCACAATGATATGGGCGTTTGGGGAGTGAGGGAACCCTAGATTTGGTCCGATCATGGTTCTGTTGTCCCAGGATGGTGAAATATGTGGAACAATATTGTAATACTTGCAGCCAGTGCATACAGAGAAAGGCACAACCACAAAGAGCTGTCCTTTTGGTTAATATTGTAACAAGAGTTACAATGAAATTTGTTTACATAGACTTCCTTAGCCTTGAACTAGACTCTAAGAATATCTCAAACATCTTAGTGGTTACTGATGACTTTACCCACTATGCTCAAGCCTACCTGACAAAGGACCAGAAGTCATTGACTATTGCTAAGGTGCTAGTGGAAAAGTTCTTTGTGCATTATGGTGCACCAAAACAAACTAATTATGACCAAGGTCATGATTTCAAAAGCAGGCTAATCAAAGAAATGTTGTCTGTTTGGGGCATCAGAAAATCCAGAACTACCCTATATAATCTGCAAGGTGATCGCCAACCAGAGAGGTGTAATCATACTTTGCTGGGTATGCTGGGCACACTTGATCCAAAAGACAAACGTAAGTGGAGCCAACAAGTCAGCACCTTGGTTTATGCTTCCAATTGTACAAAAAATTATGTTACTAGATTTCCCCCTATAGTCTAATGTTTGGGAGAGAAGGCTGCCTGCCTGTTGATGTGTGTTTCAGTGCCTCACCTGATGGCACCAAATACGAAAACTACCTGCAATATGTACAAATGTTAAAAGAACAGTTAAATCAAGCTTACCAATTAGCAACAACTATGGCTGCCACAAGAAATCAAGCCAATAAAACCTGTCATGATAAACAAGTGAAAGTTCAAGAGCTAAAGCCTGGAGACTGTGTGCTGCTCCATAACCTTGGATTTCAAAGCAAGCATAAAATAAGTGACTGATGGGGCCATACCACTTATGTTGTAATAGCCAAGCTTGATGGACTACCAGAGTATAAAGTAAGACAAGAAGGAGACACTTGTGCCATAAAGACTTTTCACAGAAATCACTTACTACCAATTGGTCAGACACAGTACAAGTCATATTAAACTGTTCCATCAGGTCACTGGTGTAGCATTTTTTCATGTGATGCTGCTGCTGCAGTGGCAACTCGAACTGTTGAAGCTTTTGACTATTTTCCAACCATCCTTCACTGCCTATTCAACTCACTTGTAACTGTTTAGTGAAATGGCAGTAATTGCATTTTCATGGCATTGTTTATAAATATCACAGCATTCCTTAAGAGCATTGTTTGTAAATATCAGAGCATTCCTTAAGAGCATGAACACTATAGCTAGTCCTAGTGCTACTGACTCTGAAAGCGATGATAAAGAGTTTTGTGCTGCTTATTATCCAACTCCTAAACTTGCAAGACTGTTCCAGGGGTTCCCTCATCTTCTCGTTGCAAAACTCCTGCAAATCAAGTGTCTACTAATGATTCTAGCCTGTCTGTTATTTCTGAACTGCCAAACATGATGCACTCAGCATAAGCTCTGGAAAAAGTGAACTCCCTTGCAATATTGAACCAAATGAACCAAGTGATGACGTTGTTCTAGATGGACTGAGTAATTTGTTTAAGTCAATTGAAAGTCTTGCTGACCCCAAAAAATGGGAAATGTGTACTTGATGATTCAGAATTTGTCGATATACCCTTTAATGATGAGGATGAGCCTAAAGAGCCCACAGGAGATGGTGAAAATCCAGAGAGTGCAGTGGTGCACACTCCTACAGAAGCTGTTTCACTGCTGGACAGTGAACTGAAACTGATCACCCTGAATGCTGAAGAAGAAGTGCAAGTGCCAATGCCAGACGTGCCATATTGCTCTGAAAGAACTATAAAACCCTTGCTGAAGCTCATGTATGAAACTCCAGTCAAACCTGTTACTATGTCTATGAATGTTGTGCACAAAGGAGTGTATATCATACCTAATTTATTACTAAGACTTGTTTTCATTGCCTCAAATAAAAGAAAAACCTCTACCCAGTATAAAAGGGGCTGTACTGGTAGTAAAAGGGGGATAAAATGAAAAATGTTGGTGACCTGTATTAACTAACCTTAAGTCAGGTGTGACTATGAAATGCTTTCCTTATATTGTGTAGTATCTTGAAATGGTGTCATAACAATGCCATTGAACCATGTTTTGAATTATGGAAGATCTTCCCAAGTAACAGTGGATTTAGCATACATGCTTTCTGTTCTGACTGTCAGTGTGTAGATAGTTCTTCAAGGCCTAGCCAGACTTTGTACATAGTAAAATATTATTGTCTGTGACCACCAGTTTTATTATGGACTTGGCGAGGATGCCAAGTTTTCTTAGGTGGGGGAAGAGTGTAACACCCCCAACCCCCAAAGTGTTGGAGCTTAACTTATCTCCCTGGGCTCATCTTTTGCCCACTGTCTGGCCACGTTCCAGCCCTGAGTTCTGCATTTGAACCTGGGCTATTATCCAGTGATGTGAGAGTAAATCCATGTAAAGTAATGTTGTATCCGTAGTTCCTACATGAATGTATGAGATGGTGCCATTGTGTTGTAGTGATAGTATAATATGTTGATTATTGTTACTCCATTTTGTATGCTATTTCATGTAATGTATGTCATTTTATACTCCATTTTGTATTGTGTGACTCCATTTTACATGCTGCTTCATTTACAAGATGTTGTGAGAATCTCTGGCATTGTTTGGCTCATGATGTTCTGGACACCTGGCCAGTGCTTAGGGCATGATGATCTAACGAATGCCAACTATTTATTATGAGAATAAGTGGTGTTTGTCATGCTGAACTCGTGATGTTCTGGGCACCTGGCCAGTGCTTAGGACATGATGGTTTAGCATTTCTAAATACCAGATAAAACATATAAAATGTAGCTTTCTCAATGCCTGGTTAGAAGCCTCTCCTGCAGGGTGGACGCATCACTGTGAGGCCAGTTCCCAGTTCGAGAGACTCCTAGCCAGGCTGACAAGGGGGCTTCCCAGCCATTGGAAGAGGGCTTGGATGATGCTTTATTGAATCAGTGATGTATAACCTTTTGTATTATATTTTGTTATAATAAAGCTTTGGCTTGCTGTACTTATTGTATTGTTATTGTGTGTATGTGAGTGTGAGTGAGTAAATAGCTGCCTGGTTTGAGTTGGCAGAACATGTGTATAGCTCTAAGAAGCTCAGTCCCTGTATATAGTGTGCATAGACTGTGCTGGGTCCAAGTATCTGGAGCTCATGATCAGCTATGAAAATTTCTTTCAGACTCCACTCATGCACTGGATAATAGTGCGCAGAGAGCCCTATTGAATGCTGAAACTGTTTAAATTTAAAACCAAACTGATTGTTTATCAAAATGAACTTTAAAGCTGGACTATTTACTTTCTGCCATCTGGCAGCCATGTTGTTACTTTGACCTTTGCTTTTAGCCAATCAGAACTCAAAGGGTCCTAAAGGGGTCCTTCAGCATTTGGCTACTGGGAGAAATAGAGAACTGTGTGTCTGGCACCCTTTATTGGCCAGTCAGACTGCCAGAACTGTGATTGCCAGACTCATCTCTCAATCGGATTACTGGACTGGATGTTCTTCAGTTAAGAAGGGACAGTTGAACCCACCAGTTCTGAAGAAGCCTCCACAGAGTGTGGAGGCTCTGACTGTATGCTCTGAGAGAAAGTTTGGAAGCCTATCTGGGTTTCCACAGCCAGATAGCCCAGAAGTGGTCTGCTTGAACTCCAATATCTGCAGTAGCTACTGAAACTACTGAGAATGAAAAGCCAAAAAATGTGCACAAGGTATGGGGTGCTGTAAGGCACTCAATAAATTTCAAAACCAGAAAAAGGCCCAGCACTCACCACCTCAAAAACAGAGGCAGACACCACTATTGTCACATAAAAGCAGCATTATTAAAAATACACTTTTGTGCCCACCTGATGCATTTCGGACAGGGTCCTTTATCAAAGGCTTTGATAAAGGACCCTGTCCAAAATGTGTCAGGTGGGCACACAAGTGTCTCTTTTTTTTTTAAATTTAATAAACTTAATTGAATATATGAAATTCTACAGACATAGACATGCATACATGACAAGAAGATTGTCAGAATTCCACTACACATGTGTCTCTAATAAAGCTGCTTTTATGTGACAATAGTGGTGTCTGCTACTGATTTTGAGGTGTTGAGTGCTGGGTCTTTTTCTGGTTTTCAAACTATTGATAAAAGAGAAAAGCTTTGCTTTTAAGCCAAATTCTACTGGTTTGCCTAAATTGTGTCAGAGACAGTTTGGTACAGCCGGAGCCAAAGGTACATCCTGCATCCAGCTGCCAAAGTGGAGATTGGGAACCCAGCCTGCCCAAGTGGTTCCTCCAACCACAGAACTGTTTTGTTCAGAGCAACACCTGTCAAAAAGGTACTGCCTATGCAAAGTGTACAGAGCGAGTTTGCCAAAGTCTGTTTATGCAGAGGCTGTATCCAGCTTGCTGTTTTACAAAATCAGCGACTGTATCCTGAATTAAAGCTTTATCTGCATCCAGACCAGCATGGGGAGTCAGCTACCATTGCAACAGCTAGCGCTGGTTTGTGGTCACCTCAGGGGTTATGCCTAGATGTGGGAGTGAGTGGTGCCAGCCCTGGTACTTTCTGCTGGTCCTGTCTCCAGAAGCCAAAAGTCTGAGACCTCAGCTAGGGACTCCAGAGGTTTGAGGCTGCACTAAGGAACCATCCATCTCCACTGCCAATCAGAGCCTAGAAAGCTGCAGAGTCACGAGTAATTTCAGGACTTCCCTGTAACAAATGTCCCTTTATTTCAAGTGTTGCTAGAGTGTTCTGCAGGCCATCAGGCCTGGGATTACAAATGCCAGTTTGTTCAAGAGTCAAGCTATTTGTTTTCTAATAATAAATCATTCTTCATAGTTACAGAAATAAATCAAATTGTTTGTTTAAGTGCACCAATGCCAGCCAACTAGCTGCAACTGGCCAGGCCTGCAATGGTTCTAGCCTGGGTACACAGTGAAGGACTGTCCATGTGGACTATTGATTGTTGTTTAAATGCTTAGTCAAACCGACAGAAACTCAAATACCTAGCTTTTAATTTGCACCCCTTACCCCCATTGTTTATTCCCCCTAGTAAATGAGGTTTGTTATTAATGTTAACACTGTCCATGAGCATATTATTACTGAGTGCCAGTTTGCTGTGTCTAGATATAAGGTGCATATTTGCTGCTAATAACTATTCCTTTCAGGTACACAGGGTGCATAACAGAAGTCAGAACTCTGCTGGTAAATGTAGTCACTGTGAGTACATTATTTGTAGTCACTGTGAGCATATTATTAGCTATCACCAATAATTGTACTACTGAATGCAAGGTAAATTGTTATATGGTAATCGAAGTGTGGGACCACTAGTTGGCACAGTAGTTAGGTACAGCATTCCAGAGGGTTGTGCTAGCTTGTCATCAGACCCACTTAAAATCTACTCTGGGTGGAAGAACTGCACAAATAGTTTTAGTACTGGTAACGAGCCCCTTTTATCACCAAAACCAGAACCCTGGCCCCTCAACCTGTATTGTGGGCAGCAGGCAGGGGTAGTAGCCCATTGACACACAGCACACGGGTTACATAGACTAAGGCTGAGCATGTGATAGTGTGCCCGAAGAAACACTGCGCCAGTAGTCCATAGAAGTCCACTGGTTCCACTCCCACTCCAGGAAGCCTTTCCAGGCCATCCAGTGCACATAACACCATCCTGAACAGTCCAGAAGCCCACTGTTTTCCTCCGCCTCCTTCAGGTGTGGTCAGTTCCACTTCCCCATGAAAAAAAGACAGAAAGGACCCATCCATAAATGCAAAACCAAGCACCCCTGTCAATCTCAAATAAACACAACTACCTGTGCATGGGCATTGTTAATTGCTGGACCTGGAACCACTATATGAGGCTCACCGTATATCACTCAATAGCACCACACAGCCTAGTGATACTCATTCATCTACTACATATGAGGAAGGTGACATTCAGTCTGGTTCTGGTACAGACAGTACTGTAATCCTGTCAGCTCAGGGAGAAGTACAGTCGTTCAATGGAGAAGGGTAAGGTATTCTGATATCACAGGTGATACAAAATGAAAAGAGTAGCACAAAAGCAGCTTTTAAGCACAGGAGGAAGAGGGGCATGTGGAAGCACAAGAGAGGATGAAGGAGCTTCAGATTTTGATGTCAGTTACACCACCAGGTCTTAGTGATGAGTGTGACAGTATGGATTGGAGGTCATTGCTGTAAGAGACAGCAGCATTTAAAAAGGTAGTGAAAAAGAAAAAAACAAGAAAAATTCTCATCCAGAGACATCTAAATCCCCAACCCTCTGCATCAGTCACATAATGTTCTGAGACACTAAGGCCCCGTACACTTTGTGGATCTTAAAATGGTTTAAGGGCTTGAAACTTTTTAAATCCACCTAGCACTGTTTGTATCCAGACTAAAAACTCCTTAAAATGTTTTAACAAAAACATTTTTAAATCCTGCTAGGTATCTAGTCTTAAAACCGTGTTTAAAAATATTTTAGAGCTAGCATGGTTTCACTCAGTGGCGGAGCTGGGGAGGGGGCTGGGGCCTCGGTCGCCCCTCCTGCCTGCCCTAGTGTGAGTAGTGGTGCCCCACCACCATCTTTATTCACTGTGCAGTGCCCATTGTGGAGCCCATGATTGACTGAATGGCCCCCCCCAGGCTCCCAAACACTCCCAAACCTGGATCTGCCACTGGTTTCACTCATGTGTCTGGACAAGAGTAAAGATGCTTTAAGTTGTAACAACGTAACTAAAATGGTTCTGGCAGCAGTATGGACAGAAACGCACAGTTCTGTGTTCTGCAATTAATAGGAAATAACATAGAAACATAGACTTTGACAGCAGATAAGGACCACTTGGCCCACCCAGTCTGCCCATTTCCCTACCTACTGGATAAGCTGCAGATTCTAGTTAACCAACAGCCTATTTCCTGCCACCCCCCACTATAATTGCCTTATGTCTGTCCCATGCATGTTTGAATTCCTCCACTGTTTTAGACCCCACAACCTCTCCAGGAATGCGGTTCCATGCGTCCACCACTCTCTCTCCGTGAAAAAGAATTTCCTCACATTACCCCTGAGCCGTCCCCCCTCTAACTTTAAATTGTGCCCCCTTGTTCTTACACATCTCTTTTTCTGAAAGATGCTACCCTCCTAGACTTTGTTGATTCCCTTGAGGTACTTAAAAGTTTCTATCATGTCCCCCCTGTCCCTCATTTCATCAAGGGTATACATATTAAGGTCTCTCAGTCTCTCTTCATATGGTTTCTGATGTAGACCCTGCACCATTTTAGTTGCCCTCCTCTGGACTGCTTCCATCCTGTCTATGTCCTTGCGTAGATGAGGTCTCCAAACCTGCACGCAGTACTCCAGATGGGGTCTCACCAATTGTCTGTATAGAGGGATAACCACTTCCCTTTTTCTACTTGTGATGCCCCTCCCTATGCATCCCAGTATCCCCCTGGCTTTCCCTACTGACTTCTCACATTGCATACGCACCTTTAGGTCATCTGATATGACTACACCCAGATCCCTTTCCATTATTGTTGTTGTTAGTACCTCCCCTGCTATTGTGTACTCTTCTCCTGGATTTTTATTTCCCCAGGTGCATTACTTTGCACTTCTTTGCATTGAATCTAAGTTGCCATATGTCTGACCATTCCTCCAACCTTGCAAGTCCTTCTCATCCTTTCTACCCCCCTTGTGTATCAACTCTGTAACAGATCTTTGTGTCATCCACAAAGAGGCATACCTTTCCTTCAGACCCTCTGCAATGTCACCTATAAAGCGTTAAAGAGGACTGGACCCAGTACTGAGCCCTGAGGTACTCCACTAAGTAACCCCTTTCTTCAGAATGTGTTCCATTCACTATTACCTCTGTGTCCTGTTGTGCAGCCAGTTTCTACTCCAGGCTACCACCCTGGGACCCACTCCCAGGCTGGCTAACTTGATTATTAATCTTGTGTGTGAGATCTGTTCAAATGCCTTGCTAAAGTCTAGGTAGGCCATATCCACAGCCCTCCCTCTGGTCTATTACTTTGGTCACCCAGTCAAAGAAATCGATTAGATTTGTCTGACATGACCTTCCTGCTGTGAATCCATGCTGCTTTGGGTCCAGTGCCCCGCTGGCCTCTAGGTACTCAACAATTCTTTCTTTCAGAAGTGATTCCATCATTTTCCCTACCACTGAGGTCAAACCAACAGGTCTGTAGTTTCCTGCTTCTGCCTTGCTCCCACTTTTGTGAAGGGGAATCACATCTGCCCTCCTCCAGTCCTCAGGTACCACCCCATCTTCCCATGATTTGTTAAAAAGTGTGGTTAGTGGTGTCACTAGGTCCTCCCTTAGCTCTTTTAGGATTCTAGGGTGAATCCCATCAGGCCCCATTGCTTTGTCCACCTTGAGTTTTATAAGTTCTTTCAGTACTCTTTCTTCTTTAAATGGACTGGTATCAACCCCACTATCCAGAGTGCTTCTACTGTTTGGTTTAGGTAACTCCTCCTCTTCTTCTTTTGTGAATACTGAGCAAAAGTATTCATTCATTATCTCTGCCTTTTCACTGTCTCCCTCTGCCCACCTCCCCTCTCCTTTATTAATCTTCCCTATCCCTCCCTTAACCTTTCTATGTTCCCTAATGTACCTATAAAAGGTTTTATCCCCCTTCTTAACTGAGTTGGCTATCCTTTCCTCGGTTTGGGCCTTTGCTTTTCTGACTGCCTTCCCCACTTCTTTCTGCTTTAATTGATACAGTTCCCTGTCATGCTCTGTCTGTGATTCCTTATACTTTTTGAATGCAGCCTTTTTCTCCTTAACCTTCCCTGACACTTCTTTTGAGAGCCATAGTGGTTTTTTTATTCCGCTTTGTTTTCTTTATTTGTTTCACACAAAGGCTTGTTGCCTCCATGATGGCAGTTTTGATTTTTCTCAATTGTTCTTCCACCCCTCCTTTCTGGCCATTTGCTAATGCATTCCTCAGGTATTCACCCATTATGCCAAAGTCAGCCCTTCTAAGGTCCAGTATCCTTGTATTTGTATGGCTTGTCTCCATGGTTGTGTTTATTGTGAAGCACACTGTGCAGTGGTCGCTTGTTCCCAGGTGTCTACTGACTTCTAAGTTTGTGATCCTCTCTCCATTTGAGAGTACCAGGTCTAATATTGCTCCCTCCCGAGTGGGTTCCACCATTAGCTGTCTAAGGCATGCTCCCTATAGGGCATCGAGAATGACCCTGCTCTTGGATGTGGCTGCAGTCCATGTTGCCCAGTTAACATCTGGCATATTCAGGTCCCCCATCAACAGTATCTCCCCTTTTTCAGCCATTTTTAGAATGCCCTCTATCATTTTCTTGTCCATTTCCTCCCCTTGAGACGGGGGTCTGTATACAACCCCTTGGATTGTGATGCCATTCCCTGATTCCAATGTGACCCAGAGTTCCTCTTGTCCTCCCCCTTTACCTTTTAGTTCTGTTACTTTGATCCCTTCCCTTATGTAGAGAGCTACTCCACCTCCTCCTTTACCCTCCCTGTCCCTTCTGTAGACTGTGTACCCTGGTATGTTGACATCCCAGTCATGGTTCTCCATGTACCATGTTTCTGTGACTGCCACAATATCCAAGTGTTCCACTTCCATCAGGGCTACTAGCTCTGGAAGCTCGTTTCTGGTTATAGAGAGAACAGGTTTAACACCAGCAGTGTGGACACATTAAACCTTTATCAAGAATGGTTGCCACACAGTGTGGACTCATTGAACCAGTTTCACTAAACTGGTTTTGCAAACAGTTTTCAAAGACAGTTATATTGTGTGGACAGGGCCTTATTTAGGATAACTGGGAGTTTTTGGATAATGCCTACTAGCAATGCTTGGACATTTTTGAGGAAGACTTGAATATGTCACATGAGTACATGATGCAGGCTTATCTAGCAAAGCCAATGTCTAGCAGAAATACTGATTCAGTCCAGTTCTGGGAAGACAAACAAGTAATTTGGCCTGCACTGAATGAAGTGGCTTCATATTTTCTTGGAAGCTCTCCAACATGTGTTGCTTCAGAAAGTTGTTTAGTACAACTGGGGATATTGCATCGCAACATCACTCAAGGCTAGATCCAGGGAATTATGACTTCTTAGGCTTTCTCAAACTCAAGCCACCATGGACTAGGCATTTGATTATTTATATGTCCAACAGGTGATATCACTATGTTTATTCCCACATCTCCTGGTCAAAAGTCTCCCCAAAAGCAAATGGCTTTGGCACCACTAACACAGTCCAGCTTACCACTGCCAGCAGCAGCAGCACCAGCAGCTCAAGGATTCCTCTGACACACATCACAAGTCCTCAAGATGATACTATGACTATGACAGTGTCCTCACTAACTAGTTTGTCATGATGTGTGTCATGATAGTGTCATCAACAAATAGCTTGTCATGATGTGTGTGATCAAGTTGCATCATCAGTAAGATTGCACCATAAATTTGATGAGTGCATACTTCACAGCTCCTCACTAGTTTGTTTACTACTACTTTACTTTTCCATTTTCCTTCTCCTCCAATATTAGGGGATTGTTGAATCCTAACTCCCTCTACCCATATGAACTACATTGAACTGAATGCAAAAGCACAATCCAGATCTGAATCTTGAAGGGCCCTACATGAACCAAGTTAAGTGTCATTTTGCTAATGCACCCCAAAATGTGTTTTGGGGTTGACCCCTAAAACATGTTTTGAGGCACATTAACAAAATCACAGTCATGTGTGCATGAGGTGATGTGGCAATAAGGCCACCTTGAAAATATGGGGTCAATCATACCCCAAACAGCCAAGTTACAGTCAAAAGTAAAAAAAAGCAAAAAGTGAGAGAACAATTTTCTTGGTTTCTGTTACTCTTAAACGTCATGTTACACCAGAAAAAAGTCTTGTAAATTGAACTTTGAGAAACACTTTCTGCACATGCTTAACAATAATATTTTAAAATAAAATAATTTACAAACTAAACCACTACATTTCAGGTTTAAGCTGTCAGCCATTTTTAGCTACAATTGAACAACAAAAAGGTTTTAATTGGACAATTTTTATTTATTTTCAACCTTCCAGAACATTTGCACTACTGAAGCAATCATTACCAAATTTTTAGGATCTGGAGATTCTAGACCCTAGAATGTGTATGCCAAATGTCAAGGTATTCTGTTAAGAGACAGCCATGTTAGTAAGGTGTGAAAATAGGTTATAGTAATGAAAGACCTAGAAAACCTAGAAAATATCTATAAGTTGGCAGTCACTTGGGGTATGAAATTTCACACTGATAAATGTAGTGTACTTATGTTCAAAGTGTGCAATAGGATTTACATTTTGTTTACTTATGTATTTGTTTATGCGGTCCAGATGATTATTTTGAGAAAGACGTTTTTTAAAATAAAATAAATATCTATCTATCTATCTATCTATCTATCTATCTATCTATCTATCTATCTATCTATCTATCATCTATCATCTATCTATTTATCTCTCTCTCTCTCTCTCTCTGTCTATCTATCTATCTATCTATCTATCTATCTATCTAATTGTATCTGTCTATATTGTCATAGTCACTGTTTCATCAGGCAACCCTTTTGGTGTAAAGTGCTTGTGCAACATGGTAATGACCTTGGTGTAGTATGTAGATTTGTATGCATATGAGATATAGAATTGTGTCCTCGTGACATGGACCACAACCCTTTGTTGGTACCACAGGCTTGCTCCTGTAGCAAAGGAACTCTTGAGGAGGGTTCCACCTCATGATAAGTTGTGGGAATGATGATCCTGGTCAAAATGTACCTTAGTGAATTGTAAATGAATCCCCAAGGACAGAGAAAGAGCTGCCGGCAGGTAAGGGGAGGATGGTGAAGCAAAGCAAATGGGCATCCAAAGAATTATAGTGTATGTGCTGTTCAGTAGTGATCAGTGGAGCATGGCCCAAGTCACCCACTGTCCCACAAAATAATATACATTTAGCCCTTAAATTCACTGGTTCAGTTTGCAAGCAAATGAGTATGAAGTGCTTATGGAACATGGTAATAAGCTTGGTAGGTAGATCTGTATTTGTATGAAACTTAGAGTTTTCTCTCTCTCTCTCTCTCTCTCTCTCTCTCTCCCTCTCCTCTCTCTCTCTCTCTCTCTCTCATCCCTCCTCCCTCCCTCTCTCTCCCCTCCCTGAGACAGGTACTACCACCCTTTAAGGTGCCACACTCTCATTCCTGTAGCATAGGAAATCTTGAGGAGGATTCTATCTTTAGAGGTGCAAGAGGGACAAAGTCTCTAGACAAAAGGTACAATGGTAGCTAGTGGCATGATGCAGAATATCCAACTATCTTATGATCTGTCACAGGTAATACCCATTCATGTCAAATGGAGGACTACGATATATACCATTATATGAAAAGATACAGTGCATCTTACACTGGCTACCACTGTCTCTTTGCAAACTGTAGATGAATCCTCCAAAGTGATAGATACTGAAGGTGGGATATAGCATGAACAAGTGCACCATGAATACTCATAAGGAGAGAAGGAAAGGAGTGCTGATGATAGAAATGCCATTTTTGCATTTGCCTAAGAGCTTAGTGGCCAGCACAAGGGGGGAATACATTGTTTTTTGTCTGTTTGTTTTGTTTTTTTCACACACTAACCTGACTTGGGAGCTTGTTTTTTGTCCACAGGAGCCATGAATGGAACACCTATTCATTTTGGGCAGAAAGGTGAGAGTAAGTCAAGGGACTAATCAAGGCTGATCAGCAGGTTAAAAGCCAAATGGAGCAGCTTGTCTTGCCACATTTGTCTAAGTGCTTTAGCACCAGCACAAGTAGGTAGTTAAGTTGTTTTTTTAACCAAGAAATTAGATCAGGGTAGAGAGGTGGATATAGTCTACCTAGATTTTAGTAAGGCTTTCAACACTGCTCCACATAGGAGACTAGTACGCAAGCTTGGTAGCTTAGAAGTGGGTCTAAAGGTGGTAAACTGGGTAAGAAATTGGTTAGGGGATGGGTGGCAGAGGGTGTTGGGAAGTGGAGTTCACTCTGAGGCAGAGAGGGTGACCAGTGGGGTGCCTCAAGGATCTGTACTGGGACCAGTCTTCTTTAATGTCTTTATAAGTGACATTACAGAGAAGCTGGAAGGGAAGGCCTGCCTGTTTGTTGATGACACAAAAATCTGCAATAGGGTGGACACTCCAGGCTGGTGGAATGATCAGCAAGAATGTGGGAAAACCCGACGAGTGGTCAGGGATATAACAGCTGGGTTGCAATGTGAAAAAATGCTAAATAATGCATTTAGGGCACAAAAACCCAGGGTCAGTGTACAAAATGCATGAGGTGGTATAGAAAACCACCAAGCAGAAAGCAGACCTGTGGGTAATCATATCA
Source organism: Neoceratodus forsteri (assembly GCA_016271365.2). Taxonomy (NCBI): domain Eukaryota; kingdom Metazoa; phylum Chordata; order Ceratodontiformes; family Ceratodontidae; genus Neoceratodus; species Neoceratodus forsteri. The sequence continues at coordinate 1,233,688,882 of CM057455.1, forward strand.
GGTTACTTAAAAGTGACCAGGCAGTGCAACAAGGCAGTTGGGAGAGCTAGTGGGATGCTGGGGTGCATAGGGAGGGATATCACCAGCAGAATGAAGGAGGTGGTGCTGCCCTTTTATAGATTACTGGCAGGCCCCCACTTTAAGTACTGTATCCAGTTCTGGAGACCACATCTCTGGAAGGACATAGGCAAAGTGGAGGCAGTCCAGAGGAGGGCAACTAAAATGGTGCAGGATCCGCACCAAAAGACCTTGGACAAGAGACTAAGGGACCTCAATATATACACCCTAGAAGAGAGGAGGGAGAAGGGGAATATGATAGAGACCTTTAGATACTTCACAGGGGTAAATAAGGTACAGGAGTGAAGTATTTTTCAGAAAAAAGGAGCTCAAGAACAAGAAGACATGCTATAAAGCTGGAGGGGGTAGATTCAGGAGAGATATGAGGAAATTCTTCTTCATAGAAAGAGTGGTGGATTCCTGGGACAGTTTTCCAGTGGCAGCAGTGGGGGTGAAAACAGTGTTGGGGTTCCAGAATGCATGGGATAGGCAAGGAAAAATGTATTTGTATAGCACTCAATCCAACAAGGGTTCTAAGTGCTTTACATACAGTACATAAAACCAGAATAGAACTATAAAATATAACCAGAGGTTAAAACTAAAAAAAATCAGGTTCCATTAAAAGCTTGCTCAAATAAAAATGTTTTAAAAGAGGCTTTGAAGGTCTCCACTGAGATGGTTGCATTAATGTGATGGGGAATAGAGTTCCAGATAATAGGTACAGCCACCCCAAAGGCTGTATCACCAGACATCCTGATCCTTGAGATGGGGTCCACTAGCAGTCCAGTTTTGGTGGGGTGGAGTGGGCAGAGTGATTGATAAGGAATCAGGAGCTTTTTTAAATAGTCTGGTCCCAAACCACATAGGGCCTTGTATGTTAAGATGACGATCTTGAAGGTGATGTGTGAATGCAAAGGCAGCCATTGCAAAGTGTGTAGAACTGGAGTGATGTGATCCTTTCTCAAGGAGCTCAGCATCATCTGGGCTGCAGCATTCTGAACCAGCTGCAGTCGACACATCAAACCTCCAGATAACCCTAGGTAAAGAGCATTACAGTAAGCCAACCTCGTGGTGACAAAGGCATGGATAATCATTGCCAGGTCATCCTGAGCTAAGAACAGCTGGATTCTAGTGATGTTCCAAAGATGGAAGAAGTCAGACTGGACAACAGATGATACCTGCTGTTTGAAGATCAAGTCTGTCATCAAACATGACCCCCAGATCTCTTACCGCATTCACTGCAGAGAGGTCCTGGCCACCCAACACAGGAAGGGCAACACCTCCACCAGCAGGTAAGCTACAGCACCCAGGTTTGATAACCATGAGTTCTGTCTTGCCTGGGTTGAGACGTATCAGTTCCACCACCGAAATGCACCCATTGGGGCGCACCTGATCAACAGGGCACCAAGTCCCGATTTCATCATCTCGTCTTTTTGTGGGGGGCAGTGCCCCCCTTTCTAATTATTCTAACTCCGGGGGGGGGCAGACCTCAGAAAGGGGACTGCAAATTTCCCCTTGTGGTGCCCTAATGATGGGTGCATTCTGACGGGCACCCTGATGGCTGGAAGGAGACATCTCCAGTTGGTAGTCATCCAGTTATTTATCTCAGCCAAGCAGTGGCTCAGCACCAAGGACACAGATGTGTCATCAGGGGCACAGGACAGGTACAACTGGGTATCATCTGCACAGCAGTGAAACCCTATGTTGTACCACCTTATGATCTCTCCTAGTAGCAGTATATACATGGAGAATAGAATCAGGGCAAGGATTGATCCCTGAGGAACACTGTAAAGCAGCACAGACTGCCATTAGATGAAGTTCCCCTGAACCACACGTTGCATCTTCCCAGTCAAATATGATCTAAAGGCAAAAGGGAATCTTAGTGGAAAGGAAGGTGGGAGGAAGAAAAAGCAAGAGATCACTTAGGGTCTGCAGTGACACTGTAGATAGGGAAAAATGGGCAGACTGGGTGGGCGAAGCAGTCCTTATCTGACATCAGATTTTAAGGATAGGTCATTATTAGTGATATGGGAACATACAAATGATGAGGAAAGCCACTATCCAAGTCTGAGTAATGGCAGAATTTATTGGTTTATCACCTTTGAAATGGTAGAGAGGAAAAATCCAATGTGGAAGAAAGCCTCTAGGGGTTGAAAGCCTTGGATTGTCATCCATCCAGGCGACAGTAGATTCTATTAATTTTACAACCTAAATAAAGCTGAGCAGTATGAACGTGATGTGGTATTTCAAATTAGAAGAAATAATCTTTTCTGAATAGATGTGTATCTTCCCTTTGTCTCATATTAGAGAGTTTCGCTCTTGCAAATTTGCTTCAGGGCAGAGTCTTGCAATGAAGAAGTCCACAATCTTGATGACTTCCCCTCGGAGGTGCAGATGTGTTAGCCCAAATGCTAAAGGAATTCTTTCAACATGTGTCCTATGCTTCCACCTTCATGAGTGGGCCATGGAGCACAGACCTACAATAAAGAAGTCAACACTCACAAGGACTTCCACCTTGGAGGGGCATGTGAGACTAACTTGAATGCTAAAGGAATGTCAGGGTTGCAAAACTCCAGAGAAGAAGACATGTCTGTCAAGAAGTGAGTATTTGTACTTGGACTAACACCCAGTACCCACTTCTTCAGATTGGTAGGGAACTATATCAAACCTGTCTACCGTGTCATGTGGGAGACTTTTGCCTGACAGTACAAAGATGCCACTGGACAGAGTCCTGTGATGAAAAAGCCCTCAATTATGAAGACGTCCCCCCTTTTTTGAAGTGTATAATGTGTGAAACCTGAATGAAATCCTTGAGAGAGCCACAGAGTACAGACCAGTGATGAGGAAGTACACACCCATGAGGGCTCCTTTTGGAGGTCTCAAGGAGGGCCCAAATTCTAAAGAAACATCAGATTAGCAAAGACTCAAGAAGAAAGAGAAGGGTTGATTAGAACACTTGTATCAGGCATAGCTGCCCCATTTGTCTCCCCTGACTGCAGGGCCTATTGAAAGTAACTTTAGAACTGAGCCTTTGAGGGGCAAGACCAAAAACTCATATAAAGCCTTGAGAGGTGCATCATGCAAAGCCCTTAAGGGGTATCAGTCATTCAGACAAAACCCAATAATCATTGATTTACAAGTCCAGTAGTCACTGGGCTGATGCCAAGTAGTCATGAGTGCCCAGAGTATAAAAGTATGGTTGATATGAAGGTATAGTTGAGACCAGAGCAACACTTCCCCATAACATGAGTCTGAATACAAGCATGACAGACAAATCATTCTAACTAAAACAAAACCTTGCAGTAATTTAGGTTTAGCAGTAAGTAATATAGAGCTGGTGGTAAGAAAAGCCATATCCTAATATCCTGGTATAACCCAGGTGGAGTTAGCTGACAGGGACCTGGATAAACCCCGGCCAAAGTAATGTCAGTGGACAAACAGGCCTGAATGTCCTAACAAGGACCTAAATTATTGTACATACAAATACAGACAAGACCAAAACATTTGCTGAATATTTTTGATACATACAGGTATTTGCATCTTAGCTAACCACATTTTTTATACCTCTCTACATTTAGACAGAAGGAAGCTTATTAAGTATTTATTTTCTTTTCTTACTTATATTTTATGCTGCACAAGCCCCTTACATCTCCAGCCAGCCATTCTTGCTCACCGCCGCCAACCAACCCCCACTGAGCCATGGTTTACTCTCCAGGCAGGGGCAAGTGGTGGCCGGCTATGCCCCCCCCAACTCATCCCATCGTCAGGCAGGCCTTAGGCAGTGGCAAGGAGACCGGTCAGGGCTATGCTGATTTTTTTTCCCATTTCTGGGATCAGGAGGTGTGGCTTGCAATGACACAATGGCAGAGCCCTGCCTAGTGTTTGCATGCCTCCCAACCTGAACCTTAGCTCCCTGCAAAGCCACCCCCATGGTCACCCAGGGGCACTACATAGGAAGCAGCAACCCTCCCTCCCCCGGAGATGGACAGTGTGCAATTGCCACTCAATCCATCTCCCCCCCAGCCTCCCGAACCTGGGTCACTGGCATTGCAAGCAGTGGCTCCACCACTGCACTGATAGACCAGCTACTAAGTATTTCTAATAAATGTTATTGGCTCTTAGCTAACCATATTTTTACACCCATCTACATTTTGAACAAAGGAAATAGCACCCATCTACATCACTCTGATTGGTAGAAATGTAATGGCAGATCAGGTAACATGATGTGATTGGTGTCTTTTGGAGAGACCCTTTCCAACTAGACTATAAGATCCCAGAGTTCTGGACCCTCTGGGAGACACTCCAAGTATGTTCCTGGGAAGCTGCTACTGAGTGTCCCTGGTGGGCGTTCTTTTGGCTAAGGTCTCATGACATCGCCAGCAGGGTGGTAAAACTGAGCTCTTATTACCTTTAGCATGTCACAATAGGCAACATGCAAAAAATAGTAAGTGGCAAGGACTACATTTTCAAATAAGACCATTTTGGGGGGAATGCTTTACAATCTGCATACAATTAGGTAACAGGTTTTTAGGATTTATGTTTGTCAGACCATAGGTTGGTTAGGTAATAAACTTTTAGGACAAGTTTGTTATGTAATATGTTTTTGGGACATAGTTTGGATTAGTCATTTTAGTAGACTGTAGGATTTAGTTAGGTCACTCACTTCTGTTTTCTTAGGTTAGGAATTTTTATTAGGAGAGGACTATTAGACTTACATAACTGATATTTGCTCATTGCTTGTGCCATATAAGAAAAAAGATCAGATTGTTATGACACGTTGTAAGAAACTTTCTCATAAGAATTGCTTTTTTCATTTATTTTGTGTTTCTGTAAGTGGGTGTGCAAAAACCATATTATAGTAATAATAGGCATAACATAACCATCTGAGTTCAGTGAACATATCCTAGATTTGTGTTATGATATATACAGAAACTGACTAGTCGGATCATTATATCATATGAACCCTGGCATGGGCATCTGGGTCCAGTACTGATTCAGGTCCTGGTACTTGTCCTAGGTGACATATTAGTATGGTATGAGTGTGGTAACTCAAGGAGAGGAGCATTGACCACTTGTGCAGATTGGATGGCATGTTGCGTGAATGGAGAAGCAGCAGATCAGAGATACAAACAAGTAGGAGAAGCAATAGATCAAAGGCACTACAATCCTGGTGGGCAAAGTACAGCCACAGCAGACCACCATGATGGCAACAAAATGAGCAGCAAGTGAAGCAATAAGAAATGCCAGCAAAGGACACCTAAGCAAAAAGGATGCTAGAAAGGAAGGAACAATACATTGCTCAGTGCACAATATGGTCAGTAGGGATAACAGGTCAACAACCAACAACAGGATGCCAAAGGATGCAGCGCAAGAGCCCAGACAGCCAGTTGGACATAGAAGAGGCTAAATTTGAACTTGGAAATGTAGGTAGTCAAAGGAAAAGCACACCACAACACAACAAATGCAGCTGCATTGAATGTGTGTGCCTGGTAATCAAATAACATGCAAAACTACAAAACCAGCACCACAAGTTGCTAAATAAAAAGCATATTATCAGTGTAAGTTACTGACCACCAGCAGCGCCAGGTCGAACAAAGCCATGACCGGTTTCACAACTATTGTGTCATCAGGTGGAGGGGGAATGCAAGAAGATCAGGACTTATAAATCCAGTCCTTGAAGGATAAGTGTCAACGTGCAAAAGTGCTCAATATAATTAAACTGCTCCAGTGAATAACAATTAATTAAAAACAAGAGAAGCTGAATCTTTCAGAACTGAATATGCTGCATCCAATAGTATCCTAATGCTATCTTCCTCAGGGGTTGAATCTCCACTATTCTTCAAATCTTCTGCACTCAAAAGGGAAAAGAAAAAAAGAGAGGAATTGTATTATAAAATGTATACCAGTCACAGCTATATAACACTTGAAATGTCAATTACTAAAAAAATACACCTCTCCACTATTTTTCAAATGTGACAGGCAAAGGCATCTCTTATAGCCTATATCTCCATGAACTGCATTGGCTGCCAGTGCAGTGGAGGATCACCTTCAAGGTTGGTTTGTTGACCTACAGCATAAGGCTCTACATGGACTCGGACCACGTTATCTGCAAGATCTCCTCTGCCCCTACTGCCACTCCATCTGCTCCGCCAATGAGGGATTGCTAGAGGTTCCCAGGGTCTGTTTGAAGACCTCAGGTCTCAGATCTACTTTTGTTTTTGCAGCTCCAGCCCTGTGGAACTCTCTACCTTATCAGATTAGAGAGTGCTTGACCGCTGAATCATTTAAAGCTTCATTGAAAATGCATTTGTTTAATTTAGAATTTTCTATTGATTGCTAGACTTCGCTGCCCATTTATTATGAATTTTTAATTATGTGTATTATGTTAATTTGTAGCTTCACAGTCTCTGTACAGGCACTTTGGTTTTTTGAAAAGCGTCTTCGATAAATAAAGATGACTTGACTTGACTTGACATGGTTGTCCCTGTAATATCATGTGCCCTGCCAGCTGAGGTCTTCATGTCGCTAATTATTGCAATATGTTGTTAAGTCCTTCATATGTAATTTTACTTCACGGAGTTTTGGCAAATGCGGAAGCAGAGGTGGCTCCTTGAGAATCCCGATTGAGTGGCCCTAGGAATTATGAAAAACTTCCCATTTTAGTGACGTTGATCCTGCTGTTGCTGTATTGAACACAGCAGGGAGCAGATATTAGTTTTAAATTTTCATAGCATCAGCATGAGGGTTCATGTTTAAAAGTGTACTTACAGCTAGTTTTAGACCTAATCTAGCTGTAAGTATAGTTTTAAACATGAACCCTCACACTGATGCTATGATAAATATGATAAAATGTCCAAAATATTAATAACTATATTCTCAGATGGATTTTCTGTTTCTGTCTCCAGGGTCATTGCTCTTTTGTGCTTGTGTCTTTTGCCACCCCCCTTGTATGTTTCCTTATCCTTGATGCAGTCTCAGCTGTAGCCCCATGAATTGTAGAATTAATTTGCTGTGCCTCAGGACTGTTGGTTCTAGCTTTGCCTCCTCAAAAAAAATGTCTTGTGCTTCTGTGTCTGAATCGCTGGTAGATGTATAATAAGATGGTGAGGCACCTCTACTTTTCAAGCTGGATCGAGGGGGATTAGATGTATTACTTAGGTCATAGCTCTGCTTTTGGTGGTATCAACCACTTTAATTGGTACCTTTATTCCAAATAAAAACTCCATCATATGAATAATCCAGCCTATCTTACTCAAACTTTTTCTATTTTGTGGTCCTGATTTTATTGTCTTGCCTCTGAACACTGTCCTTAAATTTCTTGTCCAGGGTTGAACATTCTGGATAGCCACTAAATTTTAAGACAGCTGCTTCTTTCTCCTGGACATCCAACAGCCCCCCCCCACCCCCATTGTTGAGTTAAATAGTCCTTAATGATACCTTTCATCAGGGAGGAAGCTGCTATCTGTAAAGCTTCTTTCCAATTCATTATAAACTCTTCTCACTCATGCCCATCACCAGGAAGTTTTGTGATCCTCAGACCCCTTGGTGAACATCCAACCTTTACATATGATTCCAATGAGATACAGCCCCAATAGTTGCTATGAACCTTCAGTGTAACCCACTCAAGCAGTGTGAATGTGGTGTATCTATCTGATATGTCACATGCTGCCAGTGTAGCTCCCTCAGATGGAGTTACTTGCAAATTTCCCACGGTCTGTGTATCTGTAAATAAATCAGCTTCTCTTGCAGTACAAAAACACTAGCTGAAACTGAACCCGACATCTCCCTCTGGATTAAGATTCCCCACAAATGCTAAGGACATCCCTGGAAGGAAACAAACGCTCATGTATACAGCAGACTGCTTGAAAAATGGCTGGTATGTGAAAATAAGTCTAGCAAGCAGTGAGCTAAGCAAAATACACACCGCTCCAAATGCAGCTGAACTGAATGTGTGTGCCCAGTAATCAAATAACGTACTAAACTACAAAACTGGCATCAAACGTTGCTAGATGAAAATCATAACTTTTACTTATCAGTGTAAGTTACATACCACCAGTAGCATCATGTTGAGAAAGCCGCAATCAGTTTCGTAACTGTTGCAACATTTGGAGGGGGGAGAAGTGCAAAAAGCTCAGGACTTATAAATCCAGTCCTTAAAGGAAAAGTGCCAAAGTGCAAAAGTACCCAATATAATTAAAGTGCTCCAGTGAATAACACTTATTTAAAAACAAAGGAGAATCTGAATCTTTCAGAACTGAATATGCTGCATCCATCAGTATCCAATACTGTAGTTCCTAATGCTATCTTCCACAGGCAGGAGGTCCATTATTGTTAAAGTCCTTTGTACTCTAAAGCGAAAAGAAAAAAAGAGAAATTGTATTATAAAATTTATATCATTCACAGCTATATAACAACACTTGAAATGTCAATTGCTACAAAAAAACATCTCTCCACTATTTTTTTAATAAATGCCAAAATATCAAAATAAACAATCTGGGGTTAATACCAAGAGGTGATAATCTTGAACAAAAAATTTTAAAATTCAAATTATTTTGGATCTACACCTTGGGAGCTTTGATAAGCCCTGGGTTGAATGATCACATTGATATTTTGCAATTTATTAAAAATAATGGAGAGGTGTATTTTGTAGTATTTGTCATTTCAAGTGTTGTTATATAGCTGTGAATGGTATTCATTTTATAATACAACTTCACTCTTTTTTCTTTTCCCTTTTGAGTGCAGAGGATTTGAAGAATAGTGAACCTCCAGCACCTGGGAAAGATATCATTAGGAACTATTGGATACTGATAGATGCAGCATATTCAATTCTGAAAGATTCAGCTTCTCCTGTTGTTTTTAATTGTTATTCACTGGAGCACATTAATTATATTGGGCACTTTTGTACTTTGGCACTTTTCTGTAAAGGGCTGTATTTATAAGGCCCGAGCTTCTTATACTCCCCCTCCCCCTGATAACACAATAGTTGTGGAATTGGTGGTGGCTTTGTTCGACCTGATGCTGCTGGCAGTATGTAACATACATTGATAAATAAAGTTATGCTTTCTATCTAGCAATGTGTGGTGCCAGTTTTATAGTTTTGCAGTCAGAGGAAGAAGTCAGAGCAATGGCAGTAGCTACCCAAAAATCCAGAGACCACAGCTGTAGGATGGCACACTACTGCCAAGTGGGAGAGACACAGGGAAGAAGGGCACCAACCCAGCAGGGCAGCCAAACCAGAAGCACAGAACGAAAGTGAAAAAAGCTACAGGAAGCTAGAGGTGGAAGAAATCAGTACAAGTCAGGCTGGGACAGCGGATTGCAGGACATGCTGTAAGTAAGCAGCAAAACAAATAGGTAGCAAATGGTCATCCAGAGGATGCTAGCCCATGCAAATGTCAATAGCATTTAATGGGGACTGAGTGCAAGTTGTCCGCTGTCCCACTGAGCCACAGGCAGATGGCTCTTAAGTAATTTGAAAACTCTATGGAACCAGGAAAAATATAGTAATGGAAATAGAGGTAAATCAGAAACTTTGGGTCTGTAAGCCTTGAAATCAGCAATGAATATGTATTACATTCCCTCAATAGGCGGCACCACTTGGCCTTGGTAGCTGCACACTCTATTTAACTTCCACCTCCACAGCAATACCCAGTAGTGGCATGCCAATATCACTTGTCACAAGGAATCTATGTTGATTGATATTCATTATCCCACTATTTGTTCTTTGCCAGTCACTTCATTGAGAACCATAGTGATTAGATGGAATTACTGAAGCTGATCGACATCCATGGGTCTGAGTCAAGGATTAACTCAGTCTGCAAATGGCCAACTTCTCTTACCCTTACTAGGACTTTAATATATATGGCTTGGATGGATTGAAAAACAAAGTGATGAAATGGGAGGGGTAAAGTCCATGAACCTACATACTTCTTTAATAGGGTGACTCACTTAAACTTGTTCCTCTTTTCCGGGGATAGTAGGAGTAGGCCATGGTATAGATAGCAGTTGTGGCTTCTCTTGTCATAGTTCAGGAAAAAACTGTATTATACATACTAATGCACACTACAGTGATTTTAATGCTGAACAGTGATTGCTGCCATTTTGCGGGTTTCATTGCTACATTCAATGGCAAGTAGCAGAGCCTGGTACAGTATTAGTTAATCGGTATACAGCGTTCTTGTAATGGCCCACCTACCCATAGATGATTTCAGTAGTTACTGTGTGGCCTTATTAATTGAAAGAGGCCATCCAGTGTTCCTTACAAGAATACCAAGAAAACTGAATATTCAGAAACCTTGAGTGTGGGCATAGTTCTGGAGTACCAGGGATGTGCACACCACAAATAGGAACGTCCAGGCCCTTAACTAGAACCCAGCCATCAGTCTTTATTAAATTAAATGTCATAATTCAGGTGTCAAAACAGGTGATTTGACAGCTTATTTCTTGATGCCTTTAGCCCCCAGGGCTACAAAACTGGATGTGTTCCTTCCCAGTCCAGGGGTCTAATTTTGTGACAAGATTTGTGACTATCAGTTTGGCATTTCAAAGGTTATTAATTATTTATTTACTGTATTTTAGATTTTGTTAACTGAGTAAGGGCACAAGGACAAGAACTGTCCATGTTCAGGGGGATCCAGGAGAGGATCAAAACACAAACGGCAAAAAACAGATTGAATGAATAATGCAGCAAAAAAGACAAATCAAATACAGAAAACAAAACAAAAACTATGCAAAATATCTGCATACACTATCGGCTAATAGATAGTTATTATAGCTATGTTTAAATGTTGCAATAATATTAATAGGAGTCAGGGAATTCCATTCTTTGCCCATGGTACACGAAAATACTTTTTGACCCTGTTGAGTGTTTAAAAATGGTGTAACCAACAAACATTTATCAGAGCTGAGTGTTGCATGACATGGTTTGGATGTGGCGAAAAGATCTGCAAGTGATTTAAGACCTTGTCCTTTTAAGATTTGTTTATTCATTTATGTAAATTTGTTAACTGGGTAAGGAGCACTGGAACAACCATCCTTTTTTCAGGCTCAACCTGGGTCAAGGCATACACTTAACAATTACAAAACAGTGGCATACAACAAATAAAACAAAATGCAGTTGAGTACAGAAGTCAAAATCAATTGCAACTTTGAGATTCAAGCAAATAATGGTGCAATCTAAGTTTAAAAAAATTAAATGAAGTGATGGAAGGGTGTTCCAAAGACCAGGAGCAGATATGGAAAAAGTCCTGAAGACCATTTTTGTTTTACACATGGGAGTAAATATCTGAACACACTCTGAGGCTCACAAAGTAGTTTTTGAATTCAAAATATTTACTAAGTCCTCAAGAGTGGAAGATGTAGACAGATAAATTGCCTTATGAATGAAATAACCCAAAAAATATTTAATTTGAGGCATCAGCAAAAACCAATTTAATTGAGAATAGAGCAAACAATTATGCGTACAAGTAGGAACAAGAAGAATGATTTACAAGTGTTATTATAAACTACCTGGAGTTTTTGAAATTCTGATTGTCCAACACTGAGGGACAAAACAGATGCAAAATCAAAAAGTAGAAGAGATCCCAGTGCAGTAGCTTTTCATGTATCCATTGAAAAATAGATGTTAAACTTATAAACTGCTTCAAGCCTTTGTTTAATACACTTACATAACTTCCAATATGCTTAAAATAAGTTAAAGAGGGAACCAGATGGACTCCCAAGTATTTAAACCTGCACAATTTGAGCACCATCCAGATCATAAACAAATAATGGCAAACTCTTTGTCATGGAAATGAGAAAGCCAAACAATGCAGACTTTGTTTTTGAAGAATTTAGAACCAAATTATTATTTTTAAACCAAGTGCTAACTGCGCAAAAATCAGAATTCAAAAATTTGGCAATATCATCTTTTAGAACTTTTAAAAATAATCAGAGCATCTGCATTTAAAATAGTCTTGCAATATGTGCAAACCTTTGGAACTGAATTTATAAACACACAAGAATAAGAGAGGTTCTAAAATGGGCCTCTGAGGAACCCCACGGGTTACAGAATTAGGAGATGGCATTATTGGCCCAATGTCAGCTGATTGAACTTGGTTTGAAAGATAATAACCAATTCAAGACACAACATTCAGTGAAATTCCCAGGGTTTCCAATTTACAACAAAGCAATTTATGGTCAAGGAGACTAAATTAATTTTTTTTATTTATTTAGTTTTTGTTGACCAGGTAAGTGCACTAGACAAATTCTGCCTATTTTCAGGCATGACCTGGGGAAGGGGGATACAGATGAATGCCAACTGACCTTAAACCAGATTAAGCTGTTGGTGGGATTTTTAGTGAATGGGGGGAAATTTGGCCAGGACACCGGGGAAATTCCACTACTCTTGCCAGTAGGGGACCTATTTGCTCCTAACGTGGCAGTCATTTCTGACCCCAACCTTGGAGGAGGAAGGTTTGCTGCAGAGGGCTACGATGGCCCAGAGTTTGGAAGAACAGGGTGTTCTGTTGAGGAAGGGATCCGCTGAGGTGGCGGCTGGGATGCACCCGATGGGTGGCCAGCATATTGCCCGAGTCAGCGGTCCCTTGGAAGTTTCCGAAGTACAGCCTTTACGTTTGGCTGAGAAGAGGCATTGTTTAGAGGAACTCCTAAGAGTGAGTGAATTAATTGTGCAGGGGATTTGGACAGCAGACCCAGAGGAAGACTGGAAGAGGAAGCATTCTACGACAATGCCGGGAGCCTTGGAGACGGCGGGTCCGAGTAAGCTGCATATGGCCATTGAGCGGCCAGTTTCTGAGAGTTGTACAGCATCTCCAGCTTGGGGGGATCTTGCTGATGCATCCTGCTCCCTGGAACGAGCTCTGCGGGATGCCAGATGCATCCCTGTGTCGGGAGATGCATGGAAGCCGGCTGGGGAAGTTACATGTATGGCTATTGCTTCAGATGCTCAGATATCAATCAATCAATCAATCAAGTCTTTATTTAACCAGGCATTCATCGTTGAGCAGAAGCTCATTTGCAAGATGGACCTGGGTGGAGCATGAACAATTGTATATAAAGGTCAACACAGGTATTTACAAGGCAATACAGATAATACTCTTTACAGAGAGGAAGAAAAAGAAGCTCATATGTACATAGAATTATACAGATATTGTACAGATTACACGGTATTTACATACATAGAAGTGTCTATAGGAAGATAAAGCAGGTTATCTAAGGTTGTAGGAGGAAAGAACGGAAGAAAAATAAAATAAAACTATACACCAGGTAGAGGGGAAGGTAGGGGAAGAGGAGGAAGTAGGGAGAAAGGCTAGGAGGGCATGGTGCACAGAAAGGAGTTGGTAAAGCTGGATGTAGAGAAGGTGGATGGAGAAAAGGGTATGTTGAGCCCGGAATTGAATGCTATAAAGTCACGGGCATGGTAGGATGTCTGGCCAGAATTAGTAGGCTCCTATCCGAGGTGGGAAAAGGAAGAATAAAGGGATGGATGGGCCTAGTGTTGATAAGACAGAGGGATAAGAGAGAACAATTAAGCTGGTGAGGAGCAAGCTGGGGGTCAGTACTTAAAATTGGGTCTAGGCGTGGCTATATACCAGTACTGGGTCTGAGTGGGTGGAAGCAGTTACGTGCTTCTCTGATTGTCACGGAAATAAAGCATCTTGAAGCATTTATACCAATTAGAGTGTTTAATTTGAGGGTTTTGTAGATCGTTCCATAAGGTAGGTAGCACGAAGCTTATGGCTGCCCTGCGGAAGCGGGATTTTGCTTTGGGTACTTTAAGTGTAATAGCTGAGTAACTTCTGAACGCCTATTTCCCAATTATACTCAGGGGAAGACAGCAGGAGATATAGTAAGGCAGCTTATTAGAGATGGCTCTATAGGTCCAGAGAGCGGCGTTTCTGTGGCGCCTGAACTTTAGTGATGTCCATCCCACTGCCGCATATAGGGTGCAGTGATGTGTGTCGAAGGGGATTCCCGTTATAAACCTCAGGGCTCGATGGTAGAGTTTGTCCAGTTTAGCCATGTAAGAGTTGGGGCATTGGCTGTAGAGGAAGTCAGCGTAATCAACCAATGATAGGAAAATGGATTGGACCAGTTGTGTCTTGGCATCTCGGTGAGAAATTGGCTAATTCTAAAAACAGTCAAGCCTTTGCAGTCGTTTAGCAAGTCCTCGATATGTTCAATGAAGGAGAGTCTTTGGTCTATCCAAACTCCCAGATACTTGAATTTTGTAACAAATTCTAGTTTTCACCTAGAACTGTCGTAATTTGGGAACTGTCCTACTGGACACAGGGTTAGCTATACGGATAAAGAGAGAGGACCATCGCTTTAGTTTTTGGCATTAAGGGTAGCTTTTTGGAGGAGTTGGCTTTGCAAAGGTTGAATTATGACTGTAGGTCATTGCAGGCAGCTTCAGGTGTTGGGCGACTCACGTGAGAACTGTATCATCTGCAAACAGATGGATGTTGGCTTCTTTTATACAGTGATCGATGTTATTAATGTAGATTGCAAAAGTAAGGGCTCTAATATAGAACCTTGAGGTCCCCTCTTTGCAGAGTTTTAAGGGGACAGGCCTCCTTCGAGCTTTAACTTGTTGAAGGCGCCTGTAAGATAGTCAGTGAACCAGCGCAGAGAGGAGGGTCCACACCTATGGTTTGAAGGCGGAGAGGGCAGACTATGAGCGTGATGTCAAAGCCTTGCATAGATCAAGGAAAACAGCACAAATAAAGTTTTGCTCTCAAGATTACGCTGCCAGTCGTTAGTAACTTTGGCGAGGGCTGAGATAGTGCTATGTTTAGTTCTGAATCGGACTGCATAAGTTTAGCAGTTCCTAGACTCAAGGTGAGTCCTCAGCTGTGCATTTACAATTTTCTCTAGGAGCTTGGACAGGACCGGAAGGAGGGAAATTGGCTTGTAGTTATTGAGATCACCACGGTCACCTGATTTGAACAGTGGTATGATAAGTACTGCTAACACTGTTGGGGATGTTTCTTCTCTATCTCACCCAGTCCTGTGTAATGAGTCCCCTGCTCCTCAGTCTGCTCCTCAGTCTGCCCTTCCCCTAGCTGGTACGCCTGGTGGGGGGGCTGAAAATCCTGCTCTTGATACAACAGAAGTGCAGCAGCTGGCTCCTGATCTCTCTGAAAAGCCTACTTATGCTAGCCATTTTCAGCAGTCTGTGGAACTGGCTAAACGGTGGAATGCCATTCATCTGCACTATGTGGGCCCCAGAGATAATCCCCCTGATCGATTTTATATTGGAAAAACACTTTTGAAATGTAGTATGGGGTTCTCACCCTCTGAAGTTTATGCTTTAATTCATGTCCCTGGGGAGTTTATTTTTTATATTAGTTTTCGTACTTCTGCACTATTGGAGATCTTTTGGAGCCGATATTTAAATCTGAAGACTAATCCTTTATGGTCTGACTTTATTGTTTTGCCTTTATCTAAACAGCCCTTTCAGGTTATCATCATTCTGTTTAGGATTGAAGGGGTTAATGTGGTTGATATTGTGAACTGGCTAAATAAAAGATGTGACATTCAGAGTAATCCTGTTCCTATCCTGGACGCTGAGGGCTTCTGGAATGGGGGATGGAAATTTTGGGTGAAACTGCATTCTACAGATTCTGATTTAATACATTTACCTAATTGTTTTTTCCTGGGTAGGGATAAGGGCTTCCTTTTCTACCCAGGTCAACCCAGAGTCTGCTTCAAATGTGGGTCTAGGACTCATATTAGCACCTCATGTGATGTGCTTAAGTGTTTTCACTGTGGGGAGACTGGTCACCATAGTGCTCTTTGCTTTCAGACTTCCAGATGTAATCTCTGTGATGAGATAGGACATGCTTTTGAGACTTGTCCTCTGGCTGCTAAAAACACGGCTGAAGCAGATTTTTGGGTTCAGGACCATTACATTCAGTTGGTTGTGCAGCAAGGCCTTTCTTCTGTGGGGAGGATAGATCCTAGTGTCCCTGAGGCTGGGTTTACATTGGCTGGGAAACCTCTGCCTGAGGAGCCTGCCTTGGTTTCTGCTGATATTGATTTAAATGAAGCTGCGGCATCCATGGCATCTGAGCTGGATGTTGTGGGGGCTGCTGGTCCTGCCCTTCCCCTTGCCTTCGGTTCCAGCCCCCTCTGATTAAGGATTTACCACAGTTAGTGGTAGAAAAGGGAAGGTGCTGAAAGGGAAAAGTAAAATGGCTAAGAAATCCACTGTCTCTGTCTCGACACCTCCTATAGCTGACCCTAATACTTATGAAGTTTTGTTGGAGGATTTAGAAGTGGTGTCGGAGTTGGCCCAGCCTTCTGTGGCCACTTCTCAGCCTGAGCCTCTGGGGCCTCTAGGGGACCATTTGGAACCTAGGCCTCAGGACTGTAAAAGTGGAAGGGTGACTCGGAGCTCCAGTAAAGTGAAGTGATATATTCTTTCTGTAATCTATGGCACCATTTCACTTTTGAGTGGCATCCTTGAATGCGAATAGCATTAAGACTCCTGCTAAGCATAAACACACTTTTTCTCAATTTGTGCATGAGAATTTAGATTGCGTCTTTTTTCAGGATGTTCATTTACATTTTCCTGAGGAATTACTGGCTGCTACCACTGGTTGGTTATGGGGGGACTGTTTTTGGTCACAAGGGAAGGATTTATGTAGTGGGGTTGGGATCTGTTTTTTTATGTCACATGTTCAAGTGATTCATCATGTGGAAATTATGGAGGGCAGAGCCTAGTTCTGGATATTAAATGGGGTTCCATGCCTTTGCGTTTATTGAATGTTTATGCACCTCAAACTAAATTTGATAGGGTGACCTTTTTAAATCACTTTATCCTTTTGTGCACTTCTTCTATGGTTATTTTGGGAGGTGATTTTAACTGTTCTTTACCTCCAGGTATCTCAGCTCTAGTAAGAAGATTTACTGTGATGTGGCTTGTTTGGCTCAACTACTTGCAGATGTTGGTTTAGTTGATGCTTTTGGGCCTCCTGTTGATGGGTCTAGTAATACATATTTTTGTGGTCCCCGAGCATCCCGGATTGATTATTTTTTTCTTTCCTCAGAGGTTGCTGTACAGTCCAAATGTTTGCAAGAAGTGGCTACATCTATAAAGCTTTTTAAGGAATCTCGTAGTATGCTGTATTTGAATACTGCAGGTGATGGGACAGTATCGACTACTGAAGGCATTTTGGATACTATCCATGCTTATGCTTCTGACTCTTTTAGGAGTAGATCCCTGTCGGAAGCCTCTGTGTGTGATTGGTTATCCTGTAGGACGTTGCCTGTTTTGGCGCCTGCATTTCAGCATACTTTGATTGAACCCATTTCATTGGAAGAATTAAAATCTGTTATTTGGTCCCTGAAAGCAGGCACTACTCCTGGTTCTGATGGGTTACCTCATGAGGTCTATAAGGTACTCTGGGAAGTGTTAGGGGTGGAATTTTGTGAGGTCTTGAATGCAGGCTTGCAAACTGGTAATCTCCCTGAGAGTATGTTGCTGGGTGTTTTGTTGTTGATTTATAAAACTAAAGGTGATCGGGGGGATTTGAATAACTGGAGGCCTTTGTCTCTGCTAAATACTGATTATAAAATTCTGATGAAGGTATTATGTACTCGTTTACGGGGGATTTTGGATTCTTTGTTAAATCCTTCACAGTTTAGTGGGGTACCACATAGGAGGATTCAGGATGCCCTGATTCTTCTCAGGGAGATTCTATATAAGGGAACTTCAAGGGAAATCTTTGGTTATCTGGTCTGTCTTGATCAAGCGAAAGCTTTTGATCAGGTGGAATATGTGTAACTCTGGGAGACCTTGCAGAGCTATGGTTTTCCTTTAAAATTTATAGGATGGTTGCAAACATGCTATAAAGGTATTACTTTATTACCGAGTGTGAATGGTTGGTTGGGAAGGAAGGTTAGGGTATATAGGGGTGTTAGGCAAGGGTGTCTGCTAAGCCCCTTGCTTTATGTGCTTTCCTTAGACCCCTTCTTGCATGCCTTAAATAAGTCAGATGACATTATAGGACTGTCAGTGGGTTGTGCAGATCCACAGATTGTTTCTATAGCATATGCAGATGATTTGGTTCTGGTGTTGTCGGATAGGGCTTCGTCTGTAGCGGTGCAGCTGTTATTAAAGACCTTTTTAGAAATATCTGGCTCCTCCACCAATAAGCTTAAGAGTGGGATCCTACCATTGGGGTACGATGCTGCTGTTGTGGCCTTGATTTGGGATATGCCTATTGATCTTGGGTATAGGAGGATTCTTGGGGTTTATTTTGGAGGTGTTGATGCCCATAGGTACAATTGGGAAAGACAGTTGTTGGAGGCACATGACAGAGTGGCTCTCTGGTATAAGGGCCGAATGACAAAAGCCAAATGGATTTAACTTAGTAAGACCTTTTTATTACCTTATTTTTAGTTTGTAACGGCAGTTTACCCTCCTCCTTTCTTTAGAAACATCTCTCTATAGTGTGTTTTTTCTTTGTTTATGGGGAAGTAGGTTGAACCCGGTACAGAGGGGTATAATATATTTGCCTGTTAGTGAGGGAGGTCTAGGGATATTGAATCCAGTGGTATTTCTTCATAGTATTTTTCTTTTTTATAATTTAATTCCATTGCTTAAAGGGAAAAGTAAGATCTGGACCCTGTGGGTGGCTGATGGTATTGGTCTATTTCTGGAGCAATGGGACTCTGCTACCTTTTTATCACATTAGATCAGGCTGTGTGCTATGGCTAGCCACTTTCAGGGGATGTTTCAGGAAATTAAAGTCCTGGCATATTGTTAAACAGTCTCTTTCTCTTCAATCTCAGAAGCAATTTTATTGTTGTATACTATAGGATTTTATTTATGCAGCTCCATGGTTTCAGGATTTGTCAATTTCTGATCAACATTCCAAACTGCAATTATTGGTTAGCAAAAGAGTCCCTAAGTATATGTGGGATTTTTTATGGCTTTGTCTAACCAAACGGTTGGGGGTGAAGGGTAATATGAAGTATAAAGAACTCTCTGAGAGGTTTTGCCCCAGGAAGGAGACTTGTGCAGGAGTAGTTGAAAAGTTGCAACATTTCTATTTTGACTGCCCCTTTGGTGTGTCTTTCTGGTCTTACTTCCATGCTACCTGGCCACTGAACCCTTTCCAGGGTCATCCATCTGAGATCTGGACAGAGGGGGTTCTTCGTGGCTCATAGGTTGTTTATGATTCTGTTACAATTCGTCTTTTGATGAGGTACATAGGCTTTCAGCTGTGGCAGGCTAGGTACAGCCTTATGCTTCAGAAGCAATTGAAAACTGAAACTCAGGTATTATTTAATATTAGAAAGGCAGTACTCAGCTGGAGAATGCTGGAAAAGGGGAAAGTGCACCCAGATCTTTATAAACTTTGGTGGAAGAAAATGAATTGGCTTGATACAGGGTAGGGGTTTGTTTCAGACCCTTCCCCCCCTTTATTTTTTCTATTCTCTTTTATTGTAAAGGTTTTTTGGGCCTCTATGTTGTTTTTAGGAGGTTATTGACATGTATACTAAGTTTTATTGTAAGGTTTATGAGTGTGTACGTTTTGTTTTTAGTTTTTTTTCAACTCTGCGTGGAGGGCAGTGATTCTTTTTCATACTGTGATTTTCTTTCAGGTTCTAAGTATTTTTTGAGAAGATATATAGTACTGTTAGTGATTGGTTTTTTATACTAAGATGTTTTGCACTGTCTGTTTTCCTGTTCTCTTGCATATGAATCCCTCTTCTCTTGTGGAGGGAAGGGGGGTTTAGTATTTTTTATGAAGTTTGGGACTGGGGAATGGATTTTTGTATTGAAGGTATGCTGTAATACTTCTCTCTGTTTATTTTTGTTGGTATTATGATTTTGTGTGCTGTAACACATTTATGTATGTATTGTTCTATCAAGTGTTAATAAAAAATTCCCCCCTACTGTACTGTAAGGGGCACTGTCCCATAGGTGTGTGCAATAGCGGAGCTCAGAATTGAGACTGAGGTACTTCAGAGTGGTTATCCGGACAAGTCCTCAACAGGTGTGTCTAGCACCATTATGGAGGACCAGCAGACTGTGGCTATCTTACAGCATACTACAGAAATTGCAATAGATTCTGAGGAGGAACAGGATCAGGTGCTTCAGGACACCTTGGTGGAACAGATACAAAAGGAAGAACTTGAGTTTTCAGGAGCTAAAACCAAACTACTTGAAAAAAAAAGAATAGAAGAAAGCATATGGAAGGTATGTCTCCTTCGCCGGAGAAATCTGCCCCTAAAGTATTTTGGGTGGGTGCACAAACTGAGAACACTAGTCCACCTGAGAGGGAACAAGTGGAGAACATACCTACAGCCCTTCAGAATCAGATGCCGGTAGACGGTACCTGTTTGGCAGATGACGCACTTCGAAGAGTGGGATGGAAATGCATTGAGGATGGTTCATGGGAAGTAGACCCTGATTTTGATCAGTGTAATGTGCCCTCTACTCTGGCAGCTTCAGATCCTTTGGATGTACAAGCTCAAGTACATCAGGAAAGGATCATACAACCCAACGATGACGCTGGTGTAAAATCTACTATAAACTCAGGTACAATTTCCTTTTCACCTTTAGGCTCTCAAGATATATATTTTGATGCGCAATCAGGGGTTGGTGATTTCAATTCTACAAACAAGGAAAGGAATCGGGGGAGAGTCAAGCATGAAAGAGAAGAGGCTTCAGGCCCTTCAGTGGATCAGCCCCAACAAAAAGTTCTTATACAGGACTTTTCTACAAACCAGTGGAACAGGCAAAATGGCGTAACGCTATTCGCCTCAGGTATCTGGGAGGAATGGGTGAACTTCCTGATATATTCTAAGAGGGTCATATTCTTTTAAAGAAATCATTGGACTTCTCTACTGGTGAAGTTTATGCCCTAATCCACACTCCTGGTGAGCAAACATTTGACATTAGCTTCAGAACAGCAGATATTTTGGAGAGATTTTGGACAAAATATTCTATCTTGAAGACTAACCCCCAGTGGTCACCTTTCCAGGTTATCCCCCTTACTAAACAATCATTTTGCCTTGTGTCTGTGCTATATTGTAATGAAGGGGTCAATGTCACAGATATTTTATATTGGCTTGACAAGAGATGTGATGTACAAGGTTCTCCTGAGCCCATTTTAGACAGTGAGGAATTTTGGAATGGGGGCTAGCACATTGAAGTTAAACTTTTTTAAATTGACAATGATTTTCAGCACTTACCCAACTGCTTTTTCATTGGGAGGGACAAGGGATTCATATTTTACCCTGGACAAACTAGGAGATGTCATAAGTGTGGGTCTCCCATCATATTAGTACCAACTGTGACAGCTGTGACAAAATAGTGTGTTTTCATTGTAGGGAATTGGGGTATTCAGGGATGGAATGTGACAATGCTCCTAACTGTAATTTCTGTAATGAGGCCAGACATACATTTACTAAATTGTCCATGGGCATCGCACAATACAGAAGAGTCAGACTTTGCCATGCAGGACTTTTATATTAATACAGCAGCAAGATCAACAAAAGATTCTCAGGACCCAAAGGCACCTTGAGGCCCTTGTCCTGTTTCAAAGCCATCCAAAGAATGCTCCCCAGTATAATACTGCCAGAGACACACCTAGTTCTCCACATGCACCCCAAATGACAGTAGCATCTTGAGCTTCTGTGGTGAGTCACTGTCCTGGTACTATTAATCTAGACGAAGGTCAAGTAATCCACAGATTCATTGGTGATGCCTCCAGTGCACATCCCCCCCCACCAGTACTGGCTGACAGTGATTTTCAGGTGGTAAAAGATCAGGGCTTCCATCCCTACAGGTAACCCTTCTCCTTCCTCATCTGAAAACTTGACCTTTCAAGCAAATAAGATGTATTACCAATAGATGTGGATGTCGATGAAAAGGACTCTGATACTGACTCTAGGACATCCTCTCAAAAGGATCCCATTTCTGACCCCGACACTCAGAATGTTCCTGAATGTACTAGGAAATCAAAAAAACAAATGGGTCCTAGAACAGAACTCAGGAAAAGCTCTAGGAAAACACAATCTCCTACCTGATTTCTTCTGCTTAATCTACTACTTCTTCATATGCCCTTACAATTGCTAGCTTGAATGTGAATAGCATTAGGTCAGAAAGAAGACTGGCTGCCTTTGATTTTTATTAGGCACTAACCTTGATTTGTTTTTTCTACAGGACACAAGATTATACACCACTGATGAGTTTGAAGAAGCTTCTAATGTTTGCCTATGGGGAAAGTGTTACTGTTCTGGTGGGGGGTAAGCTTTGTGTTCAGGGATAGGCATTTGTTTTTTGAACCCCTCTATTTCAGTGAATAACATGGTGGAAATTGAGGTGGGTAAGTGTCTTTTGCTTGATGTTTCCATACATAAATCAGATTTCTGGCTAATAAACATTTATGCACCCCAGAATAAATCAGAGAGAATCTCACCTTTACAGAAAATCCAACCGTATCTCTTTACCAGAAAAAGCATTCTCTTTGGAGGAGATTTTAATATAAACAGGACAGTTTAAGATAGAGGGGCCGGAATTACTAAACTTTATTGCAATTCAACTTTCTTAAACAATCTGATTCATCTTATAGTGTTACATGATATATTTTATACTGCAAATCAAGACACAGCATACATATATTTCTCAGGGAACAGATGATCATGTATAGATTATTGGTTTATTTCCCCTGCTCTACAATACAGACACCCTATCATCACACCTGTAGCCACCTCGGATCACACCCTTTTAGAGGTTATTATTTCTAATTACCCAGCTACCTCTAAAGGTCCTGGGTATTGGAAACTAAATTTATCCCTACTAAACTGCCCAGAGGTGGTGGAAGGCTTTCAATCTTTATTGGAAACTAGAAAATCTGTATATTTTCTATATGACTCTGTACAGAATTGGTGGGAAGACACCAAATCAGACAGCAAAGAATATTTTCAACATATTGGTAGATTGCTGGGGAAATCTAAAAAGAATTCTCATGAAGTCCTTAGGGCCAAACTACTGCAAGCATATTGTAGATTAAATAAAGAGGGGGCCCATAGACACATCTGAAATAGCTAGTATAAAGCAAAAATGAGTCTAGGTACAATATGATACATGTAAATCCTTGGAAAGTGAGCAAAAATTTGGGATGCAAGAGAGGCAGGACACCATAAACCCCTTTGAAAGTTGTGCAAAACAGAGACAAAAGAAGGAGATTAAGAAACTAATGTCCTCTTCCAGGGAAATAGCGACAACACAAAAAGGTATTCTGTCTAAAATAGATAAATATATTCAGAATATGTTCTGGGAAGACCCCTTGCTTACTGAAGGTAAGATAGGCATATGGCTAAATTCATGAAACTTACCTAAAATTCCAGAATGTTTTTTTCTTACATCATTAAGGTCTATTACCTCCATAAGACTGGATTCTGTCATTAAAAAATTACAACACGGGAAGTGCCCCAGGTAGTGATGGGCTCCCGAATGAAATACATTCTCTAATATATCAAACATTAGGGCATGAACTTTTGCAGATGTATACCATCAGCTTGGAACAAGGTTTACTGCCTGATAGTTTAAATCATGGATTACTGAGTTTATTACGTAAATCAGGTGATAAAGAAGATCTTAGAAATTGGAGGCTGATTACCCTTCTAAATACTGATAGTAAAATTCTTACAAAGATTTTATGTAATAGGATTTCTGCAATTTTAAGCCAAATCTCTTACTATTCACAGTTTTGCTTCATCCCTGCTAGGACCATTACTGATGCCCTTATACTACTGCAAGAAGTTACAGAAAGGGACAGGAGAGGAGAAATCACTGGGTTTGTACTCAGTTTAGACCAGATGAAGGTCTTCGATAGGGTGTCTCACCTCTACCTCTGGAAGTGTCTTCATCAATTTGGTTTCCCAGTCCCATTTATATGCAGGTTGCAGGTATATTATGAAAATGCAGTAGTAGCCCCATATTGTGATAGGGTGGGTGACCCTACCCCAGCTGGAAAACTGTAGTGATGGTTAAAGCAGCTCAGCTTCAACAAAGTTTACCCCATGATGCCAAATTAGGGATATGTATAGCATGCAGTTGTCTCTGGAAGTAAAATAAAGTTGTAGTTATCTTTTTCTTCCTCTATGTAAGTCTGTTGTACTTTATATTTTGTTGTTTATCTTTGAGCCTTGCTAGCTGGCCACTATCAGGGTAGTCTTCAATCTAGTTCGTGTTCTGCAATCCCCCCGCCCCAAAGAATGTGGCATGCTGGTATATAGAGATCACCATAAGAAGCATTACATGAGGGCTTTGCTTTTAAATAAGAGTAAAAGAAATGGCCCAAGGGGTGTAATCTGCCAGCTAACAAATGAATAAACCTCTCCTTGCTGTAGAAACTCTGAGCATGGCAGTTTGGCTATTTAATGGGAGGATGCAACCCCCCCCCCCAAGTACAAGTGTAACAAAGTGCTGAGCAGTAAATCCAGGCAAATATACCTGTGCTAAATAGTTTGCTGTTTGCAGGCTGCTGCTGATTTTAGGAAACAGTTGAGACTATATTTCTGTGAAACAAAACATGATATAAGGAAGCATGTGATAGCTTTAGAAAAAGAGATGTGTATAAACTATAAAAATACATTGTGGATAACAGTTAAAGGTTGAGTTTGTCTCTAGAAGAATCTATGCTTTTTAAAGGTAGTTTGTACCTGGAAGCTGGGAGTTCAGAAGCTCCTGGGTCTGTGTTTCTGCTGCTATCTCAGTAGCTGCAGCCATTTTAGAAAGATGTTCCCTTAGGGAAGGGCTGGCCCTTCATTGCATTAGTATATAGGGAAGGCTTGGGTCTTGTCCTGCCAGGAAGTGATTAGTTTAGAGGGATGAACTTTCTGAAAAGGATATTTGTTTGTATGTTCTTGTGTTTATGCTTTTGTAAGGGGTTTAGCATTGTGTAACAATTGCCCCTATATATGTATCCTGTATATTTCTTTGAAAATAATGAAGTTGTGTGAATTATAAATCTGTATTCCTTTAATTGTTTAATAGAACATGACTGATAAATCATGTGACACCTGAGCTGTATATAACGGATGTTCAGGTAACCTACAGTTTGGGAGCAGAGAGGAACCTCAGGGAGAAGCAGTGTGGAGCCAGACAAGCAGCCACACGTGAAAGAGACATGCAGTGTTGAATTACTGAGATCCTGGTTACCCAAAGGTGAAGGTGAGGCAAGCTTAAGGTGGAGCTCAGGTTGAAAGTCCTGTAAAGCCTAAAAGCAAGGAGGAATCACTGTGGCCTGGGATTGGCCCTGGACCTGCAAAGGTCAGGTTTGGGCTACCTGGATGCTAGAAGCTGCTCTCCTGGAATTTACCAAAGGGAGAGGACTCAGACTGGTGAGAAGCTACAGAGGCCTGAGTGGGCAGATACTCAGACTGCAGAGGAACTTTCAGAAACCCAGGGTGTATTGGCAGGGTGACCATACCATGTGATGGGTTCAGTTCCTGGTCTCTAGAGGGCATTGTAAGGTCCAACTGCAGTGTTCTAGGGAGAGGTCTCATAGCTAAACTCCCAGCCCATACTTTTTATTGTTTTTCTTATAGTAACCTGACAAAAGTTTACATCTGAAAATGCCATCTGTACAAACCTGGCAATAAAACAGCACCTCAGGGTGTTTTACACAATATTTTATGATTCCTGCTGTCTTCCTGAATTGAACCCCATGACACATGTCAATGGGTGGATTGGTAAAAATATGAAGATTACTAGAGGGGTTCAGCAGGGCTGTCCCCTCAGTCCTATTTTGTATATACTTACTCTTGAGTCATTGTTAATGTAGCTTAACCAGTCTGATGCAATTAGAGGTCTCTCTATTAATAGTGATACCCCTGAACTGAAAACTATAGCCTACGCTGATGATGATTTTTGTATTCTTTTGGCAGATTTTCCCTCCAGTTGGGATACGGAAGCAGTGACTGTAGCATTCATGTAAAGTACAGATGCTCCTATTAACCTTCAGAAAAGTAAGTGCCTTTTTCTTTGTAGTGAGGCTTGTCCGTATGATACTGTTATGGGTATACCAATTGTACAATCAGGATGTAAACTATTAGGTATTTATTTTGGTATGGAGGAGGTGGACGTCTTCAATTGGGAAATTCTTATTAAAGAAAGATCTAGAATTTGCATTTGGAACAAATGGAAAATGTCTAAACAAAAGAGAATATATACGATTAAAACTTTTTGGATAGTTTTTTTTTTATATTTGGCTGCTATTAACCCAGTACCTAAACAGCTGGAAACCACACTACTGAGTATGTTTTTTCAGGCTATCTTCGGTAGCTGCCTCAACCCCATTAAGAGAGGTATTCTTTATTTAACTACGGAACAAGAGGGTCTAACTATGTTAAATCCTATCCAATTTTTATTTTCTGTCTTTCTTTATGTTAACCTATACCGTTTAATTCTTAACACACAGAATATTTGGACACCTTGGTCAGGAGACACAATTTCTTCCTGGTTATTGGACTGGGGATGGGATGCTGCAATACCTGAACAAAAACATATTTCAGGGCTTCCTGGCTATTATTATCTGTGTGGATGAGAGAGTGTGTCCTCAAACAACTCTCTGTAATGCTTCCATAGAAACAGTTGAATGCTTATATTTTATTTGTCCTTTTATAATACAGTTTTGATCTTTTTTGTCTTCACAATGGGATTCCTCACCTTTTACTAGGCTTAATACGGATATATTGTTATTAGGAATCTTACTCAAAACCTGGAAAAATATGATGCTGGTGTTATGCATACTGTACTAGGTTGTTTCAAATATTATATATGGCATACTCGATGCAGATGGTCATTGCAGCAATATTTTATAGCCCCCGAACAATTGTTTAGGACTATACGAGACTCTGTTTTGCTTATTAGAAGTAGAGATAAAGCACCGTTGTCTACAGATTTGTTCAACAAAAAATAGAAACTTTTGAACTGGTTAGACACTGGGTGATTAAATTCACTTTCCAGGCTGCTTGTATAACCATGCTGTGACACTTGATCTTATTTTTTTAATAGTATGCTTGTAATACCTATTTGAAAATGAGTTTGTATTGATTTAATTGTTGCACGTTTCCATACTTTATGTATTATTTGCTTGAAACCACAAATACCTCAATTTCCCTACTGTCTTGGTGGGGGGGGGTCAGTATGTGGTATTACTTAATCTGCTTTAATGTTTTCTGTTTACATGGCTGGTTTTCCTGCAATTCTCATATTATAATTTTATAATCAGGGTCAGTATGTTTTAATACTTATTTGTGATTTTTTTGTGTGCATGTTTCCATTTATGGACTGTATTATATTTTGTTTTCAGTTCCACTAACAAAATGAAGTATGATAAAATACCCTTCTTTAGGATTTTGATTACTTACCATGTGCTTTTTACCATGTGTTGCAATATTATTTCGAAGTATCAAATAACGACTTCCACTATTGTTTTAGTTGGGGGGAGGTGGGATGGTTTCTGTCTTCCTTTTTGTATTATTGTTTAGTCTTATAATATTGAAATCACATGTAGGGTGTATATGGGAATGTATGCATTCATACTATGTTGCTTTACAGTTTTGCTTTGATTCTTGTATGTAATGTATTATGATTATTTTGAAGTTTTAAATACAAAATTCCCCCTACTCTTTTGTGGGGGAGGGGGGGTATTGGGTAGTTTTATAATTTTTTCTTATCAGGTTAAATACTCATTTTGGAAGTAATCTGACAGGAGTATGATTGAAATACTTATTGGTTTTTCATTTTATGACTTATAAAAGGGGACACATATGCTGGAATATGTTTTCTGTATTATTTAGTTCTTTTTCTTTTATAAACATTTTGTGAATTTTGTTTCTGTTTGAATAGTATGATTGTAATACGTTTTTGATTTTTCTTTTAGTTATGTGTTATTTGATGTGCATTAACATTGCTTGTTATTATTTGTTTTGAAGTAAATAACAAATTCCCCTACTCGTCTGCAGGGGGCCTTGCTTCCTGTGAGCTAGATATTGTAGACGCCCCTTCTTTTATGACTTTCAAACTCAAACTAGATAAATGGTCAACTGGATAGGAACCATTGACAATGATCCACATATGTGGAGGGCAATATCTATGGGCTTTCGCCTTCTTTTGTCCCTCTAACTAAGTAACCAAGTACCAAGATCCCAGTACTGACCAGATCATTGCACGGGAAAGCTGTGTTTCAGATAAGGTCCAGGAGCCTGCCTTTTATAGCCCAGCAATACCTGGCACTTCAGCACAGGCTATGGAAGTTATGAACTTGGCTTCACCTATCATGGACAATGCACAGACTACTTCAGGAACTGACATTATAACGTCCCAAGATATGGAGGATGAAGAAATTTTACAACAGGATTTGGAGAAAAAAAAAGACCTAGTTATCAGAAATGTTGTCAGATGGAGAACAGGAATATACAATAAAAAAAATCTAAAATAGAGGAAGAAAAGAAAAGAAAAGAAAGAGATCAGCAGCAAGCCCAACAAGTGTACCGGGCAAACGTTTACCTATGGATGCTTCAAATGATCCCTTACCTATAGAACAGGACCAGATGGAAATTGTTGGACAACTGGAGGAAGGCCAAATGGATAGCATTGGTTTCAGTGGTACAGTGGTTCAATGGTCACTGGAATCCACACTCAAGAAGGCAAGTTGGACTTTTGTTGGTAATCAATGGATTCCTGACCCCAAAATCCCACTACCTGGCACACTGGAAAGACAGTCAATTCAGATGAAAACTGAAGAGCAGGCCCAGGGAAATATTCCATGAAGCAGGACAGAGATGGGGATGGCAGCTGCTGCAGCTGCGCAACATGATACTGAGGACCCAGAGAATGCAGCTGCAACAGACGCCAAAAGAAGCAACTTGCAACAGGTACAAAATAAAGATTCATGAAAGACTTCCCTAGCTTCCTCTATTTCATATCATTTGATGAATGAGGGAGTGGGGACAGACAAAGAAGATGCTACTGTAACAGATACAAATTTAATTTCTAATGATGTTGACAGTGGTGGGGCGGGGAACACCCCTTGGAACAGGACCAAGCCCAGGAACAGCTGACACAGCAAAGAATGAATTATGCTGGTTTGTTTAAAAAGCCAGTGGAAGCAGCCAAATATAGATTTGTGGTGAGACTTAGATATAGAGGCATGGCAACACTGTCTCCTAATAGACTATGGGTTGGGACACACTTAACAAAGGAGTCATTAAAATTTACACCAGCTGAAGTTTATGTGTTTATGCATTACCAGGAGACATGAATTATAATAACAGTTTCTGCACTGCTTCTCTGTTAGGCAAATTTTGGAGGCTGTATTATGATGTTAAGGACACTGATTTATGGAGTGACTTTATTGCTATACCCCTACTGTGAAGACTGTAACAATTCTTTTTCGAAATTAAAGAGTGAGCATCAATGATGTAATCTTTTGATTAGAAAACTTTGCGATATACAGGATACACCTGACCCCATAATGGATGATAATGGCTTTTGGACTGAGGGGGGTGGACTTTTCACATAACTCTATGACAAACAGAACGCGGCATCCAACACCTGCCAAATTGTTTTTATTTGGGTAGGGACAAGGGGATCTTATTTTATCCTGGCCAGACAAAGAGTTGTTATAGATGTGGACCCTTATCACACCTTAACACAGCTTGTACCCAAACTAAATGCTTTCAATGTGGGATGTTAGGCCATATGGCCAATGTATGCACTGCTGTCCTGATTTGTAACCTTTGTGGAGACAATGACCACTCTTTTAGTACTTGTCCTTGTGCTACACTCAACTCTGAGGAATAGGCAGAAAAAGACTATTATTTGCACTTGGCTAAAAAAAACATTTAAAACTGCTGAATATTCTAGGGGTCAACCACCCTTTGCATCTAGGGGGCAAGGTTGTGGGTCCTGCAGTGGATCCACTGCACAGCCTACCTCCTGGACAGAACTTCCCCAGGCTGCTGCAGCTCAGAATACTCTGTATGACACTACTACAATTGTACAACTGGTACAGACAGTACACAGGGACGATGTAATCCAAGACCCAGTTCACACTCAGTAGAAGATTCTAATATTACAGCACCTACTTCTCCCAGGATACTACAGACAGAGCAAGCCTCTTTATAAGACCTTGGGAACATGACTCTCCCCACCTACCCCATTTTCCCCAACAGTTTACACGGAACCTTTTCAGGACATTTCTATAAAACATAGACAGCACCACTCTTCTCACAAGATGCCCACTGACTCAGACCCCATTCCTTTGGGGGATAAGTATGACATACTACAGTCTTGGGGAGATAGTACGGAAACAGCAGATTTGGATGTATATGCTCAGAACAAAACCTTTTCTAATCAACCCCTTCCAAACACTATTAAGATCAGAATGCAAGGGGAAAAAAAGAGAGTGACTTGTTCCAGTTCCAAAGTAACATAACCATCAGTCTCCAACACAGCTACTTAGGCTAGCTGCCTAAATGTGAACAATATAAATCGTATTTAAAATGTATCACCACACTTTCTATTTTACAGCAAATTCCTTTTGATGTTTTTTTTCTTCAGGACACACGTTTGCATTCATTGCAGGACATTCAAAAAGCTACAAAGGAATGGCATTTAGGACATTCATATTGGTCTATGGAAACAGATTTATGTTGTGTAGTGGGATTTGGCTTTACATCTAAATATATTAAAATACAGAAAGAAATAACTTAGCTTGCAGACTTATTAATATTTACGGGCCCTAAACCAAAGCACAATGCATAGAATTATTGAGGAAAATACAGTCTTTTCTATGCACAGGTAGAATGGTTTCCTTGGGAGGAGATTTTAATATAAATCTTGGTGTAAAGTGTCAAACTGTGAAGGGGCAAAAGGTGTATTGTGATAAATTCTACATGCATTATATGATACAATGTTCAGGTTTAATAGATGCTCATTGTCAGCAAGAACAAACCTCACAACCCACCTTTTATAAAGGGAAACTGTCATCAAGGATTGACTCCTTTTTTATATCTAAAACTGCTCCAGTAATTTCAGCACACACTTTACCAATAGAAACATCAGACCATGTTTTGATTGGTGTCAATGTTACTCGCTTCCGGAACTATGGGGGTTCTGGAGATTAAATTCCAGCATGTTACAAAATGAGAAAATTATACAGGCCTTAATGGAAATTATCAAGGACAGAAAAACAGTTGCATTCCTGTATGATTCACCCATTTCACGGTGGGAAGACACCAAATCATGTATAACAGAATTCTTTAAACAAATGGCAAAGATTCAGGCTAAAACCACAGACCAGAAATATATGGCCCAATGACAACAGCTTCAGATACAGAATTCATCACACATAGATTTATCAGAAGAAATTGCTTTGCTGAAACAAGAAATGTACACTTTCCAATATAACAGACAAAAAACACTGGAACTAGAACAGAGATTTGGTACGCAGAGAAAAAGGAACAAACAAATCCCTTTGATGACTGCCATAGTAGGGTAAAGAAGAGGCAGTTTGATTCTTTAGTTACAGATGATGGAAAGGTGCATGTTAGTAATACCAGAATTATGCATGTATTAGAAACCCATATAATGAATACATTCAGCTTCCATTTCCCAAGAACAGAGAATATAGAAAGGTTAATAAGGTCTGCAGCTCTCCCAACACTTAAATCTACAGACGTATCTCATTTATTAGCAACCTTCCCCTCACAAGAACTAGAAACGATTATACATGCGTTACAAAATAATATTTCTCCTGGATCAGATGATTTACCTGGAGAACCATACAAATTATTGTGGAACATTATGTCCTCAGAACTAGTTACTATATATAAAATGCTTTTTTAGATGAGGACAGGATTACTGATCAAACGTATGAAGGACTTATAATTTTTTTATACAAATCAGGAGATAAATCAGACCTTACCAATTGGAGACCCATTACTTTACTAAACTGTGATTTCAAAATATTTAATGAACTCTTGAGTAACAGAATATCGAAACTTTTACACTATATTATCTTTGACACACAATATTGTTCAGTACCCAGACGATGCATTACAGATGCTTTGCTATTAATAAGAGCAATTATGTTGGTCGGAACTCAGGGACTGACGCAAGGCTATGTCATTAGTATGGACCAATCCAAAGCTTTTGACTGAGTGTCACATGACTACCTTTGGTTATGGATGGAGCAGTATGGGTTTCCATCCCATTTCATACACTGGATACACTTGTGTTATGTCTTGGCATATGTGAAACCTTACGAGAATGGCTGTATGAGGAAAAAGTGCAGGATTGCAGTTGGGGTATGCCAGGATTATCCCCTAAGTCCCCTTGTATATATCATTACCTTGGAGTCAGTTTTATGAATCTTACAGGCATCACCCAACATAAAGGGAATAAGTTATAAGGATACACCAAGCACTAAATCATTGGCATACGCACATGACCTGTGTCTCTTAGTATGAGACAGACATTCAGGGGAACTAGCTTGTAACCTGATAAATGTAATGGGGAAGGTTCTGGGAACCACAATCAATAAAACCAAGAGTGATTGTATGAACATACAAAGCACCGAACTCAGCAAAGGGTCCATTGCAGAAATCCCAGTAGTAACTTCACCATGTAGAATTTTAGGTTTATATTTTGGGCCAGGGGATATGGCCTTGTATAATTGGAACCTTTGTTTAGCCAAAGGAAGAGCTAAAGTGGCAAGATGGCATGCATGGAGAATGGGGAAACTGAAAATTATTTTTATGATCAAAACATGTTGTTACTGCTTTTCCTATATTTAAGTTATGTGTACCCGGTACCAAAACAATTGGAAACTGCACTAATGGGTTGTTTTTTTTCTCTTGCTTTTGGGGCAGGATATTAAACCCCATAAAATGGAATGTATTGTATAAAGACATAAAAGGAGGTGGGGTAGGGATGCCAAATCCTTTGGTATTTTATTTTTTGATCTTTTTATATGTAAATGTACTCCCAGTACTATTAAATGGTGCACAAGTTTGGGTGGCCTGGACAAAAATCAGGATAATTGGGGTGATCCATGAATGGAAATCAGGGCACTTTTTACACAAAAATAAACAGTCCCCAATACTACTCCACCATTGGGAATTGATTTTTGATTATGTTAAAAATGGGACATATCCTTTCCTGCATTTATCCGTCTTCCTAGAAAAGTGTTATATATAGACATCTTTAACCGTTGTTTTCAGAATCACCATTTTCACATTTTCTATACCAGAACAAGACCAAATAAAACATTTACTGTTGGAACCTAGGATACCACTCAAAATGTGGTATATAGTGTAGTTAAGGGTCCACAGGAGAATTAACACTAAAGGAAATCACAAACAAAAAGAACAGATTGATAGATAGTGTCCTAGAGCGACATGTTCTATACAAATTGAAACTATGGACCATTTATATTTTGCATGTCCATATATCCTAAAATTCTGGGATTTGTTACAGGAGAGATGGGAAATGAATATTTTTCTCCCACTAACCCCTAACAATTTATATGATGGTATATTCCCTTCACATTGGCAATATTATCAGGACAGTAGTATGTGTTTGTTTATGTCCTTTTTCTTATATTGGATCTGGCACATCAGATGCCGTTTAGTACTACAGCAACAAAATATAACAGTTCATGAATTACTTACCACCATTACTACAGAACTTAAATTGGTTAGACAAACAAAATTTACAACTTTAGATAGAGATTTGTGGTATTTATATAGGAACCCATTTCCTTGGTTGAAGTAAGAATGATAACATATATAGAATTCTAAGAGTTTATTTCGATTTGGATTCTACTTACAGGAATTTATAGTGGTATAGGTATGTGTAAATAACTCAGAACCAGTTTCATATGTTTATTTGACAGTATGATTTAATTAATTTTTTACATAGGTTATTTTATTTTGAGCAATGAATTTATTTGTATTTTTATTAATGATTTTAGTCCCCCTTTGATTTTTCTTTCAAACAGGATCTGTGTATTTGTTTTCATTTTTTTTTTTATACGAAAGGTTTTGAATTATGAAGTTTCTTTATCTCCTTCCTCTATTGAATGTGGATGTAATCAGAAATTTTCTTTTGATGTTCTCTTTACCTTTAAAAAAATATCCCCTGCTCCACATGGGAATTGAATATTGTTTTGGTCATTGGGAAGTTTCATTATGCTTGTTTTCTGCCTGTATTTATTTTGATGTCTATCATTTTGTGTGACCCATTTGATTTTTCAATATTTTTTGGATTTCTGTATGTATTCTGTTTTCATTGATAAATAAAAAATTCCCCTACTCTTTTTGAGAAATGCCATGGGATCTTTAACATCCACCTGAACTACCATCAGAACAGGCAGATGGGACCATGGTTTAACATCTCATCCCAAAGACGGCACCTCAAGAGTGTAGCACCCCCATGTGGTGCTACTGTGTCAGTATTGGGATTTAACCCAAGTGCCTGGTGTGGTGATAGAACCCACAGCCTTCTGATCTCCTGGCCTCAGAGGTGAGTGTGCTACCTGCTGAGCCACTGACACTGACAAAGCCGTGATCAAGTCCACAAAAATGGCCCCTGTCATACATTCATTTTCCATACCATGGAGGACCATGTTAGTGAACCTGATCAAGGCAGTACCTGTACATCTCCCTTTCCTAAACCCATGTTGCTGCTTACAAAGCAAAGAGCAGTTTTCTAAGTAAACTCTGATTTGATTTGACACAAATCTTTCTAAGATCTTACTCAAAGAATTCAAAATAGAAATAGACTGATATTCATTCACATTATTAGCCTTCTTTTTGGAAAAGGGCAATATGAGCCATTTTCCAGCTAGAAGGAACTGTTGAGTTATTAGGGACGAGTGAAAAATAGTACACAAAGGAGCTGCAATTTTGAGAGCATCAAGATGGTTGTCATTGCCCCACATTTATTTGAAGTCCATTTATCAGTTTTAAAGTCTCATTAACAGTGATTCTTTTAAAAATACATTTTGGGATTATCAAATGGTAGCAAATTAACTGGATAACTTAAGGACAATAGGCCAATTTAGTCAACTTAGGGACATCAACAACTGAGAGATCAGTAACTCTAGTATTTAACAAATTTGCAATTTCACTTGGATCACTAACTTCTTGGTAATCAGCTGCAAGCTTTTTAATGTGTCTGTTTGTTTAGGACTGGTCAAAGTAGTGATAATCATCCAAAAATGCTTATGGCTCATTCCAGTTGTCATCTAGCTGGTCTTTTTCCAGCTTAGCCATAGTAGACATAATGAAAAATCTACACCTATTTCTGATTTGACAATATCCATTCAATAAATTCTGTGACAAGGTACCTTTGTAAATGAGCCTATGGCTCAAAGGTTTTCAAACTGCTGTTTAAATAAAATAAAATAAAATAAAATAAATAAAATAATAGAAGCGTGAACGAACATATTTTTCAAATACCATCCCTTTGTTAATCATGCTCCTGATGGCACTCATGAACAATCTGTTGTTTTACCCCTCAGGCACTTCTTTTAAAGAGGAAAACATTTACTTTAAATTGGGAGTACTGTAGTTGGGAATAGAAACAAGCATTTGTCAATGCCAAATGTTTGCTTGCTGGCATTAGCATTGGTAGTGTAGGAGTTAGAGAGCTACATAATAGGAATGGCAGTGAAGTACTGAACTGAAACCAACCCCACCACCCTGCAGAGACTGACAGGCATTGGGGTGTGTCTTTGGGTCATCAGGGATAACAGCCACCCATTTCCCACACCCTACCCTGCAAACATTGACAAGTGTCATGGTGGGCCTTGGAGTCTTTGGCCCTTATGCTCACCCCATTCCATCAGGAAATACGGTGAGAAGGGTCCAGTATAGGAGAATGGGGTGAACTTTGGGGCCAAGATTCCAAGGCACACCTTGATGCCTCTCACTGGCTGCAGGGTGTGGAATAGGTATGAGCTTTACAGGCAGAATCCCAATTCACACCCTAATGCCTGTCAGTCTCTACAGGGTGGGCATTATGGTCGGAAACCCTAACGCCTCAGGCATTCGTTGGCATTTTCCTCCAAATTTTCCAACATGGGTTTTGTGACCCTCACCTTATGAACAGTGGCAATATCAGTTTGTTAGTCGTAAAGCTGATTTAAAGCACAGCGATTATGCCATTTGGCACTACAGGTGCGAAAACACATTTCGAACAGGATGTGAAAAATGACAGCTGTACTGTTCATGGGGAGGTGCAAAAAATGGCAATGTTGAAAATCTGCAGTGAAAATATTAGAAAAACTGGTGAAGTCACGAGCGAGGGTAGAAAATGCTCAATGCACACCCATAATGCAATTAGTTTAGGAATTTTTTACAGCAGATTGTCAACACAGGGATTTTGGAACCTCCGCTCATGAACAGTGTCATTGTGATTTTCTTAATCTGTGCCAAACACTGATTTCCCACAGCGACCATGCATTCCTGCACTGGAAGTGTGAAAACACATTTCAGCCATGATGTGAAAAATGACAGCTGTACTGTTCATAAGGAAGTGTGGAAAAATGCCAGTGGTGAAAATCTGGACTGAAAATATTAGAAATCCATGAACTTATGAAGGTGCGAGGAAACTGCGCAATGGTCGCTCATAACACAGTCATTTTATGGGCTTTTTCCACCAAATTTCTAACGTAGCTATTTTAACACCTCTGCTCATGAACACTGTCACTGTGATTTTCTTAATCTGTCCCGAACATTGATTTCACACACCGACTGCGCCACTGTGCGCTACATGGGTGGAAACACGTTTTGGGCAAGATGTGAAAAATGATAGCTGTACTGCTCATAAGGAGATGTGGTAAAATGGCAATGTTGAAAATCTGGAGTGAAAATATTGAAAATTCGTGAACTTACAAGCGTGCCTAGGAACAGCGCAACGCATGCTTGTAAAACAGTTATTTTTGGGAATTTTTTCACCAAATTCTTAACATAGCCATTTTAACACCTCTGCTCAAGAACAGTGTCACTGTGATTTTCTTAATCTGTCCTGAAAAGTGATTTCCCACAGCGACCACGCATTTCTGTGCTGGAAGTGCGAAAACACATTTTGGCCATGGTGTGAAAAATGACAGCTGTACTGTTCTTAAGGAGGTGTGGAAAAATACCAGTGGTGAAAATCTGGACTAAAATATTAGAAATCCATGAACTTATAAGGGTGTGTGGAAACTGCGCAATGGTCGCTCATAACACAGTCATTTTATGGACTTTTTTCACCAAATTTTTAACATAGCCATTTTAACACCTCTGCTCGTGAACAGTGTCACTGTGATTTTCTTAATCTGTCCCAAACATTGATTTCACACACTGACTGTGCCATTGTGCGCTACATGGGTGGAAACACATTTTGGGCGAGATGTGAGAAATGACAGCTGTACTGCTCATAAGGAGGTGTGGTAAAATGGCAATGTTGAAAATCTGGAGTGAACATATTGAAAATTTGTGAACTTACAAGCGTGCGTAGGAACAGCGCAACACATGCTCATTAAACAGTCCTTTTGGGAATTTTTCACCAAATTTTCAACATAGGGTTTTGAGGGCCTACCTCATGAACTGTGACACTGTCATTTCATAAATCAGTCGAAGGTGGTTCGCTGGTGACCCGCGAAATCACCTCTCAGGCGATTAGCAAAATAACAGTGACAGAATTCATGAGGTGGGGTCTCAAAAATCCCATGTTGAAAATTTGGTGAAAAAATTCCCAAAAAAGGCTGAGATATACACCAAAATTGAAAAAACCCCATTCATTCCATTATACAGCTTACCGGCATTTCCTCAGTTCGCGGTCAGCTTTGAAGAGTGCAGACGTGTTCCCGGTTCACCGAAGATTATCGCGCTGGTCTCCGGAGGTAAGTATGGGGTGAGGTGGAGGTGTGGTAGGCCAGGGTGTGCAGAGGGTGGGTGCGGGTGGGGGAGGGAGGTCAGGACAGTCAGCAAGGAAGGTTTTTCTTGCAGTTTTTTTCCTTAGACAACAAGGGACTTGTGCCACGCTGGGTGGGCTCCCAGCATGGCAGCTGGAAGGTTGTTTTGGGGGGACAGTAGAGCTGATGGTGGATTGGGAACCCCCATCGGCCATTGGAACTGTTGCCATGCTGGGATGGGCTCCCAGCGTAGCACCCGATAGTCTCTTGGGGGGGAAACAGTGGAGCTGATGGGGGATTAGGCACCCCCGTCGGCCATGCAGACTGTTGCCACGCTAGGGTGGGCTCCCAGCATGGCACCTGGAACTCTGTTGGGGGGGAGCGCAGCAGAGCCGACAGGGGATTGGTCACCCCCATCGGCCATACAGTGTGTGCGTTGGAGGGCGAAGCATGAACACATAATATGCATGTGTGTGGGTGGAGCGCGCATGAGCACGCAATATCTTTTCGCTGCTCACTGAAGCGTAGCTCTCCCTTTCAACTGTACGGCACTGCATTCTCGACTGCTGTCATAGACAGCTGCAGCATTCATAGGGGAACTGTGGCCATGCCTGCAAACACACTGACTGCATTGGAAGACAGGGTGCCACACTTCTGAAAACTCAGATAATGGCACTATGTTTCTTGCACATGCATGCAAGCAAACATAAAAACAAGAGCATAGTTAACTGCCAGAATGTTACTCAAAAGAGACCAGTGCAACAGACTGACATGATATTTAACTTCATTTAGGTCAGTCCTTTCAAACGTATGTGGCATAACAAACCCAGGAGGAATTTTAGGAAGATGAAAATTTAAAGCATAATATGTAGCAACATGATTACTAATTGATGATTTCATAACTAAAGAAAGTGTAATTCAATTTACTCTCTTAGCTAACACCCAGTCCAATAGGTAATGTCTATCACTTAAATGATTCCGCCTACTTGAAGATGAAATCATTTGTGTCAATAAAATTTCTGTACCAAGGACTTATAATGATCCTCTTCTCAGATAACCAACTTAAATACATATTCCCATAATAACAAGTAATGACTCCTAACAGTCTGTTCCAAGATTTCCAATTATTGAACTACAGTAGCCCAGGCAAACCTATTTGAGGAGGGTTGTAACAGTAAGTAACATAAACAGGTTTTACCCCTAAAACTATTTTAACTAACATCCATTCATTCTTTGAATC
Source organism: Neoceratodus forsteri (assembly GCA_016271365.2). Lineage (NCBI taxonomy): Eukaryota > Metazoa > Chordata > Ceratodontiformes > Ceratodontidae > Neoceratodus > Neoceratodus forsteri. The sequence continues at coordinate 1,233,728,122 of CM057455.1, forward strand.
ATAACGAATGCTATTAGAAACCATGGACACATTTGACCCCCCTTCCACAAGTGGAGGCTTACCGTGATTACCCTCCTTGGGGGCTGCTCTGCCTGTAACACCTCCTGACTGCTGGTTCCGGACCTTTTTGGGCTCCTACATGCTTCTGCTGGACCCAATGTGCAAATGGATCCAGTGGGGACTGGAGACATGAGAGGAAAAAAACAGAAGCCACCTGCTTGTAGGTTTCGTCGACCTCCAGGCCAGTCAGTGTACACACATTCATGCTGTCTCCTACACGAACTTGTGGGCAGTTGGTCGGCTCACATTGATATAGCACTACAGTGCTTAAATGTTTAAAAGCTGTTCCATGTGACTCTGGAAGCTCTCCATGTGTGCCACGACCTCCTGTGGGCATAAATAATAGAGAGGGTGTCCAGAGGCACTTTGGAGGAGAGAAAATTAAAATGTTTAAAAGCTATCTCAAGCACTGGGTTTAAAAAAGGGGTGCCTGTTTCTTTAAATGCAGCTGAGCCTGCTGAAGTAAATGGGAGCTCTAGCTTGTTGCCCAGGGGGTCAGCACTGTGGTGCTGACAATGAGGTGGGGAAGCCCATTACAAAAGTCACATGGCAATCAGATTACAGGGCATGGAGCTGTTGTTAAACTGCAGGGGTGAATAAATGTAAAACCATTTTGTTAACCCACAAAGCAATGCTAAAATTGGGATGGTGAATAAAACTGTTTGTTGGTGGCCATATTTGCCACCTTGGACCCTCCAACAGCTAATGAGAGTCCAGGAGCCTTAAGGGACTGCAGCTATGGCTTCTGGGAGTAGACGAGGACAATGTCTTGGTACCAGAACTGACAACCAATGGGGCATCGAGTGAGTCTCATGAATATTCATTTTACAGATGGAAAGTTATGTCAGCCAGTCAGAGACTGCCATGTTCCCCTGACAGCCCGTAGTGAACAATGGGATGCTGCCATGAGCTCTTGAAACCTTGAGGACAGAGTCAGTTAGTTCAGTTTGGCTGGAGTCCCTCCTGAGGGAGGGGGAGTTCCTGCCCCTTCCTCCATGATGGTATGTGGAGAAATGGAGGCCTGCCTAGGGGGGTTTACAGCCACCAGCCCAGGAGGTGCCTGTGTTGTCTTCCAATGCTTGGAAGAGAGCAGCTTCAGTTTAAAGTGTGATTTACTGACCAGAGGCAAAGAAGTTGCCTGAGAGTTTTCCTGAGGGAAAGGAAGTCTCTCTGTATTTTTCAAGTGAAGAAAACCTGCCCAGGGCTTATACAGTCACTAGCCCAAGAGGTGCTCTGCATTGATCCTTGATGCCTTCCAATGCCTGGGAGGAGTTGTCAGCAGAACGAACATGTTGTTGCTGACCAGTGTGAAGAGCATTGGCTCAGAGTTTCCCAAGGGAAAGGAAGTTGCCCAGGATGCCTGAGAAGTTCAGAGGCCTACTTGGGTGCCTGCTCAGTCAAATAGCCAAGGAAAGGCTGCCTGATGGTTCCAGTAGATGGAAAGTGAGTTGAGAAGGTTTGTTCTTCTGTTCAAGTCTGAGCCTGTAATTTGGGAAGATTCACTCTTTTGTTTGAATCTGCAACTGTACAGTGAGAAGATTTGTTCTTTTGGCCAATCCTGCATCTGAATGTCTGTGCCTGAGAGACTGTTTCCTGCTAATATTCAGTGGGAAGCCCAAAGACTATGTTCCAGTCAAGAAAGAGCCATTGCTGCTCACAGGCAGGGTGGTTGAAGTCATCTACAGCCTGCATGTTTCCTGATCTCCAGAAGAGTTCCATCAACAGAAGATGGTCTAGGGAATTGGCCAGGTAGTGTCACTGCTAAGCATTACCCACCCCCTGAGGGTTGGATGCCTGGACATGCAGGGTTCTGGTCCCTACTGATATTCACAGCCTGCCGCCATAGCCAAGAAAGAAGGTGACAAGTTGTCGGACTCTACAAGCAAGTCAGAATGTGTCAAGCTGCCAGACCATCCTATCTCAGCCAGCAAGTCTGCTGCCAGTCTGCTTCATTGCCCACAGTCCAACTCTCCATCCTGCCTGCTGTGTTCCCCAGACCCTAAAGACTGTACTCCAGAACGAAGAGAAAACAGGAGGCTGTCATGTATCTCCTGGGCCCTGTTGATAGTTGTTTCACCAAAGCTTGTTTGGCCATCAGACAAGAATTTATAGTTGTTCCACTTAAAACCATTTTGTAATTGCATGGCCTGTGGGGCTGTGAGTTTCAAATATTATGAAAAGTGCACCAATGCCAGTCAACCAGCTGCACGTTCATGCCTGCAACTAGACTCTGGGTACTCAGATAAGACTCTTAGGAGTTAAACTGGTACCAGTTGTGGGGTAGTGATGTAAAATCCAGTGGGATAACACCTGTTTGATGTATATGCTAGTGGAAGGTGGGCACTGAGAAGTGTTCTGGTTTACAGTTAAAGTGATTGAATAGTGTTTGCAAGAATGCTAATTGATGCTAATGTTAAAATGTTGATTAACCTCTAAATCCATTTTCCTTTTCCTATCCTCCCCAAAGTAAATAAATTGTTGGTTAACCATTTTAACCCTGTCTTATGGGCATATTTTTAGTGAGCATATTATTAGCTTAAACAATAATCCCTAGTATATTGAAATTTGGTTACAGTTTATGGTAATCCATGTGTCGGGTGACTGTGAGGGAAAGTGCGGAGGTGCAGCATCCCAGAGGTTATACTGCTCAAAATATCTGACCCACTTTATGGATTACTCTGGGTCGAGGCACCGCTATTTATTTTACCTTCAGGAAAGAACCTCCCTTTTCTATCAGAACCAGAAACCAGGCCCCTCTACCTTGCTAGAGCCTGCAAGACAGGGGTGGTAGCCCATTGGTATATGGTGCCCGGGTTGCACATTAATAGTTGCATTTCCGCCTTTCTTTCTTCCTTCTCTATCTAGTCTTACAATTTAAACTTGAGTAAAAAGCAAAAGGTAGCATCTGTTATTCCAGTTATGTATGGAGAAAAACAATTTGTCAAAACCTCTAATTCTGTGACCATAGGCACAAAACTCAGAGCATTACAATTAATTATTTTCGGTACACATGATGGACACCAGAGCAAACCAGGGCAGGCTGCAACAACAGGCCCAGGGTTCTTATCAATATCCCAAGTAAATAATAACAAACAAATATTCAAATTAACAACAGTCAAAATCTGAGGACAGTTAATCCCTAATCTAAAACCATTTAAGCAAAATTCTTTAAAACCTACATACAGTAGAGTACATTTTTTAATATACTTAAAAAGTCAGATATACCAGTGTCAAAATTAGTTTTTATGTTTAACTCCCAGGACATTGAATAATAATTCACATCAGCCTGACCCTTCTCTTAGAAGCTAGCATTACAGATGCAGGCTTGGCCCCCTTTTGCCTGACACCCAGACGGCAAAACAGGGAAAAAGATCACTACAGCGACAGTCGCTGTAATGGTCCGTTTCTGTGTTACTCTTTCCCCCAGTGTTTTGCCCCTTCCCCAGACCAACTCTGACCTGGAGCTGAGAATCTTAAAGTCCCCACAGAAAACACTGGAAGTTGGCGGCACAATACCTGCATCGGTATTGTGCCATCGCTGTCTTGAGAGGTCAGTAATTTTACTGTTGACTTAACTTGGTGCTTCCCAGATGTAGTACCCTCAAAGAAATAAAAACTACCAACTAAAACCAAAATCCATAAATGAATCATTTTAAAAACATCCAAACCTGCTTTTAAACAGAAAATGTTACAGAAAACAGCTACAATCTAAATAACTGAATCAGGCTAAAAAAAAAAACCTCAAATGAGCAGAGTACTGTGCTCCAGTTCCAATGCCTCCACTGACTCCACTGACTCTGATGTACTTAGCCACACTTTGCCACCAGTTTTGCCACCATGAAGATGCCACAATGTCTAGGGCTTTGGGCTTTTACCCTGTAACACCACCACAGCCAACTGGGGAGGTTCTGCAGCATATGTCGATGCCACAGCAACATTTTTATAGTGAAGTACATTACAGCAGCAAGTCGCTATTGCCACTGTAATGTATCCACGGGACCCCTCCTCAATCAGCTCCGAGTTGGAGTTGATAATCTTTAGTTATGGGGATGCTGGTGAGGCCTCCCGCATGGGGGGTTTGCGTTGCAAAGCCCCTGATAAAACCACAGTTCCAGAAGGATTTATGCCTCCGCAACTTGGGTGATAAATCCATCGCTGTTGTGTCGCATTAAAACAAAGTTGTCAATGTTGTGTCATGGATCCATTCTGCAGCACTCAAACAGGTTGTCAAAGTGGACTGGGAGACTATCAGTGACATGGAACATTACTGTGTGTCACAGAGCAGATTAACAGAACAGGGACGGCTGAGTGAGATAATATTGTACTTGCTGGACAGGCAAATCATGGTAGGTTTAAATCAATAATTCAGCTGCAAATGATTGTAAGTCACAAAATTAATTAAACAGTGAAGCAGCAACAGCAGCAGTAAGCAAGACAGTTGTAGACAGATGCCTAACTATACCAGCTAGATGTTAACACAGTCATTGGTGTTAAGATTTGGAGTTTTTGAAATTCCTATGTCTGCAAACCAGAATGGATTCCTGAGAATCTAAGCACCCCTATTAGTACATCCTGACTGTCTACAGCACAGGAAATCTGTTTCCGTGGAGAGGTGCAAGTAGTTAAATGAGTCCTTAAAAGCCAAAATTTGTCAGCATCAGGGACAAGACTGTCTCCATTTCCCATGGGATGGGCAACAGGAATGGAGAGGAGTTTCTGTTTGGCCTGGAAAATGGTTGGGAGGAGCTCTTCCTGTTATATAAATTGAAGGTACTGTACTTAGGGCGGTCACCGGCTTGTGTTGTACCACTTGTATTCAAGATCCAGCACCAACCCAGTTGCTCAAGGCTAGGTGGGGGTCATTGGTGCCAGTCTTGGTGGGTATTGTCAATGCCTCTCTGCAGGAGGGACTGTTACAGCGCCTTTAAAAATTATGGTGGTGAAGTCCCAGTTTAAGAACAATGCCCAACTAGGTGTAGCCACACTTTGCCCACCCTTGCACTTTAGTACAAACTGACATTCCTGTACTGCAGGCTGCTACCCGCCTTTCACTTGTTACCAGGAACTATCCCTTAAATTTTCTGGGTGCACCCAAATATATAGGCCTGTATTTTAAAGAGTTACGATGGATGCAACAGCAATTTGCATTCTTTTGAGTCACAAATTGCAGCTATGTCCATATCAGAATGATGTGCAACTATTAGAAGATGGATGCCACAATAAAGGTGATGCAGCTATAACTCAGGCATATTTAGTGGTGTAAGTGTGATGAAATTATGACACAGGTAGTGCTGGTTTTGATCCAGCTATGAAAATACTGTATAATCATACATCAGAAAGTTATGCAACTGTGTCATTTTTGAGCATTTTTGAAAATGCCACCTGTAGTCCCTGGGTACCTCAGGTGTTGCATACCCAATGTAGTTGCAACGAGTTAGCCAGCATTGGTGCACATTAAACAAACTATAATTCCCCAAAACCCAAAGGCCATACAATTGCTTAAAAGGCTTTAAAACTACTAAGGTGAGATATTTGTAATCTGGAAAATAAAAAACTTGCAAACAAACTCCTAATAACAGTATTTTCTTGAGTTAAAGGCAAGCCCTGCAGTTATGGTTTCACAATAGGTGCGTCTTTCTCTCTCTGCAGGCCGCTGATGCTACAATCTCTCATGGTACTTCTGGTTCAGTCAGGCTCCCTCCTGGGACTCACTCTACCTTTCCTAAGGGCTGGCTTCTTGGCTTTGTTCAGGACTGGTGCTTCTGCCCTCTAATTTCTCTCTCTCAGTTGCTGAGGCCCTGGACCAACCCACATGTCTCAGCTTCCAAACCCTCAGGCAGGTGGCAGCTTGACACCTAGCTGTAGTGCGTGATATGGGACCTGGAGCAGCAGTCCTGGATTTCAACCTTTGCTCCATGTGTTTCTTCTGCATCATCTGTAGGGCTAGCTTGCATGCAGTTGCCTCTCTTTCCTCTCTGAACTCAGCAGCTTCCTTGACAGGACATTTCCAGGCACAAGTTACAATGTGACACAGCTCGACTTCTGGATCAGGCAGCAGTCCTGTCCCACTACAATCTCTCTCAGATATTCCTGTCTCCAGCACAGTTCCTTCTTATCAGCACACTTCAGAGCTTGTTTTCATAGGTTCACACAGCTGTCATGCTAGTAGTGGTGGGCAAAGAAAAATTCACTGCATGGAGAATTTTGTGAAATTTCCACAATTTGCAAAACTAATCCACAAGGCGAAGTTCCACTTGCCTTAAAGGAGGAATCTGTGAATTGCAGAAAATGCTAACTTTACCTAAATTTTCCTATGAATTACAGTTATAAGATGAAGTTAGCAAGGATCCATGGGAAATGAGGTCACATGGTGTTGCCATGAGCTGTTTTGCCATGTGTAGGCTGAATTTAGTGTAGTGTGAAGAAGAGAGACCTTGCAGGTACTGTAGCTGTACTCTGCAGCTGTGTCCCAAAAAACCTTACCAAACTGTTTAAAATGCAAACGTTTTTGCCCCAGATCAGTCCATTAAGTGTGTACTATGCCTTGTGCCTCTAGATCACCAACTAATTTGTAGATCTTTTTGTGATTTACTTAGTTTAAAGTAGTAGTTTTCATTTCTGTATTGCAGACTGTGTCGTGTGCTGTAGGGAAGGGGGTTTTATTTGTAGGAACCTCCAGCAAGAGCAAAATCTGGCCAGAGCTGACACAGCTGCAGCTGCACTTTAAGAGCACTCGCTAAGCTCATGGCAGAACAGTGCACCAAGTCCAAGATGGCCACCAGAGCTCAGTATGCATGTACGAGCAGTTGTACATGCACAGGTTCACTTTTGTGCTTGTGGTGAAGCCGCCCATGTGCACTGAGCTCTGGCAGCCATCTTGACCACAGCAGACTGTTCCGCCATGAGTTCAGTGCATATGCGCAATGAATGGAGGAAGTCACGGAGCGCATCTTCGCGCCTGGCAGCCATCCTGGCCATGGCATACTGTTCCACCATGCACCACTGCGCATGCAGGGTGAGCAGAGTGCTTTTGCAGACAGATTGTGATGCAGCTCCAAATTCATTCTCTGGTTAGAATCTGGTGAGTCATTTTAGAGCTCATCGCAAGACGGCTACTGGCTTCACCCACTGCAGTCGTAAAAAGGCAGGCTTGCCTTATAGCCTAGACATTGTTTAGCAGCAGTGCTCTTCAGTGTGTTTTTTGTTAATGATTGTTATTGGTTTCTAAAAGAAATTACATAACATGTACAAGGTATACACTTTCAGATGGTTCGTTACAGAGTCATTATACTACAATACATAGCCATAAGCCTAGGGGCAGAATGTACCTCCATTAGCGATCCCAGGGAGTACCCAAAGCAGTATTTTGTATAGCATCTGGGGTGGAAAGAAAGAGCTTTGTGCAATATTTACATGTCTAAGGGGAGCTGGTGGCTGCTCATTACATTGCAGGTTTATTTGCAGGTTGGGTATCTTCATGGCTTCTTGGGTGATCCTGCTGGGAGGCCTATTGCAGTTGGGGCACTAATGACTCACAACACTGTAAGTAGAACAGAGATATGCACACAGTATCTACTATGATAACAATCATACATCAAAAACAGTATAACAAACAGAACTGCACTGATTATTAAGGGGTATATGTGCAATACTATGGATAGAAGGGGTTATAGGAGGATGAGCTGTCCTATACTACTCCGGTCTATAATACTCCTGGTCCTTCAGTTTGCACACAGTGAGGGGACTGTGGGGCTGTCTTAGGACTTGGGAAGTAGCAGGCCTCTTTCATACTCAGCCAAATCCTGTGGGTGAACTTAAGAATGTCATATATGGGGACCAGCATTTATAGTATGGTGTCTTCTTGTTGAGTTTAGAGTGTGAGATCCTGTCCAGCTCAGCAATTTTGGTGAGGGAGGCTAGAATCTCTCTAGTTGCAGGTATATTGGTAGTTCTCCAGTTACATACAGTAACAGTGCTGTCTTGACCTGCATGGTCAGTAGGGACAGCCACTGGAATGCAGGGCAGGTGATATTCAGAGTGTTGGGCTTGATCCCTAACAGGAGTGAGTGGGACAACGGATCTGTTTCTGCAGCACCCTGCTGCCGTGTGGCATATCTGTTTCCACAATATCTGGAGCTTGGTGCAGGCCAATGGCATGTGGAAGAGGTCACCCCTGTCTGTAAGACATCTTCAGCATTTATCATTGTTTATTACACAAACTTTACGAAGGACCTTAGGGGTCCTGTATCATGAGTGGAGTATTTTGTTTTGTATTAACCTGCTTCTGGTGACTTTTAAGGTGAAGTGAGCATTGCTCCATGCTTGGGCCCATTGTACCTCACTGATGAGGCAGCCCAACATTCACTTGACTCTGGATTCCCCAGACTGACTGGATATTGTGTCCCTTATATTTGAGTAGATTTTTCCAGCAAGGCCTCCAGGGCTGGAGAGCCATTTGGGGAATAACTTTTCTGCTGTAAGGGAATTGGGGTTCTGTAGGAGTGATTAAACCTCTTCCCTTATTTGCAGGTACAGCCACAGTCCCTTGTGTGGGAGTCCCCACCTACTTGTAGACTCTGATGTAACCAATGACTCTGTCTCTGGGTCTATGATATCATTGAGCAGGACTATCCCTGTGCCAGCCAAGTGTGACCAGCTGACTGGTCTTCTGTCTTTATGGATACGGGGGTTGTTCCACATTGGGCTATACGTTGTGGGCATGGGAGTGGACCCCAACCATTTGTGGACCCAATACTAGTATTTGATGGACAGGTATGGTGGGGTGAGTAGATACCTATTTCCCTATGGGTGAACACAAGATGGAGACCGGCATAACTACCCCTGCCATGGAATTTTCCATGTACACCTGTTGTGGTGATTGATCCATACAGCAGAAACCATTGTGAGGTTTGGGCTCCTAGAAGAAATATTTATACCCTTCCATCCAGGTGAGATTCCAACTGCCCACATTCCAGTGAGAGCAGAGTTCGTTTTGGCTAAATCTGGGTTTTTTACCCTCCCACAGAAAATCTCCAATTAGTTTGTCTATTTTCTGGAACCATGACTGATTTATGGTTAGGGGAATGTGGGTGAACAGGTAAAAGAATTTAGTGGCCATAGCCATTTTAATGTCAGCAATTTTCTCAGCAAGCCGACCTTATAAGCTTGCAACAGTGGTTGGAGGTTCTTATCCCATATCCTCTCAAACTGAGGTATTATTTTAAAACCAAGGTATGTTATGCCTTTTTCTGCTCTGCAGAGCCTGGATTCCACCGCCATGCTAGCTTTACATTGCTGGTTTAGTGGTAAGATCTCAGTCTTGGACTGATTTACTTTTAGGCCAGAAAGGGTTGTGAAGGAGTCAAGTAAGGACAAGACTGGTTTTATGCAGTGCTGCAAATCAGCTACAGGAATCAGAAGGTCATCCACATACATGAGTGTCAGATATTCCCTAACCCCCACCTTTATCCCACTAATTTCTCTGTGTTGGCGTCTGGTTGTGGCTAAGGGTTCAATAGCCAATATGAACAGTAAAGCGGAAAGGGGCACCCTTGCCTTGTGCCTCTCTCTACTCTGAAGGGAGAGGATACCAGGCAGTCTGTGGTGATCCTGGTGGAGGGATCGGAATAAAGTGCCTAGTCCCATGCCTGATATCTGTCACCGATGCCCAGATGTTTAAGCACCAGGTGAAGATAGTCCCATTTCACAGAATTGAAGGCCTTTTCAAAGTCCACTGTGTGATAGCAGTTGCTGGGGTTTTAGATCTCTCGCTGTGTACATCAGGTTGAGCAGCAATCTGATATGATCGGCACTATACTTGCCAGGTATGAAGCCAACCTGAGATGGATATATTAGGGCAATTAGTAAAGGGCTTAATCTGTTAGTCAGCACCTTTGCGTAGACCTTACTGTCTGTATTTATGAGTGAGTCTGTAGCTATACTGTATGCTTGGGTGGGGTCTTTGCCCTTCTTGGGTGTGACTATAATGACTGCCTCACATAGCATGGTGGGCAGGGTACCAGATTCTTTAGGCTCTTTCAACACCTGCGTGAGTGTAGGAACTATCCATGGGGCCAAGGCCTGGTAGAAGTCTACTGGGAAACTGTCTCGCCCTGGTGATTTACCTGACTGCAGGGATAGGAGCGCTTTGCTAACTTCTACCAGTGTGATGAGGGATTCTAGGTTCTGCATCTGCTGGGGTGTTAACTTGGGGAGGGACAGTTCATCGAGGAAGGTTTGTACCCCTGTTATTTGCTTGGTGTGGGAGGAGGTGTATAGTCAGGCATAGAATGTTTGCATGATATCATTTATCTCCTGGGGGTTGGGTCTTAGTTCTCCTTGGAGGTTTTGCAGACATGAGATATGCCTATCTGCCTGTTGCTTCCTTAGCTGGTAGGCCAATATCTTCCCCCCTTTGTCACCCCCTCCCAAACCCTGTGGTGTTGCCGGAGGACCACAATTTTGGCCTTCCTACTAAGCATTTCATTAATTTCAAGGTGGAGCCCCAGGAATTTACATCCTAGTTGACAGTGTGGATCCAGGGAGTATTGGGTTTTAAATGCTGCTTCAGCCACCTTTAGCTCTGTCTCCAGGCCCAGGAGATGCTGCTCTTTTTTCTCCTTCACTGGGAGGAATAACCCATGATTTTTCTCCTTATGGTAGCCTTAAACACCTCCCAGGCCACCCCGGCTGAGGTGTCAGCTATCGGCTTATCTTGGAAAAACAAGGATGTTTCCTTCTGCATCAAGGGATAAAATCTGGGTCTCTCAGTAATATGGGGTCAAGTCTCCAAGAGGTGGAGGGAGGGTTTTTAGGGCCCCAAGCCAGGTAGAACTGTACAGGGGCATGATCTGAAATCACCATGGGTAGGGCTGAGGAGTCCCGTCTGCTCTGGATCAGTGAGTGAGATGTGAGCCTGAAGTTCAACCTGCTGAAGGACTTATGTACCTCTGAGTGGTAGGTCTAGTCCCTTTCCACTGAGATGTAACATGCACCACATATCTGTGAAGCCATGTTCAGTCATTAGTCGTTTCAACACTTGTCCATCTCTGATCCGGGTTTCCTTCCCTGTGGCATTCCTGTCAGTGACGGGAGGAGGTTAGGTTAAAGTATCCTCCCATCAGTAGAGGGCATGCAGGTGGGGCTGAAGGAGTCAATTACATTGGCTATCTCGTGAAATTATTTGGGGTTATCATGAGTAAGGACACATATACAATATTACAGAGTAATATAGGACTGGTTGGGGTGATGCAGAGAGCCATTACCCATCTGCCTAGGGGATCTGCACATTGTGCTGTTACTGCCCATTGGAGACTTTTATGGAGAAGTATCATCACTCCACATTTCCTGTAGGGGGCACACGAGTGGACCTCCTGACCCACCCAATCCCTAACAAGGTATGCATGGTCATTCTTTGTGAGTTTGATCTCCTGCAGGAAGGCTACTTGGGACCCTATCTTTTTCAAATGAGAAAGCACTTTCTTTCTCTTAACAGGGGTATTAAGCCCCCTGACATTCCATGTATGGCAAGTCAAATCATCCATAATCAATTTCAGGAGGTTGGGTAAGTATTCTTATATGTGAAATAGAAAACTCAGATGAGGAATGAAGGCCTTCATGCAGGAGTGTACCAGAAATGCTAGTCCATTGCATATGCATTGCATTTACATGACAGATACAAACAATTTGTTGTCCTTCTACTTGAAAATCTACAGATATCCCTTCTATACCTATTATCCAAACATTAACCCTTAACATGAACAAAGCTTTAAACAGTAGACACAAACTATATACAGTTATCCAAAGGGTTGTTTCAGGGTATTATCATGGCAGGCAGCCAAGGGCTGAAAGTTCATAAAGGTCAGCCTGGTTCCCTGGGAACTGCGAACAGTGCAGTAAACAAAACACCCAGACTATATATATTTACCTATTTGGGCTGCTTTTGGGGCAATGTCTTGCTTTCAGCCAGAGGCCCAACATGCCTCACTGCCAGCCTGACTCCCTGGGAGGCATGGGGATGACAACCCTCCCTCTGTGGCAGACAATCCGCTCTGAGTTGCCCACTAATCACATGGTAAATCTGGGGATTTGAGAAGTAGCTAAGATTAAACTACCTGAGGGAGTGTGTGTGTGTTGTGAAAAGTATTCATCTGCACACTCCGTGTCCTGACGGATGTTTTGGGTACTGTCTGCGAGGTGCCTCACTGTATCTTGAAATGCTCTGACAGTTTGATAAGGAGGTGCTACATTCTGGTGTATGGAGGCCCTTGGGAACTATGTTCTTAATTCTTGATCAGAGCTTTTACCAGCCAGCATGGTCCCTGGATCCTTTTATGTACCATTGGTGTGGCACAGTTAGTCCCCGGAGAGGAACCCTCACAGTAGTTGGGTTGCTGAAGCTTCAGTGCCAAGATGCACCACAACAGTATAATATTGTAGCTTCTGATGGACTTACTAGTGGAGGGTACTATGATATCAGGAGGCCAGTGTAACCCGACCCATGTATGAGGCTTTTTGTGGCAGTAGATTAACAATGCTTCTATCACTGGGCAGCCTCTGCTTGTAGGTACAGGCTAACACTGGGGGGTTGGGCTGCTTTCTGGCCCACATCAAATTGTACCCTCTTTTTAATCTGGGGTCTCATGTAATTCACTTGTAATTTGCTCTATCATACATTTATTCAAGTCCAGGACAAATAAAATAGGAGATCAGCTCATTTTCATTCATTACTGGCAGTGAGAAGTATTTTGTTTTAGGGATTGTGAATAGGGGAGATGGGCACTGCTGGAGTTTCTGGCACCCAACTAAATGGAGTAGGAAGGGAGGGTGTGTTAATGCCAGGGCCAATGATTTCAAGGCCTATTATGGCCTTGCTGACACTACTGATTCCCTTGAACCCCTCTTCCCATCCATGTCTAGCCACCCATCTTTTGTCCCCCAAAACCAAGAGTAAAACATCACTTATCTGACACCATTCTTTCAATCAATAGACTCTGGTGTATTCAGGAGCTGAGCAGTCCAATGTGACTCAGTGGCTGATTCGACAGGCTGTGGCAGCAGCTGCAGTGTGCAGTCTCAGTTGTCTCCAGTAGTGTCCTCTAACAATGATGACAGGCTCTTCTCTGCAGTCATGGCCCAGGAGTCATTTGGGTCTGTTGGGGTCCTGATGTCCTCAGAGGTGACACTGACCACCTCCATGTCTGCAGGGATGTTGCAGGGTGGTGAGTCCAGAGAGGCATATCTGATTTTTTTAAAAACAGGGACTGTAGCTTGGTGTGCTAGCCTCCTCATGCTGCTTGAACTCCCGGGGGCCTTCTTGGTCTGCTCCTGTCATTGGGATGGTTACACCTATTGTACCTAGCTTTCTGCTGGAGCTTTTTGGACTGGACTGTTGGCACTTCATTGTTAATCTGCCCTGTTTGCCTTATCTCCGGTGATTACCTGCTGTGCATTCCATTCTCTCCATTAGGGGTTCGTGCTCTACTCCCCGCTTGTTGGTCTCCATTGCTTCCATTGTCCATGTAGTTGATCCTGTTCTCTGAAAGCCAGATGCCATGTATATAATTCATTAAGGAGTTTGGGGTCCCAAAAACCAGCAGGTTTCTGTTCACAATGATTCTCATTGATGCAGGGTATCTTAGAGAGAACAGGACTTCCAGGCGGTGTAACAGGTGCCTGGCCTCGATGTACTCTTTCCTTTTCTCAGACAAATCCTTAGAATAGTCTTGAAAAAGCATCAGCCAGTGACCTCTCCAGTCCAATGTACCCAGCTCCTGAGTTCTGGCCTATAACACTTCCTTTTCCGCAAAATTTAGGATGTGGGCCGGGATGGGTCTCGGCCTGTCACCTGGTTTAGGCTGGGGTTGCAGTGATCTATGCACACTCTTGATTATGAAGCAGGTGTCCATAGACAGTTTTAGTATGCAGGGCAGTTTGGATTGCAAAACGTTTATCATGCTACCGTGTTCCAAGCCCTCTGGTATTCCAAGGAGCCACAGATTGTTGCAACAGCTTCTGTTTTCCAAGTCATCCACCTTGGATTGGAGGGTTCTGATAGTCTATGCCTGCTCCCTGATGATTGCTGTAAGTTTGGAGATAGCCATTTCTTGAGAGGCCACTTTTCTCTCTGTTTGAAAGATCCGTACATCCATTTGATGGAGCACCAGTGTGGTATTGTTGGAGGCAATGGTGACTTCTGCCATTTGTTGCATTAGTACAGTGAACATCTCATTCATGGAGGTTGGATCCATGTTGCCACTGACACAGGCAGCCATGCGATCACCGGCGTTACTGGGAAGGGCATTTATTTGAACTTGCACAGGAGATCACTGGTATATAAGGATATCTCTGAGTGCCAGACAAAACATGTATTCTTGTATTGCCCTTCTAATCTTCGTTTGACATCTGCAAATGGAGCGTAATTGTTAGTTTAAGCCCCAGGTAGTATGGTCTACAATACTAAGCAGCCATCTTGTTTCCTGGTCAGGCCACTCCCCCTCTTCAGTGTTTTATTTTGTCAATGTTTTTTCATGGTTTTTTGTGCTATTTTTAGTTTACTTATTTAGAACACTTAGATTTCTGTTACTGGCTTTTTACCACTGTAGTTTAACTATATTGATTTCATTTTTGTTGTTTGATAGAAGTTAGCTTTAGTTTGTGTACTTTATTGTGTCTTGCATATGTCCCTAGTCACTTAAATCCCTGTTGAGTATTGTTCTTCTTAAAACCCCAACAAGAAAACATTATTTCTGGTGTGGTTGTTTACTGTCTGTTTAAAGTCTTGTAAAATGGGTTTTATAGTTTTCCTGTAGGTCCCCTAGTCCTTAAATTCTTATTGTGTATTGTTTTGCTAAAAACAAAAGAAAAAAAGGAAAAATATTTCTGGTGGTGCTTCTGTGTAAATTCTTGTAAAGTGTTGCGTAGTGCTATGTGTGTCCCCCAGTTCCTTAATCCTTAAATCCCTGCTGTGTGTTGTTTTTGTTTAAAAAAAAAAGAAAGAAAAAATTGGTGGTGTTGCAGTTGTTTACTGTCTATCTATGTCAATAAAGAGTTATATGGTGTTGTGTTGTTGTGTTCTACAATCTACAGATTAGGGCTGGGAGAACTTGGTAAAGTTCTGACCCATATTAAATAAGAACTGGAACACGGTGGAGTTCTGATTTGTTCCGATTAATTCTGATTATTTATAAATATTTGAAAAGATATGATAAAATAGATAAAACTGGCCAAAGTCAGTCATATTCAACACAGAGGCCAAAAGGAAATAATTTAATGTATTATTTGTATAACAATGACAGTAAAACTGCAAAATAAAAGCAATAATTAATTACTACTAGCTACTTCATGGCTGGCCTGTACTGGTAGCATATCCTACATATCCTACTCAGGCCATGACGTAAGTGTGCTGGGAGAGAGGAAGAGGGAGAGGGAGAGGGAGAGATATGCAAGTATTATTGTACCACAAAGAAATAACAAGCACTTCAGGCAGCTAAGATTATTTTTATTAATGCTGCTGCTTGGGTATTATGTTGATGGATTTTCCAGTCAGAGCAACCAGGTGAAATAAATTAAATATCAAAATGTTCAGCAGTAACTTTGAGCCCACCCACCCTACCCATGTTAATGATGCAACTGTATCACATGTCCCAGTGTACTGTGGTATGTTACACTACCTGGTCCAACAGGTGGTAATGTTGTCTATGACTATTTCTACCACTGTTCAACAAACAATACATTTACTAAACAAGAAATAAAAGACATAAACTGATCACCACCGGGCAGCCAGTTAGTCACATCACATTGGTCAAGTGCAATGCAGTCATAAAATAAAGGTTGCTACTGCTACCTGAAGACACACAGTTACATCCTTCTTAGTTCCACAGTTGCTTCCAGTTAGAGCTGAATAATTTAAGTATGTAAAAATAAAAAATTAAATAGAGAATAATGGATAGGTAAGTATGTGTTATGGATTTTTTTCACACACCCAGGTGTATGATGACTCTTAAACCTCGGGAGGCGGAAGCCGAGGAGGTTCATGTGACATCACACGCGAGGGTGTGAAAAAAATCCATAAGATCAAACTTATCTATCTTTTATTTTTTATAATTGCTGGTGTATGGACTAGCATTGTTTACTTGCCAAGGGCAAGTGACTGGGGGAGGATCTGTGCATGAAGTGTGATCAAGCGGTGTTTGTTGTTCTGATCAATAAACCCCAAGATGTATTGAAACAGTAGTGCCCAGTGTGAAAAATATGCTGATTTTATTTTTAAAACATACTTTGGTCTAAAAGAAGCTGCCAAGCGTAGAATAAGAAGAGCGTGTGATTCAGCGGCCTCAGAAGAGTCGACGCAAGCCTTATCAAGCATTCCTATAGCAATGCTCGATAACGCTTGTGTCGACTCTTCTGAAGCCGCTAAGTCACTTGTTCTGCTCATTCTATGCTTGGTGGCTTCTTTTAGACTGAACAAAGCAAAGTAAGTTTTAAAAATAAAATCAGCATATTTTTCACACTGGACACTACTCTTTCAATATATCTTGGGACTTATTGTTTAGCACAACAAGCACCACTCGGTCACGCTACCTCTGTGGAAAGTGAAAGTTGTTCCATGAACTCCATATTAACCAGATTCCGGGTTATTATGGCTTTTTGAAGCATAATAACCTGAAATATGGTTATTATGGATTTTTAATGGAACAGTAATCCAGTTGATATTTATGGTCACCAGTAATTATAATATAATAATCTCTGCCCAATTACTGTAATTGAGATATGGTGTTGTTACAGACAGGTTAGTGTACCACACACACACACACACACACTAAAAAAATTAATTTATGTTTTTCTCCGTAATCACATCCAAATATCGGGGACATGAGAAATATATTATACAAAGAGCATTCAGTTTCAGTGTTCAGACTTCTGCTAAGCCATCCATTGTACGAAATTAAAACAGTAATATACTGTACAGTCATGTCGGTGGTAAAATAATTTTTAATCAGTTGCCGAGGACAAAAAAGTGACAAGTAGTAGTAGTAAGGACAAAAAGTGTCAAGTAGTATACGAGTTGTGAGGACAAAATGTGACAAATAGTAGTAATAGTAGTAGTAGACAGAAATACCCTACCTTTCAGATCAGAGTGAGTGGTGCCTAGTACAACAAAGTACAGTGGAACCCTCTTATGACAGACACATTTGTGCAAGCAGGTTTTGTCCATTATAAGGGGAGTCCATCATATCCTGGAGTAAGGTGTCAGGTATGAGGCATCAAGTGAGGAGAGTTGGGTCCTTATAGTGCCAGAAAAATCAACTGATTAATCAAGTGAAAATTAACAGGCAATCTGCAGCATGTAACAGAGGTACAGAGGAGCTCAAGGTGTCAACTATACAGGGTTGCAGAATATGGTATAAATTTCATTTCATTTCATTTCATTTTTATTGGTTATACTGGAAAGGCATGTGAGCATTCCTGCCCATTTACACAAGTGTCTAGTTACATACAACAATTATGAGACGTGACATAGGCTAAAGCATTTAACTAACAGTGAGGGTTAATACAATGGTACATAAAATCAGGATAATATAAACAAAAGGGCAAACCATGTACTAGCCTTGTTGAATTAACAAATACAAGTTGACATTAAGCATTCAGTGAGGGTTTAACAATAATACAATATAACGGTGGGAAACAAAAACATTTAAGTGCAATCTAAAAACTAGTCTAGGTGGATTAACCATACTACAAGTCCTGGAAAGAGAGGTAAGTGCCAGAGGTGGATAACCAGAGAGTGAGGGAAAATAGTGCAGAAGGGGAGCCAGATTAGGGCTTTGAGCAGGTGCAGGTGGGAGAAATATCTCCTGATATTGTGTTTGAAGGCATTTGTGGAGGAACAGAGTTTTAGTTCTGGAGGAGAGAGTTGAAGAAGCTTGGGTCCCATAACAGAGAATGTTTTCTGCCTTGAGTGGTGCAGCAGAAAGGAACAGTGAAAGAGAGAGTGGAGGACAGTCTAGTGGTCCTGGTGGTGGCAGCTGTCTGGAAGAGAGGTGGGGCAATCAGGGAGCAGTCCACAGGAGAGTTTGAAGAAGAAGGTGGCCATCTTGCAGTTGAGGTGGGCCTCATGGGAGGGTCAACTGGTGAGCTTATAAAGGTCACAGTGGTGTGCAAGTTTAGGGAGACCAGAGACAAAGTGGACAGCGTTGTGGTAGGAGCTTTAAATTCTGAAGAAAGTTTTGATGGAGAGGCAGGGGAGGGAGACAAATGAACCATAGTCGAAGACAGGAAGGAGGAAGCTGGAGACTAAGAGGGATTTGAATTCCCTGTTAAGGTAATGCTTGGTTCTGTGGAGGTGTTGTTGGGCTTTTTTGGTTGTGAGGCTAGTGTGAGCATCAAAATTGAGGTCGCTATCCAGGAATAAGCCAAGGTACTTAAATTCATTGACTCTGTCAATGGCATTACCAAGGTTGTCATAGAGGGAGATGTCAAAGCCAAGGGGTTTGCAGTAGCTGGAGAAAACCATAAGCTTAGTTTCTTTGGAGCTGAGTACAAGATGTTTGGACATGAACCAGGTGTGAAGTCTGCTGAAATTGAATTGGAGTTTGTTAATGAGAGCGTTGGTGGTTTGTCCTGACAGAAAGGACTGCATCATCAGCATACAGAATGAGTTTGGTGGTGGTGCAGATGTCAAGCAGGAGTTAATGAGAGAAGAGAAGAGAGAGAAGAGAGAAGAGAAGAAGAGAGAGGCACATGATGGAAACATGGGGATGCCGCATTTGATGGGGCAGGATTCAGAGAGGACACCACCAATAATGGTGCAATGGGATCTGCCCGTTAGGTAATCTTTGAACCAGAGGCAGACCTCAGGTGAGAAATGGAGGCCAGCCAGGGTACAGAGGAGGGCTTCATGATCAATGAGGTTGAAGGCTTTGGTGAGGTCTACAAATGCAGCACCGGTGTAGAGGCCTTCATTGTTAGCTTTGTCTATGGAGTGGGTGAACTTGATGAGAGCAGTTTTGGTATTGTGTTGGGAATGGAACCCATGCTGGGCCTCTGTGAGCAGGTTGTATTTGGAGAGGAATTCTGTGGTTTGCCTGTGGACCACTTTCTGGAGAGAGGGGCAAGGAGGGAGATGGGACGGTAGCTGGATACTTGATCCTTGGAACCAGATTTATGAAGAGGTTTAACAATGGTGTACTACCAAGCTTTCCGGAAGGACCCCATGCAGAGGGAGTGGTTGAGGATGTTAGTAAGAGGGATGGCCAGGGAGTCACAGACAAAATGGAGAACTATGAAGTCAATGTTGTCAGCACCCTTGGAAAGTCTTGGGTTGTTTGTTCTGATTAACTTGACTACTTCACCAGGGGTTAGGTATCTGAGGTGGAACTTTGGGTGGGAGACTGGGAGGGGTGCGGGGGTAAATGGGGTAGGATTGGAGCTGGGCTTGTACTGGTCAAGGTCACCAAAGTATTTATTGAAAAGAGAGGCTATTTTGCTTGGCTCAGTGGTGTTTGTCCCATCAGAAGTAAGACAAATATGTTCTTTGGAAATTCCCCTACCAATAAGGTTGTTAAGAATGTTCCAGGTCCTCATAGGGATCCCCTGGGCAGCACGTTATTTTTCCAGGATGAAGGAGGATTTAACAGATCTTGTGAAAAATTTGCACCTGTTTCTGAGGGGTTTGAATTCATAGGATCGTAGGATATGATGAGTTAAGGGGACCATAGGTCCATATGAAACTCGCCACCTATATATAGGTGGAAGAAACGCACATTTATCTGTTAAATAATATCTTATTTTGCCCCATAAAACAATCAAGCTTGTTTTTAAAGATTAACATGCTTTCACTATTGACTACATCAAATGGTAATGCATTCCAGACTGGAATAATTCTCTGGCTATACCAGTTACTACATCTGTCTGTCCTATTAATATTCTCTTTTAGTTTTAAATTATGGGATCTTGTGGCAAAGGTACTAGTGTATCTTACCAATCCTAGAGTTTCCATTAAGTAGTCATCATTAATAGCTTTATAAGTAAAGCAAAGATCACCCCTAATTTGTCTAAATTGTAATGAATATAGTCCTAGTTATTCAAGTCCTTAGCCGTAACTTAAATTTTGCACAGTCTTAATTTGTTTTGTGATTCTTATTTGTACCCCCTCCACTAATTTTTTACTTCTTATTGTTGTTGGTGCACATAGTGAAGCACAATAATCAAGATATGGATGTACTAAAGTTGAATAGAGAGATATTAGAACCTGTGGGTCTCTGCTTTTAATATTTGCTAAGATGCAGTTAATAATACCCTGGCATTTTTTAACAACTGTTTTATTATGCATCTCCTAGGTTAATTTATTGTTCATTACCACTCCTAGGTCTTTTTCATTATTTGTTTCTTGTAGTTGTATATTATTTATTTTATAAATATTTTTGGTATTCTTATGCCCTACATGCATAACCTTACATTTATTAATATTAAAGCTCATTTTGTTGTTATGTGCCCACTGTATAAGATGATTTAGGTTATTTTGCAGGTCTACAGCAGATTGCATATTATTCGCTATGCAGCCCAATTTACAATCATCTGCATATTTGACTGATCAGGTCTCACCCGTAATTTGCATTGATGAGATCAAGATCTTAAATAGTGTTGGTCCCAAAACCAAGCCCTGGGGTACACCATTCATGACAGGTCCCCATCCAGAGAGTTGTCCTCTTAAAGCCACTCTCTGTCTCTGGTCGGCAAGCCATGAGGTAATCCAATTCACCATATTATTTTGAAATTTAGTTGCTCAATTAAAACTTTATGTGAAACTGTGTCAGATGCCTTTGAATAGTCAAGATATATGACATCCACAGGCAAACCTTCATCAAGAGCCACACTCACAGTTTCAAAAAAGTGAGTCAGATTTATTAAACAAGATCTACTGGGTTGGAAACCATGCTGATTGACATCTGTTAAGTTATTCTGAAGAATATGTAATTCTATTCGTTTCTGTATAAGTCTTTCTAACATTTTACAAATAACAGATGTAAGGCTTATGGGCCTATAGTTGTTAGTATCTTTCTTATTGCCAGCTTTGTAAATAGGGGTTACTATAGCATCATTCCAATTTGAAATGGTGTTTCCCTCTTTCAAAGAGGTTTTAAAAAGAATGGTAAAGAGACCCTTTAATTCAAGCGATAACTCCTTTATTAGTTTGGGGTGTATCCCATCAGGACCTGGTGAGCCATTATCTTTTAGGTGAAGAAATGCTTCCATTGTCTCAATTTCAGTAAAGGATATCCATTGTAGGCTATTGAAAACTGGTAGACTAGGTAATGTTTCTTTAGGATTGAATATATTAATAAGTTGTTTATTGAACTGAGTTTCCATTTCAGTTTCGTCACAGATTATTTCTGCATCAATTTCTAACGGACCAATTTTAGCTTTATTGCCACGCAATGAGCCCACATAGTTATAAAACCTTTTTTAACTGTCTCTAGACTTTGTAGCCAATTGCAATTCTATACTTTGTTTAGTTTTCCTTATGATATTGTTTGCTTGATTGGCACTTTTTTTATATAAATTCCAATTTGTATTGGATGATTGCCTTTTATATTTCATGTAGCATTTCTTTTTCCTATTGATGGCTCTATTAACTTTCCTGTTACACCATGCAAGTACCCTATGTATGTTTTTTTATTTTGTTCTGATGGGTACCTATTTATTTATGCAGAATTGCAATTTGCACCAGATTAAGTTCCACACTGTAGTAACGTTCTTGTTACTCAGTTCTTTTTCCTTTATTTTAATAAGGTAACCCCTGTAACTTGTTGAAGTGATGTGATAATGCTAAATTTGACCATATTATGGTCACTGGTACCTAATGGCTGTACGACATATGTTTGCTAAGACCAGATCTAATAAATGATTTCTTCTAATATTTTCCAAAACTATCTGTTCCTGGTTCTCATTAATTGTAAAGTCAAGGAATTTATTCTCCACTGACCCAACAGAGTTTAGTGTGGACCAGTTAATATTGGGGAAATTAAAGTCACCCATCAAGATGTAACTGGATGGTACTTCCATATTTTCCAATGTAGACAAAAATGTCCCATTTTCATTACTATCCAGGTTAGGTACTCAATAGGCTAGACCAATTGTTAAATGTTTTTGGTAAATTTATTTGAGCCCATAATATTTCTGTTTTAGTGCATAAGGCTGGTGTGGAATCTAACATATGGATTTATATATTTCGGCTACTTATAAGACTATACCACCTCCATTTTTGTGTTTTCTGTTTTTAGAGTATCTTGTATAGCCTGGGATGTTCATGCCTCAATCACCATCCTTGAACCATGTTTCTGTGATTCCACATATGGTTATGTCTTGATCTTTTAGCATATATTTAAGCTCCTCAATTTTGTTAGTCAGACTTATTGCATTAATCAGTAGAGTATTTATCTCATGATAACTTAAATTTGGTTCTGTCGGATTGTATGAATTTGTTGAGAACTGTTAAGAGATGCAGAGAAGCCTGCTTCTCCCCCAAAGTGTTTAGTTTAAAGTGTTATTTATAAATGAGTTGATTTTATTCCCAAGAACAGTGCCGCCTCTTCTGCTTAAATGCAAGCCATTTCCACAATACAGTTCTGGTTGGTCAATGAATTCCTCCCAATGTGTGATACATTTTACTCCTTGCATACAACACCATTTACGCAACCACTGATTGATGCATTTGATTTTATTAGCACCATATTTTTAATGAAGAATCTCTGAAAGGGCAATTGTGCAGCCCAGGTCTGTTAATTTATTTGTAAGAGCTACAGGTCCTGTCTAATTTCAGTGACAGAATTATAGAATAGATTATTAACTCCAGCGTGCACTATTACAACAGGAGATATATCCTTTTATCAATAATATTATTATTGACTGTCAGTGTAACATCCTCAACTCTTGCACCACTAAAGCTGGATAAGGTGCAGTTAGTCTTGTCGGGATTACAAACTGTCCTATCAAGATGTTTTATTATTGAGTCCCCTAGTACATATGCAGAAGGTGATTTGTGGGTGTCAGTACTGGAGACCTCCATTTGAGTACATGGGGCCGAGTAAAGAACCAAAGGCACTCTTCCAAAAGAGCAGGGAGCATTCCCGTATCCTGGCCAACATTCCTTCCCATAAACTGGTTCATGCAATTATCCAGGCTGTGTGTGGGTGATGATGTGTGATATGGCTGCCACCACCATTCAGTCACTTCACTACCAGTCTAGCATTGCTTGTAAAGCGCTAGATACTGTGTATGAAAAGCACTATATAAATGCTGATTCCTTCTTCTTATACCAGTCCTCATCTGAATTATCTAATGTTTCTATTTTGCTGGCACTCTTTATTGACTTCTGAGCCAGGGGTGTTTATAGGTGGAAGCATGAGAATAGGAGGGCTTTTTAGTCAAGTTGTTAGGTTGACCCATATCTAATTGATCAACTGTGTTAGAATTACTACATTTTCCATAGCCTGAGCCGGTGATTGAAATCAACCTGAAGTCTGAGTACCATAGTTTTTTGACTATTTTCCAGGTCCATCATTCTTGAACTAAAAAAACTGATTTCACTAGTGAGTGACTCACTTTGTACACAGTTTTGACACATAAATGACTTACTGTGTTTTTCTGTGAATATTTTATACCTATCACATGAAGTACATTTACGGGCAAAGCTCCACTCTAATGTTTGTAACACTTCAGCCATTGTCAAAGAATATGGTATAAATGTGACTTGCTGACTTGTTTAACTTAGTTATCTCCAGGTATTATACAGAATTCAGAAACATAAGGAATGATATAAGTGTACAAAGCTATATACAGTATCACAGATGTTTCTTAACACTGAAATATTTATTGACTGCAACTTACTGACCTCCACAATGTTTTGTGATAGGTATTAATGGTGAAGTATCCTGCCTCACTAATCTGCGTGAAAACACACAAAGTCTTGGAAGAGTTGGGGGATTTTGTGTTTTCTGTACAACTTCCAGGCTCAGTCCCTATCCCTTATTAGTTTGTGAAGCTTGGGGTGACTTATTCTTGGCTAGAACCCTTAACCTGGATTTTTTTAAGTGGAATGAAACAGTCACAGAGGGCAAGAAACTTATTGCTAAAGGCTTCAAGCACTTTGCAGATGTCAGAAATGTTTTCAGTGAAGAACCAGTCTTGCGCTAGGGTGGCTTTGGAAAATGGGATTTTTAACATTACTGGTATAGCTTTTGCTTTTGACAAGGCATATCTGTCCATTATAAGTGAGTATCTGCAATAACTGTGTCTGTTATAAGTGGGTTCCAGTGTAAGTGTGACGTGAAATGCAGTTACTTGCTGTATTTGGACTCTGACCCATCGATGGTATTATTTTTCTTGTTTCTGTGCTCATTATGATCATTAAAATAATTCTGTCCTGGCCTAGTGGTTCATCCACCTGAGTTCTGATCTGACTTGTTGCAATTAATTGCTACCTCATGTAGTAGACTCTATTTACAAAAGATTTTCACCACAGGCATAAAATAAATTCTTGAAAGTGTTTTGTGGATAAAGCCAACACACTCAGACTATACGTTTCATTCAGGTATCATATCTGAAATTAAAGTGAGGAATGCTGACTTTTAGAAATGTCAGACACTCAGCATTTTCTGGTGTCAAACTGGATCGTGTGTCAGTAATGACATTACCAGCTGAGCTAAACAATTGTTCTAAACACACGCTAGTCGGAGGGTAATTCATGTACTTCATTGCAATGTTTACTAAAGCAGGCCACATACTTTGCTTGGATTTCCAGTATTTCAAAGGATCAGCATTCCAGCTGATATTGGGCTATTCGAGGTACATTTCAACAATGGTCTGGGCTGTGTACAAGAGAGGCAGATGAAGAAGATGTTACAATTACATTTTGTAAGTGACTCCAGAGACATGGAGCTCAACCAAGTGACTGTGGGGTAGTGCTTTTTTTGGATGGTGGTGAAGAAAGAGAATCAGCTGCAGTGACTGAGGAGGAAGAGGGAGAAAATGCCACAGCAGTAGAGGATGGGCCATGTGATGCTGTGCTGTGTCGTGAAGAAGATTTTGAATGTGATGCTGCTGTCATACTCTGTTCAATGACAGCATGCACCTCATCAATTATTTCTTGTTTGTTTATCTCGAAAGAAGCATCATCATCATCACTCAATAGTTACTTTGATTTGTATCGTGGGTACAAGATTGTTGCTTTAACGTAGTACTCAGAATGAAACATTTTGCGTAGTTTGTCATCTTCTGCAACATTTTTGATTGTACATCTTGTTAGATCTTGTTGTATTCTGAGGGACAGCCTGCATGTGTCAGCAGCACCACTGGCAGCCTGTGTGATCATGGAACTGTCTTGATTCTCTATTTTCCCTAATCGGATTCAACTTGAATTTTAAAATTTTTATTAGGGGTATCATCTGGCTCAGAGTTGTTGTGTTTGCACTAACCTCCCATGGGATTTCTTCAAATGGCTGGAGCAGGAAAAGTAGAAACTCAAGCATGGCCCAAAGTGGTGGAGTAATATAGACGTCTCATCACCAATTTTATTTTCCAAGGTGTACTGCCTGACAGCTTTCTTTTGTTTCAGCAGCCACTGGAACATATAAAAGGTTGAATTCCATTGAGTAGAGGTGCTTGGATCAGTCTGTGCAAAGGTAAACTGTGGTCCTGCTGTATTTTTGCAAACAAGTGACGGCTTTGCATGAGTGACTGAAATGAGTCATATTCTTTAGCAGTGCTAACAAGAGCCTAATGTCCTGTCATCATTGAGAAAACTGTGAACTATTAAATTAAGCAATGCACAAAGCAGCGGATGTGAACAAAGCCCCCCCCTCCTTCAAGGTCTTCCTTATATTGGACCCATTTTCTGCAACTATAAAGCCAACTGACAGTCCCTGTGAAGTGAGCCATTGCTGTATTGGTTTTTGGAGCTCTTCACTGATGTTGTATGAAGTATGTTCAGATGGAAAATAAAACATTCTTAGAACAGCAAACTGCGATGCTTCACTGTCCTCACTCCCACGCGAATTATCAAAACATGACCAATGTGCATGACAGACATGAAAGGTTCAGGCTGACAGCTTGTCCAGATATCTGTTGTGAGATGCAGCACCTCCCAACAGCACTGCACTAGACACATCTTAATTTTTACATACAGCATCGTAAAGATCTGGAATCCCTGTTGTCAAGAAGTATTTAGTATTTCCGTGATGGTATACTATAGTCGAGGTTCAAGGTACTCAAGTAGTTGCCTGAATCCTACTTGTTCAACCACATTATATTGTAGCAAATCAATAGCTATCATTTCTGAAATTTGTTTGGTTATTGTAACAGCAACTGGGTAAGTAGAGGCATATTTGGCTTTATGCTCATATGTGTCTGAGATGGTAAGCTGTCTCCTTGAAGGAGGGGCTTTTGAACACATGGTCACTTTCAGTAACAGTAGGAATCCTTTGAATGGGAGGAAGTGCTGGTGGAGGTGCTTCCATAGTGCTGCGGGGACTGCCACTGCTTTCATCTATTGGAGTTACCCCTGAGTGTAGTGAGCTATCATTGTCACTTTCTCTTTGAGACTCACAACTGGAGTGCTCAGTAATGTTATGTCACCTGTCTAGGTGCCTTTTCAATGCTGACATTCCCAATACTCCTTTCTCTTTACCCCTGCTGACTGGCCATTTACAAATGGCACATGTTGCCACCAACTCATTAGAAGCACTGATAGAGAAGCATGACCAAACAAAAGATGATGTTTTTTTGTTTGTTTTTTCCCCCCAGGAAGGCACTGCACCTTGGTCCCCTTTTCATAGTTTTTTCCCCTCAGATTTTCCATGGGCCTGATTCTCTTTTGGTTTATTCCCACTGCCCTCCTCCTCAACCAAAACATTTCTGTCTGATTCTTCCTCATCTACAATTTCCATCCCCTCCTGTTGTAAACCTTGTGCTGCCTGATCATTTTCTTCATCTTTATTATTAGTACCATCATTGGGGTCAGTTTCAGAAGAATCAGATGATGTCTGTGAGAGACTGGCAGTAGCAAAGTATGCAATTGCTCCATACCTTTGGATGCCTCTGTGGGTGGTACTCACCAACCCTTTGGCTTAAACTGCATAACTTTTTTTTATGTAGGACTGATCCGACAGATGTAGTTTTTTTTTAGTTCAAGCATTTGCTTGGAAGACAAAACTTTAGACACGAACAAATCACTTTTGGGGGGTTTATTTTGTGTTTCCGTTGCAAGCTAACTGCTGTCTTTTGCATTGGCACTGGGTGCACTGCCTTCCTGAGAAGAATACACTTCATCAACACTTTGAGCCATTTTTGATATTTCTTATTCTAAGTGTGAAAAAAAAGATCCCTCTACCTAACATTCTCTGACTCCCACCCACACCCACAGGCCAGGGATGGATTTACAGTTGTGAGTCATGAATCGTGATTGTACACAGCACACCACAGTCCACCACCACTTCCTTTCAAGCAGCTGACTGACTCTTACTACACTTACTGTTCTGTGACCTGCTCAACAGTGTGCCTCAGAATTTAAATTGGTGATGCAGACATCTAGGTTGTGGTTGCACGCATAGTCCCACATGGCTTGGTTAATGCTTATACATAACATAAGCTAAGAAGGATAAGGAGGAGGAAAAATGAATAAAATGAGTGATGATTGATGATGACATTGTGTGTGTACTTTTATTACTTGTGTTGTAGTGTACACAGACTGGTATGGGTCACAAATTGAGAATATTCCCTCGGCCCCCCACAGACTGCAGCACAGGTGCAGTAACGTGTCTGTTGTTTGTCAGAAAATATATTTTTTTTATTTATAACACATGAAATCATGAATGAACGTTAATGAGTGATTGTGATTGGGTGGCACAAGTCAACAATTTATTTTGCCAGCCTGCCCATGCCCTGTACACACAGCCACATTGAGGCCAGGAAAAGGAAAAAACAACTTTTATTTGGGATTTCTGGGACTGTAACATTTCTCATGCCCCCCCCACCCCTTTGTAGTCTCTCTCTCTCTCTCTCCTCTGGAACTGGAATGGATGGCACAAGTCAAAGATTTTGCCCTACATGCACTCACAGCCACAATGAGGCCAAGAAAAGAAAAAAATCTTTTATCTGGGATTTCTGGGACTGTAAAATTTCTTATTCCCCCATAGTCTCTCTCTCACTCTCCTCTGGATCTGGAATGGATGGCACAAGTCAAAGATTTATTTTGTCAGCCTGCCCTTGCCCTACACATATTCACAGAGCCACATTTGAGGCTAGAAAAAGGGGGAAAAATACTTTTATTTTGGATTTCTGGAACTGCAAAATTTCTTGTGCTCTCCATGTCTCTCTCTCTCTCTCTCCTCAGGATCTGGAATGGATTGCCCAAATCAAAGATTTATTTTGCCAGCCTGCCCTTGCCCTATGAGGAAGGCCTGCTACAGGGTTGAAGTGTCAGAGATGTTTTTTCCATTGGTAATACTGTTGGAATAAACTTATACTTTTTGCACTTTGAATTTACCAAACCTGAGTGCTGAGCCTTTCTTGTCCTGTATTTAACCTTGCCCTGTACACACAGCCACATTGAGGCCAGGAATCAAAAAATTGGGGTTTTGGGACTGTAAAATTTCTCATGTCCCCCACCATGTAGTCTCTCTCTCTCTCTCTCTCTCTCCTCTCGCTCTCCTCCCTCCCCGGATCTGGATGGCACAGATCAAAGATTTATTTTGTCAGCCTTCTCTTTCCCTACACATACTCGCACAGCCACATTGAGGCCAGGAAAGAAAAACATATTTTATTTGGGATTTCTAGGATTAAAAAAATTTCTCATGTCCCCCTCATAGTGTCTCTCTCCTCTGGATTGGGAATGGATGGCACAAGTCAAAGATTTATTTTGCCAGCCTACACTTGCCCTTTACACACAACCACATTGAGGCCAGGGAAAGAAAGAAAAAATGATTTTGGATTTCTGGGACTGTAAAATTTCTCATGCCACCTCCCCATAGTCTCTCACTTTCCTCTGGATCAGGATGGCACAAGTCAAAGATTTATTTTGTCAGCATGCCATTTCCCTACATGCACTCGCATAGCCACATTGAGAACAGGAAAAGAAAAAAATCTTTTATTGGGATTTCAGGGACTGTAAAACTTCTTTTGCCCCCCACACCACCCTCTACTCTCTCTCTCTCTCTCTCTCTCTCTCTCACCCCCCTCTGGATCTGGATGGCACAAGTCAAAGATGTATTTTGTCAGCCTGCCCTTGCCCTACACACACTCACACAGCCACATATGAGGCCAAGAAAAGAAAAAAAATATTTATTTGGGATTTCTGGGACTGTGAAATTTCTCTTGGACCCCCAGTAGTCTCTCTCTCTCTCGTCTGGATCTGAATGGCACAAGTCAAATATTTATTTTGCCAGCCTGTCCTTGCCCTGTACACACAGCCACATAGAGGCCAGGAAAAGAAAAAAAAATATTGGGGATTTCTGGGACTGTACAATTTCTCTCCCCCCCCATGTCTCTCTCTCTCTCTCTCTCTCTCTATCTATCTCTCTATCCCTCTGGATCTGGAATGGATGGCACAAGTCAATGATTTATTTTATCAACCTGACCTTGCCCTACACACACTCACATAGCTACATTGGAGGCCAAAATCTGTGGCATCAATACTTGTGAGTGCTGATGGTGGCAGTCCAGGTGGTGTGGGCAGGGACCACAGAAGCAGTGCAAGAATCCAAAAAAAGTCTTCCTCTAGGAATGTGGGTGAGGACAAGGATTTGATGTCCCCAAAAGTGTTGCAGAAGAGCCTGAGCCTGAGTCAGTGTGAAGTGGCACAGGCAGATCTGAGTGTTTTGTCAAACAGGACCAGGGAATCAGATGCTGCTGAGAAGGAAACACAGGGTGATGAATGTGAGGATGAGGAGGAAGAGGAGGACATACATCAGGAGGCTAGCATTGTAGGTGGGATGAGGATGATGATATGGACCCTCTATGGGAACCAGAGAAAAAGAGAAGTAAGGGCCAGGGACAGGGAATCAGTAAAGATCCCCCCAGTTCTCCAGCTGTTGTTGGCTGTGTCGAGCCAGTAGTAATAAGATACAGTAACTCAATGGTTGCAGCAGAGCAGACATCACACCCCAAAACACCCATTTCTAACCCTTCAATAATGTTCCAGAACCAGTTTACTGCCATCATGTGAAAACAAGGGATACAAAATCCCTAGTTTGGGATTTTTATAGTCTGGACCCAAAAGACAAAACAGTGGCTATCTGTCAGCTATACCAAGTGTGTGTGTGTGTGTGTGTGTGTGTGTGTGTGTGCTGTGAGAAAAAGGGTAGCCACCTCAGCACTGGTAGGCAACATACACACCTCAAATCCAGGCACCTGTTACACTTGTCTCAGCACCAAAGGGAAGCTGGTGCAGGGTGACCTTCTGTCTAATTGACAGCAGTGAGCAATGCATCCCAAAGGGGCATAGATACAGATGCAGGTCAGGATTCTGAAGTAACAATAGAGGATTACTACAGACATGAGAATGAAGACTTGGTGGGATTTCCTAGTAGTGGGCAGAGTAGCAGTGGTGGTATGTGTATTAGCAGCTAGAGTCAGCAAAGCACATCAACTCCTTGTCCTAAGACATCTAAAAACATGTCATTCATTTGTTCAGAATCTGTCCCCCCCCAAGTCCAAAGCTACCCCATCATCCATGCTGCCAGTGCACAGAGCCCAGCTGTTTGGTGCCTCCAGCATAAAATCCTGAAAGGTGCATCCTACACTGCAGAGCATGTTTGAACGTCACACTAAATACTCACTAAAGCATGCTATTGCATGTGAACTTAATTCAGCAACTGCAGAAATGCTAGTGACTGATCTGTTGCCATTTTTGTGTGGAGAATGCAGGGTTCTTCAGGTTGATGGCATGAGCCTGTCAAAATGGAAGATCCTGTCATGCATATTTCTCCACCGTGCTGTTCTGAACTGTACAGGACAGTGACACTCACAGCAGACATACCTGCAGCATTCCACATATCCATACATCCACCATAGCATGGATATGTGAACCAGTGGCCAAATAGCTGGTAGCTCTCATCTAAGTATTACATCCCACTGGGCACAGGTACCCTGGGTAGCATTTTATGCTTGGAAAAACTGTATAAAGGCCAAATGTTCTGGAAGCAACATTCCAGGTATTTGCCAACATGCCATGCTGGCAATGAGGAGTGTACCAGGCTCACACACCAGTCAAAAAATGTTAGAAGTACTCCTGACCAAAACTGATGAGAGGCTGCACCCACTGTCTCTGAAATCAGCTTTCACAGCAAGAAATAATGGCTTGAATGTGATGAAATGCATCAACAGTGGTGGGTTTTCCAGGGTTCCACACACTATCTTAATCTTGTAGTGCAGGGGTTTCTGGCATATCCTGAAATCAAGTAATGTTGACTGTGGCCCATCACATCTGTGCCCCATTTGCTTATGCGGAAATGCTCCTGACCAAGCTTAGGCAGCTGCAGAACCAGAACAAGCTGCCCCAGCATCGTCTTCAAGCTGGAAGTTGTCAGAGATGGAACTCAACACTATACGTAATTTTGTGCTTGTACAAGCAGTACAAAGCCATCTTTGAATATCTGCTGCGCACACAAGCTGTGATAATTCAGGAAGCCTCCAGTTGTCTCACAACTGAGTAGTGGTAATTCATAGAAGGCCTGATCATGATTCAGAGGCCACTCAAGCATGCCACACAGTCAGTGAGTGGGGACACTGCCTCAGTCCATCCCACTGCTAAGAGAACTGAGGTAGACTTTGTTAAATGTACAGCAGGTGCTAGAGGTAGACAGAGATAGGGCTAGCTGTGCATTAAGGAAACATGCTGCAGGTATTAAACTACAATACCATATTTCAAGCATTCTTCAGTCTTCTGATTTTGGACTTGCCACTATGCTGGACCCACGATATAAAAGGGGTCTGTCATCTATACTTGAACGTGGATGTAATCATGTACAAAATCTTACTGCTCAGCTCGTGAAACAGGTTTACAGTGCTCAGATGTCATGGGCAGACTTCTGTAAGCCACAGCATGACAGTGATAGACCAGGTATTGCTACCACCTCAGTGAATGGTGGTGAAAAAACAGGTTCCATTCACAGTAGGACAAATGACAATCAGTCCACTTTGGGATGCTTTGTCGCAGGTGGGAATTGCAGACGTAGAGGCAAAGGAAGAGGCTGATGAGTCAGTAGGATTGTGTGCAGCACAGTGCATGGTGGATGCTTATTTGGCAGGCACCAGATACCTGAACATATTGAAAGAACCTCTGCTGTACTGTAGTAGCAAGGAGACTGAGTGTCCCACACTGACCTCCATAGCAGTGAAATGTCTGAACTGTCCTCTCTCTAGTGTAAGCTTGGTGAGGGTATTCAGTTCTGCGTGGGCCATTGTATGGGACGGGTGTATGAATCTATCACCTAGACATGTTGGCATGCTAACATTTATTAAAATGAATGAAGGCACATTCCACCTATTGGGTTCACCACAACATAACCCAGATAGACCATCTTAGGGTAGCTGGTTCATTCAACTCGGGTGTCAAACAGACAAGGTATACTGATGAGTCCTGGTAGGATGAAACAGGTGTCTATGTCTTCTGTTGGTACCCTTTGCAAACTGTGTGAGAGGCCTTTCGACACCATGCATTTCTGCTTAAAGTTGAACTAGCATAATATTCTGTGGTGATTTGCATATGCAGCCCATGATGCTTTGCATTGTGGGGGCATGTGTGAATTTACATTTCACCTAGGTCAAGTATGTCTGTTTTTGTACCATGGGATGGCAGTGGTGATGACGAGGAAGCAGAACAGCATGGTGGTAGCAACAAACTGCATTCCATTGAGGTGGATGAGGCACTTGTGGAGAAAGAGTTCCCAAGTGGGGACAACTCTAGTCTTGAAGACTGTGAGGGCTGCTTCCTTGATGGTGATGATGGTAGCAGCACATAAATCAAAAAAAGATTTTTAGATCCCTCTTTTCCTCCATATAAATTTAATTCTTTTCTTTATGATTTAATTTTTTCCACTGACAAAATTTTCCCCAACTTGGGCCATGCTTCTGTACATTCAACACCATGATCACCATCTGCCCTGTGTTGTATGTAATGTCTTAGCCACAGGCAGAGCATAGAATGTTTAACAACTGCTACACCCATCCAACATTCATCTTTGTAGCCAGCACTCCAACCATTAATAATCTTACCAGCTAACCTGTTTGCCATCCTGTCAATGCCAGTAATCCCACCAGCCAGCCTGCTGTTGTCGTCCTGCCAGTGCCAGTAATCCCACCAGCCAACTCACTGTTAGCCATCCTGCCAGTGACAGTAATCCCACCTGCCAGCCCGCTGTTAGCCATCCTGCCAGTGACAGTAATCCCACCAGCCAGCCCGCTGTAAACCATCCTGCCAGTGACAGTAATCACACCTGCCAGCCTGCTGTTAGCCATCCTGCCAATGACGGTAATCCCACCAGCCAGCCCGCTGTTAACCATCCTGCCAGTGACAGTAATCCCACCTGCCAGCCCACTGTTATCCATCCTGCCAGTGCCAATAATCCCACCAGCCAGCCTGCTGTTAACCATCCTGCCAGTGCCAGTAATCCCACCAGTCAGCCCACTGTTAGCCATCCTGCCAGTGACAGTAATCACACCTGCCAGCCTGCTGTTAGCCATCCTGCCAATAGCAGTAATCTCACCAGCCAGCCTGCTGTTAGTCATCCTGCCAGTGACAGTAATCCCACCAGCCAGTCTCTTAGCCATCCAACCAGCAGACCACCTGGAAACCATCCTGCCAGCAATACCAACAGCAGGGTGTGAACCATCCTACCAGCCAGACCACCACCAGCTGCCTTGGCAAGCTGAAGCCAAACCCCAAGCCAAGCCTACAGCCACACCGAGCCCATCAAGGCATGAATACCTGATCTACAGAAAAGAACAAGAGTGTATGCTGTAATTTGTTTATTTAAACTTTGGTAACCAGGAAAGGCGCACTGAGCAGAAGCTCATTTCCAGGTGTGACCAGGGGAAGCAGGGAAGACAATACAACAGAGGAGATAACAAGTAAAACATAAAATTACAAACAAGACCATAACTAAGTGCAAGGATGATTACATGAGTAATCATTCAAATATTGTATATAGGTCATGATTACAATCAAGAGTAATTACAAACAATAACTAAGAGCAAGGATAAATAACATGAGCAAGCATTCAAATCTCGTAATGACCACAATCAAGAGTAATGAGACAAAAGGTGTTAGTGAATTCAGAGATAGAGGTTTGGGAGGCTGAGGTAGGGTGGTAGGAGGAGGAGGTGCAGGATCATGGGGCAGGAGGAGAAAGATGGAGTAAATGTTTGAGGGCTGGGAGAGAGTGGGAGAGGCGAATAGAAGGGAATAGCTGATTCCAGAGGTAAGGGAAGCCATAGGAGAAAGAGGTTGTCCTAAGGTGGAATGTGGCTGAGACAGGGAGAAAGAGTGGGGGTCCCTGGGGTGCAAAGGGTAAGAGGAGGGGTTAGCATGTGATAGGAGAGAGGAGAGATAAGAGGGAAGGGTATCAAACCAATATATGACAATGAAGGCCAAATAGTGAGACAGTCGCCGGTTGGAAAGGGGTGTAATGGAGAGAGAGGAGTAAAGTGAGTAGTGGTATGTACAAAACGGGTATTTGAGGCAAAACAACAGAAAGAATTTAGAAGGGTGTTGAGCCTGGAGAGAGAGAAAGAAATACAGCCAGGGTGGTGCCATAGACAATATTGGCATGATCAAGTACTGGAAGGATCATTTTCTTAGCAAATTCACAATGGAAAGGGAGGGAGAGGCTGTCCTTGTTGGGGTGCAGAATACCTAGTTTGGAGCAAAGTTTTGAACACATGGCATGAATGTAGGAGGAGAAATCCAGGTGGCTGTCAAGCCAGACACCTAGATATTTATAAGCAGGGACCACTTCGTCAGGGGAGTCATCGGGGGGAGAACACTGGGAGAGTATGAAGTTTCACCACCTTTTGTCTGGTGCCAAAAGTCATTATAACATTTTTGGGGTGGATTGACTCTAAGTTGGTTGGCATGAAACCAAGCTAGGACTTTATTAAAGTCATGATGTAGAGCGTCTTGAATGCCTGCAGAGGTGGGGCCCGAGGTGTCAATGATGGTATCGTTTGCGTACACGTGTATGAAAGAGTTAGTGCAGTAAGTTAGTGGTAAGTTCATTTTATTTAAAGCAGCAGTCTGTTGGTCGGCAAAAAATGTTATACTATGTTTTTTGGTAAAAAATGTATTTTTGACATCCTAAATCATCACCATGCTCCATTTATTGTTACTTTTCACAGATATTGTCAAAAGTGCTTTTACAGCTAATGTTGTAATTAATGTCACACATCATTAAAGATGGCCACCATTCGCAGTTTGTTAAAATCTGTTCTATGGAGATACCCCATTTATTAGAATGTTGTTGACATATGTTTCTGATATGGTAAAGAACATAGCACTGTGCAATGATATTTCATTTCTTCATGGCGCGTGTGGCATGGGACTGGGTAATTTTAAACAGTTTAAAATCTTTTATTTTCTCTCAGGAATTACATAGAAACATAGAATTTGACGGCAGATAAGGACCGCTTGGCCCACCCAGTCTGCCCATTTCCCTGCCTACTGGATAAGCTGCAGATCCTAGTTAACCAGCAGCCTACTTCTTCCTACCCCCATCCCCTAGAATTGCCTTATGACTGTCCCATGCATGCTTGAATTCCACCACTGTTTTTGACTCCACGACCTCCTCTGGAAGGCCGTTCTATGCATCCACAACCCTCTCTGTGAAAAAATACTTCCTTAAATTGCCTCTGAGCCACCCCTCTATCTTCAAATTGTGCCCCCTTGTTCTTGCACACCTTTTTTGAAAGATGCTACCTCTTGGACTTTGTTGATTTCTTGAGGTATCTTGAAAGTTTCTATCATGTCCCCCTCCTCCTTTCCTCGAGACTATACATATTAAGCTCCTTTAGTCTCTTCATATGTCTTCCAGTGCAGACCCTGCACCATTTTGGTGCCCTCCTCTGGATAGCTTCCATCCTGTCTATGTCTTTGCGAAGACTGGGTCTCCAGAACTGCACACAATACTCCAGATGGGGTCTGACCAGCAGTCTGTACAGAGGATAATAACTTCCTGTTTTCTACTGGTGATGCCTCTCCTATGCATCCCAATATCCCCCAGCCCTCATTGCCCTCTCACATTGCTTGCCCACCTTTAGGTCATCTGATATGACTACCCCAGGTCCCTTTCCATTTTGTTGTTGTTAGTATCTCACCCCATTGTGTACTCTTCCCTGGGTTTTGTTTCCCAGGTGCATTACCTTGCACTTCTTAGCATTGAATCTAAGCTGCCATACATTTGACCATTCCTCTAACCTTGCCAAGTCCTTTTCATCCTTTCCACCCACCTTGTGCATCAACTCTGTTGCAGATCTTTGTGTCATCTGCAAAGAGACATCTTTCCTTCCAGTCCCTCTGCAATGTAAACATAAAGACATTGAAGAGGACTGGTCTAATACTGAACCTCACAGTTCCCACTAGTAACCCCTTTCATCAGAGTGGACTCCATTTACTATTACTCTCTGTGTCCTATTTTCCAGCCAATTTTACCCAGGCTGTCATCTTGGGATCCACTCCCAGGCTAGCTAACTTGTATATTAATCTTTTGTGTGGGACTGTGTCAAATGCCTTGCTAAAGTCTAGGTGTGGCCATGTCCACAGCCCCTCCTCGATCTACTACTTTGGTCACCCAGTCAAAGAAATCTATCAGATTTGTCTGGCATGACTTTCCTGCTGTGAATCCATGCTGCCTTGGGTCCTGTGCCCTCTGGCCTCTAGATACTCGACAATTCTTTCCTTCAGAGTGATTCCATCATTTTCCCTACCACTGAGGTTAAACTAACAGGTCTGTAGTTTCCTTCTTCTGCCTTGCTCCACTTTTGTGAAGGGAATCACATCTGCCCTCTTCCAGTCCTCGGGTACCACCCCATCCTCCCATGATTTGTTAAACAGGGTAGTCAGTGGTGTCACTAATTCTACCCTTAGTTCTTTCAGGATTCTGGGATGAGATCCCATCAGGCCCCATTGCTTTGCCCACCTTCAGTTTTAAGAGTTCTTTCAGAACCCTTTCTTCTGTAAATGGGCTGGTATCAACTTCTGTATCCAGTGTGTTTCTACTGTTTGTTCTAGGTACCCCCTTCCTTTGTAAATACTGAGCAAAAATATTTGTTTAGTATCTCTGCCTTTTCACAGTCTCCCTCTGCCCACCCTCCCCCCTTTATTAAGCCTCACTATCCCTCCCTTGGTCTTCCTTCACTCCCTGATGTACCTATAAAAGGTTTTATCCCCCTTCTTAACTGAGTTGGCTATCTTTTCCTCGGTTTGGGCCTTTGCTGTTCTGACTGCCTTCCTAGCTTCCTTTTGCTTTAACTGATACAGTTCTCTGTCCTGCTCCTTCTGTGATTCCTTGTACTTCCCGAAAGCTTTCTTTTTCTCTTGAACCTTCACTGCCACTTCCTTTGAGAACCATAGTGGTTTCTTACATCGTTAGTTTTGTTTATTTGCTTCACACAAAGGCTTGTTGCCTCTGTGATGGCAGTTTTTATTATTCCCCATTGTTCTTCCACCCCTCCTTCCTGCCCATTTGCTAGTGCATTCCTTAGGCACTTACCCATTTTGGCAAAGTCAGCCCTCCTAAAATCCAGTACCTTTGCTTTGTGTGGCTTGACTCTATTGCTGTGTTTATTGTGAACCATACTGTTCGATGGTCGCTAGTCCCAGATGGCTGCCCACTTCTACATCTGTGATCCTCTCTTCATCTCCATTTGAGAGAACCAGGTCTAAGATTGCTCCCTCTCGAGTGGGCTCCAATACTAGTTGTCTAAGGCATGCCCCCTGTAGGGCATCTAGAATAACCCCCTCTTCGAAGTGGCTGCGCAACTGCACTCCAGTTAACATCTGGCATATTCAGATCACCCATCAGCAATATCTCCCCTTTTTTTGCCATACTAAGTATACTTTCTATCATTTCCTTGTCCATTTCCTTCCCCTGAGAAGGGGGTCTGTATACAACCCCTGTGCGGATTGTGGTGCCATTGCCGGTCTCCAAATTTACCCACAGTGCTTCTTCTCCTCCCTGCTTTCTCTTTTGTTCTGTTACTTTGATTCCTTCCCTTATGTAAAGAGCTACTCCTCCTCCTCTTTTACCCTCTCTGTCTCTCCTGTAGATAGTGTATCCTGGTATGTTTACGTCCCAATCATGGTTTTGTGTGAACCATGTTTCTGTGACTGCCACTATATCCAGATGTTCCTCCTCCATCAAGGCCACTAATTCAATAATTAAATGAAATAAAATGAAAAGCAACATAGGGATCATAATATTTTTGGCAGACAAATATTGCTGAAGAAAATATATAGTCAGTAACTTGTTATGCTGCTTTAAATGTGTGTTTCTTTTCCTTTTGACTCCCTCTCAATTTAGACAGCACAACAACAGCCATAGAGTAAGGACATATCTTCTGCCAACACCACTTGTTCTGGCACCATTGTGCCATTGCATGGCATGGCAATCAATAATTTGATGGAAAGTATGTGCCATAATTTTTTATGTCCATAATTTTTAATCTTATATTTTTCCTTCCATGGGTGAACAGTGACACAGTGGCCATTCCAAGTCCTGCTAAATAAGGTATATTCCTTTCTTCACAGGTGACAGTTTCTCATCCATCTCATGTCTAGGGAACCTTTGTTCAATGGCAGGACCAGCCCATCAGCTATGTGAAGGTAGTTATCCTTTTAAAAAGTTATTTTCTGTTCTACATTTTTAATTATGTTTTCCTTTCACAGGTCTATTGCAACCCAGCATGCAGCGTACCAGAGTGCCTCAATAATTTGTATTTTGTCTTCACAGCAGGTCTGACAATGATACATCATGCCAGCAGCAAGAATACCAAGTCCTTCTACAGCAAGCAAGCCATTGCCACCTGTTTATTTCTGCCAGCTCACATTCATGGGCTCAGCCTTGCCAAATACTACCACTTGCAGCTTGTCATCCCTCCAGCGCTGTGCATTGCATACAGTCACCTAACCGAATTGGTTGTCTGCTGTACATCATCATCAAAACATCCCTCCAACTGACTGTGCTGCCTCATTCTGCAATTCCCAGTTTATTGCGCATATGTGAAATACCTAAAATGAGAGAAATGGGAAAAGACAATAGTTATCGTGATTCCTGCTCTACGGCTACAGTCCCATGATTTTAGAAAATAAATAAATACTTGCCTTCCCATGCTAGACAAGAATTCAAAATCAAATAATCATGGTCAACACACCCATGCAGGAGTAGCAGTGAATCACCATGATAAATCACTGTAAGGAGAAATGGTTTTAAATATCCTCTTACACCAACATAATCTAAAAAAAAGAAAAAAAAATACTTACCTTTGCTGGTATGTCAGTAAAGCCACATAAGCTGTCAATCAGCAGCAGCCGCAACCCAACTTCTCATTTCAACTTCTCATGTCTGGACATCAGGAACATTTTCCAAGACAAGATATTGAACTTTTCCTTCTCATCCACTTTTCCCTGCATTTTCTCAGCAGCAGCACAAAGCAGCAGCAATATAACTTCTCACTGCTGGACATCTGGAAAATTTGCCAATACAAAAAAAAGTGAACTCTTTTTTTCTCATCCTCTTGTGTCCTGCATCTTCTTAACAACAGCAGCATATAGCAGTAGCAAAGCATCTGGGTATCAAACCCTGTTTCTTCAGCCCTGTAGTCTGTGGCCCTACCGCTACGCCAACTGGGCTACCATACTGTTGGAAGTTTCTTCATCCTCCTCGTATCTCCTAGGCTCCTGCCCCCACCCTTCAGTCATGACTATCACCATCCCAGCCCCCCTGGTCCCACTCGTACTCCTAATTCTGTGTGTCCCACCTGCCCCTACTGATGCCGCATCCCAGCTGCCATTCCCCTCCATACACCCCCACTCCTGCCCCACATTGTATTGCCACTGCTCCCACCGTTGCCACTCCCCCGCTTACATCCCCCAGTGCACTCATCCCATCATTTCCCTTCCTGACTCAATCTGGCTCCTCTCTTCTGGCCATTCCTTGTCTCCGCTCCTTTCCCAACCCAGTTTCCCTCCTGGTGGGGACTTAGTTCGACTCACCTCCCTCCCGGCATAGACAATATCTGGCACTATTTAGAGTGATCTCTGTCCTCCTGTTGTCTGGAAATGTCCACCCAAATCCAGGACCCACCCCTGCAAGCCCCATCCACCCTCCACCTGCAGCTGAGCACCATATTGCCTCCATGAATATTTGCAGTCTTCTAAGGAAGTTTTCTGACCTACAAGGCTGGATTGTCCAGCACCAACCAGGTATCCTGGCAATCATTGAAACATGGCTTTCTAAGTATACCCCTGACTCTTTTGTCACTCTACCAGGGTACACGCT
The DNA here is from genome assembly GCA_016271365.2 of Neoceratodus forsteri. Lineage (NCBI taxonomy): Eukaryota > Metazoa > Chordata > Ceratodontiformes > Ceratodontidae > Neoceratodus > Neoceratodus forsteri. Next base: position 1,233,768,729 of record CM057455.1, read on the forward strand.
CTTCAGGGAAGATAGAGTCAGGAAGCATGTTGGTGGCTGCACCATATACCTCCATGACTCTCTCCAAGGTCACACACCCCCACCAGCTTAACACGGTGCTCAAGCCCTCTCCTCAAAATCATCGCCGACACCTCCAGAGCCCTGCTTATAATCACTGCCACCTATATCCCTCCTGACACCAGAATCTTGCTCTCCAATCTTTACTCGAGCACCTCTCCCACCTACCCCCCAAAATTGAGCAAATTACATCGGGTGATCTTAATCACAATTGGCTCACCAGCTCTGCCTCCCAGGCCAAAGATGCCATAGCTGCCCTCAGCCTAACCGAATTGGTTGCCCACCCCACCCCACCTGGACAAACCCAGCAAATGGAACTGCCACCCTGCTGGATGTTGTCCTCTCAAACAGATGCCACAAAATTGCTGACGCCACTATACTGCCCAATGCCCTAAGTGACTATTCCCCAATAATCTTCTCCTGGTCCTGTAAGACACAGAAACCAGCATCCAAATGTGTCCGCTGGTAATGTCTTTGACCCGGCAAACTGGCTCAATTAAAAGAACATCTCATTCACTGGGATTGGTCAGCCTATTAAGATAGCTCAGACATTGACACTGCCTTTAATTTCTTTTGTCCACTCCTTTAATTCAGCCTGTGACACTTTTGCTCCCCCTCAAACTTGCTACTAAAGAGCATGACTCTCCTGGGTCACCCTTTCCTAATCAACTAAATATGACTCAGGGACAACCTCTGGCACAGAGCCATCAACTCTAGCAAGCCTATGGATGGGCAGGCTTACCATGCCACAAAACAAATGCACTTGGGCTATCCGCAAAGCAAAAGCAGATTATTACAGGTCAGCTCTTGCCTCCTCCTGGGGCTCAGCCCATAAATTCTGGGACAACATAAAGGAACTAAGCGGAAAATCCAAATCCCCCCCGGTCTCAACTCAACATCAATGGCCCAATCACCACTGATCCGCAGTGCATTGCTGACAACCTAAATGCCGCCTTCTCGGACCTTAGCACAGTGCTCCCCTCCAATTTCTTTGACCCAGTCCCCCTTCCCCCTCCCCTCTTTCTACTTTCACGCCCTCTCCCCACATGAAGCCAAGCCCTACCTCCTCAAAGCCCTAAAAGTTACCAGCCACAGTAATGATGCGCTGGACCTCAAGCTACTCCATCTGGTCTTGGATGTTGTACTCTCTCCCATCACCAATCTTCTCAATCGCTCCATCTGCCTCAGCCAGTTTCCCCATACCTGGAAAACTGCAGTCACTTCTCCCCTACACAAAAGTGGTGACTGTACCACCCCTAGGAATTAAAGGCCAATATCCATCCTACTGCCTCTCTCTAAGACCATAGAAAAGATTGTAACTGATCAGCTCAGTGAATTCCTCTCCACTCACAACCTCCTCTGCTTGGAGCAGCATGGTTTCCACCGAGAGCATAGCACCGCCACCATTCTCATTGAATTATCTAGTTACATACGCTCAGCTCTTGACAAGGGGCACCTTGCTGGGGTGGTTTTCATTGACCTATCAAAAGCCTTCGATACCATCAACCATCCCCTCCTTCTATTCTCCCTCCTGCAAATAGGTTTCTCCCAGGGCATCCATGCCTGGTTTTCCAGCTACCTCTTATCCCATTCACAGTGTGTTAAAATTAATAGTATCTTCTCTGGTAGCTGTCCTGTTCACTCTGGGGTCCCTCAAGGCTCTATCCTGGGGCCCTTGCTCTTTAGTCTATATCTAAACACTCTCCCCAATACCTGCTTGGGAAATGTACTTCTTTATGCCAATGATGCAGTCCTTTTCTCATGACACTCAGACCCCATCCGCCTTCAGTTTGCCCTCCAAAACTCTTTTAGTCAGGCTGAAAGCTGGTTTATTGAATACAGATTTATACTTAACCTGAAGAAGACAAAGATCATGCTCTTCGCCCACAACCAAAATAAACATAAAGACTCTCCCCTTAGTGTCATATCTAATAAACTCCTCCTCCTCAAACAAGTTAACCCTTTCAAATACCTTGGCATAACTTTTGACCCTGCTCTCTCCTTCCATGACCATATCCATACTCTCTGTTCTGCTGTCAGTTCATGAATTGGCCTACTTTACCACCACAGGGACTGCCTCCCCCCCCCCTAAGCTCTGAGGCTGGCTATAACCTCCTCAGTCCTATCCTTCATTGACTATGGCCTCCTGATCTATGGGGCTGTGGACAACACTGCCCTCAACAAAATTAAACTGTCACTTAACAAGGCCTGCCGCCTAACTCACAGGCTCCAACATACTTACCTATACCTGCACTCTGTACTCTTTGGCAAATGTTCTCAACTTTGATGAGAGGCTGCTGTACTAGTCCTGCCTCTTTGTCAAGAACATAGCAGCAGACTTGCCCCCCCCCGGGCTTGTCCATGATCATCCACCCATCTCCCCCCACTTTCTCCACCCGTAGCTCCTCCAAGCCCTCTCTCTATGTACCCAGAGTCAGGACTTCCCTTGCCCAGAGGTCTTTTCTCTATAGAGCCCCTTCCTGGTTTAACTCCCTCCCTGTGGCCATTACCTCTGAACAAAGGACTGGGCCCTTCAAAACAGTTCTCCAGCACCATCTCTTCAACTCCCGCAGCTGTAATTGCCTATAGCAGAGACACATGGCCTGCCTAAGACCCCTTCCCTGGGGCTCCCCTAAATATGTTCTGCACCTTCTATTGTATTATTGCCATTTCTCACAAGTATTTGTTTCCTATGTGTAAACTTGTAAATGTCAAAACCTTAATTGCTGCCCTGTATAGGAATTTTTTAACCGTGTCTTTTACTTTATACATCAATTGTATTGTGTTATATGTCTGTCCACATTGTTCTATGTACTCTGATGTGGAACCTTTGTAAATGAGTCTCTGACTCTAAGGGTTGCAATTCTGATACCATTAAATAAATAAATAATTAAATACACTCTCATTTCAAGTTCTCATTTCTGGATATCAGGGGAATTTCCCAAGACAAGATAGTGAACTTTTCCTTCTCGTCCACTTGTGTCCTGCGTTTTCTCAACAGCAGCACCAGCACATAGCATCAGTAAAAGCATTTTGCATTTGTGTGCTAGATGGTCCCATTTTTGGACATCAGGAGAATTTTTCATGACAAGACAGTGAACTTTTCCTTCTCAGACACTTGCTTCCTGCATTTTCTCAGCAGCAGCACAGCAACTTCTTATTTCAACTTCTCATTTCTGGACATCAGGAGAATTTTCCAAAACAGGATAGTGAACTTTTACTTTTTGTTCACATTTCCTGCATTTTCTCAACAGCAGAAGCAGCACATAACATCAGCAAAGCATTTTGCACTTTCGTACCAGAACTTCTAATTTCTGGACATCAGGAGAATTTCCCCCAAGAAAAGATAGAGAACTTTCCTTCTTGTCCACTTTTTTCCTGCATTTTCTCAACAGGAGCAGCACACTGCAGCAACAAAGCATTTTGTACTTGTGCGTGAGAACTTACCATTTCTGGATACCAGAAGAATTTTCCAAGACAAGGCAATGAACTTTTCCTTCTCATCCACTTTTTTCCTACATTTCCACAAAAACAGCAGCATGCACCTAGCAGCAGCAAAATATTTAGGATTTCCAGTTAAACTTACACTATGAACTATGGTGTAACAGCATGATGTAGCAGCCTGCCCTATTTTTTACCACACTCAAGAACAATTCAGGGAGAAGACAATGTATGTAGTTTGTGATTTTGTCGCACTTCACATTAAATGAATAGCACAACACAACAGTGTTGGGGCACTCTACAACATACAGCATAGTACCATGCAGCAGTACCTGTGCCAAAGTGTATCATATTTATTCTGGTAGTTGAGAAAAAAATTAAGAAAAAGAGGCAGATACAGATGTGAAAGTTAGAGAACTCATATAGGTCAGAATTTAAGAAATAGAACAGACAGACAGAAAATATATTTTTCTGTATTTTTACACTTTTTTTTTTTTCATTTTGAGGGTGGGATGAAGAATTATGAAAGTTACAAAGTTGTAGAGGTTTTGGCATTTTTATACTTTTTGGGGCGTTGTATTTTAATTTTTTTTATAGGGAATGAGGAATAGGACATAAAGGAACAGAAACAGGAAGGAATATATTAATAAAAGAAAAAGATCACAGGGCTCAGCAGCTGCCATCACTACTACCCATACCATAATGGCGAACCTCCTCCAGGACCACTAGCAGATTTTCCTGGTTCACAAGCATCACTTTAATGTCCTGCTGGACCTCAGTCAGCTGGTGGCAGAGATCCCCCACTTCCTCATGCACTGAGGCCAGCTCAGCTGATGTTGATGGTGGTAGTGGGGTATGTGCTGCTGCTACTTCCACATGAGGAGGAGCTGGAACAACAGGGAGCATAGCTTCTTCTTCTGTCTGGCACATGACATTGCACACAGCAGTACACCACAGCCATGATCAGGCATGGATGGGCCACCATCCTCCCCAGCCACACTTGCTGCTTCCTCAAGGCTGGCCTGCACTCCCTCATGGTGGTGTAGTCTTAAGGGGGTCCCTCTGCCCCCAGTGCCAACCCTAGCTCCCTTTTTCTCCATGTGGACTTGCTTACCACAAACATTACAAATTGGCCACACAGTAGTCCACTTGGATGACTTCTGAAAAATGGCAAGACAGGGAGGTCTTGGAATGTAGGTGGCAGTGTTGGCAGGGTTATGATTGAGCTGGCTCCTTGGGGATATGGTGCTGGTGGTGCTGCAACCATGGGGGGAGCTCAGGCTGCAGTTGCTGCTGTTACTTCTCCTCCTCCTTACACTCAGGACTGGAGCCACTGCTGCTGCTTCACTGGAGCCTGGGCAACCCTGAGGTATGGTTTGGTGGGCGGAGGCTCTGGCCAAGAACTGCAGCTGAGTCAGGCAGATGGCCGGGATCTGTCACGAGTCCAAACACCACAATGGCCAGATCACGTGGTTCAAGAATGTCCTGCTGAGCCATTGAATTAAGTTGGGAGCACTGAAATTTAAAAAATGAAAGAGAGACAGAAAAACACACAGAGAGACAGAAAAAAGAGGTTTAAAGATGATTAAAAATAACAATTAAGTACTTAGGGACTGAGGAATAGAAGAATAAACAAAAAGAGATTGAAAATTAAGTATGTTTAACTACTAAATTCAAACTCTGCTGCTTCTGTAGTCTCTCAACACCACACACAGCTCATACAATTTGTTTGCAACTGAGAAAGTGCACTTCCATCCCTGGAAAAGGACCATGTGACCTGCAGAAAGCTCTCTCATGTACCAAGCCCTTTTTTCACTAAACCACCTTTGCACTGCAAAGGCAAAAGCAAAGGTGAAGTTCAAAAATGAAGTCAGCATGGGCAAAATTCCTACTGATCAAAAAAATTACAAAATTATCCACATAGGTGAATTCTGTGACTTTGCTGAAACTTCTCCCCAGAATAAAAATGTGCAACATCTCTACACACCAAAACTAGGATGTCCTATAGATGCAGGAAAGGGAACTAGAATCACATTTCTTCCCTCTCCCTCTCCCAGATGCCTCCAAGAGCCTGCTCTCAGCCCCCAACACACTGAAAGCTGTTTCAGGGATCCAGGGTCATAAAGATGGCAATGTCCATGTGCTATCCAGGGGCTCTGAAACATAGAAACATAGACTTTGATGGCAGATAAGGCCCACCTAGTCTGCCCATTTCCCTACCTAGAGGATAAGCTGCAGATCCTATTTAGCCAACAGTCTATTTCTTCCTACCCCCCCATAAAAATTGCCTCATGTCTGTCCCATGAATTCTTGAATTCTCCCACAGTTTTAGACCCCACAACGTCCTCAGGAAGGCTGTTCCATGTGCCCATCACACTCTCCGTGAAAAAATACTTCCTCACTTTGCCCCTGAGCCATCCCCCCTCTATCTTCAAATTGTGTCCCCTTGTTCTTGCACATCTCTTTTTCTGAAAGATGATACCCTCTTGGACTTTGTTGATTCCACTGAGGAACTTAAACCTTTCTATCATGTCCCCCCTCTCCCTCCTTTCCTCAAGGGTATACATATTAAGCTCCTTTAGTCTCTCCTCGTATGGCTTCTCTTGCAGACCCTGCACCATTTTAGTTGCCTTCCTCTGAACTGCCTCCATCCTGTCTATGTACTTGCGGAGATGGGTTCTCCAGAACTGGATGCAGTACTCTAGATGGGGTCTCACCAACTGTCTGTACAGGGGGATAACAACTTCTTGTTTTCTACTGGTGATGCTTCTCCCTATACATCCCAGTATCCCCCCAGCCCTCCCTACTGCCTTCTCACATTGCTTGCCAACCTTAAGGTCATCTGATATGATTATCCCCAGGTATCTTTCTATTTTTGTTGTTGTTACTACCTCCCCCCCATTGTGTAATCTTCCCCTGGGTTTTTGTTTCCCAGGTGCACTACTTTGCACTTCTTTGCATTGAATCCAAGCTGCCATACTTCTAACCCATTCCTCCAACCTTGCCAAGTCCCTTCTCATCCTTTCCACGCCTCCTTGTGTATCAACTCTGTTGCAGATATTTGTGTCATCTGCAAAGAGGCATACTTTTCCTTCCAGTCCCTCTGCAATGTCAGCATATAAAGATATTAAAAGGACTGGACCCAGTACTGAACCCTGTGGTACCCCACTAGTAACCCCTCTTTCTTCAGAGTGGACTCCATTTACAATTACATTCTGTGTCCTGTTGTTTAGCCAATGTTTTACAGGCTACCACCCTGGGACCCACTCCCAGGCTGGTTAATTTAACTACTAATCTTTGTGTGGGACTGTGTCAAATGCCTTGCTAAAGTCTAGGTAGGCCATGTCCACAGCCCCTCCCTGGTCTACTATTTTGGTCACCCAGTCAAAGAAATCAATTAGATTCATCTGACATGACCTTCCCGCAGTGAACCCATGCTGCCTTGGGTCCTGTGCCCCACTGGTCTTTAGGTACTCAACAATTCTTTCCTTCAGAAGTGATTCCATCACTTTCCCTACCACAGAGTTCAAACTGACAGGTCTGTAGTTTTCTGCATCTGTCTTGGTCCCAGTTTTGCAAAGGGGAATCCCATCAGCCTTCTTCCAGTCCTCAGGCACCACACCATCCTCCCATGATTTGTTAAAAAGGGTAGTCAGTGGTGTCACTAGTTCTCTGCTTAATTATTTTAGAATTCTGGGGTGAATTCCATCTGGCCCCATTGCTTTGTCCACCTTCAGTTTTAAGAGTTCTTTCAGAAGCCTTTCTTCTGTGAAAGGACTGGGATCAACCCCCCTTTCCAGAGTGCTTCTGTTAATTAGATTAGGCACCTCCCACTTCTTCTTTTGTGAATACTGAACAGAAGTATTCATTCAGTATCCCTGCTTTTTTACTGTCACTGTTTTCCCACCCACCATCCATTCTATTCAGCCTCACTATCCCTCCCTTTTTCTTTCTACTCTCCCTGATATACCTATAAAAGGTTTTATCCCCCTTCTTAAATGAGTTGGCTATCTTTTCCTCAGTTTGGGCTTTTGCTATTCTGACTACCCTCCCTGCTTCCTTCTGCCTTAACTGGTACAGTTCTCTGTCCTGCTCCTTCTGTGTTTCCTTATACTTCCTAAATGCTATCTTTTTCTCCCTAACCTTCACTGCCACCTCTTTTGAGAACCATAGTGGCTTTTTCTTTCATTTTGATTTGTTTATTTGCTTCACACAAAGGCTTGTTGCCTCTGTGATGGCAGTTTTGATATTTCCCCATTGTTGCTCCACCCTCCTTCTAGCCTGTTTGCTAGTGCTTTTCTAAGCACTCTCCCATCTTGCAAAGTCAGCCCTCTGAAGTCCAGAACCCTCACTTTTGTATGGCTTGACTCTGTTTCTGAGTTTATCGTGAACCACACTGTTTGGTGGTCACTTGTTTCCAAATGGCTACCCACTTCTAGATCTGAGATCCTTTCACTGTCCCCATTTGAGAGTACGAGGTCTAAGATTGCTCCCTCATGAGTAAGTTCCAAAATGAGCCATCTGAGGCATGCCACCTGAAGGTACCAAGAATGGTCCTGCTTTTGGATGTGGCTGCAGCAAAGGTGCTCCAGTTAACATCTGGCATATTGACGTCCCCCCCCATCAACAGTATCTCCCCTTTTCTGCCATTCTAAGTATGCCTTCTATCATATCCTTGTCCATTCCCTCCCTCTGACATGGGGGTCTGTATACAACCCCTGTGTGGATTGTAGTGCCATTTCCAGTCTCTAAGGTGACCCACAGTGCCTCCTCTCTCCTGTTTACTCTTTTGTTCAGTTGCTTTTATCCCTTCCCTTACATAGAGAGCTACTCCCCCCTTCTTCCCTCCCTGTCTCTCCTGTAGGTTGTGTACCCTGCTATGTTAACATCCCAGTCATGGTTCTCTGTGTACCATGTTTCTGTGACTGCTATGATATCCAGGCATCCCTCTTCCATCAAGGCCACCACTTCAGGGAGCTTGTTGCCCAGACTTCGGGAGCTGGTACTCATTACCCTCCATTTCTTGATGGCCTTACCCCTTTTTGCCCCATCCCTGTCCTTATTGCATTTGTCACTTTTTCTATTTACCCCAGCACTTCTCCCTAACAACATCTCTGTGTTGGTGTCTTCCTCACTTAGTACCCTGATTTTGGGGGGGCTAGGATTTTCCTGCTCCTTTCCAGTGCCTGCCCCCTTGGCTAGTTTAAATGCTTGCCAATGAAGTATTTAAACCTATCACATAGGATCCTGGTTCTCCTCCTGGACAGATGCAGACCATCACACCAGTATAGGCCTGTATCCCTCCAGGTGGACCCCCAGTCCCCAATGAAGCCAAATCCCTGAGCTCTGCACCAGTTTTTCATCCACTGATTGAATCCCATGGTGTGGAGCATCCTAGCCTCACCCGTGCCATAGACAGGCAGCACCTCTGAGAAGGTTACCGTGTGTGCTATTTGTCTAAGGCCCTCCCATCTCCACAAATGCTTCTTGCACTGCTATGATCTCTTTCTTAGCCAGATCATTTGTCCCTAGGTGGAACGATGACATCCAGCTCCCTCCCTGTGCAGCTGCTCCTGCGATCCTGAGATTCGCTCCTGTCCATCCAATCCATGGCACCAGGCAGGCACTTACCTCCTTCTCCCTTCACCCAGTTCTACCTTCCTAACAATGGGTCCCTCACCAGGAGTTGTTCCCTTCCCTGTGGGGTCCCATGCCACCCTCCTGTGGGTCTCCTTTGTGGAGGTTCCCAGCATCCTCCTTGGTCTCCACTGTGGGTACCACCATAGAGGAACCACACTTTTTCAGAACTGCATAGAAATTGTGGAGATGTACAACTGGAGGGATGCACCTCTGTTCCACCACCCTCACCCTCCCTGAGCCCAATGTGGTCCAACTGCTCCTTTTTCTTGGCAACCTCTGAGTCAACAGCAGTGACCCTGGTGGTCCCTGGGTGGGACAGGAGGTCTCACAAATCATGGCCAACTCAGCCTGGAGAGGAGCAACCTCATCCCTCAGCCCAGAGAGGTGCCTGCAGATGGGACAACACTGCATCCTCCAGAATGTCTCCCAGAAGACTGCTGCTCCACAGCCACTGCACTGCACCACTCCCATCATGTCTTTTTTCTGGCCCCCTAACTGTTGTTTGGAATACTTACTGTTTCCTCTGTTTGTTTATTTCTCTTTTTCTCTCCCTACTTACTTACTGCCTCTGTCCCTTTTAGCTCCTCATCTTCCTGTTCTCAGACAAAGTTCCTATATTTCTCAGTCTCCTTACTTGCTCAGAGTCAGACCTCCAGCAGCTGGAGGGGGATGGAAGCTACTCTTGCCCTTCGGATGGTGAGTCTTTGGTGGCTCTGTGATCACTCATTTCCTGCTCCCAAACAGGAAGTTCCTGTTGTCAGTTAAATCGTGTGCCTATAAAAGTAGAATTGGTTTAGGGTGGGGTGGAGGGAGGGAAGGAGGCAATATAGTCCCAGTGAGAAGTTTTAGTTATACCAGTAGCTCCTTTCTCCTGGTGTTCTGTCTGTTCTCTGGCAGAAGCTATCTATGGTAGTGTTTAAATCTGATTTTAACCTGGCTTCTTCTAGCTAAGCCACTCCCCCTACTTTGCAAATCTTTCTACACTTAGTTAATTTCACAGATAACAATTTCCTTCTGACACCTGTGACAAGCACCTAGATAAGTACACAGATAACACAGATAACAGATAATTTACTTCAACTACCTCTGATAAACACACTTAACTCTTTTTTTTACCCTAAATTGAAGGTCCCAGAACAAGAGTTCTAGTTCTTAGTCCCAGTTGAGAAGTTTTAGTTATACCAGTAGCTCCTTCCTCCTGGCTCCTTCTAGCTAAGCCACTCTGACCCCAAACTTGCTGTTCAGGAGGCTTCTACCCTCGTTTGCTTGACCACTTGCTGGAATCATGTGGCAGGCATGGTCTGTGTCATCCAGTTGTGGTGGTGTGGCGGCCAAGAGTTTGTTTCATCAGGGGCAGACCTCCACCCTTGATGTATGCAGTGAAACCACGTAAACTGCATACCTTGTGGAAAAACCTGAATTTTCTTGTATGTTTTAGAAAGTGAGATTTTTAGTTCTCCAGTTTACCCCAACCCCACATTTCACACCCATATGATGCCTGCACTGATAACTTAGTCTCTATTACTCTAATCACCCTTCAACAGTACTACACCAAACATTTTGTTAATAGATAAAAATCCCATTAGTGAAGAATTAATTTCAGACTTTAGGTTATCAACCTGTGATTTCCATAATTTATTATAAAAATAAAACACCTAAATACTTTTATTTTGTAACTTCATCGTTTTCCAATTTCTTCAACTTTCATCTATTGGAAGACTCCGCCTATGGTTCAATGGATGAGCAGCCAGCAACTTCCACTTCCTGAGCTATGTAAGCAGTTCCCCTCAGCCTCCTTCTGAAGCACTTTTTCTTTGCTGTCCAGAGGCTCTGTCCATTTGCTCTCTACAGCTGGCTGGGGCCTGCTCTGACCCCCCCCCCACCTTGCTGCTGCTTCTGCTGGATGCTACGCTTTGTTCTTCTGCTTCTGGTCTGTATTTTGCCTCTGGCTGTGTGCTTCCTTTTGTTCCTTCCCTGTTTCTTCTATGTTTGTGTCTTCATTTTGTTTTCTTTTGGGGATTTGTTTTCTCAGCTCCTACCATTTGCTTGTCTCTACCATTTGGATCTTACAGCTCCATCTACTTGCTTTTAGTTACTCCCATTGCTATTGTAATCATTACCTGTGTTTTTACAAAACCATAGCTGCTTCCCATGCTACAGCCTAATTATTCCCCATGCTATGAAGCCTAATTGTTTCACCTGAGTCAAGCTCACTCTGAACCCTTGCTATGCAGCTGAATCATGTTTTTCCTGCTTAACCTACCTCCCTGTGGTCATAGCTGTTTTCACAGCATTATACTTCCCTCCTTCCATGTATAGAATACTACCACTCATAGCTGATGCTATTCCTGTTTTGTACACTGCTGTTCTACTCTGAGGTCATCTAAGCTACTGCTGATGCTGTAATCTAGTTTTAATATCTGCATGTAGTTCTTGATACTTCCATCATTTTTGTTTTCCTCGTAGGGACTGGGAAGTGTTTGAGAGTCATGGCCCCATGTAGCTAATTACTTCTGTTCTAAATCATGCCTCTGCCACCAACAATCCTCAGAGTATTTGTCACCTTAATTTGGCTTTGTGAATGCCTGGCCAGCTTGCCCCGCTATCATACTGCTGCCACCAGTTACATTCATGTCCCATCATTGCTACTATGTTTTGCAGACCTACATGCTGGTCTGACTATTCCTGCTTCTTACTGACCTACATGCTGGTCTAACTATTGTTACCCTGCCCCACTACATTACCCTGCCTTACTGAACTATGTCCAGATCCACTCTTACGCATGCCAGCTATGTTCAGTGCTCCTTGCCATTTACCCTGCAAGTTCTCAGTATTCATGCCCATTCAGCTTCATTAGTCCTTGGGGCATTCCAGCCATTCCATTCTGGCACAGGTTTTCCCCTGCAGCTGACATTCTCGCTCTGCACCTGAGTCCACAGCTTGAGCATGTGAAACTTGGGGTGGGGTCCTTTTCACCTGGCCCATAGCTGGGAATGTCCTCACTCCAGGTGGACCTTCAGTCATCAACCGTACTGATGGCACCTCAAGTTGTAGAAGTCAAGACTCAGCTATGAAGAGCTGGGGTTGCTTACGGGGGACCCTTTAGCACCCAAGCGAGGAGACACCCTTCAAGCTATTCTCCTCATGACTGCCTCTGATTCACCTGGTTTGAGGGTAGATCGGTAGGCCAGGTGAGTTCCTCAGCAGTCGTTGCTCTCCTTTTCCCACCTTGGTTGTCCATTGTTGTAGAGTGGTATTCACAACCTTCCATGGCATTCCCATTAGAGGATTTAACTGAGAGCTTCCCTCCAAATTGGAATGTTTTACACTTCCCTTTAATTGGGTTTCTAAATTGCAGCAGCAGAGCTGTCACTAAATAAAATATCCAAGCCTGGAGGAAGGCGGTCTGGCCTTAGATCCCCAGTGTTTCCTCCTCAAAGGTTTTTTTCTCTCTCCTCCATGTCTCAGGTCATAACTGTTAGTGTAGCATTCCCTGGTTCTGTAGGCAGGATCCACTGTTGGATGGAGGAGGATGGTGCCCTTGCCATCCCTCTCTCCTTAGGAGGTCCCTCACTCTCTCTGCAACCCATAAAACCCATGCCATTGTTAACCTGCACATCCCATTACATTATCTGGCTGCCTGATGCTTTATCTTGTACTATGAAGTCTCACAACTACTGACTGCTTATATGCTTCCACACTACTACTTTCTCTTTAGGATCCTTCCTAAGGTACCTTCAGCCAAGGGAATCATCCCACTCTACTTCTAGGGGTGGAACCCTCTAGAGGGTTCATTGCCTTTGGTACCCCTACAGGGTGGTAATTCCTCTGGAACAGAGAGTGCCAACGGCCAAAACCTAAGTAACACAGTTGTACAAGCATAAGACTATACTGGCTGTGTAGGCCATTGAACCCTTTTTAATTTGTTTACCATAATTCACAGCTGTTTTTTTTTTTATTTTAATTCTCAGCTTACCGATTTCACATATATTACTGAATTCATCCAGTTGTATCTGGTGCATCACCATTAAAATAGGTTTATTAACCTATAAGGCCCTACATGGGCTGTGTCCTGGTTATCTGTGAGAGATCCTATATATTTTATGCCCTGGGCACTCTCTCCATTCAAGTAGAGGTCCTCCTGGAGATCCCTAGAGTTAGGCTTAAATCTTTGAGGGACCAGTCCTTTGGAATTCTTTCTTGGGCACCTGAGAGATGTCCCTCAGTAGACATATTTAAAGAAGAACTAAAAACATTTTTATTCCAACAAGCATTCAGAGATTACGTTGTTTGGATCAGCTTGTTCATTAGTTGTAGAGAATCTATCAATTTTGTGACTGTTGTTTGAGATTGTGTTTGATATGTTATTATTTATGATTGATACCATGTAATGGCACCCTGAGCTTCCAGGAAGGGTGCCACAAACATATAAAATCTACTACTACTATTCCAACACCACACCACCATTAATTGTCACTCAAGTGAGTTTCCATACCAAAAAAATTAAAACAAATGTTTAAGTCCTGCAAAGATTTGAACTGCTGATCCTTTACATTTAAACATCTAAACATTTAAACTAGTGAACAGGGGTGGCAGAAAAAAATGAGGAGGCCCCCTACAGGCTAAGGTAGGAAGTAGGGAGAACCTGAGGGGTGAGAGATACCTTATGGTGAAAATGAATAAAGGAATCAGGTAGTGTTAGAAATAGAGGGGAATGGAAATGGGAGCAATAAAAACAGATAGGGGAAGGAGAAAGGGCAAAACAAAAAAAAGGTGTAATAACCAGAGTGGTAGAAAATCTGGAAGACCAGGTGTGTATGAATGCTAGAAGTCTAGGAAACAAGATTCCAGACCTACAGGCCATCATGACACAGGCCAACCTAAATGTTGTGGCCATTGTTGAGTCATGGTACACTAAAACCCTTGACTGGGACATGGTCATACCAGGCTATACTCTGCTCAGAAAGGACAGGGTGATAAGAAAAGGAGGGTGTGTGATGCTTTTTGTGAGGGAAAGTATAAAAGTGACAGAGATACAGGATGGGCAGAGGTATTGTGGGTCACCCTGGAGAAGGGGAATGGAGCCACTATTCACACTGGTGAGATCTACAGACCTCCAGTACAGGGATTGGAGTTAGATAAGGTACTGATGGAAGCCACAGGCAAGATGGTAGAAAAGAGGAAAGTGGTGGTAGTGGGGTACTTCAGTCTGTTGGATGTAAATTGGAGCCTCTCAGCTGTGGCTTCAGCTACAAGCTGGGACATCCTGGATTCCATGCAGGGGGCATTCCACAGACAACTAGTCAGTGAACCCATTGTAATAGAGCAATACTGGACCTGGTACTCATTAACAGGGACAATGTTGCAGAAAGCAAGGTAGGAGGCCACTTGGACCAGTGATCACTGTATAATGTGGTTCAGTATAAGGACAGCTGTGGAATTGAACCACATGGTGAAAGTCCTGGACTTCAAGTTAAATTGAATAAATATAAATCAAATAAAAGAAAATTATTTTATACTGTAAGATCAGCAAACCTCTGGTATAGACTCTCTGAAGAAATTATTATTAGTAAAAATAAAGAATCATTCACAAATAATATTGATAAGTATATAGCAAACGGAGAAAGCTTGAACTACTACACCATGTCCTAAGGAGCTATACATGGGCCTTGGCTTACTTTTTGTGCCTCAAATTCTAAGTGATTCTAAGTGATTCAGGAGGGCAGATTTTATAAAGATAGGCGAATGCCTCAGGGATGACCTGGTGAAGGGGGATGACCTGGGAGTGGTGGAAGAACAGTGGGCAAACCCAAAAGGGGGCACAGGAAGGCAACAAATATCTGCATCAAATAAGTGAGTAAAAGTAAGGTGAAAAGAGACCACTATTGTTCTTGAAAGTGGTAGCTGAAAAGGTAAAGTATTCAAGGGTGGCATTTACAAAATATAAGGAAATGCAGAGGGAGGAGGATTGGGAGATATATCAGGAAAAACAGAGAGAAGCAGGGAAATTAAGGAGTGTGAAGGAACAAATTAAAGAGAGAATAACCCATGTGATAACAAAGGGACAAGGCATTTTAGGTATGTAAGTGAAAAGAGGAAGACCAGGGTAGGGATTATAAGGTTAAAAGGGATGGGGTGGGGACAGTGCAGGGGGCCAAGAAAAGTCAGACATCCTGAACAAATACTTTTGTTCAGAGTTAACAGTGGAAGGAGAAGCGGAGGGGTTACAAAAAGTCATAGGAGCTCTGAATGGAGGAGGTGGAGACTAGTCCTTATCAGAAGAGGACGCCCTAAAGTGACTCAATAATCTGAAAGTGAGCAAAGCAATGGGACCAGACAGTGTACATCCTAGGTTATTGAGGAAGCTCAGTGAGGTACTGGCAGCACTCTGGGAAAGTCCTATTTAGTAGCTGACTCAAAACAGGAGTGGTTCCAGTGGACTGGAGGAGGGTAGATATAGTCCCATTTCACAAATGTGGTAGCAGGGAGGAGGTTGGAAATTATAGACCAGTGTACCTGACATTGGTGGTGGGAAAGTTAATGGAATCACTGCTGAAGGAGAGGATGGTGGAATATCTTGAATCCAAAGGGTTACAACACCCGAGACAGCATGGATTCACAGGGGAGGTCATGTCAAATGAATATGATCGATTTCTTTGATTTAGTGACCAAGCAATTAGATCAGGGTAGTGCAGTAGATGTAATTTGTCTAAATTTCAGTAAGGCATTTGGCACCATACCACTTAAGAGACTATTAAAAAAGCTGGGTGGCTTAGGAAATTATCACAAGGTGGTAAATTGGGGAAAATATTGGTTTGGGGAAAGAAGAAAGAGGGTGGCAGTAAAAGCTCACTCAGAAGAGGGGAGGGTGACCAGTGGGGTGCCTCAGGGATCAGTGCTGATACCAGTCCTCTTTAATGTCTTTATAAGTGACATTGCAGAGGAGCTATAGGAGGCACTCTGCCTCTTTGCAGATGACACCAAAACCTGCAATAGGTGGGGTCTATGGGTGTGGTGGAAAGGATGAACAAAAGCCTGAGAAAACTTGAGGAGTGGTCAATGGTATGGCAGCTGGGTTTCAATGTGAAAAAGTGCAAAATAATGCACTTGGGGACACAGAAGCCAAGGATCAGGGTACAAAATGGGGGTAGTGTTATCAATGACAGCCAAGCAGGAGAAAGAGAGACCAGGGGTAATAATCTCTGATGACCAAAAGGTGGCCAGACAGTGGGACAAGGCACTTGGAAGGGCTAGTGGGATTCTGGAGTGCACAGGGAGAAGTATCATGACCAGAAAGAGGGAGGTGGTGCTGTTTCTGTATTCATCACTGATAAGACCTCACTTAGAATATTGTGTACAGTTCTGGAGACCACATCTCTGGAATATAGACAAAGTGGGGACACTCCAGAGAAGGCAACTAAAATGATGTGAGGTCTGCAGCAAAAGCCCTATGATAAGAAACTAAGGGAACTCAATATGTACACCATGTAAGTGAGGTTAGAAAAGGGGAAACTGATAGTGAGCTTTAAATACCTCATGGAGTAAATAGGGTACAGGAGGAAAGTATTATTCATAAAAAAAGGTGCACAAGAACAATGGGACATGCTATGAAGTTGGAAGGGGTAGATTTAGGAGAGATGTGAGGAAGTTCTTCTTCAAAGAAAGAGTGGTGGACTCCTGGATCAGCCTAAGAATTGAGGTGGTGGGGTGAAAACAGTGGTGGGGCTCAGGAATGCATGGGATAGGCACATGGCAATCTTAGTGGAAAGGAATGGGAGAGGGGAAAGAACTGGAGATTAAGTAGGAACTATGGTTATACTGTAGATAGGGAAAATGTGCAGACTGGGTGGGCCAAGTGGTCTCATATACAGACAAAGTCAATATTTCTGTGTTTCTATGTTTTACCTGCACTGAGCAATGTACCACCGAGCTGCAGGCAAACATGTTGCAGTTCTTATGTGTAGAAGATATGTCACAACCAGCAAAAGAGGCACCTAATCCCAGCAGGCAACTTGCTTTCACAAATTGTTGTTCTTACCTAAATTTATTTCTCATATAATTTACTATTTCTACTCCACACCACCATGCATTGCTACTCAAGTCAATCAATCAATCAATCAAAATCTTTATTTATCCAGGCGATCACCATTGAGCAAGCTCATTTACAAGGTGGACCTGCAGTTTGCAGGGACAAATATACAGATACAAATAAGATATACATAAGACAATAAGAACACAATGTTTACAATAGCAATATGAGAAGAATATATACATTTCAATGGCACATGTATAAGTAAGATATGCATAAAACAACCGTAGCATGATATATACAATAACCACAGGAGCAAGATGTGTACGGTTAGCATATACAATAAAATCCTTTGTAATGCTGTCCATCAAGAACATGATAATGGCCTGTATAGAAGTCCCTGAGATATGGAGGTGTGCGTGAATAGAAGGCAGCGGCGCTGGTGGGAAGATGCTGGGATGCTTATGCAGACAGTATCTGGGGCATAGAATTATGAAACAGGTGGGGAGTGGTGTGTAAGGAAGATGCAGAGGGTGCTAGATACAGGTAGGACTGAGAGAGTGGGAGTAATAGTGGCATAGGAGGACTTAGATGAGCAGCAGAGACTAATGTGGATAAAAAGAAAATGATAGCTGGACTGCTAGGAGCGAAGGAAACAATTACAGTGAGTTTCCGTTTTCAAAAAAAATAAAAATTGGAAAAATATATATTTATTGCTCTCCAGGTCTGAACTGTGTCTACTAGTATTTGAACCACTGAATCTTTGCCTGCTAAGCAAACACACTCATTCAGTGTACTACTGAGTTACAGGTAAATGAGTTGCAGTTCCTATGATGTTGAGGTTATGGGACTTCCAGCTAAACAGGGACCAGAGATCTAATCCTGGCCAGCAGTTTACCTTTCAAATTGTAGTTCTTAGCTAAATTTACTTCTCATATAATTTACTATTCCTCCATGCCACAAATCGGTACTCAGTTGAGCTTCCATCTTATAAAACAAGTTGGAAAAAGTGTTTCAGTTCCTGCCTGGGTTATGTCTACCTGAATTTAAACCACTGATTCTTTGCCTGTTAAGTGAACACACATTCAGTGTGTAACTGAGCTGCAGGTAGTGAGCTGCATTTGCTATGGTGTAGAGGTTATTTCACAATCTGCTAAAGAGATGACTGGGGATCTAATTCCAGCAGATGATTTACCTTCACAAATTGTTATTACTAGCCAAGTTTACTTCTTACGTAATTCACTATTCCACTTCATATCACCATGAATTGCCACTCATGTGGGTTTCCACCTTAAAAAAAAGCAAATTAAAAAAATGCTTAAGTCCCCGCTCAGATTTTAACCACTGAACCTTTGCCTGCTAAACCGATGCACATTCACTGTGGCATTGTGATACAGGCAAGTGAGTTGCAGTTCCTATGGTGGAGAAGTTATTTAACAACCTGCAAAACATGTGACTCGAACTGTATTCATACCTAGACAAGCTTAAGTTGGGACTAATTTAATTGAATACAAGATAATGTAGAACTAAGTTCAGTTATCTAAAAGTCTGCTATTTAACTCTGCTGAAAGCCTTCACTACATCAGCAATGACATCTAACAGTTTCTCTCATACAACAAAAGTTGTAGTGAGAAAGAAAAGATGTGCAATGCAGGGAATCAACTCCTGGCTTGTGCAGGTCTGAATCCCTATGCCTAGACCTACAGTAAAAGCCCTATCACTGACATCATCAATGACATCATACAGCTAAATCACTCACTGCTTGTAACCTTAAACTTGACTAAATGTGCAAGAGACTACTTGCAGCCACAATAGGTGCTAACAACTATGCTGTTGGAACCTAAAAATTAATGAAAAAGAACTGGGGTTAACAGTCATCCCTGCCTTACTTCGATTACATCAAATCTCCCTGACACTTCTCTGTTCCCCATATCTTACTGTGGAGCAATTATTCTCATACAACTGATTCGTAATTTTTAAAATTGCTAGATTGAGTTCCACTGCTATTAATTCATTCCCCTGCAGATCCCATGAAATCATATCAAACACCACTTTTTATTCTGTAAATGCAGCAAATAAAGGTTACCTTCAAATTGTACAATACTTATTAATTAAATATGATAAGATATGCCAGTGGAAAAGTTGGCTGACAGCTCATTATGCTGGTGACCGGGGTTCATTAGTGAGTCCTGGTCATTGGGGGGCTGACTGGAAGGGGAAAAACTGAATGTCCCAATGGATGATTTCCTCCTCCAGAGGGGGTAGGATGGCAAGACTCTACTGCAGTGCCACCACCTGGGTGATCACAGACGGTGGTGCAGGCTGGAGGTGTCTACAGTAGTAGGTGGGCATGAATGGAGTTGGGTCATTGTAGAACACCTATATTTGACAACTGCTGACAGATCTAGCCTCAGGGGCAGGGAGAAAAAAGGAGGAAAAACCCTTAGGCCATGGTGGAATGATGTCCTGGGCCCTCACAATCCCACAGCATCTCAGTACTTCTTGTCTTGGAGTCAGTCTCCCATCTCATGGGAGAAGGCCCCACTGTGGGGGACATATCATGGTCTCCCAATGGCAGCTGATAGCTCCCTGGGGAAGATGGAATAACAGTGCTTGGGTGTCCTGAAGAACAGAACAAAATGGGGTATATCCCCTGGAAAAGCATGCCTGAGGAGAAAAAATAGAGTTAAAAATGTGACAAAAGGAAACAATGGTCTGTTGTTGAGGAACTGTATCTAAAAGAATCTTGATATTTGCTTCAAAAGGATTTTAGAAAATTTTGCACAGCAGTCAATTAAACTGATTAGTTTATATGAATTTGGATCTAAGCACTGGTCTTTTTCATAAATCGGGCAATAACCTTTTCTTGCCAGCCAGATGGAACAAAATTCTCCCAGAAACAAAGAACTGAGTGACTATATTCAACAACAAAAAACAGATGGCTGACTTTAATAAACATTAATTGCAATCCAATCTGGACCTGGTGCAGTACTTGGCCTAAATTATTTTAATAGCTGCCTCGACTTCCATTTCTGTAGTTGTCAAAGAGTCTATCTATAGATTAGGCCGGATATTCAAAAGGGTTGCGCCATGCTCAACAGAGGTTCTTGCTCTTAAGTCAAAATTATTACCATTTGCGATATTCAGAAGGAGGCAGTTCGCCACGAAAACATGCTGAGCAACAGCGCAATGAAAATGAAGGCATGCGCAACTGAAGGGGTGGATCCATGCATAAAGAACGCAATGTGATATTGAAAGACTTGCGCGATGCGCAATAGCGGCACAGCCGAAAATTGCGCACTAGCGGAAATGAGCCAAAATAAAAAGACTCAAGGAAGCGGCGCAAGAACGCTACAAGGCTGCCAAGTGGGGGAGAGAGAGAGAGACAGACAGACAGACAGACAGACAACAGACAGGCTAGGCAGGCAAGGAAAGCATGGGCCATAGGCTGTAGAGATGGCCAGGGGTGCCAGTGCAGTGGAAGTAGCAGTGAGGACAGCGGGGTAACACAGCAACACCAGCCAGGGGCTCAGAAGCCAGGGAGATGAACAGTGCCAGCTTCTACATGGAAGCTGTGAGGGGTGAGAATGCATGCTGTGTGGGACGGCCGAAGGCCCACGGTGGTATGCCTCAACAGGCAGTACCGTGCCCGCATCAGCTTTGAGCTGTACACAGATGTAGAGATCATGGGCGGTACCGCCTGAACAGGGCAATACTGAGACGGCTCTGTGAGCTGTGCAGTGATGTGATGCAGGCACCCTCACGATGGAGTCACGCTCTGTCGGTGGAGACCAAGGTGACAGCCTGCATGTGCCTGCTCGCCACGGGCACCTTCCAGAGGCTGACAGGGGACACCACAGGCATCACACAGTCGGCCATTTCACGCATCCTCACCCAATTCCTCAGCGCACTGCTGCCACATGCTGCGGAGTACATCCATTTCCCCAACACCGCGGCAGAGCGTACAGCAAACATGCAGGAGTTCCACAGGGTAGCACGTATGCCTGGCGTGCTAGGGGCCATAGACTGCACCCATGTGGCCATTCGCACGCCACCTGGCCCCGATGGGCTCGCATATAGGAACAGAAAGGGATTCTCCAGTGTCAACTGCCAGGTGGTGTGTGATGCCACTGGGCGCATAATCAATGTCTGTGCCACACACCCTGGTGGAGCACATGATGCCTTCATATGGTATCAGTCCGCACTGTGCCATCAATTCGAGAGTGGGGACATCCCACAGGACATCTAGTGGGTGAGTACACATGTATGGAATGCAAACTCGGGCAAGGGTGGGAATGCCACAGGTGCCATGGTAGTGGCACACAGGGATATGGGCAATATGGACCTGAACATGAGACTGATCTCCACTAACTCCACACAGGTAACAGCGGATACCCACTCCGTCCCTGGCTGCTCACACCGTACCGGTGCCCCATGACCCCATCGCATCAACGCTATAATGAGGCACATGTTTCCACATGCAACATCATAGAACGGGTGTTTGGGATGCTCAAGGCACGCTTCCAATGCCTTGACACCTCCCGCGGTGCCCTACAGTACAGCCCCCAAAAGGCCTGTGGGATATTCCAGGCCCGTTGCATCCTGCACAACATGGCCAAAGACTATGGGATAGCCATACAGGTTGAAGAGGGACAGCGATGGGGACGCCAGTGGCGCCAGTGTTGATGGTGATGAGCAGCCCCCCCTAGGACGGCGGGACCCCCGACTGATCCGGCAGGCCCAGCTGCACCGGGACACCATCACAGAGGAGCACTATGCACAACACAGGTAAGTCAAGGGGACATGTGCAACCAACACTGTCCATGCGCAAACCACAGGCACACAGGGTAACACACCAGGGGTGCATGCGGCCAGGGAGTGGAAGGGTCCAGGCATACAAACACACCATCAGGGAGGGGTGAGCACTCATATGGACACACAAACACCAGGCACAGAGCGGACATGGGCAGATGCTAACACACAGCACCACCGACCACCCCCACCACCTGTACTGTCCAAGTACATGTGTCAGATGCTGGGCACCCTTGCACCTTGGTGTACAGTACAATGCAGGCATCATCATGCACGCGCACCTGTGGACAGCAGTTGGGAGGGTGTGCAGGTGGTCCGTGTGTCGGCGTGGTGAGCAGAGCACCCAGCAGTGCACTGCCCACCATGACACACATTGCACACATGGCAGCACCAGACAGGGCCCGCACTGGGAGACAGCTCAGTCATGTAGCACTGTCCTACAGCCACTGCGGATGCATGGGCAGCCCCTGACCCAGCAGCACTGGCAGGCTGAGCAGGGCCACATGGGGTGGCACTGTTGCACCACCAGGGGTCCCACTGTCTGACGTGACCTTGCCCGCACAGGGTCTGCAGCATGCGAACAAACCTGCACCAGGGGTGCTCGGGATGGCCAGCAGAACGCGCGCCGACAGGCCTGGTGTCACAGGACACCGGAATGGGGAGTGAGAGTGAACTGTGTGGGGTGTGCGGTACAGGGGCACCTGACTGTGTGCCCAATGCATCCACGACAGAGACCACTGCCTGGGTCAGCCTGTCAATGGCGGCGGTCACATCCATCCGCATATGCACCAGCTCTGCACAGTCCAGAGCACACTCCCTGCTGTGCTGCTCCACAGCCACAGACAGTGCCTCCACGGACATTGCAACCCACCTCTGCAGCTGTACTGATTCCTGCAGCAGGCGAGTGTGCTCGTCCAATGGGTACTGTGCCCCAACGGCATCCTGTCCCCCAGGGTGTGGAAGGTCCTGATGCACAACACCCCTTGAGGGTGGGCGCTGTTTGCCAGAACCAGGAATGGGCAGATCAAAGGGCGGCGGACATGTGCCACCGCTTGACACTGTACCCCAGACCTGGTGGGTGACTGCTGCTGCTGCCGCCAACTGCTGTGCCCCAGGGTCCACTCGTTCCACCGCTGTGCTAGCAACAGTGCCAGACACCTGCACAGCCACCAGTGCTGCCCCACTGGTGCTGACAGGCACAGCCTGGGACTGTGCCAGCATGCTGGTACACAAATTGGAACCAGAAGGCCCAGGGGCACGTGCTGGCCTGCTGTGTGTCCGTCATGGGACACACACTATCACTACCCATTGCAGTCCTTGCATCATCAATGGTGCAGGTACGTGCTACAGCCATAGTCACAGCGTGCTGGCATGCTTGCATACCAGACTGCTGAGACACAGGCTGTGCACCCCCCGCACCCGAATCACTGACACCAGAGTTGGCGGCCCAGCGTGCATGCTGCTGCAGTGCCTGCTGGCTGGTGATAGAGGTAGATGGACCCTCCTCCATGTCCAGCAGGTCATCATCACTGCCTGGACCCACCACCACCGTCTCCTGAAGATGAACAGGATCTGTAACAGAAAGAGAGTATATGTGAGTGCATGTGAACAACCTTCCCCCCAACACCACCACCATGTCATACCGTGCAGTGATGGGCTTCCACCTGTGGAATCCACCTCCTGGTATGCCCTCAATAGCGCTCTGCTGCACTGATGCAACCAGTGTCTCCTCAGCCAGGGTCAGCTCCAACACCACTGGCGGGCCCCCGCCAGTGCCAGCACGTGCCGCCCTGAAGGCTGCCACCTTCTCCTTCAACCTCCTGCGGTCTGTCCCCATCTTCTTCTTGCATTCCTGCATGGAGCGCTGGTGGCTTCCGTGCAGGTTCACGGCCCGAGCTACCCCCTCCCATGCAGCCGCACGGGACTGAGGGTGCCCTCCATCCACTCAGTACTGGCTTCCTCATCCAGGTGGGCCTGGAAGAGGGCCTCTGTCTCTGCTGGGGTAAAGTTGGGCCTCCTCCTCGCCCACCATCCTCACCCTCACCTTGGCTCTGCTCGGTCATGGCGATCTGTATGGGGGCAAGTGGACACCTGTCACTGTGCAGTCTACAGCATTTTCCCATGACCATTATCCAGAACATCACTCAGCACGCAACTCACCTCTCACCTGCAGTAACCGAATCTGGCCAGCGCAGCCCAATGTCGCACATTTATAGCGCAATGCATACAAATTAGGGTGGAGCAACTATAATGACATGCAAATCGCGCACTGCACCTTTGAATGGCTGATCAGATGATTTGCATGTGTCGGCTGAATATCGCAATTTGCGCTATTCTGAGTTGAGTCAGCTGAACCAATGGCGCAGATCTGTGACTGTGTGTACACTGCATTTCGCATGCCCAGATAGCTTACACAGGCGTCTGCTGTGCTGCTGACATGCTGTGCGCGATCGGCAATTCAGGCCATGGCCACCATTGTGCCAGTGGCGCTACAGCACTGGGCACTATATGGCGCTGTGGCACTACTGCGCAATAGTCCACTGTGGCACTGGTACGCAGCTGGTCGGTCGCGCAGGATGCCTATACGTCAGATGGCGCTGTGCGTGGCTTTGCGTCATTGCCCATGACTTTGTGTCCGACCTTTGCCCCCTGGCCCTGTTCGGCTGCCATGTGTACGGCCCTATTGCGCTGTCTGGTGACAGCACTATGTGAAGTGACGGCACTGTTCGAACAGCGCGATTGGAACCTGTGGTGGTCTATTGCAACATCTCCCACGTGGGGTTACGGCAGCAGTGGGCTCCATATTTCCTGCTGTAAAGTTGGTACCATGGCTTGAGAAGAGCTGTTCCATGGAGCCCATTGGAACTGTCAACTGGTGGCCTAGTAGAGCCCCACTATGGGGCACTTTATAGTGAGGCAGCCTCACCATTGCCCAGGCTACAGGTGTGGCATCAAGTGGCCACTGACCTGGTGGGGTCACTGGACAGTGCCGGTCAGCTGAGCAGTGCCAGCACGGTACAGTGACCTCTGCCGGAGGATCAGGACCTTCTGGATCGGCTGCAGTCACGTGCCAGGCGGGCGTGGTGCCTAGGCCAGGTGGGTGTACCATCTATGCACCTGTATTCTCTGTAGGGGTGTGAGTGTGTTTTGGTGGCTGTGCATAGGTGATGGCTCTGCCATAGTTGGCTGTGTCAGTGTGTGCAGCTGTGAGATGAATGGGTCTGGCTGTGTGGGCAGGCACTCTCACTGGGGCAGAGGGCAGTCTGCTTTGGAGTCACACTGATGTTTGTCTCAACATATGCCTCCCACAGGCCGGGATGTGAGGATGCAGGCCCGGGTTGAGGAGGGCCGTGCCAGGACCCCAGTGCCAGTGGGAGTTGCACCCCAGCGGCAGCAGCAGTGGCAGACCCAGCTGCTTGAGCAGTGTGAGTATTATTACTTCATGGATGCTATTGCATGCTGGGGGAGACCACTAGCCCTGCACAACACAACCATGCAGGAAAGGGGAGGTCATAATTCCACTATACAAGACACTAGTGAGGCCCCACCTGGAGTACAGTGTACCGTTCTGGAGACCATACCTACGTAAGGACATAGACTGGGCAGAGAAGGTTCAGAGGAGGGCAACAAAGATGGTGCATGGATTGCATCACACGTCCGATGAAGACAGGTTGAAGGAACTGAACATGTACTCCCTGGAGGAGAGGATGGAAGAGGGGATATGATAGAGACATACAAGTATCTTACAGGGAGGAACAGGGTGCAGGAAAACACTATTTTAAGCGAAAAGATGTTCCAGGACTAGAGGGCATGGGATGAAGTTGGAGGAGGATGATTCAGAGAAACATGAGAAAGAATTTCTTCACAGAACGGGTGGTGGACAAGTGGAACACCTGCCAGAGGAAGTAGTGGGGCTGAAACAATCACAGGATTTCAGAATGCATGGGATAGACATAAAGGAATTCTGGAGGTCAGGGGTAAGGAGCAACAGACTTATAGGAAAACAAAGTGAACTTACAAGCTCAAATGGACAGACTGGGTGGGCCATAGGCCCTTATCTGCTGACACTGGCTATGTATCTATGTATGTATACACGACACAGGTGACATGCATCACTGTCCAGTATCACAGCACGTCTGTGTATGCGTCACTGGTGGTCCATGCATGCACTGGGCACATAGCTGTGTAACTGGCATCGCACCACATTGCCACGTCACTTGACAGCCTTGTTTGTGCTGTGATGGACATGGGCAGTGTGTGTGTGCAGTGGTGTGCATAGCTGGTGCCGCCTGTTTGTGATGGCCATGTGCATGTTCACTGTGGGTGGGTGCATGCCATCACAGGTGCGGGACATTGGGCTACATGGCTTGCAGGTTGGGTGGTGTTCAGGGTTGTGGTCAGTCACAGCCATTGACTGTGTTCCCATTTTCCTAGGCCTCGAGGTTCTCCGGAGGATTCGGCAAGACATTCGGGGCCTGACACAAGTATCCATGAGAGACCAGGCCATCCTTCAGTCCATCAGGCGCCATGGCCTGCGGAGGGCGTCACAGGACAGTCTTGGAACCAGGCACAGGATGACCAGCCAGCTGGGCCTTAGGAGAAAATACCCTTCCACTTCTCCCATCCCTACCACCCCTGCCTTCCCTCTCCAAGTTGTTCATCCTACCCCATTACCCTACCTTGTACCCGTTCCCCCCCCTTGTAAATAGTTGTTGTTTATTGTTTCAGTTATTTAGTATTTGAAAATTTAAATATATATTTATATTTTGATATGAATACTGTGTTGGTCTCTGATTTGCAGCTGGCTATGGGTGCTCAGTTGCAGTGGTGTACATGCCATCTAGGGTGGTATGGTCTTGGGTATATGTGTGTGTGTGTGTGTGTGTGTGTGTGTGTGTGTGTGTGCGCGCGCGTTTGTGTGCATGGGGAGGTATCTCCGGCATGGCAGTGACTTTCTGTTGGTCTTGCCGTCTGCTGCCACCCACTGCTGGGTGCACAGGGTGTGTCTGACTCGTATGCTTCTGTGCTGCACGGGGTTGACGTGTGCTGGGGGGGATGCATGGTTTCCTGCAGTGCCAGTCACTGCACATGGGTGGTGTCTTGGGGTCACAGTGCAGGGTGTGCTGTGCGTACGGTGGGGCTGATGTGCACTGTGGTTGTCAACCCCCTGTGTGTGGCACTCTCAGCCTGCCAGTGGTTGTGCTGGGGTGTCATGGCTCTGCTGTGCTTTGTTGGCTTGTCCCCATGGGCCAGTAGATCATCCGTCCACCCCCAGTGATGCTGTGCTTAGGGTGTGCAGGTGTCTTGTTGGTTCTGCAGTGTGTTCCTGTGCCCATGTGTGGCATGGCTGGCGGTGGGCCCCAGCCTGCCTCCTGGATGTGCAGTTCCATTGTTCTGGGGGCTCTGCTTGCGGCTATAGCACCTCTGGACTGCTCAGCTGGGCTGCCCTGGTTGCGCTATAGCGCAACATTTCTGCTCAGCTTCTCCTTCCTGGTTGCGCTATGGCACAGTTAGTGCGATATTCAGATGTTGGCTGCTTGTGCAATTTGTTCTGCTCCATGTTTGAATATCGCACCTGTTGCGCATATGTGCAATTGGTTTGTGCTTGCTCCTGCTGTTGCGCACATTTTGGACGCAGTTTGAATATCCGTGCCTTAATGTTTAATTTTCTAGCTCTTTATCAAATAAAATCTCCTGAAAGTAATCCACCCAACTTGTTTTAGCTATATGGGCAATCAGTTTTTTGTTCCCCGGTGACTCAACTACAAATTTCTATGATCCTTATCTTTGGTCACCATAAATAGATCTTCCTATTGTTTTTTTCCTATATTCCCTTCTCTTTTTCAATAAAATGTTTATATGTTTTTCTGTGCTAGTTTAATGCTCTAAGGAAGAATGTTTCCTTAACTGCTTTATGTGGTTTATTTAACCCTACCTTTCTTACAGCACACTGTTTAGTAAACCATGTTACAGATTTTACTTGTCTGGTGTCATTTAATATAAAATAGTGAATAGGCTTTCAAATATATTTTTCCATTTCCTATTCTGGGTTATCATTTTCTGTCAGTAATTGTTGTATACTATATTGCAGAAGAGGTTATGACATTTGTAATTACCTCTATTACCTCTGTAGTTATTTTACTCTCTACATCCTGACAACTGCAGACTGTTTATGTATTCAATTCACCAAGTTCCTTTGCTGAATTCCTAAATCCAGTGCCAGGCACCTTGAATTGGAAGATGGTCACTCTTGGCTGGGACATAAATTTTAAATCTTTGAGTACATTCAAGTCCAATTCCTGATTTATTATGTACTCCAGGGTTGAAGTGTGATGGGTCCTTAGTGAGGAATGACCCCTTTATCATCTCCTGTAGTGCTACCATTATGAACTACTGTACCATATTATTCTGTGGTAACACAGCAATCAGTCTCTGAGCATGCTCATTCATTTTAGATAGTTCTCATTCCTACATTACTATCAGTATCTAAATTCTATATAATATATGCTGTGATCCTTGCATTAAAATCTCACAAAAAAAAAGTAATCAAGGCACTGGTCTAAATATAATGGCCGGATACTCAAACTGCGCCATTCTGAGGCTGAAAGCCCTTGCGCTGCTCAAAATAGTTGCGCAGGGGTGTGGCCGGGGCTATATTCAAAGGGTTGGCTATTGAGCAACTCCTTTGAATATCACCCCCCAGCCACAACCACTGTGCATGGCGCCAGTGGAACCCTGCGCCACCGCAAGTTGTCAAGTTGAGCATTAAACTTGCGGTGGTGCAAGTACCATGCGCCATGCGCAAATTTCCAATATTCAAAGGTGACATGCAAATGGGGCCATAATTCATGCAAAGGCGCAGGGGGGCCATTTGCATCTCATCATAGCCCCATTGCATACCATTAGCATGTAGGATGCGCTGATCCCGAGGACTTGCGCCTGGCGCCCTGCCAGCAGCAGCCGTCGGGACGGCCGCACCTACAGCCTGATCGCGGGCACAAGCGTGAAAACAACCCTCCGCGCAAACATCTCCCAATGCCCGATCGTGGGCAGAACATATCATGACACCCCAGTGCCCGATGCGGGAAGAATGTAAAAGACCCCCAACCCGAATATCTCCTGGTGGTCAGTGGACCGTAATGCCTGATCGTGGGCAGAATGTCAGTGACAACCCCAAACATCTCTGGTGTCTGGTGTCCCCACCCACCACCCACAAGCCCTCCACCCCGCTCCCCGGCGGCGGGGGGCAGCATCCACCGCCTGCCACCGCGCCGCCGCGACTGACTGTCGGTGAACTGCGCCCATTGGTGCAGAGCTAGAGCCAATGGAGTGCAGCCCATACCGTATATGACAGGCCAGATTTGTCCAAATCGGACTGGCATTATGGTTTGTGGAACAATGACCACTCTTTTAGTACTTGTCCTTGTGCTACACTCAACTCTGAGAATAGGCAAGAAAAGACTATATTTGCACTTGGCTAAAAAACATTTAAAACTGCTGAATATTCTAGGGGTCAACCACCCTTTGCATCTAGGGGCAAGGTTGTGGGTCCTGCAGTGGATCCACTGCACAGCCTACCTCCTGGACAGAACTTCCCCAGGCTGCTGCAGCTCAGAATACTCTGTATGACACTACTACAATTGTACAACTGGTACAGACAGTACACAGGGACGATGTAATCCAAGACCCAGTTCACACTCAGTAGAAGATTCTAATATTACAGCACCTACTTCTCCCAGGATACTACAGACAGAGCAAGCCTCTTTATAAGACCTTGGGAACATGACTCTCCCCACCTACCCCATTTTCCCCAACAGTTTACACGGAACCTTTTCAGGACATTTCTATAAAACATAGACAGCACCACTCTTCTCACAAGATGCCCACTGACTCAGACCCCATTCCTTTGGGGGATAAGTATGACATACTACAGTCTTGGGGAGATAGTACGGAAACAGCAGATTTGGATGTATATGCTCAGAACAAAACCTTTTCTAATCAACCCCTTCCAAACACTATTAAGATCAGAATGCAAGGGGAAAAAAAGAGAGTGACTTGTTCCAGTTCCAAAGTAACATAACCATCAGTCTCCAACACAGCTACTTAGGCTAGCTGCCTAAATGTGAACAATATAAATCGTATTTAAAATGTATCACCACACTTTCTATTTTACAGCAAATTCCTTTTGATGTTTTTTTTCTTCAGGACACACGTTTGCATTCATTGCAGGACATTCAAAAAGCTACAAAGGAATGGCATTTAGGACATTCATATTGGTCTATGGAAACAGATTTATGTTGTGTAGTGGGATTTGGCTTTACATCTAAATATATTAAAATACAGAAAGAAATAACTTAGCTTGCAGACTTATTAATATTTACGGGCCCTAAACCAAAGCACAATGCATAGAATTATTGAGGAAAATACAGTCTTTTCTATGCACAGGTAGAATGGTTTCCTTGGGAGGAGATTTTAATATAAATCTTGGTGTAAAGTGTCAAACTGTGAAGGGGCAAAAGGTGTATTGTGATAAATTCTACATGCATTATATGATACAATGTTCAGGTTTAATAGATGCTCATTGTCAGCAAGAACAAACCTCACAACCCACCTTTATAAAGGGAAACTGTCATCAAGGATTGACTCCTTTTATATCTAAAACTGCTCCAGTAATTTCAGCACACACTTTACCAATAGAAACATCAGACCATGTTTTGATTGGTGTCAATGTTACTCGCTTCCGGAACTATGGGGGTTCTGGAGATTAAATTCCAGCATGTTACAAAATGAGAAAATTATACAGGCCTTAATGGAAATTATCAAGGACAGAAAAACAGTTGCATTCCTGTATGATTCACCCATTTCACGGTGGGAAGACACCAAATCATGTATAACAGAATTCTTTAAACAAATGGCAAAGATTCAGGCTAAAACCACAGACCAGAAATATATGGCCCAATGACAACAGCTTCAGATACAGAATTCATCACACATAGATTTATCAGAAGAAATTGCTTTGCTGAAACAAGAAATGTACACTTTCCAATATAACAGACAAAAAACACTGGAACTAGAACAGAGATTTGGTACGCAGAGAAAAAGGAACAAACAAATCCCTTTGATGACTGCCATAGTAGGGTAAAGAAGAGGCAGTTTGATTCTTTAGTTACAGATGATGGAAAGGTGCATGTTAGTAATACCAGAATTATGCATGTATTAGAAACCCATATAATGAATACATTCAGCTTCCATTTCCCAAGAACAGAGAATATAGAAAGGTTAATAAGGTCTGCAGCTCTCCCAACACTTAAATCTACAGACGTATCTCATTTATTAGCAACCTTCCCCTCACAAGAACTAGAAACGATTATACATGCGTTACAAAATAATATTTCTCCTGGATCAGATGATTTACCTGGAGAACCATACAAATTATTGTGGAACATTATGTCCTCAGAACTAGTTACTATATATAAAATGCTTTTTTAGATGAGGACAGGATTACTGATCAAACGTATGAAGGACTTATAATTTTTTTATACAAATCAGGAGATAAATCAGACCTTACCAATTGGAGACCCATTACTTTACTAAACTGTGATTTCAAAATATTTAATGAACTCTTGAGTAACAGAATATCGAAACTTTTACACTATATTATCTTTGACACACAATATTGTTCAGTACCCAGACGATGCATTACAGATGCTTTGCTATTAATAAGAGCAATTATGTTGGTCGGAACTCAGGGACTGACGCAAGGCTATGTCATTAGTATGGACCAATCCAAAGCTTTTGACTGAGTGTCACATGACTACCTTTGGTTATGGATGGAGCAGTATGGGTTTCCATCCCATTTCATACACTGGATACACTTGTGTTATGTCTTGGCATATGTGAAACCTTACGAGAATGGCTGTATGAGGAAAAAGTGCAGGATTGCAGTTGGGGTATGCCAGGATTATCCCCTAAGTCCCCTTGTATATATCATTACCTTGGAGTCAGTTTTATGAATCTTACAGGCATCACCCAACATAAAGGGAATAAGTTATAAGGATACACCAAGCACTAAATCATTGGCATACGCACATGACCTGTGTCTCTTAGTATGAGACAGACATTCAGGGGAACTAGCTTGTAACCTGATAAATGTAATGGGGAAGGTTCTGGGAACCACAATCAATAAAACCAAGAGTGATTGTATGAACATACAAAGCACCGAACTCAGCAAAGGGTCCATTGCAGAAATCCCAGTAGTAACTTCACCATGTAGAATTTTAGGTTTATATTTTGGGCCAGGGATATGGCCTTGTATAGTGGAACCTTTGTTTAGCCAAAGGAAGAGCTAAAGTGGCAAGATGGCATGCATGGAGAATGGGGAAACTGAAAATTATTTTTATGATCAAAACATGTTGTTACTGCTTTTCCTATATTTAAGTTATGTGTACCCGGTACCAAAACAATTGGAAACTGCACTAATGGGTTGTTTTTTTTCTCTTGCTTTTGGGGCAGGATATTAAACCCCATAAAATGGAATGTATTGTATAAAGACATAAAAGGAGGTGGGGTAGGGATGCCAAATCCTTTGGTATTTTATTTTTTGATCTTTTTATATGTAAATGTACTCCCAGTACTATTAAATGGTGCACAAGTTTGGGTGGCCTGGACAAAAATCAGGATAATTGGGGTGATCCATGAATGGAAATCAGGGCACTTTTTACACAAAAATAAACAGTCCCCAATACTACTCCACCATTGGGAATTGATTTTTGATTATGTTAAAAAATGGGACATATCCTTTCCTGCATTTATCCGTCTTCCTAGAAAAGTGTTATATATAGACATCTTTAACCGTTGTTTTTCAGAATCACCATTTTCACATTTTTCTATACCAGAACAAGACCAAATAAAACATTTACTGTTGGAACCTAGGATACCACTCAAAATGTGGTATATAGTGTGGTTAGGGGTCCACAGGAGAATTAACACTAAAGGAAATCACAAACATAAAGAACAGATTGATAGATAGTGTCCTAGAGCGACATGTTCTATACAAATTGAAACTATGGACCATTTATATTTTGCATGTCCATATATCCTAAAATTCTGGGATTTGTTACAGGAGAGATGGGAAATGAATATTTTTCTCCCACTAACCCCTAACAATTTATATGATGGTATATTCCCTTCACATTGGCAATATTATCAGGACAGTAGTATGTGTTTGTTTATGTCCTTTTTCTTATATTGGATCTGGCACATCAGATGCCGTTTAGTACTACAGCAACAAAATATAACAGTTCATGAATTACTTACCACCATTACTACAGAACTTAAATTGGTTAGACAAACAAAATTTACAACTTTAGATAGAGATTTGTGGTATTTATATAGGAACCCATTTCCTTGGTTGAAGTAAGAATGATAACATATATAGAATTCTAAGAGTTTATTTCGATTTGGATTCTACTTACAGGAATTTATAGTGGTATAGGTATGTGTAAATAACTCAGAACCAGTTTCATATGTTTATTTGACAGTATGATTTAATTAATTTTTACATAGGTTATTTTATTTTGAGCAATGAATTTATTTGTATTTTTATTAATGATTTTAGTCCCCTTTGATTTTTCTTTCAAACAGGATCTGTGTATTTGTTTCATTTTTTTTTTTATCTAAAGGTTTTGAATTATGAAGTTTCTTTATCTCCTTCCTCTATTGAATGTGGATGTAATCAGAAATTTTCTTTTGATGTTCTCTTTACCTTTAAAAAAATCCCTGCTCCACATAGAATTGAATATTGTTTTGGTCATTGGAAGTTTCATTATGCTTGTTTTCTGCCTGTATTTATTTTGATGTCTATCATTTTGTGTGACCCATTTGATTTTCAATATTTTTGGATTTCTGTATGTATTCTGTTTTCATTGATAAATAAAAAAATCCCCTACTCTTTTTGAGAAATGCCATGGGATCTTTAACATCCACCTGAACTACCATCAGAACAGGCAGATGGGACCATGGTTTAACATCTCATCCCAAAGACGGCACCTCAAAGTGTAGCACCCCATGTGGTGCTACTGTGTCAGTATTGGGATTTAACCCAAGTGCCTGGTGTGGTGATAGAACCCACAGCCTTCTGATCTCCTGGCCTCAGAGGTGAGTGTGCTACCTGCTGAGCCACTGACACTGACAAAGCCGTGATCAAGTCCACAAAATGGCCCCTGTCATACATTCATTTTCCATACCATGGAGGACCATGTTAGTGAACCTGATCAAGGCAGTACCTGTACATCTCCCTTTCCTAAACCCATGTTGCTGCTTACAAAGCAAAGAGCAGTTTTCTAAGTAAACTCTGATTTGATTTGACACAAATCTTTTCTAAGATCTTACTCAAAGAATTCAAAATAGAAATAGACTGATATTCATTCACATTATTAGCCTTCTTTTTTGGAAAAGGGGCAATATGAGCCATTTTCCAGCTAGAAGGGAACTGTTGAGTTATTAGGGACGAGTGAAAAATAGTACACAAAGGAGCTGCAATTTTCGGAGCATCAAGATGGTTGTCATTGCCCCACATTTATTTGGAAGTCCATTTATCAGTTTTAAAGTCTCATTAACAGTGATTCTTTTAAAATACATTTTGGGATTATCAAATGGTAGCAAATTAACTGGATAACTTAAAGGACAATAGGCCAATTTAGTCAACTTAGGGACATCAACAACTGAGAGATCAGTAACTCTAGTATTTAACAAATTTGCAATTTCACTTGGATCACTAACTTCTTGGTAATCAGCTGCAAGCTTTTTAATGTGTCTGTTTGTTTAGGACTGGTCAAAGTAGTGATAATCATCCAAAAATGCTTATGGCTCATTCCAGTTGTCATCTAGCTGGTCTTTTTCCAGCTTAGCCATAGTAGACATAATGAAAAATCTACACCTATTTCTGATTTGACAATATCCATTCAATAAATTCTGTGACAAGGTACCTTTGTAAATGAGCCTATGGCTCAAAGGTTTTCCAAACTGCTGTTTAAATAAAATAAAATAAAATAAAATAAATAAAATAATAGAGCGTGAACGAACATATTTTTCAAATACCATCCCTTTGGTTAATCATGCTCCTGATGGCACTCATGAACAATCTGTTGTTTTACCCCCTCAGGCACTTCTTTTAAAGAGGAAAACATTTACTTTAAATTGGGAGTACTGTAGTTGGGAATAGAAACAAGCATTTGTCAATGCCAAATGTTTGCTTGCTGGCATTGGCATTGGTAGTGTAGGAGTTAGAGAGCTACATAATAGGAATGGCAGTGAAGTACTGAACTGAAGCCAACCCCACCACCACCCTGCAGAGACTGACAGGCATTGGGGTGTGTCTTTGGGTCATCAGGGATAACAGCCACACCATTTCCCCACACCCTACCCTGCAAACATTGACAAGTGTCATGGTGGGCCTTGGAGTCTTTGGCCCTTATGCTCACCCCATTCCATCAGGAAATACGGTGAGAAGGGTCCAGTATAGGAGAATGGGGTGAACTTTGGGGCCGAAGATTCCAAGGCACACCTTGATGCCTCTCACTGGCTGCAGGGTGTGGAATGGTATGAGCTTTACAGGCAAGAATCCCAATTCACACCCCTAATGCCTGTCAGTCTCTACAGGGTGGGGCATTATGGTCGGAAACCCTAACGCCTCAGGCATTCGTTGGCATTTTCACTCCAAATTTTCAACATGGGTTTTTTTGTGACCCTCACCTTATGAACAGTGGCAATATCAGTTTGTTAGCCGAAAGCTGATTTAGCACAGCGACTATGCCATTTGGCACCACAGGTGCGAAAACACATTTCGAACAGGATGTGAAAAATGACAGCTGTACTGTTCATGGGGAGGTGCAAAAAATGGCAATGTTGAAAATCTGCAGTGAAAATATTAGAAAAACTGGTGAAGTCACGAGCGAGGGTAGAAAATGCTCAATGCACACCCATAATGCAATTAGTTTAGGAATTTTTTACAGCAGATTGTCAACACAGGGATTTTGGAACCTCCGCTCATGAACAGTGTCATTGTGATTTTCTTAATCTGTGCCAAACACTGATTTCCCACAGCGACCATGCATTCCTGCACTGGAAGTGTGAAAACACATTTCAGCCATGATGTGAAAAATGACAGCTGTACTGTTCATAAGGAAGTGTGGAAAAATGCCAGTGGTGAAAATCTGGACTGAAAATATTAGAAATCCATGAACTTATGAAGGTGCGCGGAAACTGCGCAATGGTCGCTCATAACACAGTCATTTTATGGGCTTTTCCACCAAATTTCTAACGTAGCTATTTTAACACCTCTGCTCATGAACACTGTCACTGTGATTTTCTTAATCTGTCCCGAACATTGATTTCACACACCGACTGCGCCATTGTGCGCTACATGGGTGGAAACACGTTTTGGGCAAGATGTGAAAAATGACAGCTGTACTGCTCATAAGGAGGTGTGGTAAAATGGCAATGTTGAAAATCTGGAGTGAAAATATTGAAAATTCGTGAACTTACAAGCGTGCGTAGGAACAGCGCAACGCATGCTTGTAAAACAGTTATTTTTGGGAATTTTTTCACCAAATTCTTAACATAGCCATTTTAACACCTCTGCTCAAGAACAGTGTCACTGTGATTTTCTTAATCTGTCCTGAAAAGTGATTTCCCACAGCGACCACGCATTTCTGTGCTGGAAGTGCGAAAACACATTTTGGCCATGGTGTGAAAAATGACAGCTGTACTGTTCTTAAGGAGGTGTGGAAAAATACCAGTGGTGAAAATCTGGACTAAAAATATTAGAAATCCATGAACTTATAAGGGTGTGTGGAAACTGCGCAATGGTCGCTCATAACACAGTCATTTTATGGACTTTTTTCACCAAATTTTTAACATAGCCATTTTAACACCTCTGCTCGTGAACAGTGTCACTGTGATTTTCTTAATCTGTCCCAAACATTGATTTCACACACTGACTGTGCCATTGTGCGCTACATGGGTGGAAACACATTTTGGGCGAGATGTGAGAAATGACAGCTGTACTGCTCATAAGGAGGTGTGGTAAAATGGCAATGTTGAAAATCTGGAGTGAATGTATTGAAAATTTGTGAACTACGAGTGTGCGTAGGGACAGCGCAACACATGCTCATTAAACAGTCCTTTTTGGGAATTTTTTCACCAAATTTTCAACATAGGGTTTTTGGGGGCCTACCTCATGAACTGTGACACTGTCATTTCATAAATCAGTCCGAAGGTGGTTCGCTGGTGACCGCGAAATCACCTCTCAGGCGATTAGCAAAATAACAGTGACAGAATTCATGAGGTGAGGTCTAAAAATCCCATGTTAAAATTTGAGTAAATTCCAAAAACTGGATATACCCAAAATTGAAAAACCCCATTCATTCCATTATACAGCTTACGGCATTTCCTCAGTTCGCGGTCAGCTTTGAAGAGTGCAGGCGTGTTCCCGGTTCACCGAAGATTATCGCGCTGGTCTCCGGAGGTAAGTATGGGGTGAGGTGGAGGTGTGGTAGGCCAGGGTGTGCAGAGGGTGGGTGCGGGTGGGGAGGGAGGGTCAGGACAGTCAGCGAAGGAAGGTTTTTCTTGCAGTTTTTTTCCTTAGACAACAAGGGACTTGTGCCACGCTGGGTGGGCTCCCAGCATGGCAGCTGGAAGGTTGTTTTGGGGGACAGTAGAGCTGATGGTGGATTGGGAACCCCCATCGGCCATTGGAACTGTTGCCATGCTGGGATGGGCTCCCGCGTAGCACCCGATAGTCTCTTGGGGAAACAGTGGAGCTGATGGGGGATTAGGCACCCGTCGGCCATGCAGACTGTTGCCACGCTGGGGTGGGCTCCAGCATGGCACCTGGAACTCTGTTGGGGGCGCAGCAGAGCCGACAGGATTGGTCACCCCATCGGCCATACAGTGTGTGCGTTGGAGGGCGCAAGCATGAACACATAACATGCATGTGGGTGGAGCGCATGAGCACGCAATATCTTTCGCTGCTCACTGAAAGCGTAGCTCCCTTTCAACTGTACGGCACTGCATTCTCGACTGCTGTCATAGACAGCTGCAGCATTCATAGGGGAACTGTGCCATGCCTGCAAACACACTGACTGCATTGGAAGACAGGGTGCCACACTTCTGAAAACTCAGATAATGGCACTATGTTTCTTGCACATGCATGCAAGCAAACATAAAAACAAGAGCATAGTTAACTGCCAGAATGTTACTCAAAAGAGACCAGTGCAACAGACTGACATGATATTTAACTTCATTTAGGTCAGTCCTTTCAAACGTATGTGGCATAACAAACCCAGGAGGAATTTTAGGAAGATGAAAATTTAAAGCATAATATGTAGCAACATGATTACTAATTGATGATTTCATAACTAAAGAAAGTGTAATTCAATTTACTCTCTTAGCTAACACCCAGTCCAATAGGTAATGTCTATCACTTAAATGATTCCGCCTACTTGAAGATGAAATCATTTGTGTCAATAAAAATTTCTGTACCAAGGACTTATAATGATCCTCTTCTCAGATAACCAACTTAAATACATATTCCCCATAATAACCAAGTAATGACTCCTAACAGTCTGTTCCAAGATTTCCAATTATTGAACTACAGTAGCCCAGGCAAACCTATTTGAGGAGGGGTTGTAACAGTAAGTAACATAAACAGGTTTTAACCCCCTAAAACTATTTTAACTAACATCCATTCATTCTTTGAATCATAACGAATGCTATTAGAAACCATGGACACATTTGACCCCCCTTCCACAAGTGGAGGCTTACCGTGATTACCCTCCTTGGGGGCTGCTCTGCCTGTAACACCTCCTGACTGCTGGTTCCGGACCTTTTGGGCTCCTACATGCTTCTGCTGGACCCAATGTGCAAATGGATCCAGTGGGGACTGGGACATGAGAGGAAAAAAACAGAAGCCACCTGCTTGTAGGTTTGTCGACCTCCAGGCCAGTCAGTGTACACACATTCATGCTGTCTCCTACACGAACTTGTGGGCAGTTGGTCGGCTCACATTGATATAGCACTACAGTGCTTAAATGTTTAAAAGCTGTTCCATGTGACTCTGGGAAGCTCTCCATGTTTGCCACGACCTCCTGTGGGCATAAATAATAGAGAGGTGTCCAGAGGCACTTTGGAGAAGAAAATTAAAATGTTTAAAAGCTATCTCAAGCACTGGGTTTAAAAAGGGGTGCCTGTTTCTTTAAATGCAGCTGAGCCTGCTGAAGTAAATGGGAGCTCTAGCTTGTTGCCCAGGGGGTCAGCACTGTGGTGCTGACAATGAGGTGGGGAAGCCCATTACAAAAGTCACATGGCAATCAGATTACAGGGCATGGAGCTGTTGTTAAACTGCAGGGGGTGA
Source organism: Neoceratodus forsteri (assembly GCA_016271365.2). Taxonomy (NCBI): domain Eukaryota; kingdom Metazoa; phylum Chordata; order Ceratodontiformes; family Ceratodontidae; genus Neoceratodus; species Neoceratodus forsteri. The sequence goes on from CM057455.1 coordinate 1,233,808,121, forward strand.
ATAAATGTAAAACCATTTTGTTAACCCACAAAGCAATGCTAAAATTGGGATGGTGAATAAAACTGTTTGTTGGTGGCCATATTTGCCACCTTGGACCCTGCCAACAGCTAATGAGGAGTCCAGGAGCCTTAAGGGACTGCAGCTATGGCTTCTGGGAGTAGACGAGGACAATGTCTTGGTACCAGAACTGACAACCAATGGGGCATCGAGTGAGTCTCATGAATATTCATTTTACAGATGGAAAGTTATGTCAGCCAGTCAGAGACTGCCATGTTCCCCTGACAGCCCGTAGTAGAACAATGGGATGCTGCCATGAGCTCTTGAAACCTTGAGGACAGAGTCAGTTAGTTCAGTTTGGCTGGAGTCCCTCCTGAGGGAGGGAGTTCCTGCCCCTTCCTCCATGATGGTATGTGGAGAAATGGAGGCCTGCCTAGGGGGGTTTACAGCCACCAGCCCAGGAGGTGCCTGTGTTGTCTTCCAATGCTTGGAAGAGAGCAGCTTCAGTTTAAAGTGTGATTTACTGACCAGAGGCAAAGAAGTTGCCTGAGAGTTTTCCTGAGGGAAAGGAAGTCTCTCTGTATTTTTCAAGTGAAGAAAACCTGCCCAGGGCTTATACAGTCACTAGCCCAAGAGGTGCTCTGCATTGATCCTTGATGCCTTCCAATGCCTGGGAGGAGTTGTCAGCAGAACGAACATGTTGTTGCTGACCAGTGTGAAGAGCATTGGCTCAGAGTTTCCCAAGGGAAAGGAAGTTGCCCAGGATGCCTGAGAAGTTCAGAGGCCTACTTGGGTGCCTGCTCAGTCAAATAGCCAAGGAAAGGCTGCCTGATGGTTCCAGTAGATGGAAAGTGAGTTGAGAAGGTTTGTTCTTCTGTTCAAGTCTGAGCCTGTAATTTGGGAAGATTCACTCTTTGTTTGAATCTGCAACTGTACAGTGAGAAGATTTGTTCTTTTGGCCAATCCTGCATCTGAATGTCTGTGCCTGAGAGACTGTTTCCTGCTAATATTCAGTGGGAAGCCCAAAGACTATGTTCCAGTCAAGAAAAGAGCCATTGCTGCTCACAGGCAGGGTGGTTGAAGTCATCTACAGCCTGCATGTTTCCTGATCTCCAGAAGAGTTCCATCAACAGAAGATGGTCTGGGAATTGGCCAGGTAGTGTCACTGCTAAGCATTACCCACCCCTGAGGGTTGGATGCCTGGACATGCAGGGTTCTGGTCCCTACTGATATTCACAGCCTGCCGCCATAGCCAAGAAAGAAGGTGACAAGTTGTCGGACTCTACAAGCAAGTCAGAATGTGTCAAGCTGCCAGACCATCCTATCTCAGCCAGCAAGTCTGCTGCCAGTCTGCTTCATTGCCCACAGTCCAACTCTCCATCCTGCCTGCTGTTGTTCCCCAGACCCTAAAAAGACTGTACTCCAGAACGAAGAGAAAACGCAGGGGCTGTCATGTATCTCCTGGGCCCTGTTGATAGTTGTTTCACCAAAGCTTGTTTGGCCATCAGACAAGAATTTATAGTTGTTCCACTTAAAAACCATTTTTTGTAATTGCATGGCCTGTGGGGCTGTGAGTTTCAAATATTATGAAAAGTGCACCAATGCCAGTCAACCAGCTGCACCGTTCATGCCTGCAACTAGACTCTGGGTACTCAGATAAGACTCTTAGGAGTTAAACTGGTACCAGTTGTGGGGTAGTGATGTAAAATCCAGTGGGATAACACCTGTTTGATGTATATGCTAGTGGAAGGTGGGCACTGAGAAGTGTTCTGGTTTACAGTTAAAGTGATTGAATAGTGTTTGCAAGAATGCTAATTGATGCTAATGTTAAAATGTTGATTAACCTCTAAATCCATTTTCCTTTTCCTATCCTCCCCAAAGTAAATAAATTGTTGGTTAACCATTTTAACCCTGTCTTATGGGCATATTTTTAGTGAGCATATTATTAGCTTAAAACAATAATCCCTAGTATATTGAAATTTGGTTACAGTTTATGGTAATCCATGTGTCGGGTGACTGTGAGGGAAGGTGCGGAGGTGCAGCATCCCAGAGGGTTATACTGCTCAAAATATCTGACCCACTTTATGGATTACTCTGGGTCGAGGCACCACGCTATTTATTTTACCTTCAGGAAAGAACCTCCCTTTTCTATCAGAACCAGAAACCAGGCCCCTCTACCTTGCTAGAGCCTGCAAGACAGGGGTGGTAGCCCATTGGTATATGGTGCCCGGGTTGCACATTAATAGTTGCATTTCCGCCTTTCTTTCTTCCTTCTCTATCTAGTCTTACAATTTAAACTTGAGTAAAAAGCAAAAGGTAGCATCTGTTATTCCAGTTATGTATGGAGAAAAACAATTTGTCAAAACCTCTAATTCTGTGACCATAGGCACAAAACTCAGAGCATTACAATTAATTATTTTCGGTACACATGATGGACACCAGAGCAAACCAGGGCAGGCTGCAACAGCAGGCCCAGGGTTCTTATCAATATCCCAAGTAAATAATAACAAACAAATATTCAAATTAACAACAGTCAAAATCTGAGGACAGTTAATCCCTAATCTAAAACCATTTAAGCAAAATTCTTTAAAACCTACATACAGTAGAGTACATTTTTAATATACTTAAAAGTCAGATATACCAGTGTCAAAATTAGTTTTATGTTTAACTCCCAGGACATTGAATAATAATTCACATCAGCCTGACCCTTCTCTTAGAAGCTAGCATTACAGATGCAGGCTTGGCCCCTTTGCCTGACACCCAGACGGCAAAACAGGGAAAAAGATCACTACAGCGACAGTCGCTGTAATGGTCCGTTTCTGTGTTACTCTTTCCCCCAGTGTTTTCCCCTCCCCAGACCAACTCTGACCTGGAGCTGAGAATCTTAAAGTCCCCACAGAAAACACTGGAGGATTGGGCGGCACAATACCTGCATCGGTATTGTGCCATCGCTGTGCGGGAGGTCAGTAATTTTACTGTTGACTTAACTTGGTGCTTCCCAGATGTAGTACCCTCAAAGAAATAAAAACTACCAACTAAAACCAAAATCCATAAATGAATCATTTTAAAAACATCCAAACCTGCTTTTAAACAGAAAATGTTACAGAAAACAGCTACAATCTAAATAACTGAATCAGGCTAAAAAAAAAAAAACCTCAAATGAGCAGAGTACTGTGCTCCAGTTCCAATGCCTCCACTGACTCCACTGACTCTGATGTACTTAGCCACACTTTGCCACCAGTTTTGCCACCATGAAGATGCCACAATGTCTAGGGCTTTGGGCTTTTACCCCTGTAACACCACCACAGCCAACTGGGGGAGGTTCTGCAGCATATGTCGATGCCACAGCAACATTTTTATAGTGAAGTACATTACAGCAGCAAGTCGCTATTGCCACTGTAATGTATCCACGGGACCCCCTCCTCAAATCAGCTCCGAGTTGGAGTTGATAATCTTTAGTTATGGGGATGCTGGGGTAGAGCCTCCCGCATGGGGGGGTTTTGGAGTGCAAAGCCCCCCTGATAAAACCACAGTTTCCAGAAGGATTTATGCCTCCCGCAACTTGCGTTCGACATAAATCCATCGCTGTTGTGTCGCATTAAAACAAAGTTGTCAATGTTGTGTCATGGATCCATTCTGCAGCACTCAAACAGGTTGTCAAAGTGGACTGGGAGACTATCAGTGACATGGAACATTACTGTGTGTCACAGAGCAGATTAACAGAACAGGGACGGCTGAGTGAGATAATATTGTACTTGCTGGACAGGCAAATCATGGTAGGTTTAAATCAATAATTCAGCTGCAAATGATTGTAAGTCACAAAATTAATTAAACAGTGAAGCAGCAACAGCAGCAGTAAGCAGACAGTTGTAGACAGATGCCTAACTATACCAGCTAGATGTTAACACAGTCATTGGTGTTAAGATTTGGAGTTTTTGAAATTCCTATGTCTGCAAACCAGAATGGATTCCTGAGAATCTAAGCACCCCTATTAGTACATCCTGACTGTCTACAGCACAGGAAATCTGTTTCCGTGGAGAGGTGCAAGTAGTTAAATGAGTCCTTAAAAGCCAAAATTTGTCAGCATCAGGGACAAGACTGTCTCCATTTCCCATGGGATGGGCAACAGGAATGGAGAGGAGTTTCTGTTTGGCCTGGAAAATGGTTGGGAGGAGCTCTTCCTGTTATATAAATTGAAGGTACTGTACTTAGGGCGGTCACCGGCTTGTGTTGTACCACTTGTATTCAAGATCCAGCACCAACCCAGTTGCTCAAGGCTAGGTGGGGGTCATTGGTGCCAGTCTTGGTGGGTATTGTCAATGCCTCTCTGCAGGAGGGACTGTTACAGCGCCTTTAAAAATTATGGTGGTGAAGTCCCAGTTTAAGAACAATGCCCAACTAGGTGTAGCCACACTTTGCCCACCCTTGCACTTTAGTACAAACTGACATTCCTGTACTGCAGGCTGCTACCCGCCTTTCACTTGTTACCAGGAACTATCCCTTAAATTTTCTGGGTGCACCCAAATATATAGGCCTGTATTTTAAAAGAGTTACGATGGATGCAACAGCAATTTGCATTCTTTTTGAGTCACAAATTGCAGCTATGTCCATATCAGAATGATGTGCAACTATTAGAAGATGGATGTGCCACAATAAAGGTGATGCAGCTATAACTCAGGCATATTTAGTGGTGTAAGTGTGATGAAATTATGACACAGGTAGTGCTGGTTTTGATCCAGCTATGAAAATACTGTATAATCATACATCAGAAAGTTATGCAACTGTGTCATTTTTGAGCATTTTTGAAAATGCCACCTGTAGTCCCTGGGTACCTCAGGTGTTGCATACCCAATGTAGTTGCAGAGTTAGCCAGCATTGGTGCACATTAAACAAACTATAATTCCCAAAACCCAAAGGCCATACAATTGCTTAAAAGGCTTTAAAACTACTAAAGGTGAGATATTTGTAATCTGGAAAATAAAAAAAACTTGCAAACAAACTCCTAATAACAGTATTTTCTTGAGTTAAGGCAAGCCCTGCAGTTATGGTTTCACAATAGGATGCGTCTTTCTCTCTCTGCAGGCCGCTGATGCTACAATCTCTCATGGTACTTCTGGTTCAGTCAGGCTCCCTCCTGGGACTCACTCTACCTTTCCTAAGGGCTGGCTTCTTGGCTTTGTTCAGGACTGGTGCTTCTGCCCTCTAATTTCTCTCTCTCAGTTGCTGAGGCCCTGGACCAACCCACATGTCTCAGCTTCCAAACCCTCAGGCAGGTGGCAGCTTGACACCTAGCTGTAGTGCGTGATATGGGACCTGGAGCAGCAGTCCTGGATTTCAACCTTTTGCTCCATGTGTTTCTTCTGCATCATCTGTAGGGCTAGCTTGCATGCAGTTGCCTCTCTTTTCCTCTCTGGAACTCAGCAGCTTCCTTGACAGGACATTTCCAGGCACAAGTTACAATGTGACACAGCTCGACTTCTGGATCAGGCAGCAGTCCTGTCCCACTACAATCTCTCTCAGATATTCCTGTCTCCAGCACAGTTCCCTTCTTATCAGCACACTTCAGAGCTTGTTTTCATAGGTTCACACAGCTGTCATGCTAGTAGTGGTGGGCAAAGAAAAATTCACTGCATGGAGAATTTTGTGAAATTTCCACAATTTGCAAAACTAATCCACAAGGCGAAGTTCCACTTGCCTTAGAGAGGAATCTGTGAATTGCAGAAAATGCTAACTTTACCTAAATTTTCCTATGAATTACAGTTATAAGATGAAGTTAGCAAGGATCCATGGGAAATGAGGTCACATGGTGTTGCCATGAGCTGTTTTGCCATGTGTAGGCTGAATTTAGTGTAGTGTGAAGAAGAGAGACCTTGCAGGTACTGTAGCTGTACTCTGCAGCTGTGTCCCAAAAAACCTTACCAAACTGTTTAAAATGCAAACGTTTTTGCCCCAGATCAGTCCATTAAGTGTGTACTATGCCTTGTGCCTCTAGATCACCAACTAATTTGTAGATCTTTTTGTGATTTACTTAGTTTAAAGTAGTAGTTTTCATTTCTGTATTGCAGACTGTGTCGTGTGCTGTAGGGAGGGGTTTTATTTGTAGGAACCTCCAGCAAGAGCAAAATCTGGCCAGAGCTGACAACAGCTGCAGCTGTACACTTTAAGAGCACTCGCTAAGCTCATGGCAGAACAGTGCACCAAGTCCAAGATGGCCACCAGAGCTCAGTATGCATGTACGAGCAGTTGTACATGCACAGGTTCACTTTTGTGCTTGTGGTGAAGCCGCCCATGTGCACTGAGCTCTGGCAGCCATCTTGACCACAGCAGACTGTTCCGCCATGAGTTCAGTGCATATGCGCAATGAATGGAGGAAGCCGCGTATGCGCACTAAGCTCTGGCAGCCATCCTGGCCATGGCATACTGTTCCACCATGCACTCACTGCGCATGCAGGGTGAGCAGAGTGCTTTTTGCAGACAGATTGTGATGCAGCTCCAAATTCATTCTCTGGTTAGAATCTGGTGAGTCATTTTTAGAGCTCATCGCAAGACGGCTACTGGCTTCACCCACTGCAGTCGTAAAAAGGCAGGCTTGCCTTATAGCCTAGACATTGTTTAGCAGCAGTGCTCTTCAGTGTGTTTTTTGTTAATGATTGTTATTGGTTTCTAAAAGAAATTACATAACATGTACAAGGTATACACTTTCAGATGGTTCGTTACAGAGTCATTATACTACAATACATAGCCATAAGCCTAGGGGCAGAATGTACCTCCATTAGCGATCCAGGGAGTACCCAAAGCAGTATTTTGTATAGCATCTGGGGTGGAAAGAAAGAGCTTTGTGCAATATTTACATGTCTAAGGGAGCTGGTGGCTGCTCATTACATTGCAGGTTTATTTGCAGGTTGGGTATCTTCATGGCTTCTTGGGTGATCCTGCTGGGAGGCCTATTGCAGTTGGGGCACTAATGACTCACAACACTGTAAGTAGAACAGAGATATGCACACAGTATCTACTATGATAACAATCATACATCAAAAACAGTATAACAAACAGAACTGCACTGATTATTAAGGGGTATATGTGCAATACTATGGATAGAAGGGGTTATAGGAGGATGAGCTGTCCTATACTACTCCGGTCTATAATACTCCTGGTCCTTCAGTTTGCACACAGTGAGGGGACTGTGGGGCTGTCTTAGGACTTGGGAAGTAGCAGGCCTCTTTCATACTCAGCCAAATCCTGTGGGTGAACTTAAGAATGTCATATATGGGGACCAGCATTTATAGTATGGTGTCTTCTTGTTGAGTTTAGAGTGTGAGATCCTGTCCAGCTCAGCAATTTTGGTGAGGGAGGCTAGAATCTCTCTAGTTGCAGGTATATTGGTAGTTCTCCAGTTACATACAGTAACAGTGCTGTCTTGACCTGCATGGTCAGTAGGGACAGCCACTGGAATGCAGGGCAGGTGATATTCAGAGTGTTGGGCTTGATCCCTAACAGGAGTGAGTGGGACAACGGGATCTGTTTCTGCAGCACCCTGCTGCCCGTGTGGCATATCTGTTTCCACAATATCTGGAGCTTGGTGCAGGCCAATGGCATGTGGAAGAGGTCACCCCTGTCTGTAAGACATCTTCAGCATTTATCATTGTTTATTACACAAACTTTACGAAGGACCTTAGGGGTCCTGTATCATGAGTGGAGTATTTTGTTTTGTATTAACCTGCTTCTGGTGACTTTTAAGGTGAAGTGAGCATTGCTCCATGCTTGGGCCCATTGTACCTCACTGATGAGGCAGCCCAACATTCACTTGACTCTGGATTCCCCAGACTGACTGGATATTGTGTCCCTTATATTTGAGTAGATTTTTCCAGCAAGGCCTCCAGGGCTGGAGAGCCATTTGGGGAATAACTTTTCTGCTGTAAGGAATTGGGGTTCTGTAGGAGTGATTAAACCTCTTCCCTTATTTGCAGGTACAGCCACAGTCCCTTGTGGGGAGTCCCCACCTACTTGTAGACTCTGATGTAACCAATGACTCTGTCTCTGGGTCTATGATATCATTGAGCAGGACTATCCCAGTGCCAGCCAAGTGTGACCAGCTGACTGGTCTTCTGTCTTTATGGATACGGGGGTTGTTCCACATTGGGCTATACGTTGTGGGCATGGGAGTGGACCCCAACCATTTGTGGACCCAATACTAGTATTTGATGGACAGGTATGGTGGGGTGAGTAGATACCTATTTCCCTATGGGTGAACACAAGATGGAGACCGGCATAACTACCCCTGCCATGGAATTTTCCATGTACACCCTGTTGTGGTGATTGATCCATACAGCGCAGAAACCATTGTAGGGTTTGGGCTCCCTAGAAGAAATATTTATACCCTTCCATCCAGGTGAGATTCCAACTGCCCACATTCCAGTGAGAGCAGAGTTCGTTTTGGCTAAATCTGGGTTTTTTACCCTCCCACAGAAAATCTCCAATTAGTTTGTCTATTTTCTGGAACCATGACTGATTTATGGTTAGGGGAATGTGGGTGAACAGGTAAAAGAATTTAGTGGCCATAGCCATTTTAATGTCAGCAATTTTCTCAGCAAGCCGACCTTATAAGCTTGCAACAGTGGTTGGAGGTTCTTATCCATATCCTCTCAAACTGAGTATTATTTTAAAACCAAGGTATGTTATGCCTTTTCTGCTCTGCAGAGCCTGGATTCCACCGCCATGCTAGCTTTACATTGCTGGTTTAGTGGTAAGATCTCAGTCTTGGACTGATTTACTTTTAGGCCAGAAAGGGTTGTGAAGGAGTCAAGTAAGGACAAGACTGGTTTTATGCAGTGCTGCAAATCAGCTACAGGAATCAGAAGGTCATCCACATACATGAGTGTCAGATATTCCTAACCCCACCTTTATCCCACTAATTTCTCTGTGTTGGCGTCTGGTTGTGGCTAAGGGTTCAATAGCCAATATGAACAGTAAAGCGGAAAGGAGCACCCTTGCCTTGTGCCTCTCTCTACTCTGAAGGGAGAGGATACCAGGCAGTCTGTGGTGATCCTGGTGGAGGGATCGGAATAAAGTGCCTAGTCCCATGCCTGATATCTGTCACCGATGCCCAGATGTTTAAGCACCAGGTGAAGATAGTCCCATTTCACAGAATTGAAGGCCTTTTCAAAGTCCACTGTGATAGCAGTTGCTGGGGTTTTTAGATCTCTCGCTGTGTACATCAGGTTGAGCAGCAATCTGATATGATCGGCACTATACTTGCCAGGTATGAAGCCAACCTGAGATGGATATATTAGGGCAATTAGTAAAGGGCTTAATCTGTTAGTCAGCACCTTTGCGTAGACCTTACTGTCTGTATTTATGAGTGAGTCTGTAGCTATACTGTATGCTTGGGTGGGGTCTTTGCCCTTCTTGGGTGTGACTATAATGACTGCCTCACATAGCATGGTGGGCAGGGTACCAGATTCTTTAGGCTCTTTCAACACCTGCGTGAGTGTAGGAACTATCCATGGGGCCAAGGCCTGGTAGAAGTCTACTGGGAAACTGTCTCGCCCTGGTGATTTACCTGACTGCAGGGATAGGAGCGCTTTGCTAACTTCTACCAGTGTGATGAGGGATTCTAGGTTCTGCATCTGCTGGGGTGTTAACTTGGGGAGGGACAGTTCATCGAGGAAGGTTTGTACCCTGTTATTTGCTTGGTGTGGGAGGAGGTGTATAGTCAGGCATAGAATGTTTGCATATCATTTATCTCCTGGGGTTGGGTCTTAGTTCTCCTTGGAGGTTTTGCAGACATGAGATATGCCTATCTGCCTGTTGCTTCCTTAGCTGGTAGGCCAATATCTTCCCCTTTGTCACCCTCCCAAACCCTGTGGTGTTGCCGGAGGACCACAATTTTGCCTTCCTACTAAGCATTTCATTAATTTCAAGGTGGAGCCCCAGGAATTTACATCCTAGTTGACAGTGTGGATCCAGGGAGTATTGGGTTTAAATGCTGCTTCAGCCACCTTTAGCTCTGTCTCCAGGCCCAGGAGATGCTGCTCTTTTTTCTCCTTCACTGGGAGGAATAACCCATGATTTTTCTCCTTATGGTAGCCTTAAACACCTCCCAGGCCACCCCGGCTGAGGTGTCAGCTATCGGCTTATCTTGGAAAAACAAGGATGTTTCCTTCTGCATCAAGGGATAAAATCTGGGTCTCTCAGTAATATGGGGTCAAGTCTCCAAGAGGTGGAGGGAGGGTTTTTAGGGCCCCAAGCCAGGTAGAACTGTACAGGGGCATGATCTGAAATCACCATGGGTAGGGCTGAGGAGTCCCGTCTGCTCTGGATCAGTGAGTGAGATGTGAGCCTGAAGTTCAACCTGCTGAAGGACTTATGTACCTCTGAGTGGTAGGTCTAGTCCCTTTCCACTGAGATGTAACATGCACCACATATCTGTGAAGCCATGTTCAGTCATTAGTCGTTTCAACACTTGTCCATCTCTGATACGGGTTTCCTTCCCTGTGGCATTCCTGTCAGTGACGGGGAGGAGGGTTAGGTTAAAGTATCCTCCCATCAGTAGAGGGCATGCAGGTGGGGCTGAAGGAGTCAATTACATTGGCTATCTCGTGAAATTATTTGGGGTTATCATGAGTAAGGACACATATACAATATTACAGAGTAATATAGGACTGGTTGGGGTGATGCAGAGAGCCATTACCCATCTGCCTAGGGATCTGCACATTGTGCTGTTACTGCCCATTGGAGACTTTTATGGAAGTATCATCACTCCACATTTCCTGTAGGGGGCACACAGTGGACCTCCTGACCCACCAATCCCTAACAAGGTATGCATGGTCATTCTTTGTGAGTTTGATCTCCTGCAGGAAGGCTACTTGGGACCCTATCTTTTCAAATGAAAGCACTTTCTTTCTCTTAACAGGGTATTAAGCCCCTGACATTCCATGTATGGCAAGTCAAATCATCCATAATCAATTTCAGGAGGTTGGGTAAGTATTCTTATATGTGAAATAGAAAACTCAGATGAGGAATGAAGGCCTTCATGCAGGAGTGTACCAGAAATGCTAGTCCATTGCATATGCATTGCATTTACATGACAGATACAAACAATTTGTTGTCCTTCTACTTGAAAATCTACAGATATCCCTTCTATACCTATTATCCAAACATTAACCCTTAACATGAACAAAGCTTTAAACAGTAGACACAAACTATATACAGTTATCCAAAAGGGTTGTTTCAGGGTATTATCATGGCAGACGGCCAAGGGCTGAAAGTTCATAAAGGTCAGCCTGGTTCCCCTGGGAACTGCGAACAGTGCAGTAAACAAAACACCCAGACTATATATATTTACCTATTTGGGCTGCTTTGGGGCAATGTCTTGGCTTTCAGCCAGAGGCCCAACATGCCTCACTGCCAGCCTGACTCCCCTGGGAGGCATGGGGGATGACAACCCCTCCCTCTGTGGCAGACAATCCGCTCTGAGTTGCCCACTAATCACATGGTAAATCTGGGGGATTTGAGAAGTAGCTAAGATTAAACTACCTGAGGGAGTGTGTGTGTGTTGTGAAAAAGTATTCATCTGCACACTCCGTGTCCTGACGGATGTTTTGGGTACTGTGCGGGGTGCCTCACTGTATCTTGAAAATGCTCCCTGACAGTTTGATAAGGAGGTGCTACATTCTGGTGTATGGAGGCCCTTGGGAACTATGTTCTTAATTCTTGATCAGAAGCTTTTTACCAGCCAGCATGGTCCCTGGATCCTTTTTATGTACCATTGGTGTGGCACAGTTAGTCCCCGGAGAGGAACCCTCACAGTAGTTGGGTTGCTGAAGCTTCAGTGCCAAGATGCACCACAACAGTATAATATTGTAGCTTCTGATGGACTTACTAGTGGAGGGTACTATGATATCAGGAGGCCAGTGTAACCTACCCATGTATGAGGCTTTTGTGGCAGTAGATTAACAATGCTTCTATCACTGGGCAGCCTCTGCTTGTAGGTACAGGCTAACACTGGGGGTTGGGCTGCTTCTGGCCCACATCAAATTGTAACTCTTTTAATCTGGGTCTCATGTAATTCACTTGTAATTTGCTCTATCATACATTTATTCAAGTCCAGGACAAATAAATAGGAGATCAGCTCATTTTCATTCATTACTGGCAGTGAGAAGTATTTTGTTTTAGGGATTGTGAATAGGGAGATGGGCACTGCTGGAGTTTCTGGCACCCAACTAAATGGAGTAGGAAGGAGGGTGTGTTAATGCTAGGGCTAATGATTTCAAGGCCTATTATGGCCTTGCTGACACCTACTGATTCCCTTGAACCCTCTTCCCATCCATGTCTAGCCACCCATCTTTTGTCCCCCAAAACCAAGAGTAAAACATCACTTATCTGACACCATTCTTTCAATCAATAGACTCTGGTGTATTCAGGAGCTGAGCAGTCCAATGTGACTCAGTGGCTGATTCGACAGGCTGTGGCAGCAGCTGCAGTGTGCAGTCTCAGTTGTCTCCAGTAGTGTCCTCTAACAATGATGACAGGCTCTTCTCTGCAGTCATGGCCCAGGAGTCATTTGGGTCTGTTGGGGTCCTGATGTCCTCAGAGGTGACACTGACCACCTCCATGTCTGCAGGGATGTTGCAGGGTGGTGAGTCCAGAGAGGCATATCTGATTTTTTTAAAAACAGGGACTGTAGCTTGGTGTGCTAGCCTCCTCATGCTGCTTGAACTCCCGGGGGCCTTCTTGGTCTGCTCCTGTCATTGGGATGGTTACACCTATTGTACCTAGCTTTCTGCTGGAGCTTTTGGACTGGACTGTTGGCACTTCATTGTTAATCTGCCCTGTTTGCCTTTATCTCCGTGATTACCTGCTGTGCATTCCATTCTTCCATTAGGGGTTCAGTCTCTACTCCCCGCTTGTTGGTCTCCATTGCTTCCATTGTCCATGTAGTTGATCCTGTTCTCTGAAAGCCAGATGCCATGTATATAATTCATTAAGGAGTTTGGGTCCCAAAACCAGCAGGTTTCTGTTCACAATGATTCTCATTGATGCAGGGTATCTTAGAGAGAACAGGACTTCCAGGCGTGTAACAGGTGCCTGGCCTCGATGTACTTTTCCTTTCTCAGACAAACCTAGAATAGTCTTGAAAAGCATCAGCCAGTGACCTCTCCAGTCCAATGTACCCAGCTCCTGAGTTCTGGCCTATAACACTTCCTTTTCCGCAAAATTTAGGATGTGGGCGGGATGGGTCTCGACCTGTCACCTGGTTTAGGCTTGGTTGCAGTGATCTATGCACACTCTTGATTATGAAGCAGGTGTCCATAGACAGTTTTAGTATGCAGGGCAGTTTGATTGCAAAACGTTTATCATGCTACCGTGTTCCAAGCCCTCTGGTATTCCAAGGAGCCACAGATTGTTGCAACAGCTTCTGTTTTCCAAGTCATCCACCTTGGATTGGAGGGTTCTGATAGTCTATGCCTGCTCCCTGATGATTGCTGTAAGTTTGGAGATAGCCATTTTTGAGAGGCCACTTTTCTCTGTTTGAAAGATCCGTACATCCATTTGATGGAGCACCAGTGTGGTATTGTTGGAGGCAATGGTGACTTCTGCCATTTGTTGCATTAGTACAGTGAACATCTCATTCATGGAGGTTGGATCCATGTTGCCACTGACACAGGCAGCCATGCGATCATCGGCGTTACTTGGAAGGGCATTTATTTGAACTTCACAGGAGATCACTGGTTATAGATATCTCTGAGTGCCAGACAAAACATGTATTCTTGTATTGCCCTTCTAATCTTCGTTTGACATCTGCAAATGGAGCGTAATTGTTAGTTTAAGCCCCAGGTAGTATGGTCTACAATACTAAGCAGCCATCTTGTTTCCTGGTCAGGCCACTCCCCCTCTTCAGTGTTTTATTTTGTCAATGTTTTTTCATGGTTTTTTGTGCTATTTTTAGTTTACTTATTTAGAACACTTAGATTTCTGTTACTGGCTTTTTTACCACTGTAGTTTAACTATATTGATTTCATTTTTGTTGTTTGATAGAAGTTAGCTTTAGTTTGTGTACTTTATTGTGTCTTGCATATGTCCCCTAGTCACTTAAATCCCTGTTGAGTATTGTTCTTCTTAAAAACCCCAACAAGAAAACATTATTTCTGGTGTGGTTGTTTACTGTCTGTTTAAAGTCTTGTAAAATGGGTTTTATAGTTTTCCGTGGTTCCCCCTAGTCCCTTAAATTCTTATTGTGTATTGTTTTGCTAAAAAAACAAAAAAGAAAAAAAGGAAAAAATATTTCTGGTGGTGCTTCTGTGTAAATTCTTGTAAAGTGTTGCGTAGTGCTATGTGTGTCCCCCAGTTCCTTAATCCTTAAATCCCTGCTGTGTGTTGTTTTTGTTTAAAAAAAAAAGAAAGAAAAAATTGGTGGTGTTGCAGTTGTTTACTGTCTATCTATGTCAATAAAGAGTTATATGGTGTTGTGTTGTTGTGTTCTACAATCTACAGATTAGGCTGGAGAACTTGTAAGTTCTGACCCATATTAAATAAGAACTGGAACACGGTGGAGTTCTGATTTGTTCCGATTAATTTGATTATTTATAAATATTTGAAAAGATATGATAAAATAGATAAAACTGGCCAAAGTCAGTCATATTCAACACAGAGGCCAAAAGGAAATAATTTAATGTATTATTTGTATAACAATGACAGTAAAACTGCAAAATAAAAGCAATAATTAATTACTACTAGCTACTTCATGGCTGGCCTGTACTGGTAGCATATCCTACATATCCTACTCAGGCCATGACGTAAGTGTGCTGGGAGAGAGGAAGAGGGAGAGGAGAGGGAGATATGCAAGTATTATTGTACCACAAAGAAATAACAAGCACTTCAGGCAGCTAAGATTTTATTAATGCTGCTGCTTGGGTATTATGTTGATGGATTTTCCAGTCAGAGCAACCAGGTGAAATAAATTAAATATCAAAATGTTCAGCAGTAACTTTGAGCCCACCCACCCTACCCATGTTAATGATGCAACTGTATCACATGTCCCAGTGTACTGTGGTATGTTACACTACCTGGTCCAACAGGTGGTAATGTTGTCTATGACTATTTCTACCACTGTTCAACAAACAATACATTTACTAAACAAGAAATAAAAGACATAAACTGATCACCACCCGGGCAGCCAGTTAGTCACATCACATTGGTCAAGTGCAATGCAGTCATAAAAATAAAGGTTGCTACTGCTACCTGAAGACACACAGTTACATCCTTCTTAGTTCCACAGTTGCTTCCAGTTAGAGCTGAATAATTTAAGTATGTAAAAATAAAAAATTAAATAGAGAATAATGGATAGGTAAGTATGTGTTATGGATTTTTTTTCACACACCCAAGGTGTATGATGACTCTTAAACCTCGAGAGCGAAGCTCGAGAGGTTCATGTGGCCATCACACACTGAGGGTGTGTGAAAAAAATCCATAAGATCAAACTTATCTATCTTTTATTTTTTATAATTGCTGGTGTATGGACTAGCATTGTTTACTTGCCAAGGGCAAGTGACTGGGGGAGGATCTGTGCATGAAGTGTGATCAAGCGGTGTTTGTTGTTCTGATCAATAAACCCCAAGATGTATTGAAACAGTAGTGCCCAGTGTGAAAAATATGCTGATTTTATTTTTAAAACATACTTTGGTCTAAAAGAAGCTGCCAAGCTAGAATAAGAAGGCGTGTGATTCAGCGGCCTCAGAAGAGTCGGCATGAAGCCTTATCAAGCATTCCTATAGCAATGCTCGATAACGCTTGTGTCGACTCTTCTGAAGCCGCTAAGTCACTTGTTCTGCCTATTCTATGCTTGGTGGCTTCTTTAGACTGAAATAAAGCAAAGTAAGTTTTAAAATAAAATCAGCATATTTTCACACTGGACACTACTCTTTCAATATATCTTGGGACTTATTGTTTAGTACAACAAGCACCACTCGGTCACGCTTACCTCTGTGGAAAGTGAAAGTTGTTCCATGAACTCCATATTAACCAGATTCCGGGTTATTATGGTTTTTGAAGCATAATAACCTGAAATATGGTTATTATGGATTTTAATGGAACAGTAATCCAGTTGATATTTATGGTCACCAGTAATTATAATATAATAATCTCTGCCCAATTACTGTAATTGAGATATGGTGTTGTTACAGACAGGTTAGTGTACCACACACACACACACACACATAAAAAATTAATTTATGTTTTTCTCCGTAATCACATCCAAATATCGGGGACATGAGAAATATATTATACAAAGAGCATTCAGTTCAGTGTTCAGACTTCTGCTAAGCCATCCATTGTACTGAAATTAAAACAGTAATATACTGTACAGTCATGTCGTGGTAAAATAATTTTAATCAGTTGCCGAGGACAAAAAGTGACAAGTAGTAGTAGTAAGGACAAAAAGTGTCAAGTAGTATACGAGTTGTGAGGACAAAATGTGACAAATAGTAGTAATAGTAGTAGTAGACAGAAATACCCTACCTTTCAGATCAGAGTGAGTGGTGCCTAGTACAACAAAGTACAGTGGAACCCTCTTATGACAGACACATTTGTGCAAGCAGGTTTTGTCCATTATAAGGGGAGTCCATCATATCCTGGAGTAAGGTGTCAGGTATGAGGCATCAAGTGAGGAGAGTTGGGTCCTTATAGTGCCAGAAAAATCAACTGATTAATCAAGTGAAAATTAACAGGCAATCTGCAGCATGTAACAGAGGTACAGAGGAGCTCAAGGTGTCAGCTATACAGGGGTTGCAGAATATGGTATAAATTTCATTTCATTTTCATTTCATTTTTATTGGTTATACTGGAAAGGCATGTGAGCATTCCTGCCCATTTACACAAGTGTCTAGTTACATACAACAATTATGAGACGTGACATAGGCTAAAGCATTTAACTAACAGTGAGGGTTAATACAATGGTACATAAAATCAGGATAATATAAACAAAAGGGCAAACCATGTACTAGCCTTGTTGAATTAACAAATACAAGTTGACATTAAGCATTCAGTGAGGGTTTAACAATAATACAATATAACGGTGGGAAACAAAAACATTTAAGTGCAATCTAAAAACTAGTCTAGGTGGATTAACCATACTACAAGTCCTGGAAAGAGAGGGTAAGTGCCAGAGGTGGATAACCAGAGAGTGAGGGGAAAATAGTGCAGAAGGGGAGCCAGATTAGGGCTTTGAGCAGGTGCAGGTGGGAGAGAAATATCTCCTGATATTGTGTTTGAAGGCATTTGTGGAGGAACAGAGTTTTAGTTCTGGAGGGAGAGAGTTGAAGAGCTTGGGTCCCATAACAGAGAATGTTTTCTGGCCTTGAGTGGTGCAGCAGAAAGGAACAGTGAAAGAGAGAGTGGAGGACAGTCTAGTGGTCCTGGTGGTGGCAGCTGTCTGGAAGAGAGAGGTGGGGCAATCAGGGAGCAGTCCACAGGAGAGTTTGAAGAAGAAGGTGGCCATCTTGCAGTTGAGGTGGGCCTCATGGGAGGGTCAACTGGTGAGCTTATAAAGGTCACAGTGGTGTGCAAGTTTAGGGAGACCAGAGACAAAGTGGACAGCGTTGTGGTAGGAGCTTTAAATTCTGAAGAAAGTTTTGATGGAGAGGCAGGGGAGGGAGACAAATGAACCATAGTCGAAGACAGGAAGGAGGAAGCTGGAGACTAAGAGGGATTTGAATTCCCTGTTAAGGTAATGCTTGGTTCTGTGGAGGTGTTTTGGGCTTTTTGGTTGTGAGGCTAGTGAGCATCAAAATTGAGGTCGCTATCCAGGAATAAGCCAAGGTACTTAAATTCATTGACTCTGTCAATGGCATTACCAAGGTTGTCATAGAGGGAGATGTCAAAGCCAAGGGGTTTGCAGTAGCTGGAGAAAACCATAAGCTTAGTTTCTTTGGAGCTGAGTACAAGATGTTTGGACATGAACCAGGTGTGAAGTCTGCTGAAATTGAATTGGAGTTTGTTAATGAGAGCGTTGGTGGTTTTGTCCTGACAGAAAAGGACTGCATCATCAGCATACAGAATGAGTTTGGTGGTGGTGCAGATGTCAGGCAGGAGTTAATGAGAGAAGAGAAGAGAAGAGAAGAGAAGAGAAGAGAAGAGAAGAGAAGAGGGCACATGATGGAAACATGGGGATGCCGCATTTGATGGGGCAGGATTCAGAGAGGACACCACCAATAATGGTGCAATGGGATCTGCCCGTTAGGTAATCTTTGAACCAGAGGCAGACCTCAGGTGAGAAATGGAGGCCAGCCAGGGTACAGAGGAGGGCTTCATGATCAATGAGGTTGAAGGCTTTGGTGAGGTCTACAAATGCAGCACCGTGTAGAGGCCTTCATTGTTAGCTTTGTCTATGGAGTGGTGAACTTGATGAGAGCAGTTTTGGTATTGTGTTGGGAATGGAACCCATGCTGGGCCTCTGTGAGAGGTTGTATTTGGAGAGGAATTCTGTGGTTTGCCTGTGGACCACTTTCTGAGAGAGGGCAAGGAGGGAGATGGGACGGTAGCTGGATACTTGATCCTTGGAACCAGATTTATGAAGAGGTTTAACAATGGTGTACTACCAAGCTTTCCGGAAGGACCCCATGCAGAGGGAGTGGTTGAGGATGTTAGTAAGAGGGATGGCCAGGGAGTCACAGACAAAATGGAGAACTATGAAGTCAATGTTGTCAGCACCCTTGGAAAGTCTTGGGTTGTTTGTTCTGATTAACTTGACTACTTCACCAGGGGTTAGGTATCTGAGGTGGAACTTTGGGTGAGACTGGGAGGGGCGGGGTAAATGGGTAGGATTGGAGCTGGGCTTGTACTGGTCAAGGTCACCAAAGTATTTATTGAAAAGAGAGGCTATTTTGCTTGGCTCAGTGGTGTTTGTCCCATCAGAAGTAAGACAAATATGTTCTTTGGAAATTCCTCACCAATAAGGTTGTTAAGAATGTTCCAGGTCCTCATAGGGATCCCCTGGCAGCACGTTATTTTTCCAGGATGAAGGAGGATTTAACAGATCTTGTGAAAAATTTGCACCTGTTTCTGAGGGGTTTGAATTCATAGGATCGTAGGATATGATGAGTTAAGGGGACCATAGGTCCATATGAAACTCGCCACCTATATATAGGTGGAAGAAACGCACATTTATCTGTTAAATAATATCTTATTTTGCCCATAAAACAATCAAGCTTGTTTTTAAAGATTAACATGCTTTCACTATTGACTACATCAAATGGTAATGCATTCCAGACTGGAATAATTCTCTGGCTATACCAGTTACTACATCTGTCTGTCCTATTAATATTCTCTTTTAGTTTTAAATTATGGGATCTTGTGGCAAAGGTACTAGTGTATCTTACCAATCCTAGAGTTTCCATTAAGTAGTCATCATTAATAGCTTTATAAGTAAAGCAAAGATCACCCCTAATTTGTCTAAATTGTAATGAATATAGTCCTAGTTATTCAAGTCCTTAGTCAGAATTTAAATTTTGCACAGTCTTAATTTGTTTTGTGATTCTTATTTGTACCCTCCACTAATTTTTACTTTATTGTTGTTGGTGCACATAGTGAAGCACAATAATCAAGATATGGATGTACTAAAGTTGAATAGAGAGATATTAGAACCTGTGGGTCTCTGCTTTTAATATTTGCTAAGATGCAGTTAATAATACCCTGGCATTTTTTAACAACTGTTTTATTATGCATCTCCTAGGTTAATTTATTGTTCATTACCACTCCTAGGTCTTTTTCATTATTTGTTTCTTGTAGTTGTATATTATTTATTTTATAAATATTTTTGGTATTCTTATGCCCTACATGCATAACCTTACATTTA
This sequence comes from Neoceratodus forsteri, assembly GCA_016271365.2. Taxonomy (NCBI): domain Eukaryota; kingdom Metazoa; phylum Chordata; order Ceratodontiformes; family Ceratodontidae; genus Neoceratodus; species Neoceratodus forsteri. Next base: position 1,233,827,967 of record CM057455.1, read on the forward strand.
TTAATATTAAAGCTCATTTTGTTGTTATGTGCCCACTGTATAAGATGATTTAGGTTATTTTGCAGGTCTACAGCAGATTGCTATATTATTCGCTATGCAGCCAATTTACAATCATCTGCATATTTGACTGATCAGGTCTCACCTGTAATTTGCATTGATGAGATCAAGATCTTAAATAGTGTTGGTCCCAAAACCAAGCCCTGGGGTACACTATCTATGATAGGATCCCCATCCAGAGAGTTGTCCTCTTAAAGCCACTCTTCTGTCTCTGGTCGGCAAGCCATGAGGTAATCCAATTCACCATATTATTTTGAAATTTAGTTGCTCAATTAAAACTTTATGTGAAATCTGTGTCAGATGCCTTTGAATAGTCAAGATATATGACATCCACAGGCAAACCTTCATCAAGAGCCACACCTACAGTTTCAAAAAGTGAGTCAGATTTATTAAACAAGATCTACTGGGTTGGAAACCATGCTGATTGACATCTGTTAAGTTATTCTGAAGAATATGTAATTCTATTCGTTTCTGTATAAGTCTTTCTAACATTTTACAAATAATAGATGTAAGGCTTATGGGCCTATAGTTGTTAGTATCTTTCTTATTGCCAGCTTTGTAAATAGGGGTTACTATAGCATCATTCCAATTTGAAATGGTGTTTCCTCTTTCAAAGAGGTTTTAAAAGAATGGTAAAGAGACCCTTTAATTCAAGCTATAACTCCTTTATTAGTTTGGGGTGTATCCCATCAGGACCTGGTGAGCCATTATCTTTAGGTGAAGAAATGCTTCCATTGTCTCAATTTCAGTAAAGGATATCCATTGTAGGCTATTGAAAACTGGTAGACTAGGTAATGTTTCTTTAGGATTGAATATATTAATAAGTTGTTTATTGAACTGAGTTTCCATTTCAGTTTAGTCACAGATTATTTCTGCATCAATTTCTAACGGACCAATTTTAACTGTTATTACATAGTAAATCATAGTTATAAAAACTTTTTAACTGTCTCTAGACTTTGTAGCCAATTGCAATTCTATACTTTGTTTAGTTTTCCTTATGATATTGTTTGCTTGATTGGCACTTTTTTTATATAAATTCCAATTTGTATTGGATGATTGCCTTTTATATTTCATGTAGCATTTCTTTTTCCTATTGATGGCTCTATTAACTTTCCTGTTACACCATGCAAGTACCCTATGTATGTTTTTTTTTTTTATTTTGTTCTGATGGGTACCTATTTATTTATGCAGAATTGCAATTTGCACCAGATTAAGTTCCACACTGTAGTAACGTTCTTGTTACTCAGTTCTTTTTCCTTTATTTTAATAAGGTAACCCCCTGTAACTTGTTGAAGTGATGTGATAATGCTAAATTTGACCATATTATGGTCACTGGTACCTAATGGCTGTACGACATATGTTTGCTAAGACCAGATCTAATAAATGATTTCTTCTAATATTTTCCAAAACTATCTGTTCCTGGTTCTCATTAATTGTAAAGTCAAGGAATTTATTCTCCACTGACCCAACAGAGTTTAGTGTGGACCAGTTAATATTGGGGAAATTAAAGTCACCCATCAAGATGTAACTGGATGGTACTTCCATATTTTCCAATGTAGACAAAAATGTCCCATTTTCATTACTATCCAGGTTAGGTACTCAATAGGCTAGACCAATTGTTAAATGTTTTTTGGGTAAATTTATTTGAGCCCATAATATTTCTGTTTTAGTGCATAAGGCTGGTGTGGAATCTAACATATGGGATTTATATATTTCGGCTACTTATAAGACTATACCACCTCCATTTTTGTGTTTTCTGTTTTTAGAGTATCTTGTATAGCCTGGGATGTTCATGCCTCAATCACCATCCTTGAACCATGTTTCTGTGATTCCACATATGGTTATGTCTTGATCTTTTAGCATATATTTAAGCTCCTCAATTTTGTTAGTCAGACTTATTGCATTAATCAGTAGAGTATTTATCTCATGATAACTTAAATTTGGTTCTGTCGGATTGTATGAATTTGTTGAGAACTGTTAAGAGATGCAGAGAAGCCTGCTTCTCCCCCAAAGTGTTTAGTTTAAAGTGTTATTTATAAATGAGTTGATTTTATTCCCAAGAACAGTGCCGCCTCTTCTGCTTAAATGCAAGCCATTTCCACAATACAGTTCTGGTTGGTCAATGAATTCCTCCCAATGTGTGATACATTTTACTCCTTGCATACAACACCATTTACGCAACCACTGATTGATGCATTTGATTTTATTAGCACCATATTTTTAATGAAGAATCTCTGAAAGGGCAATTGTGCAGCCCAGGTCTGTTAATTTATTTGTAAGAGCTACCAGGTCCTGTCTAATTTCAGTGACAGAATTATAGAATAGATTATTAACTCCAGCGTGCACTATTACAACAGGAGATATATCCTTTTTATCAATAATATTATTATTGACTGTCAGTGTAACATCCTCAACTCTTGCACCACTAAAGCTGGATAAGGTGCAGTTAGTCTTGTCGGGATTACAAACTGTCCTATCAAGATGTTTTATTATTGAGTCCCCTAGTACATATGCAGAAGGTGATTTGTGGGTGTCAGTACTGGAGACCTCCATTTGAGTACATGGGGCCGGAGTAAAAGAACCAAAGGCACTCTTCGCAAAAGAGCAGGGAGCATTCCCGGTATCCTGGCCAACATTCCCCTTCCCATAAACTGGTTCATGCAATTATCCAGGCTGTGTGTGGGTGATGATGTGTGATATGGCTGCCACCACTCATTCAGTCACTTCACTACCAGTCTAGCATTGCTTGTAAAGCGCTTTGGGATACTGTGTATGAAAAGCACTATATAAATGCTGATTCCTCTTCTTCTTATACCAGTCCTCATCTGAATTATCTAATGTTTCTATTTTGCTGGCACTCTTTTTATTGACTTCTGAGCCAGGGGTGTTTATAGGTGGAAGCATGAGAATAGGAGGGGCTTTTTTAGTCAAGTTGTTAGGTTGACCCATATCTAATTGATCAACTGTGTTAGGAATTACTACATTTTCCATAGCCTGAGCCGGGTGATTGAAATCAACCTGAAGTCTGAGTACCATAGTTTTTTGACTATTTTCCAGGTCCATCATTCTTGAACTAAAAAAACTGATTTCACTAGTGAGTGACTCACTTTGTACACAGTTTTGACACATAAATGACTTACTGTGTTTTTCTGTGAATATTTTATACCTATCACATGAAGTACATTTACGGGCAAAGCTCCACTCTAATGTTTGTAACACTTCAGCCATTGTCAAAGAATATGGTATAAATGTGACTTGCTGACTTGTTTAACTTAGTTATCTCCAGGTATTATACAGAATTCAGAAACATAAGGAATGATATAAGTGTACAAAGCTATATACAGTATCACAGATGTTTCTTAACACTGAAATATTTATTGACTGCAACTTACTGACCTCCACAATGTTTTGTGATAGGTATTAATGGTAGGTATCCTGCCTCACTAATCTGCGTGAAAACACACAAAGTCTTGGAAAGAGTTGGGGGATTTTGTGTTTTCTGTACAACCTTCAGGCTCAGTCCCTATCCCTTATTAGTTTGTGAAGCTTGGGGTGACTTATTCTTGGCTAGAACCCTTAACCTGGATTTTTTAAGTGGAATGAAACAGTCACAGAGGGCAAGAAACTTATTGCTAAAGGCTTCAAGCACTTTGCAGATGTCAGAAATGTTTTCAGTGAAGAACCAGTCTTGCGCTAGGGTGGCTTTTGGAAAATGGGATTTTTAACATTACTGGTATAGCTTTTGCTTTTGACAAGGCATATCTGTCCATTATAAGTGAGTATCTGCAATAACTGTGTCTGTTATAAGTGGGTTCCAGTGTAAGTGTGACGTGAAATGCAGTTACTTGCTGTATTTGGACTCTGACCCATCGATGGTATTATTTTTCTTGTTTCTGTGCTCATTATGATCATTAAAATAATTCTGTCCTGGCCTAGTGGTTCATCCACCTGAGTTCTGATCTGACTTGTTGCAATTAATTGCTACCTCATGTAGTAGACTCTATTTACAAAAAGATTTTCACCACAGGCATAAAATAAATTCTTGAAAGTGTTTTGTGGATAAAGCAACACACTCAGACTATACTGCTTCATTCAGGTATCATATCTGAAATTAAAGTGAGGAATGCTGACTTTTAGAAATGTCAGACACTCAGCATTTTCTGGTGTCAAACTGGATCGTGTGTCAGTAATGACATTACCAGCTGAGCTAAACAATTGTTCTAAACACACGCTAGTCGGAGGGTAATTCATGTACTTCATTGCAATGTTTACTAAAGCAGGCCACATACTTTGCTTGGATTTCCAGTATTTCAAAGGATCAGCATTCCAGCTGATATTGGGCTATTCGAGGTACATTTCAACAATGGTCTGGGCTGTGTTACAAGAGGCAGATGAAGAAGATGTTACAATTACATTTTGTAAGTGACTCCAGAGACATGGAGCTCAACCAAGTGACTGTGGGGTAGTGCTTTTTTTGGATGGTGGTGAAGAAAGAGAATCAGCTGCAGTGACTGAGGAGGAAGAGGGAGAAAATGCCACAGCAGTAGAGGATGGGCCATGTGATGCTGTGCTGTGTCGTGAAGAAGATTTTGAATGTGAGTGCTGTCATACTCTGTTCAATGACAGCATGCACCTCATCAATTATTTCTTGTTTGTTTATCTCGAAAGAAGCATCATCATCATCACTCAATAGTTACTTTGATTTGTATCGTGGGTACAAGATTGTTGCTTTAACGTAGTACTCAGAATGAAACATTTTGCGTAGTTTGTCATCTTCTGCAACATTTTTGATTGTACATCTTGTTAGATCTTGTTGTATTCTGAGGGACAGCCTGCATGTGTCAGCAGCACCACTGGCAGCCTGTGTGATCATGGAACTGTCTTGATTCTCTAACTTTTCCCTAATCGGATTCAACTTGAATTTTAAAATTTTTATTAGGGGTATCATCTGGCTCAGAGTTGTTGTGTTTGCACTAACCTCCCATGGGATTTCTTCAAATGGCTGGAGCAGGAAAAGTAGAAACTCAAGCATGGCCCAAAGTGGTGGAGTAATATAGACGTCTCATCACCAATTTTATTTTCCAAGGTGTACTGCCTGACAGCTTTCTTTTGTTTCAGCAGCCACTGGAACATATAAAAGGTTGAATTCCATTGAGTAGAGGTGCCTTGGATCAGTCTGTGCAAAGGTAAACTGTGGTCCTGCTGTATTTTTGCAAACAAGTGACGGGCTTTGCATGAGTGACTGAAATGAGTGCATATTCTTTTAGCAGTGCTAACAAGAGCCTTAATGTCCTTGTCATCATTGAGAAAACTGTGAACTATTAAATTTAAGCAATGCACAAAGCAGCGGATGTGAACAAAGCCCCCCCCTCCTTCAAGGTCTTCCTTATATTGGACCCATTTTCTGCAACTATAAAGCCAACTGACAGTCCCTGTGAAGTGAGCCATTGCTGTATTGGTTTTTGGAGCTCTTCACTGATGTTGTATGAAGTATGTTCAGATGGAAAATAAAACATTCTTAGAACAGCAAAACTGCGATGCTTCACTGTCCTCACTCCCACGCGAATTATCAAAACATGACCAATGTGCATGACAGACATGAAAGGTTCAGGCTGACAGCTTGTCCAGATATCTGTTGTGAGATGCAGCACCCTCCCAACAGCACTGCACTAGACACATCTTAATTTTTTTACATACAGCATCGTAAAGATCTGGAATCCCTGTTGTCAAGAAGTATTTAGTATTTCCGTGATGGTATACTATAGTCGAGGTTCAAGGTACTCAAGTAGTTGCCTGAATCCTACTTGTTCAACCACATTATATTGTAGCAAATCAATAGCTATCATTTCTGAAATTTGTTTGGTTATTGTAACAGCAACTGGGTAAGTAGAGGCATATTTGGCTTTATGCTCATATGTGTCTGAGATGGTAAGCTGTCTCCTTGAAGGAGGGGGGGCTTTTGAACACATGGTCACTTTCAGTAACAGTAGGAATCCTTTGAATGGGAGGAAGTGCTGGTGGAGGTGCTTCCATAGTGCTGCGGGGACTGCCACTGCTTTCATCTATTGGAGTTACCCCTGAGTGTAGTGAGCTATCATTGTCACTTTCTCTTTGAGACTCACAACTGGAGTGCTCAGTAATGTTATGTCACCTGTCTAGGTGCCTTTTCAATGCTGACATTCCCAATACTCCTTTCTTTACTCCTGCTGACTGGCCATTTACAAATGGCACATGTTGCCACCAACTCATTAGAAGCACTGATAGAGAAGCATGACCAAACAAAAGATGATGTTTTTTGTTTGTTTTTTCCCCAGGAAGGCACTGCACCTTGGTCCCCTTTTCATAGTTTTTTCCCTCAGATTTTCCATGGGCCTGATTCTTTTGGTTTATTCCACTGCCCTCCTCCTCAACCAAAACATTTCTGTCTGATTCTTCCTCATCTACAATTTCCATCCCCTCCTGTTGTAAACCTTGTGCTGCCTGATCATTTTCTTCATCTTTATTATTAGTACCATCATTGGGGTCAGTTTCAGAAGAATCAGATGATGTCTGTGAGAGACTGGCAGTAGCAAAGTATGCAATTGCTCCATACCTTTGGATGCCTCTGTGGGTGGTACTCACCAACCCTTTGGCTTAAACTGCATAACTTTTTTTTATGTAGGACTGATCCGACAGATGTAGTTTTTTTTTAGTTCAAGCATTTGCTTGGAAGACAAAACTTTAGACACGAACAAATCACTTTTGGGGGTTTATTTTGTGTTTCCGCTGCTAACTGCTGTCTTTTGCATTGGCACTGGGTGCACTGCCTTCCTGAGAAGAATACACTTCATCAACACTTTGAGCCATTTTTGATATTTCTTATTCTAAGTGTGAAAAAAAAGATCCCTCTACCTAACATTCTCTGACTCCCACCCACACCCACAGGCCAGGGATGGATTTACAGTTGTGAGTCATGAATCGTGATTGTACACAGCACACCACAGTCCACCACCACTTCCTTTCAAGCTTAGCTGACTGACTCTTACTACACTTACTGTTCTGTGACCTGCTCAACAGTGTGCCTCAGAATTTAAATTGGTGATGCAGACATCTGGTACATGGTTGCACGCATAGTCCCACATGGCTTGGTTAATGCTTATACATAACATAAGCTAAGAAGGATAAGGAGGAGGAAAAATGAATAAAATGAGTGATGATTGATGATGACATTGTGTGTGTACTTTTATTACTTGTGTTGTAGTGTACACAGACTGGTATGGGTCACAAATTGAGAATATTCCTCGGCCCCACAGACTGCAGCACAGGTGCAGTAACGTGTCTGTTGTTTGTCAGAAAATATATTTTTTATTTATAACACATGAAATCATGAATGAACGTTAATGAGTGATTGTGATTGGGTGGCACAAGTCAACAATTTATTTTGCCAGCCTGCCCATGCCCTGTAACACAGCCACATTGAGGCCAGGAAAAGGAAAACAACTTTTATTTGGGATTTCTGGACTGTAACATTTCTCATGCCCCCCACCCCTTTGTAGTTCTCTCTCTCTCCTCTGGAACTGGAATGGATGGCACAAGTCAAAGATTTTGCCCTACATGCACTCACAGCCACAATGAGGCCAAGAAAAGAAAAATCTTTTATCTGGGATTTCTGGGACTGTAAAATTTCTATTCCCATAGTCTCTCTCTCTCACTCTCCTCTGATCTGGAATGGATGGCACAAGTCAAAGATTTATTTTGTCAGCCTGCCCTTGCCCTACACATATTCACAGAGCCACATTTGAGGCTAGAAAAGGGGAAAAATACTTTTATTTTGGATTTCTGGAACTGCAAAATTTCTTGTGCTCTCCATGTCCTCTCTCTCTCTCTCCTCAGGATCTGGAATGGATTGCCCAAATCAAAGATTTATTTTGCCAGCCTGCCCTTGCCCTATGAGGAAGGCCTGCTACAGGGTTGAAGTGTCAGAGATGTTTTTTCCATTGGTAATACTGTTGGAATAAACTTATACTTTTTGCACTTTGAATTTACCAAACCTGAGTGCTGAGCCTTTCTTGTCCTGTATTTAACCTTGCCCTGTACACACAGCCACATTGAGGCCAGGAATCAAAAAAAAAAATTGGGGATTTTTGGGACTGTAAAATTTCTCATGTCCCCCCACCATGTAGTCTCTCTCTCTCTCTCTCTCTATCTCTCTCCCTCTCGCTCTCCTTCCCCCGGATCTGGATGGCACAGATCAAAGATTTATTTGTCAGCCTTCTTTCCCTACACATACCGACAGCCACATTGAGGCCAGGAAAGAAAACATATTTTATTTGGATTTCTAGGATTAAAAATTTCTATGTCCCCTCATAGTGTCTCTCTCCTCTGGATTGGGAATGGATGGCACAAGTCAAAGATTTATTTTGCCAGCCTACATTGCCCTTTACACACAACCACATTGAGGCCAGGAAAGAAAGAAAATGATTTTGGATTTCTGGGACTGTAAATTTCCATGCCACCTCCCATAGTCTCTCACTTTCTCTGGATCAGGATGGCACAAGTCAAAGATTTATTTTGTCAGCATGCCATTTCCCTACATGCACTCGCAGATAGCCACATTGAGAACAGGAAAAGAAAAAATCTTTTATTGGGATTTCAGGGACTGTAAACTCTTTTGCCCCCACACCACCCCTCTACTCTCTCTCTCTCTCTCTCTCTCTCTCTCACCCCCTCTGGATCTGGATGGCACAAGTCAAAGATGTATTTTGTCAGCCTGCCCTTGCCCTACACACACTCACACAGCCACATATGAGGCCAAGAAAAGAAAAAATATTTATTTGGGATTTCTGGGACTGTGAAATTCTCTTGGACCCCAGTAGTCTCTCTCTCTCGTCTGGATCTGAATGGCACAAGTCAAATATTTATTTTGCCAGCCTGTCCTTGCCCTGTACACACAGCCACATAGAGGCCAGGAAAAGAAAAAATATTGGGGATTTCTTGGACTGTACACCCTTCTCCCCCCATGTCTCTCTCTCTCTCTCTCTCTCTCTATCTATCTCTCTATCCCTCTGGATCTGGAATGGATGGCACAAGTCAATGATTTATTTTATCAACCTGACCTTTGCCTTACACACACTCACATAGCTACATTGAGGCCAAACTGTGGCATCAATACTTGTGAGTGCTGATGGTGGCAGTCCAGGTGGTGTGGGCAGGGACCACAGAAGCAGTGCAAGAATCCAAAAAGTCTTCCTCTAGGAATGTGGGTGAGGACAAGGATTTGATGTCCCAAAAGTGTTGCAGAAGAGCCTGAGCCTGAGTCAGTGTGAAGTGGCACAGGCAGATCTGAGTGTTTTGTCAAACAGGACCAGGGAATCAGATGCTGCTGAGAAGGAAACACAGGGTGATGAATGTGAGGATGAGGAGGAAGAGGAGGACATACATCAGGAGGCTAGCATTGTAGGTGGGATGAGGATGATGATATGGACCCTCTATGGGAACCAGAGAAAAGAGAAGTAAGGGCCAGGACAGGGAATCAGTAAAGATCCCCCAGTTCTCCAGCTGTTGTTGGCTGTATGCAGCCAGTAGTAATAAGATACAGTAACTCAATGGTTGCAGCAGAGCAGACATCACACCCCAAAACACCCATTTCTAACCCTTCAATAATGTTCCAGAACCAGTTTACTGCCATCATGTGAAAATAAGGGATACAAAATCCCTAGTTTGGGATTTTATAGTCTGACCCAAAAGACAAAACAGTGGCTATCTGTCAGCTATACCAAGTGTGTGTGTGTGTGTGTGTGTGTGTGTGTGTGCTGTGAGAAAAGGGTAGCCACCTCAGCACTGGTAGGCAACATACACACCTCAAATCCAGGCACCTGTTACACTTGTCTCAGCACCAAAGGGAAGCTGGTGCAGGGTGACCTTCTGTCTAATTGACAGCAGTGAGCAATGCATCCCAAAGGGGCATAGATACAGATGCAGGTCAGGATTCTGAAGTAACAATAGAGGATTACTACAGACATGAGAATGAAGACTTGTTGGGATTTCCTAGTAGTGGGCAGAGTAGCAGTGGTGGTATGTGTATTAGCAGCTAGAGTCAGCAAAGCACATCAACTCCTTGTCCTAAGACATCTAAAACATGTCATTCATTTGTTCAGAATCTGTCCCCCCCCAAGTCCAAAGCTACCCCATCATCCATGCTGCCAGTGCACAGAGCCCAGCTGTTTGGTGCCTCCAGCATAAAATCCTGAAAGGTGCATCCTACACTGCAGAGCATGTTTGAACGTCACACTAAATACTCACTAAAGCATGCTATTGCATGTGAACTTAATTCAGCAACTGCAGAAATGCTAGTGACTGATCTGTTGCCATTTTTTGTGTGGAGAATGCAGGGTTCTTCAGGTTGATGGCATGAGCCTGTCCAAAATGGAAGATCCTGTCATGCACATATTTCTCCACCCGTGCTGTTCTGGAACTGTACAGGACAGTGACACTCACAGCACGACATACCCTGCAGCATTCCACATATCCATACATCCACCATAGCATGGATATGTGAACCAGTGGCCAAATAGCTGGTAGCTCTCATCTAAGTATTACATCCCACTGGGCACAGGTACCCTGGGTAGCATTTTATGCTTGGAAAAACTGTATAAAGGCCAAATGTTCTGGAAGCAACATTCCAGGTATTTGCCAACATGCCATGCTGGCAATGAGGAGTGTACCAGGCTCACACACCAGTCAAAAAATGTTAGAAGTACTCCTGACCAAAACTGATGAGAGGCTGCACCCACTGTCTCTGAAATCAGCTTTCACAGCAAGAAATAATGGCTTGAATGTGATGAAATGCATCAACAGTGGTGGGTTTTCCAGGGTTCCACACACTATCTTAATCTTGTAGTGCAGGGGTTTCTGGCATATCCTGAAATCAAGGTAATGTTGACTGTGGCCCATCACATCTGTGCCCCATTTGCTTGTACGGAAATGCCCTGACCAGCTTAGGCAGCTGCAGAACCAGAACAAGCTGCCTCAGCATCGTCTCAAGCTGGAAGTTGTCATGAGATGGAACTCAACACTATACGTAATTTTGTGCTTGTACAAGCAGTACAAAGCCATCTTTGAATATCTGCTGCGGCACACAAGCTGTGATAATTCAGAAGCCTCCAGTTGTCTCACAACTGAGTAGTGGTAATTCATAGAAGGCCTGATCATGATTCAGAGGCCACTCAAGCATGCCACACAGTCAGTGAGTGGGGACACTGCCTCAGTCCATCCCACTGCTAAGAGAACTGAGGTAGACTTTGTTAAATGTACAGCAGGTGCTAGAGGTAGACAGAGATAGGGCTAGCTGTGCATTAAGGAAACATGCTGCAGGTATTAAACTACAATACCATATTTCAAGCATTCTTCAGTCTTCTGATTTTGGACTTGCCACTATGCTGGACCCACTATATAAAAGGGTCTGTCATCTATATTGAACGTGGATGTAATCATGTACAAAATCTTACTGCTCAGCTCGTGAAACAGGTTTACAGTGCTCAGATGTCATGGGCAGACTGTAAGCCACAGCATGACAGTGATAGACCAGGTATTGCTACCACCTCAGTGAATGGTGGTGAAAAACAGGTTCCATTCACAGTAGGACAAATGACAATCAGTCCACTTTGGGATGCTTTGTCGCAGGTGGGAATTGCAGACGTAGAGGCAAAGGAAGAGGCTGATGAGTCAGTAGGATTGTGTGCAGCACAGTGCATGGTGGATGCTTATTTGGCAGGCACCAGATACCTGAACATATTGAAAGAACCTCTGCTGTACTGTAGTAGCAAGGAGACTGAGTGTCCCACACTGACCTCCATAGCAGTGAAATGTCTGAACTGTCCTCTCTCTAGTGTAAGCTTGGTGAGGGTATTCAGTTCTGCGGGGCCATTGTATGGGACGGGTGTATGAATCTATCACCTAGACATGTTGGCATGCTAACATTTATTAAAATGAATGAAGGGCACATTCCACCTATTGGGTTCACCACAACATAACCCAGATAGACCATCTTAGGGTAGCTGGTTCATTCAACTCGGGTGTCAAACAGACAAGGTATACTGATGAGTCCTGGTAGGATGAAACAGGTGTCTATGTCTTCTGTTGGTACCCTTTGCAAACTGTGTGAGAGGCCTTTCGACACCATGCATTTCTGCTTAAAGTTGAACTAGCATAATATTCTGTGGTGATTTGCATATGCAGCCCATGATGCTTTGCATTGTGGGGGCATGTGTGAATTTACATTTCACCTAGGTCAAGTATGTCTGTTTTTGTACCATGGGATGGCAGTGGTGATGACGAGGAAGCAGAACAGCATGGTGGTAGCAACAAACTGCATTCCATTGAGGTGGATGAGGCACTTGTGGAGAAAGAGTTCCCAAGTGGGGACAACTCTAGTCTTGAAGACTGTGAGGGCTGCTTCCTTGATGGTGATGATGGTAGCAGCACATAAATCAAAAAAAGATTTTTAGATCCCTCTTTTCCTCCATATAAATTTAATTCTTTTCTTTATGATTTAATTTTTTCCACTGACAAAATTTTCCCCAACTTGGGCCATGCTTCTGTACATTCAACACCATGATCACCATCTGCCCTGTGTTGTATGTAATGTCTTAGCCACAGGCAGAGCATAGAATGTTTAACAACTGCTACACCCATCCAACATTCATCTTTGTAGCCAGCACTCCAACCATTAATAATCTTACCAGCTAACCTGTTTGCCATCCTGTCAATGCCAGTAATCCCACCAGCCAGCCTGCTGTTGTCGTCCTGCCAGTGCCAGTAATCCCACCAGCCAACTCACTGTTAGCCATCCTGCCAGTGACAGTAATCCCACCTGCCAGCCCGCTGTTAGCCATCCTGCCAGTGACAGTAATCCCACCAGCCAGCCTGGCAAACCATCCTGCCAGGACAGTAATCACACCTGCCAGCCTGCTGTTAGCCATCCTGCCAATGACGGTAATCCCACCCAGCCAGCCCGCTGTTAACCATCCTGCCAGTGACAGTAATCCCACCTGCCAGCCCACTGTTATCCATCCTGCCAGTGCCAATAATCACCAGCCAGCCTGCTGTTAACCATCCTGCCAGTGCCAGTAATCCCACCAGTCAGCCCACTGTTAGCCATCCTGCCAGTGACAGTAATCACACCTGCCAGCCTGCTGTTAGCCATCCTGCCAATAGCAGTAATCTCACCAGCCAGCCTGCTGTTAGTCATCCTGCCGTGACAGTAATCCCACCAGCCAGTCTCTTAGCCATCCAACCAGCAGACCACCTGAAACCATCCTGCCAGCATACCAACAGCAGGGTGAACCATCCTACCAGCCAGACCACCACCAGCTGCCTTGGCAAGCTGAAGCCAAACCCCAAGCCAAGCTTCACAGCCACACTGAGCCCATCAAGGCATGAATACCTGATCTACAGAAAAGAACAAGAGTGTATGCTGTAATTTGTTTATTTAAACTTTGGTAACCAGGAAAGGCGCACTGAGCAGAAGCTCATTTCCAGGTGTGACCAGGGAAGCAGGGAAGACAATACAACAGAGGAGATAACAAGTAAAACATAAAATTACAAACAAGACCATAACTAAGTGCAAGGATGATTACATGAGTAATCATTCAAATATTGTATATAGTCATGATTACAATCAAGAGTAATTACAAACAATAACTAAGATAAAGGATAAATAACATGAGCAAGCATTCAAATCTCGTGAATGACCATAATCAAGAGTAATGAGACAAAAGGTGTTAGTGAATTCAGAGATAGAGGTTTGGGAGGCTGAGGTAGGGTGGTAGGAGGAGGAGGTGCAGGATCATGGGGCAGGAGGAGAAAGATGGAGTAAATGTTTGAGGGCTGGGAGAGGGAGAGGCGAATAGAAGGGAATAGCTGATTCCAGAGGTAAGGGAAGCCATAGGAGAAAGAGGTTGTCCTAAGGTGGAATGTGGCTGAGACAGGGAGAAAGAGTGGGTCCCTGGGGTGCAAAGGGTAAGAGGAGGGTTAGCATGTGATAGGAGAGAGGAGAGATAAGAGGAAGGTATCAACCAATATATGACAATGAAGGCCAAATAGTGAGACAGTCGCCGGTTGGAAAGGGGTGTAATGGAGAGAGAGGAGTAAAGTGAGTAGTGGTATGTACAAAACGGGTATTTGAGGCAAAACAACAGAAAGAATTTAGAAGGGTGTTGAGCCTGGAGAGAGAGAAAGAAATACAGCCAGGGTGGTGCCATAGACAATATTGGCATGATCAAGTACTGGAAGGATCATTTTCTTAGCAAATTCACAATGGAAAGGGAGGGAGAGGCTGTCCTTGTTGGGGTGCAGAATACCTAGTTTGGAGCAAAGTTTTGAACACATGGCATGAATGTAGGAGGAGAAATCCAGGTGGCTGTCAAGCCAGACACCTAGATATTTATAAGCAGGGACCACTTCGTCAGGGGAGTCATCGGGGGGAGAACACTGGGAGAGTATGAAGTTTCACCACCTTTTGTCTGGTGCCAAAAGTCATTATAACATTTTTGGGGTGGATTGACTCTAAGTTGGTTGGCATGAAACCAAGCTAGGACTTTATTAAAGTCATGATGTGGAGCGTCTTGAATGCCTGCAGAGGTGGGGCCCGAGGTGTCAATGATGGTATCGTTTATGCATACGCAGGCGAAAGAGTTAGTGGTATGTTAGTGGTAAGTTCATTTTATTTAAAGCAGCAGTCTGTTGGTCGGCAAAATGTTATACTATGTTTTTTGTAAAAATGTATTTTTGACATCCTAAATCATCACCATGCTCCATTTATTGTTACTTTTCACAGATATTGTCAAAAGTGCTTTTACAGCTAATGTTGTAATTAATGACACACATCATTAAAGATGGCCACCATTCGCAGTTTGTTAAAATCTGTTCTATGGAGATACCCCATTTATTAGAATGTTGTTGACATATGTTTCTGATATGGTAAAGAACATAGCACTGTGCAATGATATTTCATTTCTTCATGGCGGTGGCATGGGACTGGGTAATTTTAAACAGTTTAAAATCTTTTATTTTCTCTCAGGAATTACATAGAAACATAGAATTTGACGGCAGATAAGGACCGCTTGGCCCACCCAGTCTGCCCATTTCCCTGCCTACTGGATAAGCTGCAGATCCTAGTTAACCAGCAGCCTACTTCTTCCTACCCCCATCCCCTAGAATTGCCTTATGACTGTCCCATGCATGCTTGAATTCCACCACTGTTTTTGACTCCACGACCTCCTCTGGAAGGCCGTTCCATGCATCCACAACCCTCTCTGTGAAAAAATACTTCCTTAAATTGCCTCTGAGCCACCCCTCTATCTTCAAATTGTGCCCCTTGTTCTTGCACACCTTTTTTGAAAGATGCTACCTCTTGGACTTTGTTGATTCCTTGAGGTACTTGAAAGTTTCTATCATGTCCCCCCTCCTCCTTTCCTCGAGACTATACATATTAAGCTCCTTTAGTCTCTCTTCATATGTCTTCCAGTGCAGACCCTGCACCATTTTAGTTGCCCTCCTCTGGATAGCTTCCATCCTGTCTATGTCTTTGCGAAGACTGGGTCTCCAGAACTGCACACAATACTCCAGATGGGGTCTGACCAGCAGTCTGTACAGAGGGATAATAACTTCCTGTTTTCTACTGGTGATGCCTCTCCCTATGCATCCCAATATCCCCCCAGCCCTCATTGCTGCCCTCTCACATTGCTTGCCCACCTTTAGGTCATCTGATATGACTACCCCCAGGTCCCTTTCCATTTTTGTTGTTGTTAGTATCTCACCCCATTGTGTACTCTTCCCTGGGTTTTTGTTTCCCAGGTGCATTACCTTGCACTTCTTAGCATTGAATCTAAGCTGCCATACATTTGACCATTCCTCTAACCTTGCCAAGTCCTTTTCATCCTTTCCACCACCTTGTGCATCAACTCTGTTGCAGATCTTTGTGTCATCTGCAAAGAGACATACTTTTCCTTCCAGTCCCTCTGCAATGTCGCTTATAAAGACATTGAAGAGGACTGGTCCTCACTGAACCTCTGCATCCCACTAGTAACCCCCCTTTCATCAGAGTGGACTCCATTTACTATTACTCTCTGTGTCCTATTTTCCAGCCAATTTTTTACCCAGGCTGTCATCTTGGGATCCACTCCCAGGCTAGCTAACTTGTATATTAATCTTTTGTGTGGGACTGTGTCAAATGCCTTGCTAAAGTCTAGGTAGGCCATGTCCACAGCCCCTCCCTGATCTACTACTTTGGTCACCCAGTCAAAGAAATCTATCAGATTTGTCTGGCATGACTTTCCTGCTGTGAATCCATGCTGCCTTGGGTCCTGTGCCCCTCTGGCCTCTAGATACTCGACAATTCTTTCCTTCAGAAGTGATTCCATCATTTTCCCTACCACTGAGGTTAAACTAACAGGTCTGTAGTTTCCTTCTTCTGCCTTGCTCCCACTTTTGTGAAGGGAATCACATCTGCCCTCTTCCAGTCCTCGGGTACCACCCCATCCTCCCATGATTTGTTAAACAGGGTAGTCAGTGGTGTCACTAATTCTACCCTTAGTTCTTTTAGGATTCTGGGATGAATCCCATCAGGCCCCATTGCTTTGCCCACCTTCAGTTTAAGAGTTCTTTCAGAACCCTTTCTTCTGTAAATGGGCTGGTATCAACTTCTGTATCCAGTGTGTTTCTACTGTTTGTTCTAGGTACCCCCTTCCTTTGTAAATACTGAGCAAAAATATTTGTTTAGTATCTCTGCCTTTTCACAGTCTCCTCTGCCCACCCTCCTCCCTTTATTAAGCCTCACTATCCCTCCCTTGGTCTTCCTTCACTCCCTGATGTACCTATAAAGGTTTTATCCCCTTCTTAACTGAGTTGGCTATCTTTTCCTCGGTTTGGGCCTTTGCTGTTCTGACTGCCTTCTAGCTTCCTTTTGCTTTAACTGATACAGTTCTCTGTTCTGCTCCTTCTGTGATTCCTTGTACTTCCTGAAAGCTTTCTTTTTCTTGAACTCACTGCCACTTCCTTTGAGAACCATAGTGGTTTCTTACATCGTTTAGTTTTGTTTATTTGCTTCACACAAAGGCTTGTTGCCTCTGTGATGGCAGTTTTATCATTCCCCATTGTTCTTCCACCCTCCTTCCTGCTCATTTGCTAGTGCATTCCTTAGGCATTACCATTTTGGCAAAGTCAGCCCTCCTAAAATCCAGTACCTTTGCCTTTGTATGGCTTGACTCTATTGCTGTGTTTATTGTGAACCATACTGTTCGATGGTCGCTAGTCCCAGATGGCTGCCCACTTCTACATCTGTGATCCTCTCTCATCTCCATTTGAGAGAACCAGGTCTAAGATTGCCCTTCCTCGAGTGGGCTCCAATACTAGTTGTCTAAGGCATGCCCCCTGTAGGGCATCTAGAATAACCCCACTTCGAAGTGGCTGCGTAACTGCACTCCAGTTAACATCTGGCATATTCAGATCACCCATCAGCAATATCTCCCTTTTTGCCATACTAAGTATACTTTCTATCATTTCCTTGTCCATTTCCTTCCCCTGAGAAGGGTCTGTATCAACCCCTGTAGCGGATTGTGGTGCCATTGCGGTCTCCAAATTTACCCACAGTGCTTCTTCTCCTCCCTGCTTTCTCTTTTGTTCTGTTACTTTGATTCCTTCCTTATGTAAAGAGCTACTCCTCCTCCTCTTTACCCTCTCTGTCTCTCCTAGATAGTGTATCCTGGTATGTTTACGTCCCAATCATGGTTTTGTGAACCATGTTTCTGTGACTGCCACTATATCCAGATGTTCCTCCTCCATCAAGGCCACTAATTCAATAATTAAATGAAATAAAATGAAAAGCAACATAGGGATCATAATATTTTTGCAAGACAAATATTGCTGAAGAAAATATATAGTCAGTAACTTGTTATGCTGCTTTAAATGTGTGTTTCTTTTCCTTTTGACTCCTCTCTCAATTTAGACAGCACAACAACAGCCATAGAGTAAGGACATATCTTCCAACACCACTTGTTCTGGCATTGTAGCATTGCATGGCATGGCAATCATTAATTTGATGGAAAGTATGTGCCATAATTTTTTATGTCCATAATTTTTAATCTTATATTTTTCCTTCCATGGGTGAACAGTGACACAGTGGCCATTCCAAGTCCTGCTAAATAAGGTATATTCCTTTCTTCACAGGTGACAGTTTCTCATCCATCTCATGTCTAGGGAACCTTTGTTCAATGGCAGGACCAGCCCATCAGCTATGTGAAGGTAGTTATCCTTTTAAAAAGTTATTTTCTGTTCTACATTTTTAATTATGTTTTCCTTTCACAGGTCTATTGCAACCCAGCATGCAGCGTACCAGAGTGCCTCAATAATTTGTATTTTGTCTTCACAGCAGGTCTGACAATGATACATCATGCCAGCAGCAAGAATACCAAGTCCTTCTACAGCAAGCAAGCCATTGCCACCTGTTTATTTCTGCCAGCTCACATTCATGGGCTCAGCCTTGCCAAATACTACCACTTGCAGCTTGTCATCCTCCAGCGCTGTGCATTGCATACAGTCACCTAACCGAATTGGTTGTCTGCTGTACATCATCATCCAAAACATCCCTCCAACTGACTGTGCTGCCTCATTCTGCAATTCCCAGTTTATTGCGCATATGTGAAATACCTAAAATGAGAGAAATGGGAAAAGACAATAGTTATCGTGATTCCTGCTCTACGGCTACAGTCCCATGATTTTAGAAAATAAATAAATACTTGCCTTCCCATGCTAGACAAGAATTAAAATCAAATAATCATGGTCAACACACCCATGCAGGAGTAGCAGTGAATCACCATGATAAATCACTGTAAGGAGAAATGGTTTTAAATATCCTCTTACACCAACATAATCTAAAAAGAAAAAAATACTTACCTTTGCTGGTATGTCAGTAAAAGCCACATAAGCTGTCAATCAGCAGCAGCCGAACCCAACTTCTCATTTCAACTTCTCATGTCTGGACATCAGGAACATTTTCCAAGACAAGATATTGAACTTTTCCTTCTCATCCACTTTTCCCTGCATTTTCTCAGCAGCAGCAAAAAGCAGCAGCAATATAACTTCTCACTGCTGGACATCTGGAAAATTTGCCAATACAAAAAAAGTGAACTCTTTTTCTCATCCTCTTGTGTCCTGCATCTTCTTAACAACAGCAGCATATAGCAGTAGCAAAGCATCTGGGTATCAAACCCTGTTTCTTCAGCCCTGGTCTGTGGCCCTACCGCTCGCCAACTGGCTACCATACTGTTGGAAGTTTCTTCATCCTCCTCGTATCTCCTAGGCCTGCCCCCACCTTCAGTCATGACTATCACCATCCCAGCCCCCTGGTCCCACTCAGACTCTAATTCTGTGTGTCCCACCTGCCCCTACTGATGCCGCATCCCAGCTGCCATTCCTCCATACACCCCCACTCCTGCCCCACATTGTATTGCCACTGCTCCCACTGTTGCCACTCCCCCGCTTACATCCCCCAGTGCACTCCCCATCATCATTTCCCTTCCTGACTCAATTGGCTCCTTCTTCTGGCCATTCCTTGTCTCCGCCCTTCCCAACCCAGTTTCCCTCCTGGTGGGGACTTAGTTCGACTCACCTCCCTCCCGCATAGACAATATCTGGCACTATTTAGAGTGATCTCTGTCCTCCTGTTGTCTGGAAATGTCCACCCAAATCCAGGACCCACCCTGCAAGCCCCATCCACCTCCACCTGCAGCTGAGCACCATATTGCCTCCATGAATATTTGCAGTCTTCTAAGGAAGTTTTCTGACCTACAAGGCTGGATTGTCCAGCACCAACCAGGTATCCTGGCAATCATTGAAACATGGCTTTCTAAGTATACCCCTGACTCTTTTGTCACTCTACCAGGGTACACGCTCTTCAGGGAAGATAGAGTCAGGAAGCATGTTGGTGGCTGCACAATATACCTCCATGACTCTCTCCAAGGTCACACACCCCCCACCAGCTTAAATACGGTGCTCAAGCCCTCTCCCTCAAAATCATCGCTGACACCTCCAGAGCCCTGCTTATAATCACTGCCACCTATATCCCTCCCTGACACCAGAATCTTGCTCTCCAATCTTTACTCGAGCACCTCTCCCACCTACCCCCCAAAATTGAGCAAATTACATCGGGTGATCTTAATCACAATTGGCTCACCAGCTCTGCCTCCCAGGCCAAAGATGCCATAGCTGCCCTCAGCCTAACCGAATTGGTTGCCCACCCCACCCCACCTGGACAAACCCAGCAAATGGAACTGCCACCCTGCTGGATGTTGTCCTCTCAAACAGATGCCACAAAATTGCTGACGCCACTATACTGCCCAATGCCCTAAGTGACTATTCCCCAATAATCTTCTCCTGGTCCTGTAAGACACAGAAACCAGCATCCAAATGTGTCCGCTGGTAATGTCTTTGACCCGGCAAACTGGCTCAATTAAAAGAACATCTCATTCACTGGGATTGGTCGCCTATTAAGATAGCTCCAGACATTGACACTGCCTTTAATTTCTTTGTCCACTCCTTTAATTCGGCCTGTGACACTTTTGCTCCCCCCTCCAAACTTGCTACTAAAGAGCATGACTCTCCCTGGGTCACCCTTTCCCTAATCAACTAAATATGACTCAGGGACAACCTCTGGCACAGAGCCATCAACTCTAGCAAGCCTATGGATAGGCAGGCTTACCATGCCACAAGAAACAAATGCACTTGGGCTATCCGCAAAGCAAAAGCAGATTATTACAGGTCAGCTCTTGCCTCCTCCTGGGGCTCAGCCCATAAATTCTGGGACAACATAAAGGAACTAAGCGGAAAATCCAAATCCCCCCCGGTCTCAACTCAACATCAATGGCCCAATCACCACTGATCCGCAGTGCATTGCTGACAACCTAAATGCACTTCTGGACCTTAGCACAGTGCTCCTCCAATTCTTTGACCCAGTCCCCTTCCCCTCCCTCTTTCTACTTTCACGCCCTCTCCCACATGAAGCCAAGCCCTACCTCCTCAAAGCCCTAAAAGTTACCAGCCACAGTAATGATGCGCTGGACCTCAAGCTACTCCATCTGGTCTTGGATGTTGTACTCTCCCATCACCAATCTTTCTCAATCGCTCCATCTGCCTCAGCCAGTTTCCCATACCTGGAAAACTGCAGTCACTTCTCCCTACACAAAAGTGGTGACTGTACCACCCCTAGGAATTAAAGGCCAATATCCATCCTACTGCTCTCTCTAAGACCATAGAAAAGATTGTAACTGATCAGCTCAGTGAATTCTCTCCACTCACAACCTCCTCTGCTTGGAGCAGCATGGTTTCCACCGAGCATAGCACCGCCACCATTCTCATTGAATTATCTAGTTACATACGCCAGCTCTTGACAAGGCACCTTGCTGGGGTGGTTTTCATTGACCTATCAAAAGCCTTCGATACCATCAACCATCCCTCCTTCTATTCTCCCTCCTGCAAATAGGTTTCTCCCAGGGCATCCATGCCTGGTTTTCCAGCTACCTCTTATCCCATTCACAGTGTGTTAAAATTAATATCTTCTCTGGTAGCTGTCCTGTTCACTCTGGGGTCCCTCAAGGCTCTATCCTGGGGCCCTTGCTCTTTAGTCTATATCTAAACACTCTCCCAATACCTGCTTGGGAAATGTACTCTTTATGCCAATGATGCAGTCCTTTCTCATGACACTCAGACCCCATCCGCTTTCAGTTTGCCCTCCAAAACTCTTTTAGTCAGGCTGAAAGCTGGTTTATTGAATACAGATTTATACTTAACCTGAAGAAGACAAAGATCATGCTCTTCGCCCACAACCAAAATAAACATAAAGACTCTCCCCTTAGTGTCATATCTAATAAACTCCTCCTCCTCAAACAAGTTAACCCTTTCAAATACCTTGGCATAACTTTTGACCCTGCTCTCTCCTTCCATGACCATATCCATACTCTCTGTTCTGCTGTCAGTTCATGAATTGGCCTACTTTACCACCACAGGGACTGCCTCCCCCCCCCCCTAAGCTCTGAGGCTGGCTATAACCTCCTCAGTCCTATCCTTCATTGACTATGGCCTCCTGATCTATGGGGCTGTGGACAACACTGCCCTCAACAAAATTAAACTGTCACTTAACAAGGCCTGCCGGCTAACTCACAGGCTCCAACATACTTACCTATACCTGCACTCTGTACTCTTTGGCAAATGTTCTCAACTTTGATGAGAGGCTGCTGTACTAGTCCTGCCTCTTTGTCAAGAACATAGCAGCAGACTTGCCCCCCCCCGGGCTTGTCCATGATCATCCACCCATCTCCCCCCACTTTCTCCACCCGTAGCTCCTCCAAGCCCTCTCTCTATGTACCCAGAGTCAGGACTTCCCTTGCCCAGAGGTCTTTCTCTATAGAGCCCTTCCTGGTTTAACTCCTCCCTGTGGCCATTACCTCTGAACAAAGGACTGGGCCTTCAAAACAGTTCTCCAGCACCATCTCTTCAACTCCCGCAGCTGTAATTGCTTCATAGCAGAGACACATGGCCTGCCTAAGACCCCTTCCTGGGGCTCCCCTAAATATGTTCTGCACCTTCTATTGTATTATTGCCATTTCTCAAGTATTTGTTTCCTGTGTGTAAACTTGTAAATGTCAAAACCTTAATTGCTGCCCTGTATAGGAATTTTTTACGTGTCTTTACTTTATACATCAATTGTATTGTGTTATATGTCTGTCCACATTGTTCTATGTACTCTGATGTGGAACCTTTGTAAATGAGTCTCTGACTCTAAGGGTTGCAATTCTGATACCATTAAATAAATAAATAATTAAATACTCTCATTTCAAGTTCTCATTTCTGGATATCAGGGAATTTCCCAAGACAAGATAGTGAACTTTTCCTTCTCGTCCACTTGTGTCCTCGTGTTCTCAACAGCAGCACCAGCACATAGCATCAGTAAAAGCATTTTGCATTTGTGTGCTAGATGGTCCCATATTTTGGACATCAGAGAATTTTTCATGACAAGACAGTGAACTTTTCCTTCTCAGACACTTGCTTCCTGCATTTTCTCAGCAGCACAGCAACTTCTTATTTCAACTTCTCATTTCTGGACATCAGGAGAATTTTCCAAAACAGGATAGTGAACTTTTACTTTTGTTCACATTTCCTGCATTTTCTCAACAGCAGAAGCAGCACATAACATCAGCAAAGCATTTTGCACTTTCGTACCAGAACTTCTAATTTCTGGACATCAGGAGAATTTCCCCAAGAAAAGATAGAACTTTCCTTCTTGTCCACTTTTTCCTGCATTTTCTCAACAGGAGCAGCACACTGCAGCAACAAAGCATTTTGTACTTGTGCGTGAGAACTTACCATTTCTGGATACCAGAAGAATTTTCCAAGACAAGGCAATGAACTTTTCCTTCTCATCCACTTTTTTCCTACATTTCCACAAAAACAGCAGCATGCACCTAGCAGCAGCAAAATATTTAGGATTTCCAGTTAAACTTACACTATGAACTATGGTGTAACAGCATGATGTAGCAGCCTGCCCTATTTTTTACCACACTCAAGAACAATTCAGGGAGAAGACAATGTATGTAGTTTGTGATTTTGTCTCACTTCACATTAAATGAATAGCACAACACAACAGTGTTGGGGCACTCTACAACATACATATATAGTACCATGCAGCAGTACCTGTGCCAAAGTGTATCATATTTATTCTGGTAGTTGAGAAAAAATTAAGAAAAGAGGCAGATACAGATGTGAAAGTTAGAGAACTCATATAGGTCAGAATTTAAGAAATAGAACAGACAGACAGAAATATATTTTTCTGTATTTTACACTTTTTTTTCATTTTGAGGGTGGGATGAAGAATTATGAAAGTTACAAAGTTGTAGAGGTTTTGGCATTTTATACTTTTTGGGGTTGTATTTTATTTTTTTATAGGAATGAGGAATAGGACATAAAGGAACAGAAACAGGAAGGAATATATTAATAAAAGAAAAGATCACAGGGCTCAGCAGCTGCCATCACTACTACCCATACCATAATGGGAACCTCCTCCAGGACCACTAGCAGATTTTCCTGGTTCACAAGCATCACTTTAATGTCCTGCTGGACCTCAGTCAGCTGGTGGCAGAGATCCCCACTTCCTCATGCACTGAGGCCAGCTCAGCTGATGTTGATGGTGGTAGTGGGGTATGTGCTGCTGCTACTTCCACATGAGGAGGAGCTGGAACAACAGGGAGCATAGCTTCTTCTTCTGTCTGGCACATGACATTGCACACAGCAGTACACCACAGCCATGATCAGGCATGGATGGGCCACCATCCTCCCCAGCCACACTTGCTGCTTCCTCAAGGCTGGCCTCGCACTCCTCATGGTGGTGTAGTCTTAAGGGGGTCCTCTGCCCCCCAGTGCCAACCTAGCTCCCCTTTTCTCCATGTGGACTTGCTTACCACAAACGTTACAAGTGGCCACACAGTGGTCACTTGGATGACTTCTGAAAAATGGCAAGACAGGGGAGGTCTTGGAATGTAGGTGGCAGTGTTGGCAGGGTTATGATTGAGCTGGCTCCTTGGGGGGATATGGTGCTGGTGGTGCTGCAACCATGGGGGGGGAGCTCAGGCTGCAGTTGCTGCTGTTACTTCTCCTCCTCCTTACACTCAAGGACTGGAGCCACTGCTGCTGCTTCACTGGAGCCTGGGCAACCCTGAGGTATGGTTTGGTGGCGGAGGCTCTGGCCAAAGAACTGCAGCTGAGTCAGGCAGATGGCCCGGGATCTGTCACGAGTCCAAACACCACAATGGCCAGATCCACGTAGTTCAAGAATGTCCTGCTGAGCCATTGAATTAAGTTGGGGCACTGAAATTTAAAAAAATGAAAAGAGAGACAGAAAAACACACAGAGAGACAGAAAAAAGAGGTTTAAAGATGATTAAAAATAACAATTAAGTACTTAGGGACTGAGGAATAGAAGAATAAACAAAAAGAGATTGAAAATTAAGTATGTTTAACTACTAAATTCAAACTCTGCTGCTTCTGTAGTCTCTCAACACCACACACAGCTCATACAATTTGTTTGCAACTGAGAAAGTGCACTTCCATCCCTGAAAAGGACCATGTGACCTGCAGAAAGCTCTCTCATGTACCAAGCCCTTTTTCACTAAACCACCTTTGCACTCGCAAAGGCAAAAGCAAAGGTGAAGTTCAAATAAGTCAAGCATGGGCAAAATTCCTACTGATCAAAAAATTACAAAATTATCCACATAGGTGAATTCTGTGACTTTGCTGAAACTTCTCCCCAGAATAAAATGTGCAACATCTCTACACACCAAAACTAGGATGTCCTATAGATGCAGGAAAGGGAACTAGAATCACATTTCTTCCCTCTCCCTCTCCCAGATGCCTCCAAGAGCCTGCTCTCAGCCCCCAACACACTGAAAGCTGTTTCAGGGATCCAGGGTCATAAAGATGGCAATGTCCATGCTATCCAGGGGCTCTGAAACATAGAAACATAGACTTTGATGGCAGATAAGGCCCACCTAGTCTGCCCATTTCCCTACCTAGAGGATAAGCTGCAGATCCTATTTAGCCAACAGTCTATTTCTTCCTACCCCCCCATAAAAATTGCCTCATGTCTGTCCCATGAATTCTTGAATTCTCCCACAGTTTTAGACCCCACAACGTCCTCAGGAAGGCTGTTCCATGTGCCCATCACACTCTCCGTGAAAAATACTTCCTCACTTTGCCCCTGAGCCATCCCCTCTATCTTCAAATTGTGTCCCTTGTTCTTGCACATCTCTTTTCTGAAAGATGATACCCTCTTGGACTTTGTTGATTCCACTGAGGAACTTAAACCTTTCTATCATGTCCCCCTCTCCCTCCTTTCCTCAAGGGTATACATATTAAGCTCCTTTAGTCTCTCCTCGTATGGCTTCTCTTGCAGACCCTGCACCATTTTAGTTGCCTTCCTCTGAACTGCCTCCATCCTGTCTATGTACTTGCGGAGATGGGTTCTCCAGAACTGGATGCAGTACTCTAGATGGGGTCTCACCAACTGTCTGTACAGGGGGATAACAACTTCTTGTTTTCTACTGGTGATGCTTCTCCCTATACATCCCAGTATCCCCCCAGCCCTCCCTACTGCCTTCTCACATTGCTTGCCAACCTTAAGGTCATCTGATATGATTATCCCCAGGTATCTTTCTATTTTGTTGTTGTTACTACCTCCCCATTGTGTAATCTTCCCCTGGGTTTTTGTTTCCCAGGTGCACTACTTTGCACTTCTTTGCATTGAATCCAAGCTGCCATACTTCTAACCCATTCCTCCAACCTTGCCAAGTCCCTTCTCATCCTTTCCACGCCTCCTTGTGTATCAACTCTGTTGCAGATATTTGTGTCATCTGCAAAGAGGCATACTTTTCCTTCCAGTCCCTCTGCAATGTCGCCTATAAAGATATTAAAAAGGACTGGACCCAGTACTGAACCCTGTGGTACCCCACTAGTAACCCCTCTTTCTTCAGAGTGGACTCCATTTACAATTACATTCTGTGTCCTGTTGTTTAGCCAATGTTTTACCCAGGCTACCACCCTGGGACCCACTCCCAGGCTGGTTAATTTAACTACTAATCTTTTGTGTGGGACTGTGTCAAATGCCTTGCTAAAGTCTAGGTAGGCCATGTCCACAGCCCCTCCCTGGTCTACTATTTTGGTCACCCAGTCAAAGAAATCAATTAGATTCATCTGACATGACCTTCCCGCAGTGAACCCATGCTGCCTTGGGTCCTGTGCCCCACTGGTCTTTAGGTACTCAACAATTCTTTCCTTCAGAAGTGATTCCATCACTTTCCCTACCACAGAGTTCAAACTGACAGGTCTGTAGTTTTCTGCATCTGTCTTGGTCCCAGTTTTGCAAAGGGGAATCCCATCAGCCTTCTTCCAGTCCTCAGGCACCACACCATCCTCCCATGATTTGTTAAAAAGGGTAGTCAGTGGTGTCACTAGTTCTCTGCTTAATTATTTTAGAATTCTGGGGTGAATTCCATCTGGCTCATTGCTTTGTCCACCTTCAGTTTTAAGAGTTCTTTCAGAAGCCTTTCTTCTGTGAAAGGACTGGGATCAACCCCTTTCCAGAGTGCTTCTGTTAATTAGATTAGGCACTTCCTTTTCTTTTGTGAATACTGAACAGAAGTATTCATTCAGTATCCTGCTTTTTACTGTCACTGTTTTCCCACCCACCATCCATTCTATTCAGCCTCACTATCCTCCTTTTTCTTTCTACTCTCCCTGATATACCTATAAAAGGTTTTATCCCCCTTCTAAATCGAGTTGGCTATCTTTTCCTCAGTTTGGGCTTTTGCTATTCTGACTACCCTCCCTGCTTCCTTCTGCCTTAACTGGTACAGTTCTCTGTCCTGCTCCTTCTGTGTTTCCTTATACTTCCTAAATGCTATCTTTTTCTCCCTAACCTTCACTGCCACCTCTTTTGAGAACCATAGTGGCTTTTTCTTTCATTTTGATTTGTTTATTTGCTTCACACAAAGGCTTGTTGCTTCTGTGATGGCAGTTTGATATTTCCTCATTGTTGCTCCACCCCTCCTTCTAGCCTGTTTGCTAGTGCTTTTCTAAGGCACTCTCCCATCTTGCCAAAGTCAGCCCTCCTGAAGTCCAGAACCCTCACTTTTGTATGGCTTGACTCTGTTTC
This sequence comes from Neoceratodus forsteri, assembly GCA_016271365.2. Taxonomy (NCBI): domain Eukaryota; kingdom Metazoa; phylum Chordata; order Ceratodontiformes; family Ceratodontidae; genus Neoceratodus; species Neoceratodus forsteri. The sequence continues at coordinate 1,233,855,756 of CM057455.1, forward strand.
TGAGTTTATCGTGAACCACACTGTTTGGTGGTCACTTGTTTCCAAATGGCTGCCCACTTCTAGATCTGAGATCCTTTCACTGTCCCCATTTGAGAGTACGAGGTCTAAGATTGCTCCCTCATGAGTAAGTTCCAAAATGAGCCATCTGAGGCATGCCACCTGAAGGTACCAAGAATGGTCCTGCTTTTGGATGTGGCTGCAGCAAAGGTGCTCCAGTTAACATCTGGCATATTAACGTCCCCCCCCATCAACAGTATCTCCCCTTTTCTGCCATTCTAAGTATGCCTTCTATCATATCCTTGTCCATTCCCTCCCTCTGACATGGGGGTCTGTATACAACCCCTGTGTGGATTGTAGTGCCATTTCCAGTCTCTAAGGTGACCCACAGTGCCTCCTCTCCTCCCTGCTTACTCTTTTGTTCAGTTGCTTTTATCCCTTCCCTACATAGAGAGCTACTCCCCCTTCTTCCCTCCCTGTCTCTCTGTGGGTTGTGTACCCTGCTATGTTAACATCCCAGTCATGGTTCTCTGTACCATGTTTCTGTGACTGCTATGATATCCAGGCATCCCTCTTCCATCAAGGCCACCACTTCAGGGAGCTTGTTGCCCAGACTTGGGAGCTGGTACATTACCTCCATTTCTTGATGGCCTTACCCCTTTTGCCCCATCCCTGTCCTTATTGCATTTGTCACTTTTCTATTTACCCCAGCACTTCTCCCAACAACATCTCTGTGTTGGTGTCTTCCTCACTTAGTACCCTGATTTTGGGGGCTAGGATTTTCCTGCTCCTTTCCAGTGCCTGCCCCTTGGCTGGTTTAAATGCTTGCCAATGAAGTATTTAAACCTATCACATAGGATCTGGTTCTCCTCTGACAGATGCAGACCATCACACCAGTATAGGCCTGTATCCCTCCAGGTGGACCCCCAGTCCCCAATGAAGCCAAATCCCTGAGCTCTGCACCAGTTTTTCATCCACTGATTGAATCCCATGGTGTGGAGCATCCTAGCCTCACCCGTGCCATAGACAGGCAGCACCTCTGAGAAGGTTACCGTGTGTGCTATTTGTCTAAGGCCCCTCCCCATCTCCACAAATGCTTCTTGCACTGCTATGATCTCTTTCTTAGCCAGATCATTTGTCCCTAGGTGGACGATGACATCCAGCTCCTTCCCCTGTGCAGCTGCTCCTGCGATCCTGAGGATTCGCTCCCTGTCCATCCAATCCATGGCACCAGGCAGGCACCTTACCTCCTTCTCCCCTTCACCCAGTTCTACCTTCCTAACAATGGAGTCCCTCACCAGGAGTTGTTTCCTTCCCCTGTGGGGTCCCATGCCACCCTCCTGTGGGTCTCCTTTGTGGAGGTTCCCAGCATCCTCCTTGGTCTCCACTGTGGGTACCACCATAGAGGAACCACACTTTTTCAGAACTGCATAGAAATTGTGGAGATGTACAACTGGAGGGATGCACCTCTGTTCCACCACCCTCACCCTCCCTGAGCCCAATGTGGTCCAACTGCTCCTTTTTCTTGGCAACCTCTGAGTCAACAGCAGTGACCGTGGTCCCTGGGTGGGACAGGAGGTCTCACAAATCATGGCCAACTCAGCCTGGAGAGGAGCAACCTCATCCCTCAGCCCAGAGAGGTGCCTGCAGATGGGACAACACTGCATCCTCCAGAATGTCTCCCAGAAGACTGCTGCTCCACAGCCACTGCACTGCACCACTCCCATCATGTCTTTTTTCTGGCCCCCTAACTGTTGTTTGGAATACTTACTGTTTCCTCTGTTTGTTTATTTCTCTTTTTTCTCTCCCTACTTACTTACTGCCTCTGTGCCCTTTTAGCTCCTCATCTTCCTGTTCTCAGACAAGAAGTTCCTATATTTCTCAGTCTCCTTACTTGCTCAGAGTCAGACCTCCAGCAGCTGGAGGGGGGGATGGAGAGCTACTCTTGCCCTTCTAGGATGGTGAGTCTTTGGTGGCTCTGTGATCACTCATTTCCTGCTCCCAAACAGGAAGTTCCTGTTGTCAGTTAAATCGTGTGCCTATAAAAGTAGAATTGGTTTAGGGTGGGGTGGAGGGGAGGGAAGGAGGGCAATATAGTCCCAGTAGAGAAGTTTTAGTTATACCAGTAGCTCCTTTCTCCTGGTGTTCTGTCTGTTCTCTGGCAGAAGCTATCTATGGTAGTGTTTAAATCTGATTTTAACCTGGCTTCTTCTAGCTAAGCCACTCCCCCTACTTTGCAAATCTTTCTACACTTAGTTAATTTCACAGATAACAATTTCCTTCTGACACCTGTGACAAGCACCTAGATAAGTACACAGATAACACAGATAACAGATAATTTACTTCAACTACCTCTGATAAACACACTTAACTCTTTTTTTTACCCTAAATTGAAGGTCCCAGAACAAGAGTTCTAGTTCTTAGTCCCAGTTGAGAAGTTTTAGTTATACCAGTAGCTCCTTCCTCCTGGCTCCTTCTAGCTAAGCCACTCTGACCCCAAACTTGCTGTTCAGGAGGGCTTCTACCCTCGTTTTGCTTGACCACTTGCTGGAATCATGTGGCAGGCATGGTCTGTGTCATCCAGTTGTGGTGGTGTGGCGGCCAAGAGTTTGTTTCATCAGGGGCAGACACCCACCCTTGATGTATGCAGTGAAACCACGTAAACTGCATACCTTGTGGAAGAGCCTGAATTTTCTTGTATGTTTTAGAAAGTGAGATTTTTAGTTCTCCAGTTTACCCCAACCCCACATTTCACACCCATATGATGCCTGCACTGATAACTTAGTCTCTATTACTCTAATCACCCCTTCAACAGTACTACACCAAAACATTTTGTTAATAGATAAAAATCCCATTAGTGAAGAATTAATTTCAGACTTTAGGTTATCAACCTGTGATTTCCATAATTTATTATAAAAATAAAACACCTAAATACTTTTATTTTGTAACTTCATCGTTTTCCAATTTCTTCAACTTTCATCTATTGGAAGACTCCGCCTATGGTTCAATGGATGAGCAGCCAGCAACTTCCACTTCCTGAGCTATGTAAGCAGTTCCCCTCAGCCTCCTTCTGAAGCACTTTTTCTTTGCTGTCCAGAGGCTCTGTCCATTTGCTCTCTACAGCTGGCTGGGGCCTGCTCTGACCCCCCCCCCACCTTGCTGCTGCTTCTGCTGGATGCTACGCTTTGTTCTTCTGCTTCTGGTCTGTATTTTGCCTCTGGCTGTGTGCTTCCTTTTGTTCCTTCCCTGTTTCTTCTATGTTTGTGTCTTCATTTTGTTTTCTTTTTGGGGGATTTGTTTTCTCAGCTCCTACCATTTGCTTGCTCCTACCATTTGGATCTTACAGCTCCATCTACTTGCTTTTAGTTACTCCCATTGCTATTGTAATCATTACCTGTGTTTTTTACACAAACCATAGCTGCTTCCCATGCTACAGGCCTAATTATTCCCCATGCTATGAAGCCTAATTGTTTTCACCTGAGTCAAGCTCACTCTGAACCCTTGCTATGCAGCTGAATCATGTTTTTCCTGCTTAACCTACCTCCCCTGTGGTCATAGCTGTTTTCACAGCATTATACTTCCCTCCTTCCATGCTTATAGAATACTACCACTCATAGCTGATGCTATTCCCTGTTTTGTACACTGCTGTTCTACTCTGAGGTCATCTAAGCTACTGCTGATGCTGTAATCTAGTTTTAATATCTGCATGTAGTTCTTGATACTTCCATCATTTTTTTTGTTTTTCCTACGGCAGGGACTGGGAAGTGTTTGGAGAGTCATGGCCCCATGTAGCTAATTACTTCTGTTCTAAATCATGCCTCTGCCACCAACAATCCTCAGAGTATTTGTCACCTTAATTTGGCTTTGTGAATGCCTGGCCAGCTTGCCCCGCTATCATACTGCTGCCACCAGTTACATTCATGTCCCATCATTGCTACTATGTTTTGCAGACCTACATGCTGGTCTGACTATTCCTGCTTCTTACTGACCTACATGCTGGTCTAACTATTGTTACCCTGCCCCACTACATTACCCTGCCTTACTGAACTATGTCCAGATCCACTCTTACGCATGCCAGCTATGTTCAGTGCTCCTTGCCATTTACCCTGCAAGTTCTCAGTATTCATGCCCATTCAGCTTCATTAGTCCCTGGGGCATTCCAGCCATTCCATTCTGGCACAGGTTTTCCCCTGCAGCTGACATTCTCGCTCTGCACCTGAGTCCACAGCTTGAGCATGTGAAACTTGGGGTGGGGTCCTTTTCACCTGGCCCATAGCTGGGAATGTCCTCACTCCAGGTGGACCTTCAGTCATCAACCGTACTGATGGCACCTCAAGTTGTAGAAGTCAAGACTCAGCTATGAAGAGCTGGGGTTGCTTACGGGGGACCCTTTTAAGCGAGGAGACACCCTTCAAGCTATTCTCCTCATGACTGCCTCTGATTCACCTGGTTTGAGGGTAGATCGGTAGGCCAGGTGAGTTCCTCAGCAGTCGTTGCTCTCCTTTTCCCACCTTGGTTGTCCATTGTTGTAGAGTGGTATTCACAACCTTCCATGGCATTCCCATTAGAGGATTTAACTGAGAGCTTCCCTCCAAATTGGAATGTTTTACACTTCCCCTTTAATTGGGTTTCTAAATTGCAGCAGCAGAGCTGTCACTAAATAAAATATCCAAGCCTGGAGGGAAGGCGGTCTAGGCCTTAGATCCCCAGTGTTTCCTCCTCAAAGGTTTTTTTTTCTCTCTCCTCCATGTCTCAGGTCATAACTGTTAGTGTAGCATTCCCTGGTTCTGTAGGCAGGATCCACTGTTGGATGGAGGAGGATGGTGCCCCTTTTGCCATTCCCTCTCTCCTTAGGAGGTCCCCTCACTCTCTCTTGCAACCCATAAAACCCATGCCATTGTTAACCTGCACATCCCATTACATTATCTGGCTGCCTGATGCTTTATCTTGTACTATGAAGTCTCACAACTACTGACTGCTTATATGCTTCACACTACTACTTTCTCTTTAGGGGATCCTTCCTAAGGTACCTTCAGCCAAGGGAATCATCCCACTCTACTTCTAGGGGTGGAACCCTCTAGAGGGTTCATTGCCTTTGGTACCCCTACAGGGTGGTAATTCCTCTGGAACAGAGAGTGCCAACGGCCAAAACCTAATAACACAGTTGTACAAGCATAAGACTATACTGGCTGTGTAGGCCATTGAACCCTTTTTAATTTGTTTACCATAATTCACAGCTGTTTTTTTTTTTATTTTAATTCTCAGCTTACCGATTTCACATATATTACTGAATTCATCCAGTTGTATCTGGTGCATCACCATTAAAATAGGTTTATTAACCTATAAGGCCCTACATGGGCTGTGTCCTGGTTATCTGTGAGAGATCCTATATATTTATGCCCTGAGGCACTCTCTCCATTCAAGAGTAGAGGTCCTCCTGGAGATCCCTAGAGTTAGGCTTAAATCTTTGAGGGACCAGTCCTTTGGAATTCTTTGCTTGGGCACCTGAGAGATGTCCCCTCAGTAGACATATTTAAAGAAGAACTAAAAACATTTTTATTCCAACAAGCATTCAGAGATTACGTTGTTTGGATCAGCTTGTTCATTAGTTGTAGGGAATCTATCAATTTTTGTGACTGTTGTTTGAGATTGTGTTTGATATGTTATTATTTATGATTGATACCATGTAATGGCACCCTGAGCTTCCAGGGAAGGGTGCCACAAACACATAAAATCTACTACTACTATTCCAACACCACACCACCATTAATTGTCACTCAAGTGAGTTTCCATACCAAAAAAAATTAAAACAAATGTTTAAGTCCTGCAAAGATTTGAACTGCTGATCCTTTACATTTAAACATCTAAACATTTAAACTAGTGAACAGGGGTGGCAGAAAAAAATGAGGAGGCCCCCTACAGGCTAAGGTAGGAAGTAGGGAGAACCTGAGGGGTGAGAGATACCTTATGGTGAAAATTAATAAAGGAATCAGGTAGTGTTAGAAATAGAGGGGAATGGAAATGGGAGCAATAAAAACAGATAGGGGAAGGAGAAAGGGCAAAACAAAAAAAAGGTGTAATAACCAGAGTGGTAGAAAATCTGGAGACCAGGTGTGATGAATGCTAGAAGTCTAGGAAACAAGATTCCAGACCTACAGGCCATCATGACACAGGCCAACCTAAATGTTGTGGCCATTGTTGAGTCATGGTACACTAAAACCTTGACTGGGACATGGTCATACCAGGCTATACTCTGCTCAGAAAGGACAGGGTGATAAGAAAAGGAGGGTGTGATGCTTTTGTGAGGAAAGTATAAAAGTGACAGAGATACAGGATGGGCAGAGGTATTGTGGGTCACCCTGGAGAAGGGAATGGAGCCACTATTCACACTGGTGAGATCTACAGACCTCCAGTACAGGGATTGGAGTTAGATAAGGTACTGATGGAAGCCACAGGCAAGATGGTAGAAAAGAGGAAAGTGGTGGTAGTGGGGTACTTCAGTCTGTTGGATGTAAATTGGAGCCTCTCAGCTGTGGCTTCAGCTACAAGCTGGGACATCCTGGATTCCATGCAGGGGGCATTCCACAGACAACTAGTCAGTGAACCCATTGTAATAGAGCAATACTGGACCTGGTACTCATTAACAGGGACAATGTTGCAGAAAGCAAGGTGGGAGGCCACTTGGGGACCAGTGATCACTGTATAATGTGGTTCAGTATAAGGACAGCTGTGGAATTGAACCACATGGTGAAAGTCCTGGACTTCAAGTTAAATTGAATAAATATAAATCAAATAAAAGAAAATTATTTTATACTGTAAGATCAGCAAACCTCTGGTATAGACTCTCTGAAGAAATTATTATTAGTAAAAATAAAGAATCATTCACAAATAATATTGATAAGTATATAGCAAACGGAGAAAGCTTGAACTACTACACCATGTCCTAAGGAGCTATACATGGGCCTTGGCTTACTTTGTGCCTCAAATTCTAAGTGATTCTAAGTGATTCAGGAGGGCAGATTTTATAAAGATAGGCGAATGCCTCAGGGATGACCTGGTGAAGGGGGATGACCTGGGAGTGGTGGAAGAACAGTGGGCAAACCCAAAAGGGGGCACAGGAAGGCAACAAATATCTGCATCAAATAAGTGAGTAAAAGTAAGGTGAAAAGAGACCACTATTGTTCTTGAAAGTGGTAGCTGAAAAGGTAAAGTATTCAAGGGTGGCATTTACAAAATATAAGGAAATGCAGAGGGAGGAGGATTGGGAGATATATCAGGAAAAACAGAGAGAAGCAGGGAAATTAAGGAGTGTGAAGGAACAAATTAAAGAGAGAATAACCCATGTGATAACAAAAGGGACAAGGCATTTTTAGGTATGTAAGTGAAAAGAGGAAGACCAGGGTAGGGATTATAAGGTTAAAAGGGATGGGGGTGGGGACAGTGCAGGGGGGCCAAGAAAAGTCAGACATCCTGAACAAATACTTTTGTTCAGAGTTAACAGTGGAAGGAGAAGCGGAGGGGTTACAAAAAGTCATAGGAGCTCTGAATGGAGGGAGGTGGAGACTAGTCCTTTATCAGAAGAGGACGCCCTAAAGTGACTCAATAATCTGAAAGTGAGCAAAGCAATGGGACCAGACAGTGTACATCCTAGGTTATTGAGGAAGCTCAGTGAGGTACTGGCAGCACCTCTGAAAGTCCTATTTAGTAGCTGACTCAAAACAGGAGTGGTTCCAGTGGACTGGAGGAGGGTAGATATAGTCCCATTTCACAAATGTGGTAGCAGGGAGGAGGTTGGAAATTATAGACCAGTGTACCTGACATTGGTGGTGGGAAAGTTAATGGAATCACTGCTGAAGGAGAGGATGGTGGAATATCTTGAATCCAAAGGGTTACAACACCCGAGACAGCATGGATTCACAGGGAGGTCATGTCAAATGAATATGATCGATTTCTTTGATTTAGTGACCAAGCAATTAGATCAGGGTAGTGCAGTAGATGTAATTTGTCTAAATTTCAGTAAGGCATTTGGCACCATACCACTAAGAGACTATTAAAAAGCTGGGTGGGCTTAGGAAATTATCACAAGGTGGTAAATTGGGAAAATATTGGTTTGGGGAAAGAAGAAAGAGGGTGGCAGTAAAAGCTCACTCAGAAGAGGGAGGGTGACCAGTGGGTGCCTCAGGGATCAGTGCTGATACCAGTCCTCTTTAATGTCTTTATAAGTGACATTGCAGAGGAGCTATAGGAGAGCACTCTGCCTCTTTGCAGATGACACCAAAACCTGCAATAGGTGGGGTCTATGGGTGTGGTGGAAAGGATGAACAAAAGCCTGAGAAAACTTGAGAGTGGTCAATGGTATGGCAGCTGGGTTTCAATGTGAAAAAGTGCAAAATAATGCACTTGGGGACACAAAGCCAAGGATCAGGGTACAAAATGGGGTAGTGTGTTATCAATGACAGCCAAGCAGGAGAAAGAGACCAGGGGTAATAATCTCTGATGACCAAAAGGTGGCCAGACAGTGGGACAAGGCACTTGGAAGGGCTAGTGGGATTCTGGAGTGCACAGGGAGAAGTATCATGACCAGAAAGAGGAGGTGGTGCTGTTTCTGTATTCATCACTGATAAGACCTCACTTAGAATATTGTGTACAGTTCTGGAGACCACATCTCTGGAATATAGACAAAGTGGGACACTCCAGAGAAGGCAACTAAAATGATGTGAGGTCTGCAGCAAAGCCCTATGATAAGAAACTAAGGGAACTCAATATGTACACCATGTAAGTGAGGTTAGAAAAGGGAAACTGATAGTGAGCTTTAAATACCTCATGGAGTAAATAGGGTACAGGAGGAAAGTATTATTCATAAAAAAAGGTGCACAAGAACAATGGGACATGCTATGAAGTTGGAAGGGGTAGATTTAGGAGAGATGTGAGGAAGTTCTTCTTCAAAGAAAGAGTGGTGGACTCCTGGATCAGCCTAAGAATTGAGGTGGTGGGGTGAAAACAGTGGTGGGGCTCAGGAATGCATGGGATAGGCACATGGCAATCTTAGTGGAAAGGAATGGGAGAGGGGAAAGAACTGGAGATTAAGTAGGAACTATGGTTATACTGTAGATAGGGAAAATGTGCAGACTGGGTGGGCCAAGTGGTCTCATATACAGACAAAGTCAATATTTCTGTGTTTCTATGTTTTACCTGCACTGAGCAATGTACCACCGAGCTGCAGGCAAACATGTTGCAGTTCTTATGTGTAGAAGATATGTCACAACCAGCAAAGAGGCAACTAATCCCAGCAGGCAACTTGCTTTCACAAATTGTTGTTCTTACCTAAATTTATTTCTCATATAATTTACTATTTCTACTCCACACCACCATGCATTGCTACTCAAGTCAATCAATCAATCAATCAAAATCTTTATTTATCCAGGCGATCACCATTGAGCAAGCTCATTTACAAGGTGGACCTGCAGTTTGCAGGGACAAATATACAGATACAAATAAGATATACATAAGACAATAAGAACACAATGTTTACAATAGCAATATGAGAAGAATATATACATTTCAATGGCACATGTATAAGTAAGATATGCATAAAACAACCGTAGCATGATATATACAACAACCACAGGAGCAAGATGTGTACGTAGTTAGCATATACAATAAAATCCTTTGTAATGCTGTCCATCAAGAACATGATAATGGCCTGTATAGAAGTCCCTGAGATATGGAGGTGTGCGTGAATAGAAGGCAGCGGCGCTGGTGGGAAGATGCTGGGATGCTTATGCAGACAGTATCTGGGGCATAGAATTATGAAACAGGTGGGGAGTGGTGTGTAAGGAAGATGCAGAGGGTGCTAGATACAGGTAGGACTGAGAGAGTGGGAGTAATAGTGGCATAGGAGGACTTAGATGAGCAGCAGAGACTAATGTGGATAAAAAGAAAATGATAGCTGGACTGCTAGGAGCGAAGGAAACAATTACAGTGAGTTTCCGTTTTACAACAAAAAAAAAAATAAGAATTGGAAAAAATATATATTTATTGCCTCTCCAGGTCTGAACTGTGTCTACTAGTATTTGAACCACTGAATCTTTGCCTGCTAAGCAAACACACTCATTCAGTGTACTACTGAGTTACAGGTAAATGAGTTGCAGTTCCTATGATGTTGAGGTTATGGGACTTCCAGCTAAACAGGGGACCAGAGATCTAATCCTGGCCAGCAGTTTACCTTTGCAAATTGTAGTTCTTAGCTAAATTTACTTCTCATATAATTTACTATTCCACTCCATGCCACAAATCGGTACTCAGTTGAGCTTCCATCTTATAAAACAAGTTGGAAAAAGTGTTTCAGTTCCTGCCTGGGTTATGTCTACCTGAATTTAAACCACTGATTCTTTGCCTGTTAAGTGAACACACATTCAGTGTGTAACTGAGCTGCAGGTAGTGAGCTGCATTTGCTATGGTGTAGAGGTTATTTCACAATCTGCTAAAGAGATGACTGGGGATCTAATTCCAGCAGATGATTTACCTTCACAAATTGTTATTACTAGCCAAGTTTACTTCTTACGTAATTCACTATTCCACTTCATATCACCATGAATTGCCACTCATGTGGGTTTCCACCTAAAAAAGCAAATTAAAAAAATGCTTAAGTCCCATCAGATTTTAACCACTGAACCTTTGCCTGCTAAACCGATGCACATTCACTGTGGCATTGTGGATACAGGCAAGTGAGCTGCAGTTCCTATGGTGGAGAAGTATTTAACAACCTGCAAAACATGTGACTCGAACTGTATTCATACCTAGACAAGCTTAAGTTGGGACTAATTTAATTGAATACAAGATAATGTAGAACTAAGTTCAGTTATCTAAAAGTCTGCTATTTAACTCTGCTGAAAGCCTTCACTACATCAGCAATGACATCTAACAGTTTCTCTCATACAACAAAAGTTGTAGTGAGAAAGAAAAGATGTGCAATGCAGGGAATCAACTCCTGGCTTGTGCAGGTCTGAATCCCTATGCCTAGACCTACAGTAAAAGCCCTATCACTGACATCATCAATGACATCATACAGCTAAATCACTCACTGCTTGTAACCTTAAACTTGACTAAATGTGCAAGAGACTGCGCACGGCCACAATAGGTGCTAACAACTATGCTGTTGGAACCTAAAAATTAATGAAAAAGAACTGGGGTTAACAGTCATCCCTGCCTTACTTCGATTACATCAAATCTCCCTGACACTTCTCTGTTCCCCATATCTTACTGTGGAGCAATTATTCTCATACAACTGATTCGTAATTTTTAAAATTGCTAGATTGAGTTCCACTGCTATTAATTCATTCCCCTGCAGATCCCATGAAATCATATCAAACACCACTTTTATTCTGTAAATGCAGCAAATAAAGGTTACCTTCAAATTGTACAATACTTATTAATTAAATATGATAAGATATGCCAGTGGAAAAGTTGGCTGACAGCTCATTATGCTGGTGACCGGGGTTCATTAGTGAGTCCTGGTCATTGGGGCTGACTGGAAGGGGAAAAACTGAATGTCCCAATGGATGATTTCCTCCTCCAGAGGGGTAGGATGGCAAGACTCTACTGCAGTGCCACCACCTGGGTGATCACAGACGGTGGTGCAGGCTGGAGGTGTCTACAGTAGTAGGTGGGCATGAATGGAGTTGGGTCATTGTAGAACACCTATATTTGACAACTGCTGACAGATCTAGCCTCAGGGGCAGGGAGAAAAAAGGAGGAAAAACCCTTAGGCCATGGTGGAATGATGTCCTGGGCCCTCACAATCCCACAGCATCTCAGTACTTCTTGTCTTGGAGTCAGTCTCCCATCTCATGGGAGAAAGCCCCTGTGGGGACATATCATGGTCTCCCAATGGCAGCTGATAGCTCCCTGGAAGATGGAATAACAGTGCTTGGGTGTCCTGAAGAACAGAACAAAATGGGGTATATCCCCTGGAAAAGCATGCCTGAGGAGAAAAAATAGAGTTAAAAATGTGACAAAAGGAAACAATGGTCTGTTGTTGAGGAACTGTATCTAAAAGAATCTTGATATTTGCTTCAAAAGGATTTTAGAGAAAATTTTTGCACAGCAGTCAATTAAACTGATTAGTTTATATGAATTTGGATCTAAGCACTGGTCTTTTTCATAAATCGGGGCAATAACCTTTTCTTGCCAGCCAGATGGAACAAAATTCTCCCAGAAACAAAGAACTGAGTGACTATATTCAACAACAAAAAAACAGATGGCTGACTTTAATAAACATTAATTGCAATCCAATCTGGACCTGGTGCAGTACTTGGCCTAAATTATTTTAATAGCTGCCTCGACTTCCATTTCTGTAGTTGTCAAAAAAGAGTCTATCTATAGATTAAGGCCCGGATATTCAAAAGGGTTGCGCCATGCGCAACAGGGTTGCGCATGCGCAAGTCCAAAATTGTGCCATTTTGCGATATTCAGAAGGAGGCAGTTGCGCCACCGAAAACATGCTGAGCAACAGCGCAATGAAAATGAAGGCATGCGCAACTGAAGGGGTGGATCCATGCATAAAGAAATCTAATGTGATATTGAGTGATTTGCTGACAGCAATAGCGCATTAGCCGAAAATTGCGCACTAGCGGAAATGAGCCAAATAAAAAGACTCAAGGAAGGGCGCAAGAACGCCTACAAGGCTGCCAAGTGGGGGAGAGAGAGAGACAGACAGACAGACAGACAGACAACAGACAGGCTAGGCAGGCAAGGAAAGCATGGGCCATAGGCTGTAGAGATGGCCAGGGGTGCCAGTGCAGTGGAAGTAGCAGTGAGGACAGCGGGGTAACACAGCAACACCAGCCAGGGGCTCAGAAGCCAGGGAGATGAACAGTGCCAGCTTCCACATGGAAGCTGTAATGAGGGGGGTGAGAATGCATGCTGCAGGGGGACGTGGCCGTGGAAGGGCCCGTCGGTGGTATGCCCCCAACAGGCAGTACCGTGCCCGCATCAGCTTTGAGCTGTACACAGATGTAGAGATCATGGGCCGGTACCGCCTGAACAGGGCAATACTGAGACGGCTCTGTGAGCTGTGCAGTGATGTGATGCAGGCACCCTCACGATGGAGTCACGCTCTGTCGGTGGAGACCAAGGTGACAGCCTGCATGTGCCTGCTCGCCACGGGCACCTTCCAGAGGCTGACAGGGGACACCACAGGCATCACACAGTCGGCCATTTCACGCATCCTCACCCAATTCCTCAGCCTGCTGCCACATGCTCGCGGAGTACATCCATTTCCCCAGCACCATGACAGAGCGTACAGCAAACATGCAGGAGTTCCACAGGGTAGCACGTATGCCTGGCGTGCTAGGGGCCATAGACTGCACCCATGTGGCCATTCGCACGCCACCTGGCCCGATGGGCTCGCATATAGGAACAGAAAGGATTCTCCAGTGTCAACTGCCAGGTGGTGTGTGATGCCACTGGCATAATCAATGTCTGTGCCACACACTGGTGGAGCACATGATGCCTTCATATGGTATCAGTCCGCACTGTGCCATCAATTCGAGTGGGGACATCCCCACAGGACATCTAGTGGGTGAGTACACATGTATGGAATGCAAACTCGGGCAAGGGTGGAATGCCACAGGTGCCATGGTAGTGGCACACAGGGATATGGGCAATATGGACCTGAACATGAGACTGATCTCCACTAACTCCACACAGGTAACAGCGGATACCCACTCCGTCCCTGGCTGCTCACACGTACGGTGCCCCATGACCCCATCGCTTAACGCTATAATGAGGCACATGTTTCACATGCAACATCATAGACACGGGTGTTTGGGATGCTCAAGGCACGCTTCCAATGCCTTGACACCTCGCAGTGCCCTACAGTACAGCCCCAAAAGGCCTGTGGGATATTCCAGGCCCGTTGCATCCTGCACAACATGGCCAAAGACTATGGGATAGCCATACAGGTTGAAGAGAGGACAGCGATGGGGACGCCAGTGGCGCCAGTGTTGATGGTGATGAGCAGCCCCCCCTAGGATGGCGGGACCCCCGACTGATCCGGCAGGCCCAGCTGCACCGGGACACCATCACAGAGGAGCACTATGCACAACACAGGTAAGTCAAGGGACCATGTGCAACCAACACTGTCCATGCACAAACCACAGGCACACAGGGTAACACACCAGGGGTGCATGACGGCCAGGGGAGTGGAAGGGTCCAGGCATACAAACACACCATCAGGGAGGGGTGAGCACTCATATGGACACACAAACACCAGGCACAGAGCGTACATGGGCAGATGCTAACACACAGCACCACCGACCACCCCCACCACCTGTACTGTCCAAGTACATGTGTCAGATGCTGGGCACCCTTGCACCTTGGTGTACAGTACAATGCAGGCATCATCATGCACGCGCACCTGTGGACAGCAGTTGGGAGGGTGTGCAGGTGGTCCGTATGTCGGCGTGGTGAGCAGAGCACCCAGCAGTGCACTGCCCACCATGACACACATTGCACACATGGCAGCACCAGACAGGGCCCGCACTGGGAGACAGCTCAGTCATGTAGCACTGTCCTACAGCCACTGCGGATGCATGGGCAGCCCCACCGTGACCCAGCAGCACTGGCAGGCTGAGCAGGGGCCACATGGGGTGGCACTGTTGCACCACCAGGGGTCCCACTGTGCGAACGTGACCTTGCCCGCACAGGGGTCTGCAGCATGCCGAACAAACCTGCACCAGGGGTGCTCGGGATGGCCACAGCAGAACGCGGCGTCGACAGGCCTGGTGTCACAGGACACCGGGAATGGGGAGTGGAGAGTGAACTGTGTGGGGTGTGCGGTACAGGGGCACCTGACTGTGTGCCCAATGCATCCACGACAGAGACCACTGCCTGGGTCAGCCTGTCAATGGCGGCGGTCACATCCATCCGCATATGCACCAGCTCTGCACAGTCCAGAGCACACTCCCTGCTGTGCTGCTCCACAGCCACAGACAGTGCCTCCACGGACATTGCAACCCACCTCTGCAGCTGTACTGATTCCTGCAGCAGGCGAGTGTGCTCGTCCAATGGGTACTGTGCCCCAACGGCATCCTGTCCCCCAGGGTGTGGAAGGTCCTGATGCACAACACCCCTTGAGGGTGGGCGCTGTTTGCCAGAACCAGGAATGGGCAGATCAAAGGGCGGCGGACATGTGCCACCGCTTGACACTGTACCCCCAGACCTGGTGGGTGACTGCTGCTGCTGCCCCGCCAACTGCTGTGCCCCAGGGTCCACTCGTTCCACCGCTGTGCTAGCAACAGTGCCAGACACCTGCACAGCCACCAGTGCTGCCCCACTGGTGCTGACAGGCACAGCCTGGGACTGTGCCAGCATGCTGGTACACAATTGGAACCAGAAAGGCCCAGGGGCACGTGCTGGCCTGCTGTGTGTCCGTCATGGGACACACACTATCACTGCCCATTGCAGTCCTTGCATCATCAATGGTGCGAGTGCGTGCTACACAGCCATAGTCACAGCGTGCTGGCATGCTTGCATACCAGACTGCTGAGACACAGGCTGTGCACCCCGCACCCGAATCACTGACACCAGAGTTGGCGGCCCAGCGTGCATGCTGCTGCAGTGCCTGCTGGCTGGTGATAGAGGTAGATGGACCCTCCTCCATGTCCAGCAGGTCATCATCACTGCCTGGACCCACCACCACCGTCTCCTGAAGATGAACAGGATCTGTAACAGAAAGAGGTATATGTGAGTGCATGTGAACAACCTTCCCCCAACACCACCACCATGTCATACCGTGCAGTGATGGGCTTCCACCTGTCTGGAATCCACCTCCTGGTATGCCCTCAATAGCGCTCTGCTGCACTGATGCAACCAGTGTCTCCTCAGCCAGGGTCAGCTCCAACACCACTGGCGGGCCCCCGCCAGTGCCAGCACGTGCCGCCCTGAAGGCTGCCACCTTCTCCTTCAACCTCCTGCGGTCTGTCCCCATCTTCTTCTTGCATTCCTGCATGGAGCGCTGGTGGCTTCCGTGCAGGTTCACGGCCCGAGCTACCCCCTCCCATGCAGCCGCACGGGACTGAGGGGTGCCCCTCCATCCACTCAGTACTGGCTTCCTCATCCAGGTGGGCCTGGAAGAGGGCCTCTGTCTCTGCTGGGGTAAAGTTGGGCCTCCTCCTACGCCCACCATCCTCACCCTCACCTTGGCTCTGCTCGGTCATGGCGATCTGTATGGGGGCAAGTGGACACCTGTCACTGTGCAGTCTACAGCATTTTCCCATGACCATTATCCAGAACATCACACAGCACGCAACTCACCTCTCACCTGCAGTAACCGAATCTGGCCAGCGCAGCCCAATGTCGCACATTTATAGCGCAATGCATACAAATTAGGAGTGGAGCAACTATAATGACATGCAAATCGCGCCACTGCACCTTTGAATGGCTGATCAGATGATTTGCATGTGTCGGCTGAATATCGCGAATTTGCGCTTTGCGCAATACGGTTGAGTCAGCTGAACCAATGGCGCAGATCTGTGACTGTGTGGTACACTGCATTTCGCATGCCCAGATAGCTTACACAGGCGTCTGCTGTGCTGCTGACATGCTGTGCGCGATCGGCAATTCAGGCCATGGCCACCATTGTGCCAGTGGCGCTACAGCACTGGGCACTATATGGCGCTGGCACTACTGCGCAATAGTCCACTGTGGCACTGGTACGCAGCTGGTCGGTCGCGCAGGATGCCTATACGTCAGATGGCGCTGTGCGTGGCTTTGCGTCATTGCCCATGACTTTGTGTCCGACCTTTGCCCCTGGCCTGTTCGGCTGCCATGTATCGGCCTATTGCGGCTGTCTGGTGACAGCACTATGTGAAGTGACGGCACTGTTCGAACAGCGCGATTGGAACCTGTGGTGGTCTATTGCGCAACATCTCCACGTGGGGTTACGGCGCAGTGGGGCTCCATATTTCCTGCTGTAAAGTTGGTACCATGGCTTGGAGAAGAGCTGTTCCATGGAGCCCATTGGAACTGTCCAACTTGGTGGCCCTAGTAGAGCCCCACTATGGGGCACTTTATGGTGAGGCAGCCCTCACCATTGCCCAGACACAGGTGTGGCATCAAGTGGCCACTGACCTGGTGGGGGTCACTGGACAGTGCCGGTCAGCTGAGCAGTGCCAGCACCGGTACAGTGACCTCTGCCGGAGGGATCAGGACCTTCTGGATCGGCTGCAGTCACGTGCCAGGCGGGGCGTGGTGCCTAGGCCAGGTGGGTGTACCAACTATGCACCTGTATTCTCTGTAGGGGTGTGAGTGTGTTTTGGTGGCTGTGCATAGGTGATGGCTCTGCCATAGTTGGCTGTGTCAGTGTGTGCAGCTGTGAGATGAATGGGTCTGGCTGTGTGGGCAGGCACTCTCACTGGGGCAGAGGGCAGTCTGCTTTGGAGTCACACTGATGTTTGTCTCAACATATGCCTCCCACAGGCCGGGATGTGAGGATGCAGGCCCGGGTTGAGGAGGGCCGTGCCAGGACCCCAGTGCCAGTGGGAGTTGCACCCCAGCGGCAGCAGCAGTGGCAGACCCAGCTGCTTGAGCAGTGTGAGTATTATACTTCATGGATGCTATTGCATGCTAGGGGAGACCACTAGCCCTGCACAACACAACCATGCAGGAAAGGGAAGGTCATAATTCCACTATACAAGACACTAGTGAGGCCCCACCTGGAGTACAGTGTACCGTTCTGGAGACCATACCTACGTAAGGACATAGACTGGGCAGAGAAGGTTCAGAGGAGGGCAACAAAGATGGTGCATGGATTGCATCACACGTCCGATGAAGACAGGTTGAAGGAACTGAACATGTACTCCCTGGAGGAGAGGATGGAGAGAGGGGATATGATAGAGACATACAAGTATCTTACAGGGAGGAACAGGGTGCAGGAAAACACTATTTTTAAGCGAAAAAGATGTTCCAGGACTAGAGGGCATGGGATGAAGTTGGAGGGAGGATGATTCAGAGGAAACATGAGAAAGAATTTCTTCACAGAACGGGTGGTGGACAAGTGGAACACCCTGCCAGAGGAAGTAGTGGGGGCTGAAACAATCACAGGATTTCAGAATGCATGGGATAGACATAAAGGAATTCTGGAGGTCAGGGGTAAGGAGCAACAGACTTATAGGAAAACAAAGTGAACTTACAAGCTCAAATGGACAGACTGGGTGGGCCATAGGCCCTTATCTGCTGACACTGGCTATGTATCTATGTATGTATACACGACACAGGTGACATGCATCACTGTCCAGTATCACAGCACGTCTGTGTATGCGTCACTGGTGGTCCATGCATGCACTGGGCACATAGCACAGTGCAACTGGCATCGCACCACATTGCCACGTCACTTGACAGCCTTGTTTGTGCTGTGATGGACATGGGCAGTGTGTGTGCAGTGGTGTGCATAGCTGGTGCCGCCTGTTTGTGATGGCCATGTGCATGTTCACTGTGGGTGGGTGCACCATCACAGGTGCGGGACATTGGGCTACATGGCTTGCAGGTTGGGTGGTGTTCAGGGTTGTGGTCAGTCACAGCCATTGACTGTGTTCCCATTTTTCTAGGCCTCGAGGTTCTCCGGAGGATTCGGCAAGACATTCGGGGCCTGACACAGGTGTCCATTGAGAACCAGGCCATCCTTCAGTCCATCAGGCGCCATGGCCTGCGGAGGGGCGTCACAGGACAGTCTGGAACCAGGCACAGGATGACCAGCCAGCTGGGCCTTAGGAGAAAATACCCTTCCACTTCTCCCATCCCTACCACCCCTGCCTTCCCTCTCCAAGTTGTTCATCCTACCCCTTTACACCTACCTTGTACCCATTCCCCCCTTGTAAATAGTTGTTGTTTATTGTTTCAGTTATTTAGTATTTGAAAATTTAAATATATATTTATATTTTGATATGAATACTGTGTTGGTCTCTGATTTGCAGCTGGCTATGGGTGCTCAGTTGCAGTGGTGTACATGCCATCTAGGGTGGTATGGTCTTGGGTATATGTGTGTGTGTGTGTGTGTGTGTGTGTGTGTGTGTGTGTGTGCGACGCGCGTTTGTGTGCATGGGGAGGTATCTCGGCATGGCAGTGACTTTCTGTTGGTCTTGCCGTCTGCTGCACCCACTGCTGGGTGCACAGGGTGTGTCTGACTCGTATGCTTCTGTGCTGCCGCAGGGGTTGGCGTGTGCTGGGGGATGCATGGTTTCCTGCAGTGCCAGTCACTGCACATGGGTGGTGTCTTGGGGTCACAGTGCAGGGGTGTGCTGTGCGTGATGGGGGCTGATGTGCACTGTGGTTGTCAACCCCTGTGTGTGGCAATTTCAGCCTGCCAGTGGTTGTGCTGGGGTGTCATGGCTCTGCTGTGCTTTGTTGGCTTGTCCCATGGGCCAGTAGATCATCCGTCACACCCCCAGTGATGCTGTGCTTAGGGTGTGCAGGTGTCTTGTTGGTTCTGCAGTGTGTTCCTGTGCCCATGTGTGGCATGGCTGGCGGTGGGCCCCAGCCTGCCTCCTGGATGTGCAGTTCCATTGTTCTGGGGGCTCTGCTTGCGCTATGGCACCTCTGGACTGCTCAGCTGGGCTGCCTTGGTTGCGCTATAGCGCAACATTTCTGCTCAGCTTCTCCTTCCTGGTTGCGCTATGGCACAGTTAGTGCGATATTCAGATGTTGGCTGCTTGTGCAATTTGTTCTGCTCCATGTTTGAATATCGCACCTGTTGCGTGATATGTGCAATTGGTTTGTGCTTGTTCCTGCTGTTATGCACATTTTGAAGTAGTTTGAATATCCGTCTTAATGTTTAATTTTCTAGCTCTTTATCAAATAAAATCTCCTGAAAGTAATCCACCCAACTTGTTTTAGCTATATGGGCAATCAGTTTTTGTTCCCGGTGACTCAACTACAAATTTCTATGATCCTTATCTTTGGTCACCATAAATAGATCTTCCTATTGTTTTTTCCTATATTCCTTCTCTTTTCAATAAAATGTTTATATGTTTTTCTGTGCTAGTTTAATGCTCTAAGGAAGAATGTTTCCTTAACTGCTTTATGTGGTTTATTTAACCCTACCTTTCTTACAGCACACTGTTTAGTAAACCATGTTACAGATTTTACTTGTCTGGTGTCATTTAATATAAAATAGTGAATAGGCTTTCAAATATATTTTTCCATTTCCTATTCTGGGTTATCATTTTCTGTCAGTAATTGTATTGTATACTATATTGCAGAAGAGGTTATGACATTTGTAATTACCTCTATTACCTCTGTAGTTATTTTTACTCTCTACATCCTGACAACTGCAGACTGTTTATTGGTATTCAATTCACCAAGTTCCCTTTGCTGAATTCCTAAATCCAGTGCCAGGCACCTTGAATTGGAAGATGGTCACTCTTGGGCTGGGACATAAATTTTAAATCTTTGAGTACATTCAAGTCCAATTCCTGATTTATTATGTACTCCAGGGTTGAAGTGTGATGGGTCCTTAGTGAGGAATGACCCCTTTATCATCTCCTGTAGTGCTACCATTATGAACTACTGTACCATATTATTCTGTGGTAACACAGCAATCAGTCTCTGAGCATGCTCATTCATTTTAGATAGTTCTCATTCCTACATTACTATCAGTATCTAAATTCTATATAATATATGCTGTGATCCTTGCATTAAAATCTCCACAAAAAAAGTAATCAAGGCACCTGAGTCTAAATATAATGGCCCGGATACTCAAACTGCGCCATTCTGAGGCACAAGCCCTTGCGCTGCTCAAAATAGTTGCGCAGGGGTGTGGCCGGGGCTATATTCAAAGGAGTTGGCTGTTGGGCAACTCCTTTGAATATCACCCAGCCACAACCACTGTGCATGGCGCCAGTGGAACCCTGCGCCACCGCAAGTTGTCAAGTTGAGCATTAAACTTGCGGTGGTGCAAGTACCATTGCGCCATGCGCAAATTTCCAATATTCAAAGGTGACATGCAAATGGGGCCATAATTCATGCAAAGGCGCAGGGGGCCATTTGCATCTCATCATAGCCCCATTGCGTACCATTAGCATGTGGATGCGCTGATCCGAGGACTTTAGCCTGGCGCCCTGCCGAGCAGCAGCCGTCGGGACGGCCGCACCTACAGCCTGATCGCGGGCACTAGCGTGAAAACAACCCTCCGCGCAAACATCTCCCAATGCCCGATCGTGGGCAGAACATATCATGACAACACCCCCAGTGCCCGATCGGCGGGAAGAATGTAAAAGACCCCCAACCCGAATATCTCCTGGTGGTCAGTGGACCGTAATGCCTGATCGTGGGCAGAATGTCAGTGACAACCCCAAACATCTCCTGGTGTCTGGTGTCCCCACCCACCCACCCACAGAGCCCTCCACCCGCTCCCCGGCGGCCGGCGGGCGGCATCCACCGCCTGCCACCCGCCGCCGCCGACTGACTGTCGGTAGGGCTGCGCCCAGTGGTGCAGAGCTAGAGCCAATGCAGAGTGCAGCCCATACCGCTATAACAGGCCAGATTTGTCACAAATCTCGACTGACATGTAGTGCCATGGGGCTGCACGCCCGTGGCTCTAACTCGCCTTATATGCGCAGTGTTGGGGTGATATTCAAAGGAGTTGCTCAACAGCCAACCTTTGAATATCACCCCGGCCACACCCCTACGCAACTATTTGAGCAGCGCAGGGGCTTGCGCCTCAGACTGGCGCAGTTTGAATATCTGGGCCTGTATGTCCCAATATGAATTGTTGTCATTGGAAAAACACGTGGAAAATAACATAACCCTAAGTACCAAGTACAAAAAATATGCTCAGACAAAAATTAACAACTTTTGCATCTAAATAGATCTGCCTCAGATAGCATTCTCTACGTATTCAAAGTGGTTTTCTAAGAAAAACTGCTACTTTGGATTTAAATATTACTTAAATGCACTTGTTGATTCAAGTCTGAAAAAAGCTTTCACCAAATACAAATTTGAAGGGTTTGACAGCAATGTCTTATGTCTGAGACATAAAAAAATTAAGAATGGTAATAAAGAATTTACTTGTTTAAATGGGGGAATTGAAAATCTCAGCCACGTTATGTGGGACTGCCACTGGTATATAAAAGAGAGAGCATTCTGGCTGGGACCTTTTATAAATGTAAATTCAGAGACTGACACAGAGACACTATTATCAATTCTGGTACTCAAGATGAGTGGACAATCCATAGATTGGCAAACTACTTCATGTAAATAAGTAAGATAAGATCTAAAAGGAATATGAATATATTCTCCAAGAATGATTAAATGGAATATTGTGCAATACTAAGGACCCTGTAAGAATGCAATAGCCTGGGATGGGATTTTGAATATTGGAACTGGGAGACTGTGCAATGCTTATTTGTGTATTATTATGTCTCATATTTATTTTATTTTTAAATGTAATGACTATGTTGATAAACTTGAAGTGAAAATACATTTGTGACTTGCTCTATTACTGTATATACTGTATGAAATGAAATGTGTTATATCTGGAAATCTGGGGTGAAAAATATGGGGTGAGGTGAGGCCACCAGTAAATTCTAGTGGCTGCACAATGAGACCCTTTGAGGCCACCAAGATTTAGGGTTTGAGAACCACTGACATTGTGAAAGTTAACATCTAGTTATTGATTGATTGATTCATTCATTCATTTCAAAAGTGATACCAGGAAAAACATATGGATATGGTAGCAACTTGCTTCCAAATGTCTCAACTATAAATAATTCAAGCATAACTTGCTGGATTGGGCACTCACCGCACACCCCCACCACATTGTTAATGCTGGCACCCTCCTGGATGCCCTAAGTGACCACCACATGGTCTACTGCATTCACAAAATTCACTGCCCTAAAGCCCCTCTGAAGCTCCTTCTGATCTAGTCCTTTAGGTCCTTGAACCTGTCTGCCCTCCATGAGGAATTAGCTGCTACCAATTGGTCGCCCATCCCAACCTCCAGTACCATCAATTCTGCCCTTGACTTCTTCAAATCCAAATTCCTGTCCATCTGGGATCATCATGTCCTGCGTAGGAACACCATGGTCTGAGACTTTCACTTCCCCTGTATCTCAGCAGAACTTCTAGTCTGTCTGCGTGCATGGGATCAAGCATGAAGGGCACACAAGTCCTCAGGCTCCTCCCAAAATGCATGTACCAGAGCCACAAGGTTAGCTAATGCTGAGTATTTTTCCTCCACCTTTCAGAACAACATGAACCATCCCGCTAAGTTCTGGAAGGTCATCCATGCCTTATTCTCCCCCAGGGCCCAGCTTATCATCCCAGTCCTCAAGGCTAGTGATGCCACCATCTCTGACCCCCCCCTTCAGTGGCCAATGAGTTCAATACTTTTTCACCTCTTGTGCCTCCTCCCTTCTCTCCTCCCTCCCCTGTCACCTCCATCTCCTCCCACCCCATCCCCCCTCCTCTATCCCCACTTTCTGATTTGCTCCTATCTCACCCACTGTCACCATTAGGGCCCTACTAGCTCTTAACCCAGATAAGAGTAAGAGCCCCAACTGGCTTGACCCAAAACACCTTCACCTCGCTGCCCCCACCATTGCTCTCCCCATATCCTCAATCCTAAATCTTTCCTTCTGTCTTTCCTCTGTCCCCAATGCATGAAAATACACCACCATTATTCCACTACCCAACAGTGGTGACTCTTCTAACCCAGGCAACTATCACCCTATCTCCCAACACCCCACCCTGGCAAAACTCCAAGAACATTTGGTGCTATCTCAACTCTCCCCTTCCTTGACTCTTCCTCATTCGTTACCCCTTACCAGTCTGGGCTCCAAAAATCCCACTCCACCACTTCCTCCCTCTTCCGGTTTACTGACTCCATCCTCTCAGGAATGGATGAGGGCCATATCACCTCAGTCATCTTTGTCAATCTGGCCAAAGCTTTCGACACAATAGCCCACACCCCTCTTCTAAATGAGCATGCTTCAGCAGGGCCCTCCATCTCTGTCACTAATTGGTTCCATTCCTACCTTGAGGGTAAGACCCAATCAGTTAAAGCTGGGTAAACCCCATCTCCCATCAATCAGCACCAGTGTCCCCCAAGGCTCCATACCCGGACCAATACCCTTTTTGGTCTTCTTAAACTACCTTCCTGCTGCCTGCACCTCAGCATACATTCAAATGTACACTGACAACAAAGTCCGATTTGTCTCTGACCCCTCCTCCTCTGATCTGATGACCAGTCTCCAGCTGGACTTTGACAATATTCAGCTCTGGTTCCACTCTAAACAACTGACTCTTAACACCAAGAAAACTGTCTCTATGATCTTTGGCAAAATGCAAAAACTTCTAGGATGGCTAGTCCCCCCCTTCTTTTGCACCTTGGATGGGTCCACCATTGAAGATATACCATCTTTCAAGTACCTCGGGGTCGGGCTTGACAGCCACCTCAACTTTTCTGAACACGTGGATGCCATTCAGGAAAATTGCACCCCAAATTAGGAGCGTTGTACCACAACTGTGGCTGCATCCCTCTGCCAGCCCACAGACATTGTTCAGAAAATGATTCTCCCTATATTTGACTACAGTGGTATAGTCTATAGCGCTGTTCCTAAATCCATTTTATCCAGACTGGATTCCCTCTCTCACTCTTTCTATCATTTCACTCTGGACTGCCCACCCCGCACTCAACACTGCACTGTTTACACCTCCCTCTCCTTTCCCTCCCTCGAAGCCAGATGCCTGGACCACTGCTCCTCTTTCATAACCAAATTCTAGCATGGATCCCTCCCTTCATACCTTGAGCCTTGATCAATGATATCCGCCTGGATAAATAATGATTATGATTGATTAATTGATTGATTGATACCTCTCATCTGTCCTCTCCCAGCCCCCCCCAAATTCTATGTCCTTCACAGCTCCCACTTCCACTCCCTTGTGCTCCCCCCCCCGGACCTCCTCAGCTGGCCAGGTTGCAGTCTCATACTGACTCCCCAAGCTCTGGAACTCCCTCTCTCCTGTCCATCTGCTCTGTCTCTCCCCCTTACTCTTTATCCTCCCTACAGCTTAACTATACCCCCACCTGTATCTGCAACAGATCTCTGAAATTGGTTAGAAACTCTCTCCCACCCAACCTTTCTCTCCCACCGTCCTATACACTCTCTCTCTCTTTCTCTCTCCATGTCCACACTGCTCCTTCCAGTAATGCCCTTAATCCTAGCCCTACCCCACCCTACTTTCTTCCCTCCTGCCTATTGCTTCCTGCTACTTGCCAGTCTACACTTCTTCTTCCTCCTTTACAGGCCAGGAAACCAGCACAGGGACTGGGTGTGTACCCAGCTGTGTCTGACCCTTGTGGGGTTTGCACCCCAGGGGGAAGATTGGTCTCCCTCTCCCTCTCCCTCTCTACTGTTTTCCCTTCTGTCTATGCCCTTAGCCATAGCCTTACTTTGTTCCTCTTTCTCCCACCTGCCTACTTTTTTCTATTCCTTGCCCTTCCATACTCTTACCCTCCTCCTTTGCAGACCTAGAAACCAGTACATGAGCGGGGTATGCACCCAGCTGTTTCAAATCCTTGTGTGGTTTGCCTCCCAGAAGGAAGACGGTTTACCTCTCACTCTCTACTTTACTCTTACCTGCTTTTCCCACCCCTTGTATTTCTCAGCTCCTACCCTTCTCCTATGCAGGCCAAGAAACTGGACATGGGCTGGGTGTGCACCCAGCCATATCTGGCCCTTGTGGGATTTGCATCCCAGAGGGACAATGGTTTGCCTCTCCATCTCTACCATACTCACCCTCCTCCCTTTCTTATTCCAGTCCGCAATAGCTCACTACTCACTCTTTTTCCTTTTCCTCCCTCTCTCTGCACTCTATCCCCTACTGGCCTCCCCTATATAATTATTTAGTTCTCTGTTAGTAAGGAACATGCCTTCCATGTCTAGCCTTGATATCAATATTTATTTCCTATGCATTTTGTCTTGTACACAAATTTTCCTATTGTACATAGCTGTTTCACTGTTATTTAATCACTGTATGAAGTTTCATTTTGTAAGCTTTGTTTTTCTTAAAAAAAAAAATATTGTACTTTCCCTTTTTCCCCTTCCCCCAGAACACATCTGGAAATAAGCTATTTTTAGCTCAGTACGTCTTTTACTGGTGAAACTTTTCAAATAAATAATAACTAAATAAATAAATATGTCCTGGGAGAAGGGGGTGAAAGGATTACAGACAATCAGAAAATAGCATAACGTACAAATGCAGTAAATAAAGCATAAGCTGCACAATAAAGATAACAGTCAATTATATCAAGACAATAGCAGTTCCATAGAGATTAGGACTACTACACAGTAATACACAGCAGCTAATTGCAGTCAAGGGGCAGTAAAGGGCCTGGCCAAAGAGCTGCAATAGTGCTTAGGGTAGCTGGGAATTTGCAGGTGTGAGAAGAGTAGTCATGAAGGAAGGTTTTAAAACAATAAAGGGAAGGGCAGAGTGAATAGCCAGATACAGAGAAGACTAGAGCTCAGGAAATCTGAATGAGAAGGCAGCTTGACCTGCAGAGGATTTTATAAGGGGGAAGGAGAAAGAGCAAGAGTCATAGTTATGGAGGGAGAACACAGCGGCGGGGAGGCATAAGAGGAGAGTCATTAGGTAAGGTGGTAGGAAGCCAAGCCAGAATTTAGAGATAAAGGATGCACAGTGAGAGAGCCATATGGCTTTTAGGGAAGGAACTAAAAGGAGGTGTAGATGGAACAGTGGTAGATATGAGGTGGGACAATCCATAGGCGTAGAGTTTGGGGGGCTTCCAGGCTTGAGCCTCGCCCTGGGAAAGCTGAGCTCCCCCCCCCGGATAGGGTAGTCTAAAAACAGGTTAACTGTTTAGGCCAATAGTTTTGAGCCTGAGAGCCCCCCCGGGAAAACCTAAACTCTATGCCCATGGGACAATCAGAAGCGAAGTAGCAGAAGCAGTGAAAGAGATGGGTCCAGTCTGGCCACTGTGGACTTAATGAACAGCACTGTACACTGTGTCATCATAATCAAAGATGGGAAGGATCATCTTCAAGATGATTTCTCTGTGAGCTGGAAGCGAGATACAAGCTTTGTTCCTGTAAAAAGCGCTGTGTTTAGGCTGCAGCTTCTAGTGGATGATTCCACGTGCAGAAAGAAATCTAGATGTCAGTTCAAGAAGTATTGTCATCAATATAGTGTCTTTCATACATATTGTATCCCAAAGTGCTTTGCAAGCAGTGAGAGACTGCTAGTGAAGTGACTGTAAACGTGCAGTGCCAGTCATTTGGCTCATCAACACCCACACACAGCCTTGGACAATTATAATCAATTGGTTTCATGAGAAGAAGAATGTCAGCCAGAACACAGGGAAAAAAACCTTACTCTTTCACCTGATAGGGCATATGTGATCAGGACTTTGTTGAAAGAGTCAACGAACTTTGTTGCCCCGGATCTCTATACCTTCATACATGTCCCAGGAGAAGAGATTTATGATGTCAACTTTAAACAAGGGAAACTCTTGGATCATTTTTGGGCACAATATTGTACTTTAAAGAATACTCCTTTGGTCACCTTTTACTTGCTATACAACTTATAAAGCCTGTGGTTAAAACTGTGATAATCCTGTTCTGCAATGAGGGGTCAGTGTGATGGACAGTCTTTCTGGCTGTGGCAAAAATATTAGGTCCTGGATATACCCCCACGTGTCATGCACACTGAAAGGGTTTGGACGGGGGGGGGTTCTGGGTTGATCTCAAATATGAAATTAATGGGTTAATTCACATATCCAGTAGTTTCTGTTTAGGTCAGGATAGCGGTTTGTGTTTTCATCAAGAACAGCCTAATTTCTGCCACGAATGTGGTTCACTTGCACACTATAGCGGTGTGTGTGACCAGCAGTGTTGTGGCTTTTGCTTAATGTATGGTCACAAAGTGCGATCTGCCCTAACCCCCTTTCAGGTACTATCTATGTGATGAGAAGGGTTACTCATATAGAAATTGCCTCTGGGCTTCACACAACAGGGAAGACAGACTGGACCAGGATCACCTGATCAGTAAAATCCAGACCTACACAAAAGACAACTAAATCTGCCAGCAGGGCTTTCCCAGCCCAGTGAGTGAGGATCTTACCCTAGCTGAGCACCCCTCCTTTCCAGATGATTCAAACCAGGTTTTGAATCCCTTGACTGTATAATACCTGTCCTGGATCCAGCTCCCATTATGACAGAAGCAATGTCTCAGTCTCTGCAATATAGACAGGAAAGTCTCTCTTCACTTGACCTTTCTACTCACCCTTAAATCATGGATTCCCAAGAGACCCCTGTAGAGATGAGTGAGACAAGGCAGGATATGCCCCAACACCACCCCTACCTGCCTCACTTCCACCCCTTTGGAAACAGGAGAAATGAGACAGGTTTCTTAGAAAAAGAGGTGTTGCAGGTGGAATCCTATGGCAAATTAGGCTATGAATATTCCTGTAGTCAACAGGTTACTGAATTGCAAAAGAAAAAAATGTGCTTAAGGCTTGACTACCTGCAGCCTGAGTAAGGGGGTTAACTCAAACGTCACCAAAAAGGGTGCATAAATGGGGACCAGTACTACTTGATCCTTTAAGCATTTTTCCTTAAAGGAACTGGTGTTGTAAATAAATATGCATTTATGTTGTTTAAATGTGTTATCACTATTGACTGTAACAATACTATGCATGCTAATTGGGGGTTGGGGGTGTGATGCTGCATTTTTGGAGGGTTTGAAAGGAGTGACCACAGTGGGGAGGTTGGCAGGTACAGCATCCCAGGGGGTCGTACTGACCAATCATCTTGTCTCCTTAAATCTTTCTCTGAGTGGAAGCCCCACACATTTCTATTTCTTTGGAAAGGGACCACCCCCTCACTGTGAGTGAGAAAAAAATGAGCCACTGCAGATATCTACAGCAGCCTGGTCTCCATGAAAGATAGTGGTGCCATTTCCCCTAGCCATTTGAGATGGTCACCCACCCTACAAGGGCCTTAGATCTGTTTGCCACCCTGAATGTTTAAAGGAGGCTGTAATACATGATGGCATGCATCAAGCTCACAGAACTGGGTAATATTAACTATCATAAACCCACGGTAGTATCAGACAAAAGAGAGACCATTGCTGCAGGTGGCCAGTGTTTTGAGACTTGGTTTTGGAGGCAATTAGTTGAAGCCCATCTTAGGATGACATTTCTGTTTGAATGAAAGTACTATCAGATTGAATGAGCTTGTATAGCAGACCCAGTACAATACTTCACAGTCCTAACAACTGATTCCAGAATCTGGACCCCTTGGTAAAATATACCAAAATGTCTGTTTATCTTTTTGTTTACCGAGTCCCAGAATCCACTAGTGGGTAGGGAGTTAGCCTGCTGTGCTGAAAAAAACTGGCACAGCTGAGAAAGCATAGACTGACCAAGTAAGGTGAGAGACAAAACAAAAAAGGTCAGCAAAAGGAAAGGAAAGGAAGGGTGCCTGGCCAGTACTGCACCACTCACCCAGGCCTCTCACCCACAGCAGCCAGCTGAGGATTCAGTCATATGCACCATGTACTGAAGGCTGGTGGCAATGAACTAGCAACAGCAACATAGGGCATACACTGACGGTGCAGAGAAAGCGGCTCGGGGAGTTGACAAGGTTACTGAGCCACCTGGCACCACCCACACTGCTGTTGCCTTTGTCACCAGTGGACATGATAGCATCAACATTACCATCTGTCTCACTTAAGGCTCAGTAGTACCAGTGACTTTATAAAGTGTTGTTGTTGTGTTGTTTTTCATGTAAATAGTTGTATCAGATGTTTATAAAAACTTATTTTGAAAAGAAAAACAGTAGGTTTGGTTGTGCTGATTCACTGTGATAGTGAGCTGGTATGTGGAGTAGGTGGGAGCTCCATGAGTGATGGGAGTAGAGGTGGTCAGGTGATAGTGGATAGACACTGTATGTGCAATATGCATATTGTAGTAATGTCACACTAAATTGTGACAAAACACTATTTCCATTTGTGATTCTGAGGCAAAGATTTAGGATATATAATGGGAGTCTTGGCTCAGGGACAGTAACACGAGAGTGACATGATATACAGTAATACAAAACCAACATATGTCTGACAAGAACTTTGCCCCATTCAAGTCTCAATTATTCCCATAGTTGGTACACAATTAAGTTCCCACAAAAGTCAGTACACATAACTCTTCACACCTTCTGAGTAGAAATATTTGCACATTAATTCTGAGAGTGTGAAGGAAAAGAACAGAACACAGAGGCAGAGACTAAAAGAAAGGGAGTGAGATTTTTTTAATCAAATTTTACATTTAAGGTTGCCAGTGGTGAGCACTTAGTTGCCTCAGGTGGATAAGAGTAGAAGCATAGTACACCACCTTTCACAGTGTAGGAGACTGACATACTGGTGGTGACGCAGTTCACAAAGAGTGTAGCCCTTCCAAGGTTAGGCTGCTCATGGTTGAAAGCAATAAGATCTGTGCTGAGATCCTGTCTGCCCTGGAGGACAGTGGTTGTCATACACTGAATGTCCTAATCCACTATGTGAATCACTGCTAGGACAATATCCTGCAGCAGCAGCCACAACTAGTATAGTTAATTAGTAGTGTGTCACCCTGTGATGTCTGAGACACTTGGTGGGTCTGTTGGCTGTACCCAACCTATCTGCAGCTCAAGGGCCTTGGGTTGCAGAAAAGTATGAAGGCTTAAGCTGGTTCTTCCTGGACAGGGTGTCATCCATTAGGGTATGGATTTCTGCAAGTAGTTTGTTAAGGCCAGCAATGTTGCGTTGGCAATGGTGAGGAGGTTGCCTTGGTCCTGGAGTGACTTTCAGCCAGTCTGTTTTGAAGATGTGCAGGATGTGATCTCTTGGCTGCATCCCACTTTCTGTCTTCTAGTCCCTGGACCAACCCCACTGTTAGTAGACTGTTGGGAGGTTCTAGGATCAGTTGTTGTGGAGATTTTCCAGTGTTCCTTGGAAGAGGGTTATTTCCCCATGGCATTCAAAATTGCAGTTGTAAAGTCCCTCCTGATTAAATCATCTCTGGACCTACTCACAAATTACAGGCCTATCTTAAATTTGACCTTTTTGGGGAATATGATTGAGAAGGTAGTGGGGACTTAACTTGAGGCATATCTTCAGAAATATAGCATCTATAAGCCATTTCAGTCCAGTTTTAGGTCTCGACATAGCACAGATGTCACTCTTATCAAGGTGCCGAATGACTTTCTCCTGCCGAGGGATTAGAGGAGAATGCTCTATTATATTCTTCTCAATCTCTTGTTGGTGTTTGATATGATGGATCAAGGGGCTTTGATGAGTAGTCTAAGGCAACATGGAGGACTCACCAAGAAAGCGTTAAGGTAGTTTGAGTCTTTCCTATCCTGCAGGTCCAAGAAGTCTTACTTAGGAACATAATCTGTCCAGCCTGCTGTGAGAAGCTGTGAGGTGCTCAGGGGTTTATTCTGTCATCCGTATTATTTGCTGTACACTTGCTGCCATTGGGAGAGATCATTAGGCAGAACAAACCAGAGTTTCACGGCTATACAGATGACACCTAGCTATACCTGTCATTTGCTACAGACGGGTCTGATACCATCTCTGAATTATACTAATGTCCTAAAGGTGACAGGCAAAGTAACATAGCATAGGGGTGTCCCTGTAATATGACATACCCTGCCAGCCAAGGTCTTCATATTCCTAATTATTGCAATCGGTTGTTAAGTCCTTAAGCTATAATTTTACTTTGCAGAGTATTGGCAAATGCGGAAATAAATCGGGCTCCCTGAGAAGCCCGATTGAGTAGTGCTAAGAATTATGGGAAAACATCCCATTTTAGTGACATAGATTCCTCTATTGCCTATGGAACACAACAGGGAATGGGTATTAGTTTTGGGTTTTCATAGCATCAGCGTGTGGGTCCATGTTTAAATGTACACTTACAGCTAGTTTACTGTAGGTCTAAAAGAGACAGTGCAGCCAAGGGTCACAAAAATGATTCAGGGCCAGCAGTACAGGTCTTGCAATGAACATCTGAAGGCTCTGAACGTGTGATCACTGGAGGCCAGACAGAAGAGTGGGGACATGATAAAGACCTGCTGAATAAGTTTCTAAGGGTTATCAACTAGGTAAACTGTGAGGACCTGCTTGTTAGAAATAGAGATGCAGTCATGAAGAGGCATGATTGGATATTGGTAGCAAGTAAATTCGAGAAGGACGAAATGAACTGTTTCTTCATGGAAAGGGAGGTGGAGCCTTGGAAAAGATAATCGGTGGAGGTTGTGTAGACAAGGACCATTAATGAGTTAAAACATGGGTGGGAAAATACCAGGGAACTCATAATCACACTTGAATGAAACAGAAAGTGGGAGGAGGTGGGAAAGTGGGGGGGGGCAAGGGAGAATAACCCACCATGGCACTAGACCGGGGAGTAAGGTAGCACCAATTACAGTATGGGCAGACTTGATGGGCCATCACTTCTGCCATCAGATTCTGTTTCTATATTAGATTCAGTTTATCACAATCCTCTGCACCTATTACATGCCTGCAACATTGAATAAGATGACTCGTGTTAAGCCTGATGCCCAAGAGGTCAATTAGGTCAGAGCTCCATGGTTCATATGTTCATTGACTGTCCGCTTCTTACATGTATTTGGGCCACTTTATTAACTATACTGCCACAAGCTAAAAATATAGGAGAGCTCAAAATCAACCCCCCATATATTTAGGTATAATAAACATAATTTTTGCTTCAATATCTCACTCTGGTAAATTTACAGTATTTACTTGGGGATTATCTACTGTATGCAAATAAATGTATTCTTATTAAAGAGCTAGTGTACTGCCTGGAATTAATAGTAACTTTCAGATGTAGTCAGCTATCACGTCTTACATCTGAAGTACTTTTTCTTTTCTGTTTGCTAATTAGAAGATTTTCCATCTGGTAGTACTGGGGTGATGTGCAGAGCAGCACTCTGTCTGAAGGCTAAAAAAAAAAGTCATTTCTGTTCCTCCCACTACATCATCAACACTGAGACAACACTGACTATAACATCACTAGTGACCAAGGAAAACCATTTCCCACTGCCAGATTACTCTCTTTCACCTGAAAGAGCAGGGGCTAGCTCTTCTTGGTTACTAGTGATGTCATGATTTCCTGCATTTTGAGTAGTAACTTGTGAAAGTCATGACTCAGGCTGCAAGGGTTGTGGTGCCACAATGTTCTTGGTCACATTTCTCATGATGCTGTGGGACGAACAGAACTAACTTTTTTTTTAGCCTCCAAACAGAGTGCTGCTCCACACATCAAGCCAGGATTGCTAGGTGGAAAATCATCTAATTAGCAAACAAAAAAGAAAGCAATACGTCAAATATAAGAAGTGATAGCGGACTGCATCTGAAAATTACTATTAATTCCAGGCAGTACACTAGCTCTTTAAATGAATGAACAACAACCTACTCAGTATCCATGCCTGGGTTAAACTGGAGCTTGATATAGTATACTGAAGACTGAGAAGATCCATTATTGTTATGAAAAGGACATTTTGGCCCTTAACAAAATGCAGGACCCTTTTTGAGCATTGAAAGAGGCTTCCTATAAATGAATTAAACCATCAGCCCATAGAGACCCCTCTCGCTTTAGAAAGTCCATGACTGTTACTTCGATACCTGTATCTTGTTAAGCATCATGGTAGTGCAAATAACAAAATGTTCTATCTCAGTCTAACTGCCATTACTTTATCTTTTCTTTGTTGATTTTCTCTCCATAGTTGCACTTTCTAATGATGAATATAGTATGTGAAACACTTTGGTATGTATAATTTCTAGTGTTATTGTGAAGGGGTTGTGGGATAACAGATGGACCAGACACCGAACTTCAAGTTCAACACACAATCTCTGTGTGATGTTTATTCAAAATACAGCAGATAACCTTAAGCAATGACATATCCCTTCTTCAGTACATCAGTTTGCAGCAACAGACTATGTATGTCCTTTCTCAGCACTTAGCCAGCACCTACTGACACTGATCTCTGATCTACCTAGCAGTTGAGATTCAGCCTCCACCCCTATGCAGGCCTTGTTTGCTTGGGTAGTGGGGCAAAAAAAAAAAAAAAAAAAACTAAAAATCAAGAACCTCAGTGCAGAAGCACTGAAACAAGGGTTACTCCAAAGGGCATTAACAATAAGCCAAGTTTCAAAGAAACACAACATCACATGTACTTCCCTAATGCAAAGCATCATGGGATATATGTAAATTACCATGGCATTTCTGACTTGTTTAACTTACAGCAATTTACATGCATTTTAAATAGCACAACTAATTTAATTTCTATAATAGTCGCCTAGTACTTTTCACCATTATCAAACACACCTAGTGCCATGGTATTTTCAACATTTACAGGTTTCATAAACATAAGGTATATACATCAAGGTATTTTATGACATAGAACTATTACATACTAAATCCAACAACGATAAACACAACCTGTTTTAAATATGCTTGGAGATCACCACAATAACCTCCCTGTAAGAGGACCTGAGAAGGAAAAGGAAAATTAAAGAGGACACTATAGCATAATCAAGAAAGGGAAGGTGGTGCCCATAGGTGGCCACCTTATGGACTAGAAATTGTAAAGGATAGATTAGGCTAAGAAATAGAAGAACTGTTGCAACAGATTTAAGAAATGGTTAGTCCTGAAGAGTGGCAGGAGCTCCCTGTCACAGTTATGTACTGGGCCCTTCTGAATAAATAAATCTTTAAAAAAAAATTCAGAAAAAAACAGGATAGTTCCATTGGGAAAAGTCACATCTTACTTGGGTGCTTTTAATTTGGTTCTACAGGGGAACTTGGTACCAGAAATGAACACATAGTAGGCACAAACTGGAATGTCCATACAGTTAGTCAAGTCTGGGTTGGTTTTATTAAAACGAAGAAACATAGACAATGACAGCAGGAAAAGACTAACAGTGCATCCAGTCTACCCAAGCTACCTATCTGAGCTTTTACTCAAAACATTTTTTTTTACTGCAAGTATTCTCCTTCTTTCTCCTACAGCATGCTGCAGACACAGATTCTGTCTTAGCAAATTCATTAATTCAAGCTTCCTTGGATCCAGTTCCACTTTTTCTCTTTTCTCCCATATCCTGGTCTGTTTCTGTCTCCTAAATTACAGTAAGACATGCACAGGGGCCCTGTGGCTCAAAGGGTAGAGGGAATGCCTATTCTTTTGTTTTAATGCAGCATATAAGGACTGAATCCATTCTTAACACAAGGGGGCTTTGTCCTTTTGGTACAGGAATCCCATTCTTGGGTCTCCACTCAAGTTACTAACTCCCCAGACCCTTTGCACAAGGGACCCTGTCTTCCATGGGTGTGAGGATCCCAGTCTTAGAAGACATACATTTTCTCTACCGCTTTGTCCCTTCTTTACTTTACTCAGCTTCCAGGGGTGTCATGCAAAGCAATGTTTAGAGGGACACAAAAAAAAACCTACCTGGCAGAGTCTGGCTGCATGCTCCCCCATGAACATTTTGAAAAACTGAAACCAAATGGTGCATTCTGCTGGCTTTTGGCAAGCTGTGAAGCAGCTCAACCGTCTACTAAAAGAGAACAGAATGCAGAGGCACACATGCAGCAATGATTGCATTGTATAGCCACTGAGAGTGTTAATTGTGTGTCACACACTTTTAGCTTAAAATAAACTTTTTTAAAAATTCAATCACAAGGGTGCATTCTGGTGGCTTTTAGCATGCTGTGAAGCAGCTCAACTGCCTGCTAAAAGGCAGCAGAATGCTGAGTCAATGGTGCATTCTGATGGCTTTGTACAGGCTAGGAAGGCATTCCACAGCCTCCTAAAAGAATGCTGAGGCCCAGTAATAATCAATTTTTATACAGACTTGCAGCTGGAACACCATATCTATTGTATATTCACACCACTAAAGCAGTAGTTAAGGCTAGGAGGATGTTGGGATGTATTAGTAGGGGTATCACAAATCGGAAGAAAGAGGTAATAATCCCTCTTTACAAGACACTGGTTAGGCCCCATCTAGAGTACTGAGGCAGTCCAGAGAAAGGCAACTAAAATGGTGCAGGGACTGCATCAGAAAACATATGAGGACAGATTAACGGAGCTCAATATGTATACCCTAGAGCAAAGGAGGGAGAGAGGTGATATGATCGAAACATTCAAACACCTTAAGGGCATTAACAAGGTGAAAGAGTCTAACATGTTTCAATATAAGAAAAAATAGCAGGACAAGAGGACACAGCATGAGATTAGAGGGTGGCTGATTAAGGGGTGATGTGAGGAAGTTCTTTTTCACAGAAAGGGTGGTGCATGCATGGAATGGCCTACCTCAGGAAGTGGTGGATATGAAAACAGTGCAGGGCTTCAAACAGGCATGGGATAGACATAAGCGAGCAATACA
Source organism: Neoceratodus forsteri (assembly GCA_016271365.2). NCBI lineage: Eukaryota > Metazoa > Chordata > Ceratodontiformes > Ceratodontidae > Neoceratodus > Neoceratodus forsteri. The sequence goes on from CM057455.1 coordinate 1,233,892,209, forward strand.
GATGAGTATGAATAGATAGGCCATTGACAGAGCAAAGGCTGATGGCACATTCATAAGGTAGAAAAAGAAATGGCCAGACTGGATGGGCCTTACAGTCCTTATTTGCCATCAACTTCTATGTTTCTATGTTTACTGTAGAGAAGGTACACTCAGGATTCAGGCCCATTGGTGCAATAAAGGGTAGCTTTCCCAAAAATCATACAACTACAGAAGTTATTGCACTTGCAGGAAAAATGTCAATAGGCAAAGTATGCTTCAGAAATTTAGTCCAGTGACATAGGGATGCTGTTAGCTGCCCCAGCGCTTCAACTGCAAGGTCTTCCTTGGGGGGGGCATATCACATTGTGGGATACAATCCCTCTTATACACGTCATCAATCACATGTTATAACACTTATATCACCATTCACAAAACTCCATTGCTTGTGAAATACACAACATAAGTGAATCAAATTCGGTTAAATTAAAAAGCATTTGATATATATATATAACATGTAGTTTAAATCAAACATCTAGATTTGAAAAGCAAGGATTAAAGTGGCTTCACCAGTAGATCATACTCAATAAATGTTAAGACATCTCTAAATTTAAGTTTACACATCTAAACATACCATATGAGTGAATATGTTTACATTTTTTTCTATGTTCATTTCTTATAATAATAGTATGTAAGAAAATGGTGACGCTTATGGATACACCCTTTATGTTAATAAGATCTTAACATCTAAATAGTTTAAGACCTGAACATCCTAATTATTATTTTTCATTTATTTATTATTTTTGATGCATATAATCATTCAAATTCCTAATTATATATGCCCAGAAGTAGCATTCCTTAAAAAGAAAAAAAGGACAATAGAGAAACAAAGAATGAAAGAAAAGACAAATGAAAGGGTGATGGGGGTTGGGGATGGTGGCTAAGGAAAGCCAGCTGCAGAAACAGCCTACACATAATGACTTAAAAAGTCCAGCTGATTGAACAGTCAACTTTATCGGCAGCAGCAGGTAACTGTTGCAGTGACTGACAACCAGGCTGGGGTCTATGAGAACACCAGAAAGGTGTAAATCATGGCCATGTAACAGATTGGGTCGGAAAGTGACAGAGCAAGATTCATAATGATGGGGACCAGGCACAGAAATAACAGATACAGTAGGTAACTGAATGGGATAGGGGGACATCACAATTACTAACTCTGCTCCATCATCTCTCCTCCAAGCCACATACTGGCACACATTATGGAAATTGTTTTCATTTAGGAGGCTGGGCAAGTCAGTGGGGGGAGGGCCATATCGGGTCACTGCTGGTGCCATAATTTTTATTTAACTAAGAAAAACAATGCTGACTTCTGGCAAAATGTGAGGGGGCACATGCCCCCTGTGCCCTCTTTGCATGACACCAGTGTCAACTTCCGTTTCTCTTCTTAAGCCATGTTAACACGGCTGTTGTGAGTTGATTCTTGGGCAGCTCCATGTTGATCCTATTTCTAGTTTACAAGGTCCCTCACAGCATTGATGCAAGCCATGATAGAGAGGGGCCGTGAGTCTGGGGGACCAGGTGGGTGAGGATGCTGAGACCATTGACTGCGTTGGAGTGAGCAGTGCAGACTGTCCACATGGCTGCTTATGCCGCTTGCTCCAGAATGTGTCCCCAACTGAGCAGAGATTTGGGGAGAGCAGCAGAGAACAGCTTACCATGATCAAGTACAGCCGCATTTGCACTGCAGCAACCCAAGTGGTTAAGTGACTGCAGTGCAAGTGTGGCCATGTAAACTGGCCCTTAGCTACACTCTCTTCCAGTTCTTTTGCTGAAGGACCCACTCTGATAAAATTGGCTGGCTGCTATGCCAGTAGAGTTTTTCTCCCCCGGAATAGCCTCAACCACTTCACTACAGTTTTTGAGAAAAAGATGGATCTCTCACAAAGGGAGCTTCTGCTGACACTCTCTCTCTCTCTCTCTCTCATCTGAGGAACTCTCCTCCCACTTCCTCTGTCTTTCTACCTAGCTCTTATCCCCACACTCAGACTTCAGTGCCCCTTTCACTTGGCACTGGCACCCAAGGGAGCTGACATTTAACCTTTTTCTATAGAAGGCACCTTATATTCTAACTTTTGACTAGTAACAGTAGTAAACGTTTTTATTCAAATATAGATATGAACAGGAAGCTCAACTGAGACAAGCATATTTTCATTGAAATACTTTGAATGCTTTATAGTACATTGGAGAATCACAGTAACATAGACAATGATGGTGGAAAAAGACCACTAGTCCATCAAGTCGGCACATAAACCCTTACATAAACCCTTACAAAGCTGGGACCTATTGTTCATACAGAGTTCTAATCTACACTATTCACCTCCATGCTCTCTGCCCTACCGCAGTCACCCTGAGCAACCACTAGGCCCTTCACTCTGTTCCAGCCATGTCTGAAGCCATTGATAGATTTGACACCAACCACATCAGGTGTCAGATTGTTCCACAGCTCCACCACCTTTCTGTAAAATAAAACTTTATTAACTTCCCTCCTGAATCTGCTCCCCATCAGTTTCTACTCATGTTCCCATGTTCTTGAACTGCTACTTATGCTAAACCATTCCTTGCAGTTTACGTTGTTCATTCCTTTCAGGATCTTGAAGGTCTCTATCATATCTCCCTTCTTTCATCTGGCCTGTAGTGAGTACATGTTCAGTGCCTTGAATCAATCCTCACAGGATCTGCCCTGCTGGCCCTGAATCATTTTGGTCACCCTAAGTTGCACTGTCTCCTGACTGACCTTATGTTTCATTAGAGGAGGGCTCCAGAACTGGACACAGTACTCCAGGCAGAGCCTCACCAGTGACCTATAAAGAGGTAGTAATACCTCCTTCCTTTTGCTGTCATTACTCCTTCATATACACCTTGGCATACTGTTTGCCTTACTGTAGGCCTTGTTAAACTGATTTGTTTTAGGGAGTCAATGATGATGACCACTAGGTCTCAGATGTTATACACAGCTTTGCCCCCCACACACACACACACACAATCCAATACTCTGTCCTGGGTTGTTGTTCCTTCATGCATCATCTTGCATCTTTCAGCTGCCAAACCTTTGACCACCTCTCTAGCTTTTGCAAGTCTCTGCATTTCCCTAACCCCCTTCTCACTGTCTACCCTGCCACAGAGCTTGGTGTTATCTGCAAAAGAGACACATCTTGCCCTGGATTCCTTCTCCCATGTTGCTAAGGAACTTACTAAAAAGGACGTGACCCAGGATCGATCCTTGTGGCACCCCACTGGGGAACTCCCTCTCTTCTGATTTGACTTTGTTAACCACACCCTTCTGCTGTCTCCCTTCCAACCAGTTACTCACCCATCTGTGTGTTCCACTGTACCCAGATCCTCTAGCTTCTTCAGTGACCTTCTGTGAGGCACTGAGTCAAAAGCCTTGCTGAAATCAAAATAGAGTAAATGTACTGCATGGCCCTTATCCACTACCATCATTACCCAGTCAAAGAATACTATCTGGTTGATCTTACAGAACCTTCCTGTCATGAACCCATGCTGTTTACTGTGTTGGAGTCTATTGCTCTCCAAGCAGTTTATGAGGTCCACTTTCACTAGTGTCCCCATCAGTTTACCCACAATAGAGATAAGACTGACAGGTCTATAGTTACCTGTTTGCTCTTTGTCCCTCCCCCCTTATGGAATGGGACTACAGCTGCTACCCTCCAGTCTTTTGGAACTACCCCTATCTGAACCTAGCTGTTGAATAGCCCCACCAGGGGTTCAGTTATTTCCACTGCCAGTTCTTTGAGTACCCTCATCCCATCTGGCCCCAGGCCTTATCTATCTTAGGGTATGCTAACCCTTACCAAACCCTTTCACTAGTAAATACTTGCTTTCTCATCTCATGGATCCCCCTCACATGTTTTAATGTGACTCTCCAGAAGAGGCCCTCTGTCATATAACATATAATAATATAGTAGTTTTGTATTGTTACATTCAGTGATGATATATAAGAATACTGGTTGGGCAATTGCACAACCAGCCTGTGCTGCCACAGAGGGGCTCTGATTACATCAAACCTCAAGAGCGAAACTCGAGAGGTCCGAGGTAATCAGAAACCTGAGGTGGTGGCACAGACTAGTTGAGCATGTGGTTGCCCAGCCAATGTTTTTTATAGTCTATAGTTTTTTTGTTTAATTTTAATTTTTTTTTTTTAGTGAATGTGTTTCACAGCACTCCCATGGCAGCAGGTAACATACCATTGATTTCAGTTCAGAATGTATACTGTGAAAAACACTAGCTGCCTCGAGGATTTCTGATTAGTTGGAACCACGTTCCATGACCTTTGAACTGGGGTAAAACAAGGTTTCAGCTGGTATGTAAATCCATGCAGAACAAACTCTCACTACACAATATGAATGACAACAAATTCCAGAGGCAAGAAAAACTCATACATATCATCATATACAAAATAGAACAACAAGGAAACACTTCTATACATATATGTTATAAATTAAAACCACTTCCAAGGCTATATGTACAGGGGCTGTGCTACCCATAAAAATCAAGACACATAGCCTTTAATAGGAAGGTCAGCCTGTTTCCAGATTTAGGCAACATGCTGACAACCTTTTTGCCTGGTCATCTATCCATCTTTTAATTTGGCTCATCCTTACTTTGCCCTTTATTGGTATCGGTCCGAGTGAAACAGCATTCTGAATTGTTTGGCCCTTAGCATAAAAATGGGACCTACCTACTTCTGTCTTAACTTCTGGAGGTTGAAATTCAATGGGCTTGATTCAGAAACAGCCCATGAATTGATGCAAGGTGTGACAAAGAACCACCTTGCATCAAATGCCAGTGCACCTAATACTGTGCATTATATTCAGAAAAATGAGCAGCTTCTGTGGCAAAGTCTGCTACACTGATGCAAGAGGTTTTCTGCATCAAAGATATGATGCATGTGGAGAGCATGCTGCATGTTGAAGCACAACAGCATGAGGTGCGAATGCCCCCTGGTGAGCCACAATGGCTACGCAGGAGGGGCATGAATGTCCACACTGAGGCACCATGACGATGCAGGGGTGGGAATGCCCCAAGATGGGTGAAAATGGAGGAGGGAATCAAAGAGTGGGAACTGACGCAAACTGTGTAAAAAATGACAATGCAGTGGGGGAAAACTGATGCAAGCTGCGTCAAAAAATGCTGCATGGGTCAAGACCTTTAAAAATCCATACCATGGATGAAATGGCCATGGCAGTGACATATGCAGCCTCCATGCCATCCCACAGGGGTGCTGGAGCTGTCTCACCCTCCCTGTCTGCACCTGGATCCACTCCATTCTGTGTGCCACTGTCAGTTAGACCAGCTCCCCACTGGTCTAACGGAAGCCTGCCATACATCAGCACAGTGTCAGGGCTCCTACCTTTGTGAAGAGTGCGCTAGTTTTAACGCAAGCCAGATTCTTGAATCACAATTTGACACAAAGTTTGACACAAGCTGCAATTTGCGTCCAAGTGTTTGGCACAAGCTGCTTGCACCATTCCTGGAGCTTTCTGAATTGAGCCTAATGTCTCTGTGGTTCCAGGGCTAAGAGCAGAAAAATAACATGCAAGTGTATTTTTTCAGAGTAAGTGCAATTGTTGGTTAGAAATGTCTTTACCATTGCAACTGTTGGTCAATGTGCACTTAATTAAATTGGCCGTGACAATGAAACATTAGAAAATGGGTTGTGGAAGTACTTGAACCTGATTGCCGGTGGCATTCTAATGCATACATTTATGTCTCAACACTGCCTTCAAAAAAATATTCACTACCTCCCTGCTCTTTGTGCTACTAACTGACCTATGTGGAATAACTATTTTACAAAATAAACTTATTATTAAAGATATTAAAAATAGCCATCCCAGTGGCGCTAAGGGTTGAGGTGCTGGATGCCACACCTCGCTCCACGCTGGCGACCTGGGTTTGGACGCAAGCCCAGGCTGTCAGGGGTCAGCAGGGGATGGATAGGATTGAGCATCTGGTGGACTGCTCTCCTATCCCAGGGAGGGTTGTGGGTTCCCACTGCTCTGCAGCGGCCCCTGGTGAAGACCAGGGGCACTGCCAGAGTCAGTGTAGTAAGGGGTGGAGTGCAGCAGACTTCAGCACATAGGTGCCTCGATGTCATTGCACACCTGTACTCCAGGGGGAATCTAGTGGAGGAAAAATGGCAGCACTGACCATGGCAGTTTGATAGCCACAGCTTCCTAGCCTGGCGGGGCCCACTGCATGCAGACACATGCCGGTATTGGTTCCTGGACTGGCACATGGACCGGGGGGGGGGGTCCCTCTCAAGGGTACAGTTGCATACGTCAGCTGGTGTGTGGATGCATCTCCGGGGTCACTTGGGGGAAGCAGAGCCGTGGCTGGATTACAGCACACCAGTTTCTGCAAGGAGGAAAAAAAATAGATTTGATAAAAAAAAAAGATATAAAAAAAAAATCTCCTCACCTTTTCTTATTTACATTTTCTAAGTCTAATAAGACACTCCAGGGTATGGAATATTGGGGGATACCAGCACTTCCAGGGCTGTAAGGCCTTCCTTCTGCAGCGTTGTGCCTCACTACACCCCTAGGCATATGGGTGACCTCCAACAATGCACACCCTGTCAATCTTATTCCTTACACAAAATGGTGTTTGCTTGCCTGCTTGCAGAACTATTATTGAAAGTGATCCAGTTAACAAAGGGAAAATCAAGTCAGGTCCTCCGGAGCAATTACAACTGAAAGATGAAAAACATCACCAACACTAAACAAAGGTATGCATTTTTTTAAAGAAACGTTTATAATTTTTTTGTAGTTAATCTTTTTATTATAGTTTTTATATGTGTACTGTACACATGTATCAGGCCACCAAGACATTTTGTAACACATGGAGCCTTATGGCATATTACTATACACTGTATCCAGTTATATAGGGATCAGTTTGCAAGCTGCCTATTATTACAAGCATACAACAGAACGTAAGTAACATTGCTAGGCATATAAGCAGTTAGGTGCAGGAACTTAGCATCATTATGTATTGGTCATAACATTAGATCTTACTTCGAGAAGCAGCCCTTGCAGCAGGTTACACCATTAGGACTGAAGCCGGCAGGCACCAGGACCCCACGGAAATTTTCTAGCTAGCAGTATTCAGCTGGGACTGCCTTCGATGTCGGTCCTGCCCCCGACATCAGACATAGTACATGAGGAGGCAGTGCCCCAGAATCCCCAGTTCTTTTCCCGCCATTGACTCTCCAGCAACAACTTAGAACTTCAAGAGTTTCTCCAAACTAATGTCCTCTCCAACTCCTTCACTTGAGGGACACCTTATCAAGTGTGCCTGTAGAAAACAGATCCCTTTTAAGGATCCTCATTCCTCCTGCGTGTGGTGCTTACACCCGGACCACAATACAAAGGCCTGCACCTTCTGCCAAGGGTTCAACAGCCGCACCAGAATCCACCGTCAGAAGGCATTTCAGGCTTATCTGCTGGAAGAAAAACTTAGTAGGATGGACCAAGAACCTTCCTCCAGAGGCGATTCTTCTTTCAAGGCCCATAAACACTGGGACAAACACCGGGAGAAAGCAATGTCCAGATCCCTGAACCGGGCCTCAGATTCCCATTGCTCAGGCTCCACCAGGTCGGACTGCTCTCCCTCCAGGGCTCGTTCTCAGCCCCTTCTGGTCAAAGTCTGGGCTTCAGGTGGCTCTTCGACTCTCCAGACCATCAAGACTTCAAGGCCCTCAGCTTTCTCCACTCCCTCGTGGGCCTCTTCCAAGTCTTCCAAACGCCACAAGTCTTCCTCATCGGGACCCCTACACCAGATTGGTCTCCCAGCCTCCCAGAGGTCCAGATCCACCACCCAGGAAGACAAAAGACCTGACGTCCCTAAAGCGAACGTCAGACCCAATGTCGGCCAAGCACTCGATGTCGGCCAAGCATACGAAATTGGCCAGGCATTTACCGGAGCCACGGACACCAGCCAGGCACCAGACACCGGCAGGGCATTTGCCAGACTCGAAGGCATTGGCCAAGCGACTGACATCGGCCTCGCATTTACCGGAGCTGAAGACCGCCCTCCAGTCACCAGTGGACACCGATCACAAGGATTCAACAGAGGAGGACACGATGCTGCTCAAAGACCAGGCGAGTGACACTGAGGATGCTGGGCTCCCAAGGGAACCTTCACCCACCCCGGAGACACCCGCGTGCCCAACGCCCAACCCCGGTGACAGACCACTGGCTCCAGGCCAGTTGCTGGGCATGAATCTACAAGAAGTAAAGGATCTCTTTTCTTTCTGGTGGGACACCATCTGAAAGGATGTGGTTCCTGTAAAATCTCCTCCTCCTCCTCCTCCTCCTCCTACTCCTTCACCTCCTATGCCCCCTCTTCCACCAAAGGTGCCAGCAGGATGACCACCAAACCCTAAGGAGCAGACTCCACCAAATAGAGGATGTGATACTACAAGAGTGTATCTGTGGTTTATTCCCAGCTAGCCTGTTAGGTTTCAAGGCAGTACATGTTGCTCCTAAAGTCAAGTGGAAGGGTATAGCTGTGCTTGTGTGGGAGCTATGTGGGAGAGGAAGGTGGTGTATCCTCTAACCAATTCCAGTCCTGGGATCTTGGTTATCTTGTGGTTGAGGAGTATTGAGTATATCAAAGTGTCTAAGAAATGAGCCCCAGGACTCATAGTACCTATTAATTGTGTTGTTAGCCAGATGAGACAGATGCTCAAATTTCGCTAACTGTGCTGACTAGCACTAAGCTCCTGCCTAGTTGGGACCTCCTTTGTTCACCAGCAGTGCAACAGGAGGTGTTTTGCTTCTGTTGTCACTGTGAGACGAGGAGAGAGATGAGCAGCATGTAAGACTGTTAGTGTGTGGTACCAAAGATGCAGCAACTTGTTCTTCATGAGCTGAGATCTGGTGTCTTTAAGTGCAGTGTGGGCCATTTTCCAGCACTGGGTCAACTCTGGGGTACTAATATGTGTATTCAGTATAGATGCCCATTTTTTGCATACAGTTACCATTTTGTTCATGGTGTTAGATATTACCCACCCTCTCTTTGGGATGGGAGAGCCAGTACCACAACAGGTGCCCCCGGAGGTCTGTGTTATGCTCCTATATCTGTTTTAGGGTGTGGGGTAAGGGAACTGCAGAGCTGAAGATAGCCCCTGAAGTCCACCTTATCCAGGTGGTACCTGTCCTGTGTGGCATGGATGGAGTCTGTGACCTATAAGCCTAGTACGAGAAGGTCTGTCACCAGCAGGACACCTTTGCTCCCTCAACCATCCCACTGAACTGTGGCATTTCCTATCCAGATGTTTGGATTGTTTCAGAGTGGAATAAGTTCTGGATGTACCAAGGGTGCATCCAGTTGTTTTGCACTATTCTCCAGATGTCTAGGGAAGTTTTGGCAGTGGGGAACTTGGCAGCAGAGCTGATGAGAGATGCCACCAAACCCACTCCCCCCAATAGCTGGATTTTAATCTGTTACCAAAGAGGTGGAGTCTGATCATAGGTGGGAAAACTGTGGAGCTCTTGAGAAATTTAAAAAGCCCAGTAGTATGATTTGAACAAAGGAAGTCCCCATTAGAGATGTGTGAAGTTGACAGACTTCACTCCACAAAAATATTTGCTAAGTTTGCCACATTCTTGAAGTACTGATTTCACAAAGTTTGGAGCAGGCAAAGTGGCACTTTACCAGGTAATCTAAAAGTGAAGTTGCCACTTTGCCTTAACTTCATCTTAACGTCACCTCAGAAAGTGCAATTTCTCAAGGAAAATTCAATGCAAAGTGGCAAAGTGGTGAAGAGGTCAGTTTGCAAAGTTATTTGCAAAGGAGAATTTTGGTACTTCTCCGGCACCTAGTCCCCATCCTCCCTCCTTCCAGGGGGTTTTTAGTTTGGCTTGGTTATACTGAGGCTATCTTGGGTAGAGACTTAAGGAGCTTAATATGTATAGCCTCAAGGAAAGGAGGGAGAGGGGAGACATGATAGAAACTTTCAAGTACCTCAAGGGAATCAACAAAGTCCAAGAGGGTAGCATCTTTCAAAAAAAGAGGTGTGTAAAAACAAGAGGGCACAATTTGAAGATAGAGGGGAGGCAGCTCAGAGGTAATTTAAGGAAGTATTTTTTCACAGAGAGGGTTGTGGATGCATGGAATGGCCTTCCGGAGGAGGTTGTGGAGTCAAAATCAGTGGCGGAATTCAAGCATGCATGGGATAGTCATAAGGCAATTCTGGGGGGTGGGTGTAGGAAGAAGTAGGCTACTGGTTAACTAGGATCTGCAACTTATCCAGTAGGTAGGGAAATGGGCAGGCTGGGTGGGCCAAGCGGTCCTTATCTGCCATCAAATTCTATATTTCTATGTTTCCTTCCCAAAGAAGTTACTTATAATTTTATCAATGTGCTCAAACCCTTTACTGGGGATGTGACGCAGTAGGTGGGCTAGTGTATGAAATAGCTTTGGTGCAGTTACCATATTTACTGCCTCTATTTTTCCAGCCAAGGAAAGCTGGAGTGGAATCCATCTATCACACTCTGTGTGTATGTCCTCTGGGAGTGAGTTTAAATTTAAATCACAAAGTTTGAAAGTACTGCCGGAATGTTTGATTTCTAGGTTGGTGATTTGTTCCGGGGCTCATCTGAAGTCTAGGAGTTGCAGGCGGTGGGCTTTGCAGTGTTAGTTTAAAGGTAGTATTTCAGTCTTGGTTCTATTAATTCAAAGCCTGGACAACTGCTCAAAGGCCATGAGAAGTGTGAGGAGCTGGGCAATGCAGTCCAGAGCATCTTTGGCTACCACCAACAGATTGTCTGCATATAGCAGTTTTGTAGTGGTCCTTGCCTACTCCAATCCCTCGGATGTGGGGTTTGTCCCATATAGCTTTTGCTAGTGTCTCTATAGTGAGCACAAACAATAGAGGGGAGGATGTATCCCTTTTGACAGGAGGAAGGGGGTGGAGAGAGTCAAGTTAGTTAGCATTCCAGATTCTGGCTTTGAGTAGATGGTCTGTATGTTGCAGAGGAACTGTTAGCCAAAGCCCATATGATGCAGCACCCTATACAGATATCCCCACTCCATTGAATCAAATGTCTTCTCAGAATTAATGACTATGCTGCAGATGGAGTGAGGGAGGTACTCGCTACCTTCATGAGGTCCAGGAGTATCCTGAGTTAGTCAGAGCTGAGGTGCTCCTTTGCAAGACCCACCTGGGATGGATGGACCAGAGTGCAGAAGGTTTTCAATCCTGAATGCCAGGGCTTTGGCAAAAATCTTGCTGTGTACCGAGATAAGGGTAAACAGGCAGTAGTGTGCTGGGATGGTGGGATCCTTGGGAAGGACTGTGATTGTTGCCATTCTTAGGGTTTGAGAGAGTATCCAGTTGTCCACAGATTCACAGTAAAGGTGCAGAAGAACTGGACAGACAGTGGACACCATGAGTTGCAGGAGTTCCACCAGGAGTCCATCCCCGCCTGCTGCCTTACAGGGGTTCAGGGCCACAAATGCTGCTTCTATCTCTGAGAAAGTAAGTGGGCTGTCCAGGGAGTGTGCCTGATCAGCTGTTATCTTGGGTAGGCAGAAGATTCTAAGAAAACATCTTTCTTTCAGGCCTCCGGAGATGTGAATGAGCTATTGAAGTTGCTGTAGAAACCTTTCATCATGGTACTGATGTGGGTTTCTTGACAGCAAAATTCTCCTTGTTCATTTCTGAGGGTATGGATAAGCCTCTCAGCTTGTTGCTTCCATAAATGGCAAGTCAGTAGTTTGCTGCCCCTCTGTCTTTTCAAGGTCCAGAATAGACCCTGTTTTCAAGAAAGGTGACCCTAAGCCTATCTCACACTATCAGCCAATTGCCATCCTCTTGATGCTAAGCAAGATCCTTGAAAAACTGGTCTCCCTTCAAACTATCACCTTTTGTCATGACAACAACCTTCTCTCCGACTCCCAACATGGCTTTAGGAAAGGTCATAGCACTATCACTGCCCTCCTAAAGTTCACAAATCATGCCAAAGTTTCCATGAATAATGGTCTTCTAACTGGGGTGGTCTTTATAGACCTGACAAAGGCATTTGATCTGGTCAACCACCCTCTCCTCTTAGGCAAAATGCTGTCACTAGACTTCTCTCCTGATGTCACTGACTTTTATAATAGCTACTGTACCTCTCTGATATGAAACAAGATGTTAAATTTAACTCTACTGTCTCTGATCTTACCACCATCAATATTGGGGTCCCTCAGGGCTCTGTTCTTGGACTTCTCCTCTTTAATGTCTTTATCAATTATATCTCTCAAAATGCCTCAACTTGCTCATCCCTGCTATGTGCTGATTATCTAGTTCTTTATCATAGCTCCAGGAACATCTTTGACCTAAGCACCAGTCTCTTGTCCAACTTCCTCCATATCCAGAGCTGGCTGTCTAGCAACAACCTTGTCCTTAACTGTAGCAAAACACAATCCATGCTTTTTGGATATTCCTGGAGGTTAAGAATCTGTCACAAACACTTGTCCATTACCAGTGCTGATGGTTTCCTTCTCAAAAATATCAGCTCCTTCAAATATCTTGGAGTTATGCTTGACCCCTCTCTAGATTTTGACCATCACATTTCCATCACGTACACAGCTGTCAACTCCAAAATTGGTATTGCTTATAAAACTAACTATACCTTAACTCCCTCCACTAGAACTGCCATTGCCCAGGGCACCCTACTCCCTGCCATTGCCTATGGTTCTGTAACTTGTGTTGAAGCAGCTAAAACCAGTCTCCACAAATGGGACTCCATTTACAATAGCATATGACATTTCACCTTAGCATCTCCTCATCTCCTCGGCTCACCCACCACTGTCAGCTTTACAGTGACCTAAATTGGCCCTCCCCTACTGCCTACTGTCTTCTCTCCCTCAGCTCCCCACTAGACGGCATCATCCAATCTGGTGTTCACCCCCTCACTTGCTCTGATGCTAACTCAAAGTAATCCTTGCTATAATGCATGAGGAGCGTTAATTATGCGCCACCTGCTATCTTATTTTCATCTTCTAATCTCACCGTTCTGGCACCTAATCTGTAAACCTTTCTTGCCTACATCAGATCGGTAGGATTACAAGATAGAACAGAAGTCACCAACAAATTTTTTTTTTCTGAACGAAGCTTGCAGTAGAATACACTTTATTTTAAAACTCACCCTGACACTGCAGTTTAAGCGCGACTGCTAAACCTCTACCAATGGTGCTTTTAAATTTTAGTGACAGGACGTTCGCCACAAAAACAGAAGACTTACCCCAGACACTATAAAAGACAGTGACTGGGCTTCTGCTGCTAACCACGTTGTAATATCCTCTCGTGGTTACCATGGTGACAGCAAATCTCTCAAGCTACACTCTTGAGATTTACATGGTCAGCATGGCAACTGCTTGAGGCGATAACAATGTGGTTAACAGCAGAAGTCCAGTCATTATCCTCTATATAACCTTTAGTCTGGGGATCAAACCCTTCTACACGTCCCTATATGCAAAACAAATATGAGGTCACTGGCCTTCTCCTTTGGAACTCACTACCATTAGCCCTCTGGCTCTCTCCCACCCATGCCTGCTTCAAAGGGATGCTACATAATCACCTTCTTTTTTGTTTTTTCTTAATTTAAAGTTTATTGAAACATATTTAATATTTTCTACCTCTCCATACAAATGGCAGATATACATGGACATGAACATGATACATTAGACATCCGATTAACATGAGTCTGCCCCCCCAAAAACTCAGCTCTCACCCTCCCTCCCCACCATCCCGCTCTACCCACATTGAGCACAGGAAGTCCATCGTACAACCTCCTTGGCACTGTTTCAAGTACCAGGTTAGCAAACTGGGCACATAAAAGCCATATAGCCAAGTTAACCTTATTGTAAAGAGTATAAGGTATATAAGGGATCCCAGATTTTCTTGAATTGCTCCATTCTATTATTAAGTCTGGCAATTGCCCTTTCCGTGCAAAGATTCGCCAGAAGCTCGGACAGCCATTCATTATAGGTGATCTCCTGTTGGTCAGTCCAGTGTCTTAATATATATTTTTTAACTGACATGGCTATAAGAGTTAGGTGATATCTGCGAACTCGCACTTTGACCTCGGAGAGATCACCCAGAATGCACACTGCAGGTCTAAACAGGTCATTAAGCCCCAGAAGGGGATCTGTTGACTGCTTAATGATAATCTACAGGGGAGACACTTTGGGACAAGGCCAAAATACATGAAGTATCGTTCCTTCCTCCAACAAACATCTGGAACATGTTGGGGTGGGCTTTAGGCCCAATTTAAATAACCGAGAAGGTGAATAATATGCATTATGCAGGATATACAAATGCATTAATCTAAGCTTGTCTTGAGTCACAAATTTATGGCAGTTGTGCCACAGTTTCAGCCACTCTATATTATAATCTGGAAACAGGGAGACCCATATATCAGTAGGCCCATAACAGTCAGGGAATTTCCAGTTACGAATAGTACTGTAAATTGCAGAGACTGCGCCAGGATGACGACAAAACTTTAAGAGTTCTTGACAAAAAGAGATACTATTCACCAATTGGGGAATTCTACTGAGGGCTTTCATTAAAGAATGTCGCAATTGCATAATTCGGAAACTGTATTTATTAGGTATCCCCAGACGGATTATTAAATCCTTGGTTGGGAGCCACTCACCACTGTCCATAATAAAGTTGGAAATTTGCATGCCTTGTAAACCAGGTAGCCAATTGGAAGGAATGAGTTTACCATTTATTTGAAATTGAGGATTTTCCAGTAGAGGTTGATTAGGATCTCTACCTGGTTCATACCTGTACCTAAGGTACTGGCAAATCTGTGCATGGCTCCTTAATGAGGTTGTAATAGTAGGATTCATAACTTTTAAAGGTAGAAGTCTCTGTTTAGCAAGTAATAATCCCTCTGGTTTCTGGCTACATAAGTGGATTAAAGTAAACTCGATTTTAAGCCAAGCAAAGTGTAGGTTATCCACCGTAAGCCATCTTAGATACTTATTAATATGACTAGCCCAGAAATACGAAGGGAGGTGGGGGAAACGCAGTCCCCCTTTTGTCTTGGGAGCAGTCAATTTATAATAAGCTATCCTCAGGGGGTTATTCTTCCAGATGAATTTCGTGATAAGAGATTGAATTTTATTAAACCACGTCATAGGAAGCCAGATGTTAAGCATAGAAAGGGGATAAAAAATCTGGAGAAAAACATTAATTTTGATTAAATTTGTTCTGCCCCACAATGACAGGGGAATGGATGACCATCTATTGAGATCTTAGAAAATTGTGTGAATTAGGGGGTCAAGATTTAACTTGATAACTTGTCCAGCACACCTGGTTAACTCAATACCCAGATACCTGTATCTCAGTGACTCGTATTTCCAACTAAGCCTAAGGCCAGAATATCCGCCTTAAGCACCATATGGTTTAAAGAAAAAACTATGGTTTTACTAATGTTTAATTTGTAATTCGAGGTACTGCTGAACTCCTCAATAATGTCTAACATAGGGGGTATGGATACCTTGGAATTCGCAAGCTGAAGGAGCAGGTCATCTGCGTATGTTAAAACCTTCACCTCACACAGGTGAATGGGGATCCCCTGTACCTCCTGACAAGCTATTAGTTCACGGATTAATGGTTCCAGATAGATGTTGAACAATAACGGTGATAAGGGGCACCCTTGTCTGGTTTCTGACTGCAACATAAACACCTCTGAGATCACCCAGCTGCAAGCAACATGAGCTGATGGGGAACGATATAAGGTCCTGATCCATTCAATTAATTTTGCTGGGAAGCCAAAGGCTTCGAGAGTTGAGAACAAGTAATGCCAATTTACCCTGTCAAATGCCTTCTTGGCGTCCAGCGAGACCAATACGGCTGGATAAGGTGCATCCCTAGACACTGAGAAGACGTGCAACAGGGTACGTATATGATCCAAAGATAACCTTCCCTGCATAAAACCCTCCTGTTCAGGGCCTATCAGGGTAATAAGTACAGTACTGAGACGATCGGCCATCACCTTGGATAAAATTTTTATGTCTATATTCATAAGGGAGATGGGTCTGTAGTTGGTGACCATGTCAGGAGCCTTGTCTGGTTTCGGCATTAAAACTATAAGAGCTTTGAATAGAGAAGAATCTACCACTTGCCCTGATAAAATCTGTTGAAATAAGGGAAGAAGCATCGGGGTTAAGTGGGTTTTAAACTACTTGTAAAAATTTGTGGAAAAACTGTCCACCCCCGGGGCTTTATTCACTGGTAACTTCCCCAACACCTCAGAAATTTCCTCAACTGAGATGTGGGCTAATAAACAATTCCGCTGGTCCTCGGACAATTGGGGTAAATTAGCACCTTTAAGGTGGCACCTTTATGGTCTGTTCCGGAAGGGGAGATAGCATGGGATCATATAAGTCCTTGTAATAACTGGTGAATTCCCTTAAAATGTCTTCGGGGCGGGTTTTGGAGGTACCATCTGTCCTGGAGGTTATCGAGAATATATATCGAGAAGACTGCATTTGTTTGATCCTAAGTGCTAAAAGGTGCCCCACCTTTTCCTCTTGGTCGGTATAAGATGCCCGGGTTTTTAACATGGAGTATTCTACTTTCTCCCTCAAAATTTCGTTGTACGCAGCTCTTACTTTGATTAATTCCTGTCTAACTGAATCTGGAGATTATGGGAAATATTCTTCTCTAGCACCCTCATTCTAGTTAGTAATTGGGACAGCTTTGAGGTAGCCATTTTCTTTCTATGGGTAGCCATGCTGATTGAAACACCCCTCATATAGGCTTTGAAAGCCAGCCATAGCATATCCGGTCTCCCCAAGGGGTCGAAATTATGTGCTTAATATCTTTGAATATGTTCTTGAATATGCTTAACTAAGTCCGGCTCTAGGAGCAGTAAATCATTTAACTTCCACCTTGACCCCCTATTGGGTAATGAGACTAGTGACAATTGACAGGCAGCTATTGAATGATCCGATAGGGGACCTGGTAATATCTCAGCTTCTATCACCCCCCATATTAAAGAGTGGGATTGGAGAATGCAGTCAATTCTGGCGGAAGAGTGATGGACAGGGGAAGTATAAGTATATGCCCTCTTCTGGGGATGCAATACCCTCCAGATGTCGAAGAGGCCTATCTGGCCCGTTAACTCCCTAAATGTCCTCTGGGCGGGGGATAGGCCCTTTCTCTGTTGACCCGTTTTATCTCCAGTGGGGTCATGAGCTAAATTAAACATAATCACCTTCTAATGTCTGACCCTTGTCAATGTTTCCATCCTCCATGACCTGCCCTCTGCTCCACTCTCTCCTCTGCACTACCTCTCCTATGCTTGCCCCAAGCAGTCTCCTTGCACTTATAACCCTACTAGTGCTATATAAACCCTACCTATGCAAAGCTGCTCCAATATCTCTACTCGGCTCATGGCTGTACCTGCTTTCTCTCTGAGTACACTGCTAACTGTTATTCCTTCTCACTGTCACTTGGGTACCTAGGAAATGATTTACTTATCTGTGGGTTGTCCTATTTGTACTTGAAATTTGTTCTAATGTACACGTGTAAATCTGTGTATTCTTTTCTGTATTACATTGTACTTCTACCTGTTTTTGACCTGTATTATTTCTTGGGCTGTTTGACTAATATAGAAGTGTACTGCTTGTCCTGTACTGTACTATATTGTATTATGACTGTCTCACTTGTACTCTCCTAGGTTGTGCCTGAAAATAGGCTTTTCTGTTTCTAGTGCACTTACCCGGTTATTAAAAACAAATAAATAAATGAGGTGTGTATTGCTAGCCTAAGGCTGATGATCTCATCATGTAATGTGGTTGTGGAGTAAGTATTACACCTGCATTATACAATTTTCCTTTCTTTTTTTTTTTTTTTACTTGGAAAAAGAGAAAACTGCAAATGAAGTACAGGCATGCGAGGTACTCATAACAGAGTAGCCATGAGTCTCAGCAGGGTGTTGAATTAGAGGTAGTCTGACACCAGACCAGAGTATATGTCAATTTCAAACCTGGTTTCGTTAGAAACTACAGAACAGAAACCCTAAATAGTGTTTTTCCATTTTCTCTTTCCAGTGAAATAACAAAAAATGTAATTTATTGCACCTGTGAAGCCAGAAAGAGCAGTGCTTGTAGGAGAAGAGTTTGACTCCCCCCCCAATTTAAAAGCAGGACTTTGATATATGGGTTATTATTGTTCTTAGCATAAATCTGGTTTAAAATATTAGGATGGTGATGAATATTTGGCACTGGATCCCAAGATTCTTTCTTAATCAGACCCACTGCAGGTAGACGTTAGTGCAAGATTCCACAAAATGTACAACACTGCTGACCTGGATGCGTTGCTTTCTGTGAGGTGAGAGACAGTTACTAATTTTTTTTTTTGTTGTTAGTTTTTGTTGACCAGGTAAGTGCACTAGACAAATCCTGCCTATTTTCAGGCACGACCCAGTGGAGGGGGATACAGATGAATGCCAACTGACCTTGAACCAGATTAAGCTGTTACTTGGTACTTGGTACTTGGTAATTAGGACATAAGAAGGCCAAAGCCCATCAAGAATGTCCTCCACACAATGTGGATCATTAATAGGTTATATTCCATCCAAAAGCCATTTATCTAATTTGAACTTAAATGTATCAATATTCTGACAGTCAATAATTTCCTGTGGCAAGGAATTCCAAACTCTTGGAGCTCTAATATTAAAAATTGCTGTCTTCTATTTGTTCTTGTTTTTGATTTCAATTTGTTTATTATGTATTCTGGCTACAATTTTTCTGGATGCAAAGGACAATCCACAAGATCTCATTAGTGTAGGAGATAATCACGATTTTAAATAATTGAGAAGATCTCCTTAATCTTCTAGTTTTCAAAGGATATAACTTGGTTTTGTGGAGCCTGGTTTACGTAATCTAAGCGAGAAAGGTGGGGTATAATTTTAGTGGCCCTTCTTTGAACCCTCTCAATTTTGTGATATCCTTAACTAAATATGGACTCCACAGAGATGAACCATAATCCAAATGGGGTCTAACATGAGTCTTATATAAAGTCAAGATGCATTCTTCTGTTTCTGAATAAAGGTATTATTTATCCTCAGTAAAAGAGCATTAGCGTTATTCGTAATTTTGTTAAGATGGTTTGAAAAGGACAAGCCATTATCAACCAATATACCTAAATCTTTTTCCACAATGGATTCTTGAAGTATGATGTTATTAAGACGGTATATTTGTTTAAGATTTTTTTTGCAAAAATGCAACACAGAACATTTAGACACATTAAACGACATCTTATTATTTATTGCCCAAGATTCAATATTTTTTAGGTCATTTACTAAAATACACCTGTTGACTTCATTATCGACAGGTCCCCCCAATTTAGTATCATCCGCAAATTTAGATAACATATTCTGTGATAAGATAGTGAGGTCACTGATAAAAATACCAAACAGAGTGGGACCCAACACGGATCCCTGAGGGACCCCACTTGTCACCAACCCCTCCTCCGATAATTCCCCATTAATTCTAACCGTTTGGGTTCTTTTGTATAGCCAACTATTAACCCAAGACACAATACTTTCAGAAAATCCTAATGTTACTAGTTTTTTTATTAATATAGAATGTGAAACTTTATCAAAAGCTTTACTATAGTCTAACAAAATCACATCTACTGGAGTATTTAAGTCTAAATAGCCGCTAACTAAATTGTAAAAGGATAACAAATTTGTAGTACACGAGTGCCCAGGTTTAAATCCATGTTGTGTGGTATCATTTATTTTTAATGCAAGCTTTTCCTCATCGATTATATGTTTGATACGTTTTTCTAATAGTTTACATGGGATGGAGGTGAGGCTGATAGGTCTGTAATTTTCAGCTTTATAATGCACCCCCTTTTTGAAGATCGGTGTTACAATGGCTGTTCTCCAATCGAAGGGCACGTTAGACTCTGCAAGTGATTTATTAAAAATAATGGTAAGTGAAGTGACAATACTGTCATATGTTCCCATAAGAAATTTAGATGTAATACCGTCAGGGCCCGAGCTAGTAGTTGGCTTCAAGGTTTTCATAAGTTTAAAAGTATCGGAAATAGTGATAGAGTAGCTAGGGGATATAATAGCATTAGCGAGCACTGTCAGCTCCTTGTCCTGTTCAAAAACAGAGCAAAAATACTTGTTAAATTCTGTTGCAGTAACCTTATCCGACAGGATGGTTGTATTATCGATAATTAATGGACCTATTTTATTTATATTACCCTTTTTGCTGTTCAAGTATGAATAAAGACTTTTATGTGAGTCTTTAGTATGGCCAATTCTAAATTCTAAATTCCGTTTAGCCAGTATGATTGATGTTTTTAAATTTTTAAGTGCTTCCTTGTACTTAATAAATCTATCCTCCTTTTCTTCCGGTTGGCACTTTTTTAATGATGTAAATAATTTTTGTTTGTAAGAGCTAAGTTTTCTAATATTGTTATTGTACCAGGCAGGAACCTTGCCTTTATTATTATACTTCCTTCTTTCTGGTACATATTTTTTTTCTAGACTATGTACAGTTTTTTTAAAGGTGCTCCATGCATCATTAACATTAAAAGTGATACTAAATCCCAGGGTATAGCTATAAGATGTTTGTTAATTTTGAGAATTTGCCTTCTCATATTGTTTTATCATGCAATTATTAATAGAATTTGAATGGACCAGAGAAATAGAAAATTGAATTTTCATGTGATCACTATTGCCCAAGGGATCCAACACCTGTAATTCAGACAAAGAGGCCTCCATATTAGTAAAAACTAAATCCAGAATGTTATTCCTTCATGTAGGTTCTCTAACTTGTTGGGTGAGGCCAAGATCTGTAATAGTTGAAATCAGCTGTAAGTCATACTGATTATATCCAGAGAGTGTATCCCAATTTATAGATGGAAGATTAAAGTCCCCAAGAATTATTACTGAACCTTTATCTGCTATTTGAGTTATTTCTAAGGATAGTTGTTTAAGATAGGCAAGATCTGAAGAGGGTGGACGGTAACAATTGCCAACCAAAATCTGGGGGTGTCCTTTAGGTGGTGGTATTTTTAGTGAATGAGGGAAATTTGGCCAGGACACCAGAGAAATTCTCCTACTCTGCTTCCTGTGAGCAGGGGGGACCCATTTTCCTGTGGGACCAAGATGGCAGCTCCCATGGATCCTGGTGGAGGTGAGATGGTCCTTGGAGCTGAGGAGTTGGCCTCCTCCTCCTCAGTCCCTCCTGCGTGTGAGGCTTTTTCCATCTCTGAGAAGATGGATGTGGATACTGCTCCTAAGTTGCCTGCATCTGAACTGCCTAGTCTGGATACTGTTACTGTTCTTGCTGCTGCTGAGGATCATTTGTTTACCTCTCCTGCTTGTGTGGCTTCCTCTGAGGCTCCTATTTTTCTGCAGACCCACTGCTGCAGACGGACTTCCCGGGCTGTCATTTGTTTCGGTCCCGTTGTGAGTATTTGCGAGCACTTCTTGCTGTGGAAGAGATCCACGAGCGTCATAGCTAATCCCTCCGTCTCGAGACAGGAGCATTGCTTACTGGAGCTCCACTTTCTACAACAGCTGTCAGTTCACCCAGAGTATGCACGACGGAGTTTGGTGCTGGGTCTGCTGCAACTCCAGACCTAGTAAACAGTGAGTGACAGACCTCCATGGACATGAACGGTTTCCGTATGTCATCCCGGGAACCTGTCAGTAAGATTTTTGTTGTTTCTTCTGACACTGCCTTAATTCCACATTTACAGGCTGGAGAGGGTTCAGGGGTGGACACTGCTTCTAGAACAGTTGCTCCTCGGGAACTGCCAGATTCTGTGACTGGCACTGCATTACACACTATGGTTTCTCGCAGTACTGAATTGTCTGGGGAAAGTTCTAACTTTGATAACAATTTATTGGTTATGGAGCATACTGTTGCTGATGTCTTGCAGGCTGCTGGGTGGGTTAAAGCTGGGCCAAATCAGCCTTGGGTGTCGCTTCAATGACCGGGGTCTGCTCTTGCTGACACTATGGAACTTCCCTCTCTTTAGAGTTGTCTGACCCCCTGGTTCTTTTTCCTCAGTAACAAAACCCTATGGAAGCCTCTTCTTTACCCAGTATTTCTGGGCAGCATCATGACCCTGAAGACCCTATTGCCCTGAAACCAGTGCCTGATGTTCCTGAGCCTGGTCTGGAACATCCTGCCCCCCACCCACGTCTTTCTGTGTGTACTGCTGGAGCTGATCCTGAACATGATCGGAACTCATCCCGCAGAACATATGCTGGATTATTTCATGCTCCTCCTGAACCTGCTAAATGGTGTAACGTAGTAAAGCTAAAATATAAATGAGACTTAGAGTTACATCCTGACAGAATATATGTGGGCCATACGCTTTTGAA
The DNA here is from genome assembly GCA_016271365.2 of Neoceratodus forsteri. Classification (NCBI taxonomy): domain Eukaryota; kingdom Metazoa; phylum Chordata; order Ceratodontiformes; family Ceratodontidae; genus Neoceratodus; species Neoceratodus forsteri. Next base: position 1,233,914,627 of record CM057455.1, read on the forward strand.
GGACAGCATAGGTTTTTCTGCTCAGGATATTTATGCTTTAATTCACACCTCAGGTGATCCAAATTTCGATATCAGCTTTAAAACTGCTGAAGGTTTGGAGCTTTTCTGGGAACGTTACCAAGGTGTTCGTAACAACCCTGACTGGAAGGTCTTTGCTGCTATTCCTCTCACTAAGCCTGCCTACAGAACAGTGACTGTGTTGTTCAAGAATGAAGGGGTGGCAACATCGGATATTTTGTTCTGGTTAAGGGCTAAATGTTCTGTTTTAGGTCTTCCAGACCCTATTATTGACTCTGAGGATATTTGGACTGGGGGTTGGAGGATTCAGATCAAATTGCCTCAGGTTCGAGGTAATATTCAGCATCTACCTAGTTTCTTCTACCTGGGGAGGGACCGAGGTTTTATCTTTTATTCTGGGCAACCTCGTTCATGTTTCAGGTGTGGGGCTCATACTCATCTGAGCAATGCCTGCGATAAAATGAAATGTTCCCTTTGTGGAGGGATTGGCCATGTCGCATTTGCCTGCCAAACTCCTGTTATTTGTAATCTTTGTGAAGACACCACCCACACTTTCAGGGATTGTCCCTGGGCTTCACATAATTTGGGAGGGGATGACTCTACTGAAAATACGGCAGGGAAACCAGGGGATGAATACCCTATTGAAGTGCCCCTTCCCTGGCCCTCCTCACCCTCTGTAACCATTTCTGCTGTTGATCCTTCCCCTTCTAAACATGTGCCCTCTCTCCCCTCTATTCCAGTCGAGTTCCCAGTACAGCAGGTAATTTCTCCAGGTACCACAGCCCTGGAGGTGGTTGCTGATCCAGTATTGCTCCTCCTTTCTGAGAATACAGAGTCTTACCCTTGCTCTGTTGAACTACTGGGGCCTTCTGGGCAGGACCCTGCTATGCCGCCTCCCCACTCCATGGATTGGGAATTTCAAAAAATAGACAGATAACACGCAGTGTATCCCAAAAATTGGGCAATGATGCTATGGATGGAGGTGAGGCTGGTCTTCCCACGTTCAACAGGTTCCCTCCACTTGCTAAAAGGAAGCAGTGGGATGCAGAGGTTGATGATTTGGATTCCTCTTCATTAATTTCCTTACAGCCGGAACTTGTAACTGATTCTGAATTTCCCTCCATAGATACCAAAGGGGGGGGGCAACAAGAAAAAGAAATCCAAAAGATTTGGGACTAAAGCTGTTAAACCTCTGGTTTCCATTATGGCGGATGTCTCCTGAACATGATGTGGCACCTTTCCTTGGGATCCTTAAACGCCAATAGTATAAAGAACCACAAAAAAAGACTCACCACTTTTTCTATCATTTCCGGTCATCATCTTGCTATTTGTTTACTTCAAGACACCAGGTTACATACTACTAGAGAGACCTACCAGGCATCTACTGACTGGTTTAGGGGTGCTTCTTTTTGGTCATTGGGGGAGGAATCATGCTTAGTGCTGGGGTTTTTAATCTTGGATCCTGACCTCCATGTTTCTCATCTGATTGACCTGGTTCCTGGCCGTGCATGCATCCTTGATGCCCGGCCGGGAGCACATGAATTATGTATTATTAATATTTATAATTACCAGACAAAATTCTGACAGGTTACTTTATTGCAGAAAGTTCTACCTTTTTTGTATACCACAAGATCTGTTTTTTTAGGAGGTGATTTCAATTGTATATTGTCTTTATCTGACAAAACAGGTAGATCACAAAGTTACATTCTGATTCCAACTTTTGTACAGAATGTATACAGCAAACTTAGGGTTTGTGCGGCTGGTTTTCTAGCTTACGGAGCATACTTACTAGGGGTCACTTGTCTACTAGAATTTACTTCTGGTTTGCCTACCATTGGGTCCCTGTGTGTTCTTTTTCAGTTTCTCCAGTTGAGACTTCTGACCACAGACTGATAAGTGATTACTGTTTTTGTTGGAACTCCTGCAAACAAACCTGGCCCAAATCCGGTCTGGAGGTTGAATTTGGTTCTTTTATCAGCTACAGATACCTGGGCTCTCATTCATAATGAATAGGAGGCCAGATTTTCTGTTTTTGATTTATGTGATAATTCTCTTTTATGGTGGCAAGACTCAAAATGAGATTTGAAAACCTTATGTAGCTCCTTGGCAAAACGGGCAGCAAATTCTAAGTATCTAATCTACCTCCAGTTCAGGGATAGACTCCAGAGGCTACTTTCTTGAGCTGTAGAGACTGGAGAAGATCTCACGGATGACATTGATGTGATTAAATCTGAGATGTGTAAGTATCAGCATGATAGGGCCCATTCTCTATTTTTAGAACAGAAGTTTGGCACTCAGGAGAAAGCGCAAGGAGTTAATCCTTATGAATGTTGTGCACTAAGGGTGGACTCTAAATATATGGCTGCCTTGAGGTCTGATAAAGGTCAGACTGTAAATTCTAGTGCCGATATTGAGGAAGTGGTTCATCAGTTTGTGGAAGCTTCCTTTTGTTCCAACTCTCCCCCTACAGTTGGGATGGAAGAGTTTCTACGTACATTATAGATACCTGATCTTTTGGAATCGGATAAATCCCTATTGACCTCTCCTATTTCCCAGAAAGAAGTGGAGGAGGTTATTGCTGGATTACCATCTGGTTCTTCTCCTGGTCCGGATGGCTTACCAGGGGAACTCTATAAGAAAGCAGTGAGTCTCTTAAGTCCCTATTTGGTTAAAGTTTATAATGCTATATTATCTGGTTTAGTTCCTTTTCCTGCAGCTTTGGCAGACAGTATTTTGATTTTTCTTTATAAAAAGGGGGATAGATTGGATCTTAGGAATTGGAGGCCATTAGTTTGTTAAATGTCGACTGGAAAATTCTATGTAAAGTTTTGTGCAAACGTTTGTCCTGGGTAGTTCAGGAAGTGATTTCACTCAGTTAGAACTGTGCCATTCCCCGCCGGGGTATGGGAGACATTACCAAATTACTAAGAGAAACTTTTGATGGGTCGAGTGGTTCTGGGTATTTACTCTCCCTTGACCAAGCTAAGGCCTTTGATGAGGTTCCCCATGTCTACCTGTTTCAGGTTTTAAAACATTATGGTATTCCAGTTGGGTTTATAGAATGGCTTCAAATCATTTATAGACATGCCTCATCTCGGCCTTTGCTAAATGGCAGGCTAGGGAGATCTGTGCTGATTCAGCGAGGAGTCAGACAAGGCTGTCCTCTGAGTCCACTTCTTTATGTTTTTTCTCTAGATCCTTTATTAAGAACATTACATATGACAACAGGGATTGCACCATTTTGGGGTTTTGGGGATGGTGTATTTCCGATTGCCCTGGCTTATGCAGATGACACTACTATACTAGTGGCCAATCAAGTATCTGGGGGGCGGGCTATGGAGGTTGTAGACTCTTTTTCTGTTGTTTCTGGTTCAAGGATCAACAGACAGAAGAGTACGGCTGTGGGGATTCGTACTTTAGAAGTAGCTCTGCAGGCTATAGGGGGTGTTGGGGTATCTGCATTACCGATTAAAATTCTGGGGTACTGGTTTGGAGCTCCTGACTCGGCCTGTTACAATTGGGAAACAGCCTTGGCCAAATCAGAGGAGAAAGTTGCAAGATGGAAAGGTTTTCCTATGATGAAAAAGATAAGGGTCTTTATGTTTAAAACTTTTTTATTGCCTATTTTTCTGAATGTTAGTTATCTGTATCCTTTGCCTGTCAAATTGGAGGTTAGGATGTATAGCGTGGCTTTTCAATTATTATGGGGGAGTCGGCTTAATCCCATAAAGCAAAATAGTACCTATTGGCCTGTGTGTGATGGTGGTTTGAACATGATCAGTCCTGTGATTTTTCTTTTTACTGTTTTTCTTTATGCAAATTTTGTTCCTGTTTTATTGTTGAGTCAATTGCCTTGGGTTCCCTTGTTTAAAGATAGATGCTGCTATTTTTGGCAGAAGTGGGAAACCCAGCAATGGTGGGTATTTTGGAACATCCCACAAGGTTTTTCTCCCTATATTTTGGAAATCTGCAAAAAATGTAGACTTTGGCATATCTTAACCTCTGACCTTTTGCATACTACCAGAAAATTGGAGTTTCATAAGCTGTTACAGGAGATCTGTGTTAAAGATCCTTGTCTGGTATAACACTATAGTCCTTGCTGACGTCCTTCGCCAAGTAACAGAAACCAGACTCCCTCCTTAAGTATGGGATTCTGTATGGCTTAGCTATCATTCTAGAGTAAATGTCAGAGGAAATCATTTTCACAAATCTGTTCAGGAAAGATCTTGTCTAAGGGAGGGTTGTGGATTGGAGATTGAAACAATGTTACATATTTTTTACAATGCCCATATATTTCTGGTTTATGGCCTATGTTGGCCTGTTCATGGAATATCCCTCATCTAAGGTCTATGAATTATAATACCTTGGTGTATCATCAGTATGATAACATTCTTTGGAGTGGATTCCATTTAGGGACAACTCGAGTAATTTTTGTTCTCATTAAATGGGTAATTTGGCAAACTAGATGTCAATTTGTGTTGCAACAAAAACAGCTTTCTTTGCTGGGCTTACACAATAAAATTGAGCCTGAATTCACAGTGTTATTTAAAAAAAAAAGACATGTCTTTTCTAGCACTCTTATGCAGGACTGGTAGAAAGGTTGGGGTTCTCTCCCCTTTTTACTGGTTTTTGATTGACCAGTGGATTCTCACTGGGCAATTCTCTGAACTGTTTTTTGTTTTCCATTATATACTGGGATGGGAAGGGCTGTTGGGATAGCTGTTTTTTTTTTGCTTCTGGTTATTATAGGTTTTTCTGAGTGGGTTTTGTTCTTGGAATTTTAGGTTTGTCTTTGGTGTTTCGGACTTTTGAAGGGTATGAATGGTTTCTTGTTTTCTGGACTCTGATGTTATATATTGATTCCTGTATTTTACGATTTTTCTGTTGTAGTTTCCCTTGTTTTGTTTATGAAGCTTTATCCAATAAAAAATTCCCCTACTCTTTTCAATAAGTACCATGGGATCTTTAACATCCACCTGAACTACCACCAGAACAGGAAGATGGGACCTCGGTTTAACGACTCTGAGACGGCACCTCAGAAGTGCAGCACCCCTCTCATGCTACACTACAGTGTCAGTACTGGGATATTAACCCAAGTGCCAGATGTGGGAACTGAACCCACAGCCTTCTGATCTCCCCGCCTTAAAGGCGAGTGTGCTACCTACTGAACAACTGACACTGCTACAAATTAGCAGATAACATAATACCATTCCCCCATCTGATGAGTTGAGATGCCACCAAATTAGGCCAAAGAAAGAGAGTTACTGTATATGTCCATCTGGTTTAGACCACCTTTAAATACATACTGTGCTACTTTGTCTATCAATGATCCATGTGTTTTAGTGTTCCTATTACAGGTTAGGAACTGAGCAAATTAATAGGGTATAGTGTTTCACAACACATCAAACAATACTGTAGCAGCATACTTGGGAGCAACCATCACATCCCTTATGCCTTGGGTTCCCTGGGGGTTTCATAACTCTTTTCTCCCCTCAGTGCTCAAACCATAATTGAAACATTATTAATATATGGATTTGGATTTTAATAGAGCACAAAAGTATATAAAAAATTATCGGTAATATTATCACTCCCGGAGTGATAATACTACACTTCAAGAGTGATAATACTATTGTCCAGGCCTCGTAATACTATCGTTCGAGACCTGATCGATAGTATTACCACCGAATGACAACAGCGCATGCACTAGTCTGTCTCCCCCACATCTTCCAAAGCATGCATTCTTATTGGCTGCTTCTTCTGTGTAGGCAGGCAGAACATTTTTAAAAACATGGCAGCCAGGCTCTTGCTAAGTAAGAGAATTTGTCCTGTGCAGCACTTCGCTTCAAAAATGAAAATATCTGATTGATCCTACATCCCAAGAACACAGAAAAGGTAGGATCTGATCAGCAAACAAAAAAAAAACAGTTTTGGATGGCTGACAGGGCTGACCGTGGAGCAGGAGGGAGAGGGCGGGGGGTGCACGAGGTGCATGGGCTCTGAGTCACTACAGCAGTTGGTCAGCACAGAGAGACTGCTTTGCTACAGAAAAAAAAACCAAAAAACAACTCGGATCCACATATTAAAAAACAATGGATAGGTCACTGGGCATTACTGGTGACATACCATCTCGAGATTCTGGACACAAGGAACCTCTCAAACATCGCTCTCAATGTTCATGTGTGTCCAGAACCTCTCGATGATATTACTCACTGGCAATGCCCAGTGTCCTATCCATTATTCTCTTTTTATTCACACAAGCACATTTATAATAGATTTAATAGAAGCTAAGTGTGTAATTTTTGCTGGTCAATTAGATTGTTGTGCTAAACATATATTTACTGTAACTGTAATTACAGCTACTAAACTGGCTGCATACATTTAGCCTGTAATATCCTGCCCAACTGCTAAAGTCGGATTCCATAGGTTGTTCAGAAATCCAGTAGTATGTTTGCTTATCTTGATAGTCTGTCTTATACAAGTGAATTAAAAAATACTGTTGCTTAATTTTCCCTGCTCCGGCACTAATGTTTTGTAAACTGTCTCTGGGTTTCATTCTGTTATCTTGCTATCTCCGTCTCCTAAACCCCCCTTCCTGATCACTTTATTTTCCTTGTATCCTGTTCAAAACTATTGCTTTGCCCTCTCTCTCTCTCTCTCTCCCCCTGCCTCCTCTCCCCCACCCCCATCATTTAACGTAACTAATTCTTTGTCTGCAGAGTTTAACCTTGGCACCATCCCGAGCCCCCCACTGATTTTCTCACTAATCCCTGTTCCCCCTTCCCATTTTAACTCATGCCCCAGGCTTTGTCTAAGAAGCCAGACCCCTGCCAATGCTTTTCTGTGTATCTCATTTAACCACTTGCCTGTTCTTTCCCTCTAGGGTCCTGTAACTGTGGGCGCTCCCACTGCTCCAATCCACCTGAACCGGTGGGGAAAAATGCCTGAGGCGCCCAGGAAGCTGCCCCAGGTGCCGTCTACCTAGCTCCTACTTAGCCAGGTACACTGAAAATGAAATTCGAATTGTCTGCCACTCCTCGAAATTTTCAGCCTGAGTGGGACAACTCTATTGGCTGAGCTTCCTTGCTGTGCCCTGCTGATTGGTCCGTTTCTGAACTATGTCTTCGGGTGCTGCTTTCTAAGCTAGTGTCTGCCGCAGCTTTATTTAGCTAAGTTTAGGTGCTTTAGTGCTGCAGATCTGCAGGACACTGCACAACTCCTTCTCCAATAAGTTTTCCTGCCCACCCACCCCAACTGCAACCGCTATTAAATACACCTCCTCCCCCACAATTGGGTTACTTCTCTAAGCCGCTCCCTTGACACATACTACTCCTGCCCTCCCCTTAAAGATGTCCTCACTATAGGACAACCTTTCCTTAAAACCATACTCTCTTTTCTCCCTTGCTATGTACATACAGATCTATCTATAACTTGCTCCACTAACTATTGTATGACTCCATACTTGAGCCTTTCTCCCTGCTATCCTATATAGTACTACTAATTATCAAGGTTCCTGGTACCTCAACTTTACTGTACTTTTTCCTCTTCCTACTTCATTTTCTCACTTTTCCTTTCTACTTATTTACCTCACAAAGGTGTTCTGCTACTTCCTTGGCTACTTAATGCTCCTTTCTACCCACGACTGATGGCTGCTTACCTTGCTGGCAATATATAGCCTGCCTGAAGCTGCCTACATTCCTTCTTGCCAAAGCATTTTTTTAAACCCTCGGCTCTCAAACTCTGGGTGGCCCCAGCGCTGCTGCCAATTACACGTGTACAGCCATAAGGTGCTGCCCCCTTAGGCTACACAGTACCCCAGTGATGACTTCCTCAGCCCACTTTTTCCTCTTTGGCTGCATCCTCCTTCTAATAGTGGAGCCAAATATGGACTTCAGGAAAGACTCATCCTGCCTGAACACTCCTATAGGCCACGAAACATGCCCAACGGTGTCTGTCACCAGTTAACTCCCTCCAAAGGCAGTAATCTCTACACAGCTACAATGTTTTATATCCCTTACTGCCCAACATTCACAAAGCAGACCACCTTTATCCTCTCCATTAGAGTTGTATCATCTGCTCTGATTAACTTGGGCTGCCCATCAAACCCCCATTCTGCTGCCCTAGGCAGTGTCCAGGTCAAGCAAGTTAACAAAGCCTTCCTGAGATTCCTGATAAGATGTCTCAGGAAACTATTAGTCCTGCTGCTACTCTGCACAGGCAGTGTGGAACTAAACCCAGGTCCTCCCCTCCATCTGCTAATTGCCCCTGGGAAACTCCCACAGTTAAAGGGATCGAGCTTCTTGCATATGAACGTATGCAGCCTTGCCAACAAATTTGACCAGGTCCAAGTATGGGTGCTACATGCCACACCTGGTGTAGTGATGTTCTCGGAAACCTGGAGGAAGAATGCTGTACCTGACAAAATACTTAACATCCCTGGATACAACCTGTTCAAGTGTAACAGGTTGACCAGAGGTGGTGGTGTTGCCATATATATCAAAGATAAATTCCTAACCACCGATATTGTCTGTACATCGATGCCCAAAGAACTTGAATGTCTTGCCCTCGAAATTACCCTATCACCTGGAATAGCCCTACTGGTAGCTGCATGTTATAGGCCACCTGCAGCTGGCCTGTGTGTCCTGCCTTATATTCACTCCCTCCTGGAAAAAGTGAACACAGAAAGCATTATTACGGATGACCTCAATCTTAATTGGAACAATGCCAGTGCCAACAGGCTTAAGGACTTCTGCGATGAGCACGGTCTAACTCAGATTACCCCTGAAGTTACCAGACCTAACAAGAAGAACCTTGACCGAAGCTCACCACTGGATCTTATGCTTGTGAGCAAGCTACATAACATCTCACATGCAGGGGTCTTCCACAATGACCTGAGTGATCACTGTGCAGTTGACTGTGTCAGGTGCTCCCCACACCTCCCTTCCACCTCTACCTTCAAGTTTCAGTGCAGCCTAAAATACTTCTGTCTCCCTGCCTTCCTAACAGATCTTGGGAACCTAAAGTGACAGAATTTCTACTTTGCACCCTCTGTTTCTGAAGCATTCTGTATCTTCCAGGATCTGTTATTAAAGGTTATGAAACACGCACCCTTAAGAAAAGTCAAATCTAGGAAACGTGCACCTGATTGGCTCAGCCTAGAACTGAAGAGGGCCTTGCACTATAGAGACACCCTTTGGAAAAGGGCTAGGGAGTTGCAGTCTGATTTAGACTGGCTATCCTTCTGAGTAGCCAGGAATGCATGCACCAAACTGGTCAAGTTGGAAAAATCACGGTTCTTCCATTCAGCCCTAGAGGTAAACAAAAACTGCTCTGCCAAATTTTGACAGATCCTGAGAGAGGTCGAAGGGCATTCTCCTGCCACCCCATTCCCAGCCAAAATTGTGGTAAATAACACCTCCTACACAGACAGGTCTGAGATCCTCGATCAACTCAATAACCACTTCGATACTGCAGGCCTCGCATTCGATGTATCGCCTGTTAGTAAACTGAGTGCCACAAGTACCACCAACATAGTTACTAGCCCTACCTCAGCCACCTGTACTGGCTGCCCCCCTCTTCAAGTTCCAGCCAGTTTCCTTTAAAAATGGAGAGGACCTTCTCCTCTCGTTGGATACCAAAAAGAGCGTTGGTGCCGATTTGTTAGAACCCTTCTTCCTAAAAGCAGGCTTTTATTATCTGACAGCACCAATTGCCCATCTATTTAATAATTCATTAATCCAAGGGAATTACCGCATAGTTGGAAAACCGTGCACATTATCCCTCTGTTCAAATAAGGAGACCCCACTGACTTGAATAACTGTAGGCCAATCTCACTGCTTCCTGTTTTATCCAAACTACTTGAAAAAATTGTCAAATCTCAACTAAGGGAGTATTTGAATCATGAAAACATCCTTAATCCTGTCCAGTCAGGTTTCAGGCCTAAGCACAGTACCCTGTCGGCTCTTGCCAAAGTGTCGAATGAATGGCTAAAAGCCCTGGACAGTAAACACCACATCTATGCACTCTTCCTTGACCTCAGCAAAGCATTTCACACGGTTGATCATTCCATACTTTTCAATACACTGGGTAGCATTGATCTAACCTCTACTGCAGCAAAGTGGTTTCGCTGCTACCTCATAAATCGTAAACAGCAAATCAAAGCTCAAGGCAAAGTCTCCCCACTAAAATTACTGACCCGAGGCATCCCACAAGGTTCCATTTTGGGGCCTATCCGCTTCACTCTTTAAATCAACCGCATTGACTCTGGTCTGCTTGCAGGAAACTTTCACCTCTGCGCAGATGACACAGTCCTCTACACAACCAACCCCTCTCTGGACCTTGCTTACAAGGAGCTACAGTGGGATTTTATCATCCTTCAACACAACCTGCTGAATCTGAAGCGGTTGTTAAATGCCAAAAAAATAAAAGTCATGATTATCTCTCCATCTTCCTCCCACAATTTGGGGACACCTGGCACCCCACAGATTATCATCCTCTTTGGTGAACCACTAGAGCTAGTGAATAAATTTAAATATCTGGGAGTCTGGTTAGATGACAAACACACCTTCGGTGCTCATCTAAATGAGTTAACAAAAAAGGTAAGGCAGCGCCTCGGTATATTCTACCGCATAAGATGCCTACTCACCCTGGAAGCTAGAAAGCGGCTGGTTCAAACAACCTTTCTTCCCCTGATTGACTGCGCTAACTTCCTATACAGCCATTGCCCCCAGTATGCACTCCAAAAGCTTGATACGCCCTGTCATTGCGCATTGAGATTTTTTATTGACTTGCTCTTGCAGACTCATCACTGCTTGTTGTACCAAGCATTAGACTGGCCATCCCTCTCCATAAGGAGGCAAATAAACGTCCTCGTGTGGCTCTTCCAGGCTATGTCTAACAAACTACCACCCTATATCTGTGACCTGTTTGAACATTCAAAAGGTGCCTACAGACTAAGAAGCTCCTCCTTTGTTCTCCTTAAGCTACCTTGGACAAGGACAAGTCTTGGCTCAACTGCCATTAGCTCCTTTTTACCAGCGCTCTGGAATAACATGCAAAAATCACTTAAACTCTCCCTGCTGCCCAGCCACTATATATTCAGATGGCTGCTCTACAGATGCCTAAAAACAACGTGTGACTGCTTCAGGTAAAGCATTACCCTACTGGACTGAGTCCCTTAACTTCTGGATATCCCTGGCCTTCTTATTCCCCCTGTCGGACGGCATCCCTTTAGGGTAAACACCTCCCCAACTACCTCCACCCATCCCTGAGTTAACTCCTCTGGGGGCCTTCTCTAAGTAGGCTGCCCTCTTCCCTCTCTGTTATGTGTCTGACAGCCCCTTTTCCCACTGCCCTCTTCTGTGTCCTTCCTTCCTCTCCTCCCTTTGTACTCTACAGACTTCCACCGGTATATGCTGCACTTTCAATGCTTGTATTTGCACTTGTCTTACATGTTCTGCTACAGCTAATGCTGACCTTGTATCCTATAACAGCCTGTATTACTGTCTGCTGTACTATGAATTGTTGTCCACTGTAAACAATTTTGTCCTATGTGTCCAGGACCATCTTGAAAATGAGCTTGCTCAATGATGTAACTGCCTGGTTAAATAAAGTTTGATTGATTGATTGATTGGTTGATTAATTGATTGATAATAAATCTCACATGGCTACACACAGACAGCACACTATGACATCACCATTATGGCCGTTATCTTGCCCCTACCCAACCCTTCAAACCCTACCACCCCAATAGACACTTTTAAAAATGAAAAGCTGTCTCTTTGGAAAGGTGACTGGGCAGCAGTGCAGTGTACTACAGAGTGGGAGTAACAGAAGCCTGATACACACAGTCACAGTCAGAGGTGATGCAATTTCAGGGTGCAAAGAGGCCCACTTCTGCTACCACTGAAAATGTCATAGGCAAAGCCCATACTTAGTTGCAGCTGAGAAGTCCTCTACAGCAGCTGAGTCACAATGCAAATGATGTTCACCAGATGTTTGTGATCACAAGTGGTGTTTGACACTGCAAACATACACATTATGGCCACCACAGGCTTCTGGGCATTGCATTGTTCCAGTTGCATGGCCCAACACAATGGACAGAGGCCTTAGCATGAGGCACAACTGTGTTAGTTCTACCCCCCACCTCCACCCTCTGTACATACATGAAGACCAGCTTGTGGGCTAATTAGTGTTTTATGTTTCACATCCCTTCCCTGTCATCGATGTGGACTACTGCCCCCTCCCCCCCGACTGCTCCACACTTTTTCCATTATCACAGATCTCCAGTGAAATCTATCTCCCTCACTGCATTTCCCCTTCTATGTCTCTATTCTACAGCACCCTTCACCAATCTTGGTTACTTGTCTAGTCCTCATGGAGCTACTGCATATCTGCACCACCCCATGGAACTGTTTCTCAAAATTCTACAGGGATTGGGGTACTGGGCATGTGGGTGCAGGTTCAGAACTGGGAATCATCTGTGCATAGCACAGTGCTTCATTGGCATGTCTACTCCTTTTCCATGTGCCCACACAATGCCCCTGGCACCAGCCCAGAGAAAGGTTTTGTACCCCTTTGTGTATAGCAAAAATGGGTGTAAGTTAGAACTGTGGTGCAAAGTAGTCATTGTGACCACTTTGGACCACAAAATTACAACTGTGTATGGGGTCCTGCATTCCAGAATGACCTTGGGACTTTTACTCTCTATACTAGCACAGAGACAAGGAGGGATGCATTTGCTCTCTGGCGAAGACTTAGCCTGTAGAAACATAGAAACATGAAATTTGTCAGCAGAAAAGTATTGGTAGGCCTATTCAGTCTGCCCTCTTTTTCCCTGCCTATACCAACAGCTTGGGCCCTGTTTGGTCTACTGCCAAACAGTGCCTCTTGTTGGTCAGCTCAGAAATGTAACTTTCTTTACACTGTCTAGCGTTCCACCTGAATCAAATTGTTTTTATTTTACTTGTTTAACCAGATAACGCAGAAACTTTGGGCTGGATTTCAAAGCCACAAAAAGGATGAAAGGTACCTGTGTCAAACATGCCTGATGCAACAAGCAGCTTGTCTCAAAGGATGTACATAGAACTATTTTGCAATGCAGCCTGCGTCAAACGCAGGCTGCATGCACCGAAGGGGACTTGCATCAGCCTTGTGCCACAGTGTGGGCTGTGGCATGGTGCAAGGGGGTTTGCAGCAGATGCAGGCTGCCATATCCCCTAATCTTGAATTTCCAAAACTGATCTCAAGGACAAAGGTCCAAGTACAGTTAGACCAGCCGCTGGTCTAACGGTACTTAGAGATCCTCTAGGAGGGTAGTCAACCATAGACCATTGTATCCTCCCCAGTCCTGAACAGCCAGTACCCTACATGTTCCCAAATCCAGTACCATGATGATCTAGTGCCCCACCCCCACCCTGATATGCCATAATGTAAAAATTATACAACAGTCAGTCCCCGCTGAACTAGCGGATCCCCCTCTCCAAGTCCCAGTATGCCTCTAATGTACATCAATATAATACAAATGTCATAAATATCATTCCCTGGTATCCTTCCCCCTTCAAACATGCCAACGTATGTCATGCCCCACTGAACACAGTGCAAGCCTCAGGTGCTACTACCCCAGCCTCCACCAGGAGTCAGTCAAGCGCCGATCGCTAATTCTCCCTTCCCCACAAAGAGGAGACCCATCTGCAGGACATTCAGTCCTCCTCCCCCAGTGGGCCCTCTGACTCCTGGGTCCGTTTCTGAACAGGGGACATTGGTGTCACAAGCAGAAGCTCTACCGCTGTGCCAGTGGGCCAGCCCCACACCTCTCTTTCTCCTGGTGATACCCCCTCTATGCACCCCAACATCACAATGGCCCATCCTATTGCCTTGTTGCACTGCTGCACCACCGTGACATCATCAGATATAATTATTCCAAGGTCCTTATCCTGTTTGGTAACCATCAATATCACTTCCCCATTTTATATAATGTTATATTCTGCCTCTGAATTCCTGTGCCCTAGGTGCATGATATTGCACTTTTTTGCATTGAAACCCAGCTGCCATACCCTTGATTGCACATTCTGTCTCCAAGCCCCCCTCCACCTGGATTTTCCACCCCATTGCAGATTTTGGTGTTCTCTACAAAGATGCATACCTTCCCTTCCAGTTCTTCTGCAGTGTCACTTATAAAGACATTCAAGAGGACTGGCCCTAGTACTGAGCCCTGAGGTACCTGGTTGTACCAATACTGAGCACTGAGGTACCCTGCTGGTCACTCTCACTTACCCAAAGTGAGTTCTGTTTACCAGCACCTTCTTCCACCCATCTATCAACCAAGTTTGTACCATTTTAACTACCTTAGGACCCACCACAAGTTGCCCAGTTTCCTTATGATCCTTCTATGCCTTGCTGAAGTCTACATCCTGTTCCCTTCCCCTTCCCCACCCTCAATGCTCTTCTGGGAAGTCTGCTTTCTCATATCATCTCCCCTCCCTCAGGAGCCTCCTTCCTTCTACACGTCATCTCTCAACCTCATCAACCTCCCTTAAGCACCAGCTTAGTCTCCTTCTTTCCCTCCTGCTCCTGTCTGCTCCATTCCTGATCTGCCTTTCAATCTTCCCTCCCCAATTCATGCCTCCTCCCCTGGGATGGCTGTATTCCTCCCATTTTCTACATTTTGATTTTTCTACCAGTTGCTTGATTATGTTTCAGACTGTAGAGTGCATTTCTTACATCTGACACCCATATCTTGTATATACCAGCACTAGGTCAAAGGAGTGAAACAAAAATAGTGAGAACCATATGAGTGAAGCAACATAAGTGCCAGCAAACATAGCGAAGGACAATGAAAGCAAACCATCAAAATAGCAAAATGTTCAACAATGTTATTTATTTATTTATTGTTTACCGGGTAGGGTGCACTAGCCATGACAATGACTATTTTCAGGCACGACCCGGGAGATTACAGAACAGTGAAGATGAATACAAAGCATCAGTAGTAACATAACTATACACCAAGACGTTATATTAAATGAACAAAGTTACACAGATTGGAATACATTGCAAGCAGGAGATGAAGTAACAAGTAAGGTATAAATACAATTTAGAGTAAAATTCAATTATCAAGAGGGAAACAATTATACATTTGCAATGTCATATAATCAGGATATAAGTCAGATTAAGTTAGAAGAATGCAGGAAGATACTGTGCTGTAATACAAGTGTTGACATATAGGATAGATAGGTAAGGAGTGGAGGTAGTCGTGAGGACTGGAATGAGGGATAGGAGGATAGTACAGAAAAGAGAGGATGGAGACAGGTGAAGAGGAGAGGACTATGAGTGGACGTGAGTAAGTCAGACAGGTGACTAGGGAAAAGAAGTGCTGAGTGTTTTGGGATATGACTGGAGAGCAGTGGGTTAGGGGGTCAGGGTAAGGGGGGGATGAACAGGCTAGGGTGGCTGGAAGCAAGTGCAGTTACATGAATCAGCTAGGTGATGGTGTAGCAGTCTCTTGAAGGAGACATGGGAAGGGGCAAGGCATAAAGTTAGAGGGAGAGAGTTCCAGAATTAGGGGGCATGACACGCAAAGGCACTAGCCCCTTTAGAGGAGTGATGCCTATGGATGTGGACAGGTGCATTGACCACAGAGTGCAGGCCATAACTAGACGTATGAGCCAGAAATAGTCCAGCTAGGGGCTTAGGTATATGAGTTATGATGATGTTACCAATAAACGAACCATATGCAAAGGACCAAGATGCAAGAGGCAAAAGCCATCCTAGTTCAGAGTAAAGGAGGCAGTGGTGTTTGAGCTGGTACGAAGAGGAGGCATAGCGACAGATGTTATTGTAGGTAACATCCCACTTCTGAAGACTAGATCTACTTGTGGCAGTATAGGTTGCAGCTCCATAGGTGAGGGATGGGAGGAGAATACCATAAGCTATAGCTATCCTATCAGACGGAGTTAGCATATAGCTGGAACGGTAGGCAATGCCAAGTTTCATGTTTACGCACTTACCTGTCTGCTGGATGTGAAGGTCAAAATTAAGAGCCAGGTCAAAGTTGATACCCAGGTATTTAAATGAGTTGACCACACTTACAAATGTGCCATTAACTGTGGGGACCATGTAATGTGGTAGGGAGTGTTTGAGCTTGGCATTAGTACCAAATAACATGGCTTAGGTCTTTGCTACATTGAGGACAAGCTTATGGTGGACCAGCCATTGCTGAATTAGTGCAAAGTCCTGGGAGAGATGCTGGGTGATTTCAGAGATGTTTTTAGAACTAGCTTAGAGAACAAATGTCATCAGCGTATAATAAGGAGGAGGTCTGGAGGTTGAAGGTGTCATTATTTATAAATATGGAGAAAAGCAGGGGACCAAAGATAGACCCTTGAGGCACACCTATGTTGACAGAGGTTAACTCTGATAAGGTGGAGTTGTGTTTGACTACTTGAGTCCTATTGGATAAGTAGCTGTCAAACCACATAACTACATTCGGGGAAAAAACAAGAGATCTCAGGGTCATTAAGAGTAGGGCATGGTCAACCAGGTCAAAAGTTTTGGTCAGGTCAATAAAAATAGCACCTGTTAAGGAGCCAGAGTCCATGGCCACAAGGGTATCTGATGTAAATTTGACTAGAGCAGTGGTTGTACTATGACCCTTGTGGAAGCCTTGCTGGGCAGAGGAGAAAAGGTCATGTTTTTGGAGAAAGTCAATAGTTTGGGAGGCAACAAGTTTCTCAGGTATTTTGCTGAGAACAGACAGGATAGCAATAGGCCTAGAATTTGATGGATCTTTACGATCACCTTTTTTGAAAACGGGGGTTACCCTAGCCATCTTCCAGATGTCAGGAACATGACATTGGCACAGGGAGAGGTTAAAAATCTTGGCTAGAGGCGCAGCAATGAAGGAGGCAGAGAGTTTCAGGAGCTTTGGTTCAAGATTGTCAGATTCAGCCACAGAAAAATTAGATATATTGTTTAACATCTTGAGTACTTCGCGGTTGGTGACAGACTTAAAATAGAAGGAAGGTCCGGAGACGTCAGGTTGGGTGGTCAGATTCGGTTGGGCAGAGAAGGAGGTAGTGTGTTTGGAGAGGTCGGAGAATTGGCTATTAAAAAAGTTAGCAACGGTTCTGGGATTGTAACAGGGGATCCCATTTAAGGACATGTCAGTAGGAGTAGGGGCTGGGTTTGAACCTAGGAAGAGCTTTATGTGGGACCAGAATTTCTTGGAATCACCATAAGAGCTGGTAAGAAGATCCTTACAGTAGGCACTTTTTGCCCTTTTGATTTCCTTCTTACATGAATTGCACAGGGTTCTATAGGCACTTAGCTCAGTAGGTAGCCCAGTGCTTTTACACTGGAGCCAACTTTTGTCCCTTTGACATAGTTTAGAAAGTAAGTCAGATTTCAGCCAGCGGGTGGGCTTATTTTTCACCCTTTGTGCTATGAGTGGACAGTGTTTGTTTTGTATTACCAGAAAGTTGGACAGAAATAGATTAAGGGTGGATTGAGCATCACTAGATTTAAAGAGGGGGAATCAATCAATAGTGGTGATATCCTGTAGGAAGGACTGTGAGTCAAGGTGCGCATAGTTCATGAATTTAATAAAACATGGTTTATATGGTTTGGAGGCAGTATAGCGCAGTGGTCTAAGGCTCTGAGCTGCAAATCTGGTGACATCCAGCAGATCAGACCTGGGTTTGAATCCCACAGCTTCCACTTGCATACTGTGTGACCCTGAGCAAGTCACTTAACCTCCTTGTGCTCCCAGGTTGCTCCTGTAAAAAAGCTTCCAGCTTAGTGTGCTATACCTGATTAAACAACTAAATAAAAAAAATATGGAGCAGACCTAGTCTTCCCCCAAATATAAGAGGTGGGGGAGTAGTCAGAAATGGAGTCAGCAAGTGTGCCTGAGGCGATTACGTTTTCAGGGTGGCTGGTCATTGTCCAGTCCAGCAGAGTACTGGAGTTAGAGTGCTGTGCAATCCTGGTAGGGTGATTGATCATCTGGAGTAGGTTAGCACTTTGTAGCCTAGTTAGTAGTGAGGGTTGGAAGTTTCCTAGCCAATTTAAGTTAAAATCGCCAAGTATAAGAACTTCATTTCTGCCAGAAAGAAGAGAGGAATGGTCAAGCATCTCATCTAGAGCTTTTAAGCTGCTGAGGGGGGGTTGTAGGAACACACTATGTGTAATTTTTTAGAGCCGAGAGACAGAAGGACATGTATGGTTTCACAGTGTGTTTGGGGAGAAGAGCAGATTTCAGAGAGATGCAGGTGATCCTTAAAATAGATGGCTGTACCACCCCCACTTTTTGGAGCGGGTCGATCATGCCTCAAAAGATTATAGGATGGGAGGGAGCAAAGCGAATCAGGGGTGGAGGGTTTGAGCCAGGCTTCTGTGAGGTAGATGATGTTGGGTTTATAGAGGTTAGTCCAGGACTCTAGTTCAGTGAAATTGTGCAATAGGGTCCTGATATTATTGTGAACTATAGTGAGCCCTTTGGCATTGGAAAGGGTATTGGGAAAGATGGTATTAGGTCCAGGGTTAGAGTGAACATCACCTGAGAGCAGTATGGCCAGTAGGAGAAAATACCAGAGTTTCCGTTGCAGGAAGGACATACGGTGTTAGAGTGCAGGGGATAGATTTTTATGGCATAGACAGCCAAGTGAGTCCAGACCCTATTTATTAGTAGTGGAGAGGGGTCTGGTCGGAGAGTGGGCAGTAGGAGACAGTTGGAGAAAAGGAAGTCATGGGGCAGGAAAGTGGGGGTGGCCAAGGTGGCACAGGGAGCGGAAGGCAGGGATAAAGGTAGGAGAACAGTAGCAGGTATCACAACAAGTAATATCATTTGTAGATTCATTTTTAACCTGGGGACTGGCTTTAGAATAGGAGAGGAGCCAGGGAAGGAGAATACCACTGGAGGCCAGACTAATAGTGAACTGTGGAAATTGGAGCAGACGAGGAGGGATCAGATTGCCTAGCACAGGTATCTGTAGTGCAGTATCGTAGTTAGCTAATGGGGTCAGTAGAGTTACTGAGGGGCAGAGTGTTGGAGTATTTAATGGAGGCCTGGGAGGGGTTTGGGGGTGGGACGAAAAACCTGAGGGCTTCGCTTCAGATTTCAGCTCCAAAAAGCAATGTTAAGTCTACCTGGAGAGGCACACCAATCAGATTGGGTCTTTGGAGCAAAGCGCCCAATGGGACTCTGCTTCCAGGAATGGCACGCCAATCAGAGGCTACTGGTTTGAGTTAGCTCCAGGAAAGTTGAAGTGGGAGTACCTGACTTAGTTAGCCGTCAGCTGGGACCAGGAGAGCGGCCAGGAGAGGTTGGTTTCGGTGGTGGCAGTGGCCGTAGAGTTCAGCCGCCCAATGTCTGTTGGCGCCACTCAGGCACAGGTCCCTGACTTAGTTAGCCATCGGCCAGGAACAGGAGAGTAGCCAGGAGAGGTTGGTTTCGGCGGCAACAGTGGCCATAGAGTTCAGCCGCCCTATGAACATTGTATCTGTTCCTTAGTTGTAGCGGGTGAGGTGTGTGCCTGATCTCCACCTTCCTTAACCTCCCTGAGACCACTGTAGTCCATTCAAGCCTCTGTCTGAGTAGCCCCTGCAGCAGTGGCTGGTGTTGTGGTGGTCCCTGGGTGAGGGCAGAGGAACCCAGTACTCTCCTGCCAACTGTGCTTGGAGCATGGCAACCCCCTCCCTCAGCCCAGAGAGATGCCTGCAAATGGGGCAGCACCCCAGTTCCAAGAAAGTGCTCCTGAACACTGCTACTCCATACCCAATGCACTGCACCACTCCTTGCGTACGTTTTCCCCTGCACCCCCCTTTAAGATATATAAACATCACTGACACCACAAAAATACACTGAAGCACAAGAAACACTGTCACGCTCACATATGCATGTGCTATTAATACCCTGCAGCTCAAGTCACGCTCACTATTTGTGAGCCACTGTTTTTCATGCACTCAAATGCACTTTCTCTTTTCACTCAGCACCTATTGCACCTTTGCCAAATTGCACTACAGTTGTTTGTGCATTATGTAAGCAACAAGTCATGATGGGGTGTGCATTACACTGTGATAACCGCACTCCTAGGTGTGTAGATAGGCACGAGGCTGAAGGTCAAGTGTCAGTCGTCCCTAGGAGTGTGGTTATCAGACCATAATGCACACCTCGGAGTGTATTATTGCACTTATAAAATAGACTAAGTAAAGAGATTCAACAAGATAACAGTTTATATAGTGAAGAAATTAAGTTACATAAAAAAGGGATTAAAATGTGTAAGGGAGGAGGGAGATGCGTTAGATACAGAAGCACTGTGGGTGCAACTACAGGATCCCAAAAATAGATCACTAAGACTGGGGGTGGTGTACAGGCCACCCTCTCAGACTGAAGGGATGGACAGGGTACTGGCAGAACAGATCAGGAGAAACTGTGGGAAGGGAGGGAAGGTGGTGAAAGTAGGGGACTTCAACCTGCCAGAGGGTGTACTGGGACACACCTACCACAAAGAGCAAAGGGAGCAGGTAATGCTGGATGCCTTCCAGGAAAGCTTTCTAGTACAGTTGGTCAAGGAACCAACTAGGGAAAGGAACACGTTTGACCTCATACTGATGATTGTGGAGTTGGTGAGGAATGTGAGGGCAGAGGAACCATTGGCGGGAGTGACCACCAGACAGCATGGTTCCAGTTACAGATGGCTAAAGAGAGAATGGCATCTGTCACAAGGGTGCTGGACTTCAGGAATGCCAACTTTGAGATGATGAGGGAAGTGGTACAGGGGTTCCTGTGCAAAATTCAACCAGGTATGGACACACAACAAAGGTGGGAACTGATAAGACAGGGAATAGTGGAGGCAACAGAAACTTGTACCAGGGCCCAGACTAAGAGGGCTAGAGGGAAGAAATCCAGCTGGATAAGTAAAAGGGTGCTAGACAGGGTGAGGAAGAAAAGGGCAGCTTACAGGAGGTACAGAAAATTGGGAAAGGGAGGAGGATAGGGAGGAACACCTGTAAGAAGCAAAGAAAGTGACCAGGGGGTTAGGGCAGCCAGGCACCAAGGGAACTCAGGCTGGCGCAGGGCATAAAAAAAGGGGGAAAATACTTCTTTAGGTACATCAGGGAGAAAAGATGCTGTAAGGACCAAATTGTAAAAATTAAGAAGGAGGGGGGATGGGTGGAACAAGAGGGTGAAAAGGCAGAAGTGATCAATTACTATTTCTGTTGTCTTTATGAAAGAAAAGGAAGGGACGCTACCCATAGTAGGAGGGAGGATAGAACCAGATGGGTGGGGTGATGGATGGAGAAATCACAAAGGGGAGGGTGCTTGGAGGGGTTCAGGGCATTGAGGGTAGAGAAGGCTCCGGGACAGGATGTAGTACATCCGACAGTTCTGAAGGAGCTGGCAGAGGTCCTGGTAGAACCCTTGGCAGACTTATTTTATTCATCTCTAGACACAGGATGCATACCACAGGACTGGACACTGGCTCATATGGTTTCCATTCACAAGAGTGGACCCAAGGATGAACCAGGGAACTATAGGCCAGTAAGTCTAACATCTATAGTGGAGAAGCTAATGGAGACCATACTAAAGGATAGGCTAGTAGCACTACTGGAGGTGAACAAGGTGCGGGATGGGAGGCAGCATGGCTTCGTCAAGGACAGGTCATGCCAGACCAACCTGGTGGAATACTATGACTGGGTAACTAGGCAAACTGACAGGGGCATGCAGTGGATGTCCTATACCCAGACTTCAGTAAGGCCTTCAGTTCAGCACCACATAGGAGACTTGGAATCAAGCTACAGGGCACGAGGGCAGGAGCAAAACTGGTGGGGTGGGAGGAAGACTTGCTAAAAGATAAGCAGTAGAGGGTGGTGGTAGGTGGGGAATACTCATCCCCTAAGCCTGTGACAAGTGGTTTTCTATAGGGTTTGGTGTTGGGCCCAGTGTTGTTTGGCATATTTATTGCAGACATCTCGGAGGGCATCAGCAGAAAAATTAGCCTATTTGTGGATGACACCAAGATGGGAGTGGTGGTGGATGACCAGGGGGGTGTTGGGGGCTACAGGAGGATCTGGCAAGGCTGGAGGAATGGTCTGACGGATGGCAGTTGGGGTTCAATGCAAAAAAATACAAGGTGCTGCACTTCAGAACAAAAAATCTGAGGAGAAGTTACCATTTGGGGGAGAGCAACTGGAGGTAACAGAAAAGGAGCAGGATCTAGGGGTGCTCGTCATGGGAGCAATGAACAATTCCACACAATGCAGAAAGGCAACAGCAATGGCCAGCAAAATGCTGGAGTGCATTGCAAGGCAAATTACCTTGAGAAGAAGGGAGGTCATTCTACTGGTATACAGATCGTTGGTTAGACCCCACCTGGAATACTGCTTGCAGTACTGGCACCCGTAACTACAAAAGGACATTAGGCTGCTGGAGAGGGTGCAGCATAGGGCAATGAAGATTATTCAGGGCCTGGGGAATTGCCATATGAGGTCAGACGAAGAGAGTTAAACATGTACTCACTGGAGGGAAAGAGGAATGGGGTGATATGATTGAGACCTTCAAATACATGAAAGGGATAATCAAAATGGACACAGAGGGTCTATTCAGGAGGAGGATGGGGAGAGGCACTAGTGGCCATGACATGAGATTTGAGGGGGGTAGATTCAGAAAGGAGGTGAGGAGGCATTTCTTTACAGAGAAGGTGGTGGCAAAGTGCCTTTCAGTGTTACTTGCTGCTGCGTGACTAGTGCTGGACAAACTGTATTGTATAGTAGCTGATGTTTGACTCCTTAGACCTAGCTACTGCTGCAGTTTTCCATTTCTGCCCTACTGACAAACCCTATCCCCTTCCCCACACTGGTCACTCTGCTAGTTATTAATTTCTCTGCCCCACTTGTAATGCTGTCTCTCTAAACAGCTTAATTTCTTCTCTGCCCTACCTACAAACCCTTCCCTACCACCTCCGCTGCTGCTGTCCTCCTCAGACGTCCCGGAGCCAAAGCACACTCCCCCCCATTAACTCCTCTTCTATCTCTAAATATTTGCCCTGCATTTGCCACCTCTTTACCTCATGCATTGTCCTTTCCCATTGCCTGCCCCCCACTGAGCTTGCTATTGTACTCTAGCTGTACTTAATCCTCTGTGTTACCCTCCTTGTTCCACAGACAGCCCATCTGCAGGCTTTCCAAGCTGCTCCTGTGGCCCTGGCTCTCTCCGGCAGGCCGCAGCTAACAGACCACCCCACTCACCCCTAGACAGATTCAGGTACGCACCGGACCTCCGAAACTCGTGGTTTTGAATGCTGCTGTTTTGACTGGATGCCCAGTAGAGGAGCCAGGCACTGATTGGCAGTTCTGCTTCTTGGCTGATTTTCTAACCCCTGGCCCTTCCTGATCTCAGGGAAATCTCTTTCTGTGCTGTGCTCCCCCACCTCCTCACAGTATTAAATAGACCCTTACTCCACCCTTTCCCACAGCCTAGCAACTGATTGGTCACTCCATTGTTGTACATTCTTATGCTATTGGCCTCCCTGTCTTCAATACCTGACTTGACCCACTTTCTTACCGCCCCTTTTTAAAGCAATCTCACCCACAGGGTCGCACATTTGCTCTGAACTTTTTCTCTAGCTACTCCAGTTGACTCCTCTCAATTACTGCTCTAACCTGCCCTATTGTTAGGGGCCTCACCCTAATTCGACTATATACCCTTTCAACTATAAACCGGCTAGCAGTTAAAGCAGGCCAGCAACACCAAACAAACTATCATGGGGTGCAACCACCTACTATTACTTCTCACTACCTCTTTTGGCATTACTGGTACCATATACGAATTCGGACTCCTACCTCCCCACTCTGAATCCTCACTGGGCGCAAGCTGGAAGAAATGCATACACATGGCCTCTACCACTTCCGGTAATGATAGGCTCTTCATCCTCCCACACCTCCCATACAGTTATCACCAAGCCAACCTCCCAAACCATAACTTTAATGGTTAGCTTTCCTCTAATTTAACACAGGCGTATACACATCTCCCCCACCTGAAGCACAGGCAACAGAAGACACGAGGGAAGATAAACATCACCCTATCTGCCAGAAAGGTTATCTTTCTGCTACTGCTACTCTCTGGCAATGTTCACCTAAACCCTGGACCAACAACACTGAGGAGCGGGGGGGGGGTCCAAACAGTGAACGGCCTAAAGATAGCATCTCTAAACATCTGCAGCCTAACTATCAAATTCGACCAGCTCCTGGCTTGGATGACCATCCATGCCCCTGACACACTCTGCCTAACTGAAACCTGGCTGTTAGGTAGGGTCAAAGATGGTGAGGTGGCCGTCGAAGGATTCCAAGCATTTCAACTTGATAGAATAGGCAGGAAAGACGGTGGCTGTCTCTTATATGCCAGAAACTCACTGAGTTGCTCCGTCCTCCCAATCTCCAAAGTTGTGGAGGATTATGAGCTACTAGTGGTAAAAATACAAGTCGGCCTAAAAGGCAAGACCCTTACCATCACCACAACCTACCTGCCCCCAAAAAAGCCAAGGAAGTCCTTTGTCTTGTTATGGAAGAAATTAGCACACTCAAAAAGGGCTCAGAACTCATCTTGACTGGTAACTTTAATATTAACTAGTTATGTAAGGAGACAACACCCTCCAGAGACCTAATCAGCTCCCACAATCTCACGCAACTCGTAATTCACCCCACCAGGCAGAACTACAAGGCTGGTACCAGCACCGTCATTGACTGGGTCTTAGCCAGCTCACTGATTCGATTCTCCATCTCAGGGTTCTCCCAGACGTGCTGAGTAACACTCCCCAATCTCCTTTATATGGACCACTAAACTTGTCAAAAGCCTACCTGCCTCATCAAGAACAGGGTTCTGCGGAAAGGCAAACTTGGATCCCTGAAATTGGCCCTGTCTGCCTACAACTGGTCCCCCATCAACAAGGCATCTACGCTGGACCAGGCCCTTAGTTTTTTCACTGAGGGTTTCATTTCCATCTGTGATATCTATGCACCATGCACAAAATGGAAAATTCGGGGGGAGGTAAATGGCTGGACTAATGGCAAGCTCCTCTCCCTCCTAAAGGAGAGGGACTGCCTCTGGAAAAAAGCCTTAAACTCAGGTAGCAAGCATGAACTACAGTGCTACATAATGGCTAGAAATCAGTGCACCAGACTTATCAGGCTTGCAAAAGCTGATTTCTATAAGACCCAGCTTAACAACTCATGGGGAGATGGAAAGAGATTTTGGGATGACATCAAGAACATTCTTGGTAAAGATCAAAAGCAGCACCCTAAGATGCTCAACATTAATAACTCATCCTCCTCAGATCTGCTAGCCATTGCTGATGCCTTTAACCAGGCCTTTACAGACCTGTCCTCAGTGCTGCCTCCAGACTACCTTCTCCCTGCGGAGGACCAAGGTTGCACCAACCTGCCCATAACTAACCACCCAGCCTTCTACTTTAAGAAGATGATGGTAAAGGAGGCCCTAACGATGGTCAAGAAAGTCCTAGGCAAAACCATATTTAGGAGTGACGGGCTAGATATGAAGTTACTATCTCTCACCCTTGATGTTCTTATCATGCCCGTAACAATGCTATTTAATAAATCCTTGGCTCTAGCTCATTTTCCGGAGGTATGGAAGCAAGCCCTGGTAACTCCAGTGCATAGGAATGGTGACAAGGCACTGGTGTCAAACTACAGGCCAATATGTATCCTCTCCCCACTATCCAAAACTTTGGAAAAAATCGTGGCAAGCCAACTAACAGAATACCTCAATAAGTACAATCTGCTCTGCCCAAGCCAACATGATTTCAGGCAAAAACACAGTACCACCACAGCACTGCTGGAATACACTGATTATGCGCACAAGGTGTTGGATGAAGGCAAATTGGTGGGGTCCATCTTCACTGACCTCACCAAAGCCTTCGACAACGTCAACCACCTTCTACTAGTATTCCAGCTCCAAAGATTGGGGTGTGGCACCTAACGCCCTGAATTGGTTCAGTGACTACTTAACACACAAGAGCCAGCGAGTCAAAATCGGGCAGACGTTATCCAGCTCCAGAGATGTACTCCTAGGAATCCCTCAAGGATCAATTCTAGGGTACCTGCTTTTCAGCCTCTTTGTAAATGACCTACCCACAGCCTGTGACACCAAACTTATCCTGTATGCGGATGATGCCCTCCGAATCTCAGTCTTCAGCTCCATACTCTCCACGATAGACTACGGGCTGGTGGTCTAGGGAGCTGCTACTGATACAGTGCTCAAAAGGGTCCAAATTGCACTCAATAAGGCATGCCGCCTCACCCTGTATGCAGATCACTACACTCATACTTGCACCCAGTATGAGCATAAGAAAATGACTTAACCTAAACGACAGGATCAAATACCAAACTTGCCTCCTGAGAAAGAAGGCACTCCTCGGGAAAACCCCACCCTGTATAGGAAACCTGCTCGAGGCTTCTCTCTCATCACACATCACCAGAGGGAGGAAGAATGGAGCACTGTCCACACCATTCCATCCAACCTTACTAGGGCAGTGCGCTTTCTCCTGTCAGGCCTCCCTCTTGATAAATGAACTCTCGATGAAATCACAAACAAACAATAGCCTGTCTCAATTCAAAGCAGGCCTCAAACGGCACCTGATGTCTAGTTCAAAATGCACCTGCTTCTCAGGCCCCACTTGATAGACAGGCCTACCCCCAATGTAGCACCCAGCAGGGCTACCTACAGAACCCTGCCTCCATTCCAGCCTAGCCAAGGGATTAAGTAAGCTATCAGTCCTCTTTAAAAGCACTTGGTACTGCCCCTCTCCCTCACACATCCTACTCGACAAAGCCCTCTGGAACTGCTCCCCCCATCACAGCTCCCCTGTTTCACTGTCCCCCCACCTCTCGCTCTCTGCAGTAGGTTCAAACCCAATCCCCCTTGTTTCACTGTTACCCAGCCTCTCGCCATCTGAGATAGCGTTAAGCCCTATGCAGTTACTCTGCCATAGTCTATCAATGGATTTGGAGGTTTCCAGAGGTGTGCTACCTAGGGCAACCAATTAGAATTAGCTTAGTATTCTATCACAACTGCTCTGTTTTTCACCTATTTGTCTAATTCTCATGTAATCACTCTTTAATGCCTAATGATCAGGCCTCTGTAACCACTGAATATGTGTATTGTCTTATTGTCCACCCTGACATGGAGCCTTTGTAAATGAGCTCACGCTCAAAGGTCTTTCCGAAACACAAATTAAATAAAATGGTGGCATCTACCACAGTAGAATGCTTCAAGAAGGGGGTGGGACAGGGCAAAGGGGAGGGTAAAGGGAGGTGGCTGCTGAATAGGGAGCTAGCTGCATTCATGAGCAGCCTAAATAGTCCACGATAGCCTTTTGCTGCTGCAAATTTTCATATGTTCATTTGTTCGTAAAGCATGGAAGAAAAATAGTCCCACAAGTTGGGGATGGTTTGAATAGATAAAGTATTGGACTGGGGACATGTTAAGAAACAAACATAATTATTTGATATTGCTGGATTTCATTTGTAGAGATGATACTAGGTTTGCTGGCAAAGGCACCTAGCTTCACCTTAACTCTTTTCTACTAGGTTTGTTTGTAAGGACAGAGCAAGGAATAACATTATCAAAGCAAGGAAAAGAAAATAAGGCTTCTTTTGGCTAGGCAGATTTACTGTGTGTTACTATTTTCTTTTGTGCTTACAGGATTTGTTACTGTTTTTTGCTTACATTTTACTGCTTTATTGTTCTCTGATTCAAATTACTGTTGCAGGGTTACTTTCTGCTACATTATTACAGGGTGTGCCTACAGGTTTGTTACTGTTTTTTGCTTCATGCTCCTCAAATCACATTTGCACACCACAAATCACATATACAGGATTTAGGATGTTGTCCTACATGCTGGACCAATGGAGATCTAAGGGCTTAGCTCCGGGCAGCATGGGCAGAGATTGCGCACCTCAAATTACATATTCAGGAGGAAATATACTGTATTACAAGAACCGGCACCCATTTCCCCAACATCCAACTGAAGCACCTCGACCTCTGAGGGTAGTTGATCCAGGAGGTTGGCAGTTAGAGAGGCAAATCGGGTGCCCCATCACTCAATGCTCACCAACGTATCACCTCCACAAACCATATAAAAACTACAAACAGGTATCTCCCTCTGTCTCCCAAATCAAACAAAGGGCAGAGGACACTGCAGAGCAGGACACTGCAGCACAGGAGCAAGCACTACAAAACTTGCTCAAAACAGAGACCAAAACAAAAAAGGCAAAAAGGAAATCCAAAACACTTCTGATCGTAGGAGACTCCATGATTCGGGGAGTTGATACCTACCTGTAGCCAGCAGTAATCGTCAGATGTCTCCAAGGTACATCGGCATGGAGAGACACTGACTGCATTGCTAAAATCATGCAGGAAGCAGGAGAAAACATTGACATCCAGGTATACATAGGGACTAATGATCTTGCCAGCCAGTCAGTTGTGGAGACCAAGGAACACCCAACCAGGCTGGGAGGCAAACTGCCATCCATTTCATCCGGCATCTCCTTCTCTGAAATCCTACAGGTCTGTGAGAAGGGGCCGCAGATGGATGGAAGGTCAGAGAAGGGGAGATAGGGGAGCTAAACATGTGGCTCAAGGGCTGGTGCTAGGAAAAAGGACACACATTTGTAGGTAACTGGCAACAGTTTTGGGAGCAAACATTCTTTAAATTCAATGGGCTGCATCTGACTAAGGAGGGAGTCAGTGCATTGGGGCAGAAGTTTAATGTCTTTGCAGAATATTTAAACTAGAAAATGGGGATGGGGTGCAGCACCCAATACGTCGAGTGGGAAGAACACCCCTCCCCCCTCAGCTAGTGATTATACAAAGAGTTCAACATGTTTGTAGTTCATTTGCATCACCAGGTAAGGAAAAAGGTCCAGTTCCCCATATTATGCGTGGGGGAAAATGGACCCTCGCCTTCTCATACTAACGCGACTGAAATCTCGCCCATGGAAAATCATGTACATGAAACAAGATCCCAGACCTGGAGACAACAATGACAAAGGTTAAACTGTACTTAGTAGCCATTAGCAAGACATGGTTCACCAGTAGCAACACTTGGGAGACTTCAGTACATGGCTATGTACTGTTCAGAAGAGACCGAGGTGCAATAAGTTGGGGAGTGGCCCTTTATGTCAAAGAAAACATCAAAGCTACAGAAATTCAGAATACGCATAAGGAGCCAGAAGAACTGTGGATCACCCTGGAAACAAGAAATGGGACATCCATATGAACTGAGGTTGTCTACAGGCCTCCAGACTAGGGGAGGACATAGACACATTAGTGTTAGAAGACATACAAAACATAATGGCTAAAGGGGAGGTTCTGATAATGGGAGACTTCAACATGCCAGATACAGATTGATCAATACCAGCAGAAACATCCGCCAGAACTAGACACATAGTGGATTCCCTGCAGGGGGAGGGCCTCAAACAATTGGTACAACAACCCACAAGAGACAGGACTACCCTGGATCTAGTACTGACTAATGGGGAAAGGATCACAGATCCTCAGGTAGAAGGTCACCTGGGGGCCAATGACCATCACATGGTATGGTTCAATTTGGCCACTAGAACTAAATCATCCCATTCCTAGACAAAATATGGGACTGCAGAGGAGCTGACTTTCATGAGATGGCCAACAGATTTAAGCTAGCCCTGACAAGAAGAAATACAGGTGAGGGGATACAGGCAAAGTGGGCAAGCATTAAGGATGCAGTACTTGAAGCAACATCCCATTGTGCTAGGGAGAAAAGCAAAGCAAAAGAAGGAGGAAACCACTTTAGTTATCAAAACAGTAGCAGAAAGATCAGAGCCAAAAGGTTGGCCTTCAGGAAATATAAGAAATGCAGCGGTTCAAGATAGGGAGGCATACCAAACTTCCCTAAGGGATGCAGGAAGGCAGTGAGGCAAAGGCCCAAACCAAGGAAACACTAGCATGAACAGAAAGAAGGGAACAAGACTTTCTAGATACATTAGTGAAAGGAGAAAGTCCAGAGGGGGTATTGCTAAGATCAAAGGGGATAAGGGGAGTGTGTGGATGAGGACCAAGGAAAAGCATCTATCCTAAATAAATACTTCTGCTCAGTATTTACTGAGGAGAAGGTAGGGCAGGGCCCACAGCTCAGCAACATGGACACGGGGTGAGGGAGGTGCGCATAAGTCCCTTCACAAAAGAAAGGGTCCTACAAAAGATCACTGTGCTCAGGGTGGACAAGACAATGAGACCTGATGGCATACACCTCAGGGTACTAAAGGAGTTAAGGGTGGAACTAGCAGAGCCATTAGCAGAACTGTTTAGTGAGTCTCTGAGGACAGGAGAGGTCCCTGAAGACTGGA
This sequence comes from Neoceratodus forsteri, assembly GCA_016271365.2. Lineage (NCBI taxonomy): Eukaryota > Metazoa > Chordata > Ceratodontiformes > Ceratodontidae > Neoceratodus > Neoceratodus forsteri. The sequence goes on from CM057455.1 coordinate 1,233,945,038, forward strand.
GAAGGGCTCATGTGATCCCGCTCCACAAAAGTGGCAGCAGGGAGGAGGCAGGGAACTTCAGACCAATCAGTCTTACCTCACTGGTGGGCAAGATTATGGAGGCACTCCCTAAGGAAAAGATAGTGCAACACCTGGAACCCATAGAAGCACAGGATCCAAGACAGCATGAGTTTACAACAGAAAGGTCCTGCCAAACTGATCTCATAGATTTCTTTAACTGGGTAACCAGATTGGTGGACCAAGGGGGTGCAGCTGATGTCACCTACCTTGACTTCAGCAAAGCTTTCTATATTGTTACACATAGAGGATTGATTAATAAGCTGGATAGGCTCAGGTTGGGTCAGAAGTTGGTCAACTGGGTGGCAAACTGGTTGGCGGGCAGAAAACAGAGAGTGGTGGTAAACGGTATACCATCAAAAGAGTTGCAAGTCACAAGTGGGGTACCTCAGGGATCAGTCCTGGGGCCAGTCCTCTTCAATATCTTCATCAGTGACATTGCAGATGGACTGGAGGGTAAGGTTTGCCTGTTTGCAGATGACACCAAGATCTGCAGCAGAGTAGATGATCCAGATGGGGTGGGCAGAATGAGAAGAGATCTGGAAAAACTGTCAAAATGGTTGAAAGAGTGGCAACTGGGGTTTAATGCAAAGAAGTGCAAGATCATGCACATAAGGAAGAGAAACCCTGAAGCTACCTATAGGTTGGGAGGGGAGTTGCTGGCAATCACAAGGGAAGAAAGAGACTTGGGCATCATCATCACAGATGGCCTGAAATTGTCCAAGCAGACCACTAAAGCAGTAGGTAAGGCTAGAGGGATGTTGGGTTGTATCAGTGGGGGTATCACAAGTCATAAGAGGGAAGAAATAATCTCTGTTTGCAAGACACTGTTTAGGCCCCATCTGGAGTACTGCATGCAGTACTGGAGGCTGCACCTGCACAAGGACATTAACAAAATGGAGGCAGTCCAGAGAAGGACAACCAAAATGGTGCAGGGACTGCATCAGAAAACATATGAGGACAGATTAATGGAGCTCAATATGTACACCCTAAAGCAAAGGAGGGAGAGAGGTGATATGATCAAAACATTTAAACATCTTAAGGGCATTAACAAGGTGAAAGTGTCTAACATGTTTCAATATACTGTAAGTAAAATAGCAGGACAAGAGGACACAGCATGAGATTGGAGGGAGACCAATTAAGGGGGAATGTGAGGAAGTTCTTTTCCACAGAAAGGGTGGTGGATACATGAAACGGCCTACCTCAGAAAGTGGTGGATATGAACACAGTGCAGGGCTTCAAACAGGCATGGAATAGGCATAAGGAAGCAATACAGATGAGTATGAATAAATAGGCCATGGACAGAGTAAAGGCCTATGGCACATTTACAACGCAGAAAAAATGTGCAGACTGGATGGGCCTTGTGGTCTTTATCTGCCGTCAACTTCTATGTTTCTATGTAACTTTTCATTTAACAAACTGAATCTGCACATTTATTTTTCCCCAAATCTTATTGCTTACATGCTGTCTGTAACATGAGTTTGCATTTAATTTTGGCACTACTAGAACTACTTATGCTGTCTGTGCTAATGCCAACTAACCCTATTTACACATATTTGTGAGCAGCAATTAATTTGCTTAATGGTGGATGCAGAGCAGTGACTTACTATGCAGTTGTAATTTGAGTAGCAACTATAGATGTCTGCATTTTAAAACAGATATTTCACATGGAAGCATTTTTTTTTATGGAGTCAGAAGCCAGAGCTGCAGCTAGGAGGTGGCAGTGAAGTATGTCCGGCAGCAGGCTTCCATCTGCAATACACTATTGTTGAAAAGTACCATTGCTTTGCCTGCTGCCTGTGTGATTCTGTATGTAGCATTAAACAGTGATGGTAGGGGAGGATATGTTTACTTGAACTTACGGTCTGCACTGTATTTAAATGTGAGACTGAACTGTTTCATATTGGGTTTCATCCTGGGTATAGAGTGAAAGAAAGCATTTATTGCCCATACAATTGCTCCCCACATCAGTGTCCCATTATCAGTTAACCAGTCATCTATTTTTATTTTAAACTCCTCTATATTTCTGCTCTCCACAACATCTACTGGAAGCATATTCCACAATCTTCCTGTTCTATTCACAAAGGAATAATATTCACTGTTCAATCTTGCCGCTGCCAGTTTGATTTGCTTCTTGTGACCGCTTAGCCCTACAGGCTTCTCACTCACAACAATATTCATTTCCTCAGTTAACTCTTGATCTGCCATCATCTTGTACAACATCAAAAGGTCACCCCAACCCTTCTTTGCTCTAGAGAGAATAAACCAGTTTTATTCAACCTATCCTTATAGCTTAATTTGCTCAAAGAACCTATGTTTTTTATAAGTCTCCTTCGCATCTTCTCTAGTTTCCCAATGTCGCCCTGTTTATACAGACTTCACAGCTGGGATCCGTAGTCCAGGTGGGGTCTAACATATAATTTATATAGGGGCAACCTAGAATTCAATAATCGGTTTATGAAGCATTGGTTAATATTTTTGTTCATAAAGTTTGCTGTTGCTATCATACGAGTTCTGTATTTGTTAAAATTCAGTTTGTTATCCACAAAAAGTCCACAATCGTTCTCATCAGAAGCCTTCTCCTTTGTTGCTCCACTTAACTCATATGTCTGTGAGATATTATTCTTCCCCAAGTGCATGCTAACACATTTCTACACGCTAAATGGTATTCTGTTTCTAACTGCCCAGTTGTCAATTAACTTTACGTCTCTTGCCATATCTCGCTGCTCTTCCGCAGTACCAACTGGTCTGCCCAGTTTAATGTCATTGGAAAATTTTATGATAGCATTCTTAATATTAGCCTGTAGATCACTGATAAAAATTGAAAACATAGCTGGCCCAAGCACCGACCCGTGCAGCACCCCACTCATAACCTCAATAGGTTCAAAACATTCCCCTACCACTCTAACTCTCTGATGTCTATCACATAACCAGTTATTCATCCAGTTTATGATTCTGCTGTCTAACCCTAAGTTTTTGAATCAGAGTATAATGTGGGACTTCATCAAAGGCTTTTTGAAAGTCCAGAAAGATGACATCCATACGGATATTTTCACTAAATGATTTTTTTTAATTTTTCATAGAAACATAGACAGTTAGTTGTACAACCTCTATTCTTCTTAAACCCATGTTGTTTCTTATCTGCCAGGCCAATAACTGACATATTTTCCTCCAACTTCATTTTTAAGAAGTTCTCAGCTGTCTTGCAAATAGTAGAGGTCAGGCTGACAAGTCTATAATTTGATGTTTCCATCCCATCCCCCTTTTTAAATAAGGGTACCACCAAAGCTTGCCTCCAATCATAGGGTATCTCCCCTTTTGCAAATTAGTTATTCAAGATCTTAACCAATTGTAAGGCTACATGCTCACCCAAGTCTTCAATTACTCTGGGGGAAAGCTGGTCTGGGCCTGCTGATTTATGTGTTTTTAGGTTATTTATAAATTCCTTCACTAGTGACAAGGTGATATTAAGTTTTAGTTTTTCACAGACATTTTTGGTCACAGCATGTTTCACTCTAGCCTTGTTTTCAAAAACCGTCCCAAAGTAGCTATTAAAGGATTCGACCATATCATTAGGATTAGTTATTTCTTTTCCATTATCCCTAAGTGGACCTATCTGATTATTGATCCATTTTATGCTATTTATATATGAAAAGAAACTCTTATTATTATCCCTTTGATGGGCCAATTAAAATTCTACCTTATTCCTTTCCAAAATTATGGTCTTTTTTAGTACTTTCAGTATTCTCTTATAGTTTTCTATACTCTGTTGTTCCCAGGGCCATCATATGTTGATATGTCTTTTTTTTCTTGCTGATTACTTTCATTACTTTAGTGGTACACCATACAGTTTTTTCTTCCCTTTCTTATATAGTTTTTTATTTGGTATATATTTATCTTCTAGAATTTTCAATTTACCCTTAAAATATTCCACGGCTTGTGTATTTTTCCCATCCAAATCAGCTTCTCATTTCCATTTCTTCGGTTCTTGTTTCATTTTTTTAAAGTCATCCCTTTTGCAGTTTTTTACTATAGTAGTTCCCCTTGTTATATGCACTATATGTTTTTTAATAATAAATTCAACTGTGTTATGGTCACTATTGGATAGACCCTCGTGGATCCTTATAGTTGTAATTTTATCAGGCATGTTGGTTATAATCAAATCCAATATATCATCCCCCCCCATGTTGGTTTGAAGACAAGTTATCATAAATCTGACATGATAAGCATATTGACAACATGGTTATTTCCTAGGTTACAATGTGATTTTCGATCCCAATCTATTTCAGGGAAGTTGAATCCCCTGAAATTAAAACATCACCCTTCTGAGTCATTAGTTCAATTTCATGTTCTATTCTCCTATTTATGTCATTGTTAGAGCTAGGGGCCCTGAAGTAAACACCAACATATGACTTTTTCACAGTGTACTCTTAAATTGCTAACTATAATGATTTAATTTCCGAATCCTCCAAAGGTTTAAAAATACATCCATTTATATTATTTTTTAGATAAATTTCTACACCACCTCCTTTTTTATTCATCCTGCATTTTTCAAACAAAGTATATCCATCAATGGTTTTGTTCCACTATACTCCATTTTCCCACCATGTTTCAATAATCACACACGTCAATTTTTTCAGCCAACAGTAAGGCCTCTAATTCATATTTTTGTTCACTGTTCAGACTTCTTGCATTTAAGGACCAGATCTTCAAATCTGACAGATTTTGCTTTTTTGTAGCTCCGTCAATAATTTTATCATTTTTGCTGTCTACTTGATGTAAGCCCTTTTGAATAACCAGAGCACATTCCCTTCTCCCGTTGCTCTCCAGTTTAAAGCTCTGTCTACCAATTTCCTTAGAGTTAGTCCCAACTTCCTACTACCTTTTTTACTCAGGTGAAGGCAGTCTTTACAAAAACACAGTGGATCATTCAAAAATAACTCCCAATGAGTTATATACTCCAAACCCTCCTGAAGAGTCCATAGCCTTAACCAATTCTCAATTTCTTTTCATTTCTTCAAGTAAAAGGTATTCTTTCTGGGTACTGGTAAAATCTCAGAGCTGTTCATAACCTTTTACTAAGTTTTGCTGACTCTGAGGGAATGTGTTACTGTAAGGAGCATGGAAACAATTGGTGGGCCACAACAAAATGGAAAAAAATGGCAACATTAAACCTTTGCAGAGTTCTAAAAAGAAACATAGAAACATAGAATTTGATGGCGGATAAGGACTGCTTGGCCCACCTAGTCTGCCCATTTCCCTACCTAACGGATAAGCTGCAGATCCTAGTTAACCAATAGCCTACTTCCTCCTACCCCCACTAGAATTGTCTTATGTCTATCCCATGCAGTCTTGAATTCCCCCACTGAATGCCACACATATGAATCTTTGAGCATCTCTGATCTGTTGTGAGGCTTTTTTAACTGGGTCTAGTTATTTATAGTGCAACATTGTCCCATATTGCACTATAAATAACCAATCAGATTAATGGATTCTCCTCTGCTATTTTATAATTGTTTATAGACATTTATTTTATTCTATTGTACTTGCTTGATGTTTTTCCTCTCCCCTCTTCCCTGGGTTGCACCTGCAAATGAGCCTTGGTTCAATGTGCCTTTCCTGGTTACCAATTTTAAATAAATAAATACGTAGGTCACATCTACTGCTCATATGTTTCAGTTCTCACTCAGTCGAATAAATAGATCAGGTTCATCTGACATTACCTCCCCACTGTGAATCTGTGATGCCTCTTTTCTTGTAACCCACTGGATTCAAGATACTCCACAATCCTTTCCTTTCCTTCATGAGCACTTCCATTAACTCCTCCACCACTGATGTCAGACTGACTGGTCTATAGCTGCCAGGCTTTTCCCTGCTACAGTCCACGCACGCCATTTAGAAGGGACACCCTGGTGAATTATGGGTCGTCCTGTTTATATGGCCATCTCCCATAAGCGAAACAATTTTTTCAGCAGTGTTCTGCTCATTCTGGGAACTTGCAAGAGATTGTACAGTATTGTTAGGCTGTAATTGCCTAATTTAACCAGTAGATGGAGGTTTTGCTTCTTATTTTTTTATGCTTGCTGTGCAGTGCTTAGTGCTTTGTGCTACATTGTGACCCTTTATTTGTTAAAAGTCCAAACTTTATTTATGTTTTCTTAAAAACTGTGGGTCATGGATCGTGTTACGTGGTTTGTACTGTAGTATTCGGAGCTTTACTCAGCACTGCTCTGCTCTGCAACTGATGCAGGTGATTTGAAAAAGTTTGTGATCTTTCACTGCTTCATCTCCTGCAGTGACTGACGGCAGATTACTGACTCCACATTTAGCAGCTTGTCCCAGCAAGCTACATGGCCCTTCTGCTGGCACCACTGCATCACCATTTGAAGTCCAGACAGTGCATCTGCAGTGGACACAACAATTTCATCATTATGCGTGTCTTTGTTTTCCTCTTCACCATCATCTATGTCTGCTCAGATTAGCATCAGCAACCACATCAGCATCGGATAGGTCTCCTTCCATAGGCTCATGTGCATCCATCTCCACAAAAGTTGTAAATGAAGCACTGTCCATGAACGATGACATAGCGACATCATCAAGAGCTGGATTTAGTTCAGGTGCCTGCATTGAATTTGGTGGGGTGGAGTTGCGTGTAACGCAAGATGCATGACTGGCAGTTAGGCAGCAGCATGAGGAAGTTCCCTCTAATCTCTCCAGAATGCCATTCCTGATAAAGAGGAACTTTTAACATTTTTTTAAATAGAATTATTGCTCTTGTGTTTTTACTGTAGTTACCACTAGCAGCGGTCAGAACACTATTATAAAGTTTCGTTCAGCAGTCTAGCCAACAGCAATGAGTTCGACCCACAGGTTGGTAATTTACTTTATTTCAGCTGATGTCCACAAAGTTGAAGCGTACCAGCAAGCGCTGAGTAAGCCGGTATGGCCTCATTTCTTCGGGACAGAAGCGCCGGCATGTCAGAGGGGCAATAAAATCTATTTTTGGCCAGGGTTGGTGACTGCAGTGGTCCGGGGGGACCTTGGAATTGGTCCAGAAGGACAGGAAGAACATTGATTTGCTGCACTAATCTAATGTAAGCTCCAAGAGGGATACCGGCAGAGAATACCAGCAGTGGTAGATGGAATTATTAGCTGGTTCCAAAAATGAAAACCAAGATAAGTATTGATCTACCTGGACGGTATATAAGTATTTTCACTGGGTTGAACTACCAAATTTCAAGATGGTCGTGTTAAGTCTTAAAGAAAAGGAATGCTGGCAATGCGAGTGAAACATATAGGAAACTTTAGCTAGCAGAAAAGTACTTTAAAAGGAGCAGAGGTACCACAGAAAAATTAAAAAGCCCACTAAATACATGTCAGAAAGGGTGAAGAATATAGAAGATTCTCATAAAAGGCTTTCTAAATTATTTCAAAGTTCAGGCCTTAAACAAAAAGCAACAATCACTACGAGGCAAGGAACAAGATTAATTTATAAAAGAACAGTGCTGGAAGAAACAAATAAAAGAGTCCAATAGTCTAAACTGCCATTTAAAGGACATCTAAATAAGTTTTTTACAGCCAATGTATAAAGGTTTGTACCTTGCCTGTTGGTAGAAGAAGGTCACTAGTGCCATCCTGTTTATATATTTTTTGGCTCCATTTCTCCAAAGACTCGTCACACCGCTTGTAATTGAATAGTTACCTCATGTTTCTGGCATTGCAAGTCTGTGTTTTCTTTCATGCACGGCTGCTTCTCTGACTTTTGCATGTGCCACTGCATCAGAGTTGAGCCGTACGCGATTACATAATCAGAGTCACAGTAGCAGCCTGCTCATTAGTGAAGCCGCCTGCAGCCTGCAATTCCTGTTGGAAAAGTTGTATGTTTGTCCCCTTTTGTGTGCTATTTACAAAATTTGTATTGATATTGCTCACTCACTGTACAGTGCATATTCATTTTTAATAGTAAAAGCATGTGTTTCTACAGCTCATTTTGATTTTAGGCTCTTAGGAGGTATAGAAACAGTTCAATGCATACCTCGTGTCAATGTGTTACAGTGGGCAACTAATGAGTATTACTTTGAAGCTGTAACGCTTCTATTTAGTTCTTTTTTGTCTGCAGTGCTGCATAAAATTGTATTTCTAATGATAAACAATGCAAATATATCTATGTGCTTTGAAAACCTTTCATCACCATAGATGAATATTGACAGACATACATTTCGTTAGCATTGAATAACAGATATGTATTTGCATACATGAGGGAGAAACTTTGGTATTATTGAACAGTACTCCATGGACAGCAACACCTTTTTGTTTTTGGTACCATCAATAAAACAGATGTTGGCTCTTCCTTGGTCAAGTAAAATCATCAATGTGTTAGTGGGTGTGGGGGGGCAGTTTTCTTGATTATGTTAGCTCACTCTGCAAGTGTAATTTTTTACTGCTGTTTGCAAACTGCATTGTAGTAGAATAATGTGTCATAACCATTGCAATTCATCTGTATACCATGCTACATCATGGTGATGTGATGCTTCTTTCACATGTTTGTGGCATGTGAGATTGTATTATGGATACTGCAGCAGCAGCACAGCATGTCATTGTCACTACAGTGCACGTGACAGTTTTGCTGTGTCTCTCCACCTCCCGACTTATGACACTCTGAGTGTTTATGTGACTCACCTCACCAAGACCCGTTAGCTGTGTCACTTTAGAACCACAAGTACACTGTCATTATGTGTTTACCCACCTGAGCAAGACACTTTTTTGATACTGCCACTAATTTTGTCCCTTCTTCCCACAAGGACACTGTCTCACTGTGTCTTCCACACCACTTCTGTTGTCTTTGTGGTTGTGGAGACACAGTGTCAGTGTCCCACAGAGTTGGTTGAGACTTACAATGACAATGTCATTGCAGTTATTGACACAGACACTCACATGCAGTCTCCCAAGTATCCATTGAACAATGCAATAGTGATTTGAACTGGCAATGTAAAAGACACCATAGAACTACACAGTGCAAAAGTACATACACAGAAATGCATAGTTAAATTGTCACTGTTCTGATTCAATTATTTAGAAGGCATTGTATCACACAGTGGAGACAGCATACTGATAGTGTGTAATGTCCCTGTAACTGTGTTGTGGTGTGGTTTATATATGCATTACAAAATGGGACATGTCTTTACAGTTATCGTATTTTGTGATGAGTAATTGTGTAATGCACTGCTCAAACTACACTCCCCATTTATAATACACAGATCCATACAATAAGCAACTACATAGATGTGTGTTACACAATTTTAAAGTTTGGGAAGGGTATTTGACACAGTTATGCTGTGTTCTCATGCCTCGCTACGATCATGAATGGCTATGTGTGGGCTATGTGTGGTCATAGCAATGCATGCATCTGCTGGCTGAGTTAGTTTAGTCACCTTGTTATACAGTATAACTGTGTTACGCATACCCCCGTAGTGGCCTAGTGCGTATTATATTTGCATTTTCTAGTCTGAGCCATTTGTTATGCACTTGTAATAAACTGCTTACAACCAATCCTGTCAATTAAAAACATTTGCCTGTTTTGTAATGTGTTTTTTAATCAATATTGAAAAGTATATGAATGCTGTTTCCAGTAATATCATAAAATTTTTAATCAATGTTATGTTATGTTATGTATTTCATGTGCCGGTGCTGGTGGTAGTTTGTAGTCAAGGTAGCAAACTCGCTGGATACTAAGGCAGACACTGCTGACCTACCTGATCTTGATCTAAACATGTCCTTTTCAATACAGCCCTATATGTTTGAACCTCTACATCGCCATGCTCTGCCGGCCAATGCTGATTCTATTGACTCTGACAGCAGCAATAGTGAAGATGGACCCAGTGGAAATCAAAGACAGGACGTTGATGTATGGTAATAACAAAATGTAATTCAATTTTATATCCTTAGCCGGCCCAGTGACACTGAGGGTTGAGCCGCTGGATGCCACACCTCATGTCACACCGGCAACCCAGGTTCAGGAATGAGCCAGGGGTGTCGGGAGTCAGCAGGGAAGAGAAGAGATTGAGCATCCGGAGGACAGCTCTCCCTTTCCTGGAGAGGGTTTTGGGGAAGCGTCACTCTGTAGCAGCAACCGGCAGCACAGTCTTGTGTGGCTACGTTGAGGGAAGAGATTAGCAGTTGGCACGTGTCATGCATGCTAGCATTGCACATGCAAGCTCCTCAGGAATCTACTAAGTGCAGAAGACCCTCCATCTGCCTGGTGAGATGATGGCGACCCCCAAGGTCCACCCACATCCCAATGTCGGCTCTGTGCACCTAGTAATCCCCACGGCCAACCCGGTGACAAGGTAGGTCCCTCTAATCCTGGTACCAGTCATCGAGAGAGGGCAGACCTGCCCTGGAGGGTGATACGGGGGGCTGGGCCTACCAAGTCATCCGGGGGGATGTCCTGGGCATAGCAAGAGTTCAGACAGGGAGTGCAAGGCACAGCCCCATGGGTACCCCTGAAGGATGCTCAGGCAGCAGGAGAGAGAAACAGAATTATAAAAAAAAATGTATATCCTTATTCATAGTTTTGTACATGTCATACGCTATGACCCACGTCAGAACGTGGACATGTCAGGATATTAATGCACACCATGGCTGAATTGTAAGGCACAAGGGGTTGCCTGACTGAGTTAAACCAGCTGTGGTGTGCATTAATGTCCCACTATACATTCACTGTCTGTAGTGCTTTATGGAATTAATGAAAGGTGTAGATAGGTAACTATCAAAAGCACAAAATGTTAAACTTTTTACATATGGCATGACCAATGTTCATGTACTGTGACATCAATGCATTGCCATGTGATGCTCAATGGCAAGTCATCATTTGACAAAGTATTAATGGTCATTTTATAAAGCTACATAATTAGTACTGCATTGTTGCCTTTGTATTGTCCGGATGTACTACAATTAGACAGTGTTGCTGGCGTTACAAAGAAATAATTCAGGCTGATGCTGACAGTGCAAAACCAGGAACATGTCTGCGACATGGTGGCTAAGGTGAGTTGGAGGGTATAGGTGATGGTGGTTGTGGGGGGGTGGCTGGGGGGCAGTGACATGTAACTTAAAGGCAAATGTGACTCCTCATCAGTTAGACTAGGTGAATCACAAAGATGTTTTGTTCAGTTATATTTGTGCATTACTATTGCTTACCTAGTTAGAGAACATCTGCTGTCTAACCCCTAGCCATGGCATTTGTCACTAAATATAGGAATTCACTCCTGTGTGTCAGGTACATCTGAGAGTATTCATTTTCCATCAATGGTGGTGGAGCCATGGAACAGTATTTCGACATAGTGGTTATCTCCGTAGTCCAGCATCATCCTTCCCCAAAACCATTCCCTGTCTGATCTTGTTGGTGTCCAGTGTGAGCTCCCTCCATCATCATTGCCCCTTAAAGTTTTCTCCGGCATCCCATGGCAACTCGGACACCTCAGACTATCTAAACATTCCCAGAAAGTGGTGATGACTAGTTACCTTGTGAGGAATGGCATTCTGGAGAAGAGGGGACACGAAATGTTACTGGGGAAGGGGATGTCACTGAAACAAAATGCTGCAATGTGTTTACTTGCTAAGGGAATCTTGTTCTGGTTCCACTTCCTCTTTACAGTTCTGGATGTAAGGAACTACTTTCCTTTTTTAGTTTCTTACTTATTCTTCATGCCTCTTATGCATCACAGTATCCCCTCTCTTCAGTGACCCAATGTGACCCTGTGTCATGAGCTCTCCTGAAGAGAGCTAGCTCAGTTGGGTGCCCCACTCCTAGACCCTAACCACACAGGATAACTCCCTGGCTGGGTGTTGAGGAGTCTTCCCTTTCCCCTCCAGACTTATTGTGGGAGCATGCACCTTCAGCTGCCTCATCTGGTTCCTCTGAATGCCGATGCTGTGACCCGTCTACCAGCACCACTGTTGGGTATTTCCTGTTATTTTTTTCTTGTCACACCCCCAGCAGACATCGGTGTGCTAGGAGGGCCAATGTGACAAAGGCACAGTGAGACATGCCTTTGCACCATCCCTCGGCTAGCATCCACCCCTCCTTATGCATCTGCTGCCTCCGACTGCAACACCACCAGTGGTCACCAAGGTTGTGGTATCGCAGCGAGGTCTGCAGCTCACCCCTCTCAGAGAATGAGAGCTGCCCATTGTGCACTCAGTCCTTATCCCCTGCTGGCCCATCAGCAACCCTTGCTCACCACCAAACCCAGGTTGATGGTGTAGCAAGCATTAGCGCTATTGATGCACCAACGTGCCAGCAGGAACTACTTTCTGTGTCACAGTGTGACCTGTAGAAATAATAAAATTTAAACCAAATTGTAAGATTTTTTTTTAAACTATTTTCCTGGGCTGTTATTTGATAAGTGCACAAACACATGACTGGCCGTGCATATACTAGGCATTAATGCATGCCTCAGGTGGTTTGAGGTCACTCGTGCTGCACCCTCATGCCTCACAATGCAACTGAGTGATGCATTAATGCCTAGTATACTCACTGCCAGTCGTGTGCTACAGATTACTACTATGCCTTTGCTGGCTGGTGTGCTGCATTTACTGTTGTATTGTTCTTTGTGTAACTTGATATTAATTGTGTAATTTTGTTTTAATTCTCCTTACTCAGGTGTGAATGTGGTGGGTGTGAAGTCATGGATACAGAGGCCGAATGGCTGTGCTGCACTGAAATAGCCATTGTGAAAGCACAGCTTGACAATGATGATGTCTCCTGCATAACCGAACTGGAAATGTTTCTGGACAATTGCTTAAATCGTAATGTCATAACTGTCTCATATTACAAGTATTATGAATCTGAGGGTCCATTTAATGATGACATACCATTGAATGAGTAAGTTCTGGTTATGCATTATTTAGTAAATGTGTCAGTACAATCTTGAGATTACTTTTTCTTTTTCACAGTATATGAAGTCCGTTCCATGCACCATAAAAAACAAGTTATGAATGGTATACCCCCTGTACAGTGACACTATTACAGCAAACACGTCGATGCCGACAACATCGACATGTTTGTCGTAACAGTCCTCCCCACACTATGGCACTCTGCCCACCAGTCCTGCACCCCTCCCCAAATCAACAGCCGTGTTCTTCAGTCTGATTTATGTGAACCACAACTTGCAGTCAACATAAATCCGTCGCTGTGTTGATTGTCAACAACATTGATGTTGAACCATCATCGTAGAGCCTTTAGCAGTCATACTATTTAGGTGAACCAAATAACCATGTTCAGTTATAATGTTCATTTTCAAAAAGTTGCAAATTTTGTTCCTAATGCATGTCATCCCTTGACATAATCTTTAAGCTCAACACACCACCCTCCTTTCTTCTGGAAGCCCTAGGCTCTGTGCATTCACGTTGCTGAGCCATGGGTAGGTCCTCTGTGGCACTTGTACACCTTAACACCATCCTGCTACTGTTTACACCCCTGGCAGGTATGTAGGAAACCACTTAATTACCCCACCATACCCCCTTGATTCTGTGTTTGGTGGTCCAACCTTCCTCTGTGAGCCCTGTTGTACAGTCTATGGACCTCATGGTCCCCTGTACAGGTTGCTGGTGTGTTTTTTTTTCTGTTTTGTTGTGTGTCAAATGTTAATCAGCACAGAAGGTGATCAAAGTAGTCGATGCAGTTTGAGATGTGTTGCCACCATTCATCAAGGCCGAACTCCATCAAAACTGATTACTGCTTCCACGCTGCACCTCCAAATATGGCTTTCCGTTTGGACATTAAAGCAGCATGGCTGGCAGTACACACTACCCTGTGGAAGAGAGTAGCCTGGCACGTGCAAAATCATGCCCCCCTCACTGCATGCAAAACAGGGACACAAGATCGCTCTGATCCCATCGTGCTTGAGTCTTATGCATTACCGCTACCACACTGATTGCAGGCCAGTTAGTTCTATTTTCTTTTTCATCTACCATCTTATATAAGGTGTCAAAGATACCATTAGTCTTTCCAGGCCACCAAGTACTGTGTTGTGTGGTTGTTGGGTACAAAGAAGTACAGGCCAACATGTAAGTAGCCCATACTTAAACAGTACTGCTTAACAGGGTGTGGGTTAATGGGTATTTGCCCTTGCATCATGTGGTGGGGTACAATGCATACAGTGACGTAACCAAACAATAAGTCTGTAAATCACTCAATAACTGATACGCTGTAGTGCCTATTTGAATCATATAATCATAGAACTTGACATCAGAAATTGACCTATTGCCCAATCTAGTTTGCCCCTTATCCCCCTTCCCATTCCTAACACACCCCGGCTCACCTCCCTGTAGCCCCATGTGCCTGTCCCCTGCCCTCTTGAAACCCAACACAGTTTCAGTTTCTCCTATAGCTTCACCCTGTAGCCTCAAACCATGACCCTTGATACTGTGCCTTCCTTCTTGTGAAATAATCAACCAGGGTCCACTTTGTTTATCCTTGTGGTCTCTATCATGTCCCCTCTTCTCCCTTCTAGTCTCCAAAGTGTACAGCCTCAATTACCTACAGCTCTGTTCCTATGGGTTACCCTTCATCCCTTGCACCATCTTGGATCACTCTTCTCTTGGGTGTGGGTGGTTCAGCAGGGTTAGAAAATAAGTTTTGTAGCTACTAGCCATCAGCGTTAGTGACACTGAAAATCCAGTACAGCCACATACTGCTCCACTGGCCCAGCTGCTGTAGTGATTTATTTATCACTTTCTATAGTACACACCTGCCGAGCTAAAGGAAAATGTTAGTACTGCAATACAATATCTACCAGCATTTGGGTAGTGGGCCAGTGCCAATTTTGATGCCTGTTTAAATGCCAGGGACATAGGGTAGCAGGGATGGAACCGACTTAGGGAAATGCGGGCATAGTCACATCAGGAGTTCAAAATGAAAAAAAAGGAAAAATCTACTGTGTTTCAGACAGTTCCGGGTGGTGAGTGTGCCAGCCCAAGTGCGCCAGGGAATTCACAGAGAATTCTATTCTATTGTGGGGGCTATGCCCCCCACACACCCCCTAACTAAAGATACCAACTCTGGGTGGAGGTCCTCGGGGAAGGGGCTGGAAATTGGCGCCCTAATAGTAAGCACATTCGGGCCAGTGCACAGAGTGCCGGCAGCGGTTAAAGATTTGTTGGTGGGTGTAGGGCAATCACAGTAGCATGCAGTAATAATGAAATCATCATGTCTCAGCCCTTCCCTGCATGGCAGTTGCTTGTCTTAGAGACATTCAACCAGGTACCCTCTTCCTTCAGTAGAAGATTAATTCAGTATACTGCCCCCACCTCCATCTTATTGAGGGTGGTGTGCATCTGTTTAGTAAATTTACCAGTCAGCCTTGATGTTATTATTACAATTATAAATAGGACCTATGTGTAATATAAATTCAAAGTGATTTCAATCATGTTTTTTTTAGAAAATAAGCCACGACAAACACACTACAAACTGAAATTATAGAATTGCTTTTTAAAATCATGCAACATCATTCATCAAAACATGTCACATCACCTTGGGTACATCCTGCAAAACACACAGCAGACTAATTGGTTTTCTAAATAACATAAGTAAAAACATTTCAATTGTATTGTACATACAGGTTCATTGTATAATTGCAATTGGTAACTCCAGGGTTTTGTTTGCTTTGAACATGTATCACTGTACCCCTATGTACTGAATGCATTTTGACATTGTCACTGTGTATAACTATATCCTCGCCATCATTGCTCTATGCTCAATGGTTTATTTTAGACCAAATTACAGAAAGTATCTGTATAAAGAAAAATCCTGTTTTTCACAGTCGTCAGTACAGTATCAGTGCATTTTGGGGCATATTGTTCACCACTATAAACACCGGTCGTTTGCGCTTCATGAAGTGACCCACAAACTTAATTGTCCTCTGTACCCTGTAGTGGACTATTTTTGACTGAGGCCTATCATAGGGCAACATGCTCCTAGAGGGTGATTAAGTGACCATTAATATCACCACTGTGTGTATCTTACTTATAGTAGAACTATAAAACAAAAGATATTTTTGAATAGTGCAAACCATTGCCCAACATATGTTTATACTATGCATATACTGTATATTGATAGGGGGTGATTCAATGCTTACATTTTCACTCTTGAAGGTGTGCCTGTCATACCCTTTTTGTAATTTTTGATAATTTAATGCACAGTGACATAGAATAAAATGACTCACAACAAATGCATCAACTAATATATTTTTCTTCATGCATCTTTATTTCAGGTCCTATCGTTATGCTGCTTATAAGCGCTTTGTTCGTTGGATTTGGCAACACCTTGGCCGCTGGAATCAGAAGATTTTGCCCTCATGTGTCATGACGACCATTAGAAATGCATTTCCGTCAGACAACTACACAGGCTTTCGACCCATGCCAGGACATCAAGAACAACAACAGCAGCATTGACAAGAACATTAGCATCATGTATAATGGAAACATTTTGTAGTTTACTGACCCCCCTGAAATAAAAAATGTGTTACCATTTGTTTCAAAATTACCATACATGTTTATTGATTAGACAGTTTCATGTTTATGGTTTCAAGGGTAATATTAATTCTCACCTCTGCTGATGTTTATGAATTGTAGCATTTAGCAGTTAGCCATCTTGGTTGCACTACCTCCTATTTGTAGATATGGCTGTGAATACAAATGAAAGAGCAAATTTCAAAACAAGCAGGTGATATGCTGAATTGAAACTTTATAAGAACGTGACTGCTAATTTTTTTTTTGACAATTTGGTACACCTCAATGACTGATGCCTAAGACTGTGTCATTTCAAGGTCCATTCTGATAAGCAGTTCATAATCTCATCTACACCGGATGTCCTCGCCTAGGGAGACGTAGGCACAGGTGACAATGCACCAAGTTGTGTGTTTCTCATTTGATGGTATTTAGGCCCCAATGCTGTTCTGAAAATGGTGGTCAAACAGCCTCCTGATTGCCTCATTGCTCACTATAAAATGTGTCCCTCCAACCTCTGGGGCAGCTGTAAGGGACAATCCAATTTTTTGACCAATGTAAGGCAGATAATGGTAAATGTCGTTACCTACCCACCTCCCATGTGTAACACTTTATAAATTACACATTGAGAGTAAACAAAACATTACTCCATCACATTAAACTTCTGTCTTCCAAGGTGTCCTTTAGGATATCTACCGAAGAACAATACTGTAGATTTTCCTTTTTTTTTATTCTTTTACCTCCTTGACTGGGGGGTGTTCCTATGGTTCTCAATTTCAGGTTCGCTTGCCTCGGCTGCTGCCCCGGATACAGTCACAGCTCAGACCCTATGCACTGCCATTCCATGTTGCTGTGCAGTGGGGATATAACACGTGTACTTTGGAAACCTGGAGGCTGGGTGTGAAGGGGAGTTGACTTGAGTGTGTGCACTGTGACACCAATGGAGTCAGCTGTCATTGTGCTGGAGGATAGTTTTTTTGTCCCTTTATCCCCCCCTTGCAGTGTCAGCAAGGGCATTCCTGTCTACATGATCATCCGCAGTATGCCAGACACCTGCCCGTGCAAGTCCACAGTTTGATCCCAAGTGTGCACTTGCCCCCAGCCACCACCAGGAGCCAGTGTCTCAGCAATGATCCCACCCCTCCCTCCCCGAAGGAGAAGAGCAGTCCATAGGATGCTCGATCCTCCTTCTCCCGTCCAACCCCTGGCATCCCGAGTTCATTCCCGAACCAAGGATGACAGCGTTGCACATGGTGTGGTGTCCAGCACCTCATGATTTCTTAACCGTTCAACAACCATTTTCTGTTTATAGTCCACAAAATAACACATTAGTTTTGGTGTAAGAATGCTAGTAAAATTGTGTTAACTGAGTCTTGTTGCTTCACCATATATAGAGCCACCAATGCCCTGTACAAGTACAGAGTCATGTTGTGATGTAAAGCCACTGAGTACATGGGTCATCACAGTGGATATTTGGAGGGTGCTGGGAGTTGGTGGGTCTATGTACCATGAAGTAACCAAGACACGGTGAACATAATTTTATGAGCATTCTCACAGCATAACTACTATGTTATTGTGTATACCATATGTAGCAAATGGTTTACGCAGTGGTAAGGCAGCACTATATGTGTGGCATGGCCTCAGTGTAAGTGTTTTTTATCACCAGTAAACTAACAGTCATCCTCCCCTGACAAACTTACAGGACATGAATATGCTTCTTTCTTCTGCACCCTATAAAAACAGCAATTTGTCACCACACAGATAAGAGAGCAAAGTGTTTACTTATAGATCTTCTTTTACATAGTAAAACAATTTTCCAAATGATGGCACATGGCTACATGCAGCAGTCTTTAAAACCATGATGTGCTACTCATGTATTAGTGCCTAGGTATTCCTGAACCAAAAGTTTTCTATCAGTAGCATAGTGGCATACTCTTGGTCATTCTGTCAGTAAAGTAACCAATAAATGTTATGTTCAGTTAAGTCACAGTTAATCGTCCTTGTCTTCTTTGTATAGTAGGACAACGTGTGAATTGTAAGGCGACATATGCAGTATTGATTTCCACATTGGTGCCATCACCTGCAAAGTACAGTAACTGGCGACAGGTGGCACAGAGGATTTGGATCAAGATAATACCATGCAAGAAGGGTCAGGAATGTGATTGCAGGTTGTGGGCACTGTACATGCAATCCATGTAGGACATGACAGTGATAGTGGACAACAAGTTCTCATTCTAGCATTTTTAATCATAAATAAGGAGTGCACAGACAGTATATTTAAGCTGAATGTCAATCGCAGCAAGAGGTTCACAGTTGACACCTGATGGTGATGAGGGAAGGGGTGGGAGGGTGGGGAGTTCACAAACAACTTATTGAAGTCCATGTGTGGTTGGCACTTTGAATACACTGCCAGAACTATTGGTCTTATTGAAGACAATGAACAGCTTCAAGATAAAATCAAACTCATCAGAAATGTGTCATTCTGGTGACTGTTTGCTGTAAGTAGATCATCGCAATTGATAACGCCTTAAAAGCCATTGTAAAACTTGAATCATGAAGTTGCCTAACTTGCCCAAAAAAGGATATCACACAATCAGATTAAATTTCAACAATCAACTGTCTTCATTACTTCACAGATCATTGCATCAGTCTTCTAGTAGCAGAAATTAATTTTCCGATTGATGGTTAGCATCACTGCATGTTGCCTTCATCGAGAAATGTGAATGATGTTTCTGCAACAGTTCTGTTTTGCTTGGGTGGTTGAACCAAGAAGTGACAGGCGATGGAATGTCAACGTGCTCAAAGAGTGTTTTAGCTTTTGAATATGAAGGGAACTGCTGTCATGGGATAACAACTTCATGTAAAATAGTGCGAACATATCCTGTGCCAGAAAATGTTGCTTTAAAATTAGTTCAGTCAGTAAAAGCAGTAACTATTATTTTTTCAGACTTTGGCATACATAACAGTTGTTAGGCAGAGATCTGAGATAATGATAATTCAGCTGTTTATGTAATCTGAAAATAATACATTCACATATAAGGCAGTTAACGTAAACTATGCAAAAATGCTGAGTTGTTGCACAGTTGTGCTGTAATTACATGTGCCCTGTAGAGCAACAGTGTAGAGGACTGTGGGAATCAAATCAACACAGTTGCACAATGCAGTGGATGCACAGCACATGCATTTGTCATTCCAGTATGCTATATACTGGGCACAGCCTTAACCCACTAGCACTGACAAGTGCTAGTATACCCTGGTGTGGGCCCCCCAAACACACGTTCCCACACTGGTCAGGTGACCTGTTTCACACGCTCCTCAGTACTGCATAATAGGAACATGTACATGACACAAATCACCGATAATGTATAGCGGTGCCACCACCACCAACAGAAATCCAAGAAGTAATGCTGGCATCACCAACAGTGTTCCATAATACCCTGTTTGCCTAGTGGACACACTAGTCAACCCTCTGACACACAAGAACTGTCCTCTAACCCATACACTGCTGTCAGTACCTGAGAGCATATTATGCAAAGTACACACTCATACAGAGCTCCTATAGCAGCTCACAACAGTGCTTAGAAGTTGGCCCTGGGGGAGGGAGAGAGGTTGAGGGACACCGGTGTCAAGAGGTGTGTCCACCACAACACCACGGTATTACGGTACACTGTATGGAATGCCAGCTTGACTTCATTGATCATTGGGTGGTGTGGTTCCTATCCAAATTAGGGTGCTGGGCAGTTCCTGATACACAGTGCTGCTTGACTTTGAGTGCAGTATGAAGTCTTGCAATACACCATCAATGAAATACCTGAGTAACAACAAATAAGTCATGTAATAATATTTTGGTACTGTACATCATCAAGAACAGAAGGCATATTTTTTGTTAAAATGTTCCATTTAAGCTGGAACGCTGGTGCAGCAGTTGGATTTCTGCTTGCAACACCAGTGACCCGGGTTCAGGAATGGACTCAGGGCGCTGGAGGGCTGGCCGGG
The DNA here is from genome assembly GCA_016271365.2 of Neoceratodus forsteri. Lineage (NCBI taxonomy): Eukaryota > Metazoa > Chordata > Ceratodontiformes > Ceratodontidae > Neoceratodus > Neoceratodus forsteri. Next base: position 1,233,965,597 of record CM057455.1, read on the forward strand.
GAGAGAAGGCTAGAGCATCCAGGGACTGCTCACCTGCTCTCGGGGGGGAGGGTGGATCAGGGATCCGGCACTTGCCGACTCCTGGTGGAGGCTGGGAGTATGGCAATGCACTGGGTCCCACTAACTAAGGTGGGCGTAGGGAACATCGATTTACACCTTGACATTGTGACACACCATGCCCAGTGGTGAGTAAAGCAGAAAAGTGCTCCATGGTCAACTGGATGACAGTCACTGTCTCCCATTGCCACAGAACCCCCCATGCAGCCCAGATCCACCTCAGCAGCACCAGGGCCAACTAGCATGTGCTGGCCAGCCCCTACTGGCACCTATCTCCCTCGGAGGAGGAGGAGGAACCACCCGGTGAAGGATTATGTCTGGGTTAATGGGGGGGCTGCAAATATGAGGTGGTGGTGGCTGGCATTGGGGCAGGGGTGCCAGCATGGGACCTAGGCAGCCCAAAGGAGTGACTGACCTGGAGCGGAGGAAGGCACAAAAAAACCCATTTTCTATTTAGATGCATCCTTCGTAGTATGACCTAATACAATTTATTTTGTATTTCTTTCGTTTCTGTTGACCGAGTAAGTGCACTAGACAAATTCTGCCTATTTTCAGGCACGACAGGGGGAATGGGATATTTTATGTATAATTACATGTGTTTTGCATTGATATATTTCAGTAATAAAAATTCCCCTACTGTTTTTGAAAAGTGCCAAGGATCTTTAACATCCACCTGAACTACTACCAGAACCAGCAGATGGTACCTCGGTTTAACGTCTCATCTGAAAGATGGCACCTCAGGAGTGCAGCACCCCCCTCATGCTGTACTACAGTGTCAGTATTGGGAGTTAACCCAAGTGCCTGGTGTGGGAATTCTAACACATGCTGCAAAAAGTACATTCATAAATTTATCACCACAGAGTAATGCACATAACTGTGTTGTTAATACATTAACATAACTGATGTGATATATTATGAACTTGTGACATTACATTCCAGAATTCTGCTAAACTTACCATATGTGGTCGCAATTTTAACCAGTTTAACTACTGCCTCCTCCCCTTTCTTGGCCTTTGGAAACGCGACTTTGAACCTAAGATCACCTTCAGATGTCACCGCCTGGCCACGAGTGGCATTTTCACTAAAATGTAGGTCAGCTGTAATGTGTCTCTTTGGGATAATGAACAATAGAATTGGTATAAAGTCATGAGTGGTATGACATATGTGAACTGTCACTGTGTCAATAGCATGTAGCAACACAAAAGTGCTTACAACATTATTGGATATTGCTACTCTGTTACTGGCAACTATCACCATGTCCCATGTCTATCACTGCTTCTGTATGTTGCATCCATAGCAAATTCAACAACCGATTGTTGGCCGATTGAACTGGCACCACTCAATGAATATGAAGAATTTATATTTCAAAACTTGAAGTCTTCTGGCAACAGTCAATTTGAACCACAGGACCGCAGCGATGTATGAAAATGCAATGCATTGGTTTGTGACCACCAATGACATATTCACATAAATATAAAGCTGTAATTGTTCCACCACCAACATCACATTATTGCAGTACTGTAATAATGACATTGCAAGTGTAAATAAGCTTTGCACTGTGTGTTCCAGTGTCAACACACAAGTATAATTCCACTGGCCTACCACAATGCTACACCATACCATTAACTATGCTGCATGAAACTGCCACCGTACAACCGTAAACACCCTAGTAAGATGCAAAACAATCACGTTCACATGGCATATGGTTAATGGAGTGTGCACATGGAGTTTCATCAATCCATGGTCAACTTCAAACAGCAAATGGAAAGTAACAAGCTCACATGCACCTTGATGCATGAAGTTGCATGATGATAGCATGCCAAGTTTAGAGCTGGTAACTGTAGCCAGAAGCTCAAAACATGATCCTTGACGAATATTCAAGAACGTAGTTAATGGCACAAAATGACACTCGGTACAAGTGGATTTCACTAAGTCACCTAGCACCATTTACAGTGAATGTACAATCAGGACTATTCATTTCTAACATGTACTTTCCCCAGTGACAAACTAAGCTCTGGAACACTTCAACAGAATATGTTTGATCAATGACATCACTTGCAGTGAGCGTAAGGACTATTTTATCACATATGCACACAAGCAAATCTATTTTTTCTACATATCAAGATGCTTTTCACAAAACTGAAAAGTGAAAAAAAGGGGCCAATTTTATAACTGCAATAAGGCTGTCAGGGATGTGTGTAAACCATATTTTACAGCACGGCCAGCGGTCGAAGTCACTCATCCTTGGCCTCGTACATTAATACGGCACTGGGCGTGCTGTACAATATGGGTTACACCCCCCCTTCATGCCTTATTACTTACATATACCTCCATGAACAACCTATGTGATCGTCAATGGTTGTAAAGATATTCGACATCACTAATGAATACTTATCAACATCACCTGTCACAGAACTATGTTGGCAAGCATGAAACATGTTGTTTTTGACATGTATTTCTTACTGAGCATTCATTACAGAAAAAAAATAGTGAGAAAACTTGGATGCGAAGTGACAAACTATGCTGTGGAACACTTTAAGAGCATATGTTTGATAAATCGATGACACGTGTCTCAGGTCACGCAGGAGGTAGGAGCTGGACACTACCTCACTTATCAACTTGTGCAGCCTGGTACCTGCAATCATTAAGTGTAAATAAAAAATGTATATGCATTTTATAAAAACATAACATAATCATTCAAAATACTACTATGTGAGGTGATACTACGTACTTCACATTGTGCCCACCTTGCTAGCCCACACCCTCATATGGACACCTGTTAAACATGTGGAATTGCTTCCATGGTATTCTAGTGGACTCCCACCCCCACCACCCAGCAGTACCAGACCAACCCACACACCCCCAACCCATACTCAGCCAGTGACTAGCACAGTACTCCTCTCACCACCGTGTCCAGCTGTGGACTGACATATGTCTGAGTGTGTACTACAGTATATAGTACATGCTCAATGAATGAACTGCCATTCATTCATTGAGCATCTACCATATACAGTACACACTCAGACATAGATCATTCGGCAGCTGGCCATGGTGGTGAGAGGTGGGCTGTGCTAGTCGCCGGCTGGGTAGGGGTGGGTGGTGTGGAGTGGTCTGGCACTGTCAGGTGGGGGATGAGATTGTAACTTTGGCAGAAATGCCAAAGGTTGCTTTGCAGAATATCGTATGTCGCAAATTATGGCATAAGGAAAAATTACTCACCATAGTAATGTTGTTTCTTCTAATGGAGTCTTGCTGTATTCTGACATTAGGCAGTTAGCCCCAGCATGGGACAGTTCAAGTGCTGGGGCTAACTGCATAATGTCAGAATACAGCAAGACTTCATGCTGTGTGAATCTGATACTTGCGCCATGTATTTTGTCGCAATTCAAGTTACTCCATTCATAACCGTTTGATAATTGGTCCCAACATCGCCAAATTGTGCCTGTACAAAACTTGTTTATTGAACTGTATGTACAGCCAGATGATGCTCTTGGAAGAAATGTATGCACGACATAATGATTAACATTATGAATGTGTTTAGCTGCTTTGTTACCTTGTCTAATCCATTCTTTGTCCTTTTCTAGAGGACTGTGCAAGAATGATGGAAATAGATGCCCATGTCCAATATGCATGTCGGAGATGTGATTTAGTACACTCTCCAACTTTTGAATAACAATGTCTGAGTCACATCCACTCATTGTAGCACACCAGAACATGTGGTTCGTTATGGACCTGATCCACAATCGTATGTCTCCATGGTTTTTTTTCTTTGAATGATTTTCCAGTTTTTTCCAACTCCTGTGTGCGGACAGCAGAGTACATAGTTAAATCACAAGTCTCAGGAAATAAATAGAAACATAGCACCATATACTTTGATGGCAGATAAGGACTGCTTGGCTGACCTAGTCTGCCCATTTCCCCATCTATTGGATAAGCTGCAGATCCTAGTTAACCAACAGCCTACTTCTTCCTGCCCCAGAAAGAATTGCCTTATGTCTGTACCATGCATTGTTGAATTCACTCACTGTTTTTGACCCCATGACCGCCTCAGGAAGGCCATTCCATGCATCCACCACCCTCTCTGTTAAAAAAATACTTCCTCACATTGTCTGTGAGCCATCCACCCCTGTATCTTATTTTTATTTTTATTTATTGAGGTTTCAGAAAAGTACCTTTGAGTCAGAGACTCCTTTACAAAGATTCCACATCACAGAAATCAGATACAAAACAGACATTACATGGCAATTCACCTTCACCAGGGCACAAAGTAAGCAATAAACATAGAGCAGGGAAAAAGACTAACAGTTTGATACTTGGAATAATAAGCACAGTTCTTAAACAATACGTTAATACTACTCAGAAATCCAGCTGAAACCTGACAGACTTAGGCTGGAGACTCAACGGGGGAGGGAAGTAAGCTGGCCAGGGGCCTTAGTCAGGGAAGGGAGGGTAATCAGTGGCAATCACAGTAATTAGAGGACTGGAGGTGTTCCTTAAGCTGAGTTTTGAAGGTGCCAATTTGGTTTTCGTTAGCAAGGGAGGTGGGTAGGCCATTCATCCAAGAGGGGGCTTTGTAGCTAAATGGCCTTTGGAATTGAGAGGTACGGCAGTGGAGTACTGTGAGGAGCTGCTTAATAGAGCTTTCGGGTGTGTTTAAGTCTTGGGGCCAAGTGGATTAGAGGGGTGAGCCCGGGGGAGGGCGAGGCCAAGGGTAACCTTTTTCGCCATGAGGCAGGCATGGTACCTGATTCTATTTTCGAGGTTGAGCCAGTTGGTGTTAATGTATAACAAGCAAGTGTGGGTGAGATGGTCATAACCCAGGGTAAGGTGGCAGGCTTTATTAAGGGTAAGGCATAGTCTGGATAGGGCTGAGGAGCTCACTGCGTTATAGATAAGCAAGCCATAATCAAGTAGGGAGAGGACCAAAGAGGAGACATTGAGCCTAAGGGCGTCTCTTAAGTGAGACAGTGTTTGAAGCAGTGCAGTATCCCAAGACGAATGTTGAGGGTGGTGGATAGGAAGTGTATATGCTGATGGAAGCTTAGTGCTGGGTCTAAGGTAACCCCAGGCCCCCCACTCCCCCTCCCTCCAGCTCCTGAGGCACCACTTCAAATCTCAGGTCTTCATACCACCTCATTAGTCTCTCCTTGCCCCATTACAGCACATATCCCCCCCCGCCCCCTTTTTCTCTTCTATCACTCCTTCCCATTTATTTTTTGACAAATGCCTCCAGCTGCATCTTCATCCTCCCCCTCTCCTCTCAGCCCTGTTTCTCTGCCACACCCGGGCACCTGACCCTACCCATTCTTGTTGGCATATGTGTCTTAGCTGTGTTCACCATCTTAATGTAGCTGCCTCTGTTAACTACCTACACACATCTCCTCTTCTTCTACACCTTACTCTTCCCATAATTGACCCCTTTCAATAGCACTGTTATACATGAATTGTTTACTGTTATTTCACTGTTGCTTCCTTGTTGTTTGTTATTTCTGACATGGAACGTTTGTAAAAGAGCCTTGGCTCAAATGTACTGTAATCCTAGAATAAAAATATATAAATAAATAAAATAAAAATAATACCCAGGTATTTAAAGGAGTCCACTAGTTCGAGAGGGGAATGGTTGATAGTTAATAGAGGGGGCCAGTGTTCTCTCTGGGAGTTCTGTGGGTGGGAGAAGATCATAACTTTTGTATTCTTATAGTTCAGTATGAGGCGCTGTGAGGAGAACCAGTTTTCAGCATCATTAAAGGAGGTCTGAAGGGAGTGATGGAGTTGAAAATGGTCTGAACTTTGTGCTTATAATAACTTGTGGTGTGTCCTGCTCCAGTACTGCAGTCATCATATTTATCTGGAATTCATCACTGGCAACATCTGCAGCATCGACAATAGTGTGCAGATCGTGAACTGTATCGACACATTGTGCCATGTCCACAGTGTTCTCCGTGGAATGAAATGATGGTGCCATGGGGACAGCATAAGATGTTGAAGCGGTGTCTGTATTGTTTTGTTCTTTGAGATCTGGGACCTTTGCAAGGACTTCATGTAATGCCTGTGCATAGATAGAAATATTTTTAGTGATATGACAACAAAGGACAAAATTAAGTGATAAACAAAATAATGTCAGAAATCATAAACTTTAACAGTGATGCTGGTCAACCTGGTGGTGGCAGGGTGAGCATGGCCAGATTAATGGATGTGGGGGCCCTACTCCAAGTCATATTTTGAGGCCCGGGGGGCCCCTAAATGCCAACATTCCACTCTTCTGCAGTAACGACCAGGGTACTCAAGCAGGATGTGGTTTATAATGCTATGTGTTATGCCACATGACTTGACAGGTAACATGCCTTTGATTATAAACAACACAATTCAGAATGACCAATTACTGCACAAAGAAACATTTTATCAGTACAATATTAACATTTTGTAAATTTTCACTTTTTAGTTACCTTTAACTCGTCCTGTTTTTCCCTTGCCACTACTGTACCCTGTAACTATTTTTGTTTTTAATAATTATGGATTCTCTTTTCTTCCTCTTTTTTTTTTCCCTCCCCTGAGACACACCTGGACATTAGACTTCAGTTAGTGTGCCCTGCCTTCCCAGATATCAAATTCAAATTCCACATGAATAAATTAATAAAAATGGGGATTGTAGCTGCCATGATCTCAATGCACATGCCTCCTTGAATACCTATTCTCTCTGCCAAAACCAAAAAACTGAAGCATGTATTGAAGCAGTTAGTGGGGCTCACAGCTCCCTCCCATTATTTCCCCGCTCAAGACTCCTTTGAACTCCAAACCTGAGACATGCTCAAGCTCCTTGCCTCTGCAATGCATCTGCCACAATCACCCTCTGTGCAGCTACCTTTGTCCTCAATTCTGTCTGTTCTCCCACTGTCTCCGCTCCTCCATCTCCATTGTCATTTATAGTTTTGTTGTCAACTTAAAAGTTGCATTGCTGCCAATGCTGAGTTGCCACATCCTTGCCCCTACTCCAAGTCATTGATACCAAACCAGCTAAACAGAGTTGTGCTAAAAAGACTGAGCCTTAAGGACCCTGCAGGATCTGCAGGTGTTGACTGCAGTCACTTCAGAAATTAAGTTTCCTAGAGCAACCTGCTGCAACTTCCCAGTAATGTATATGACTCAAATCAAACCAAGACAAAACTGTGCCAGCAAGAGCAAGTCGCACAAGTTAGTTCCCCTCTCAGGTGACTTATTAGCATCCCATGGTCCACTCAGTGCCAAACTCAAATCTTATTAAAGACTCAGTACACTACTCAGGTTACTGAACACTCACAGACAGACCATTACCAGAGGCAACCACAGCTTAGTATGTTTCTCCAATGCAATAAAACTAGTTATTTCTGCAGCACAAATGACTTGGACACTGCAGCACGCAGACGACTAGTCAACACAACATACCTGGTGTGGCCTGACTGATGTGAATGTGACTGTGATGAGTCCAGTCTGTCCTCTTGATTGTTTCCTCAAGATCACACAGGTGGTGGTGACACGACTCAGCCTTGCAGCACAGCCAGGCATGGGAGGACTCCTCATAGTCACAGCAGGACCAAAGGCCAAACTAGCAGCAGCACTGACTGATCCTGGCTAGTGGCTACACTGAAAACACCAGCAGCACATGAAGCTTCACTGAAGCCAAATCTGACTCTGGGTAACCCCCCCTTGGCCTGCTCAGACCCTCTCTCTCTACTTTTGTGTCTTTAGACAGAGGCTCTTCTTCTTTGATAGATGAGACCAACCACTGGCACCGACGACTGACTGCCACAGCTCTCTCTCATTCTTCTCCTCCTCTACTCCTCATTACTGCCTGGCCACATGTCTTGACGCTATGCACATGCACAAACTGATTCCCACTCCCCAGTAGCCACACCTCCAGAGGACCTCTGATGGACATGATTGGTTGTGTGTGGTGGGGTCAGGGTGGATCAGAGGTGAAGCTGGAGCAGCCATCAGAGAAACTGAGAGGCTCACTTGCTCAGAGCAGTTGCGGTGGGGAGTCATCATTCACCAGGCTGACTCAGTGAGGTGGTGGGGCTGACTGACTCCAAGGAGGGGGCTGCTTTTTGGGCAATTCAGCCTGTCAGCGGTCGTCCAGTACAGCCAGAATTAAAGAAAGTAACTGTAAATAAGTTAACAGTGGGGGCCCTCCTGAACCTCGGGGCCCTACGCCATGGCGTAATTTGCATACAGGTTAATCCAGCCATGAGGGTGAGCATATCTTAACAATGGTGGCATGTAACCGGTCAGGTAAATTAAGCAATAAGGCAAGATCAGGGGTTAGATTTACAGTCTGTTAATCACCCCGTAGGAATGTAATGTTGCACAAGGTGAAGCATTTTTCTATACTTCCCATTGCATGCGATTAATTGACTGTTGGGGTGTTACAGCTGGAAAACACAGAGGAGGAGAAGGATGTAGGGCTGCTCATAATGGGGAGTATAAGCAACTTGGCTCAGTGCATGAAGGAAGCAACAAAAGGAAACAGAATGCTGTGGTGCATAGCGAGGGGAATCTACTCTAGAACAAAGGAGGTGATCCTGCCCTTCTACAGGTCGCTGATCAGGGCAAACCTGGAATACTCCATGCAGATCTGGTGACAACTGATGAAGAATGACATCAGATTGTTGGAGGGTGTACAGTGCAGGGTGAGAAAGATGAGCCAGGGAATAGAAGGATACTCATATGACTAGAGGCTGTGCGAGATGAACATGTATTCCATGTTGGAGAGGAGGAATCGGTGGGACATGATCAAAACCTTTAAATACCTAAAGGGAATAAAAAAGACTAGTACAGAAAGAATTTTACAGAACAGAAGGGGGAGGTTCACTAGCGTGCACCAGCTGAGATTTGCAGGGGGAAGATTCAGGGGTAAATTCAGGAGACAATATTTCACTGAGAGGGTGATGGACAAGTAGAATACTCTGCCTGAGTAGGTAATAGCCTTTAGCATGGTAAACAGCTTTAAGAGGGGAATGGTGATGTCTACTTTGCTGAAACACTTCAGGTACTTGAAGGTCTTAATCATATCCCATCTCTCTCTTGTTAGCTCCATGGTATACATATTGAGCTGTCTCAGTCTCTCCTCATATGGTCTAACCCCCAACTCCAGGATAATTTTTCTTCACCTGCGCTGTACCCCCTACAGTACTTTGATGTCCCTTTTGAAGTATGGGTGGCAGAATTGCACGCAGTACTGTAGGGGTGGTCTAACCAGGGACCTGTAGAGGGGCATGATAACCTCCACAGTCCTACAACTAATTACCCTTGCTATGCACCCTAGCATCCTGTTTGCTTTTGATGCAGCCATCCTGCTCTGAGCATAGTGGTTAGTGTCCCTAGTTAAATTCACCTTCCAAATTCTGGAAGGTGGTTCATGCCCTCTTTTCTACCACATCCCACCCCCCACCACCACCACATGCTTAAAATAAATAGCACCCTTGTGGCCGACCTGGGTGTAGTAGCTGATGAATTTAACTCCTACTATACCACCTGTGCCACTGAGCTACTGAAATCCATCCATTCCTACCCTCACTCCTCTCCTCTCTCTAATGGTACCTCTCCTCCCCCCTCCTCCCACCAGCTCTTCTCCTTCAATACAGTCTGTCTGAATGACACGCTACAAGCCATCCTGACTATCAACCCCTCAAAAGGCTCCTCCCCAGATGGCCTACACCCAAAACTCCTCTCTCTGCCTTGGCCATTGCATACCCCCTTTCTCTAATTCTAAACCTCTCATTTTCTACTGTCTCTGTTCCTACCCCATGGAAACATGCTGTGGTCCTCCCTCTTCCCAAAGGCAACTACCAATCTTCCACTGCAAATCACTACCCTACCCTATCTCTCTCATCCCTACCCTAGCTAAATTACAATGACACCTTGTTGTCTCACAGCTTATCTCATTTCTAACTGACACCTCCTACTTCACCCCTTTCCGATGTGGCTTCAGGAAACATCACCACACCACTACCTCCCTACTTCGGTTCACAGACTATCCTTAATGGGATGCACAAAGACCAACTCACCTCAGCCATCTTTGTCGACCTTGCCAAGGCTTTTGACACTGTTTCCCACTTCCTCCTCCTTGACTCCCTCTCAACAGTTGGCATAGCTCCTTTAGCCACTAGCTGGTTCAAGGCATACGTCACAGGTAGAATCCAATGAGTCAGGATCTCTGATGTCATTTCACCTCCACTCCCAATTAATAATGTAGTCCCTTATTGCTCAGTGCTAGGGCCCCTATTATTCTCCATCTTTCTAAATTACCTTTTCTCTGTCTGCTCCTCTGTCACCACCATATACATGTATGCCAATGATACAGTCCTGTATGCATCTGGCTCTTTGCTAGCTGAGGTTAAATCCAACTTGCAGCAAAGCTTCGACAAGGTTCAGCTCTGGTTTGCTAACCATCAACTGTTTCTGAATAACAAAAATTATGTCTCCAGGACCTTTGTCACAAGGCAGAGACTCTATAGGTTTCCCTTCCTAACCACTTTCCACACCATTGATGGGAGTTCACTTGTGGACACATCATCCTTTAGCTATGTAGGAGTTTGGTTGGATCAACACCTTAACTTCTCTAGACAAATTACACTGCCATCCAAACAAACGTGCGCCCCAACATTGGTGCCCTGTTCAGGAACTGTAGTTCTATCATCTGTACAGTTAGGCGTGAACTTGTTCAGAAGATGATCCTGCCCATCTTTGACTACTGTGATGTAGTCTACGGTGCTGCTCACAAGTTCTTCCTTGCCAGATTGGATACCCTCTTCAATTCCTTCTGCCATTTTGATCTTGATGCTCCCCTCTCGCACCCACTATTGTGATCTCTATCATGCCCTATCCTTCCCCTCTCTTACTAACAGATGATTGTACCACTGCCCTTAATTCACATCCAAGCACTGGCTGGGTGAACTCCCTTCCTACCTCCCCCTCATTTATAACACCCCCCCCACTCCCTCTCACTCACTTACATCATCTGACTCATTTACTCCGGTGCTCCCTCACAGAGCCACTTTCATCAGCCAATCCGATTACTCTCGCCTCCTCCCCAAAAATGTGTAATTCCCTCCTCCCTCAAATTCATCACTCATCCTCCTACTACTCCATCAGCTGTGCCCTTAAAAACTTCCATGCTCCTAACTGTTCCTACTACAACCCTTCCTAGTACTCCCCTCTAAGCCACTGACAAAACCTACCCCCTCTCAGTACCCATGCAATGCCCCTGATGCTGCTCCACCACCACCCACCTAAAAATCAGCATTCCTTCCTTTCCTTTAATTCATTTCATGCAGACCTTACCTTGTTCTCTTACTGTGATTTCTGTATCATCCAAAGTTGTAACAAGGGTCAGTCCCTACCCTATCCTTACACCATTAACCCAACTCTTCCCCCCACTTCTCCACATCCTGAAGGGCTGTGATCCCGGCCTCTCTTCTCTCTCATCTTCACTGTCTCTTCTGTTCCTCTGAAGCATATTCTCCTTTTGCTGCCTACAACCTGCTTCACTCCTATTGTACTCTACCTCTCGCTGCCACAACCTGCTCCCTCCCTTCCTCTCTCACTTTACCCATGCTTTGTGCAGGCAGGGTTCTCAGCATGCTGGAGGGGTCAGGCACCACCAGACCTTTATCCTCCCATCTCTTACTTTGCCTCCTTATTCCATCACCTTCCAACAACCACCACCCCCGCTTCTCTGCCTACCAACATACCTACCTCTCTCTCACCTTCCCTTCTCCCCCTTACGTAGCCCTATCTATCGCTGGCCCCTATACTTTACTGCATTTGTAGTTAACTTGCACTTCTGTTATAAAATACCAAACCTTTTCTGCCTGTGTTAACTTCTCACTAACTTCCCTAGATCAAACTACAAAAATTCTATTCAGCCATTTCCTAGCTACACAGTTATGTGTTATTTAGTGTATGCCTAAATGTAATTCTGTGTTTTTGTATCTATGTAGCCCAAAAGCATTGGAGCAGTATCTATCTAGTTCAAACTCAAAATTGTTTGCATCTTACTATTTCATTACTCCTGTACAGTCTGCTCAAATTATTAGAATGTAATGTACTGTAAATTTATATTGTGTACTAAATGTCTGTAAACTATCCTCATGTTCCCCTACCCCCCCCCCAGGTCACACCATGAGACAAGCAACTTGTTGCTCAGTGTGCCTTCATGGTGAAACATTTCAATAAATAAGTAAATAAATAGATAGAAAAGTTATCTGTATACAACAGAGTACAGGCTTTTGGCACATGCAAACCACGCCTTTGCATGGGCCACCAGTCAAAAAGAAGGCAACCTTCCCCTGACGTCCCTCACATCACTGGCTTTGCATGGCAGACCACACAGGGCAAAAGCCTCCAATGATACAGGATGCCATAGACACATATACATTACTCAAGCAATATACCGTTCCAGGGTGCTGGTTGTGCTAAGATTTCTCAAGTAGGATGTGTTGTTGTGTAAGAAGACTAAAAGCAGTCAGCAAAGAATAAAAGGAGTGTTAAATCATAGCATGAGGAACACACTGGACTGCAATATTGATACTGAACAATGTCAACTTACTCCATGTGAGGCCGCCCTAAAATATAATATAATTTAGCATTGTATGTATTATAGATTTCAGTCATGCACATTTCATAAATATTTGTTTCATGATTGGTAGACCATGCCTCACTTATGTTGACCTGCAGGGAAAATTTGTCACACATGAAGCACATCCAACCCCCACCACAACACCACAGTAGGAGCAGTTGCTTTCAAAAGAAGCATGAATGTGCAACACATGCAACATTACCAGCCTGGCATGGGGACCAATACAGGTGATCACACCATTTCACACCATGCAACAGAGACAACACAAGTACTACATAAAATGAAATACAGTATATTGGACCCAGCCACCACCAGGCACACATCGCTTGGTTAGCAGCTATTGACACTGGTGTCAGACTGGTAAAGCAGATGACCAAATACCACCACTACAGATTACAGTTTATATGTAAATAACAATTCCCATACCTGTATTCAACTTTTTTTCAGATATGTAGAGCGCTGCAGTGGTTTGCTACTTGACTCCAACTGGCCAGATGGTTGGAAGATGGATGGTACAGCATCAACCTTAAGTTTAGGTTTGGCATTGTCCCAGACAAAAGTTGCTAATCTGATCGGATCACAAGCATATGCAGAATGCTCAAAGTCAGCTGAACAAAGTCTGCCGTATTGAGAAGGCTTACAATTTTTACGCCTGCAGAAATGCATCCAAGCCTTCCTAGCCTTGGCTTCCTTTGGAAAAAAAAAGAAATGAAGACCACAGCCCTTTCGGCTTTTATTTTTGCAGCCATATACCACACAATATGGCATTTTTAAACCTAATTAATTAAATTGACAGTATAAAAGTAATGTATTTAAAGACAGAACACAAAGTACACTTCAATAACTATCACTTTATCAGCTAATATCTACAGCAAGTATTGCAAATTTTTCACCAAATATAACATCAGCTGGACCAACACTGAACCTATCAACATGTGAAGTACTTCCCTCCAAATCTTCCATTTGTTTACTATTGAACAATATGAAAAATTACAGGCATGGTAAAAAAAAAAACACAACAGGAAGTTTTAATGAAAAGTATTTTATTGATTTACATACTGCTGACATAACAATAAATTCAGTAAATAATTAATAGTTTATATCACTCCTCCATGTCTCCTCCCACAAATGTTAGGTACAGCAGCCACACACACTGAAGTGACCAGGAAAATCATATAAGGACAATGTAGGCTGTTTAAAACTGGACATTAAAAAATATGTTATCACAAAGTAAATAACTCTGCCGCACGTATTTATTTAGAAAATAATCCATACAAAACAAAGGAACGTTGCATATAACACACGCTCAAAGTGACACTGACAGAATAAACCTTGATGTGATGTTTCTGCAGCAGTATCAATAAAACAAGCAATGTGAGTAAAACAGTGAGTTCAGAAACATTATACACCACCAAAAAACATGAATTTCTGCTAGGGGTAACGAGGTAGTATATGACAGGAACTTTATGTGCTTCTGCAACTAAACATATCACCAGGACATGAGAATAAAAGAAATATTCAAATCTACTAGTATAGATTTGCCAATCATCGAAAATGCATGCCATTATAATAATGAAGGGAGACATCAAGCAATTAAACATAGCATTTATATTCAAAAACTTTTATTATGGGCTGAGTGAGTGATTCTTTTACTGAAGTGGCATAGTGAACACTGTTCCTGCTCCCCGACTGTGACTCTGATTATGTCATCATTCTGCAGTGCGCACACACAATCGGGTATGCGCTCAGAGGTACAGACGGAGGCGAGTAGAGAGATTTCTCTATGAAGGGAGTCATGTTATAAACATGACTATGGAAATACTATGAATGCCAGGACTAAATAAAAGGTAGGAAACTGCTCAGACATGAATTGGCAACAATGTGGAGTAATAATGCAGTAAAAAACAGACTTTTTAAAATCGGCCTATTTAGGGGTCCTTTAAGAACTGTTGCACTTTGTCTGGATCTATCCAAAGTAAAATGGGGCATAAAACACATGCAGAAACAAAAAAAAGGGAAAAGTGGGAAGGGGACAGTTAGTTCAAGCAAAGCAGAGGTCAGTGGCTCTTCATGTGAAACACAATCTGCCTATGCTTTCACATTAACTTCTGCATAGCAATCTGATGAGGACATAAATCCCAAAGCATTTAATTAAAAAAATGAGAGCATTACAGCAGAAAAAGAAGGTAGAAGTAATATTAACCAGGGAATGGACCCCCCCCAAACCCCCACCAGGCTGAGCAATTAATTAACAAATTTGTTTTACTGCAAGAATCTTTGGATAAGCTTCAACAACTGCCAGAGGCCCTAACAAAAATCTAAGAAAAAATAGTTAAGTGAACACTAAACTTGAAGAAAGTATTAAGAAGATTACTGGCTTAGAAACAAGGCAGTCAGATCTGGAAGATGCAGTAGCCCCACTAAAACAAGAAGTCACAGTGTTAAAAAAACAATATGGGACTTTCAGAAACCAAGCTGATGATCAGGAAAACCGTTCCAGAAGGAAGAACATTAAGGATTCTGGGCATTTTAAAAGAATGGGAGTAAGATCATACTTTGAAAGAAATTATAAGTGACATTCTGCAAAAATTGTTAGGCACTGAATCTAGTATTCTCGTAATACATCTCACTGGCTGGGCCAGAGAAGAGTGGCGGAAGAAAGAAAAGCAAGACCAGTTATAATGAAATTGTTGACATCAGAGGTGAAAGACTGTATAATGCAGGCTTTTTACAAATCCAAGAGCTTTAAATACAAAGAGCAAAATATTACTTTTAAGCATGATTTTTTTAAAAAATATTATGGGAGCAACAGAAAAAGTTTGGAGATGTCCAGCAAAAACTGTGGAAAGAAGGAATAAAAGCTTATGAGGTTTGTCCAGCCAGATTAAAAGTGCTGTTGAACAATAAACACATTTTATAATTCAGTAATGGAAGCAATACAAGACCTAAAAAATGTTTTGCCTGAATTGTTTACAAATCTTAAGTGAATATATATAGGTGGTTATAAGATTGGTTGGATTGCATAGATAAAAGGATGGAGGGGAAGGAAGGGGCTAACCACTAGTATGCTAATGTCTCAAGAGATTTTTGTGTAGTATGCCAGATCAAGATCTTAGGCATACTATGGGAAGGGTGGGCAGGGGAAGGGGAAGGGGAAGGGAGATTTAAGTATAAAACAGAAGTATTGTAATATTAAGAATCAAGTCTTCTTTTGGCTGCTCGAGTATGCCAAGGTGGAAAAAAGAATACAAGGAAATGGGTACACTTAAGGGAGCAACATGGAACATTAGTGGTTTAAACTCTCCCATTAAAAGAACCAGAGTCCTGATCAGAATAAAAAAAACTGAATCTAGATGTAACTATGTTACAAGAAACTTGTCTTAATGAGTAAGAAGTAGATAAATTTAAAAAAGATGGTCAGAACCCTTGTTCCACTCAATAGGTATAAAAAAGAAAAGTGCAGTGGTTGCTATATTGTTTGTTAAGAACTTTAAAGGAAAAATAATAGATCATGTGGTGGATAATTTGGGAAGAATGATTTTAGTGAAAGCAGAATTGGAGGGAAGGGGAATAGTTTTTGGCTCTATTTATACACCATTTGAGGGGTATAATTTTTTTTAGCAGAACTCAGTAAGTTAATTTATAAATGGGAATATGAATATATTATTTTGGGGGTTGAACTGAACTGCACTTTGAATAAGAGTCTGGATAAGACCTCTGCTGGATCAGGGTGGGATTTATATAAGGCAAGATTGCTACAGGGTTTTCTTGATACACATATCGTAATTTGGTGGATCTTTGGAGAGAATGTAATGGGTTGGAGAAGGATTTTACTTTTTATTCAGCAAGACATAAAATGTTTCAAGGAATGATTACATATTTATGGGTAGAGAATTGATTGTTAACAGTTTAGTAACGTCAGCTAAAATAGAACCATTATTAATATCAGACCATAGTCCAGTAAGATATAACATGGTTCTGCAAGGGACAAAGGGGAAAGAGAAAATATTGAAGTTTAACAATAACTTGCTGAATAACCGGAGGTTTAAGGAGAAATTGTTTAGTAGTATAGAGAACTTTACTAAAGGCAATGAGATATCCGAACATAATATAATAAAATTGTGGGATGCCCTGAAGGCATTTATAAGGGGAGTAATAATTTCAAAGGCCACCTGCAAAAACAAGGAAAGATTACAGGTAGAAGAAAACTTAAAAGACTAATTAAAAAACCTAGAATCAGCAGTTCAAAATGGAGACTCTTCTAAAGAAAAAGAGTTAAGTGAGCTCAGAAAACTAATTTCTAACACAGACATAATAAAAATCAACTGTAATTAGGCCAGATGTAGTAAGAACTGGAAAACCATCAGTGAGGTGGTAGGGAAAGGGTTAGCAAAAAGGATCCAGGCTGTGCAGCAAGGAAAAATAGAAGTTACTTCAATTCTAAATAAAGAAGGGATACCCCTGATTCTGCAAGAGGATATTTTAAAAGAATTTGGAGCTTTCTACATAGATTTATATACATCAGAATGTAACCCATCAGAGAGGGATATTGAATATTATGACATGGATTGTTTAAATAAATTGACCATAAATGAAGCAGACGCATTGATCCAACCCATTGCAGGGGCAGAAATTAAAGAAATAATGAATAAAATGGCAAGATCAAAATGTTCTGGATTAGATGACTATACATTAGAGTTCTATTTAGCTTTTGAAAGAGTGCTGATACCCCTGCTGGAGCTATTGCTCAATCAAATACAAAAAACAAATACGATGCCAGATTCCTTTTATTCAACATATATTTCTATAAACAAGGAAAGGAGAAAAATAGAGTGGAAAACTATAGGCCAGTTGCCATTTTAAATACAGACTATAAAATATACACAAAAATTATAAATAACAGAATTTTGCTAATATTACCTACAATTATACACTAAAACCAGACAGGTTTTATGCCTAATAGGAATATACAGACTGCTTTGGTTTGTATAAAATAAAGTTTATTATTGAATATTTAGAAAAATCTATTACCCTGGTAATGTGTTTAGCATTAGATGCCACTAAGGTGTTCGACATGTTAGAATGGAAATATTTATATGGAGCATTAGGAATCTTTGGGTATCCTGAGCAATTTATTGAATATATTAAAACCATATATAGAAAGCCAACAGCACAGGTTAAAGTAAACAACAATTTTTCTAAGACCATAAGGTTGGGCAGAGGGGTAAGACAGGGTTGCCCCCTGTCCCCGACTCTTTTTGTTATTGGACTTGAATTGTTGTTAAATGGTATTTGAAGGAATAATAAAATAAAAGGAGTGCAAGTGGATACCTATGAAACCAAGTGTAATGCGTATGCCGATGATGTGTTATTAATGTTGCAAGAACCTGAAACAAGCCTGGAAGAACTAAAATTGGTAATTGAAAGATCCTCTGGAATTGCTGGGTATAAGATCAATGAAAAAAATCAGAGTTACTATTATTTAATGTAAATCAACTAGATATCAAAAATAAGATAGCAGCTAAGATACAAGAAAAAGGTCTTAAATACTTAGGAATAAATATCGATAATTGATTAGGGATTATTTTGCTTAAACCATAAAGAAATCTTTAGATCATTAAAAGAAAAAAATATTGGCTGGGGCAAAATACCACTCTCTCTGTGGGGTAAGATACAGATCATAAAGATGGTGGCAATCCATTTTATATCTTATAGGATGCAAACAATATTAACCTCGATCCTCCTAAAATGGTTTAGACAAATTAATAGTATTTTTAAGAAATTTATATAGAATAATAAGCAGGCAAGGATAGCCTGGCAGAGATTCTGTTTAACAAAAGAAATGGGAGGCTTGGCTTGTCTAGACAGTGAATTGTGTCATATAACATATATAATGAAGATGGCAATTAAATGGGCGCTGATAGAGGAACAGGAATTAGAATTTCATCTGTTAAATAGAACAGTAAAAATGACACACAGTGAAATTGTGGATATTAAACAGATGCTATTTACAAAAAGACATCTAACAAAATCTAAAAGCCCTCTGGTAAAAAATCTTGCAGATATAATAATTAGATACACTAACAGGGCTAAATGGTTGGTACAGGTCTCCCCATTGAACAAAATATGGGAACATCCAAATTTTAGAATTAATGGGAAAACCCTTAAAAATAAAGAGTGGGCAGCTAAGGGAATAAAGAAATGGGTGGATCTTTATGAAAAAAACATCAAGTTAGACTGGATCCAATTTAAAACAAAATTTCAGCTAAAAAATTATCATTTCCTGTATTTTAATCAATAAGCCAGCAGATATGAAAAAGATTACAGCAGATAGGAAAAAGCACCCAATAATAGAGATAATGAAAGAGAATTAATGGCTATTCTAACAAGCATTTGTCAATGTCGAATGTTTGCTTGCTGGTATTAGCATTGGAAATGCAGGAGTTA
Source organism: Neoceratodus forsteri (assembly GCA_016271365.2). NCBI lineage: Eukaryota > Metazoa > Chordata > Ceratodontiformes > Ceratodontidae > Neoceratodus > Neoceratodus forsteri. The sequence goes on from CM057455.1 coordinate 1,233,984,717, forward strand.
GACTGATGCAGAATAGGAATGACAGTGAAGTATTGAACTTCACGCCAACCCCACCGCCATCCTGTAGAGATGGACAGGCATTGGGGTAAGTGTTTGGGTTGTCTCCCATGACGGTCATGCCATGTCACCTCACCCTATTCTGTAGATACCGACACGTGTTGAGGTGTGCCTTGGGGTGTTTGTCTTTACAGTCACCCCATTCCATAAGGACATACACTGAAATGGGTGCACCATAGGAGAATGGAGTGAAGCCTGGGGCTGAAGAGTCCAAGGTACACCTAGATGCCTATCAGTGGCTAGGGGGGTGGGATGGCATGAGCAGTAAATCGGCAATCCAAAGGCACACCCTGATGCCTGTCAGTCTGTACAGGGTGGGACATTATGGTTAGAAACCCTAATGCCCTAGGCGTTTGTTGGTATTTGCACTACAAATTTTCAACATGGTCTTTTTCTGACCCCACCTTATGAAAGCATTTGGGACCTCTTTTCATGAAGAGTGGCAGTGTGATTTTGTCAATGTGTCCCAAACTTTGAGTTCCAATAGTGACCATGCCATTCTGCACCACATGTATGAAAACACAGATTAGGCAGGATGTGAAGAATGACAGCTGTACCATCTGTAGGGAGTTGTGAAGAGATGGCAATGTTGAAACTCTGTAGTGGGAATATTAAAAATGCTCGTACTTCCGAGCATACGTGGAAACTGTGCAATGCATACGCATAACACAGGTATTTTATGGACTTTCATCACCAAATTTTCAACATAGGCATTTAAGGACCTTTGTTCATGAACAGTGTCACTGTGATTTTCTTAATGTGTCCCGAACAGTGATTTTCCACAGCGACCACGCTATTCTGCGCCAGAAGTGCAAAATCACATTTTGGCCAGGATGTGAAAAATGACAGCTGTACTGTTCATAAGGAGGTGTGGGAAAATGGCAATGTTGAAAATCTGGAGTGAAAATATTACAAATTGGCGAAGTTATGAACGTGCGTGGAAAATGCGCAATGCACACTCGTAACACAGTCATTTTATGGACTTTCGTCACAAAATTTTCAACATAGGCATTTTAGGACCTCTGCTCATGAACTGTGTCACTGTCATTTTCTTAATGTGTCCCAAACACTGTTTTCCCACAGGGACCAAGCTATTCTGTGCCAGAAGTGCGAAAACACATTTCGGCCAGGATGTGAAAAATGACAGCTGTACTGTTCATAAGGAGGCATGGCAAAATGGTAATGTTGAAAATGTGGAGTGAAAATATTGCAAATTCACGAAGTTACAAGCGTGCGTAGCAACTGCACTATGCACACTCATAAAACAGTCACTTCTTGGATTTTTTCCACCAAATTTGCAATATAGACTTTTTGAGAGCCCACCTCATGAACACTGGTACTGTCGTTTCGTTAATCAGTGCCTAAAGGTGGTTCCACTCAGTGACCACGAAATTACCTTTTGGGACCAAATAATGCCATGACAGTGCCCGAATTCATGAGGAGGGGTCACAATAACCCCATGTTGAAAATCCAGTGGCAAAATTCCCAAAAATGCCTGAGATATGCACCAAAGTTGAAAAAACCCTATTTATGCCTTTATACAGCTTACCGGCATTTCTTCAGTTCACGGTCGGCTTTGAAGAGTGCAGACGTGTTCGTGGTCCACCAAAGATCGTTGCGCTGGGCTCTGGAGGTAAGTATGGGGTGGAGGGGTGTGGGGAGACAAGGTGCACAGAGGGTGGGCGTGGGTTGGGTTCAGGGCCACCAGACTCAACGAGGGACCGTTTCCTGATTTAGAGGTTAAAACAAAAAAAAACATCGCAGGATGGTTTTTTGTTTTCACAGGAGCATTTGGCATGCTGCGGTGAGCTCCCAACATGCCACCTGACTGTTTTTTTTGGGGGGGCTGTAGCCGACGGGGGACTGGGCACCCCCGCTGGTACATACCAAGTGGGGACACAAGAACCGAGGGGGATTTGGCACCCCCCTTGGCAGAAAGCAACCGTTTTTTTGGGGGGGACATTATGCTGATGGGGAGTGGGCTCCCCCATGGGCAAATTAAACTGGGCAGGGAGGGGACTGAAGCCAAGGGATGGGGCCCCCGTCGGAAAACAAAGACAGTTTTGGGGGGTGCATGATGCCGAGGGGGATTGTGCACCCCCTCGGCATTGGGGGCTGTGCAGTATTGTTCATGAACATGGCAGCAGCTTGCCGCCGTGTTCACAAACAATATTACACTAGGCAACATTCCGCCCTGCAATGACGGTCGCTCCCTCATTGCAGCAGAATGGCTGACGCTGCAATGATGAGGCAGCCCCTGATTGCTGCAACAAAAACGTTACAAGTTGGTGGCACTTTTGGAAGCCAGTGTCATCAGTACACTGTGCCTCCTTTAGTCCACCAGTGCCAAGCCCCCAAATGATATGCCTCCGTTGGTTACCACAGTGCCACGCCTCCACAACCTGCTTCTCTCCTAAGCTGCCTCATGATGTTTCTTGTGCATGTGCACAAGCAAACATAAAAAATAACCCAAAGAAATTATGCACTTGGCTAACAAAGCTAATGCAAAAGCCTCATAATATTCTATATAAACAAGTAATGTTAAAGTGGGAAGCTGAACTCAACTATAAATGTACGGAACAGCAATGGCAACTGGCCTGTGGTTCAGTAGGGAAATACAGGCTTAGCAGGGATAAAGCTATACAATACAAAATATTAAACAGAGCGTATATCACACCAAACCGTTTACATAAAATGAATGCAGAGATACCAGACACCTGATGGCATTGTGGAGAGGGTAAAGCAAATACACTATTTATTTTGGGGATGTAATTTATGCATTTCCTGGTGGAAACAGTCCTTCAGTATTTTGAAGCAAATGGTGGTTACTTTCTTGAACTGGGAGGACACCAAATATACAATATTGGATATGCTGGGGGATTATGGTTTAAAAGCAGAACATAAAACGATAGTAAGAGCAAATATATCATCAGTCAAAACATTGATTTTAAAAAAATGGAAATGTGACTCGGTATATACACCATTCCCCAGAATGAAATTTAAACAGTTATTCCTGAGCACTTTATATAATTAAAATTTTGTCTCAGATTTTAGAAAATTATGGGACCTTTATAATAAGAGGGTGGAGGACTGGGTCTAGCAGGACTTTAACTTATCCTAAAAAGGATATGAATTGCATGTTTTTTTATGAAATTTTTTCAACACTAATATTTGGGACTGTATAGTATTTTTAGATATTCAATGGCATATGCCTTGCACCCAAATGTATTGTAAGCAACAGATGTACTTCTGTAAATTGATTGTTTAAAGGAATATGATAAATAAAGGAAACATTTTATTTTCAAAAAAATGAAAAGGTGCCTGCATTGAATTCTGTCCAGCAAATCTTGCTTTTTCAAAGCAGTGTGCTTGATTGTTTCTGGTTTAACACTGGTCCAAGCTCTCTGCAGCATATAGATCACCTCCAGTTAGTTCACCTTTCTTGCGATCTCGGCCACGTGAGCACTGCTGCCTTCAGTGTGGACTGAAACCTGAGCATAAGGACATCTTCTATCGATGAGTCTGTCCCACCCCGCTTTTTCTTATGCTGGGGGTTTAAATTTGATCTCCACTCAGCGAAGGTTGAATCTCTGTTTTTGCTGATCCTACTGGCCTGGCTTTTTCTATCGATTAGCAACCATAGACAGTGAACGGGTAAGGTTTTCCAAAGCTTCCAACACCTTAATGTGCTCAGTCAGCGACAGCTCATTTCGGGGTAATGCCATAATAAAAGTGTAGCATGAATGGTAGGGTAAGTGAGAGACTGCTTTTTATAATGTTAGTCAAGTTAAAAAACAGTTTGCACTAATTATCTAGTGTTTGTAACTGGCTGCTAGCACATTTGTAAAGCCTCTCTCTGGCACTTATCAGGCACTTATCGTCCCACTTAGCTGATCACTGCTTATGTCACAGTCTCCCCTAACTGCTTGGCATTTAATTGTTTTCAGAAGCTAATAATCGGTTCCCAGGCAGGTGTCTTGGTTAAGTGGCCATCTCACTTAATCGCATCCTGCTTATTTGGCTTGGACTGTACCACTTTTATGAAGTGGGACTACATCTTCCCCCCTCCAGTCCTCTAGAACCTCTGCTGTTTCCACTGAGTTGTTGAATAGGGCTATCAGAGGTACACTCAGTACCTTCCTGAGCTCCCTCAACACCTTTGGGTGTACCCTATCCGGCACCATGGCTTTGTCCACTTTCAGATTTGCATGTCCTTTCAGGAATCTCAGCTCTCTAAAATGACTTGTGTCTACTTCCATCCCCTCATTTTTTCAGCTGCTTTTATGTGGTCCATCCCCTTCCATGTGAGGTAGGTAGGTGGGCTGAGCCACAGATCGATTTCTAAACACACCAGAGCCACAGGCCCATTTCCAGCTATGTCCAAGCCAAAGGCCTGCTTACAACAATGCCTAACACAGACCCATCACCATTTATGCTTAGGTCACAGGCATTTCCAATCACACTTGACCCACAGGCCCATTTCCAGCCACACCAGAGTCACAGGCCCATTTCCAACCACACCAAAACCACAGGGCCATCTCCAGCCACGTCTGAACCAAAGGCCCATTTACAACCATGTCTGAGTGGCAGGCATTTGCAACCACACCTGAGAGACAGGCTCATTACAAGCTATGCCTGAGACACAGACCCATCTCCAACCATACCTGAGCCAAAGGCCCATTTCTTGCCATGCCTGCCCCACAGGCCTATCTCCGGCCATGCTGGAATCACAGGCATTTCCAACCACACCTGACTGACAGGCCCATTACCAGCTATGCCTGAGACACAGACCCATCTCCAACCATACCTGAGCCAAAGGCCCATTTCTAGCTATGCCTGCCCCACGGGCCTATCTCCGGCCATGCCGGAATCACAGGCATTTCCAGCCACACCTGAGCCATGAGCCCATTAAAAGCTATGTCTGAGTCACAGGCCCATTTCCACCATGTCTGAGTCACAGGTATTTCTAATCACACCTGACCGACAGGCCCATTTTCAGCCACACCTGTGTCACAGACCCATTTCCAACCATACCTGAGCCAAAGGCCCATTTCTAGCCATGCCTGCCCCCACAGGCCTATCTCTGGCCATGCTGGAATCACAGGCATTTCCAACCACACCTGAGCCACAAGCCCATTACAAGCTATGTCTGAGTCACGGGCCCATTTCCACCATATCTGAGTCACAGGTATTTCCAACCACACCTGACCGGCAGGCCCATTTTCAGCCACACCTGTGTCACAGACCCATTTCCAACCATACCTAAGCCAAAGGCCAATTTCTAGCCATGCCTGAGCCACAGGTCCATTTCCAGCCATGCATGAGTCAAAGGCATTTTCAACCACACCTGAGCCACAGGCCCATTACCAGCTATGCCTATACCACAGGCATATTACTTGCTATGCCTGAGTTACAGGCCCATTTCCATCCATGCCTGAGCCACAGGCCCATTACCAGCTATGCCTGAGTCACGGGCCCAGCTCCAGCCATATCGAGTTACAGGCACATTCCAGCCACACCTGATACACAGGCCCATTTCCAGTCATATCTGAGCCACAGGTCCATTTCCAGACATGCATGAGTCACAGGCCCATTTTTAGGTGTGCATGTGGATAAGCTCAGCATGACAACTTCAGGAGTTGAGAACTACAGTACCTCTCCCTATCTGACATTCTTCTGTTCTAATAAAAAGCTACAGGTATGTTCTGAAAGGGTTATATGTCACAAAGGTGATCTCCGAAGGCTATCATCATTATGGTGAGTGTACATTGCAGGGGGAAATTCATTTTGATAGAGTGTACCCCCGATAGAAAACAAAGTGGCACAAAGGACTCGGATGTTTAATGTCATGTGGGAGCTGCACCCCCCCAGCACCCTCCTCTGGCTGGGGTTGTCAGACCCTCTACTTTAGGATTCTCAACCCAGGGGGTGCATGTCAGGGGGTGTAAAACTGAAAGAAAATAAAAAACAACAACTACTCGGGCCAGGTGCAACAAACCATACCTGTGCCTGGATCTGAACCCAGCATCCTGGCCACCCCAGCCCATCACCCACCTACCACCCCACAGAGCCAGCTCGGCAACTCACTGCAGCACCATCCCTCGCAAACCCTCCCACCCCTTGCTCAGTGTGCTTGCTCCCCCTCCCGTGCGCATGTATGTATAGCGACATCCCATCACCATTAACGAACCCACCCCATCCAGTCGCTTTCCCTGCTTTCTTGCCCTGTCAACATGTGCTGCAAGTGGGTCGCCGTTTCGGTATGCGACCACTTGCAAGTAGCACATGTCACAAGATACCTTCTTAAAAATATTAACTGTTCAAACAGGTTGCTAGGCTTCGGCCTCCTCCATTCTTTTTGGGGTTTTCTTTTTCCTGCAGTTTATTTTCCCAGGCTATCCCTGCTAAAACATAACTTCTCATTGTCAGTGGGTGTCTGCTTCCACAGGACCCTACCGTCCCCACAGGTGCCCCTGCTGCTGAAGCACCCCTGCTCTGAGCTGGCAGCACCTGAAGCCTCAGCCCATTTCCAGTTATCAAGGACCCTCCCGCCCCTGTGGGCGCCGATGCTGCCGAAGCAGACCAGCACCTGCTCTGAGCCGGCTGCACCCGAAGCCTTAGCCCATCTCCAGTCATCAAGGTACAGTATGCTGCACACAGCCAGAGAAGCTGAGCTCCGATGCTGCCAATTCGATTGCCTGTCTCGAGACTGCCCGTGGCTGCTCATTGGCTGATTTCTCTCTCTGCTGTTCCCTTTGGTTGCCAGCAGCTTTTGCAATTTGTGGCACCAATTTTCAAACCCGCGCTGCCCTGTTTTTACTAAACAAGTTTTAAGTATTGCTATTTTAGTCCCGCCCCACCCCAGCCCAACCTCTATTAAATACTTCTCCCCACCTGGCACCACCCTATTTTGTCTCTCTCTATCCTTCATCCCTCCAGGTTGTCCTTCTTAAAGAGACTCTCACTTCTATAGAGCTTGCATCACCTTAAGTCTGGCCTGCACTGACCTCTCTGTTTATTCACTATTAGTTAACAACTGCACCATGGTAGATTGCTCTGTCTTATCTTCCCAATCTGCTCCCCTGCACTGACCACCAACTCCTGCACTTAACAGGGCAAACTGCTTAATTATCACAGACCAGACAACTTCCAGGAGTAATCTACGCCGACAGGTAACAACAGCACCTTGGTAGTGCAACTTTGATTTTCGGCACTCCTGGATATACACCTACCCTTCCCTCTCTACCTCACTGCCCTACATGTGGTGGGTACCTAGTCAATTATCTCTCTCATTTCATCTGGCTTGGCAATGCTGGACCCTACTCATCGCTTACTGCCTAAAGGCATTGTGTTGATCTTGCTGCTTACACTTCCAGGTCTTGCACAAGACCCTGAGCCCACAAAAGCTGTGCAAACCTTGTTGACTGACCCCCTCAGGGTTTACAGCACAATAACCTCCACCCAACCATCTGTCTCTAATAACCGCAACCCATTCGGGGAAATGCCGCCACCCTGCAGCTGTTGGACATTGGATAACCACCACTCCCTGACTCCACCTCTGATACTCCTCTCAGGGCAGATCACCCCACAGGTAAACAGTAAATCTCACCATACTCGGTCTAGGCTCTGCAATTTCAGTAAAAAGCATTTTAAAGAATGTCTATGTAGACTTGCAATATTACTGCTGCTTCTTTTGGGAAACATACATCCCAGTCCTGGCCCCCCAGAACAGCAGTCTGCCCTCAAAAGACATCTGGATCATTTACTTTTGCTTCACTTAATATCTGCAGCCTCCTAAGTTTGACAGCTTGCAAGTCTAGATCTCACAGCACAACCCTGATGTATTATCCATCGTTGAAACCTGGCTCACTCCAAAAATACCTGACACTTCAGTCTTCGTTCCAGGTTACACAGTCTTTAGGCAAGACAGGCTAACTAAGAGAGGTGGCGGTTGTGCGATCTACCTGTGGGACAACTTACAGGGCCTTGTCATGCAACTGCCCAACAATGGGGACAACATGCAAGTCCTTGCTATTAAAGTCCTCCTTAGTCCTCAGACCAGAGCCCTTACTGTGCTCTCTGCTTATATCCCACCTAGACAGAGGTCACCAGGCTTTGACTCACTCATGAACTGCATTAACAGTCTGAGTCTTTAAACTCAGAAGTCATCATACTAGGAGATTTCAATGTCAACTGGCTTTCCCTGAAGCAAACTCCTTCAAAGATGCAGTCTCTGCAATCCACTTCACCCAAATTTTTGAGTCTCCAACTAGAGTGAACTACAGGACTGGTACCAGTACCTTACTAGATTGGGTGCTCTCAAATCGGTCTGCGCACATCTCCAATACCAAGGTCCTCCCAGATGCCATTAGCGACCACTCCCCCGATCTGTTCAGTTGGTTGAATAAGTTTCCCAAGTTCCCTACTAGAACTCTCACTACCAGGGTCTGACTTAAAGAGTACCTGAAGCCCCTGAAATCAGACCTCCATCTCTTAGACTGGACTGAAGTCTACTCCACCAGCAATGTCGATACTGCTCTGGAACAATTCATCTCAAAATTTAATGCAGAATGTGATAAACATGCTCCAATCAAAAAGCGTAGAATTAAAGGACCGAGCAACCTTTGGATCACCCCCGAATTAATTGAACAACTTCAACTCAGGGATCATCTCTGGTGCAGGGCCCGAGCAATGGGCAAACAATCAGACCTTCAAGCTTATAAAAAATCAAGAAATGCCTGCACAAGGGCCATCCATGCCTCAAAAGCCAGCACTACAAGGAAGCCCTCTCACGATCCCCGAGCGATGGAAAAAAGTTCTGAAGCAACTTAAAAGAAGTCACAGGGAAAGACCCCAAGCTTGCCCCTGCAATGTTAAACAATGATGGTATCACCTCCCTTGACCCAGGTCTCATTGCAAACATGTTCAACAATGCATTTACCGACCTCAGTGTGTTCTTCCCACAAACTTCTTCAGCCCCATTGTTGCAAATGTCAACCATGGAAACCACAACTGTACTCCCAGGCATCCACCTTTCCACTTCAAAGTCATCTCACAAAACAAAGCTAAAAAGTATTTCCTTAAGATACTGGGGAAATCTAGATATAGTGATGATGGCCTCGATTTCAAATTCATTGTCCTTATTCTGGATGAAGTCCTGGCTCCACTTGTCCATATTGTTAACTTTTCCCTCAGATACTCACAATTTCCACAAAAATGGAAGTTGGCAGTAGTGATGCCAGTGCACAAGAGTGGGAACCATGCCATTCACGGCAACTACAGACCCATTTCCATCCTCTACCCACTATCTAAAGCATTGGAACAGATAGCAGCTGACCAGCTGGTTAACTATCTGGATAAATATCGACTCCAATGCCCACAGCAACATGGGTTTCGACAAGGACATAGTACCACAGCAGCACTACTGGAGTTTACTGGCTTCTTACATAGTTCCTTTAATCAAGGTCACCTCGCTGGTGCGGCTTTTATCGATTTAACCAAAGCCTTTGACACAGTACACCATGCCCTCTTACTCGATCAGCTTACAGCCACTGACCTCTCCAGTGACACTGTGGGCTGGTTCAGAAGCTTTCTCCACAATCGAATGCAGCAAGTAAAGATAGGCAACATCAGTTCTGACGGTAGGCTTGTCCACTCAGGAGTACCACAAGGGTCCATACTAGGGCCACTCCTGTTTAGTGTCTTCCTCAGCTCACTCCTTCTTGCATGTCATGGTCACATGCTGCTCTACACAGATGACTACGTCATCTTTGCTAGTAACCCTGCCCCCAAGACCCTTGAGACACAAATCCAACAACACTTTGCGGATGTAGAAAACTGGTTCGGACCTATCCTACAGTGCAATGGGCTCTCCACTGGAGCTAGTCCCTCAGTTTAAGTACCTGGGGGTCACCCTTGACAGTACCTTGTCTTATGTTCCCCCCATAGACAATATTGCCAAATCAGTTAATACTCGCATCGGGTTACTCTCTAGGCATAAGCATTGTCTAACCTCTGAGGCTCTTAACTTTGTCATCTATAGCTCAACTGTTTGACTCATCAGCTATGGCCTGGTCATTTATGGGGCAGCCACTGACACTGCTCTCTGCTGAAACAAGATAGCACTAAGCAAAGCCTGCAACCTCTTCACTGGCATGCGGCGCTTGACCCACAATTGTATTCTGTACTCCCAGGTTAAGTGGCTCCAGCTCAAGAACAGGCTCATGTACCAAACATGTCTTTTAGCCCAAAAAATTAGACTTGAATTGCTGCCACTGGGGGTACAGAAGCTCCTCTCCCTGTCCAACACTTAACGACATACAAGAAGTGCTGAGTGTCTGCTCTTTGGCATCCCGAGCCCCACTCTGTTTTAACTCCCACAGTAATGATGCACCTGTAACTGCTACCTTGGGCCCATTTAAGAGGAAGTTGTGACAACACCTAGTAGTAAACACCAGCTGTGATTGCATCCACTAACCTACCTATACCCAGTACCTAGCAACACCCAGTAGCACTTAACCTCCCTCCTCCCCTCCTCACCTCATTAACGACTTGTAGCACTTCATTCTCCTCAAGCCTCACTCCCTTCTCCCTTCACTCCCTTAGTCCTCACCATACCCTCTTACATTCTCCTCCTGTTTCTTTGCCTGCTCCCTATACTGCCTCCATACACATTCCTACTTATTCCTCCCCTTCCTCCTCCCCCTCCCTTACTCTATCTCTCTCTAACCCCAGTCCACCCCTTACTGTTTTATCTTGACCCTCCTGCTACCTCAACATCCCTCTTTTTCCCCTTTGTCACCCCTGCTCCACCCCATCCCAACCACTCCCTTTCCTCTTTCCCTCTCCTGTCCCCTGTCTACCCTGATCTCACTGCCTCCTGGGCTGATTCTCCCTTCCCCTTTCCCCTACCTTGTCTCACCTTGTCGACAAGGCCCCTGGGCTGATACTTCCTCCCCCTATGGTACCCTCCCCAGAATCAGTTCACCTTGCTGAAGCCTAATCCTAACTCTGCTCTACTCATCAAGGCCTGTGGGCTTATCCTCCTCTCCTTACAATGTCTCTCCCTACTTACTCTCTGCCCCCTCTCAAGTGTACTATGGATCTCTGTAAGTGTATGTTCTCTGTATTTTGCCATTCCCAGATGACATTGCTTAACTGTACTACCTTGTCACTAATTTTATTGTAAATGTTGATAGCTATCTGCTTGCAGCATAACCTCAACATTCTCTGTAACTTACTTGATGTAGAACCTATGTAATCAGCTTCTAGCTCAATAGTGTCTTCCAAGATTTCAATAAATAAAATAAAATAAATAAGGAGAACTAAAGAATGTGGTGGTTAAGTGAACTGCACAAGCTTGACACACAGTAATACACTGACTGACTGTGCTGGGAGTTTATCCCCTACTCTCTCACCACCAGACCATGCTGCCTTCACTTGCTGTTCCTGGATGAGGCTGGTACGGTTTCAGTCAGGGACCTAAGATTAGTGATGCAGACAAGGGATGTGCAGGACTACAACAGAAATACTGGGGTGGAAATAAGAGCTCTCTCCCCAGAGTGAGGAACTAACACTTTGCAGTTTGGATGCCAGGCAAGAGCCCTACAAAAAAAACATTGTTTACCAAGGAATTGAATGACAATTTGAGAGTTAATTTCTTATTTTTTGCATTGTGTAAATAATGATTGCTCCAGTAATGCCAGCCAGATAGTCCCTGTTCTTCCCTAAATCCCTAGTCTCTTTGTTTCTGTACTGTCTCCAATTGCAAGTTTCCTCCCAACAGGGCCTTGCCAACAACGGCTTAAGCTCCAACTGTGTGAGCCAGCTATAAAGTGCCAAAACACTCACTCCTTCCCTCATTATCATTTTCTCCTTTTGCCTGTAAAACCCAATCACTGCTCACAGCCCCTTCTCCATCCTCCCATTAGCCAGAGTATTAAGATGTAATTCTCTGCCATTTTGAATCCCAACAGACAAGTAGCTTGACCACTACCACATGGAGCCAACTGTGCAGCACTTTAAAGTTGTTCCGTTAGTAAAGGTAGAACTTAAACTGAGGGATCCATTGCAAGACTCCCAACATCTAGATTGCAGCTGTGTTGAAATAGATTTTTAAACACAGCTCTTCTGGTCCCTGGTGCTCAATCCAAAACATTCCTTCTCATGAGTTACTGTACAGACAGTTCCTTTATGCTATCACTGATCAAACCTCTGTAACTTTAGTCTTCATCTACCTCCCAGATGCTGCTATGACTAGTAAAGAAGTACCCTGTCTGCAGTCCCCCCCCCCCAACACACACACACCATCATAGGGAACCAGTTTGAGGCATGCTATATGTTTCTGCTTCAACCCTGATATTTGACTTCACAAAACATGGTGTGTCCCCTCCATTTTTGTTTTACACTATGTATTTATTCAGGGTAGCCCAGCTGAGATGCAACATATCACTTCCAGTGGGGTCCTGCTTCTATCCATTTCTGCAGCTGGGTGGACTGGAGCACTGAGATGTTAAGTGACTTGCCTGAGACCACACAGTGAGTTCATGCTTTCTATAGATCAAAAGTTGCAATGTGTGCTTTTAATAAACAACTGATTCCTACCCTACAGAAAACATCCGCCACCTGGAAGAATCCAGATGATATGGCAGACACTTTGCACCAGGGAAATAGCCACAGCATTGTGGTTCCTATTGTCCTGTTTTCCTTTTAAACTAAGTTTTAAAAACCCATATTCAGACAGTTTGCACACAGCTGGCTCAGGGCAATAATCAGACAATTACGGTGTTTTGACTGGAGGGCGCTAACTCTCTGAATATGGGACCATGCCATGGCAGGACATAGTGGCTATGTGCTGTGCTGACACAACCCATGGCTGAATATGGCCCGAAAGGGAGCCCAGGGAAGATAGTATGTCCCAAATGGGATAGCACCAGGGCTCCTGTTGGCCATATTCAGCCCTAACATGCTAACAAGGTCACTTTGCATGCAATGCGCTAAGGGGCCATTTGCATGCGCATTATGGGCTCATTAGCATGCATGTGTAGCCCCTCTAGTGCCTGTCCTGTATACAGTACATGACAATCCTACTGGTCTAGTGGTCCTCCATCCCTCAATCACCCCTCCAGTGATCTCTTATGTAAACCTGGTGGACCACCTTCCCCTGATCGCTCCACCAGTGGTATGTGTAGGTTAACCTGGTGGTCCTGTGGTCCCCACTCACCCCCAGAATAATCATTCAACCTGCCCACTCAGGACTCATTTCTCTGCACCCACTTCACCCAGGTTGCTGTCTCCTATGCCAGGTGGTGTCACAAGCCTTCAAACCCGAGGGGGGAGGGGGAAACAGACTGGGGGAGGAGGTTTCAGGAGGAGCAGAGGAAGGATGGGAGTATAAGGAACCTGGGTGGGGTTTGACAAAGGGTATCAGGGATAAGGAGTGGGGGTGATGTTAGTAAATGCCAGGAGCTTGGGGAACAAGTTGCCAGAGTTCCAGGCCGTGCTGTTCGGGGTTGGGGTGGATGTGGCTGTGGTCACAGAAACGTGGACCAACAAAAACCATGACTGGGACCTAAATGTGTGGGGGTACACTAAGCTTAGGAAGGATAGAAAGGAGGGCAGAGGGGGTGGAGTGGCTATGTTCATTATAAATGACATAGAAATTGCTAGGGTAGAAGAGGCAGGGGAAACATGAAGACCTTATGCGCCACCTTACGAACCCCAGCAGGAGGTAAGATCAAGCTGGGTGTAGTATATAGGCCCCCCGGGATGGGTGATGTTCTGAGGATGGGTTTGTTGACAACATCATTGCCCAGTGTGGACAAAAAGGGAAGGAGTGGTGTTGATGGGGGACCTAATATGCCAGGTACAAACTGGGAACCATGTCCTCTAAGGTGGCCAAGGACCAGAGGCTGCTGGATGGCTTCCAGGATGTGTTCCTAACACAGCATGTGATGGAGCCCACAAGGGAGGGTCATGTCCTGGATGTGGTTCTGGCAGATGGGGATCTGGTAAGGGACCTGGTTGTAGAGGATCCCCTGACTGGGAGCGACCACAATACTGTCTGGTTTCAAATAAGCATGAGGGGATGGGGGGAGAGATCTAGGACACTGGCAGTGGACTTCAGGGGGACAGACTTTGTGGGCATGGGAAATATTCTCAAGGATCACTTGAAGGGGATTACATCAATGACAAATGTGGAAAAGAGATGGGAGGTCATAAGACAGGGACTTCATGAGGCAGTCAGGACCTGCGCTAAGGTGAAACGTAAGGGAGCAAGGTCACATAAACCATGCTGGTGGTCCAATGAGGTTCAGGTAGCAGTCAGAGAAAAGAAGGCAGCCTACAAAAATTATAAAACAACAAGAGGGGATAGGGAAAAGGAAATGTACCATCTTGCATCTAGAAAAGTCACCCGGATGGTGAGGGGGGCCAAATCCAGTAAAGAGCAGTAGCTGGCACAGGGGATATATGGAGTGGAAAAAGGGTTCTTCCGGTACATTGGGGAGTGGAGAAAAACTAAGGGCCATCTCGGCAGATTGAGATTAGAAGGAGGGTGGGTGGAAGAGGTGAGGGACCAGGCAGAGGCATTAAATGAGTACTTCGCCTCTGTGTTCACTAGGGAGGGGGATGGGATATCTACAAAGCAAGGCACGATGGGGATAGAAGCGGTAGTGAGTGGGATCAGGGGAGCAACAGAAATGGAGCAAGAGGGAGGGAGGGAGAGGTACCTCAGGTGTGTCACATCAGGATAAGGATAAAAAGGCCAGTAAGGTGGAGGGGATGGATGATGCTATCTCCACTGAAAGGGTGTGGTTAGCACTCAAGGCCCTAAAGAAAGATAAATCTCCTGGGCCGGATGGCATTCATCCGAGAGTACTATGGGAATTGGCGGACATACTGGCTGCACCCCTGGCAGAGCTCTTTAACAGGTCGCTTGAGACAGGGAGGGTACCTAGGGATTGGCGAGAGGCACATGTGGTGCCACTCCATAAAGGGGGGTCAAGGGAAGTACCAGGTAACTATAGACCTATCAGTTTGACCTTGGTGGTGGGAAAATTAATGGACAGTATACACTAAAGGAATGACTGGGAGTGTACTTGGAGGAGGTGGGAGGAGGTCTGGATAGTCGGCAACTTGGGTTTGTGCCAGGTAGATCATGTCAAACCAATCTTGTGGAGTTTTACGAATGGGTAACATCAGAACTGGACAGGGGAAAGCCTGTGGATGTATTATTCTTGGACTTCAGCAAGGCATTTGACTCTGTCCCCCACAATGGTCTGGTGGAGAAACTGACGGGGTTGAGAGTAGGCCCTTTGATGGTCAGATGGATTGAAAACTGGCTAGCTGGATGCACCCAGAGAGTAGTGGTCAGTGGGGAGCTCTCAAACCCTAGAGAGGTTGGTGATGGGCACCATAGGCCCGGGTCCTGGGTCCGGATCCTATTTAATGCATACATATCGGACATCAGGGAGGGTATAGGTGTGAAATGAGTCTCTTCACTGATGACTCCAAGATGGAAGCAGTAGTTGAGGGGAAGAGGGAGGTTGGCCCTGCAAGGGACCTGACACCCTGGAAAGCTGGGCTCACACATGGAAATTAAATTTCAATATCACCAAGTGCAAGGTGTTACATCACGGGCGGGGAAACCCTAAACACAGGTACACCCTGGGAAGGGAGGCGCTGGAGGCCTCAACAGGAGAAAAAGACCTAGGGGTCATGGTGGATGCATGTATGAATAACTTTGAGCAGTGCAGAAGAGCGGCTAGCAAGGCAAACAGGATGTTTGGATGCATCGTAAGGGGGATCACCTCTAGGAGCAGGGAAGTGATTCTGCCACTGTACAATGGACTGGTTAGACCACATCTTGAGTACTGTGTACAGTACTGGAGACCACACTTGGAGAGGGACATACAGTTCCTGGAGAGGGTACAGAGGAGGGAAACTAAGATGATATGAGGACTATGGGCTTTGATGTATGAGGACAGACTTGAGGAGCTCTGCCTGTTTTCATTGGAGAAGAGGAGAGGAGAGACAGGGGGGACATGATTAAGGTCTTCAAGTACCTCAAGGGAATAAATAGGGTAAACATGGAGGGGATCTTTAGACTAAAGCAGGGAGGTATCACCTGAGGGCATGGTTTGAAGTTGGAAAGTGGAAGGGTGAGGGGAGAAAAGAGGAGGAGGTTTTTCACTGAGAGGGTGGTGGACCATTGGAATGTGCTGCCTGGGAGCTGGTTCAGAGATCCACAGTGGCGGGCTTCAACAGAGGGTGGGACAGACACAGAAAGCAGATGTATCAGATGATGGCCTGGCCTAGGGGAGTGGGGATTGATGATAGGGGTTTCTGGAACACAAGGGGGGGAGGGCCTCGGCACCCAACTAGGGATCTGAGGTTCGAGCAGACTTGATAGACCATAAGGCCTAATCTGCTGGCAATTAGTATGTTAGTATGATCAGTGGCAATGGTGACCTGGATGAGGGGGATGTGGGGAGGTGCCCCTGAGCAAGTTGGTTGAGAGGGGAATCAGATGATTATTTTGGGGGGAATGGGAACCGATACCGCTATACATCACTGGTGGGATGATCAGGAGAGATGGAACCACTTGAACGGCAGGTTTACATACTAGTATCATGGGAAGGGAGATTGGGAGAAGGAGGGACAGCTAAACCACCATTTTTACAAACCAGTATCACCAGAGGAGTGATCAGGGGAAGGGGAACTGCTAGAACACCAGGTTTACCTACACATGTCACCAGATGGTTGATTAGAGTAGGGGAGAACACCATTGTGTGGGGATAAGGGCAAGGTTTTAGCAGCATTAAACAGCACTGTGGGGGGGGGGTTGTTAAGTGGTGCCAAAATCTCTGAATATACTGCTGCACCCAGTATGCATGGGGACTCCCTCATTTGCATGGGCACAGCATATTACACTGAAACATAGAATTTGACAGCAGATAAGGACCGCTTGGCCCACCCAGTCTGCCCATTTCTCTACCTAATTGATGAGCTGCAGATCCTAGTTAACTAACAGCCTACTTCCTCCTCCACCTAATCCCTAGAATTGCCTTATGTCTGTCCCATGCATTCTTGAATTCCCCCACTGTTTTTAACTCCACAACCTCCACAGGAAGGCCATTCCATGCATCCACAATGCTCTCCATGAAAAAATACTTCCTTACATTACCTCTGAGCCATCCCCCTTCTATCTTCAAATTGTGCCTCCTTGTTCTTGCACATCTCTTTTTCTGAAAGATGCTTCCCTCTTAGACTTTGTTGATTCCCTTTGAGGTACTTGAAAGTTTCTATCATGTCCCCCCCTCCCTCCTTTCCTCGAGGGTATACTTATTAAGCTCCTGAAGTCTCTCTTCATATGTCTTCTGGTGCAGACCCTGCACCATTTTAGTTGCCCTCCTCTGGAATGCATCCATCCTGTCTATGTCCTTGCAGAGAGTGGGTCTCCAGAACTGCATGCAGTACTCCAGATGGGGTCTCACCAGCTGTCTGCACAGAGGGATAAAAACCTCCTGTTTTCTACTGGTGATGCCTCTTCCTATACATCCCAGTATCCACCCAGCCCTCCTTACTGTCCTCTCACATTGCTTGCCCACCTTTACATCATCTGATATGACTATCACCAGGACCCTTTCCTTTTTTGTTGTTGTTAGTATCTCACCACCCCCCCCAGAGTGTACTCTTCCCCTGGGTTTTTGTTTCCCAGGTGCATTACTTTGCACTTCTTAGCATTGAATCTAAGCTGTCATACATTTGACCATTCCTCCAACCTTGCCAAGTACCTTCTCATCCTTTCCACCCCACCTTGTGTATCAACCCTGCTGCAGATCTTTGTACCGTCTGCAAAGAGATATACTTTTCCTTCCAGTCCCTCTGCAATGTCACTTATAAAGACATTGAAGAGGAGCATTCCTCGAACTGAACCCTGCGGTACCCCACTAGTAACCCCTCTTTCTTCAGAGTAGACTATTGCCCTCTATGTCCCATTCTCCAGCCAATCTTTTACCCAGGCTACCATCTTGGGACCCACTCCCAGGCTGGCTAACTTGAATATTAATCTTTTGTGTGGGACTGTGTCAAATGCCTTGCTATTGTAATCTTTTCCTAATTATGTACCATGTTGTCCCAAGTGTGTAAGTATGTAATTTCCTGTACTCTCCCGGGTCGTACCTGAAAATAGGCAAATTGTCTTGTCTAGTGTACTTACCTGGTTAACAGAAGCTAAATAAATAAATAAAGTCTAGGGAGGCCATGTCCACAGCCCCTCCCTGATCTACTACTTTGGTCACCCAGTCAAAGAAACCTATTAGATTCGTCTGACATGACCTTTCTGCTGTGAATCCATGCTGCCTTGGGTCCTGTGTCCCTCTGACCTCTAGGTACTCAACAATTATTTCCTTCGAAGTGATTCCATCATTTTCCCTATCACTGAGGTCAAACTAACTGTAGTTTCCTGCCTCTGCCCTGCTTCCACTTTTATGAAGTGGAATCACATCTGCCGTCCTCCAGTCCTCAGGTACCACCCAATCCTCCCATGATTTGTTAAAGAGGGTAGTCAGTGGTGTCACTAGTTTTACCCTTAGTTCTTTTAGAATTCTGGGATGAATCCCAACAGGCCCCATTGCTTTGTTCACCTTCAGTTTTAAGAGTTCTTTCAGAACTCTTTCTTCTGTGAATGGGCTAATATCACCCACTGATCTCAGCCTCCTTTTCCTGTCCTATTTTATTTGGCTGCTCATTAACCTTGTTTATTGCCTGGGTTTACATCAGCTTTCTGTACCCTTGTTTGTCCAAATACCCCTTCTGATGCTTTCCCGTCTACAGTGATTTGTGTTCCAGATGAAATTGTTACCTTGAGGCTTTTTCTGTTACCCATTTTCTTTTCTGTCTCAGTCCTTTGTGGTTTTTTTCCCCCTATTTTTTATTTGGTCACATGATTGTCTTTACTTTTATTCTCATCCTTCATCTTACTTTCCTGAAGTTCTGATATTATATCTTCCTCTTTATTGGATATTCCTTTGTTCTGCATTGGAGTCTAAATATCCATGGATACAATTTTAACTTGTTCAGGTTCCATATGTTGATCCCCCCATACTTTTTGATTTTTATTTGTTGCTCACTTTTCTAATCTGACCTTCTCCTGTTTTTCCCCCCCTTTTCTCATAATGCTAAATGCTGTTCTCTCATTTCTAGAGTTATCCTGTCATTTCTACAATCTGGGATTCATGACAACATCAGTTCTTCAGTTTATGGCCTGCCCCATTCCTTGTACATAGCATTCTCTTCTGCTGGAGTATTTTGACTGTGTAAGTGGAGTGATGATCTTTTTGAAGAGGCCTGAAGCATTTTCTCCACTTTTCTAAAATTAACCCTCTATTTATTAAACATTTTTCTTTCAAAAAAGCAAGTTCTTTAATTGTAACTAGTTGTTAATATAATAAAATGTTAGCCGTTACTGGGTTACTTAAGGCTAGAAAAACATATTTAGTGATATTCTCTATATCTAGGGCTTGACAGATTTCTGGATTGATCAGTGGGGTATGATACTGAGCTAAAACTGAAGATGACCTTGAGGATTCTGCTTGAATGATTTCTGGCAACTCTTCTATGCCTCTTTTATTTTACTTTTATTTCCTTCATCCATAGTAGACTCTTATATCTTGTACTGTTTTATTCAATAATTCTAGGCTATCAAAAACCTCTGAGAAATCTGTTCTGCAACTGTTACTTTATTCTGTGATATTTTTTTCTGTCTGTGCTGTGTTTCTATGTTTGTTTCAGCATCTGAAGGCTTATTTTCAATTTTTTCACAAGTTACTTTTTTGTCTGAAACAACTTTGATTATTTAACGTATTGCTTGATTTGAGGTAGAAGTTTCTTGAAACTGAATATTTTCCCTTTTTGTGCTTTCTTCATCCCTCCCTTTTTAAAATCTGGCACATGTTGGATTGTATTTTATATACCAAGGGATAATTGCTTTAGGGATTTTGGTTTCAAAATTTATAAATTTCCTGAGCCTTTCATCTCTTGCCTATTTGCTGTTCCTTTTATTTCCTTGCCACTCCTGGTAACAGGCATATATAATGGAGGCTTTCCTGAAAATTAATTAAAAACCAAATAGGTAAATAGTATTACATAATTTTAAAACACCTATTGATTTTAGCGGTGTTGGCAACCTGTCTGTATCACAGAAAAATATTGCTATTTAAATAGCACAACTGTGATAAATAATTAAATATGCAAAATGTGAGCATACATAAATAGAAGAATAAATAATCCAGTAATTAGATGACTATTCAAATTTCCAAATTAATGCTCAACATAATGTTCAAAGCTTCAATAAATAGATAAACAGACTGTCATATAAAGCGTACAAAAATGTGTTTCCTGGACATTAAGAAGTCCACAAATGAAAGTCCACTTTAACGCTGTGTCACAGCATTATTTCTAAAATTCAGAAACATTCCAGTTATTCAGCAGTCTTTAAATAATAGTGCCTACAGTACTATAAAGTTCTAAGAGATTAAAGTGCATATACTGCTTGAATGCATAAAGTGTGTAAAGTGCTCAGTCAGCTAGCTATTTTCTGGAAAGTTTCTTGAACCCGTAAGCTCTGGCAGAACTTAATCTTTTATTAGTTCAGAGTAGCAAAGTACTAAAGAGCCAGTTTTTACACTTATCCAATCATGTAGCATCCTGCTTTTGATCTGTAACATAAGTAAGCATTAATGTCGATGAAGGAGGCTTCTACTGAGGAATTAATGCATGGTTGGGGGGGTTGTGACACGAGACCATGCATTAATTCCCCAGTAGAAGCTGACTCCGGGGGGGCATTAATGCTTTTGTAACACGGCAATACTTGCGTTGTTGTTGTGTCTGTTCTTACAGTTCTGTTCTGCTTTGTGTCGGCGCATTGAGATGTTCTGTAATCGCTGCAATGTGTGTTCTGGTTGCTGCTGTGACAGCTAGTGGTGCTGGCGCTTGACCTGGTGACCCGTGAACAATAGTTGGAGCGGTCCTTACTGGGGAATTAATCACCGCTCCAACTTTGGTCACGTGTTGTATTTGGTCCAATGAAATTGCCTTATTTGCTGTTTCTGTTTGATGCTATATTACAAGCTGTATTAATGTCCAGTATGGCTCCATTGAATCACCCATTCTGTGGTCCTCTGTCCCAAAGGCTACATCAGCTTCCTTAGATACATAAATACTTCAAGGTTGAATCCTCTGAGCCTGCTTCCACCATCTACTTTGTCAAATGCACAAAGAGTCTGCTCCCTTGTTTCATACTGGCTCTTTTCTTATGGGACACTCTACTACACTCGAGTTTATAATAACTCCTTAGCTGGCAATTCTGCAGAACTTTTGGCCAAGGGGAATTAATTTCAAAACAGCTTCTGCTGTCTGCCCTCTGCTCTGCTCCTTACTGCAATGGCATCTGGTGTTTGAACTCTGGTTAGTAGTTTAACAATGTTGGCTATGCACAATGTAATTTGATTGGTGATTTTTAAATATGACAATGTAATGATTATTTTTATTTAAAATGATGTGACGAATACATCTGTCTATTTTAGGATGTACTGTATATATTGAGGAACTGAGTCAAGAACTCTGTAGTAAAAGAAGTTAATATTTCAACTATTAACAAGGGAAGTTTGCTCAGTCTGATACTCTAGTGTATACATGTATTACATTACTTTTTTACTTTTATAAATATACATTATCTGTATTGACTTGAAAGGTGATTGTATAGACTGTCTTATTTTTATTAAGAACCATCATCCACTGAGGAAACCTAGCAGGTTGAAACATTGAGCACAGAGTTTGGTGGCAGCTAGAATTTATTAAATTTGGTAAAGGTTCAATTTGAACTGTTTATTGGTGTGACTCCTTTATCTGCCAGCATTTTACAGATTATACCACAAATTCACAGAAAGCATGATGCAGTCAAAGATCAGTTTGGGTCAGTCTACTTGAACATTGGGAAACAGTATTCTGGGTGATCAATTAAAACATGAGCATGGTATCTTCCAAAGAGCTGTATTCATTCCCAAGTCCCACTTTGGACAGACAGGCCAGCAGCAGCAGTAATAGCAGCAGGGACAGATGGTAGTGGTTAGTGGTGGGATTAGATGGTTTGGTCAAGTAATGCAGCCACCATGGCAGCTACATTAGCCAACTGATGCCTCCCCAATACTGCCACTGCTTGAAAAGCACCACTCCAACAAAACAGACTTCACTGCCTGAGTTATTACATGTCTGCAGTAACTGCCATCTGCTCACCCAAGTTCTGTCTGGATGATACAACTCATTGAGGAGATGACAGTCCTTTATCTTCAGTAATGCTCTATCATAAAAGACACTGGGTTGCAAAGACTGTTGAATAACATAAAGCCTAAATACAACATTCCATTATGCTTCTCATTTTCCAGGCATATTCACCCAAGTATGTATGAGACAGTAAGCATGCATATGGTAACATATTTGAAGGAGACAGAGGGGGTTATGTGCATTTCACTAGTGATATCTGAAGCTGTAGTGCAAAAGAAGGCTTCCTAAGTCTCATTGCCCATTGGTTTGTGTCCAAATAAAGCTCCACCCCATTTCCATCCTGTAACTGTTGGCTCCCAATCCTTCAGAAATTATATTGAAGTAGACAGCCACACAGATGTATATCAGTAGAGAAAGTGCCTTACTTAATGTGGTGGTCTTGGAGCAGAAGCACAGTATGGAAAAAGTCTGCAGTTCATCCAGTCACTACTATATATCTGGATAAACCCTCATGATCTGATGGTAGGAATCTTAGTAATGGACATCAGTGGTAACATGCTGAAGGTGATGGATGATGAGGATTTCTCCCATGCTCCCTGTTTTGTGCACACACTGGTTGTGAGTCACATGCTTGACAAACATGTACAGTTAAATGAAACATCAGACACTGTAGAGGACATAACTACATATTTCCATCACTCCCTCAAATGAGCTAACTCCTCCATCATTACCAACAGAAGCACAGTGTTCCTCAGCGTTGGGTAATGAAAGACATTTCCACAAGGTGAAACACTGTCTTTTATATGTTACAAAGACTGATGAAACAGAAACCTGTGTTTTGTGCTGTGGAATTTTATGACGTGGCTTTGGGGGATATCTACATGGTGCTGCGATGTGTTTTACAAAATCTTGTTCCACATTTTTGACCATAAGAACAGGCCACTATACATGGTGGTCTCTCACTACCCTCCTTTTTTAAATATGTGGCAGTTCATATTAGCAAGTTGACATATTGGACCCACTCAGTAAACACAACAAATTCTGATTCATACCTACCCCTCTGGATATCAATTTAAGAAACCCTGGTGGCTCGGAACTCCTGTACCCTTTCGGCTCTTGTTTATTCCTCTCCATGCAGAATTCCTAAACAGCTGAGAAATACTCCTATTGGCTGGTCATTGAAAGTTTTACATCAAATCCAGACTTCTCTAAACATACATTGGCATAATTCTATGGAACAACCTTTGTTGTACAATCCACAACTGCAAATTGAAAATGTCCCCATTCCTTCTACATTTTGGGCCCCTCTGGTAGGGCTTAGGTAAGAAGACATTGTTATGCAAGGAAGAGTTTTATCCTACCTACAATTCTGTCATAATATTCCCACTGCCAGAGGGAATCCCTTTAAATATTGACAAGTTAGACAAGCTGTGATTGCCTTCATGCATAAGCCAATGGATGCAGAACCTGCCAAAGTACAACTATCTTCTCTTCTAACCATAGCTGATCAACCGCACTCTGTTTCTAAGGTGTAACAGGAATTGCAGGTCTTGGATCCAGGGTTACCTCAGGGAACCTGTTATTATTGGGTACAAAAGCTGTCTCTTAATGATGATCCTATTCTCTGGCAACAAATCTGGTCCAACACATATAAATTTATAAAACAAGACAGACTTAGGTTGCAACAATACAATATTATGCATAATCTTTACTTTACACCAGCAAGATTAAACAAGATTGGAAAACTTCCCTCTCCACGATGCCATCGGTATAAAGAGGATTATGGAGATCTTTATCATATGATATGGTTATGTCCAAAAGTCCAGATGTGCTGGAAAGCTATACAAAACTCAATAGATTCCCACTTGGGGTTGGAGTCCTTATTTATACCTGAAATTTGTTTGCTTAATCACTTCCCTTCACAGACAATTAAACAGTGGAAACTCTATATGGCTATTATATCGGTGGTTGCTAAATTGATAATCATGAGGCATTGGATAGATGATTCTATTCCCTCTCTTATTGAGTGGCATAAAGAAAGTCTAATGGCTTTACAACTGGAAAGGCACATAGCCAAGATGAATGATATAATGCCAGCTTATCTAAACAAATGGGGTACTCTGGATGCCTTCCTTGCAATATGGAAATGTTAAGAAAATGATGATCAGTGTCACTGATGGAAATTAACTAGTGTCTTTAATGGGTTTTTAACTTGTCATTACTGTTAGATATTTAGATCGTTATACTCAGTTCTGCGGGGGGGGGGTTAGAATAGGTTGTTTAAAATAGTTAAAAATGTCATGTAATACCTGAAGCAAATTATGTGAAAGCTTTAATGTTACATGTCAGTTTTATCTTTTGTTCATCTTGTTCCGGATTCTGTAATAAGAAGCTTTTTAGCCATTTATGTCATTGTTATGCTACGGTATTACAATAAAGCATATTGAATTAAAAAAAAGAACAGGCCACTAAAGATTCTAATACTGAATCCGCAACCCTTAGAATGATCATTCCCATTGTGAGTCTACTTAAAGAGCCACTGATGCCTCAAGAAGAACTTTGAAAAACAATATTTAGACACAGAACAGTTTACAGTTCTCATTTGCTCTGTAGTTCGTATTCCCATTATTTATTACTATGGTCATATGCTTGAAAACAGGGCTGTTGTTCCATGAAGGTTTATCAGCTCCTATTGCTTCTTCCCAACCTGATGTCATAATACCCTACTTGTGACATCACAGTTATCCCCATGGCAACAGACGGTGAAGTCACAACAGAGCATTATAACTTCAAATAGGGAATAAACTATAGAGGCAGATGGACTCTAAGGGATAAAGGTCTTGTTTCTGTGAAAATTTCTTCAGTAATAAATAATGGAAATGAGAAATCTATAGAAGTTATATGAAATGCAACCTGAATTGTGTCTTAATATCATGTTTTCCAAAGGTGTCAGCTGCTCTTTAAATGACCACACTTGGGAGACTTCAGTACCCGGCTATGAACTGTTCAGAAGAGACCAAGGTGCAAAAAGGGAGTGGGGGGGAGGAGTGGACCTTTTCATCAATGTAAATATCAAAGCTACAGAAATTCAGAATACACATAAGGAGCCAGAAGAACTGTGGGTCACCCTGGAAACAGGAAATGGGACAGCCATACAAACTGGGGCTGTCTACAGGCCTCCAGACCAGGGAGAGGACATAGACACATTAATGTTAGAAGATACACAAAACATGATGGCTAAAGGGGAGGTTCTGATAATGGGAGACTTCAACATGCCAGATACAGAGCCGGCCCAGTGGCACTGAGGGTTGAGGTTCTGGACGCCACACCTCGCGCCAAGTTGGTGACCCGGGTTTAGGAGTGAGCTCGGGCACCGGGGGTCAGCAGGGACAGGGGAGAGAGAGAGAGAGAGAGAGGATTGAGCACCCACTGGGCTGCTTTCCTCTCTCAAGGGGAGGATTCAGGGTTGTCTGGCACTACAGTGACTCCCGTGAAGACCGGGAGTGCTGCAGTAGCACTGGATGGCACGGTCACTGTGTGGCTGATGCTGGCAGGGTTGCCATGTACCGCAAAGCATCAGACATGCACCACACTTGAGGGGGTGAGGATACTCAAGAAGACATACTCTCCCTCCCTGGATAGGTGATGGCCCTTCCAGTGCCTCTACCACAAGCCCAATGCTGGATGCCTGCTACTGCCCCTTTGGTCTCCCTGGGTCATGAGGGCCTGGGGAGATTCTGTAACATCTCTAAAGGTGAGAGAAGTGGCCTGAGAGAGTTCCAAGAATGGGAGCACTGCAAATAGAGTTGGAAAAAAAAATAAAACATGAAAGATACAAATCGGTCAATACCAGCAGGAACATCTGCCAGAACTAGACATATAGTAGATTCCCTGCGGGGGAGAGCCTCAAACAACTGGTACAACAACCCACAAGAGATAGGGCTATCCTAGCTCTAGTACTGACTAACAGGAAAAGGATCACAGATCTCCAGGTAGAAGGTCACCTGGGGGCCAGTGACCATCACATGGTATGGTTCAATTTGGCCATTAGAACTAAATCATCCCATTCCAAGGCAAAAATATGGGACTTCAGAGGAGCAGACTTTCATAAGATGGCCAACAGAGTTAAGTTTGCCCTGGCAAGAAGAAATATAGGTGTGGGGGTAAAGGCCAGGTGGGCAACCATTAAGGATGCAATACTTGAAGCAACATCCCATTGTGTTAGAGAGAAAAGCAAGAGCAAAAGAAGGAAGAAACCACTTTGGTTCTCAAAAACAGTAGCAGAAAAGGTCAGAGCCAAAAGGCTGGCCTTCAGGAAATATAAGGGAACGCAGCAGGATGAAGATAGGGAGGCATACCAAAGTTCCCTAAGGGAAGCAGAGAAGACAGTAAGGCAGGCAAAGGCCCAAACTGAGGAAACACTAGCACAAACAGTAAAAGATGGGGACAAGACTTTCTATAGATACATTAGTGAAAAGAAAAAGTCCAGAGGGGGTATTGCTAAGATCAAAGGGGATAAGGGGGAGTGTGAGGAGGACCAAGAAAAAGCATCTATCCTAAATAGATACTTCTGCTCAGTATTTACTGAAGAGAAGGTAGGGTAGGGCTCACAGCTCAGCACCATGGACACAGAGGGGAGGGAGGTGTGCACTAGTCCCTTCACAAAGGAAAGGGTCCTACAAGAGCTCACTAAGCTCAGGGTGGACAAGGCAATGTGACCTGAAGGCATACATCCCAGGGTACTAAAGGAGCTAAGGGTGGAACTAGCAGAGCCATTATCAGAACTGTTTAGTGAGTCTCTGAGTACAAGAGAGGTCCCAGAAGACTGGAGAAGGGCTCATGTGATCCCGCTCCACAAGACTGGTAGCAAGGAGAAGACAGGGAATTACAGACCAGTCAGTCTTACCTCAGTAGTGGACAAGATTATGGAAGACAAAGAACCTCTGTGTGCAAACACTGAGGCAAGGGTTACCCCAAAGGGAATTTGGCTGGGAAGCCAAGTTTCAAGAAAATGCAAAATCACACATGCCCCCACAATGCAAAGCATCATGGGCTGCACATGCAAATCACCACAGAATGTTATGCTGGTCCAACTTTAAGCAGAATTGCATGGTGCCGAAAGGCCTCTCACACAGAATGCAAAGGGGTGCTAACAGAAGACATAGACACGTGTTTCGTCCTACCAGGACTCATCAGTATGCCTCATCTGTTTGACACCCCAGTGGAATGGACCAGCTACCCTTAAGGCAGTGGGCCTTGGGTATATTGTGGTGAACCCATTAAAATAAAAAATTATTTAAAAGACAAAGAACCTAACATTCTGTGGTGATTTGCATATGCAGCCCATGATGCTTTGCATTGTGGGGGCATGTGTGATTTTGTATTTTCTTAAGATTATGGAAGCACTCCTTAAGGAAATGATAGCACAACACCTGGAATCCATAGGAGCACAGGCTCCAAGACAGCATAGGTTTACAACAGGTAGGTCTTGTCAAACTAATCTAATAGATTTCTTTGACTGGGTAAACAGAGTGGTGGACCAAGGGAGTGCAGTTGATGTCACCTACCTTGACTTCAGCAAAATTTTCAATACTGTGCCACATAGAAGATTTATTAATAAGCTGGGTAGACTCGTGGTGCATCAGAAGTTGGTCAACTGGGTGGCAAACTGGTTGGCGGGCAGAAAACAGAGAGTAGTGGTAAATGGTATACAGTCAGAAGAGATGCAAGTTACAACTGGGGTACCTCAGGGATCAGTCCTGGGGCCAGTCCTCTTCAATATCTTCATCAGTGACATTGCAGATGGACTGGAGGGTAAGGTTTGTCTGTTTGCAGATGACACCAAGATCTGCAACAGAGTAGATGATCGAGATGGGGTGGGCAGAATGAGAAGAGATCTGGATAAACTGGTAAAATGGTCGGAAGAGTGGCAAATGGGGTTTAACCCAAAGAAGTGTAAGATCATGCACATAGGGAAGAGAAACCCTGAAGCCACCTATAGATTGGGAGGGGAGTTGCTGGCAATCACAAGGGAAGAAAGAGACTTGGGCATCATCATCACAGATGACCTAAAATCATCCAAGCAGACCACTAAAGCAGTAGGTAAGGCTAGAGGGATGTTAGGTTGTATTAGTAGGGGTATTGTAAGTCGTAAGAGGGAGGTAATAATCCCTCTTTACAAGACATTGATTAGGCCCCATCTAGAGTACTGCGTGCAGTACTGGAGGCCGCACCTGCACAAGGACATTAACAAAATGGAGGCAGTCCAGAGAAGGGCAAACAAAATAGTGCAAGGACTGCATTAGAAAACATATGAGAACAGATTAACAGAGCTCAATATGTATTCCCTAGAACAAAGGAGGGAGAGAGGTGATATGATCAAAACATTCAAACATCTTAAGGGCATTAACAAGGTGAAAAAGTCTAACACGTTTCAATATAAGAAAAATAGCAAGACAAGAGGAGACAGCATGAGATTAGAGGAAGGTTGATTAAGGGGGAATGTGAGGAAGTTCTTTTTCACAGAAAGGGTTGTGGATGCATGGAACGGCCTACCTAAGGAAGTGGTGGATATGAATACAGTGCAGGGCTTCTAACATGCGTTGGATAGGCATAAGGGAGCAATACAGATGAATATGAATATATAGGATATTGACAGAGTAAAGGCCTATGGCACATTCATAAGGTAAAGAAAATGGGCAGACTGGATGGGCCTTGGGGTTCTTATCTGCCATCAACTTCTATGTTTCTATGTTGACATACACTGTTATCTATGAGCTTTTACAGCAACCCAGCAAATCAAGGCTGGTTTCCATGGTGGCAGTGGTGAAGCTGGCAAGAATGGTAGTGATGATAGTGGTGGTGGAGGAGTGGGTGATAACATAACTAGTTTATCTGTCATCACAGCAGCAGCAGGTTGCAATACTCATGAAAGAAGCTGCTCCTTCAAATGCGCTGAGCTCTTCCTTCATTAGCAGCAGAAGCACAAAGTTCCTCAGTATTAATTAAAAAAGACATTTCCACTGCTGGATCCCAGATGTAAATATATTTTCATTCCCCCCTTGGAAGCACAGTGTACATCAAACAGAAAGTGCTGTGGACACTGGTGATGGAGCAGCAAAGACAGACTGAAAAAACTGGCAAGACTGTACATACACAGCATCCTGGTGGTACTGCTCCTCTTCTGCTGATTTCACTTGGTGTTAGTGCTAGGCATCAACATAACATTGAAGAAGACTTGGATAGTGATGATCCTGACACAGCCAAGGATATTTGAGAGCTTTTTGATATTAAATGTGGACACCGCTCTGACATTTTGAAGGAAGGCTCAAACCTGTTTCCAAAGTACATAATGTAAGCTTATCTAGCAGAGTCACTGACTAGCAGAAATAATAATTCATCTAAATTATGGCAAGACAGAAAATTCATTTGGCCTGCACTGGCTAAAGTGACATTGTATTTTCTTAGATGTCCTCCAACATTGGTCACTTCAAAAAGATGCTTCATTACAACTGGTGATATTCCCCTACCACATCACTCAGTGCTAGTTTCTGAGAATCTTTAATTCTTGGCCTTTCTCAGACTCAACTCATCAAGCATCACTCTTAACTATTCATTTGATTATTCACATTTCCTGTAAATGTCATCTACTGCTATTCTTACCCCTACTCCTACACCTCATGGTGGCACTGGAAAGTCTTCCAGGCTCCTACCACTGTCACTGGCACCATAACCTGACACGTCATTCTCAGTAGTAGTGGCACAATTCTTCCTGCAGATAACAATACAACTTACACACTGTTGCCACTAACAAGTAAGATCAAGTGTGCCACTCAGCACACAGATTCACAGAAAAGGGGACAGACATGGCTTGGGGAAGGCACAGGAGTACCGAGGAAGAGGGGAAGGAATGAGAGATCAAGATGGGGGACAGAGGATTGGCAGGCAGGCAGCAGGAGGGTGAAAAGGATAAAGGAGGGAAGGTCATTATTCTGGGGGACTCAACACTTAAGGGTATAAGATGGGTGGGAAGGGGCACCAGGAAAAGCAGCATTTGGGTGGAGAGCATGCCAGGCATGTCAGCAGGTAGAGCTGGACAACATATCATGGGATGTGTGAGGAAGGTAGGGGGAAACCCACACATTGTGGCACACCTTGACACAAATGGCCTGGAGGGAAGAAGGATAGAAGAGGTGCAGGACAGCTTCAGGGAACTGGGGAAATTATGCAGTATAGTGGAAAGGTCGGTAGCTTTCTCAGAAATCCTACCAGTGCCAAGAGTGAGTACAGCCAGGAAGCAGAGAATCACTGAATTCAATAGAGGCCCCAACCCTTTTTAATTTGTAGACTGACCCCTTAATAAAACTTCTGACTGTGGAACAAGAAGATGCCCCCAAGGTACTAGACAAGAAATGTACATCTTTAGTGTATGCGGATGACTTAGTTATAATATCATTAACAAAAAAAATTGGATATATTATATAACTCTGCCACAAACATAAAACTTAATATTAATTACACAAAAACAAAGTGTTTAATCTTTCGCCAAAGTAAAGAGAACTTCATATGGAAAATAGGGGAACAATGACTGGAAATAGTTAATTCCTATATATATTTGGGAATAACCTTCACACACACAGGAAATGGGTTTAAACACACAAACAAGATTATTCTTAATGGAAACTGCTCAGGGATTATGTAAGAATGGTGGCTTTTCTGTTAGACCATTGATTAAAGCTATCAAGGCCAAATATGATACACAGATCTTCTATGTAGTGAAATATGGGAAATAAAGCATAAAGAATTATTGATAAAGCCCATATCCAAATTGTTACATATTGCCTGTGGCATTCTTATATCTTGCCCTTTATTATATTTACGTGCAGAGCTGGGTTTAACAAACATTAATGCTTTCATTGATATAAGAAAAATTAACTACTGGATTCACTTAACCAGAGTGAATCAGTCAAGATTACCAAAAAAATGTCTTTTAGAAAAACAGCTATAGATAAATAACCACTATAGCAATAACAGTTGGTTAAAGGGACACTGTCAACCTCTAAGGCCTCAAAGGGACCCTAGTTTAAAAAAAAACACATTTTATGGTTATTCACATTCTATAGAGACAGCTGATGCAGCTGGTACTTTGATTCAGATCCCTTTTTCTTTTAAAAAGTGAAAAACTGAGTGCCCACCATACTTGTGTTACCACACAAAAACATGTTTGTTTACATTTCTTAACCAACTCCCACTGCATCTTTCCTAAGCTCAGGAACATCCCCAACCCAATCTAGCCACTCATTATGCAGTGGGAGTAGAGGAGACTATTGTATCATGAGTGGCTGCACTGTTTGAGGATGTTTCTAATGTTCAAGAAGTAATCAATAGGAATAGCTCAATGATCTGAAGCAAAACAATGCTGGGCATAGCTATATATTACCATGCATTTCACTTCTAATAAGCAACGAGGCAGCTAAAACACCCAGCAACATCAATGAATTTTAGAGAAGGTAAGTAATCATAAAATGTGGGGTTTTACCTAGAAATAATATGATGCAAGAAAGGTTGACAGTGTCCCTTTAAATGGTATATACAACCTATTAACTAAATATAAACTTGGTTTCTTGAAAAGGTACCACTTGAGCGGTATCAGTATTAGTACAACTTACAAGAAATATGTAAAAAGAAAAGTATGTACAGAGTGGGATAAGATACAAAAAATATGTAAAAAGAAAAGTATGTACAGAGTGGGATCAGATTGAGCTTGAAAAAATATCTAACAAATCAGTCCCAGTGCATCAAATGGGCTGGAGCAGTATCATCCCTATCCCCCATCACCAATGGAGTCCCTCAAGGGTCAATCCTTGGACCAGTTTTATTCTCGATCATCATTAATGATCTGCTGCAAAACTGTGGAGGGGCATCTGTTCACCTCTATGCCAACAATGGCATCTTCTACAGATCCTCCAGCGATGTCAACTGCATAAACTCGGACCTAGGAAATGACTTCCAAACCCTTGAAAAATGGTTCAAGGAAAACCTGTTGGTCCTGAACATCAAAAAGACCAAATCCATGTTGTTCCATCATACCTCCTTTGATACTTCCCTGACTCCCCTGGTAATCAAATCCTCCTTAGGAGCATCACTGGAAGGGATTACATCCTTCAAATATCTGGGACTAATTCATGATGAACACCGATCCTTTGATATACACACACAACTAACACAGTTAAGACCACTAACCAAAAAAGTGGCCCCCTATACTGCACTTCTCCCTACCTCTCCAACCGTGCGAGGAGGACCATCGCCTCAGCTACTCCCATCCCAGGCCTCTTTTATGGGACCTCAATAATTCGCACAGCCAAGACAACACTTCTGGACAAACTAAAAGTGGCATATCACAGAATTGCTTGCTTTGCTTCAAAGGCCCAAACTCGGGGGACCACCGCTGTAATGTTCTAAACACCCTGGGTTGGCCATCTTTTGAAGCCAGGATGGAATTCCTGGTGGCCTGTGCCATCTTCAAACTCATCCACATACCCTACCCTCCCAGTCTATCTAATCTCCTCACCCCTAAAACCTTCCAAAGGACCCTCAGATCCTCCCACCTTCCTATCTTAAACTTACCCAGAACATGACTTGCCACGGGTAGAAGATCCTTCTCCTTTGCAGCACCCCAGAAATAGAAACAACCTCTCACAGTTGCTACTCACATGTAAGTCTCTCCCCTTTTTCAAACAACAGTATAAGGAAACTTTCTTCTCGCTGTCTATCTGCAATGGAAACTGACACTAAAACCTCTTTTGACTACCTGTTTCCCCCCTAGCCCAACTGGGCAGTCCATCCTGACTTCCCCTTCCCCTTTCCTCCCCCTTTTGAACCTCTCTCTCAACCCCTTAATTTCACTATGCCTCTCCTTACTTTCTTATCCTCTCATGACTTTGCCTTCATTCCTATAGGAACAAGTACGAATGTCTTGACTGTTAACCTTTCCATGCACTTGTACCTTATACATACGATGTAATCTATTATAAAAATATGCTTCATATTACTATATTTGTTTCTCACAATGTATGCTGTTTAAACTGTACTTCCTGTAAAATGTTTTTCCATATATTGTATCACAGTGCATTATAATGCCTGTTCAAGATATGTTGGAGTGTACTGTTCCCCGATCACCCCTGAAAAAGGGATTTGTTTGTCTCAGTTGGGCCCACCCGGTCATCAAAATTCTAATAAATAAATAATAATACTCTAAATGGTTTGTGGAAAATTCTCCCATCTTTAAATATAAACAATATTTGGACACACTGCAAGATCCACCTCTTCATAGAATATTGATGAGAGCAAAATTGGAACTGTTGGACAGCAATCTGTTAAGGGCAAGATACAGTAAACATACAATAGAAGCTAATTGTCTGTGTAACCAAGGGAGAACTGAACATTTGAAACACATGATATGGGATTGTACTTGGTACAGTAATTTAAGAAAAAAATGGTTAAAACCTTTCCTGAATATAGATGGTCAGTGTGATAAAAATGAGTTAACCAAAATATTAATGACAATAGAAGATGAATGGACTATTAAAACAATGGCGATGTTTTTTATGATGACAAGCAAGGTTAGAAAACATGAAACAAAGCAATTTAAAGATCACTCTCGAATAATTTATGTGAACATAACTAAACAAACTTCATAAATTGCAGAAATTTTATATACCTCATTATATGATTATCATCAGCAATATTTGTATGAAGATATAAATTGCCCTAACTTATGCTTATGCACATTTTACTATTTCTTAAAAATTCCAGAAATTTTATTTTTTTTCTACTAAGAGGATCCAAACAGTTTTTCTTGTTTTTATTGTATTGCATTGTATTTTGTATTTATATATGTATTTGGATTTTATCTTCTGTTTTTGTAATGGCTATTATGACTCAACAATAAACTTATTGACTTGGCTTGAATTCAATAGATGGCTGAAGGAATGGAGTGGGTCCATGGGGTATGAATTACTGGGGGGTGGGGCAACAAGTGGGAGAACACAGACCTGTATGTAGACAATAGGTTGCACCTTAGTAAGGATGGCACACAGGCACTGAAGCATAAGTTTGGGGAGTTCATTAAAGAAAATTATAATTTAAACTAGGTAAGGGGGGAAAAAGGGTGGGAATTCACAAAGAGAGGGGGTCCTTTGGACCTCCCCCCACAGCAAGGCAGAAGCCAAATTCAAATAGGAGGGGAAATGTAGGGGAGGGAAAAGGCACAGAGCACAGTAGATCAAAATGAAGTGTGGTATCACTGAATGCTAGGAGCCTGAGGAACAAGATGGCAGAGTTGCAGGCATTGATTGCGGAAGGGGAGGTGGACATAGCTGCCATCAAATGGACAACCCGAAACCACGTCTAGGACCTAGCCATCCCAGGTTTCAAGTCATACCGGAGGGCTAGGGAAAAGGGGAAAGAGGGTGTGGTGGCCATTTATGTTAGGGATGAGATAAGGTGTAATAGGGAGGAGAGGGAGTAAGGGCAGAGGCCATATGGGTGCAACTATACAACCTGAGGGGTAGCAAGGTTAGATTGGGGGCAGTTTATAGGCCTCCAACACAGAATGAGGAAATTGATAGGGAGTTGGGGGAGCAGCTAAAGAGTCTTAGCAGCAAAGGCAGCACAGTGGTGATGGGGGACTTTAATCTACCAGGGGTGGATTGAAGTATCCCAGCTACATCATGTGCCAGGGAGCAGATCCTCCTGGAAGCCTTCCAGGACAGCTTCCTGACACAGAGGGTAGCAGAACCAATTAGGGAGGAGAACATCCTGGACCTGGTGCTCGAGGATGGGGAGAAAGTCAGGGATGTTGGAGTAGAGGAAACCCTGGTGGGAAGCGACCACGGTACAGTGTGGTTCTCAATCAGTCTAGGTAAGGAGGTAGCCACTACAAGGACTAAGGTCCTGGATTTCAAAAGGGCAGAGATTGGCAGGATGGGTAGTATACTGGAAGGGCACATAGCTAGTTTAAATATTCTGCAAAGACGTCAAACTTCTGCCCCAATGCACTGACTCCCTCTTTAGTCAGATGCAGTACATCAAATTTAAAGAACTTTTGCTCCCAAAACTGTTGCCCGTTCCCTACAAATTTGTGTCCTTTTTCTTGACACCAGCCCTTGAGCTACATGTTTGGCTCCCCTATCTCCCCTTCTCTGACCTTCCGTCCATCTGCCCCCCTCTCCCATACTGGCAGGATCTCAGAGAAGGAGATGCCAGACGAAATGGATGATAGTTTGTCACCCAGTCTGGTCAGGTGTTCCTTGGTCTCCACAACTGACCAGCTGGTGACATCATTAGTCCCTATGTGTACCAGGATGTCAATGTTTTCTTCTGCTTCCCGAACAATTTTAGCAATGTGGTCAGTGTCTCTCCATGCTGCTGTATCTGGGAGACATCTGACCATTACCCTGGCTGGAGATGGGTATCAACTCCCTGAATTATGGAGTCTCCTATGATCAGAAGTTTTTTGGATTTCCTTTTTGTTTTTTTTGTTTTGGATCCTGTTTTGGGTGAGTTTTGTTGTGCTAGCTCCTGTGCTGCAGTGTCATGCTCTGCAGTGTCCTCTGCCCGTTTGTTTGATTTTGGAGAAAGAGGCAGATTACCTGTTTGTAGTTTTTATATGGTTTGTGGACGTAACATGTTGGAGAGCACCAAGTGATTTGGCACCCGATTTGCCCCTCCTAACCACCTGCCAACCTCCTGGACCAATTGCCCTCTGTGGTTGAGGTGCTTCTGTTGGATGTTGGGGAAATGGCGGGTGGTTCTTATAATATATTTCCTCTTGAATATGAAATCTGAGGTGTGCAATCTCTCCCCTTGCTGCCTGGAGTTGAACCCTAAGATCTCCAATGGCCCAGCATGTACGACAGTGTCCTAAATCCTGTAAAACTGCCCTTCTGAAAAGTGTTCCACAGTACCAGCAGTTAATGATATCCATTCCAGATAAGCTGCTGGGTTTATAACCTGGTCAGAGTAATTAGAAGGAAGAAAATTAGAGCAAAAGTTTGATTTTGTGTTTTGTTTGTTTGTTTTTGTATAACTTGTTATAACAAGTTAAATTACTAGTCCCCCTGTAAATGAGGTCACCGTGTGGATACCCTACTGATCCGCCTCTTCCTGCTTTGCCACAGGAAATGTCATGACTGTGCTACCCTATAAAAGGAGTGTAGTGTGGGGTGGTTGGGAATGGGGGTGGATGGCTGGGCTCTTCCCCTGCTGATAAAAAAGAACCACGGATGAAAGAAACAAGGAGGTAAGAGCAGAAACAATCAGTCAGCAACAAATGCAGTAACTCTGAAAACTTATCCTAATGATAGACAAAATGGTAAAACTTGTAAAGCACCACCTGTAATAATTTCACAGAAGATATACCCTGTAAGAAACATTTTGCTACAGAGAAAAATAAAGCAGTAACAGAAGATATACCTTGCAAAAGACAATTTGAATCAGAAGATTACAGCAGTAATCTGTTAGCACACACCTGTAGGCACACCTTGTAATAATGCAGCAGAAGGTGTATACCCAGCAACAACAGTTTGAATCAGAGAAAAATAAAGCAATAAAATGTTAGC
Organism: Neoceratodus forsteri; assembly: GCA_016271365.2. Taxonomy (NCBI): domain Eukaryota; kingdom Metazoa; phylum Chordata; order Ceratodontiformes; family Ceratodontidae; genus Neoceratodus; species Neoceratodus forsteri. Next base: position 1,234,021,679 of record CM057455.1, read on the forward strand.
AACAAACAGTAACAATCCCTGTGAGTACAAAATAAAAATAACAACACACAGTAAATCTGCCTAGCCAAAAGAAGTCTTAATCCTTTCCCTTGCTCTGGTAAGGTTCTTTGCTCTGTCCTTTCAAGCAACCTAGAAGGAAAGAGCTCAGGTGAAGCTAGGTGCCTTGGCCAACAAACCTAGTCTGCCACGGTCTTCACACGGTAAATGCAATTTACCCTGCACGCTGCCTGTCTTGCATCTATCAAAACAAATTTTATAATTCAAAAATGGTTGTATATGTTTTCACCAAACCATCCAAAGGCACACCCTTGGCATACACCCCATCATCCCTTAAAGTCTCAGAGGCAAATTAAATTCCATGTGTGCTGTACATGACAGCAAAAAATCCCATGTTATCCTATGGGAAAAAATGTTTCCTTTTTGCATTTTTGACTACTTTATATCTCTGAAACTGTAAAAACTGTCATCATGAAACTTTCAATATTTTGTGACATGACAGCATAAGAGCACATATCAATTTGTGTGTTATTTGGTTGAAAAATGACAAAGTTATTAAGGTGCAAAAATTGAGATTTAACATTGAAATGGGGTACCAACCCTAACTATAGGGGCGTGATTGTGCCTATATATATATGGGATACACAACCCCCTACTGGAAATATTGTCGATATTTTTTGTTCAAGTGCCAATTGACCCAATAACATCACAAGTGGTGAAGCCATACCTCCAAAAAAGTGAAAAAAATGTAAATTCTTGCCATTTTTTTCTTATTATAAAAAATTTAAAAGAAATCTGTTAATGAAGCACCACTCATTTTGTAGGTATTTTTGTCCTGATCAATTTTTTCTCAAAGTACCATGCTATTATTTTTCATTTAAAAGTTATATGCATTTGTTTGTTGCAAAAAGTGAACAAAATTTAATTTTCTGCAGTTTTTTTTTGCTAATTATAAAACAACTAAACGGCATCTATAAATGAAACACCATTCATTTTGTAGATATTTTTGTGCTGAACAACTTTCATGCTTATAGTACAATGCTATCATTTTTTGTTGTAAATTTATTTGCATTTGTTTGTCAAAAAAAGTAAAAAAGAAATAGCATTTTCTGCTTTTTTGCTTATAATATAAAAAAAAAGTTAGTCATAAATGAAACACCACTCATTTTGTAGATATTTTTGTGCTGAGCAGCTTTCATACTCACAGTACCATGGTATCATTTTTCGTTTTAAAGTTATTCACATCTGATTAAGGTTACTACTGCTACTGCTGCTGAATATGCAAATGAGTTCAGAATGAGCCAATCGCTACCTTCTGTGTGGATAAATTTACCTACAGTGAGGATGATTGCAATATTCTCACTGAAAGTCTGACCACCCTGAGAAAATTGAAAATATTTGCCTTTTTTTTATCCTCACAGGTATGGCATTGTATATTTCATTTATGAAATAAGGATGCTTTCTGTCAGTGCAGGGACATTTGCTTTTGATTGTTTATCCTTTTTTTTGGTTTTTGCATAGGTTTGTCAAAAAAGTGAACAAAAAATTGTATTTTCTGCTATTTTTTGCTAATTATAAAGCAAGCTATAAGGTATCTATAAATTAAACACCACTTATTTTGTAGACAATTTGGTGCTGAACAACTTTTATGCTCACAGTACCATGCTATCTTTTTTTGTTTTAAAGTTATTCACAATAGAATATGATTAGTACTGTTACTGAGGCCGAACATTCTAAATGAGTTCTGTAGTGATTGTGACATAGCTACTATATGGATAAATAGGGATACATGATGGGCATGAGTGTGATATGGCAAATATTGTCACTCCTGCAGAGTGAGCTCTGCATATCTCACGATGCAGGAGTGACATAATTTGCCATAGCACATGATCTGCACATCATGTATTCTATTTATACAATAGGGCTAGGAGTTTCAGAAGTAGTGTTATGTTGTCTTGTGTTCTGCTCCTGTTTATGTGTTTGCTCATTCTGTGTGTGAGTTTTTCTGAATGGGCTGGCAGTGTTATAAATTCTGGGAAATAGATGAGTGTGTTTTGCAGTGCTAAATGAGTTCATTTTAGGTAGGAGTGAGAATCAGACTATTTTGTGAAGCTGTATTCTTTAGAAGCCTGGCTGCAGTCAAGCTGACAGTCAGAGTGTCAGGAACAGCTGAGACTTTTCAGTGGTAATTGAGTTAGCTGCAGGCAGCAGTGAGGAACAGACTGTTCTGTGAAGCTGTGCTCTTTAGAATTCTGGCTGCAGTCAAGCTGAGAGTATCACAGTAATGAGCTGGAAGTTAGAGTGGGGAATAGGTGTGAGTGTTCTGTAATGCTAACTGAGTTAGCTGCAGGCAGCAGTGATACCTCTCTTGTAGTTCTACATTTGTGTCTATGGTAACAGCGCAGGTGTTTCTTGCATGCTGAGGGCAAAGCTGCCTAGAGTGATGATAGCAGTAACCTTTGTGTGACCTGTATGTGTAAATGGCTGATATCATCACAGTAGAGCAGAGGGTAAAGATATCACACTGCAGTGGATGATACACTGTTTTATCTCACTCATGTATCACTCACCCCTATTGTATATACATGTGTGTGTGTGTGTATATATATATATATATATATATATATATGAAAAAAATGCTATCAAGAACATGACAGAAACCCTAACTGGTGTGTTAACAAAGTTTTTTGCATTTAATTTGCATACTTTTTTAATGGAAAAACATACAATTATATAAGTATCCATATGTCACAGTGAGAGCTGCACTCCCATCCATCCACAGGTGCACATATGTATCTAGCTGTGGAAACACAGAGGTCTCTGGCCCCTGTGCTTCCACATATAAAGTTACGAGCAGACATAGTAAAATCACAACAAATAGTCATAACTATGCCATCTTAAATAATTTTCACCCCAAATGTTCAACATAACCTTCTTATCATCACTTCACCACATGTACCCAATACAGAAAACTTACAAATCCCTGTTGAAATATAATTCTGTGCAACTATAATGCCAACTATAATGCCATTGTGCGCCACATGTGCAGAAAAACATTTGTGGCAGGATTTAAAACATTACAGCTGTAATATTCATGAGGCGGTTTGAAAAATGGTAATGTTGAAAATCTGAAGTGAAAACATGAGAAATTGGTGAAGTTACAAGAGTGAGTAGAAACTGTGCAACACACATTCGTAACTCTGTAATTATTTGGAATTTTTTCACCAAATTATCAACATGTTTTTTTGGGTGGCCTCCTCTCATGAACAGTTGCACTGTAATTTTGTTAATCAAGCATGAACTTTTTTTTTTTGACTTACTATGCCTTTATTCTTCTTCTGGTAGCCAACCTCCTTCAGCTGCCCTTTTGCTGCCACAGTCAAGCCAGGAGTCACCCGCATTCAGTGCCCCCTGGATTACCTCCCAGGGTGGAGCCATCTGAGCCCCCCCCCACAACCCCAATGGTGCTCTGTCATGGATGCACCAGGGACCCCCTCATGTTCACTGCAGCCGGAAAGGTATCATGCTGCACACCAGACGCATTTTTCTTGCTTTGGAAAGTGGAGAGTGTGCCACATTGAGCTGTGCTATGCAGGCACATCATCCATTGTAACATGCCCCCCCAAGGAGCAGCGCTCAGGTGCTCCTGTAACGGTACGTACCGCGGTCACCCAGGAGCCTGGATCAGAGACATATACCCCCTCCCCTCTTGCAGAAGTGAAAAGCGTGCAATGATGACTCAATTCACCCCTGCCCTCCTGCCAGCCCTTGAGCATTCTGAGTCCATTCCTGAACCCAGGTCACCCACAGTGCAATGGTAAATCCTTCCACCGCACTGGTGGGCCGGCGCTTCCATACCAAAAGTTGATTTTGCACAGGGACTGCGCCAATCTGTGGCACAGGTGCAGAAGCACATTTTGTGCAGGATGTGAAGAATGACAGATATGTTGTTCATGAAGAGGTATGAAAAAATGCCAATGTTGAAAATCAGGATTGAAAATATGAAAAATTGGTGAACTTACGAGCATGCATAGAAACTGCACAATGCATGCTTGTAACTAAGTCATTTTTTGAAATGTTTTCACCATATTTTCAACATGGGCTTTTTGAGACATCCCCTCATGAACAGTGGCACTATGATTTTGTTAATCCATCCCAAAAGTTGATTTTGAACAGCAACCGCACCATTCTGAGCCACAGGTGTGAAAACATATTTTGGGCAGGATTTGAAAAATAACAGCATTACTTTTCATACAGAGGTATGAAAAAATGGCAATTTTGAAAATCTGGAGTGAAAATATGAAAAAGTGGTGAAGTTATGAGTGTGTGTAGAACCTGCGCAATGCAAGCTCATAACGCAGTCATTTTTTGGAATTTTCATAGGAAATTTTCAACAAGGACTTTTTGGGACCTGACCTTATGAACATTGGCACTGTCATTTTGTTAATCAGTCCTGAAAGATGAGTCCATGCTGTGACCTCAAAATCACCTTTCAGGTCCAATTAACAAGATGACAGTGACAGTGTTCATGAGGTGGGGTCCCAAGAACCCCATGTTGAAAATTTGGTAAAACAATTCCTAAAAATGGCATAGATATCAACCTAAGTTGAAACTCCCATTGTGTGCCATTATACATCTCATACCTCGATTCCTCAGTTTGCAGTTTGGCTTTGAAAAGTGCAGACGTGTCCCAGTCCAGAGAAAATAAATGTTCCTGACCTCTGGAGGAAAGTATGGGTAAGGGGGTGTGTGGGGAGGTGGGTGCTCAGTGGGAGGGTGGGGATGGGGGAAGGGGACTGAGGAAATGACGATTGACCTTTTTCTTATTTACAGGTTCTGTGTGGTTTATAGTTCCGTGCTCGTGTTACGTGTAGTAGAGCTGAATGATGTCGGTTATGATTGGATAAATAGGCTGAACCAGTAAGTAGGACAATGCCTGAAAGGTATGAGTTATATGAAATAATTAGTGCTTACGTACTGCAGCGTAGATATGAGCTAGTCAGTGATTATAGAACATATGAACTGGATTGTACATGCATAGTGCTTAGGTGCCTGAACGGATGAATAACAACTTGTTAGGACTTGATGTTTTGGCCTTTTTCTGTATCCCACCTTTGTAAGGATGTTTAGTTGAGTAGGATTGAGACCCCCAAAGAAGAATTATAGTACAGATACGATTACCTCCTCCAACTCCGGAGAGTGTGGCTAGTAGCACACAGGAGAGGAAACCCCCCCTTAGGGGGAAACCTCTGAGGACCCATGGCTAATGACCCACCCGTCCTTCTGGGCATACTAAAGGAGAGTAATCCTAAATTAACAATTGGGTTGTCAGGTAATCTGAAGTCCAGTAGATTGTAGATCCTGAATCCGATGAAAAGCAAGGATGCTGGAATTGAAGCACTGATGTTGAGTATCTGGCGAGAATATGGCAGCACATCCTTCTAGTGAATTTTCAGTCCAAAAGACATCTGTGTTCAGAGCAAGAATCTGATACAAGTAAGCTGGCCCGGTGGTGCTGAGGGCTGAGGCACTGGTTGCCACACCTCACGCTACGCCGGCGACCCGGGTTCGGGAACGGACTTGGGTGGCGGGGTCAGCAGGGGAGGAGGATCGGAGCATCCCAGCGGATGCTCTCCTCCCTCAGGGTGAGGAACCAAAGAATGCTTCTGCATTCTACATCACCCTGTAGCCGTTGGAAGCACCGACAATAGAGGGGATGGAGGCGGCCCACCAACGGAGTCGGGAGGGAGGACGTCACGACGATGAGTGCCTCTGGCGTGGCATCAGCAAGCCATCACCTGGACGCACGCCCCAGCGCTCGCGTCCCCAGAGAGTAGGGGAACCAGGGAGAAGGGGAGAAAATGGAAAATCCTCTGGCAGCCCTAGATGAAGGCCGCCCTAAGTCCACCAGGACCACCTACAGGACAGACCCCACTGTGCAAGGAGAGGAGGATGGGCACTCTAGGGGCAGATCCCTAAGGTTGGTAACGGGGGACATGAGCGGACGGAAGGAGGGGGCACCGGAGATAGGGAAGGAGGATAAAGACGAAAAGTAAAAAAAAAAAAGAATCTGATACAAGTAAATTCGAATCCACAGTTGAGAGCATAAACAATCTCCAAGGTTCAAGCATTGAAATGGTCGAAGCAAACAAATAGGTGAGGAATTATTTTCTGAGGAGGGCCTGTGACTGAATGATTATGTCTCTGTAACCCAAAACAGGAAGAATGGTGGTCCATGCCCTGATTGGCAAACTATGCAGAGGATAAGGCCCTTGGTGACAAAGCAAGGAAGCTAGATGGAGGGTATGAGGCTGGAAGAGGGCAGAGCGGTTGGAACCTCCAGTTCTGAGCTGGCAAAGCAGGTGAGAGTACATTAGGCAATAGAACTCGAGGTACTAGTAGGTAGCCAAGAGGGTGTGATGGACCTCCAGGCTCCTTGAAGGGCGAATCAGGTCATTGTAAGTAGATGAGATTATCTCAATGAACCTCCAGACCCTGAAAGGGAAAAGCAGGTGTGTGTCAGGAACAGAAGCTCGATGGACCTCCAGGCCACGTAGGGGCACAGGTCATTCAAGGTGTGATGAAGAGAAACCTCTATGCCCCCGTACTGTAGAGAGCGCAGCAGGAATCCCGAGGCTGAGCCAAAGGGATGGTGGTAGGTATGAATAACTATTGCGTAAGCAAGAGTGGACCTGCACGTAGGTCAGTAGTAGTAGTAGTAGTAGTTATCGGATTTGTATGGAAATGCAGAGGTAGTAGCAAAGGAGTATAAATAGATGACACATGGTCAGACCATTGAGGGCATGTAAATAAGCAGGTGACGGCCAGCGGGAAGGATCCAGAGCAAGACGCAGAAAGCCATGATAGAGTGCACGGCCGGAGTGCATGACTGGCATCCAAAGTACAGAGGTAAGGCAACCTGCTAACCCATATGTGGGGTGATGAGCAGCTGGACCACACATAGGTCAGCTGAAGGAAGGAATAGAATGGCAGCTAGGCCCCATGAAGGCTAGCAAATTGCAACCCGTGCACAGGGTGGCAGGTAATAACAAATAGGAAGTAGAACCCCATAAGGGAGCATTAAGCAAAGCCAGGTGATGATGTGAGGTGGACAGACATCACCATGCCCCCATTGTGGGGGTAAGTAGAGGATCACAAAGGAAGCAGGAAGAAGGCAGATGAAGCATAAGAACCCTGCAAATACTTTGCCATGTGAAATAGGGAGTACGGCCAGAAACCACACATTGTAGAATAGTGTTTAGGAGATGGTGAACTAGAATCATACAGGGGAGCTGTCCATTCCATAGGGGAGCCACCTGGGTCACTGAGCACCAGTACCCTGTAGAGGTCGGTAGAGACATAGGTGGAAGGGCACCAGGCAAGAAGGGCAAAGCTGCAAAGGCAGACTGTAGGAAGTCAGGCAGGACGAAATGTACAATATGTTGAGATCCTGATGGTCAAGGAATGGCCTGCAGAATAGAAGCATGATCCCAGTATGAACCGGAGCAAGCAGAAGGCAAATGAAAGCAAGTAACATGCCAATCGTCAAGCAGTACATAAGCATAGGGGCAGTTCAATCACAAGGTAGTACTGGAAAAGTTAAATAATCCAAAGCCAGTTCAGGTTCTGAAGTCCAGTATGGAGACAACCTTAACACTCCAGATTCATGGATGCAACTTTGGAATGTGACCTGGAAGCTAGAAATTCTGTGCAGCTATGCTGCCATCTAGTGAGCAATGTGGATGCACAGAATGCAATAGGTACGGACCGGCTGTAGGCATCCAGCTGGATCAGCAGTATGAGTAGTAGATAGGCAATGAATAAAGTGAACACCAACCCGCAGTACACAGAAGCTACCAACGGCTGAATATGGAGATGGCATGGGCAAAATGTCAAATAGGTGAAGCATGGAATGCGGCACAGGATGTAGGCAGCTGCAACAGCCGGGCAGCGTGAGCAGTCCAGGAGCACTGAGTTGTGGTTCGAGTATGCAGAAATTAGCAACATTGCTAGGCAGTTCTGGGCACAGACAGCAGCCATGGGGGAAAGCTTGAAGTGTTTGCGGCAGCGGATGTCGTGGATATGAGCAGTGTCATAGCAAATCCAAAATGGCACTGAGTGGAGGAGGAAGCCGGTATCTAACAGCAGGGGAAGGACTGAACAATGAGCAGGAGCTGCGCTAGGTCAATCCCATAGGAGCCCAGTGAAGAATCCAGCAAACAGCAGCCAACAGCAAGGTACAGGTGGCCACTCTTCGGCAATGGAACAGTCTGAGCAAATGGAGGAGATGAGCTAGAATGCTGCAAGGCAGGCAAACAGCTGATGATGCACGGGAGGTACGGTGGATGAACTGAGGTGCAGCCAGTGGAAAAATCCCCCCTCCCCCAGGAAAGCAGAAAAACACAGACAGGGATGGGAATGGGGGAAAGCACAAGAAAGAAGGGAAGGAGGTCAAAGCAAGGCAGCAGACAGGCAGGGCAGAACAAATGACACAGGGAAAAGGGGAGAGAGAGGGTGGGGGGGACCTGCCTCGCCGCCGAGAAGCGAGTGTGACTTGCTCTAAGCAGAGCGGCAGAAGTCCAATGACATATGTAGGCTGTGGGGGGGAGCTATTCCCACAAAACTACAGGCATGTGCCTTACATTATAAAAAGAAAACATCGAGGATGGTTTTCTTTTTCATTAAAGGGGACTGGGGAACCAGGGGTGGTGTGGTACCAAACAGAGGGAGGGAGCGGGGAGTTATATATGTATAAGAAAGGGGGACTGGGCTACAAGGGTGGCCGGTGGGACTGCACAGAGGGAGGGAGAGGGAGGGTAATTTTTTTACATGGACCCAGGACTGGGGAACAATGGTGGCAGGTGGGATTGCACAGAGGGAGGGAGGGAGTGGGATGGATTTATTTATAGGAAAGGTGTACTGGTGAATGAGGGTGCTGGGTGGGACTGCACAGAGGAAAGGAGCAGGGAGGGTAATTTTTTTTGTATGGATCGGGGACCAGGGAATGAGGGTGGTGGGTGGGACTGCTCAGAGGAAAGGAGCAGGAGGGTTTTTTGTAAAATGACAGGGGTACTGGCTATGAGGGTGGTGGGTGGGACTGCTTAGAGGGAGGGAGCGGCAGGGTTTTTTGTTAAATGACAGGGGGACAGAGTACGAGTGTGACAGATAGGACTGCTCAGAGGGAGGGAGCAGGAGGTTTTTTTTTTTAAATGACAGCCGCTCTGTGGGGGGACAAGCTTTCTATGGGGGGGGCATTTGGCCCATTTGTCTCCACTTTAATGTGGCCATACACGGCACTTCAATGCAGGATTCTGCATCTAAAATGGCAGTTAGATGCAGGATTCTACATCAAAAAATGGTGCTTTGATTCAGGATTCTGCATCTAGCATGACAGTTCGATGCAGGATTCTGCATCAAAAAAGCCTGGAATCCTGCATCCTGCCTGACATATATTTTTTCCATAGGAAATAATGGGAAATACCCAATTTAATAACTTTGGAATGGATTAATATTTTTACACCAAATCTACAAAAGGCACATCTGTGAGGCCAAGGCTTTCTACCCTGAACATTTCAGCCACTAATTTTAACCCATTTTTGAGATACAGGTGAGCAAAAAAAAAAACAGCCAAAAGAGCAAAATCCTCTGTGTTTTCAATACTCTGTATCGCAACAACTACAGAAGGAATTGACACTAATTTAGCACATCAAGAGACCTTTCCCTACCCATAAAGCCTGCCAAATTTTGTGCAAATCTCTTGAATGGTTCCAAAGTTATTAAAGTGCAAAATCTGAGGTTTAACATTAAACACTCCTATCAACCCTAACTATACTGGTACTACTGCACCAGTATAATATATTCATTGCAAAAAACTTTGTTAATGCATCAGTTAGGGTTGATAGCACAGTGACAAAAGTATGGAAGTGTGATGTTATGGTTACCCCACCTACCACCCCACCCCCATCCACCCCCACCCGCCACACACCAACAGATGTCAGGTGTGCCATGGGTCGCAGGCCAACTCTCACCCCATTCTATGTGTAAACAAGTTGACATGCTACAGTATAGGAGAATGGGAGGAAGTTAGGCCTTGATGACCCCATGGCAAACCATGATGTCTGTTGATGGAGGAGGGTGGGGGTGGGTGGTGGTGGGTGGTGAGCGATAACCCTAACATCACATGTTCCATACTTTTTTTGCTGTGCTATCAACCCTAACTGATGCATTAATTAAGTTTTTGCAATGAATTCCCCTTCTTTTTGAGAAAGTGTAATGTAACTGGTAACTGGTATGTGCTGGTGGGAAAGTGGGCCCTGTACTCCCTTCACATTGTCCATTCTTTGTGTAATGATATGTGTATGTGGCAGCATGGGCCTTCTGGGCCCTGTGCTCCCACTTACACATAAGTTCAGGGACATAATTAGGGTTTCTGGTTTTAGGTGCTTATCTTTTTAGAAAAACTGTGTTTATTTTAAACCTTTTCTCGCATATTTTCAAAGTCATAAAATCTGTATTTTCCAGTGTAAATAAAACAAAAGACACAACATTTTTGTATTTGTCAGTGTTTATGCTAAAAAATTAAAAAAGTTTAAAAGTGCACTGTGTACCATGGTCCAATAGATATTGCAGCTGTTAGTAAGCCCCACCTCCAGTATAGCAGCCCTGACATACTCTCCCAGCTGTCAGAAGCTCCTATCCCCCTGCCTGCTGGAGGAGTGTTTTCTGTTGCCCTATCCCTGTGCTGGGAAACTGTTTATTTCACATTTGGTAGGAAGGAAGTACTGTAGGAATCTACTGCATCCCAGTATCAGTCTCTTATGTGTGCAGCATATATCCAACCACTCCTTGTCAGTAGCCCTAACCGCCAATAACATCACTCAAACTCCCCTCAAAGCTGTCAGTAACCCTCAGGAAACAGGCGACCACAAAGAAAAAACATGAAAGTGGCACTTCAACAGCCCCAGTTCCATAGCTCTGCCCCAGATAAGATCTCCCAAAATGGCATGTCTCCAGTGTAGCCAATCGAGTAACAGCGTGCATCCACCCTCGAGCTTCATATATTATTGATCTAGATGATTGCTCCAACAGAGCTCGAGTGCTCAGTACGTGGTACGGAAATTCAGTGCTTATCAGTTTTAACTAACTGAAATCACAAAAAACACCTCAGGGTGTTTTATCAGTGATTATTGATTAAAACCAAAAACCGGGAACCCTAGACATAATGCAGGCCTAGAGACATGAAAATGAACCCTTGGAACACTAAATTGCTAATATCTCAGAAACCGTAGCAGCTAGGGGAAAAATTCTACTTCGGTGGTCTTCATGACTTTGTAACCTACACCCAAGCTTAGTCCACCCAAAGGTGGACCAAGCTGCGACTAGCAAAAAATCAGTATCTTGAACCATTTTCGAGATATGGGTGTCGAGTGGCACGATGGGCATCATAATGTTATCCTATGGGTAATTTCACAAAAATGTCATAGGTTCATAGATTCATAGGATGGATTCTGGTCCGCATGCTACAAGAGCCATATATTGTACCCGCCACTAGTTAGTGGACAATTTCCATTTGTTTTGTCCCATATATTTGTCCAAAAGATTTTTTAAAGCCGTTGTACTGCTTGCGCCCACCACTACAGCAGGGAGTTTATTCCAGGTATTCACAACCCTTTGGTTAAACCACCTTCTTCTCTTGCTGGTATTGTACCTTTCACATTTTAGCTGCATCCCATGACCCCTGGTTCCCATTCCAGTCTTCTCCTTCCAGCTTAACCCTGCAGATTCCCATAACAAATCATCCTTTGTTGCTCTATACATCCCCTCTGATTTTCCTATAGGACATGGAATACAATCCCAAATGTTGTAGTCTAGAGATATAATCCTCATTTTTAACCGACTGTATCCTTTTAGTAAACCTACGTTGTAAATTTTCTATTTTGTTGCTAACTCCTATACTTTGTGTTGTTATAAATGGTACCCCATATTCTATCACAGATCTGACAGGCGATCTATACGGAGGTACAAGAACCTCCTTCATTCTACTCTTTATGTAGCGTAGTATGTTTCTAATGATTCTATTTGCTCTGTTCATGCTCTCTATGTTATGCTTATCAAAGTTAAGGCTATTTGATATGATTACCCCTAGGTCTTTTTTATTATCAGTTTGATCAATTAATTCATCATTCAGGGTATATTGTGCTGTTGATGTTATTTTGACCGAAATGCATAACTTTGCATTTCTTGATGTTAAATTCTAATTTATGCTGCCCAATCCCCTAGATGGTTGATCTGTGTCTGAAGTTACTTTATTGACTGGGGATCATTCACAATTGCATCAATTTTTGAGTCATCTGCATATTTGCAGATCCATACCCCGTCTGTTACCTGCATGTTTGAAATCATGAATGTTGAATAATCTAGTCCCAAATATTGACCCCTGGAGTACTCCACTTGCAACCCCACCCTTACCCAACATGAATCCTCTTATTTGGACTTGTTGTGTTCTACTCTCAAGCCATGCTGCTCTCCATCTAATTAAATATGCATCACCCCCTAAGTCCTGTAAGGTCTTGAGTAAGATATTGTGTGACACAGAGTCAAATGCTTCCTTATAATCCAAATATACAACATTCACTGGTAAGCAAGCATCCAGTGCCTGTCTTACAGGCTCAAAAAGATGCATTCAATTGATAATACATGATTTTCCCACTGCAAAGCCATGTTGTGCTACATCCACATGATTTAATTCTCTTAGACTGTTCTCCAGGAATTCATTAATAAAACTCTTCATCAGTTTACCTATTACAGATGCAATGCTTATTGGATGGTAATTTTCAACTTTAAATTTGTCTCCAGATTTATGTATGGGTGTAATGTGTGTAACCTTCCATTCTTCCAGTACCTTTCTTTTTCTCAATGATTTATTAAAAAGAATAGACAGTGGAATTGATAATTCATTTGCCAGTTGTACTAAAAATGCAGGATGATATCCATCAGGTCCCCCAGATTGATGTTTCTTTAAGTTAATCAACTTATCTCTGACCTGCGCTGTTAAAATATTTGGGAGTGCAATACTGGTTCCTATCTTCCCAAGATCAATTGAGTAATTGCTGTTTTCCATTTGATAAACATTCAAAAAATATTCATTGAACATGCTTGATATATCATCTTCCCTGTCTATTACTCTGTCTGCATCATTAAGCTCTGTGATGTTTTCACCCATTTTTTAGATTTCAGTATAAATATAAAATTATTTTCCATTGTCCTTTCTTTTTGTTGCTAAACCTAGCTCTGCCTTTGCATTAGCTATTCGAATGCTTTTTTTCCATCCTTGACTAGGGTTTTATAAGCTGTAAGCCTTTCCGGGGTAGGGTTAATCTTACGTTTTTTTATATGCCTTAACTTTTTTGTTCAACAATCTGTGAATTTTGTGTGTGAACCATTTTGCTATTCTGCCCTTACTGTTTTATTTATCCATAAGTAGGACATGGTTGTTTATACATGTCTGAAGTATAGTATCTATCTCTTCCCAAGTTTCTACCATAGTTTTATTTTCTAACTGATTCCAATCATGTGTATGTAATATCTGCTTAATTTCTATATAGTCAGCTTTCTTATAATTCCTCATAGTTGTTTTTCTGACTACCCTTTGGGTGTCATCTACCAAAAGACATTTAGCCATATTATGGTCACTACTTTCAAGAGGTTGTACCACCAAAACATCTTTTATTGCACCTTCCATATTGCATAATATTAGACCCAAAAGATTGTTCTCCTAAGTCTTACCTTTTACTACCTGATTTAAACAATTACTCTCACATATTTTCTGGAACCTATCTTCTATGGCATTCTTGCTTTGTAAAGACTCCCAACATATATGTGGAAAATTAAAATCTCCCATCAGGATAGTGTGTTCTGTTACCAGACCACTATCAATTAAGTAAAAATGTCATGTTTTCCTGCTCACTCAGACTCGGTGATCTATAACACACCCCTAGACTAATTGTTTTTGTCCCTGCTTTGAACTTAAGCCATAGTTGTTCCACCTGACAGAACTGATCCATATTTTGGTTTGTAACTTGTGCCTTTAGCTGAGATGAAATATATACACCCACTCCTCCCCCCTTTTTGTCCTCTCTTGATTTGTGGTAGTAATCATATCCTCCAATTTCATCCACCCAGTCCTCCTCTGTAAGCCTTGTTTCCGTCAGTCCACAGACATCAATGTTGTCTCTATTCAGGATGTACTTAAGTTCCTTTACCTTTTATTTGATGCTTCTAGCATTAACAAGCAAAATTCTAATATCTTTCTTTCTCTGATGTAGTTTAACATTGGACTGCCTGTGTGAGCTAATCCTAGGTCTTGTTAGTCCCTGTTGGGTTCTCCTCTCTGAAGTCAGTTTAAATAACAATTAATATAATTCCGGAAAGTCTGCCCTAGTTCTTTACTTCCTTTCTTGCTCAGATGAAGTCTGTCTTTTCCATAATACTGACTATTATTGTCAAATATTTCCCATGACTTAATGCACTTTATATTGTTCATTAGGAACCATCTCCTCAGAAATTATTCACTCGTATTATTTTCCTAGTGATTCAATTTCCAGCTTTAGGCACAGGTAGTATGCCCGAAAAGACCACATTGCCATTTATATTTCTTACAGTCCTTTCTATATTCATAAACTGTAAATACATCTGATCTTCTCTAGTATGTTGCAAATCATTTGTTCCAGCATGTATTATAATAATGGATGTATCTTGCTGCTTCTTTACTATTTTGGGGATCATGATAGCTTTGTTCCTGGCAAAAATGAGCTTGTTACTATGTCTTTCAGATTTCTGGTTGTGTGAGCATCTGTGTACTTAACAATTGCATCTCCTATAACATAGGCTGTCTTCCCCTCAGTGTGAATTTCCACCCCCATATCAATAATGTCCCCTGCATTGGGGTATATAGTTTGCCCATCATTTGATTGCATTTGTGACACCTCCTCAGGATTTCCCCTGTTGTCTTGTTCAATATCCTCTCCTCCCCGCCTCCCATTTACATCTTCCCCCTGCTGTCTATCATCCTGTCCTGGCAAAGTCTCTTTCTCTGTCTGAGTTTCCTCTGCCTCAGTTAGGCCTTGTAGTGGTTTGAAGGGATTGTTTACTAATATTTGAAAGGTCATTGCCCTCCTTCCTTTCTTTGACTTTCTTGTATTAACTGGGAACTTCCAGTCATTATCTGATTCAGTACTGGTTCTGTTTCTTTTCAGCGTCCCCTCTCTCATAGTTGTCTTATCCCACTCAGTTGTTCTATTCAAGCCAACTGTTTGCTTACAGTATTTGAATTCTAATTCCAGGCCCACAATCTTGACCTTTAGCTCCTTAATTTCTGTACACTGTTTACAAATATAATTGGACAAGCAGGGACTTTCCTCCATACTAAACTTACAACAGTCCTTACATTTGATACCTAATTCCCCAGATCTAAGGGCTACTATGTAATTCTCCATATTTGCACACCCTTATTACCACCGGAAATTACTGTCTGTGCCTGTACCTAGTAAATTAGCCCCAGATATAAACTTACATTTGTGGTCTCTCAGTTCCTCTTACTGCCTTCCCTATCCCACTGTACCCACGTGAATATGCACAGAGATGCATGTGTTTTTGTGCATGTCTCTGCATGTGACACAGCATGTATGAGCTTGTGGCACTCACTCCTGCTTTCAAATTTATCTGCCATGACCTGGAAGTACCAAAGGGGTCACAGTCACACTCACTGAGATTTGCCTGATTAACTGTAGGTTAAAACCTCAGAAACACACTCCCCAGTTCTAAGTGTGCAAACCCAAGGGTCTTAATAACCCTCATTGGGCTTTTATTTAAAATATTCTGGCATCTCAGGTTCTTGTAGTTCCCTCTAGACACCTTGGGAACTACAGCTCCCAAACCACTTCCTGTCTGGCATGCTCCTCATACTATAGCAGGGCTAAATAATAGTGCTATGTGTCACAGCAGGAAATATTGAGTCCAGCATCCACCAAGACTACCTTCCCCTGTCTCTCAGCTTTTGGCTGATGCACTGGCTCATTGTGTAACAGACGCTCATAACATGGTGATTTTTGGGAATTTTTAAACCTAATTTTCAACATTTTTTGGGGGGGACCTCCCCTCATGAACACTGGCACTGTGATTACATTAATCCATCCCGAAAGTTGATTTTGCACAGCGACCGCTCAATTCTGCATCACAGGTGTGAAAACACATTTCTAGCAGGATCTGAAAAATGACAGCTGTACTGTTCATAATGAGGTATGGAAAAATGGCAATGTTGAAAATCTGGAGTGAAAATATGAAAAATTGCCGATGTTACGAGCGTGCGTAGAAACTGCACAACACATGCTTGTAACTCGGTCATTTTTTGGAATTTTGTAACCAAATTTTCAACAAGAGTTTTTGGGGACCTCTCCTCATGAATGGTGTCACTGTGATTTTGTTAATCCATTCTGAAAGTTGATTGCACACACCGACTGCTCCATTCTGCATCACAGGTGTGAAAACACATTTTGGGCAGGATGTGAAAAATGACAGCTGTACTGTTCTTAAGGAGGCATGAAAAAATGGTAATGTTTAAAATCTGGAGTGAAAATATAAAAAATTGGTGAAGTTACGAGAGTGCGTAGAAACTGTGCAATGCACGTTCATAATTCAGTAATGTTTTGGCATTTTTTCACCAACGTTGCAACATGGGCATTTTTCAGACACCACTTCATGAACAGTAGCACTGTTGTTTCATTAATCAGTCCTGAAAGGTGATTTTGTGTAGTGACCGTGAAATCACTTTCTGGGACTGAGTAACGAAATGACAGTCACTGTGTTCATCAGGTAGGTTTCCAAGAACTCCATGTTGAAAATTTGGCACAACAAATCCTAAAATTGACTGAGATATCAACATAAGTTGACCCCCCCCATTGGCTCCCATTATACAGCTTACCTTGATTCCTCAGATTGCAGTTCGGCTTTGAAGAGTGCAGACGTGTCCCCGGTTCTGAGAAGATCACTGCTCCTGACCTCCGGAAAGTAAGTGTGGGTGAGGAGGGTGCTGGGAGGTGGGTGCTCAGTGAGGGGGATGGGGGAGGAGGGACTGGGGAGATGATGAGGGACCATTTTCTTTTTTACAGAAATAAAAGGCAGCGGTGGAGTTTTCTTTGCTTACAGGTATACAAAGAAAAAAACTTTTGAGCACACTGGGGTGGGTTTCCAGTGTGTCGCATGAGTTTGGGGGGTGGACATGCTGCCGACAGGGGGATTAGGCACCCCTGTCAGCAAGTTTGACAAGAACAATAATGTTTTGGCACACTGGGGTGGGCTCCCAGTGTGTCACATGAGTTTTGGGAGGGTACATGCTGCTGACAGGGGGACTGGGCACCCCCATCGGCAAGTTTAAAAAAGAAATATAATGTGTTGGCACACTGGGGTGGGCTCCCAGTGTGACACATGAGTTGGAGTGGGGGGACATGATGCTAACAGGGGGATTGGGCACCCCATTGGCAAGTTTTAAATAATTAATTCTGGGCACACTGGCATGGGTTCCCAGTGTGCCATGAGTTTTGAGGCGGACATGATTCCGACATGGGAATTGGGCACCCTGATGTCAGAGCATTAACTGATGCAGAGAACAGTAGTTTGTTGCAAGATTCTGCATCAAAAATTTTGATGCAGGATTCTGTATCAAATATAAAAAACATTGGGGCCAGGGCAGATTTTTTTAAGTTTGTTAGGTAAACACCTGAGTGGGGTGTTTACCTAAAGTGGGGCCGAGGAACATGGTGGGAGCATTAGTTTGGCCCAAAAGTGGCCAGAAAATTTTTTTGTTTGTTTGTTTTTTTACATAGGGAGAATATGGGGTCAAATAGTGATGCCAACTTTCGCAAATTGTGAAAGATTGGGTGCAACACTTTCAGAAATGTGAAAGTGCCACATCCATTTCTTTTGCAAATTGAGACAGTACAGGGGGCTGATTGTGAAAACTGCATTTTGGAGCATCAGATAAAAAAATCTGATGTGCTCAGTGTGATTCTCAGCCCCTGACTAGGTGAACACAACCATCTGTGTTTACCTAGGGGCTGGATTTTTTGAATTATGGACATTTAGTTTTAGTTTTAGTTAAGATTTTATTAATTGAAACTCTGAAAAAGTAAACCTACTGTTGTAGGAAACAATTAAATGGGCTTTTAGCCATTTTTGTCTTAATCAACCAAGTAATACCAAGTTTTAAGCCACTGCTATCTGAAACAAGATGGTGGCCATAATGTCAAAAATAGGGCATTTGCGAAAGTATCTGGTGTTTTGTGAAGCACCCCAGTGCTTTTGAGAGGAGACATATATTTTTTTCCTTTGACTATAATGGGAAGCAATTTTTTTTAATAACTTTTGAACAGATTAATATTGTTTCACCAAATCTTCAAAAGGCATATCACTGACCCAGACTGCATCTTCCCTGAAGATTTCAGACTAAATGGACAAATTGTGTGGGCTGTAGCCATGAGCAAAGAAACATGCAAAAAGCCAGTTTTTGCACATTGTTTGGCACTCTGCAGCTCTGCAACCACTCATCCAGCCATAACACAACTTGCCAGATCCAGAGATCTATGGAGCCCTACTATGCATGCAAACTTTCAGGCAAATTTGTTGTATGATGGCAACGTTATTAGGTGCAAAATATGGGCTTTAACATCAAAGTGGCTGGGCAACCCTAACTATACTGGCACTACCATGCCAGTATAATGTGTATAGTTAGGGTTGCATGGTCACTTCTATGTTAAACCCCAAAGTTTGCACTTTAATAACTTTGCAATCATTTGTCTGATTTGCCTGAAATTTTGCATGCATGGCTACCGACCATACTTCTCTGGATCTGGAAATTTGCATTCCGATCAGATATACAGTTGTGGAACTGTAGAGCATCCAAAAAATAAAAATTACAAACTTTTGCACATTTTTTCTGTCGGGGCATAATGAACTGAAGAATGCATCTGCATGGATTCAAATGTGCCTGTCTATGTGTGGTCTGGGTTAAACTGGTACCTTTTGAAGATTTGGTGAAAAAATATTAATCCAGTCAAAAGTTATGCAAGTTTTTCATGTCCCACTGTAACCTATGGGAAAATGCATATGTGCGTTGTGAAAACTTTCACGAAAACTTTCGCGAAAACATTTTTTTGTGTGCGACATTTTTTTGTGCACAAAAACATTCTATTACAAGGTACAGGGATATCATGAAAGCATTTTTGTTGTCACAAAAGCATTTTTGTTGTCGCAAAAACAATACTCCACAACATTGTCCCATGTGTTGTTTTCTTTGTCACTTCATTGTGTAAAGGTGGATTGTGCTTTTGGGCTGAAATTTGCAGGGTGGCAAGCCCTGGTCCCACAGATGTGCCTTTTTCATGGTTTGGTCCCAAACCATTCAACGGGTCCATAGTTTCAGCATTCCGAAGTTGAGAAATTTCCCATAGGATAACATTGTGGCACTCACGGTGCCTTTTGGTGCCCATATCTCAAAAATGATTCAAGAAACAGATTTTTTGCTACCTGCACTAAGCCTGCAAGGAAGTTTCAAAGTCATAGATTACACCTGCAGTGGGATTTTTTTTCATAGCTGCTACGGTTACTGAGATATTGCCAAATAAGTGTTACAACGGTTACTTTACCGTACTATTAGGCTGCTGTATGGCTCCATATTTAAGTGTAAATGGGAGCACATACACATACCATTACACAAAAAATGGACAATGTGAAGGGAGCACAGGGCCCGGAGGGCCAGCACTCCCACAAACACATACCACTAACCACTTACATTAGACTTTCTCAAAAAGAAGGGAAATTCATTGCAAAAAACTCTGTTAATGCATCAGTTAGGGTTGATGTCACAGTAACAAAAGTTTGGAAATTCAATGTTAGGATTCACCCCCCATCCTCCACACACCAACAGATGTTGGGGTGTACCATGGGGTCATCAGTCCTAACTCTTACCAAATATTATTGACCCCCACATGTAACAAGGCAAAATCATTATCACTACAATTATGTAAAATCTGCCTACTCATTCTGGATATATCGTGAATCTGTGCTACACGAAAACAAGATAACATACGAGTTGCTTTGTTGGGGTTACATATTTGCTCTATCAAGATTAGATAATATAGAGTCCCCTAGCACAAAAATTTGCTGTGGTGCTTTATGAACTGAATTCAGTGGCCTGTTATCAATTTGCTCTCCTTGTGTATTATTATTGTCAGAGAAATTTATAAGATTGGCTTGCACATTTCTAATATCACTGTTCTCTGGATTTACCAACAAGTTTGATTCATCATTATTAGGTAAAGTAATTGCTGTTTCAGAGATAAATGAATCAGCAACCACCTCCATGTCCAGATTTATTAATAGTGGATCAAATTTATTCTGTAATGGTAAATAAAAATCTTTAACTTTTCTCCCTCTTTTAGCCGTTTTTTTGTATTGGACAGTATACCAATCATCCTCTGAATCAGAGTCATTTCCCTCTTGTCTCGGCCTCTTTCTTGTAACAATGTCAGTATGATTAAGCGTAAGACTAAAAGCTACACTAGACTTTGAAGTTAGTATATGTTTATCAGATATATGTAGCCTTTTTGCTGTTTCTATTTGACTGAGTTCTAATGCTCTTAATCTATCATCAAATAACTTTATTTCAGCCTCAAGTTCTTGAACCTCAATGCATTTACGACATGTAAAGGGTTCAATATTTTGATCTCCTAATTCAAAATTAAACATATTGCATGATATATACATGGTACCTACTCTCCCATCAGTCGCCAATATAACAGTTGCCATTTTCTTTATATTAAAATACTAAACTTATTTGGCACGTCTTACCAGCTTTTTGTGTAAAAGGATTTATATTCTCATACTTATAGGACAGAGTCCAAGCAAGCATGACTGCAATTGTACTACAAACACTCAACGTGCTGATGTGCATGTCTTTGTGCGTGTCTTGGCGCCGACATCAGCTAAGGCCGCTCTCCACCGAGGGCAGCTCAACATAGCTCCAAGACACCAGAAGTGACTTCAGGTCACGCTACACCTCCATAGAGTTTACAATTTAAAACTTCTTTTATAGTTTTATCCACTTTACTGTGTCTCCAAGGTGTTTTTAAGCAGTTTGGGCTAAGTTCCCCACAAAGTTTAATGAATTATAGGGTAGCGGCTATGAGGTGTAGTCCAGGAAGCAGCCTGAAGAACTACAACTCCTCCTCCTAGTTTGACATATACTAGGGCTCCAGACAGACATCAGTACGTCTTAAAACAGCAGTGTATAACCACTAAAGGTTAAAATAGGACTGTCAACAACATATAAAACATAATACAGCAAGTTTCATTCAAGAATGAGTTAGAGATATATATATATATATATATATATATATAACACACACACACACACACACACACACATCTATACATATATATTATCAGTGTCAGTGGCTCAGCAGGTAGCACACTCACCTCTGAGGCTGGAAGATCAGAAGGTTGTGGGTTCTAGCCCCACACCGGGAACATGGGATAAGTCCCAATATTGACAGTGTCATGCATTAAGAGGGGGGTGCTGCACTCCTGAGGTGCCGTCTTTTGGATGAGATGTTAAACCAACATCCCGTCTGCCTGTTTTGGTGGTTGTTCAGGCGGACGTTAAAGATCACGTGGCACTTCTCGATAAAGGTAGGGGGATTTCTATTATAACTCAAAACCAAATAATATCACACTACATTCACATGAAATAAACATACTGAACAAAAAAACATAAGAAAGCAATATAAGTATTCCATCATGCTTCCTATCCACTCTCAACTTTGAGAGTAGGGGAATAAACTGTTTTTATGCACCCATCAAAGAAATCAAAATACCGTACTTTTAGAATATAAAACCATATAAAAGGAAAACACATCATTACACATACTGGAGTAGTCCTACATGCCCTCCCCCACACACACCAAAACTACCACCCCTACAAGGAGGGAGTTTTTTTTTATCAAAATCAGAGAAATTAAATTCATAGCCAAATAATATACAGCCAAACAATAAAAACTAAAATACATATGATAAATGTACCCCTTCCCTCCTCCTCCCCAATCTAAGACAGGAGTCAGG
This sequence comes from Neoceratodus forsteri, assembly GCA_016271365.2. Lineage (NCBI taxonomy): Eukaryota > Metazoa > Chordata > Ceratodontiformes > Ceratodontidae > Neoceratodus > Neoceratodus forsteri. The sequence goes on from CM057455.1 coordinate 1,234,043,846, forward strand.
AAGTATGCATGGTAACTGAGCCAACCCAAATCATAAAATAAATGAAACCATGTTATAATCACATAAACAGACATATAAAGCAAAATCAGAAACATTTCTCAAGTGTTATATCACCCCCCACACACACACACACACACACACACACACTGAGAGATGGAGAAAATTCCATTATTGCCTTAAATATGGTCACACACCCTAATAATGGTGATACATCAAGCCTAAGTTAATTAAATATCATATTACAGTTCTACTCCCCTCAGGGCTCTTATAAATGAATAGGGAACATAAGAGAACAATTAGTAGTCTAAGTTCTGACATTACCCTCTCTGATAAAACAGCTTAAACTCAAAGGAGACTCAGTATGTTCACTCCCTCTGTTATCATGGCATAACAGATGTAGTCCACTCACTAAGAGACTCCCTGATGTGTTAAGGTATCCAAATGATGCTACTCCACCATGTCTGATATACCTGTGCAGAAACAAAAGGTCTTTCTTAAGACTTCAATTTTATAATTGCTGCTTCAATCAAATGAAAAAATTGGTCTTCAGATAACACAATTTGTTGTATAGTAAATCTGTACCTTACATGCCATATATAAAATTTAAAGTATGCTAAAAATAACCACGTAGTAGTTTTATCATGTTTAGTTCACAAGAAAGGTAATATACCTAAACATAGGAGATCTGTTGTGAGATTGTAAAATGGCAAAACTGGCCATTTCTACTGCACAACAGTCCAAAACCTTTTAATAAAGGAGCATTCAAAAAAATTAATGTCCCATTGTTTCCACAGTTAAAATGCATGTAGGCCTAGGGCAGTAATGCTCCTCTATGCCCTTATGTTTTAAGCTCCCCCCAACATTTAGTCTCCCATGCACCAATAGCCACACTACATACCACAGCTGGGGAGGAATATGAGATGATGTAAGCATTTTCCTATTGGCTTCTTTATCTGATCTTGGTCTATAATCAAAATGGGTGGCCTCCTTAAAGAAACGGAGCATTATATGTTTATATAAGTCATGTCTCTGCAGTGTCAAGATGTGTTTTTTTGTAAGTGCCCACAACTTCACTTTGCCAAAACAAGCCTGAAAATGAGTTTAAAGATTTCAAAATTATTTTTGTCTCATTATTGCATTGTGCAATGGCCAGGTCTGCAAAATGTCTTCCAAGCTATCTTGGACCCATGAAAACCATGCTTTCTCTTGACCTAACATTACTGGTCATACATTTGCATTTAGAAACATGGAAAAGAAAAAGGGTATGGGGTTAACCATTTTAACCCACCTTGTGCTTTATCTAGAAATAAGATGCCTCATTTAATGGGGCTCAACCTGCTCCCCCAAATGCATGTAAAAAAGTAACTTTACAGATTTGTTTCCAATTGCTTATGCAAGGAAAAATGCAACTAAGGTGTAGAAATGTTGATATTAGAAAAGTTTTGGCCATATAGACCCTTTTTAATGTCAACATTCTCCACTTACTCCATTGGGAAACTATCCTGGACTTGTATTTTTTTCTTGCCAGTTTAGTACAGCTAGATCTCCTTTCCCAAACACAACCCCCAAGATGGAACAAGTACTCTGTATAATGGGGATATTAATTATATTATCTATTGTCCGAGGAGTTTCACCTATTGGGATACTGTACATTTGCTATTTGCATAATTTACTGTGAAACCAGAATCCTCTGAAAAGTCCCCCAGCATTTCTCCCACATGAATGCTGGATTGTATGTCAGCCACCACTAGGCAGATATCGTTCACATAGATGAGTGTTTTAACTTCAGAGTCTTCACTAGAAAATGTCACCTCAGTTATAGCTCTAGAATTATTTATCCATCTTAGAAAAGGGTCTAATGTTAGTTCATGCAGTAGAGGGCTTAGGGGACACCCTTGTCGTACTCCCCTACTTAACCTACATTCACGTCCTATCCACTCATTACAATATGGTTTTACTACTGCAACTTATAGTATGTTTGCAGCCAACCTATGAATTCTGTAGGAATGTGATGAGCAGCCATACAGTCCCACAGGAAAGAATGTGACACTTTTATCGAAGGCCTTGGCTTGATCCGCACTTAATAAAAAGTCCCGACAGCTCTCCTGCTTGTCCTCGAGCCATTATTTCTCATAATAATATTAAGCTGTCTGATATTATCCTACCTGGGATAGTGCAAGTTTGTAAAGAGTGAATTAGCTCTTCAGCACTTAAGGCTAATCTACTATTTAAGATCTTAGTGAGAATCTTGACATTTTTATTTAACAGTGTGATTGGTCTCCAGTTAGATAAAAGACCCTTGTCCCCTGATTTATACATTAACATTACCAAACCAGTATGCATACTCTCCGGTAATCTCATTAAAGAGTTGTACTATTTCCCTCTGTTAAAGCTGGAATAATGTGCCTATATAGCTCATAAGGAATTCCACCCTGACCAGGTGCTGATCCCTCTTTTAAATTTAGTAGCGTACTTAAAACCTCTTATTTAATTATAGATTGAATGAGTCCAGTGTGACTCTATATGGAGAGCTGTGGCAACTCACATTCTTCTAACCATTCCCCCCATCTCATGGAAGGCTCCTGTGTCTCCTGGAATAAAGATTCCACACGGGTGTCAATTTCAGATAAAAGTTCAGATTTTGTGGTAACTGTTACCCCTCTGGAGGTAGTGATACAAGAAATAACATCCTTCTGTTGTTGCATTTAGCAAAACTGAAAGGGATTAATGAAATCCTGACACCCATGGGTCCAAAATCTCTGTTCTTTCTCTAGAGATTTGAGTCTGCTGTATTGGATGTCCACCATTTTCTGTTTTAAATATGAAAGCTGAGAAGTCAGATCCGTAGTGGTATGATTCTGTAGGGACAAGATTTCATGAAACTATTCTCTATACATGTTGTTTAGATCAGTTTTGCTCTTCCCATTTAGCTGTCCCATCTGTTTAAAATAATCCTGAATGTCCTTTTTAGTGTCCTCCCACCATTCCTGAGATGTGTCATATAAAAAATGTACAGATTTCCTAACATTCAAAAGATGCTCAGAAACCTTACATAAGTGGGATAGATAGGATACTGGGATTCATTTTCCAATAACCCAGGCCTCTACCCATTTTCCCATAATTAGAGACCATTAAAATTAACGTGGCATGATCTGAGAATGCCACGGTGTTACTGTGGTGTTTTTGATCCCTAAAGTAGGGGAGATAAACCAGTAATCTATCCTTGTGGCAATATTGCCTTGAAATATGTGTTTTGTGACTTACTCCCTTGGGCAAAAGCATCCAGCAGGCCTGTTTGTGAAATCAACTTATTTAAACATGTGGAATCATAATAAATTTTACTTGGTATTAAATCCCTATCCATGTTGCAATTGAAGTCCGTCCCTAATAATACTTATTTAGAGGTAAACAAAAAAGGTTGAATTTTTTGAAATATCTCGATTCTAACAGCTTTGGTATATGGGGTGTAAACATTTATAAAACAAAAGTCCATATTGTACAAGGAGATGTCTAACAAAAGGGCTCTCCTTGGTACAATATCAGTTGTATGTACTGTATCATCTTAGCTGCTGAGTTGTTAATGCAAATTCCCACCCTGCTACACAGATCTTCATCGAATGACCAAGATGTGTTCCCTCATATCCAGGCTGTAGTAGAGTCCTGCATTTCCCTGACTGCATGTAGTCATGTGTCCTGAAAAAATACATCATAATATTATTCTCAAATTGTGCATAGGTGAGCAGTCACTTTCTCTCTGTCTGAATGCTATTAACATTCAGCAAGGCCACTGTCAAGTCATAAAGTGGGGTCCTCATGGGTTATGCCATCAGTGTTTTCTGTTTCACCCATGTTCTCATGCCCATCTGTGTCCTTCTAGGTTTTGTGTCAGGAACCTCCCCCATGTGTTCCACATCAGAACCACCATCTGGTTGGGAAGAGTGTATGGATGCAGAATCAGACTCGGTACCTATATCAGCTTCATCATCTTGAAGAACAGCATACTGATTCTGAGTGACCATCTGAGATGTGGAAGCCGTCCCTTTGTCCAGACCTTTCTTGCTGAGTCCACTCCTTCTTTTTTTCACAACAGTGAATGGTTCTTCCACTGGAACTGGGGGTGGGGGCATAACTGGGACATCCATCTCTTACCCTTCTGGATTGGCCTCCTGTGTGGGGGGCACTTGTGAGTTGTCTACCGGTTCCTCCAGCTCTGAATCTGCCCCCTGCTGCACACTCGTAGGTGGCCTAGGTGTCTCCCTTATAATGGGAGGTGCCTGCTTCTGTGAGGTACTAATATGGAGGGGGGGGTCCTATTTGTGCAGTTCTTACAGTTTTGTTAATATAAAAATCTTGAATGCTGTAGTCCACATTAGTAGTATTGTGGGTAGCTCAGGGGCAGTCAGCAAATGAGTGACCCTCTTCACATAGCCTGCATTTTTAGAGGCTTCTACAATGGAACATGGAGTGTCCCACTTCACCATACTGGGCACCCTTTACCACCTCACATGTCCAACTGAGGTGCCTGGGGGATCTGCATTTATAGCAATAATTGTGTTGACCTGGGTAAAAGATAAACCCCTTATTGCAGCCCAGATAAAAACAATTGGGAAGATGTTGTAACCCTGATTCATTTTGTAACAAGTTGATCTTAAAGCACCACCCCCCATTCCAAAAACCCTCTCCATTCAGGATGGTTTCTGGTTTGCCTTGGATTTTACACTTTTTCCCCAACCAGTAAATGGTATCTGTAATGTTCACCCCTTCATTTCTAAACAGAACTGTACCCACCATAAAATATTGTTTAGTAAGGGGAATTGCTTGAAACTAAGCCCATGCTGGGATCATTTTAAGTGTGGCATATTAAATCCCAAATCTGTTCATGTCAGAGGACTGAAAGCTTATATCATATGTGCTTTCCCCAGGAGTATGAATCAGGGCATACACCTCCACTGGAGAAAAACCCAGAATTTGTTTTAACAAAATCTTCCCAACATAAAAACGGTCTGGCTCCATACTCCCCATGAATCTCAATTGCACTGCATTGCACCTCTTGGTCAGTTTGACTGTTTTTTTAAATAAACTGGCATAGGTTGGAGCTTCTACCTGTTCCGTTTCAGCAGCATGAGTGGCAGCAACATTTAGCAATAACAGAACCCCATTCAGATTCTCAAGACCTGACGCAAGTTGCGATTCTGATTGAGCATCAAAAAATACTTCTTGTGACTGTATATTGATAGAGGAGAAAGAAATGTTTTCTTCCATGTCCTCGGACCCCACAGTTTGTTAAATATCAGCCCCATCAACTGCGTCCACAGTAATCAGGTGAGACTTCACTTGAGACCCCTCCTCTGCTTCTCTTTTTGCTTGTGATTACATCCCCAGAATCGGGATGGCTGGGTCAGGAACCCACAACCCATTTTTATTTTTGAGCCACCCTATCCCATTTAGCGCTTTCTCTGGTGACCAACTTTTCTCCATGGGCTGCATTCCCTGTAAGTTCTCCTTCTCCAGCTGTTCAGCATTTACATCCAAGTTAATCTGGCTCCCGGAAAACACGAATACTTTAGAGACTTTCTCTCCTGACACCAATGGTGAGTTTGCTGGTGTCTGTTTTCATTTCTTCTCATCCTCCATCCTCGTGTTTACTAAAAGGTAATCCTTTTCTGCTAGTAGCAAATGTTGCCTTGATTCCTGCTATTCCTTTTGTATACTGAAATCCGTCTGTGTTCCTCCAAAAACAATAGGTTCCTTTTCCAACTGGGGGGCAGCCACCTCTACCTCCTTGCTTCCGGTGACTACAGTACCATGCAGACCAGTCTCAATGGAGTTATTTCGGGTCAGTATGTCAGTCGCTCCAGCATTACTGAGCATACCACCACCACTCCCTCCTCCTTCACCAGCTTCCAACAGGAGAATGCTTGAATCAACCATGCTCACAGGGATCTGACACCCCCCTACCACAGAGTAGGGGAATTTCCCTGGTGTCCTGGGCAGATTTCCCCCATTTGCTAAAATACCACCAACAGCTTAATCTGGTTCTGTATGTCAGTCTACATCTGTACAGACATTCCCCTTCCCTTGTCCCCAGGTCGCACCTGGAAATGAGCTGTGGCTCAGTGTGCCTCTCCCAGTCACAAACTTTTAAGTAAGTAAATAAATAAATATACTGTATATATATATATATATATATATATATATATATATATATATATAGAGAGAGAGAGAGATGTGTGTGCATGTATATATATATATATGTGTGCGTATATATATATATATACATATATATATATTTTATAAAATGAGCAGGAAAAATAATGTCTGCTGATTGGTTGAAACCCATCACTTGACCGTGCATATAACACAGCATGACCGCACACCTGCACTTTCACCCCTCCAAAACAATTTTGCCATTTTATAAGATAGATAACCCACTCTATTTGTGTGTGGTCGCACTCTAATGTACGCATGCCATGGGTGGTTGATGCACACCAAGGCGTGCGTATATCAGAGCGTGACTGCACACCTTAGAGTGGATTATTTATTACATGTATATATATATACATATATTGCAAAAACTTTGTTAATGCATCAGTTAGGGTGAATACCATAGCAACAATAGCAGCCCCCAGGGTTTCCACCCCTACCCCTATCCCACCCCTACCCTCCACACACCAACAGGTGTCAGGGTGTGCCATGGAATTGTCAGACCAAGTCTCACCCCATTACACATGTAAACAAGCTTACATGCTACAGTATAGGACAATGGGGTGAGAGTTAGGCCTCATGACCCCATGGCACAACCCGATGCCTGTTGGTGTGTGGAGGGTGGGGGATGGGGTTGGAACTCTGGGGTGAAGTGCTAGGGTTGGAAACCCTAACATCTCACTTCCCTGCTTTTGTTGCAATGGTATTCACCCTAACTGATGCATTTACAAAGTTTTTGCAATGAATTTTCCTTATTTTTCAGATAGTATAATGCTATCCTCATTTCACTGTGGGAGCACAGAGTCCTTTGGACCCTGCACTCCCATCCCTCCATCCAGATAGTACAACATGACCCTGCGCTCCCATCCATACATCCAGACAGTAGAACAGTATCCATATGTCACAGTAGGAGTGCAGGATCCCCATCTGGCCATCAAGACAGTACAATTCTGTACCTTCTTTCTGTTAAGCATCATTTGTTATTAAGAAATATCAGTAACAGTCACATCAATAAAAAAAAACATTGGAAGAAATTACCTAAAATCAGTAATTTTTCCAGTGTTTAAATTAGGTAAAAAGTGTAACTCATTAGATTTGAACCCAGGATGTTTCAAACTGCAGCTCTGTGCACTATCCACCACACCACTGCAGCACTGTTAACTTCTGCTTTTCTATGTATTAGTATCTGTCAATGTGGAAGTGGAGAATTGTTCAAAATAAACAGAATGGTTTTGAAAGCAGACTATATAATTTTCGTAAGCAATACCACATCTTTGGAAAACATGTGATAATTGAAGAAAACGAGTCGTAAAAGCACCTATTTTTGCAAAAACAACACAAAAATGTTCAAAACCGCTCCCTCACTTATAAAATTGGAACACTTTCATTTCCATAGACAGTACTTGATAACATATGAAAATTAGATAAAATGGTCAAATAAGCACCTTTTTTTGCAGAAACAACATGAAAATGTTCGAAAATGCTCCCTTGCTTCCGAAAACGGGATGCTTCCATTTCCACAAACAGCACTTCATTTTCAGAAAAAGAATGCCCCATTTTCACAAAAAATGCCCCATTTTTGAACAAAAATGTCCAATTTTCACAAAATAAATGCCCCATTTTTTAATAAAAATGCCCCATTTTTGCAAGAAAGGCCCAATTTACAAACAAAAATGGCAAATTTTTGAACAAAAATGCCCAATTTCCATGGGGAAAATCCATTTTTGAATAAAATCCATTTTCGTGCTGAACACATAACTTTTCCCATAGGAAATAATGGGAAATTAAAGGTTTAATAACTTTTTAACAGATTAATATTTTTTCATCAAACCTTGAAAAGGCACATATGTGACCTATATCCTTCTTACCCTGAAAATTTCAGCCCACAATATAAAGCAATTTCTGAGATCCAGGATGACAAACAAATGTCAATAAATCCAGATTTATCTGTTTTTCAACACTTTACATCTCAGAAACCACTCAATGGATTCCCACCAAATTTGGCAGCTTGTTTTGTTGTCCCGGTAAGCCCACTGGGCCTAGAAAGTCCCTTTTTCAGGGGCAACCATGGGGGGGGGGATACAGATCGTAAGCAACTGAAATTGAACCAGATTAAGCTGTTGGTGGTATTTTTAGAAAGAGGGAAATTTGGCCAGGACACCTGGGAAATTCCCCTACTCTTTTCGATAAGTGCCATGGGATCTTTAACATCCACCTGAACTACCACCAATCCAGGCAGATGGGACCTCAGTTTAACATCTCATCTGAAAGACGGCACCTCAGAAGTGCAGCACCGCTCCATGCTGCACTACAGTGTCAGTACTGGGATATTAACCCAAGTGCCAGATGTGGGAACTGAACCCACAGCCCTCTGATCTCCCAGCCTCAGAGGTGAGTGTGCTACCTACTGAGCCACTGACACTGTCTCTTTTTGAACAAGAATGCCCCATTTTTGCAAAAAATGCCCAATTTACAAACAAAAATGGCAAATTTTTGAACAAAAATGCCCAGTTTCCAGGGGGAAAACCACTATGGTGAAACATTATTCCATGCCACCACAATGTCATTCTGTGCCACTGGTAAAAAAATCACAGCATGACCAGGATTTGAAAAATGACAGCTGTCACATTCATGAGGTAGTGTAAAAAATGGCTATGTTGAAAATTTGGGGTCAAAATGTTTAAAGTGACCAAAGTTATGTTCAAGCTTAGCAACATTTAAATGCATATACATATAACTTTGACATTTTTGCATATTTTGACCCCAAATCTTCAACATGGCCTTCTTATGATCCCCACCTCATACAAAAGGTCAGTGGAAATGTTAAAATCCTGTCCAAAAGATGATTTTTCCAAGTGACCATGAAATTCCCTTTCAGGCTTGATTTGTGAAATTCCACCACCTGTGGTCATGAGGTGGGTTCCCAAAAGGGCCATGTTGAACATTTGGATACAAAATATGCAAAAATTACAAAGTTATGCATCAAAGTTCAAAACCCCATTGAAATACATTGAACCACACTTAATTTACTTTCTCATATTGAAGTCGGCAGTTCCAGCACCAAAACGTGTCTTCCATCAGAAAGTGGATCTTTGCCCTGGGACCTGTTCAGGTGAGTGAGGGTGTGTGAGGGGTGTAGGGGAGTGCAGGGTGGTGAGTGCTAAGTGAGAGGTCAGTGTCGGGGTCAGATCAGTGAGGGACCATTTTCTGCTTTACAGATGTAAAAAAAAATTGAGGGATAGTTTTCTTTACTACAGCTTACTCAACCAGAGGGATGGCAACTGGAGGGGTGGGGTGACATTAGACACCAAGGAGAGAGTGAATCAGTATGGGGACAGTGATCAGAGGATGGGGGGATATCACTAGACACCAGAAAAACACTACAAAATACAGGGATAGTGATCAGAGGAGTGAGAGGTGCCACTAGACACCAGGGAATGATTGAAGCAATACAGAGACAGCACTCAGAGGGTGGGGTGCCACTAGACACCATGGAAATATTAAAAATTATGGGGATAGAAATCAGAGGGTGAGAGGTGCCACTAGACAGCAAGGGAACATTTAAAAATATGGGGATGGCAATCAAAGGGTGGGTGGTTGACACCAGATGCCAGGGTAACATTACAAAAATGTGATTTTCTGTATTAAGGGATCCTTTTTCGTATGGCTAAATTCTTTTTTCATATGGCCATATGAAAAAATCAGAAGCAAGTCATGAAAAAAAGATGCAAAAAAGAGAAAAAAACAAATGTTGGGTTCATTTTAACAATAGTAAAGTGCAGAGTCTACCTAATGGGTCCCAATGTTTGAGATACATGTGCTGGTCTCTGTGGATCATGTCATTTTTGTGGGTTTTCAAATTACAAAAAAAGAAGAAAACAAGTTGGCAGCATACAAATTGGATTTCTTTTCATAAGAAAAAGGATTAGTCTCCATACAGACAAGAATCCTGATGCATATGGTCAAATTATTTTTCAATTCCAAACATCTAGCCTGAAGTGTTTACTGAGCATGCTTAGAACCAAAATTTTAAAAATGAATAATTTTGAAACAGATTAATAGTTTTTTTCACCAAACCACAAAATGCACATCTGCAGGCCAAGCACTTTCAACCCAGAAAATTTTGGACCAAAATTCAAAACTGTCTTGGGGCTAGAGCTGGACATAAAAACAGCCAAAAACCCTGAAATAACCACTTAATTCACTATCCAGATCTTGAAAACCACACGCTGAGCAGAACAAAAGTTGGCATGTCAAGAAATCTACCCAACAGGACCAGGAATGCAAACTTTTGTGCAAATCTGTTGAACAGTTGTGAAGTTATTAACATGCAAAAATTGGGGTTTAACATTTAACACCCTATTCAGCCCTAAATATTGTGGTGATACGTGCCACTATAATATCTATATCTACAGCTATATGTGTATATATACATATATATACATACACCTATATATATATATATATATATATATATATATATATATATATATATATATATATATATATATATATATATATATATACAGTATATACATGTGTGTGTATATATATATATATATATATTTCTTTACTAAAAATCATTAATGCACTAGTTAGGGTTAAAGTGACAAAAGTAGGGAAGAAACCCAACACACCACCCCACCCACCAGACAAAACCATTACAGTTTCACCTCTTCTGCATCTTCACTAATCAGGCATGGGGTGAGATGGGGCTGCAGTCCAATGCTCACCCATTCTATCAAGAAAAAAGTTGAGATGTGTAGACTATATGAGAATGGGGTGAGAGTTAGGGCTGACAACCTCAATGCACACCCCATGCCTAATTAGCAAAGATGCAGGAGAGGTGAAACAGTAATGTTTTTTCCTGTTGCTGCCTGGTGGGTGGGGGTGGGGTGTTAGGGTTGGAAACCCTAACACCACATTTCCCTTCTTTTGTCACTTTAATCCTAACTAGTGCATTAATGACACTTTATGCAAAGAATTTCCTTACTTTTTGAGATAGTGTAATTGTAGCCACATTTGTCTGTAGGGCCCTGTGCTCCCAAACATGAATGAACTTGCCACCACAGCCTTGTTATTACCCCACTTTATGAACTCTGTAATGAAAATGTTGACATACCCACCAAAATATGATTCTGCACCACTGAAATGCCACTGCATGCCACAGGTGTGAAAACACGGTTTGGCCAGGGTTTGAAAAATGACAGCTGTCACATTCATGAGGTGGTGTAAAAGATGGTTATGTTAAAAATTTGGAGTCAAAATACTTAAAACTGCCAAGGGTATGAGGTAGCATAGCACATTTGTAACATATGCACATAACTTTTGCCACTGGTACATATTTTAACCCAAAAACTCTCAACATAGCCTTCTTATGACACCACCTGATGAACAAGGGTGGTGACATCTTTTAAATCCTGCCAAAAAGGTGATTTTGCCAAGCAACCCTGAAATCACCTTCCTGGCAGGATTTGCATAATTCTACCAACATTGTTCATGAGGTGGGGGTACAAAAAAGGCCATGTTAAAAATTTCAGCTTAAAATATGAAAAAATGGCAAAGTTATGCCACAAAGTTGAAAACCTAATTGAAATACATTGAACTGCAGTTACCTTACTTTGTCATATAGTAGTCGGTGTTTCCAGCAGCAAGACATGTCTTCAATCAGAGAGTGGATCTTCACCTTGGGACCTGTTCTGGTGAGTGAGGATGTGTGGGATGTGTGGGAGGGGTTGCAGGGTGGTGGGTGCTCAGTGGGAGGTCAGGGTGGGCACATCAGATCAGCGAGGTATCATTTTCTTTTTTACAGATTAAAAATAAAGACATTGAGGGACTGTTTTCTTTCTTACAGGCAGGACATGATCAGAGTTTGGGGGATGCCACTAGACACCAGGGAAAGTACAAATACAAATGGGGATGGTGATCAGAGGGTGGGGGGTACCACTCGATGCCAGGGAAGAAATAAATAATGATTGGGATGGTGATCAGAAAGAGGAGGTGCCACTAGACACGAGGAAAATGAACAACACTAAGGGGATGCTGATTGGTGTGTGTGGTGGCACCACTAAACACCAGGAAAATAAATGAAGTATACTGGGACAGCAAGTAGTGGGTGGGGGCTGCCACTAAACACCAGCGAAAAACTAAAAGTTATGCAACAAGGGGTAACTGAGCATGCTCAGAACCCTAAATTTTTAAATTTAATAGCTTTCAAATGAATTAATATTTTTTCACCAGACCATGAAAAGACACATCTGTGAGCCTTCCCCTTTCTACCCTGAAAATTTCAGACCATATTTCCAAACCGTCGGAGCACTAGAGTTCTTCAAAAAATAGCAAAAAAACATTGATTTTTTTTCGTATGAATGTCAAACGAAAAAAGCAGGAAGCAAGTGAAAAAAACTAATTTCAAATATTAACAAAAAAACACATTTGGGAGTCTTTTGTTCAGCTGTCAGCTGCAGAGTACACCTAATGGAGTCCTGATGAGTTAGATGTGTTGGTCTCCTTCAGGCATGTAATTTTTGTGGGTTTTAAAATTATAATTTGTAAGGAAAAAATGAGAACAAGATGGCAGTAAATGAGAAAATGTTTTACCCATCGCGAAAAAGGATTGGCCCCGTAAGATAAAAGATTCTTTTTTCATTTCATACAGCTAGTTTAAGAGCTTACTGAGCATGCTCAGAACTGATTTTTAAAATTTTAAAAATTAAATAACTTTGGAATGAATTAATATTTTTTCATCAAACAAGAAAAAAAGCACATCTGTGGGACAGTCCCCTTTTACCCTGAACATTTCAAACCAAAATTCGAAACCTTCTGGGCAATAGCCTAATTCAAAGAAAACCCAGCAAAACCAACAGGAAAGAACATCTGAAAAATTCATGTTTTACACTATCCGGATCTCAGAATTCGCATATCAGACCAGAACAAAACTTGGCACATCCAGAGATCTGTCACAAAACTGCTCATGCAAAATTTCATGCAAATCCATTGAACATTTGCAAAGTTATTAAAGTGCAAAACTTGGGGCTTAACATTAAAGTGCCTTCTCAACCCTAACTATAGCTGTGCTACCGCACCACTATAATAACCGTTTTTTACTAATATCGTATTAAATATCATATTAAACAGATACTCTATAAAAAATGTGACAACCAAAAAACATGTCAAACCAGAAAAAACTAGCCTAATGCCTATCTAATACATAAAGTCTTATGTCATGAGAGAAATGGGCCTAATTGAAAGTGTTCATTCAGTCTAGATGGTGACATAGCCCGCAATCTATATTGCCAAAAAGTTTCCTGCTGCAATACCGATGGTTTTTGTTCGAATCACAGCCCCTGCATTCAAGTTGTTATTTCTATATAACCTAAAAAACAAAATGATGATCAGCTCCAAACTTGGCCAAATGTTCTGCTAAAGCATTTTTGTGATCTTGCAGTGCATCTCAAATGTTCTCCTGTCTGGGTTTTAGAATTCTATATAGTTCTTCCCACATAAAAGGACTTGCAAGTCTATACGGCCACATACACTGTTCCTGGAATATTACAAGAAATATGCTATAGATAATAGAAGTATTGCCTCTTCAAGAAGTCAAAGTGGCACTGGAGCAGGTCAAAGTATAAAATATACAACTCCAGTGAGTCAAGCAGAATGATCAACCATCTATAGAATTCATCCTCACACAACACCATGTGCCTATCAGCCCAGGCCTCCAGTAACCCCTCTCTGCCTTGAATACTGCCAAATCAGAAAAGACCCTTATGCAAGCCAAATTCCTTCTGCACCTGCAACCAGCAGGCAAAGTGTCAAACCATGGTGAACAGCAGTTAAAACTTTTCTGAGGGTCATAAGATCCAGGCAGAGTAAACCTAAATTGCAATTCACAAAATCTAAATAGACCTCACATAGCAGACCTCAATAGATGCCTCATAATTAGGTAGCCTCATGCCACCTTCTTGCAAGGGGCACTGCAATTTACACAAGCCCACTCTAGGTTGCTTATCACATGATAAAAAGCTGAAGTAAGTTCTATCAGCTTGAGCAGATTTATCTTTCCAAAATCTCCCAGCAGGATCTTTGGGAACACACAAATTTTCAAAATTAAGGTTCTGCTCAGTACTGTAGGGTCACTGGCAAAGTCTATCTCCTGGTCAGATCTTGCTCCATCTTCACTAGTAAGAAGACAATATTTAATTTGTGGAAATGCGCTACTAAATGATTCTGTGTTTGATGCTACAGGGGAAGCTAGATGGTCACACACAGCGTAACAGCATCTTTTGGCACATGAATACCACCACCACCACCTCTGATTTTTCAAGACCAGTCTTATAACCTGAGATTAGTTTTTATTTATTAATTTCTGTACCCATTTTCTCCCTTTTACCCCCAGTCCCCCACCCTGATAAGGGTGCATGGCTGAATCCTTCCTCCCACTGGGAAGTCGAGTGACTATATTGTCACTCACAGAAATTGCTGCTCCTTGGATGTCTGGTGGGGGGTGACTGAACACTGAGTGATCTATGCACTCCCAAGGGTTGAGCCCCTCATCAGAACCAGAATGGGATTACTGAGGTTCTCCTCTGATTACCAGTGCCCCAGATGCCACTTCACCAATTGGCCATCCTAAAAAAACAGTTTATAATGAAAGCAAATAAAAGCAACATTTATTTGAACAGTGTGGCATTGATAAATGACTTAACTTTCTTAAAAACAGCTAGAGCATACTTGAAGATCTTTGTTGTGATTTGGTGGGGCAGCAGGCAACACTCTCACAACCCCCATAAACATTACATAAGCTGTGCATGCCTAAGCATCCTTCGGATACTATGGTTTGTTGCTGCAGCTGTGTTGTAGCTGGATCTTCTCTCTGCTCTGCTTATCTCTGCCAGTTCTGCTCCCATAGCTGCTGCCAGGCACCCACTTTCCCTCCTGTTCTCTTCCCTTCCTTGCCCTCATGTTTCCTCCTGCTTCTGGTGCTACATGGGCATGTGTATGGTGTGGGCTTCTGTGACCCCTCTTGCTGTTCTGGTTTCAGGCTATGGGGAGAGTTGATGAGCCTCTCTTGTTACTGTTCAGAGCCTTCAGTCTACTGTGCTTCAGCCTTGCTCATGTGGCTGCAACCCTCCTATCTGCTTAGTCCATCATTCCTGTTCCCAGATCCTGAACTTCCCATCTGGCTCTTCAGGGGCCTCTCTTCTGCCCTGCTCTGCTTGAGGTTTTTATTTTTGAGCCTTGCATTTCAGTCCTGCCTTTATACTCTGTACTATACTTGGTTGATAAGGCAGACAGAAGACTGTAAAACCTATTATGTCTGACTCCCCATTACATGGGGTGTTGATGGCCCTTTGCATTAAGGAGGTAATTATCTTGTTTTGTCTGAGATGTTGTTAAGTTAGTTGCTGCCATGACCTCTGGGGGGAGAGTATTCCAAATGTGGATTATTCTTCAAATGAAAAAGTTCCTTCTTAAATTCTTATTTGGGTATGTTAACTTAAGCTGTTGAGCATGACTTCTGAGATTAAATTTTCATACAGCAAAGTGTATACCTAGGTTTTCCATTAGGTTTTGGTCCTTAGCAATTTTGAACATTTGCAACAGGTCTCCTCTGGTGTGTCTCAGTTCTAAGGGGTGGAGTTTTAATTTCTCCATTCTGGCTTCGAATGTATCATTGCCAAGTCCTGCAATCATCTTAGTGGTTCTCCGTTACACCCTTTTCAGAGCATTACAGTCCTTCCTAAGATTGGGATTCCACAAGGGACTGCAATAGTCCAGATGTGGCCTGACAAGTGATTTGTACAAAGGCAAAATACAAGCTCTATGTCTAGACGGAAAAGATTTTCGGATAATATTGATTATTCTGTTAGTTTTGTTTACCATTTCGTTACAATGTCTGCTGAATGACAGATCATTAGAAATTAGAATGCCTAAGTCCCTTTTTCAGTTACTGTTTTTAGTTTAGTATTATTCAGTGTAAATATATGTTGTTCATTTCTATTGCCAAAGTGCAAGACAATGCACTTGTTAATGTTGAAATGCATGCCATTATTATTTGCCCAGTGTTGAAATTTTAGTAGGTCATGTTGAAGGGTGTTAGATTTTCCACCGTCTCTAACTTCAGCACATAATTTAGAATCATTGGCAAATTTTATACACTTATTTGCAAGATTTTTGTTTAGATCAGAAATAAAGATATTAAACAACACTGACCCCAGGACTGACCCCTGTGGGATGCCGCTGGTCACAGGTCCTGGTTTGATAAATGTCCTCTAATACGGTCTCTTTGTGTCCTGTCATGCAGCCAGTTGTTAACCCATGTAATAATTTGATGAGTAAGTAATGTGGTACTTTGTCGAATGCCTTTTGTAGTCCAAAAAAACTACACTTCACTGGTGTGTCATTATCTAGCAGGTCACCTACCTGGTTGTAAAAAGACAGGATATTAGTTAAGCATGATCATTTTTTTTAAAGCCATGGTGTGCTTCATCAGTTATGTTTTTGATGTCTAGATCTTTTTCTAGTCTGTCCCTAAATAATGACTCAAAAATCTTATTCAGTATTGAGGTCAGACTTACAGTTCATAGCATTTTACAGGCTCA
Organism: Neoceratodus forsteri; assembly: GCA_016271365.2. NCBI lineage: Eukaryota > Metazoa > Chordata > Ceratodontiformes > Ceratodontidae > Neoceratodus > Neoceratodus forsteri. The sequence goes on from CM057455.1 coordinate 1,234,060,654, forward strand.
GGAGGCAAAGCCTTCTGAGAGCTCACCACCAGTTGGTGGATTAATAATAAACAAATTAGGAGTAAGATATTTTTCTGTTACTCATATAATTATCTAACTGTTTTTTATAGGCCTATAGTTCCCCATGTCTGATTTTTCCCCTTTTTTATAGATGGGAATCACATCTGCCCTTTTCCAATCACTGGGAACCTCTCCAGTAGCTAAAGACATGTTGAACAGTTTGTAAAGGGGATCAACCAAACAATTCCTGGTTTCCTTGAGTAACATAGGGTGTAGTTTGTCTGGTCCTGCTGACTTAGAGGTATCTATCTTGCCCAATTTATCTGTTATTTCAGACTTAGTCACACTGATTACAAATACATTAGATCTTCTTAATGATGTTTGTTGATTTACCAGCGGTATAGGCTTATTGTATACGGAACAAAAATAGTCGTTGAAAGCACTCGCCATAACTTCAGGGTCAGTATGTTCAATGTCATCGACCTGAATTGGTCCCACTAACCTATTAGCAGATTTATTATTTATATGTGCATAAAATGTCTTTTCATTGTCCTTTAAATGAGCGAGTCTAAACTGCAGCTGTCTGCTTTCCTTCCTGATAATTTTTTTTTCGTTTTATTTAATTGCTGTTTGTATTTATGAACATTATAATGTTTTTTGTCCCTTTTAATTGCTCAGTAAACCTGTCTTTTTATGGCTGTGGGCAGAGCCTACAGCTATCTTGCTATCTGTAGCTGGAAAATGGAGTATCGTGGAACACGTTTTGGACTTTTCAATGTATTCTTCCATGCCAACTGAAATAAAATACTCCCTTCTTTCTGTTAAGAATGTTGGAGCCATAACTCCAAGCTGCTTATCAGATGCCATTAGGAAACTGAAACAGCTTGTTAAATATTGGTTGCCTATTAAACTGGAGATTTCTTTACCCCTTCAGAATGCAAGAACTTGCACATTTAAATACTTAGTATTTACACAGCTTCTTACTACTAGTTTCACTTGGGAATATATTGTCTTTCAAGAAAGATTCATACCTCATAAATGTCATCCCTTTCCCAGCAAATCTATAATTTACACTTTTTTAACCTCTAAAGATACTATCTGATAAGTACTGTCTCAGCATACCTCTCAACCTTGCAGCATTAAAAATCATAGCACTGACCTTCAAAAATCATAGCAAAGGGTCAGAATGTGGAGCACTTTCTTAGTTTAAACAATAATATATCTACAGATAGTGGGCCTCATAGAGTTAGTGATAAGAAATGTTTCTATCAACTTAGTTCAATGATTTAATAGTCAGTGTGTCCAGAAATACCTCTAACATTATGAGGAATATCGGTAAACTTGTGAGGGACAAGGGTAAATTTGAGTATGAAAATCATAGCGCTATGTGGAATTCATAGCGGTTGAGAGCTATGTGTCTTAGACATATGCCAGGTCTTCTGTAAACTACCCAGACTAAATATGTAGCAATCAGCAGGTATTTTCTGCTATGCTTTTTGGGAAAAAATATATTGCGCTACAGCACACACATACACACACCATTCTCATGGCCAAAATATTCAAAATAAATACTGCATTCTAATATGTTATAAAACAAGAAACTGTTTATGTTAGTGAACACCGTGAAGTTCAGTTTAGAGTTGATTTCCTTTAAATATTTCTTATCCTGGACACACACACACACACACACACACACAAACACACTCTGTACACACCATCCTCATGGCCACAACATTCAAAATAAATACTGCATTCTAATATGTTATAAAACAATAAAGAAACTATTTGTCAGTGAACACATTGAATTTCAGTTTAGAGTAGATTTCCTTTAAATATTTCTTATCCTATATTTTATATCCTGGATAGCGCAAGGGAGATGCTACATTTCACTGTCATATAGATCTTCATTTACACATTTTTGCACTGTGTTTACTCAGGCTGTCCCAGATTACATGCAAAATCTTGTTTTCAGTGGGGTCATGATTTTACCGTGTTGATAACGTATTTCTTCATGGTAGCCTAGTCCAGGGCCCCCATATTCAAAGAAGATGCACGGCACATCCTGGTGGAAAAGGGAGATGTGCCACGTATAAATGTGTGGGATATTCTGACCACAAGGAAATGGACCAGGGTGCACACAAATATTATGCCATGCAAGTTAAGGGTGCATTCCCATGTATATGCCATGTTGCAGCATACTCAGTAGGAATGCACCCATTGCAGTCCAGAGCAGCATGGCCCACAGTTAGGCCATGAATAGCTGGCCTAACCTGGCCAGCCACCCACAGGTGGGCTGCAGATGTGCACCCAGGTGCAGAGCAGCCTGGCAGCCCTGGTGAACTAGAGGTACCCCCTCCCATCCCTGATCAATTCAACTCCATCCTCAAAGAGCTCCATAGTGTAGGGTTTCCTCTGGACCCAATCACACCAGAGGAAACCACAGTCCATACCCATAGCATAGAAACCCCCACCCACCACCTTGGTATGTAAACACCCCTGCTCCCACATACCTGACCTGTTGCAGAGACTGTCACTGCCCTCCACACCCTGCCACAGTCATCCACCAACTGCACTGGACCCAGGCCAGGGATCTGCACTCCAGAATAATCCAAGTGGCTGTACCATGCATTGGGGCACTATGCAAGTTGTGGACCCACCAATGTATGCCGCTATGTGTATGTCCCTGGCAAACCTTATGAGGGAATTGATGTACCTCCAATGCATGTCTTGTCAATGCTGTATCTTCCTGCTGTTTTACACCACTGCCCACACCCTCCTCTGTTACCCTGTGTAACATGCCACCCTCCGGACTGCTGAGGTATCCTGGGTGCCATGGTGTGCGGTATCCTGCAATGCCATTTGCAGTGTATGCTCCAGGCTATGGATAGTGCACCTGCAGTTCCCCGTTTGTACAAACAAATGGGAGGTCGACTGTAACATGCCTGTTCCAGAAGCTGTGTGAGTGGGTACAACATCGGCTGTCACCTGCACTGAGCAGTGCAACAGCACTGAGATGATGCATCCGCATGCGAGCACCTGAGGTGTATGACCACTGGGCATTATCGCCTGTACACAGCTCGTGCCAATGTATGACACATTCCAGTGTTCTTCTGCCAGTGTTTTGCCACCCAAAAATAAGATGCCATTTCTTCTGTGAACTATCCAGGCTAAATATATAGCAATCATCAGGCATATTGTAGGAAAATACATTGTAAAACTGTGTAAAAGGAAGATCATATTGAAACTGCCTCTCAGCAGATCTGCATTGTGCAAATCATTAGAAATAATGGGTAAAACTATCCCAAACATTCTCCACAGCCATATAGGCTCTGACCAGAGCCTTTTTTGATAAGCTGCTTGTTGACTTTACTGATATACTTTTCCCTTTTTATTATAGGTTAATTTTTGTGGAATGAATTCCTCCTCTAGTGCTAAAAGTTGGTTTTTAATCTTCTGTCAGAGGCTCTCAGTAGTGTCATTGATGTCTTCCCATTTCCAGTCACTAAGTATGCATTTAATTTTATTAAAGTCAGCTTTAGAGTAATTTCTAGACACTGTTCTCCCTGAAAGTACTCTGGGTTTGGTACTGTGTTTAAATATAATTGTGTTATGGTCACTAAAGATTAATGGTTCCTGTACAGCTAGGTCTCTAATGCAGTCTGCAGTGTTTGTAAGGACCAAGTCCAGTACATTGTTCTGTTTGGTGGGTTTCTCTACCATCTGGAACAACCAGTTGTCTATGCATAGGTTTAGTAATGTCTGTTCCTGCCTGTTTGAGGCTATCCCAATTGTTCAGCCTAAACTAAGGGCATGAAAATCCCCTAGTAACAGAATGTCTTTATTTGTTATAGTACTATCAATAGTATCAACTAGGGATGGCTTGTTAGTAATGCTGCCTATTCCACTCCTGTCCTCAGACCTGGTGCTTACCTGCACCTACCCCAGTTACTGGACTTCCTCTGCTTTGTCCTTGCTGTCCCATTTTGGTGCCCTGACCCTGCCCACCTGGCCTTTGTTACTCTTTTGGGCTACCACTCATTCTCTGCAACCCATACCAAGCTACACCCTCCTTATCATACTACATTTACACCCTCCTTATCTTAGTTCATACTATTTACCAGGGCATTTGTATTTGTCAATACTGTATTTGTCTTGTTTGCTGCTTGTATTCCTTACTGTTGTCCCCATCCCCCATCCCCAGGATGCATCTGGAAATGAGCATTCACTGCTCAGAATGCCTTTCCTGGTGAAACTGATAAATAAATTTGCTCTTCCTGCCATAATCTCCTTTTCATCCTCATATAATCTACCCTGGCATTCCCTCCTTAGCCAACCAAGACTTGCCCTCCTTACAATTCAGTCCGTCAAGGCTCTGCCACCTTGCTCCCCTACATTAGCAGTATATCCCATTTGTCTCCTTCACCTTAAGGGTTGTCCTGTGACCTGGCCTATCAGTCCAGGAGGTCAGTATACTTGCTCTGCTTCCATGAAGTCTACATCTTTAGAGTGGGGCAATCCCTGAGCAGGGGCATTTCAGCTTTTAGATTGACTTGACAGCACCTTTTGGCATCTCCATGGCCCTTTCCCTACCTTTCAGGTAGGATTCTTGACATGGGGACCCCACTTGGCTATGCAGATTGACTCTGCAGCACCTTCTGGTGCAGTACTTATGAGTTCTTACCTCTTGAGGGTGGAACCCTTTCCATGTAGGAGCCCTTTTAGTGAAACAAAGTGATGCAGCAGCACTTGTGTTTGTTTTTTATTGTCTCCTGTGATTTGAGGGTAGGGCCCTTGCCTTGGGGGTTCATTGTGTAGGCTGACTTGGAGGCACCTCTTGATTCAATCCTCCATGTATCTGCCTATGGCCAAGCTGGTCTCATTGGTATTTCATTGGTATTTCCCTACCTCTAATCCTCCTATCATTATCATCATAAGTCATAGATTAGGACTTCTCTTGGAGTTGAATTTAGGTGAAATTCTTCCCAGAGTTGCTGCTCTCCTCAACCCCATCCTTAAGGGTGGTCCATCTTTGTGGGTTGAAGGGGCTCTTCTGGCTGTACAGATTGACTTGGCTGCACCTCACAGCATTATCCCATTACAGGGATAGAGCAGGAGTCTTCCCTTCTAAACTTTTCCACTGAATTCAATTCAAAATTCAGCAGTGATCACAGCCATCATAAATATTAACTCAAGCCAAGAGGGATGGTGACCAAGACCTTAGCTTCCTAGAGGTTTTCTCTTCCATAAGAAAGATCATAATTTTTATATTATTTAATTTTCTGCTATGATTTGGAGCTGGATGGTGGTCTTACATTTCAGTCCTGGCATTCCCCTCCTTAGTACTGATATCCCTTTTCTTGGCTATGTCTTTTATCTCCTATGAGAAGTAAGGACTTATCAGTTCACCCATTGCTCTTTTGGGCTATCTCCCTAAGGTACTTTTTGTCTAAGGGAACCTTATCACTGTGACACCTCTGAGCTGGACAGGGGTATAATTATAAGGGCTGATCGGGGGCACAAGTCCCCCCCAACAATTCTGGTGATTACATTTGTCACCCCCAACATTCAGCCCCTTACCTTGCTGCTGCTGCCTGCTGTGGGCTAGGAGGGACCTGGGAGCCTGCTGTGCCAGGGGGTGCATCTGGTTTCACTGGTGAGAGCTGCAAGAGAGTTACAGACAGAGAGGTGGGTGAGGATGATAGACAGAGCAGTGTAGGGGGGAGCCATCATTTCACAAACTAGCCAGACCGGAACTGGGAGGAGAAGGACTGAGTTGCAGCAGAAAGGGAGAAAGTGATGGAACACTGTTACAGCACCTGGAAGTAGGGTAAACACACGCTGCCACCAATAGTGAGTGAGGAGTCAGAATGAGTGGATGGAAGACTGATTGCTGGTGCCAAGACCATGGTGATGTCATGTTTGGTGTATCCCTTCTCTTCCATCTACCTTTCTCAATGCTGCCGCGTCTGGTCACCTCGCCCAGGAGCTGCCTGCTGCCGCTTTGCTTGCCCAATGCCTCAAGTTGCCTGCTTCATGTGGGACTCAGGAGTCAGTCAGGTCAGGAGAGAGTCCTTATCAGATTGAGTGGTGTGGTGGGGCAGGCTCTGCCTGCTGTGAGTGACCAAATTTGGGTTAGTCGGTCGGAATGTCGGGTTGCACTGAGTGAGCCTGTAGAACTGTCTGCCTGGAATCAGAGGCTGGAAAAGTTTGGAACAGAGAGGAGATGACAACAGAGTGATTATGAGGCAGTGGCTGCAAGCAACAACTAACTGGTAGGACTGAGTCTGGTTACTGATGGTGCTGCAGTCGTGGGTCATGGGTGGGGGTGAGTTGTGATTGAGGGGGCAGCAATAGCAGTACTCATGCCACAGAGGGACTCTGCGCACAAAACTACTGCAATAAACAGAGGAGGTGATGGGAGGAAATTCCAGTCTGCATAGTCAGGGCAGTTCTGAGCTGGCAGGGGCCACACACTATTGGTCATTTAATTTGGACCCAGTGAGTGTCAGGGAGTGCCCGGAAAAAGAAGCCTGCTGCAATCTTCAGGGCATTTTCTCTCTTCCTATAGTGTAGTGCATCTGGACTGTAGTGGGCCAGTGGCTCTACACCTCTACCAGTGACTGCCAGCACAGCAAAATAGCACAATTAGTTTCTCAACTTGAGCTAACATAGCTCTAGTGTGCAAGAAGGCAAGGGTAGGTGGTGTTTAATTTTAATTATTATGTTTATTGGTGGCCTTCTCTGTTGCATTGTGTTGGTTCTGTCTACTGTCTGTAGTCAGTCAATGCTTTGCTGTCTAGAATCTCTCCTGTGTGCTACCTGACTCTGACTGAGTCTGATTATGTCTACTTTGGTAGGGGCTGCTGTTCTGTGCTGGCTGGGTGGGTGTGGGAGAGGGGGCCGGGCAGTTATATTGTTAGCCTACCATACAACTCCAGTGTTTTCTTCTGTGTTATATTACCAGAGTTAAAGTAATTTAAAAAAATCAAACCCTGCAGGTGGGTGGACTGTAGATGAAATGGTGTGGACACTGTTGGAGGGCTTGAAAGGTGGAGGTATTTCATTTTTTCTTACAAAAAAAACAGTCCAGTGTAGGTGTAGGCATTTCTCCTACCTGAATAACTGCTGCTTTAAACACAATAAGGTGGAGCAGTCAGCCAGTGACAGCACTAGGGGGTTTAAAACATGGGTTGAATTGGCGACCACCCTTATCTAAAGGGCGGGTGTGGCGGGAGACCATACGGTGACCAGCACAGCCCACCTCTCACTGCCTTGGTTGGCCACCAAATGGGAACACATGGAGCACACGTCCAATGTACATTACATGGCATGCATGCATCTCCTGTATTGTACAGGGAGTGCAGACCGTATACTGTACAGAGAGCGTGTGTCCTGTGTACTGTACAGGGACTCCACACCCTGTAAAGTACACAGTTTACAGTCCCTGTACAATACAGGGGATGGACATGCAATCTGTACTGTACATTGGATGCATGCTCCATGTCTTCCCATTTGGCGACTGGCCTAGGAGGTGAGAGGCGGGCTCTGCTAGTCAGCATATGGTCTCCCACAGTGTCTTCAGTGTTTTCCTCTGCATGTATTAACTTTCAAAGGTATGTTGATAGAAATAATGGTATTTTTCCATAGATGATTTACTTTATGGTGGATAGCACAACACTTACGATCCAAGGTCGGTTGAAAGTAAGGTTGTCCCTCCCAACCTTGATACCAAAATTACTCTGGACCCCCCCCCAAAAGGATTCCTGTATCTTTACTGCACATCAACAGGGGGTTGTCTCTGTAGCAAGGGCAGATAAAGTGTAAGCCAAAGTTACAGTCATGTTGCACAAGCATTGTATATACCACTTACCAAATTACTTTATTACTATCTTTCAAATCATTTGCCTCCTACCATCATTCTGATCCTACTAAACCCTACCTGTCATTCCCTGTATTCTCTAAGCATCCTCACATAAAAAGCCTGATTATGGCCCATAGAGTTGCAGGGCTTTGACTGTGGTTTGTGCAGCAGCAGAAGACACATGCCATGCCACCACCAAGCTGTACTTAAACCATGCATACTTAAGTGTCCTTTAGTTGCTTGGTTTGTTCCCACCTCCATCCACCCCCCTCCTCCTCCTCCTCCTCCAGCAGGGCATCTCTTACCTTATGTTTGAGCCTTCTTCCCTGAGTGACTTGATTAGGGACACAAGGTAATAAATAACAGGGGAGACCGACCTGGATTCCTAGATTCACAACTCGAGGCTGCCTCTTAGAAACATAGAAACAAAGACTTTGATGGCAGGTAAGGACTGCTTGGCCCACCTAGTCTGCCCATTTCCCTACCTATTGGATAAGCTGCAGATCCTAGTTAACCAACAGCCTTCTTCTTCCTACCCCTCCCCATCAGAATTGCTTTATGTCTGTCCCATGCAGTCTTGAATTCCCCCCACTGTTTCTGACCCCACAACCTCCTCAGGAAGGCCATTCAGTGTGTCCACCACCCTCTCCATGAAAAAGTACTTCCTCACATTGCCCTTGAGCCACCCCCCCATATCTTCAAATTGTGCCCCCTTGTTCTTGCACATCTCTTTTTCTGAAAGATGCTACCCTCCTGGACTTTGTTGATTCCCTTGAGAAAGTTTTTATCATGTCCCCCCTCTCCCTTCTTTCCTCGAGGGCATATATAGTAAGCTCCCTTAGTCTCTCTTTCATATGGCTTCTGGTACAGACCCTGCACCATTTTAGTTGCCCTTCTCTGGACTGCCTCCATCCTGTCTATGTCATTGCAGAGATGGAGTCTCTAGAACTGCGCGCAGTACTCCATATGGGGTCTTACCAACTGTCTGTGCAGAGGGATAACAACTTCCTGTTTTCTACAGTGATATCTCTTCCTATACATCTCGGTATCCACCAACCTTCCTTACAGCCTTCTCACATTGCTTGCCTACCTTTAAGTCATCTGATATGACTACCCCCCAGGTTCCTTTCCATTTTTGTTATGGCTGCGTAGGTGGAGCCTGCAGCCAGTTTGCAACAGCTCAGAAAAATGAGCTACCAGAACAGGCCTTGGAACGCTTCCATTTTGAAGTTTCGGAATGATTCTTCAGAAACTGCAAAACAGTTGGTAGCAGTCGAACACAGCTGCTCATGCCAATACTCTGTCTGCTGAAAACGGCTGATCTCACAACATCTTCTGTTGGACTTTTGAAAGTATACTTCCAAAAGCCCAATGGAGCTTTAACCCCTCAGCTGCTACGATCAGGATGGATATGGAATAACAGCCACACTATTTCAGGTGTTACTTCTACATTCCGATGTGTGAACTGCACATGCGCATGACTCGTGCGCATGCGCAGTTCTATGGATACCGCCATGTTGGGAATAGCACAATGCCATTCCCTGTAGTACAACCTCCAAAAATATTGTAATGTAGGTCTCTGAAATGTACAAAACAGTCCCCCATCGTCCCGTTGGCTGCACCCCTCCCCACATTATGTCCGACATCAGGGTGCCTAATCCCCATGTCAGCATCCTGTCCTACCCCCTTCTCCATTCATGTTGCACATTGGGAGCCCACCCCAGTGTGCTGAAATGTGTTTCCCCATTCATGTGGCACACTGGGAGCCCACCACAGTGTGCCAAAATGTGTTGTTTGTTGTTTTTCTCCTGTAACTTAGAAAACGGCCCCTCATTGCATTCATGTGGCATACTGGGAGCCCAACCCAGTGTGCTGAAATGTGTTTTTAATTTTTTTTCTCGTGTAAATTAGAAAACGGTCCATCGTTGCATTTTTGTTTATCCCTGCAAAACTGAAAACAGTCCCTCATCATCGCTGTAGTCCCCCTTCCCCTCCTCACCCTCCCACTAAGCACACACACTTCCCCACAACCACCCGTTACCTCATACTTACCTCCTGAGGTCAGCGCTTTCATCTTCTCTGGACTGGGACATGTATGCACTCTTCAAAGCCCAACCGCAAACTGAAGAATTAAAGGTAAGCATTCTATACAGCCATTCAATGAGATTTTCAACTTATGTTGATATCGGAGCCATTTTGTAGAATTTTTGGCCCAGATTTTCAACATGGGGTTCTTGGGACCCCACCTAATGAAAACTGTCACTGTCATTTTGTTACTCGGTCCCGGAAAGTGATTTTGTGGTCACTGCACAGAATCACCTTTCGGGACTGATTCATGAAATGACAGTGCCACTGTTCATGAGGTGGGGTCCCAAAAAATCCATGTTGCAAATTTGGTGACAAAATTCCAACAAATGATTGCGTTATGAGTGTGTGTTGTGCAGTTTCTATGCACACTCCTAACGCCGACACTTTTCACTATTTTCACTCCACATTTATACCACTTCCATTTTTGTACATCTCCTTCAAACTATTACAGCTGTCATTTTCCACAACCTGCTCGAAATGTGTTTTTGCACCTGTGGCAGACAATAGCGCATTTGCTCTGTGCAATCACTTTTCAAGACAACTGAACAAAATGACACTGGCACTGTTCATGAGAAGGGCTCCAAAAAAGGCCATTTGTTTTTTATTTTAATTTTTTTTTTTTATTTTAGTTTTTGTTGACCAGGTAAGTGCACTAGACAGATTCTGCTTATTTTCAGGCATGACCCAGGGGAGGGGGAAACAGATGAATGCCAACTGACTTTTTTTAAACACAGCTGCTATTTATTCTCCCCCTGTCAGCCTCCATCCGATGACCCCCCCAGCCCAGTCCCCCAGAATCACCTGTTCTTACCTTGCCCAGCCTGGGAGCGGCACCTGCAGGGGGTCAGTCCTCATCCTGCTGACTGGCATTTTCGCAATCTGTTTTCTCCTGAAGGCCCCAGGAGTCATCAGCGTGCAAGTGCATGGAGACACGCATGCACCGAACAGCCCTGGTAACATCCTCTATCCCCATCCCCTGGTCTATTGCCTAGGCACCCTCTGGCCCAAGCTTCCTCCAGCCTCCACTGGGGGTCGCCATCAGCCGAGGGAAGCCATGCTTCCTCCCCAGAGAGGACAGCTTGCCTGATGGCAACTCTAGCCAGCTCTGGCCTCCCCCCCATGCCAACCTCTGACATCCCAGGCTCATTTCCGAACCCAGGTCACTGGTGTGGGTGAAGGTAAGGCACCAGCACCTTAGTCCTCTATGCCATGAGGCCAGCCAATGCCAACTGACTTTGAACCAGATTAAGCTGTTGGTGGTATTTTTAGTGAATGGGGGGAAATTTGCCCAGGGCACCGAGGAATTCTCCTACTCTTTTCAAGACGTGCCATGGGATCTTTAACATCCACCTGAACTACCACCAGAACAGGCAGATGGGACCTCGGTTTAACATCTCATCTGAAAGACAGCACCTCAGAAGTGCAACACCCTCCTCATGCTGCACTACAGTGTCAGTATTGGGATATTAACCCAAGTGTCTGGTGTGGGGATAGAACCCACAGCCTTCTGATCTCCCAGCCTCAGAGGCAAGTGTGCTACCTGCTGTGCCACTGACACTGAAAATTTGAACACATTCCAAAAAATGACTGTGTTATGAGCATGCGTTGAGCACTTTCTATGCATGATCCTAACGTTACTAATATTTAATATTTTCACTTTACATTTTTAACATTGCCATTTTTGTACACCTCCTTCATTACAGACCAGCTGTAATTTTCCACAACTTGCCTGAAATGTGTTTTTGCACCTGTGGCCCAAAATAGTGAGTTTGGTCTGTGCAGTCACCTTTCTGGACAATTGAACAAAATGACACTGGCACTGTTCATGAGGAGGGGTCCAACATGTTGAAAATCTGGTGCACCACCTCCAAAATATGGCCAAGTTAGACCTGGGAGTTGACTGATTTCTGCACACATGTGTAACTTACATCACTTGGTAGTGCTTCACAGCCCTATCGGCTCCAGCCGCCACATTGCGTCTGGCATTCACACGCATTCGGAGGCAGGTGTTCTGTTGTGGCAGCGGCACTCCTACAAGCTCACTGCAGCCTTATCGGCTCTGGCTAGAACTTGTTGTTGTTAGTGCCTCCCCCCACATTGTGTACTCGTCCCCTGGGTTTTTGCTTCCCTGGTGCATTACTTTGCACTTCTTTGCACTGAATCTAAGCTGCCATACTTTTGACCATTCCTCCAACCTTCTCATGTCCCTTCTCATCCTTTCCACCCCCCCTCGTGTACCAACCCCATTGCAGATCTTTGTGTTGTCTGTAAAGAGGCATACTTTTTCTTCCAGTCCCTCCACAATGTCACTTATAAAGACATTAAAAAGGACTGGACCCAGTACTGAACCATGTGGTACAATGCTAGTAACCCTCCTTTTTTTGGAGTGGACTCTGTTTACTATTACACTCTGTGTCCTGTTGTCCAGCCAATTTGTTACCCAGGCTACCATCCTGGGACCCACTCCCAGGCTTTTAATTTGTTTATTAATCTTTTGTGTGGGACTGTGTCAAATGCCTTGCTAAAGTCTAGGTACAGTAGGTCATGTCCACAGCCCCTCCCTGGTCTACTACTTTGGTCACCCAGTCAAAGAAATCTATTAGATTCATCTGACATGACCATCCCGCTGTGAATCCATCCTGCCTTGGGTCCTGTGCCCCACTGGCCTCTACAGTAGGTAATCAACAATTCTTTCTTTCAGAAGTGATTCCATCATTTTTCCTACCACTGAAGTCAAACTAACAGGTCTGTAGTTTCCAGCCTCTGCTTTGCTCCCACTTTTTGTGAAGGGGAATCACATCTCTCTCCTCCAGACCTTAGGTACCACACCATCTTCCCATGATTTGTTAAAAAGGGTAGTCAGTGGTGTCACTAGTTCTCTCCTTAGTTCCTTTAGAATTCTGGGGTGAATCCCACCAGGGCCTATTGCTTTGTCCACCTTGAGTTTTAGGAGTCCTTTCAGAATCCTTTCTTCTGTGAATGGACTGGTATTGACACCCCTATCCAGAGTGCTTCTATTGATTGGATTAGATATCTCCCCCTCCTCTTTTTTTGTGAATACTGAGCAGAAGTATTTATTCAGTATCCCTGCTTTTTCACTGTCACCCTCTGCTCACCCACCCTCCCCTTTACTAAGCCTCACTATCCCTCCCTTTGTCTTTCTTTGCCCCTTATGTACCTATAAAAGGTTTTATTTATTTATTTGAATTTTGATGACTGGGTAGGTACGCTGAGATAATCATATCCCTTTTTCAGGGGTGACCTGGGGAACTACAATTCCAGCAACAGAGGATTGATTGCAAGACAGGATAAGAGATTACAGATAACAAATTAGAGCCTGGCTAACAATGGTAGACAGATGGTTCTACAGAAACACGGGGAATTAATTTATGCATAACAAGGATAGGTATTACAAAACAGTAAACGAGATCAATTGTATACATACATATATATACATATATACATATACATGGAATGTCTTGAGCCACAATAGCTAGAGTTGTAATAAAAGTGTTTACAATGGGATATGTGAAATCTGAGAGGTAGTATGGTGATGTTGGAATAGGGGGAGGAGGAAGTACAGATTCAGACAGAGGAGAAAGAGGAACAGGGAGATGAGAAAGTACAGAAACAGGTAAAAGGGAATGAGGCGATGGGGGTGTTAGTAGCAAGTGAATGTAGGTGAGGGAAAGTGAAGTTCTTTAAAGCAGTGTTTGGATTAGGGGAGGGATGATCAGGAGAGTAACCCATGTGAGAGGTAATTCCATTTGTGGTGTGCTATGTGGGTGAAGGATTTCTTAACTACAGCTAGCTCTGTATTGGGGAGACTTGGTAATGGGAGGTGAGAGGAGGACAGGGACCTGAGGATGGGTTTTAAGGTGAGCAAGTTGCTCAGGATAGGTGGGGAGGGAAGGTAGGTGAGCTTGAAAGTAGTGCAGAGTAGGAGGAAGTCAAGCTTAGCCTCAAAGAACAGCCACCCTAGGGATTTGAGGAACTCACAGTGGTGCGTGCAAGCTGGGGCCAGAGCTGCAAAGTGTGCAATTCTGTGATAGGATTGTTTTAATTTGAACAGGGTTGATACTTTTGCAGAATGAAGTAGAGGGGCTTTGTAGATTAGAGTAGGGAGAAGAGTTGCTGAAAAGATTGTTCTCCATGATTGGGGGGCCAGATAAAGGGTAATTTGATAAAGTAGGCCCAGTTTTTGGTGTGTAGTCTGAATAGTTTTGTGAGAGTGAGCATCAAAGGTTAGTTTATTGTCCAGAGTAATTCCCAGATATTTGAAGGAGTCTACTCCTTAAAGAGCTGTTCCTTTAGAGATATGATTTAAGAAGGGATGCTGGGTGGACCAGCCAGAAGAGGTGTGGTGGAGCACTGATTTAGTTTTTTTGATATTGAGAACCAATAGGTTTTGCCTAAACCATGCTTCCAGTTGCCAAAATTCGTTTTCAAGGCCTGATTGAATGGAGGAGATATTTCTACCTGATCTATACAGAATAGCATCATCTGCATAAAGTTGGACTGATGCACTTCCACAATTAAGGGGCAGATCACTGATGAAGATGGAGAATAACAGAGGACCCAGGATAGATCCCTGTGGGATCCTATCCATGATACGTGCCAGGGAAGAGGTAGTTCCTGCCCACTTGACACATTGCAGCCAATTGGACAGGTAGCTAGTAAACCATGAGAGGGTATGGCAGTCAAGGTCAAGGTTGCTTAGTTTGGTTAGAATGAGGTGATGGTGGTCAACCAGGTCAAACGCTTTCATCAGATCCACAAATACCGCCCCAGTAGCACATCACTTATCCATTGCCTGATAGATATCTGCGGTGACTCATAACCGGGCAGATTCAGTCCCATGTAGTTTTCGAAAACCATGCTGTGAGATGGTAATGGCATTTGTCCATTCAAAGAATGAGTATAGTTGATTATAAGGTATTCTTTCTTGGATTTTGGCTAGGGAACGCAGCATGAATATGGGTCTATAGTTTTCTGTGCGATTTGGTGGGCTGCTTTTAAGCACAGGGACCACTATTGCTATTTTCAATTTGTCAAGAATGATGTGAGAGAGGAAGGATATATTAAGTAATTGAGTAACTGGGTGAGCAATAGCAGAGGCACCAATCCTAAGGAATTTGGGCTGAAGAGAGTCAGATCCTGGAGATCCATCGGGGGCTAGTTTATTTAGGAGCTTGAGCACCTCAGTGCAGAGGTGAGTTTCAGGTGCAAGGGAGTGATGGTAGGACAGTTGTCATTGGGATGGAGTGGGGCATTAGGTAGGTCTTGCTTATATCTGTCTAGATCAGTGAAAAATGTATTTATGCCAGATACGATTTCCAGGGGGAGGACAGAGCTGTACTGTTATTGAACATTGTCTGGGGGGGGTACCTTCCTTACCCTTAATGAGGGTATTGACTTGTGCCCAGAAAGTTTTAGGGTTTGCAAGATGGTTAATTTGCAGGGACTGGAGGTGGTGACTCTTGAACTTTGTGATCTTTGTTTTGGCAACATTTCTTAAGTGACGGTATGTCTGCCAGTCAGAGCTGAGGCCAGACTTTTTGTAGTTATGCCAAGCCCTTTCGCGAGAATGCATTAAACACTGCAACTCCTGGGAGAGCCAGGGGTACTGGAAGCCTTTGGCCCACTTTTGCTTGAGTGTGGCATGTGAGTCGAGGATGGAGGAGAAGGTGCTAATAAAAAAGTCCAGGGCTAGGTTAATATTGGGGAGGAAAATGATTGGATCCCAGTTCACAGAGTTCATCCTTCTCAGAAAAGTATTGAAATTGGTGCGGTCTCTGGATTTTATAGTTCTGGGGGAAGGGTGTGGGCAGTTGTTCTTCCAGATGCAGAAGATGGGGAGTGGTCACTTATAGCATATGGGAAGATTCCTGCAGATTTGATGTGGTGTTTGCTGTTAGTTAATATCCAGTCACTTAGGCTGTGTTTGCCCGTCTTCATATTGAGTCATGTAAGTTGGTTGAGGACTTGCTCTAGATTTGCATCCAAGAGTGCAGCTAGGTACTGAGCTTTGCATTCTCCTAGTCAATTGAGGTTGAAGTCACCACATAGGACAATGCCCCTATGTGGTAGGGTATCTAGATTTGAGAAGAATTCATGGTAGGAGGAGATCTCAATACAGGGGGGTAGGTAGACACATCCTATAATTAGCTTCTTGACTTGCCCTAGGGTGACTGTGAGGAACAGATGCTCTAGTGCTGTTTCGAATTTTATCTCTCCTAGTTCACAGGCTGCTAACTCGGCCCTGGTATAAACCAGAACTCACCCACTCTTCTTTGGGGTCCAATCTTTCCTAAAGGTGAAGAAGCCTGGGAATGCAATTTCATGGGACAGAATTGAGGGCTTAAGCCAAGTTTCAGTGATGCAGAGGACGTCTGGCTTATAGTGCTGGACCCAAGTGTCGAGCTCAGCCATTTTATTCTTGATACTCTGAATGTTCATGTGGGCTGCTTTAAGGCCTTTTACACATGACCAAGAGCTGCATGAAGAAAGAGGTGAAGTCACAGCCCCCTTTATAGGCCCTGGGTTCAATTCATTGTCACCAGACAGGAGCAATAGGCATGTGAGTGAATGAGGGGGGTGGGGAGGAAAGGCCTCTTGGAGAGTTTCTTACTCAGGTGTGCAAAGAATAATTTTATTTCATTGCATCTGAGTTAGCACAGTATGAGAGGAGCTCAAATTGTGCAGGGTAAAGGCTGGGTAGCAAGTGGGAGGTTGCAGTGACAGGCCAGTTGGAGAAGGAGGCGTGGTTGTTTGGTCCTGGTATTGCACATCATTCTGGTGATGCAGTATGAAGGCACAGCTCACAAGCAGAATTTTTAAAAGACGAAAGGAGGACATGAGGATTTATGGGGAGTAGTTGGGTGACAGTAAGGTGTAATAGCAAGATCTAACACTTTGTGCCACACAAGGTGACTGAGTTGCATATGTTTACAGTCCTAGCTAACTTACTGAGGGAGTGAGTATCACATTTGTGTTTGGGAGTGAAAGTTCTGTTAGGCAGGGAGTGTATATCAGGTGATAGAGTTTAGTGTAGGGCATTAGTGCAGCTTATACAGGAGAGATTTGCCATAGGGTATGTAGGGGCTTTGAATTTGTTAATGCAGTAAAATGATAATCCAGAATGATTCATGGGATAAATTCACCTAATAGAGGTTGTCAATGAGGTAGGGGTGAGAATGGTTGATCATGTAACTGGAGCTGATGCTGTGTCCCACTGAACTCTACAGACCGAAAAGAATAGGCAGGGGAAAGGCAGCCCAGCTGAGCAGACAGCCTGCCTCCTCAGTCGGCAGACAATGGTGATAGTAGGAGGTGGAGCTCAAGTGCATTTAACAGTGAGAGGGGTGGGAGTGGGGGCAGGCCGAAAAACTGTCTGGCAATGTTAAGCAGCTGCAGACAGAAGCTCTACAGGAGACAGCCTGATGAATTAATGCTCAGAGCTCACTTTATCCCCCTTCTTAACCGAGTTGGCTATCTATTCCTCAGTTTGGGCCTTTGCTATTCTGACTGCCTTCCTCACTTCCTTCTGCTTTAACTGGTACAGTTCTCTGTCCTGCTTCTTCGGTGTTTTCTTACACTTCATGAATGCAATCGTTTTCTCCCTAACCTTCCCTGCCACCTTTTTTGAGAACCATAGTGTTTTTTTTTTCCTTTGTTTTGATTTGTTTATTTGCTTCACACAAAGGCTTGTTGCCTCTGTGATGGCAGTTTTGATGTTTGCCCATTGTTCCTCAACACCTCCTTCTTGTCCATTTGCTAGTGCTTTTCTGAGACACTCTCCCATTTTGACAAAGTCAGCCTTCCTAAAGTCCAGTGGCCTCACTTTTGTATTGCTTGACTCTACAGCTGTCTTTATCGTGAACCACACTGTTTGGTGGTTACTTGTTCCTAGATGGCTACCCACTTCTAAATTTGAGATCCTCTCTCCATCCACATTTGAGAGTACCAGGTCTAAGATTGCTCCCTCCCAAGTGGGTTCCAACACTATCTGTCTGATGCATGCCCCCTGTAGGGCATCGAGAATGACCCTGCTCTTGGATGTGGCTGCAGCAAAGATGCTCCAGTTAACATCTGGCATATTCAGGTCCCCCATCAGCAATATATCCCCTTTTTCTGCCATGCTAAAGATGCCTTCTATCATTTCCTTATCCTTTTCCTCCCCCTGAGACGGGGGTCTGTATGCAACACCCGTGCGGATTGTGGTGCCATTTCATGTCTCCGGGGTGATCCACAGTGCCTCCTCTCCTCCATTTACCCTTTAGTTCTGTTGCTTTGATCCCTTCACTTACATAGAGAGCTACTCCTCCTCTTCTTCTACTCTCCCTGTCCCTCCTGTAGACAGAGAAACCTTATATGTTGACATACCAGTCATGGTTCTCTGTGTACCATGTGTCTGTGACTGACACGATATCCAGGCATCCGTCTTCCATCAAGACTACTAGTTCAGGGAACTTGTTACCCAGACTATGGGTGTTGGTACTCATTGCCCTCCATTTTTTGATGGCATTACCCTTTTTAACTGCATCTCTGTCCTTACTGCTTCTGTCTATTTCTCCATTTACCCACGCCTTTTTCCTTATCAACTTCTCTGTCTTGGTGTTTACCTCACTAACTACCATATGTTTTTTAGGTGTGGGGCTGGGATTTCCCTGCTCTTTTTCAGTCCCTCCCCTGTGGCTAGTTTAAATGCTTGCCAGTGAAGCATTTAAACCTATCACCTAGGATCCTGGTTCTCCTCCTGGACAGATGCAGACCATCCCACCAGTATAGACCTGTATCCATCCAGGTGGACCCCCAGTCCCCAATGAAGCCAAAACCCTGAGCTCTGCACCAGTTTTTCAACCATTGATTGAACCCCATGGTGTTGAGCACCATAGCCTCACCCATGCCATAGACAGGCAGCACCTCCAAGGTTACTCTGCATGCTACCTGTCTAAGGCCCTACCCCAACTCCACAAACTCCTCCTGCACTGCTCTGATCCCATTCCCAACCAGGTCATTTATCTCTAGGTGGGCAATGATATCCAGCTCCCTCCCCCATTCAGCTGCTCCAGCGATCCTGAGGATTCTATCCCTGTCTCTCCAAGCCATGGCATCAGGCAGGCACCTTACCTCCCTCTGTCCTCCCTCCCTCTTCCAGTTCTACCCCCCTAGCAGCTGAGTCCCCCACCAGGAGTTGTTTCTTTCCCCTGTGGGGTCCTGTGCCACCCTCCTGTGAGTCTCCTCTGTGGAAGTTCCCAGCATCCTCCTTGGTCTGTACTGCAGGTGCTTCGATAGAGGAACCATGCTTTGCCAGAATGGCATATGAATTGTGGAGAGGTACTATGAATTGTTTAGAAAGTTAGATATTATGATTATAGTTCACGGTTCAGTGTTTACCCCTTCCAAATTGGTTTATTGGAGAGATTTTGTTTGTTTTATTGGTCTATCTCATTATCTGAAGATTACTGTTAACCACCTGAGCTTAATTTTAGGGGTCTTCCACCCTCATCCTCCCTGAGCCCACTGTGGTTCAACTGTTCCTCTTTCTTGGCAACCTCTGAGGCAGTGGCGTCGGCCCTGGTGGTCCCTGATTGGGAGAGGAGGTCCCCTGATGGGACAACACCACATTCTCCAGAACATCTCCTGGAAGACTGCCACTCCACAGCAATTGCACTGCACCACTCCCATCATGTCTTATTTGTGGCCCTTCAACTGTTGTTTTGTATGCTTACTCTTTCCTCTCTCCATTTACTTTTTTGGGTTTTTTTTTCTCCCAACTTTCTTACTGCCTCCGTGCCTTTACAGCTCCTGCCATTCCTGTTCTGGGACAGTAAGTTCCTGTATTCCTCAGTAGTCTTCTTCTTACTTACTCAGAGACAGACCTCCAGAAGCTAGGGTGTGAGGGACAGCTATTCTTTTCCTTCTAGGATGGTGAGTCTTTTGTGTCTCTGTGATCACTGCCTTCCTTCTCCCAAACAGCAAGTTTCTGTTGTCAGTCAAATCCAGTGCCTATAAAAGTAGAACTGGCTAAGGGTGGGGGTGGAGGGAGGGAGGAAGGAGTGCTACATAGTCCCAGTAGAGGAGTTCTAGCAGCTGTCTCCTTCCTCTTGCTGCTCTCTGTCAAAAGCTAACTAGGGAAGTTTTAAATACAGACACCTGGCTTTCAGTGGCCTAAGCCACACCCCCAATATACAGCTCTTCTCTTCACCTAGCTAACAGCACAGATAACAGTTCCCTTCCCCCAACTCAGACAAGCACACTAACTCTTGTTTTTTTTGTTTGTTTGTTTTTTACCCTAATTGAAGGTCTCAGTAGTAGAGTTCTAGTTATTTAATCCCAGTAGAAGAGTTCTAGCAGCTTTCTCCTTCCCCTTGCTACTCTCCGTCAAAATTTAACTACGGAAGTTTTAAATACAGACACCTGGCTTTCTGTTGCCTAAGCCAAACCCCCTGATTTACAGCTCTTCTCTTCACCTGGCTAATAGCACAGATAACAGTTCCCTTCCCTCAACTCAGACAAGCACGCTAACTCTTGCCTTTTTTTGTTGTTTGTTTTTTAGCCTTCATGTTGGCACACATTTAAAAACCTGCTGTATTCCTGGACTTTATAATCATCTGAATTCAATTAATTAGTCCTGATTCAATTGAATGATAATTTCGCTCTTCTCATTAGAGGTGCGCATACACCAAAGATGGCATGACAGTTAAATACATGTAAGTGAGGAATGGCCAAGATGTAAATATATAGTAAAGTGTTGAGGTAACATTTACAGCAATGCACTTAATCAATATATGTGTGTTAAATATAGATCCTAGCCCCTGAAGAAGCCCATGCTGGGTGAAACATTGGACGTGGCCAGAGGATCATCTTGTGATTGGTTGAAAATACATACACTGATATTTGAACTGTTCAAGTATGGCTGGGTACTCTGGATTTTGTTAGCTGGGTTTTAATACAAAAAGAGTGCAAAATAATGCACTTTGGGCACAGAAACCCAAGGGCAGAGTACAAAATGGGTGGATTGGTATTGATAATGACCAAGCAGAAAAGAGACCTGGGGGTCATCATATCTAATAAACTAAAGGGGACCAGGCAGTACGACAAAGCACTCAGGAGTGCCACTAGGATGCTGTGGTGCACAGGAAGGGGTATCACCAGCAGAAAGAGGGAGGTAGTGTTGCCCCTCTATAGACTGCTGTTAAGACCCCACCTTGACTACTGTGTCCAGTTCTGGAGACCACTTCTCAGGAAAGACATCAATATAGTGGGGGTGATCAGGAAGTGGGCAATGAAAGTGGTTCAGGGTTTGCATCAGAAGCCCTATGAGAATAGACTAAAGGACCTCAATATGTACACCCTGGTAGAGAGGAGGGCGAGGGGGGATATGATAGAGACCTTTAAATATCTCATAGATGTAAATAAGGTACAGGAGAGGCATTTTTCAGAAGGTGGGGGTCTTAACTGCAATCTAAAGAAGGGCAGCACTACCTCCCTCTTTCTGTTGGTGATAACCCATTCTGCTGGTGATACCCCGCCCTATGAACCATTGTCACAGGGAACAGGGGGGAATGAAGGGGAGATATAGAAGGTGCTGGAGGGTGGATGCAGGGAGGGAAGAGTCAGGGCAGAGGGGGAGGATGAAGGAGCAGAGAAGGGTAGCAGAAGGCATTGCAGAAATAGGGAAAAAGACTTAAAATAAGTTCACAGTATTGCAGGGTTTAGATAAACAGGGGAAGGAGGGGAGATCAGTAAGCAGAGACAGGCAAAGGCTGAACCAAGTAAAGGGAGACAGGGGAGTGGGGATTGGGCAGAGGACAAGAAATGTGACAGGGACATGGGGGAAAGTGAGTCAGGAGGAGGGTAGGACAAGATAAAAGTGGGAAGGGGTGATAGGGAGGAGGGAGACATAGGCAAGGTATGGGCATCTCCAGGAAGGGAGTCCAAAGGCAGTGAAAAGGCCAGAGCAAGGGGTGAGATTATACTGGGAGTAAGCTTGGGACAGGGGGAAGCAGAGTTACAGGGAACAGGTGATGCTCTGGGTCATAGAAAAAATGGATAGAAATATGTGAGGGAGGGGCAACAGGATAGGCAATTTGATAGAGTGAGTCAGGAAAGGGGGGGAAACAATTGTAATAGTGGGGGACTCAATTCTGAAGGAAATATGATGGGATAACAAACATACAAAGAAAAACAGCAGGAGGCTGGAGTGCATGCCAGGCATGACTGCAGGGAAGGAGGGAACAATTATATAAAAGTGTGTGGGGCAGGAACAGGGGAAGCCTCACATTTTGGTTCACTTGGGTACCAATGATCTAGCAGGATGCAAAGTAAAGGAGGTGCAGGATAGGTTCAAGGAGCTGGGAAGGATCTGCAGTAGGGTGGGAAAAACAGTACCTTTTTTTGGAGGTACTGCCAGTTCTGAGTGCCAGTACTGCCAGAAAACTGAGGATTAAGGAATTCAATCCATGGCTGGGGGGATGGTGTCAGGCAAATGGGTATGGGCTGGTGGGAGAGTGGGATAGGACAAGGGAACAAAAGGACCTATATGCATCGAACAGGCTGCATCAAGTAGTAGAGGCACAAGGGTCCTGAAAGCAAACCTAGAGAGATAGTTGATGGAGAGACAAGATGGTGACTGCACACTGAGCTGAGAGTCAGCTGAAGCAGGGGATATGAGTGCTTTGTGCAAGATTTTAGTAAGGTATGCCACTACTGCCTCACCATTTGCCATATTGATTTACTTTGAATTACAACGCATTTCATGTCCCTTTCCAGACTTTCTTCTGTCGCTGGTTATGCTTTTTCCTGCTGTGGTCTCATTCTCTTCCCCCTAGTTTGTGAGGAGTCCATTCAGTGGCAGAGACAGTTGGAGAGGTGAGAAGAAGAACGGTAGCCCCATGGGGGGTGAGTGGCCCAGTTGGAAGGAGCAGTAGAAGAGGAGCAATGTTAGCTTGAAACAAGAATGGGAGCAACAGGAGCAAAGACGTGGAGGAGTGTAGAGAGGTTGTGAACTCCGGGGGGCTCTGTGATAGTGACAGCCTGTGGACCTTTCTGGTCCTTGCTGTCCCTTATTACAGCCACTGATTGTGGTTGGAAGCTGAGAAAAGCCGAGAGTCTATACCTGGAGGGAGCTATGGATACTAAATCTCTCGTAAAAATCATCCCACTGCTCACCAATTAATCGGTTCCCCTGAAGCCTTACTTTGCAGGAACAGTAACAGCTTTCTTTTTCTTCTGTCTGTCTCTTTGCCTAACTTTTATAACTGTTTTAACTGTATCACTGTTGGTTTGAACTTTAGTCCACATTTAAGAGAGTGGGGTGCTCCTTTTGCTGTTGTTGCTGTTTTTATTGTTTTTATTTAAACTGTGTTTTCTGCCCCTTTTTGGCCCAGTGAATTTATTATAGATCAGGAAGACTATCATTTTTTACTTTAGGGCAGCCTGGGTTTTATTTCAAAGGGCATTAGACTCAGTCGAGCGTTTCACCACTATTTTTCACATTACTGTTTACATTATCATACTTAGGACTTGAATTGGAACTTATAAAGCGTACACTGTTAATAGTTTAACAGCATATTTATACGATTTGCATATACTAGCATCACATGCTAATTAATTTTAGCATCTAATAAAGCAGATTGGCTGGTAGTGATTTAACCCCAAATTAGCTGCAGTGACATCATATTGATGATGTGCATCTTAGTTTAAAATGCATTCATTGGTGTCTTAGCTTTAGATTCGCCATATTTTTGAATTCCAACCACACACGCCAAGGGAAAGCTCTGTTCTGCTGATCTGATGTGATTTAACTTAAAGATCGCTTGAAATAGTATTGACATAGTACTTGTACAAAGGAGCTTTTCATCTACTTTTTCTACCTCACATGTTTTTAGCCGAAACAACCATTTTTAGTAGATTAAATTTTTCCAAAGTAACAGATATGGCGAGTACCAGACAAGTGTGAAACTTAGGCTACAGGCTGTGAAATTAAGAAGTAAGTTTGTAGTGTTACTTCATTCTCCAACAGGGTTTTGACATCTTTTTGGGTTTTGGGATTTATTTTATTGTTTCATTGATTTATTTTAGTTTTTTTAACGTAATTATCAAAGTAATTCTAATAGACTATTTAAGAAAGTTATAATTGGCAACAGCTGGTCATTCCCTTAGCTTTATTTATATTATTTATAAACCAACTATTTACTTGTGAATCCTCTCTGGATTTAAATTGTTTTTTTTTACTTCTAACTGCCAGTCATATGGATATACTGTTATATTGATAAACAAGACTGGCAATACTGCAACTTGAATATTTTTATTTCTTGTTTATTTTAATCCAAGTGGCAGTCATAAAGTTACTCAAGGTCACTCAGAGAGGGTTCGTGCAGCCTGGAGCCTTCAGAAGCCTTTATTGTGAGCTACATTTGAGACTTGAAACTGCGCTTGGAACTGGATTATATTCAGCAAATTTTAAGCTTCCTTACTGGGCAGCTAGAACAAGTCAAGGAATACAGAAGTTGAGGATTTTCAGGAGCTGTATCAGGAAATAGCCGATCAAGGAAACCTGAAGCCTGAAGCAGCTTTTGCTCTTGGACTGAAACATATAGTGTGAATAAGCAGACTTTTGCAACAATTTACTGTCCATCTATCTAGAACCTTGTTGTTCTGTGCTTATTTCTAATTAGCTGTTTTTTATGTTATGCTTTAACAAAATTTCTGGGTTCTCTGGCATTTTTACCTTGGAATTTTTGTTTGTGCTTAGGAAACAGTCAGTTGGCCTTTTTACACCTTATGGGTGGTACCGGGCAATCCCCAGTTGTGAACTCCTTAATTACTATTGTAATCTGTACAGCTTTATGGCAACTAAGAAAGAAACCAGTCCAAAAGGACAAAAAAGAAGGGAAAAATAAACCCAACTACTAAAGAGATGCTCGTATCTTCTAAAAAAATAACCAACTACTTTGTTACACCGGGATCCCAGTTGGAGTTTATTGGTCCAGAGAACATTGTCAGAGTTAAAGGCTCCTTGCTACCTAAGAAAACCTCATTACCAATTAGAGGGGACTGCACTTTACCCCTGTCTCTGGAACACCCTCTTTTGACTGAGATTCACAAGCTAGAGGAGACAGAGGGTGTGGAAACATCAAATAAGGGAACAAATAAAGAGTTGTTCAAATAAATTGATACAGAGTTATCACCCCTCATAAAGTTTTATCCCCACAACCAAAAAGGGAAGAGAATGATCAAGGAGTCTAAAGCCTTGACCTAGATATTCAATATAACACTAATGGTATAACAGCTAGGAAAGACTTTTTTCTGGATTTTAAGAACTGTATTTCACCCTAGGTTGAAAGGATGAATTTTGATCCTCCTACTACATTCTCTCTGGGTATCCCATATCTTTGGGATAATGATAATCATGAGGGAAATGATAACATGGTGTATGTTGACAAAAAAGTTAAGGGAATGGGCTCTGAGATTAATGTGTCTAGGGACAAAGATTGTGACTCCATAACAACTGGGGCAGATTATTTGAATACACATTGGGAAGAACTATCAGTAACTAAAACAGCTGTAGTTAAGCAAACGGACATCCTAGCCCAAATCCTTGAGACACTAAGAGATATCAAGTCCCATGAAACTAATAAAGCTATAGGTGCCTGTATAGGTTCTAAGACAGAAGGATTAAAAGCACTTTATGATATAAGTGGGAAAAATAAAGATCACCCACAACTGGTTTTAGGACCAATAGCTGTACAAGATACTATAGTTAGCTATATCAAAAATTGGTAAAGGATATTACAGTAGACTACTTGGAAAGGAGAGTAAAAGGAAGGAAAAGGACTATAATAAGCACAGCATTAGTAACAGATTAACTAAGATTTTACCCAAAGAAAATGACCTGGACAGGGCCAAGTTGGAAAGAAGGCAACAAAATGATAGCCACCCAGTTAAAAGAATAAATAAAAATACTCAAACTAGCAGAGTATGGTCATTAGACAACACAGGGTAACAATCTATGTTTCTATGTTTTTGTGGTAAGGTTAGGCTGAAAGCCCAAAGTACCCGGGCTAACAATTCTATATTAATTAGTGATAAAGATACTGAAATTGAGCAAGGGTTAAGGCTTCCAACAATCTTTCTGGATGGCATCCCTAAAAAGAAAAATGAAAACTCATTTACTCTTAAACTATTAATTTATAATCTATGTAAAGGGGTACTAGGACAAAAGTTCACATAGAGTGATATTGGTTCAACTTATAGATATCAGACAGGTCCAGCCAAAGGTATGGTCTGCTTAGTGTTGAAATTAAACAAAATGAGAAGACTTTTGTTAAGTAAAAAAGAGGGGTCTAGGGACTTGAGAACCAATTTAGATGATACTATGGTTAATTTAGAAAGAGAAATCAAAGAAGGAATAGTTCTTAACATACCCAGAAAGCAGGCTGTAAGAGGGGAAACTTAGAAATAAGTAATCCCAGTCCTGATAATTTAATATCTATCCCCACTAAATTGCAGACTAGAATTACTGACTATATTAGACCAGCAGAATTTACACACACATTAAGGAGGGAAGGAGATTCTACCCATAGCAATTATAGCAGAGGAAGGAATATCTTAGGTCAAAGAACAAATTCAGACTTGGTATTGGAAATATCCTGTTGCCTTGAGAATTCTGACTATTCATGTTATGAGTCTAGTATAGAAATTGATAGCACCAAGGCAACAATCTCCATCAATTCTAATTGACAGCAGAGGGTCTTCTCAATAATAAGTTGGAATATTGTGGGTCTTCCAGGAAAATTAACAGACCATTGCTGTCTTAGGACGTTAACAGATTATGTCATAGTTTTACTGCAAGAAACTAGGATGTTAAAATGTGATTTCTAATTGCCAGGATATTCAAGCTGGGGTAAGAAAGCCATAAAAACACATAATTTTGGAAGATCTAGGGGTGAACTAATTACCATGGTGTCAACTAGCAAAATTAGTGAATGCACTCAGATCGAGTTTGAAAGTTCAGTGGTCTTGTTAGTCAAACTTAGGCTAGCAGATCATGATTTACTTATAATTATGAACATTTACTGCCCTCTGATGACATCTTCTAAATCAAAAGAGCTGTGAGACACCTTTCAAGAGGCAGTTACCCATATACAGACTAATTACTCGGCTGCTACCATATTAATCATGGGTGATTTTAATGCCAGGATAGGGTCTTTGCAGGAAACATATGAACCCGGCTGGCATCAAGGTGATATTTTTGGGATACCATTAAGGCAGTCCAAGGACATCCTGGTCAATAATAAAGAGAAAAGACTAATGAATATTGCTGCAGAAATAAATTTAAGAGTATTTAATGGCAGAACGAGGGATGATAAGATAGGATAATTTGCATTTCCCACATCAAGAGGTGGCAGTGTCCTAGACCTGGCTTTTATTGATAGTTTTTCTTTCCCCCGAGTGGATAAATTGTCTATCACCCCTATGTGGGAGAGTGATCACTTTCCCATAATTGTACATTTTAGGTTTATTAGGGATGGTCATCCAGATCAATTAATGGATCCACAGGAGGCGGAGGAAAATCGTATTATTCGTAATAAGAAATTATTAAAATGGACTCCTCAATTAACATCCTTTATAATGACCCTCTTAGAAATATGGGATCTGGAAAACATTAATCAAAAACAGGAGATGGGGGATAACAGTAACCCAGTTCAGAACTATAATAGATTAGAGTCTTATCTTAAAAATCACATTAAAAAAAGAAAAGTTAACAATATTGGCACTAGCAATAAAAGATTAAAAGTGCAAGCACATGGTTTGACAAGGAATGTGAGGATCAAAAGAGGTTATTAAACAAAATAGGAAGATATTCAAAAAAATCATTTGATTGGTCTGCACATACTTCTTTAAAATGGCTCAGAAAAGAGTACAACTACCTCATTAATAATAAAAAGAGATTATATAAAAAGGGCCTATGGCTCAGTTTACAGAAGAGTATAATAAATAAGGATAGCAAAACTTTCTGGGAGTTGGTAGCTCTGGGGACTAAGAATCTTGATATTAATACACATTCAGTTATACCCGCTGGTGTTTGGCTTGGTTTCTTTAAGGAAAAATATGAAGTACCCAGGAGTCTTTCTATGTCTACACTGCCATCTGTAGAGTCTAACCAACAGGTACCTATTGACTTTACAGTGACAGTAATCGAAGTTTAACAGGCCATTATGGCACAGAAGAAAAATAAAGCAGCTGGCATATATATGCTAGGCACAGAATTTTTTCAGGTACT
This sequence comes from Neoceratodus forsteri, assembly GCA_016271365.2. Classification (NCBI taxonomy): domain Eukaryota; kingdom Metazoa; phylum Chordata; order Ceratodontiformes; family Ceratodontidae; genus Neoceratodus; species Neoceratodus forsteri. The sequence goes on from CM057455.1 coordinate 1,234,088,895, forward strand.
TCCTGATTGGTGGGCTAATAAACTGGCCTCTCTTTTCAACTTCATTTTGGAGAAAGGGGTGATCCCTGAAGAATGGCTTGTCAGTTTAATAATTCCCATCTATAAAAAAGGAGATCCCAATGATCCAGGGAATTACAGGCCCATTAGCCTGTAATGCATAGCTGAAAAAATCTTCCCTAGAATTATTTTGGAGAGATTGGAGAATTGGGTCACTCTCAGTAATTTAATTTCAAAAGAACAAGCAGGCTTCAGGAAGAATAATGGTACTATTAATAATATTTTTGTATTGAATTATCTCATTGACAAATATTGTTTATCCCAAAATGGAGTCTTATACACAGTGTTCCTGGACTTGCGGACAGCTTTTGACAGCCTAAACAGTAATCTTTTATGGGAATCCTCAAAACAGCCTGATATACAGTCCCAATTATTGAACGTGTTAAAATGCCTACATGACAATAATTTTGCCTATGTCAGAATTTCAAGGGAGGGCCATGTTACAGATTCAATACATTCAGGTAAAGGGGTCAAACAGGGTTGTTTTTTGGCCCAACTACTATTCAATTTATATATTGAAGGTTTAATAAGGGACTTGAAATCAGCGGATTATTCAGTTCCAAGTATTCATGGAGAAAAAGTGGGAATTTTAATGCATGCTGATGATATTATATTATGCTCATTAACTTAAAGTGGATTAATATGAGCAATTAATAGCTGCATTCATACTCTTAGGAATCTAGATGTATCAATCAATACACAAAAATCAGCCATTCTGATCTTTGGTAGAAACAAATGGAAAAATCAACAGCAGAATTGGGTTATTAATGACTTAATCTTTGAAATTAGGAAGGAATACACAGCTCACTAGAGCTAGAACACAACGTGTAAGTGCTGTTCATGCCATTTTGAAATTTTGCTGATAACTCATACTGTATATGGCTCTTAAAAGAGCATTTGAATCAAAGATCATCAGCACCTTATTATATGGGGTAGAAGTGTGAGCTTTTTCAAAAAATACATTGGTACTAGAGACAGTTCAGAATATGTTTTATAAGTTGGTCCTTGGTCTCCCTTATCAAACTCCAACCATTTTACTGAGGATTGCATTGCATTTAATTTCTATAGCTACTCAAGCACATCTGAAGGCTCTGGCATTATGGCAAAAAATTGTGTTGACTCCACAAGACAGTGTATTGGCTAAATGTTGACTAGAAACCAAAGGGTCAATTCCAAACTCTGGTTGGCTCTACTAGCTTAATAATTGCCTGGTTAAGTCAGGTCTGACTCAAATTTGGGATATCCTGGCAACTATAGATGTTAAACAATATGTAAGCTTAGCCAAACAAAGGCTTATTGATATTTATTTTCAGACTGAATTCAATAAAGCAAGGGGCATTCCTTTTTGAAGAAGCTATTTAGACTATAAACATAAAGTGACACATCAAAAGTACTTGTTATTCTGTGAAAACAGTAGTCAAAGAAATGCTTTATGTAAATTTAGGATAGGACTTCTGAAAGTATACTTCAGAAAGGAGTCCATTTTGGATATTTGTAATAAACCGTGTGTTTGTAATTCATCTATCATTATTACAATTACCATCTGATCTTTGATTGTCCATATCTGGATAAAGCAAGGGAAAAATGGTTAAAACCAATTTGGGGAAGTCTAAGACCTAGTTTGGAAGGGAATTTGATTAAATGCATGTTATTTTGTGATAAACCAACTTACATCTTTGCTATGGCGAATTTTGCTAAATGTGCACTTTATAGTGTCTCTGGCTGGAAAATAAAATGAAAACCTAGATTATAACAATTAAAAAATGTTATGTAAGATATGTTATAATATGTAAGATGAATTTATGTGATCTACGATTTTATTGTATGTGATGATATAATAATTTTATACATACTGAACTAAAAGAAACTTGAAACTTGAATTCTTGACAGATAAGCTTAATTTAAACTAAAGTGGGGGGGGAAGCAGAAGGTAAGGCACTCTGCACCAGGTGAAGGGGGCCTCCGGGCCTCCCCCACTAGTAGGGAATGAAAAGAATGAAAAGGGCAGGGGAAAGGGATAGCAGGGATGGGGGGAAAGAGACACAAAAGGATCAAGAGCAATGAGGGACAGGGGTTGTGCAGGAAGGTGGTGTCCTTGAATGCAAGGAGTCTGGTAAACAAGACAGCAGACCTAAAAGTTCTGATGGCAGAGGGGGTGGTAGACATAGCTGCCATCACAGAGACATGGGCAACAGAGTACCACGACTGGAACCTAGAGATTCCAGGGTATCAATTACATAGGAAGGACAGAGATAAGGAAAGAGGAGGGGAGGTGGAATGGCTTTGGGATTTGTGCAGCATGGAGGGGGAGGAAACAACCAGTGCCCTATGGGCAGTGCTACAGAACACCATTGGGAGACGGATTCAGGTGGGGGTGGTGTATAGACCACAATCAAAAGGCATAGAGTTGGATAGGGATCGGGGGGAACAGATCAGGAGGGTAGGAGGGAGTAGGAACACTGTAATACTAGAAGACGTCAATCTACCTGGGAGTAGACTGGAGCACCATGGCTACCTCCTGTTGTAGGGAACAGGTCCTCTTGGATGCAATCTAGGAGTGTTTCTTGACACAGGAAGTCACAGAGTCAACAAGGGAGGAAGCCATGCTAGACCTAGTGCTATCAGATGGGGAGCATGTCCAGGGAGCTGAAGTGAGGGATCCCCTTGCAGGTAGTACCTACCACACAGTGTGGTTCTACAGCAACATGGGGAAGGAAACAGCCAAGACAAAAATGAGATTAGTGGACTTCAAGAAGGAAGACTTTGTTAGAATGGGTAACATACTATAGGAGCACCTGGTAAAGCTCCAACCGGAGATGGATGCGGATCAGAAATGGACTGTCATTAAGGAAGAAACATAGAAACAAAATTGTCAGCAGAAAAGGACTGCTTGGCCCATCTAGTCTGCCTGTAAACTCTTGTGCTGGATTACTGCTTCCGGCCTACCTGCTGCTGTACCTCTATGATTCCCCTATGCCTGTCCTAAGCATGAATCCATCCACAGTGCTCGCTCCCACCACCTCCTGAGGCAGACCATTCAATGCATCCACCACCCTCTCTGTGAAGAAGAACTTCCTCATATTTCCTTTTAACCTCACACCTTCTAGTTTCATGTCATGCCCCCCTCATTCTTGTGCTCCTCCTGTATTGGAAAATGTCTCCCCCTGCACCTTGTTTACACCCTTGAGATACTTGAATGTTTCTATCGTGTCCCCTCTTTCCCTCCTCTCATCCAGGGAGTACATATTTTTTAAATTTTTTTTAAACTCTCTTTACCGCCCCAGAGCTGGAACTCTCTCAGGCCTCACCACTGGCCAGTACCGCTCTACTACCCCCTGTGAGCCCCGCCATCCTCAAGGACATTTCTTTTTCTCCCCAAATCCCACTGGGGACCTAGGGCCCAAGGAGATCGAAGGGGCAGTGGAAGGGCTCCAGTGTTGGACGTGTGGCAGCGTGGCTCAGAGAGGGCCATCGCCTATCTAGACCAGAGTGGTTTTTCCGTAGTGTTTACACCCCCAACGTGGGATGTGCAATGCCGCCCTAGCCGAGATGTGAGTGTTCCCACCAGGTCCAGGAAGACAGCCGCCAGCGTACTCCCTTAGCTTGCTAGCAAGCCCATGTGCGATAGCAGTGCACCGGTCTCACCAGGGCTGCTGTACCAGGCTACCCCTGGATCTCTCTCCTGAGAGAGGAGAGCAGTCCTACAGAAGCTCAATCCTCTCTCTCTCTCTCCCCTGCTGACCCCCAGAGGACAGGGCTCTTTCCAAAACCTGGGTCACCGGCTTAGCATGAGGTGTGGCATCCAGCACCTCAACCCTCAGTGCCACCGGGCCAGATAAGCGAGTACATATTGAGGTCCCTTAATCTCGCCTCACAAGTTTTGTATTGCAAGCCCTGTACCATTTTAGTCACCTTTCTCTGGACCATTTCCAGCCTGTTAATGTCCTTACGAAGGTGCAGCCTCCAGAACTGCCACAGTACTCCATGTGAGGCCTGACCAACCTCCTTGCATTCCTCTCTCTCTCTCTCTCTCTCCCTTGAGCCTTGCAATCCCCCCTTGTTGAGGGGGGTTGGTTCAGGGGCAATGTAAGGAAGCATTTTTTCACAGAGAGGGTGGTGGACGCATGGAACAGCCTTCCTGAGGAGGTTGTGGGATCTAAAACTGTGGGAGAATTCAAGAACATATGGGACAGACATAAGGCAATTCTTGTGGGGGGGTAAGAAGAAATAGGCTGTTGGTTAACTAGGATCTACAGCTTATCCTGTGGGTAGGGAAATGGGTAGACTAGGTGGCCCAAGTGGTCCTTATCTGCCGTCAAAGTCTATGTTCCTATGTTTTCCTCCTTTCACTGATGTACCTGAAGAATGTAGTGTCTCCTTTCATAACTGACTGTGCTAAACCTTCCTCAGTCTATGCCTTTGCTCTCCTCACTGCCTTTCCCACTTCCCTTAGACTCTCTAGGTACTCCTCCCTGTCCTCCTCCCTTTGGGTCTCCTTATAATTCCTGAACCCTTTCCTTTTTGCCCTGACCTTTACTGCCACCTCTCTCGAGAACCCCAGTGGCTTTCTCCTTCTCTTGCCTTTGGATACCAATTTGATGCATTGGTTTGTTACTTTCAGTAAGGCTTCCTTTAGATGCCTCCACTGTTCTTCGACTCCCCCTCCTTCTCCCGTTCTCTCCAGGGCTTTTTTGATACCACTTCCTATTTCAGAGAAGTCAGCATTTTTGAAATCCAAAAACTTTGTTCTAGTATAACCTGAGTGAGTCTCTGTCCCTATGCTGAACCACACAATGTTGTGATGCTGGATCCCAGTTGCCCTTCTACCTGGACATCTGTGATTCGATCCCCGTTGGTCATTACTAGATCTAGAATTGCCCTGTATCTGGTGGGATCAAGCACAAGCTGCCTGAGTCCAGCCTCCTGGAGTGAATCAAGGGTGCCTCCACTTCTGGCTGAAGCAGCTACACTAGTGTTCCAATCCACATCTGGCATATTGAAATCCCCCATCAGTAGAATTTCACCTTTCATTGTCATCACATGTATTTTCTCCACTAGCTCCCTGTCCAGTTCCTCTCCCTGTCCTGGAGGCCTGTATATCACCCCTGTGTGTGTTGCTGTGCCATTTCCAGGTTGAAGGGTGATCCACAAGGCTTCGGCCTCCCCTGCCTACCCTGTACCTGTGTTGCCATAATACCCTCTCTGACATACAGGGCTACTCCCTTCCCTTTTTGCCCTCCCTATCCCTCCTGAATAGAACATATCCTGGTAAATTTGTTTCCCACTCATGATTAGCTGTGTACCAGGTTTCAGTTATTGCTACTATGTCGAGATCTCCTCCAGTTATTAAGGTCTACATGTCTGAGACTTTATTTCCCAGGCTGCATACATTTGTTATCATGACCTTCCAAGTTTTACTGCCTGACCTCTCTCTCTCTCTCTTTTCATGTTTTTAGTCCCCTGCATCTTCCCCCCTTCCTGATATTTTTCTCTTGTGTTCCCAGTTCCTTCCCCACTCCATTTCTGCCCAACTCTGATGACCTTGATATCAACTCCTCTTCCTGCTCCATTGTTCTGCTTCCTCTACCATGTGGGGGTAGGCTGTCTGAGTATCCCTGCTCCTTTTTCCCTCCCCCCTGGCTAGTTTAAATGCTCATCAGCAAAGCATTTAAACTGTCCATTGAGAGCTGCCTTCCCCTTGCTGGCCAGATGCAGTCCGTCCCCACTGTACAAGGCTACATCACTCCAGGTGTGTCCCCTTTCCCCTAATGAAGCCATACCCCTTCTCACTGCACCAGCCTTTTAACCATGTGTTGAAGTTACTGTTGCAGAGATTCCTCTCCCCCCCCTGCTGTGGACTGGCAGCACCTCTGAAAATATTAAGGTGCTTGCTACCTTCCCCATGCACTCTCCCAATACTGTAAAGTCATTCTTCACCTGCTCCAAGCTTGTATTATTCTTGGATAGGTAATTTATCCCCCAGTGGATAATGACCTCCAGCCCTGTCCTCCTTGCCATAGCTTCAGCAATCCTCTGGATGCGCTTCCCCTCCTTCAGAGTTGTGCCTCCTGGAAGGCACTTTATCTCCCTTTCTTCTCTACTGTCTGTGCCCAAATCCATTCCCCAGATGGCTGAATCCCCCACCAGGAATCACATCTTCTTCCTATGGGGTTCTCTTTCTCCCGCCCCTGGGTCTCCCTACTGGAGGACCCTCACCTCCTTCCTGGTCCCAGCCTCAGGTTCCTTTGCAGGGTGGTCCCATTCCTCCAACACTGTGTAGGGGTTCATAAGCTGGACTGGATGGGGATGTGTCACTGACCCTTTCCTGAACCTTCCGGAGCCCACCGTAGTCCATCCTGCCATCTGTCTGGGTGGCCGTTGTGGCATTGGCTGGGGACATGGTGGCCTCTGGGTGGGGACAAAGGTCCTCAGTATTCCTGCCAGCTCAGCCTGGAGAATTGTGACCTCTGCCCTCAGCCCAGAGAGATGCCTGCAAATGGGGAAGCACCGCAGTAGCTGGAATGTTTTTCTGAAGGCCGCTACACCACAGTCAGATCACTGCACCACTCCCTGCATCATCCTGTGCTTGCTGATATTCTTCTCCTCCTAACCCTTTTTTATCTTCTCCTTCTCTCCCTGTCTCTCTCCTTCTGTAGTGACTTACAGCTTTTCTCTCCTCCTCTTGTATGTGCCCTTGTGGACCTGGTTCCCAGCTACACCCTTTGTAATTCTGCCTATATACCAGCTGGGCTATTGCTTGTGCTGTGCTGCCTAACTGTTCCTGTGTCTTTAAGTAGGTGTGGCTTGGACTTCCACTATAAAGGTACAGCACCCAGGGGTGGTTAGGGAATGAGGGTGGGTGCAGAGGGTTGTTCCTTTGGTACTCGGTATCTACAAGAAACAATCAGGTAAAAAAAGACTTTCTTCTGTAAACTACAGGGCAAACCTCAGCTCTAGTTTAAGGTAGCTGGTAGCTGCTCCCCCCTCAGCTTCTCCAGCAGAGTCCACAATAGACCCCGGAGCCACCGTCAGCAGTTGAAATCGTGGATCACAATTCAAGGCAGTTGCATTTAGCAGCAATTGTCCTGAGTTGTAACTGTAATTGATTGGAGTCATACTTTTGTGAAGTCGATGACTACATTGCAACTTGCTTGCCTAGTTGACTTGCCTGACAGTCTGCTCTGCTGCCCTGTTCCCCGAACCTATAGACACATTTTTGTAAGTTGAGCAAGCCCAGCCCCACCTTCACTCACTGGCAACAGCCTCCTTCACCCTCCCTTCAAAATGTAAAATGAGTACGTTATGAGCATTTTTTTGCTTTGTTTGTTTAAATTTGTGTTGTATGGTTGGATAGCAATGTCACGGGTGCTCCTGTGAAGGGTTTAGAGCCCTAGCTATATATATAAAAATAGAGGAAACCTACAAGCTATGTTGAATTTTGGGTCTGAAGGTGCTGTCTATGTACTTATAGTTTTAGTTAGGCTGTCAGTTTGAAGTCTGGCAGCTGCTAATTTCATTAAAATAAAAGACAGCATCTGTTTAGTAATAGTGTTTAAAAATGTAATGAATAAAAATAAAAATCAAACGAAGGGATAGTTGTTAGATTAATAAAAAAAATATTTCATGACACTTTCTCTGGGTGGAGAAACTGAAGTGTAGAGCTTTTGGAAAGCATGCTTAAATTCAGTCTCTTGCCCAGGGTCAGTCGTCATGCTGAGAGTCCGTCGGCATCATGAATTGCGTAAAATTACTGTGTGAGGGTATGCACCTTGATTAGGTATTTTTCCCTTGTGATGTAGCCTTGCAGTCTTTCAAGCCTACGATGTCAGGTTTAAAATGGTGTGGAGAATTATCTGGTTCTCATAATATTCTCCGTTATGTTCTTTATTCTAAAATGTATTTTAAAATATGCTGTCCGGTGTTAAAATTGCGATTGGGCTTTATAGCGCAACAGTAGTAAACAACTGACTTCCCTGCTCGACAATAGCTGAAGTCATGAAACCATTTACCCTTCTAGTGGTGTTTAAATTTCATGTTTCCCCTTGAAACTCAATGGGAATGATTCCCACTTGCCCTCCAGTTGAGTAGGCTGTTTGTGAGTGGTTTTGGGACTTTGTAGAGCGAGAGGATTTTGTATTTCGGGTGATTTCTAAGCCCAGGGGTTTCATTTAACTTTAGCTCTGGTTTGCTCTGCTAATATGAGTCAGCTGGTCTCATTAGTCTCACATTTATTTGCTGAATGTATCGTGGCTAAAGGGTCAGGAGACTTTTGGAGGCTCCTTTTCTGTGTGCTCTTCTCTCATGGCTAATAGCTATTTTGAGCCGCTTTATTTATTCTCTGGGCGAGTGCCTCTTGGTGTTTAATATAATTTTGTAGCATCTGTATTCTAATTTAAATACAGTGAAACATCCAATGGTTCAGTTTAAAGTGTTATATTTTAGCCATAAGCCAGTGCCAGATTGAATGCCTTTAAATCAGTGTTATATTGGCTCTCTGTAATAAAGGGTTTTTGTTATATTTTCTGGAGCTTTTTCCTGATGGTGCGATTGTAAGCACTATCATAAAGATATTTACTTTTAAAACCTTCTTAAAACAGATTATTCCAACAAAGCACAATTGTTTTGAACTTCACTAACCTTTTGAGTTAGAGTGGGGAGGTTTGGAAGTGATTCCAGACTCTTTCTGGAACAAGGGTGTTTGCAGTGGTAATGGAGTCCTGAGTTGGAGTCCTGGCTCCTTCTTCTTCTTCTAGGAGCCAGCGACCTCATTTCCTATCCTTTATCAGGTATAGGAAGGAGGTGCTATAATTTAGAAATAATGTTTAAATCACTATTAAAAGAGTTTAAACTGCTGGTAGCATAATAAATGTTTTGCTTTGGTAATTTAAAGGAGCAGTGTGTATATAAATAAAATAAATACTTGGCAAATAAAGATTTAAAGTTTAAATTAAAATATTGGGAGGAGTTGAATGATCACATGACCCTTTGGGATATAAATTCAGACTCTTTGGATTAGAGTCAAGTTTTGTTTGAGATCAAGGAAGAGTGCAAGGTCATTCTGCTTGCTGTGGGTCTGGAGTTATGCTCTGGAAGCTGTTTTGTAAAGTGCTCTATGGAGTCCATAATGCTCTGTGCTATCTACTGCTCTGAAAGGAAGATTTATAAATGCCAGATGAATTTGTCTGCTGTGGAATTTCTGCTGTGAGTTCCAGAAAAGCCTTGACAAAGTGCTCTAAAGAGCGAAGGTATACAATTTCTGTACTAAAACTGAGAACCTGATGTTGAACTGATGCACTAAATTAAGTATTGATCTGGCTCTGAATAATTTTTCTGGAGAATTGAGAATAAATGTGGAACTTTGGAAAGAGGCTACATGTGTCAAGCTACTTGATTTGACCACATAAACCTGCGCCCTACCACAAGCCTTAGCCACCAACCAAATTGTGATGCTGCTCTTTGACGACCAATCCTCCTCCAAGTCCTCCAATAGTGTATGAGAGAGAGAGGGAGGAGCCAGGAGATGTGCGCTCTGCACATGAGCTGTCGGACGGCAGAGTGTGTAGATGAAACAGCGCCACAACGGGCTGCTCGATTAGAAGAACCGATGATGGATGCTGGTGTGTGTCTAGGTTTTTACTCTTTGTTTGCTGCACATTCGGGGTAGATGTGTCCACTTGATGGTAGAACTGGTCGCGGGAGAAAAGAGGAAGCTGTATTCGGGGATGGGAGCTGCCCAGAAACAGAGGGAAGTCCAGACAGAGAAGAACCCTGTGGCAATCAGGTGAGAGCAGGATCAACGGGCGGTGGGTGGCTGGGCCCAGGACAAGTCAGCAAGCAGCCTATTAGGAGGGAGTGGGACAGGAGAGAAGTGGGAGGGACTCAGGAGGACTAAGTGAGGCAGAGGGAGGCAGCAGGCCTTACCATACTCCTGATTGCCCTGCTGTACCATAGGTGGAGGGTTGTGGCAAGCAGGGCAGGGGCCGCATCCAGTCATTGGGCACTACGGTGGCAGGGAAAAGAACAATGAGGCCAAGAAGGAAACCAAACATGGACAATGGGCTGGGCTATTGGACCATCATGGGGAAAAAGAGAAGTCGTTGGTTCATTGGTCTAACTGAAGCAGAGACAGGCTGCACTGCAGACCAGCGGCAAGGAAGCCAGTAAGCCAACCAAAGACCACAACAAAAAGTGCACCATGTGGGAGAGCGAGGCCTAGGTAAAAGCGATGAGTAAACATTTGGCAGACTGACCCAATAGGTAAGTTGAAAGTTCCAGTTTGGGTTATGGTGTTAACTTGCTTTTATTAATGTGCTCTGATGTTGTGGAGTGGTCAGAAGGACTGGACATAATTAAAGTACCCCCGGGTCAGGTCCCCCCCCAGGATTGTGGAAAAATGTGAAAGTGCCTTCATTTGGGACAGCTTAGAGGAAATGGTGTGAAATTAATTCAAAGTCAAAGCACTAAAATAGGGCTAAAGAAACAAATACTTTGTGCTGTAAAGTAGAGGATCCAAACCCCCCACCCATCATTATTAACCTCTAGTTAGTTTTACTTTTTCAAATCTCCATGGTTATACTGTATACAGTAAGAGAACATTGGTGTTGTTTTAAGCATCTGCACTGGGCTGGCCGCATACTTTTAGCCAGGGCATTTGGAGTCTAAATTCATGAGTGTTCTACAGTAGCTGCCAGTGTCTCTAGTCTAAATGGTCACTTATTCCTCCGCATAATAGACTTTCAGACTGGCTTGCTGATTATGAAATGTACCACAACAGAGGTGTTACAAGATAGAACCCCAATGGAGGAGATATTGGTGTGGTGGTCTTGGTGCTAAAAAAAATGTGTTTTTACAATATGGTAGCAAAACTACCGAGATAATATATGGCAATGACCTGACCCATATTAACCTGGCTATATTGCTTTCCATGGTTAGCAGCACTGGGGCATAACTAGCAAGTGCAGGAGCTTTTCCCCATGCAGCAGCAAGCATGGTGAATAATCTCTACCTGGAAGCTTCCTCTTTCCTAATCAGTGGCATAGACTGGTATGGGTTGCTTTTTCATCTAGTGGTAACTTGTTTTGTGTGGTGGTGGGGTGGCACAGATTTATTAAGCTAATTTTTGAGGCTGTAAATGACACCTGCCTGTAAATGGGGCATTCTAAAGATTTTGAGTCTAACTGACACTGGTGTGCGTACTGGCTTTTAGAAATTCAGGGGGTTCTTGTCTGTTTAGGAAGTGGAGCAGTGAAGTTTTTCCCAAACACTTGTTAAACTGGCTGTTATAGAAAAAAAAACTGAATAATTACATTCATAGGAAATAATGTAAGTAATATACAGTAAAATTGCCCTAGAGCTACTGGAAAATGACTGAGCTGCATCTACTGTACAAGCGCTACTTTGTACACTTTTGACACATAAATTGCTTGCAGCCATTTGGCTATGTCTATGTGTATGTTATGGGGTGACTTGGCATTGGCATTTGGGCTTACATAGATACATAGATACTGTTGGCAGATAAGGGCCTATTGCCCACCCAGTCTGCCCATTTGAGCTTGTGGACCTTCTTGGAAAACCATAATGCTAACCTGCTTAACACATAATTATGTTGCTCTTGTAATCCCGGTTTTAAATAATGCCCACTGTTCCTCCATCCCTGATTCCCTCCCCATTCCCATTAGTGCCTCTTTCAAGCATTTCCCCATTTTCCCCAAGTCTGCCATCCTAGAATCTGGGATACTGTACATATTTTGTGGGGTTTGGTTCTGCTCCTTCTGTGATTTCAAACCACAGTGATCGGTGAGCACTGTTCCCCAGGTGCTACCCCACTGACACCCCATCACACTGTCCCCCTTTGTGAGCACCACCTCCCCCTTGTCTGCCATCCTTTGGATGGCTAGCATCAGCTCCCTATCTGTCTCTTCCTCCTGGGCTGGTGGTCTGTAGACTACCCCTGTGAGGATGGCTGACCCTGTTTTCCTTTCCAGCTTAATCCACAGTATCTCCCCCCCTCCCCGTTTTGTTCCTCTTGGATCTCTGTGGCCTTTATACCATCTTTAACATAAAGTACCACTCCTCCTCCCTTCCTGTCTGCCCCATCTCTTCTTTTTTTTTTATTATTTATTCTCCTACGGCCCCCAGACCCTCCTTTCTCTCAGATCCTCCAATCTACCACTCTTCCAAGTCTGCGGTGGAGTCTGCCCCTAGAGTGTGCACCCACCTCAAGTTATGCAAGTTACTCTTGGTTAACCTTCTGGGCAGAGCAAGGAAGGCCCCCTCTTATGTTTCGCTGAACCTCAGGAAAGCGTGCACACAGTGGAGTCTGCCCCTTCGCATCATGGAAGCAGAGCGGGGGATCATCGCCTGGATTGTCTGGGGGAATTTTTTCCTCCATTGATTTGATCCCTTGACATCAGTGTGCAATGCGGACCAACAAGCCGGCACACGCTGATATATGCGTCTGCTCCTGTCTTCTGCCAGAGTCAGCCCTCTATGCAGTCTCAACCGTGCCGGCACCTGCGGGTTCCCCCAGAAGGTGGTGGTAAAGTGGCAAGACAATCTGCCCAGCCCTTCCCAGAGAAGGAGAGCAGCCATTGGGCGCTCAATCCTTCTCTCCCCCAGCCTGCACCCCAATGGCCCGAGTCTGCACCCGAACCTGTGTCGCCAGCGTGGAGCGAGGTGTGGCATCCAGCGCCTCAACCCTCAGCACCACTGGGCCAGCTGAACCATCTTTTCTGAATATGTTGTAGCCAGCTATTGCCATCTCCCAGTTGTGGTTATCATTATACCAGGTGTCTGTGTTGGCCTTGTATACACTAGGTAATTAAATGTGCTGCAAATTTTTCCCACTAACTGCGCTCAAAAAGTACCACTTACAAGTACATAAATAAAATTCCACGATGGCAGAAGTTGAAAAAATTGGTTGGATTTTCTTTAGTGAGTTGCAGTCATAAATTTTAAACTGGCTGAAAAAATCAGTCATAATGTGTTGTAAGTCAGTCATAATTGGTTATTCAACTGACTCCGGGGTCTAGTCCACAGTCAACTCCTGCTTGTAATCCACAGTCCCTCAAGCCTTCTTAAGCTCCTTCCCTTATCAGACACCTCTTTCACAGAGTTTCAGTAACAGCTCTAGTCACATATGGCTGCAAATATTTTCCCAGCTAGATTACCTGCCTGGCAAATGAAAGTTACACTAAATAAAGACAACCTCAAAAACAGAGAACCAAAACATTGACTTCTACTTGCTATTACAGGTCCCTGAATTAAGAATTCAATTCAATGTACTTAGTAAATCACCTCCTTGCTGTAGGGTAGCTGGTAGCTGCTATCCCTCTCAGCTTCTCCAGCAATGGTTAATAGAGTTCACCAACACTTGTACAAAGACTCATAATAAGAATTTCAGGAATATCAGACCTAGCTGGTATAGCAAGAGGGTGGAGGAGAAGGTGAAGCAAAAGCAGGCAGCCTTCGTGAAGTACAAGCGTACCTCAAGGGAGGAGGACAGAGAAGTATAGGCAGAGAAATCTTGGGAGTCAGGAAGCGAGGTCAGAGCCGCCAAGGCTGAGAAAGAACTAAGACTGGCACAGGGGATTAAGGAAGAGGACAAGGGCTTCTTCCATTACATTAAGGATAGAAGGATCAGAAGGGACGGGATTGTTAGGATAAAGTGGGAGGTGCCGACCAGTGGCACTGAGGGCTGAGATTCTGGATGCCACACCATGCACCACACCAGCAATCTGGGTTTGGAAGTGGACTTGGGTCACTTAGGGGTCAGCAGGGGTGAGGAAGGATTGAGCGTCTGTAGACAGTTCTCCTTCCTTGTGGAGGGACAGTACAGCAGAGCTTGCCTGCCACACCAGCCGTGGCTGGGTGCCAGCACATGCATGCCATCAGAAGGGGAGGGCCCCACATACAGGGCATATGGCTGCCTCCACAGAGGCAGAGTCCAGCCATCTCTGCCCATTGCATGTATGGGAGCTTGGGAGAAAAGCAGTGAAAAATACCAGGAGCTGGCAGGCTCCATGATGGCCCGAGTCTGCACTGCACCAGCAAGCCCTGATTCTGGATTGTGCTCTGGGGTGGGAAGTAAAGCCGGTGCTTCTCTCCCTGGCCCCGCTGTGGGAGGTAATTCACGGGGGACTTCTGGAACATGGCTGAGGTAGGGCAATCAGGGCCAAGAATGAGTCCCTCTGAGGGAGGGCCAGAGCCGCCTGCAGAGCTCCGTGGAGGCAGAGAAAAATGTAACAAAAGAAAAAAGGATAATGAGGGAGGTAGCATAGGCAGAAAAGGGAGACGATCAAGCAGAGGCACTAAATGAGTACTTTTGCTCTGTCTTCACTAAGGAAGTGGATGGACCTATGCCAGAGGGAAGGATTGGGGGGAGCCCTGGGGGGAGTTGGGGATTATGAGGGGGAGATTGGGGTGAACAGGGTCTTAAGGAGACTAACTGAACTGCAGGTGGACAAAGCACTGGGCCCAGATGGCATACACCTGAGAGTCCTGAGGGAGCAGGTGGGGATACTAGCAGCCCATCTGATGGACCTGTTTAACACCTCTCTGGAGAAGGGGTGCATGCCACAGTACTGGAGAACAGCTCATGTAGTGCCACTCCACAGGTGTGGTCCCAGGGACAAGCTAAGTAACTGCAGGCCAGTTGGCCTAACCTCCATAGTGAGGAATATAATGGAGACCATTCTAAAGGAAAGGCTGGTGTCCTTCCTCGAGGTAGATGGACTCCAGGACAACAGACAGCATGGGTTTGTCAGGGGGAGAGCTTGTCAAGCCAACATGATTGATGTCTTTAACTGGGTTTAGAGGTTACTGGACAGGAGGCAGACGGTGAATGTCCTGTACCTGGACGTCAGCAAGGCATTTGATTCAGTGCCACATGGCAGGCTGATCAGCAAGCTGAGGGACCTGGGAATAGGGGACAAACTTCTGGGGTGGGTCAAGAACTGACTGAGGAACAGGAACCAGAGAGTGGTGGTAGGGGGCAAACTATCCAAACCTAGACCTGTAACTAGCGGGGTCCCACAGGGCTCAGTATTTGGACCTGTGCTATCCAATATCTTTATTGATGGCATAGCAGAGGGGGTCCAAAGTAAGATCTGCCTTTTTGCAGATCATACTAAGCTCTGTGGGAGGGTGGACACAGAGGAGCAGAACCAGTATCAGAGAGGATCTGGCTAGGCTGGAGAAATAGTAAGGTATCTGGCAGTTGGTTTTCAATGCTAGAAAATACAAGGTCATGCACCTGGATGCCAGAAACACAGGGGCTAGTTACTGTCTTGGGGGTGTACAGGTGACAGTCTCAGAGGAGGAAAAGGACCTAGGAGTGATTGTCAGGGGTGATATTAAATACTTGGCACAGTGCCATAAGGCTGCAGAAAAAGCAAATAGAATGCTGAGCTACATCACCAGGGGAATCACCTCTAGGAGAGAGGAAGTTATTCTGCCACTGTACAGGTCACTGGTGAGGCCACATCTGGAATACTGCATACAGTTCTGGTGCCGTACCTGAAAAAGGATATCAAACTACTAGAGGGGGTACAGTGGAGGACAACCAAAATGATCGGGCAGGGGAGGGGGACAGAACATATGAGGAGAGGCTGAGGGAGCTCAACATGTACTCCCTGGAGGATAGAAGAGAGAGAGGGGAGACATCATAGAGCACTTCAAGTACCTTAAGGACATAAACAGGGTTGGACTGGGAGCATCTTTAATTTAAGAAAGGAAGGTACAACAAGGGGACATCGCCTGAAACTAGTGGGGGGTAAATTTAAGAAGGAAATGAGGAGGCACTTGTTCACTGAAAGGGTGATGTTGGGGTGGAATGAGTTGCCAAGGGAGTTAGTTGAGGCAAACACAGTGGCTAGTTTGAAGAGAGGGTGGGAGAGGATGAAGAAGAGAATTAGGATGTTAGCAGGAATTATGGGAAGGGAGGGAGGGTAATTTGGGGGAATGGTAAACTCCAAGAGGAGTGGGGGGGCAGCTCCGGGGAACTAAACTGAGCTACACGCTCTAGCAGACTTGATAGACCATTATCGCCTGTATCTGCTAGCAATTTCGTATGTTTGTAAGAAATGGTGCTCAAGAACAAGGGACATGCCATGAAGCTGGTGGGGGTAGATTCAGGAGAGATGTGAGGAAGTACTTCTTCACAGAAAGAGTGGTGGATTCCTGGAACAGCATTCCAGCAAAGATGGTGGGGGCAAAAACAACGGAGGGGGTTCAAAAATGCCTGTGATAGGCACAAGGGAATAGTAGAGGTAAGGGGGGGGGAGCTGCAGATCAAGTAGGGTCTGTGGCAAGAATGTAGGTAGTAAAACATAGTTGACTGGGTGGTCCAAGAAGTCCTTATCTGACATCAGATTTTATGTTTCTATCTTTCTGTGTCAAACAACAATCAGAAATGGGCAGAAAGGACCTAAATTTAATACACACCTCATCAAACTAAACTGAGCTGCACACTCGAGGGCTATGCCCCCTTGCTGTACCCTCCTTTCTTTAATTAAAGATGCCCCCCCCCAGTCCAACTCTGTTTATGCCCTTAAGGTTCTTGATGGCAATTTTTTTTCAGACATCGAAGAGCTAGAAACAAGTTATCTTGGCAACATATTAAAAAAATATTAAAAAGCTAGACTAATTTAACATTCCAGGGTGAAAATAAATAACTTTTAAATGAGTTTCACAGACTCGCAGTGTAATTACAGTGACAGAATATGTCCCTGATGATTTTTTCTTCACAAAATGAATCACCTCTTGGTTTAGCAAGGTATCAGCTCCACAAAAAGTAACACTATTTCACAGTGATATTTTCTGCAGTTTGTGTGCCATGTTTAACAAATGCAAAAATGTAATATTGAGAGTCCTACCATTTAAATTTTTAATGATTATGGCTAAGCATCTATCAGCTTTACAGAATCCAGCAGTAGCAATGTGCAGCAGATTAGAATAATTAAACATTAACACTTCAACTGGCTTGTCACGCAGAGGTAGTTAAGAGAGGTCTTGTGTATAGACATAGGCCCCTATATTTAAATGGTTAGCGTGGCACTAACCAGGTTAGTGCCATGCTAACCATGAATAGTATTGGCCATCAGGGAGGGGGTCATATTCAAAGGCCCCTGCTGCACTATGCTGAGTCAATAGCATGACCACACAAAATATACCTCTGTTCCCATGTAAAAGAGGAATTCCCTATGCATACCAGGTATAATGGTATAATAGTATATTCACAGGTTTTGGCAGTACTTAACAGCTGCCATCACAGTGCTGTTTAATGCTATCAAAACTCTTCGTTTGCCCCCATGCAAGGATGGGCTTCCCCCGATCACCCACCTGGCCAAGTAAAATCACAGCCCACCATTGATGCAATCTAGCAGTCCCCCCACCCACCCAACTGCCCACTTGGCCAAGTGCCATTCCATCCCATCCCTCTACCCTGGTGGTCTAGCATTCCCCTCCCCCCCAATTACCCAACAGTGTCACGTAGTCATAGCTACATATACAAGTGTAGAGACCCTCTGCCACAGTTTCTGCAGATCCTCATGAACTGGCGTTTTGATAGATTTCTATTTTTGTCCTGGGTGGCAGATACTGGCCAGATACAGGCTACTGCAGTCAGTTTCGTATAGAGGTCTGTAAGTAGACGGCCATCATTTCTCTTGTGTATGACCAGATCCAGGAAGTTTACTGCCTGTACATCTTCCATTACCTTAAATGTAAGGTTTTCATTAGAATTTTCCAGATATCTGACAAACTCATCAAGCTTATCTCTCGAACACTTCCATATGAGGAACATATCATCAATAAACCATTCCCACAGATCTACTTTGTGAAATAATGGATTTATTGCTTCAGTGTAAACAAATTCTTCCTCCCACTTCCCCATGTTGCCTAAGCTGGGTGCCAGGGTGGCCCCCATGGCTGTTCCTTTTGTTTGCAAATAGTTTGTGCCTTGAAACATAAACACATTTTGTTCTTTAATACAGTTTCTGTTAAATTGACCAACATGTTGATTTTATTTTGATTAAGTGTATTGTCTCTTAACAGGTAATGTTCAATGGCTTCCAATCCAGCTTCATGGAGGATACTGGTGTACAAAGAATTAAAATTCAGTTACCAATACACTATTTCTAGCATGTACTGTCTTTAAAATGTAAAAGAAATTAAAAGAAGAAGCTATTGGCTATAAAATTATGATTATCTGATAATCCTCTTAGCTTTGAAATATTTTCTTCTATTTTTCACAGTTTACATGAAGATACAGCGTTATAAATTTGAAAAAATAGTGTGAATCCATCTCTAGAAAAATCACTAGAACAAATTTTTTTTTAATTTATTTTCTTTTTCTATAAAAATGTTGAAAGAGCTTGAATAAATACACTTTGTAAGATCGCTAGTATTAACTTTTCATACAGAGAATAATTTAAGTAAAAAGAAAATTGTTTCATATGAATGATGTAAATGTATGATGTCTCTTTAAATGAATTGATGATGTCACAACTTGGATACCGTATAACAAAAAATGTACTCCCATTATTTCAGTTGCCACACCTCCTGAGGAAGGGTTGGGGAACCCGAAGCACCAAGGCTTGAGTGGTGCTGTGGACATTCAGCAATAAAGTTGTTTAAATGGACTTAATGCTTTGTTTGTCTTCTTTGGTGTGTGAGCACTTAGATTTGATTTAATTACAGGGCTTGCTGCCCTTTGCTCGCACCCACCCTGCCATTAAGTGTTCATGACTTTTTCTTTTGGACTACTACATAGTTGCCAATAATCAGTCATTTGTCACCTGTATTTCTCTTAGAATATTCAGAATTCCTGTGGTATTTCTGACAAAACTTCTGATATTCTTAACAAGAGGTTTAAGGTAGTTGTCTACAAACCTGGACTGGGGTTCCATGAACCAGCCCATGCTTGATATGATGGGGCACTCTGGTGGCTTGTGGGTATCCTTGTGGATCTTGGGTAGGGTGTAAATAGCAGGGTTTCTGTGGTTCTAAAATGATGTATTACGTTACGAGGTAGAAATTTCGACACCAGAATCCAGTACCCAATGGCAAAATTTCGCTGATTTTGAGTGTCTCACCCCCCCTTGAATAAACTCAGACCTGGAGTTTGTTATCTTTAAGAAGGGAAGTGTGGTGGGCAAAGCCCCCTGCATAAAAAAACACTAAATGTCAACAGGCAAAATTTCGCCTGTTAACATTGTTTCTGTCGCTAAGCCACATTTCGACAACTTTGTTGTTGATGCAGCTTGGTGGAATGCTGAAATGAGAGGTAGAAAAGATTCTCAGTGATTAAGCCTTCTTTAAAAACAGAGGGTAAATAGGTGAAACTCAAGATGCACTTAATCTTGGATGTGAGGTCAAAGGCAAGTACCTTGTAGAAATGGCTATCACTGAGTTGTGAGAATATCTCACATACTGTGTGGTGTCCTGCATATACTTCCACCCTTATCTGAGGGTTTTATAATTATGAAATTATCTTGTGCTAGTGACCTCAGGGCTTTCTGCTCAGAATTATCCAGATTACAATAATTAATTCTATGTGGGTTCACATACAGGCCCAGATATTCAAACTGAGCCATTCTGAGGCGCAAGCCCCTGCGCTGCTCAAAATAGTTGCGCAGGGGTGTGGCCAGTGATATTCAAAGGAGTTGCGCTGTTGAGCAACTCGCTGAACATCACCCCAGCTTCCCAACACTTGCACATGAAGCGCCCAGTGGAGACTTGCGCCACCGCCAAGTTGCCAGAGTTGAGCATTAAACTTGCGGTGGCGCAAGTACCATTGCGCCCATGCTCAAATATCCGATATTCAAAGGTGACATGCAAATGGGGCCATAATTTATGCAAGGCACAGGGGGCCATTTGCATCTATTTATGGCCCCTTTACATACCATTAGCATGTAGGTGCGCCGATCCCGAGGACTTGCGCCTGGCCGCCTGCCAGGCAGCAGCGTTGGGGACCGACGCACCTACCTTGCCGATCACGGGCAGTATCTCTGTAAGTCTACATTCCCCCAAACACACATCTCCTCAAGCCCGATCCCGGGCAATACAGTTACATGAACCCCCCGCCCACACATCTCCCACAGCCCGATCAAGGGCAATACAGTTACATGAACCTCCGCCCACACATCTCCCACAGCCCGATCGCGGGCAGAACGTGTATCAACCCCCAGTGCCCGATCGCGGCAGAATGTAAACCCCCAACCCGAATATCTCCCTGGTGGTCCAGTGGACCGTAAGCCCGATCGCGGGCAGAATGTCAAGTTACAACCCCCAAACATCTCCTGGTGTCTAGTGTCCCCCACCCACCCACGAAGCCCCATCCACTCCCCCCGCCCGCTGTGGCCGGCAGGCGGAGCATCCTGCCTGCCGCCCACCACCCGGCGACTGACTGTCCGGTAGGGCTGCACGCCCATTGGTGCAGAGCTACAGCCAATGGGCGTGCAGCCCATACTGTACATGATAGTCCAGATTTGTGAATGAACATCATAGTGGATTCCCTGCAGGGGAGGGCCTCAAACAACTGGTACAGCAACCCACAAGAGACAGGGCTATCCTAGATCTAGTACTGACTAACAAAGAAGGGATCACAGATCTCCAGGTAGAAGGTCACCTGGGGGCCAGTGACCATCACATGGTATGGTTCAATTTGGCTACTACATCTAAATCATCCCATTCCAAGGCAAAAATATGGGACTTCAGAGGAGCTGACTTTGATAAGATGGCCAACAGAGTTAAGCTAGCCCTGGCAAAAAGAAACACAGGTGAGGGGTACAGGCAAAGTGGGCAAGCATTAAGGATGCAATACTTGAAGCAACATCCCATTGTGTTAGACAGAAAAGAAAGTGCAAAAGAAGAAGGAAACCACTTTGGTTCTCAAATACAGTATCAGAAAAGGTCAGAGCCAAAAGGCTGGCCTTCAGGAAATATAAGGGAACACAGCGGGATGAAGATAGGGAGGCATACCAAACTGCCCTAAGGGAAGCAGGTAAGGCAGTAAGGCAGGCAAAGTCCCAAACTGAGGAAACACTAGCACGAACAGTAAAAGAAGGTGACAAGACTTTCTATAGATACATTAGTGAAAGGAGAAAGTCCAGAGGGGTGTGCTAAAATGGAGAAAAGGGAGCATGTGAGGAGGAGGACCCTGTAAAGGCATCTATCCTAAATAGATACTTTTGCTCAGTATTTACTGAAGAGAAGGTAGGGCAGGGCCCACAGCTCAGCATCATGGACACATGGGGGAGGGAGGGAGGGAGGTGAGCACTACTCCCTTCACAAAAGAAAGGGTCCTACAAGAGCTTGCTAAGCTCAGGGTGGATAAGGCAATGGGACCTGATGGCATACATCCCAGGGTACTTAAGGAGCTAAAGGAGGAACTAGCAGAGCCATTAGCAGAATTGTTTAGTGAGTCTCTGAGCACAGGAGAGGTCCCAGAAGACTGGAGAATGGCTCATGTGATCCCGCTCCACAAGAGTGGTAGCAGGAGGAGGCGGGAACTACAGACAGGTCAGTCTTACCTCAGTAGTGGGCAAGATTATGGAGGCACTCCTTAGGAAAGGATAGTGCAACACCTGGAATCCATAGGGCACAGGATCAAAGACTGCATGGGTTTACAAAGGAAGGTCCTGTCAAACTAATCTCATAGATTTCTTTGACTGGGTAACCAGAGTGGTGGACCAAGGGGGAGCAGTTGATGTCGCCTACCTTGACTTCAGCAAAGCTTTTGACACTGTTCCACATAGAAGATTGATAAATAAGCTGGGTAGGCCTGGGGTGGGTCAGAAGTTGGTCAACTGGGTGGCAAACTGGTTGACGGGCAGAAAACAGAGAGGTGGTAAATGGTATACAGTCAGAAGAGATGCAAGTCACAAGTGGGGTACCTCAGGGATCAGTCCTGGGGCCAGTCCTCTTCAACATCTTCATTAGTGACCTTGCAGATGGACTAGAGGGTAAGGCTTGTCTGTTTGCAGATGACACCAAGATCTGCAACAGAGTAGATGATCCAGATGGGGTGGGCAGAATGAGAAGAGATCTGGATAAACTAGCAGAATGGTCAGAAGTGTGGCAACTGGGATTTAATGCAAGAAGTGCAAAATCATGCACATAGGGAAGAGAAACCCTGAAGCCACCTATAGGCTGGGAGGGGAGTTGCTAGCAGTCACAAAAGAAGAAAGAGACTTGGGCATCATCATCACTGATGACCTAAAATCATCCAAGCAGACCTCTAAAGCAGTAGGTAAGGCTAGGGGGGTGTTAGGGTGTAGTAGTAGGGGTATCACAAGTCGTAAGAGGGAGGTAATAATCCCTCTGTACAAGACACTGGTTAGGCCCCATCTGGAGTACTGCATGCAGTATTGGAGGCCACACCTTCACAAGGACATTAACCAAATTGAGGCAGTCCAGAGAAGGGCAACCAAAATGGTGCAGGGACTGCATCAGAAGACATATGAGGACAGATTAACAGAGCTCAATATGTATACCCTTGAGCAAAGGAGGGAGAGAGGTGATATGATCGAGGCATTCAAACACCTTAAGGGCATAAACAAGGTGAAAGAGTCTAACATGTTTAAATATAAGAAAAATAGCAGGACAAGAGGACACAGCATGAGATTAGAGGGAGGCCGATTAAGGGGGAATGTGAGGAAATTCTTTTTCACAGAAAGGGTGGTGGATGCATGGAATGGCTTACCACAAGAAGTGGTGGCTATGAATACAGTGCAGGGCTTCAAACAGGCATGGGATAGGCATAAGGGAGCAATACAAATGACTATGAATAGATAGGCCACTGACAGAGCAAAGGCCGATGGCACATTTATAAGGTAGAAAAAGAAATGGGCAGACTGGATGGGCCTTGCGGTCCTTATCTGCCGTCAACTTCTATGTTTCTATGTTTCTATGATTAAAAATACCAGTTATGGCTGGCCCAGTGGCGCTGAGGGTTGAGGCGCTGGACGCCATACCTCACGCCACACTGGCGACCTGGGTTCAGACGTGAGTCCTGGCTGCCAGGGGTTGGCAGGGGTTGGATAGGATTGATCATCTGGAGGACTGCTCTCCTATCCCAGGGAGGGATCCAGGGAGCCACCGCTCTGCAGCGGCCCCTGGTGATGATTAGGGGCACAACTAGAGTGGTGCCACAAGGGCAGCGGAGTGCGGTAGATGTCGGCAAGCTGTGCTCTGACGTCATTGCACGTCCGCACTCCACGGGGAGAAACATCGGAGGAAACAACGGGCACAGGTTGAGTGGCATGATCCTCTGACCTCCGTGGCCCAACTCGAATGGTGCCTCCTCAAGCTGGATCCTCTATGTGCTAGTTGAGCTGTGGGTAGCTCCTCGCCCCTCCTGCCACGGGGGGCAAGCTTTGAGTTAGGAGAAGTTGGCCTGATCTCGGGTTGGGGCTCTGGGGTTGGTCAGGATGACTTGCCAACCATGCCTAGGAGGAAGAGAAAATATACTGTATAAGAAAATAAAATACCAGTTATGGCTGCCTCAATAGAACCTGAGTGCTGGTGAAATGTCTTTGCATGTGGCCAACCCAACATTTATTCCAGACAGTGGAAACCATAGTATGATCCACCAATGGAAATGAATCAGGCTTCATGCAGACTCACCTACCTGGCAGCATATAGTATACTCCCAGCCAGAGAAGCAGTAAATTCCATCAATGCAAGCTCATGAGTAAGTGAGGGTGAGTGATAGAGATGAGTGTGGCAATGTGGCTATACCTGAGGAGCCTATTGATGGACATATTGAATGTTGGACTGGCACAGTCAAAGTCAGTGTTTCCAGCGGGCACACATGGAAGGTAGTGCACGGTGTCACTGTGTGTGTGCCCCAGGAAGCTGCCAGCATATGCAGGGAGCTGGGCACTACATGCCATGTCTTCTGGGATAGTCTGTGTCCAGATCACTGCTCCACCACCAACAGCTATGCCTCCAGTGACCAGGATCACTGCATATGGTCACCACAGGTACTGGGCACAGTGCTCTGTCATGGGGGACACCTGTTTCCCTCCCACAACCACTGACTCAGGGCATGCTGTTGTGCACCTTCTGCTTGTGTTGCCCTGGGTCCCTCCGAGCACCAGTGATCTTGAGGCCAGCTCCTTCTGGACTGTCCATGTCACAGTGGCACTCTCTGACCCTGTCCTTGGTCTGTGCTACCCCTCACCTCCTTACCCAACCCTTCCGGATCCCCATGACAGCAAAGACAGTAAGGACAGGAGTGGGGCTAAAAGGTGTAAGGCTATTGAAAAATGGGGGGGGGTGATGAGTACCAATGCATGTAGTCTGGGTAACAAGCTTCCTGAACAAGTGTCCTTGATGGAAGAGGGATGCCTGGATATCGTGGCAGTCACAGAAACCTGGTACACAGAGAACCATGACTGGGATGTCAACATACCAGGGTACACAATCTACAGGAGGGACAGGGAGGGTAAAAGAGGAGGAGGAGGAGGAGGAGGAGCTCTGTACAGAAGGGATGGGATCAAAGCAATGGAACTAAAGGGTAAACTGGGGGGGGAGAGGAGGCACTGTGGGTCACCCTGGAGACAGGAAATGGCACTATAATCCATATGGGAGTTGTATACAGACCCCCGTCTCAGGGGGAAAAATGGACAAGGAAATGACAGAAGGCATCCTTAAAATGGCAGAAAAAGGGGAGATATTGTTGATGGGGGGACCTGAATATGCCAGATGTTAACTGGAGCACCTTTGCTGCAGCCACATGCAAGAGCAGGGTAATTTTTGATGCCCTACGGTGGGCATGCCTCAGACAGCTAGTGTTGGAACCCACTCATGAGGGAGCAATCTTAAACCTGGTGCTCTCAAATGGGGATGGAGAGAGGAACTCGGATTTAGAAGTGGGTAGCCATCTGGAAAGAAGCGACCACCAAACAGTGTGGTTCATGATAAACGCAGCCATAGAATCAACTCACACAAAGGTGAGGGTATCGGACTTTAGGAGGGCTGACTTTGGCAAAATGCATGAGTGCCTCAGAAAAGCACTAGCAAATGGGCAAGAAAGTGGGGTGGAGGAACAATGGGGAAAAAATCAAAGCTGCCATCACAGAGGCAAAAAACCCTTGTGTGAAGCAAATAAACAAAACCAAACAAAGGAAAAAAACACTATGGTCCTCAAAAGAGGTGGTGGGGAAGGTTAGGGAAGAAAAGATAGCATTCAGGAAATGTAAGGAAACACAAAAGGAGCAGGATGGAGAACTGTACCAGTTAAAGCACAAGGAAGCAGGGAAGGCAGTCTGAATAGCAAAGGCCCAAATCAAGGAAAAGATAGCCAACTCAGTTAAGAAGGGGGATAAAACCTTTTATAGGTACATTAGGGAGTGAAGAAAGACCAGGGGAGGGATAGTGAAGCTTAATAAAGGGAAAGGGGGTGGACAGAAGGTGACAGTGACAAAGCAGAGATACTGAACAAATATTTCTCAGTATTCACAAAAGAAAAGGAGGGGGAGGTACCTAATCCAATCAATAGAAACACACTGGATAGGGGGGTCAATACCAGTACATTCGCAGAAGAAAGGGTCCTGAAAGAACTCCTATAATTGAAGGTGGACAAAGCAATGGGGCCTGATGGGATTCACCCTGTAGGGGCAGTCCACGGAGAGAGTGCTCACAGACTTTTTTGACCAACTGATTATCCCCCTTGAGGAGGATAGATCCGTGGATGCGGTCTTCATGGACCTGTGCAAAGCCTTCAACCTGGTAGAACATAATAGACTCCTGACCTGCCTGGAAGCGATTGGACTAAAGGATGAACCCCTGGTCTGGTTCAGATCATATTTAGAAAATCATTCCCAAATGGTATCTATAGGAAACATAAACTCTGATCTGGCTCCAATAACCAGAGGTGTACCCCAAGGCTGTATACTGGGCCCCCCAATGTTCTTAGTATATATGGATAGCCTCCCTAGATTTGTCCACAACACACATATACCATTATATGCTGATGATACAGTAATAGTCACAGAGGAAATAAATTCCCAAGATGTTGTGTCTGAACTCCAGGCTGATTTTAATAGGTTGGAACAGTGGTTTGCATCTAGGGTGTTGTTCATGAACTTAAAGACTCAATACATAGAAACATAGACTTTGACAACAGATAAGGACTGCTTGGCCCACCTTCTTCCTCTGTAGCAAGTACCTGGACCCCCTCCAAGGTAATACTCTGTCCTAGGATTCCTGACCCTGATGTGCATCACTTTGCATTTTTTGGCATTGAAGCCAAGTTGCCAGATTCCTGACCATTTCTTGAGTTTACCGAGGTCCTCCCACAGGTTCTGTATCCCTTCCTGTGTGTCCACCCTCCCACAGAGTCTGGTGTCATCCACAAATAGGTGCATCTTGCCTTTAATGCCTTTCCCAATGTTACTTATGAAGACATTGAACAACACTGGCCCCAGCATCAGTCTCTGTGGGACCCTACTGGTGACTTCCTTGGTACTGGTTAACTCTCCCCCCACCAACACTCTCTAGGTTCTGCATCTCAGCCAGCTGTCTACCCACCTTAACATTTTCTCCCCCACCTCTAGATCTGCTAGTTTCCTGATCAGTCTCCTGTATGGTACAAAATTGAAGGCCTTGCTGAAGTCCAGGTATATGATGTCCACTGCCTGGTCTCCATCCACCACTTTGGTGACCCAGTCAAAGAATTCGATCAGGTCCGTTTGACATGATCTGCCTTTCATAAACTTGTGCTGCCTTTCACCTGGAAGACCATTCTCTTCGGTGTACCTCACCTTTCCTTAAGTATGGTCTCCATCAGTTTACATACTATCGAGGTCAGATTGGCTGGCCTATAGTTCCCTGGGTCATCCTGTGGTCCGCTGTTGTGGAGAGGCACCACATGTGCCAATCTCCAGTCCAGCGGCACCATGCTTGACTCCAAGAATCTATTAAAGAGAGCCATCAGCGGACTCACAAGCTCCTCTGCTAGCTCTTTTGACACCTTAGGGTGTATGCCGTCTGGTCCTGGGGATCTGTCCACCTTCAGTGCCAGCAGACCCTCCCTCACTCTTTCAGCCTCTTTTACTGTATCTGTCCCCATTCCCCCCACCCCCCTTTTCAAACTGGGTGGCACCAGCCCATCCTTTTCCCTTGTAAAGATAGAGCAGAAGTATTCATTCAATGCTTCTGCTTTGCTCACTTCTTCCTCAACCCATCCATTCCCTTCCTTATCTGAACTATTACATCCTATTGTCACTCTTTTCACTTATGTACAGTAGCAAAAAAAAGGCCTTCTCCCCTTCTTAATCCCTTCAGCTATTTGAAGCTCTTTCTGTACCTTAGCATGCTGCAGCACCCTTCTTGCCATCATAGCCAACTTCAGGTACTCTTTCTTATCCTCTTCCCTTGCAGTTCTCCTGAATTTTCAGTAGGCTGCCCTCTTCTCCTTCACCACTCTGGCTACCTTGTAGTTAAACCAGATGGATGATTTGGCCCCTTATGTCTTCTCTATAAGCCTGATACAATCTGCTGTGGCTGATAGAATCACCTCTTTGATGATGGCCCATGTTTGGTCCACCCCATGTCCTCATTAATTCCATTAGGTGTGACCTTAGCACCACTACCGTCATCTTGAAATGAGCCCTCCTGAAATCCAGTGTTTTGATCTTGGTGGGGATGTTATTCCTGCACATGTCCAAACTGAATCACACCATACCATGGTCATTGCCCCCCAGAGGTTCTCTGACCTCTAGTTCCTGTACGTGCTTCCCATTGGTGAACACTAGGTCTAGGATTACCCCCTTCCTAATGGGTTTAGTAACACCCTACAGTAGGTCATGAACCCTCCCTGAATCCCATTTAGTATCTCTTGACTTCTGGCAGAGGATGTGGCCGGTATAGCCCAGTCCAGCTTAAGCAGATTAAAGTCACCCACCACTACCACTTTCCCTTTTCCTGCTACTTTCAGCATTTGAGAACATATCTCTGTCCCTTTTTTCATCCTGGTTAGGCAGTCTGTAGACACCCCCAGCCTGATCTTCCTCCCTCTGTTAGTCTGTAGCTGGAGCCATAGTGTTTCTACTTTCCCCTGTTCATTCTGTTCCCTCATGCATGTTATTCCTTCCCTGTTGTAAGCTGTCACCCCCCCTTGCCTAACTCTCTATCCCTTTTATAGAGTTTGTATCCTGATATTGTGAGGTCCTAGTCGTGGCATGCTGTAGCCCCAGGTCTCAGTAAGTGCCACTACATCTACCATCTCCTCCGCTAAGAGGGCCTGCATGTCTACCATCTTGTTGACGAGACTGGGAGCATTAAGTGATACCGCCCTCCACCTCAACTCTGTACCTCCACCTCAATTCTGTACCTCCTTGCCTCTTTCTTGTATTTGCTTTGTCTTGCCCGTCCCCCATACTCTACACTTCATCCTCTTTCTTTGGTTTTCCCCTTCCCCCTTCCCTTCCCACCTGATTACCACTTCCTTTGTGTTGCCTTGGAATCTGTTCTTCCTGGCCAGGTTTTCTCCAGGTGGATTACCCCTAAAAAAGAAGCCCTTTCTTGTTCTTTATGTTCAGAGTCACTTGGTCCAGTGCTGTAATCCAAGGGTGTCTTGTCTGGTCTTTGCAAAATGGATCCTGGGGTAGTGAGTTCAGGTGGATGCTCTTTATCTCCTCCTTTCCAATTGAAGGCACAGTTGTTGGCATAGTCATTGGTGTCACAATTAACCTTATGTACTGTAGTTTCTGTTTTTCTTAGTTATGAATCATAGTATCTAATGTAATCTTCAATTTTTTTGTTACATTTGCCAAAGTTCTCATGCTCTGAGAATAGAAACATAGAAACATAGAATTTAATGGCAGATAAGGACCGCTTGGCCCACCTAGTCTGCCCATTTTCCTACCTAACAGATAAGCTGCAGATCCTAGTTAACCAACAGCTTACTTCCTCCTACCCCCCACTAGGACTGCCTTATGTCTGTCCCATGCATTCTTGAATTCCCCCACTGTTCTTGACTCCACGACCTCCTCAGGGAGACTGTTCCATGCATCCACAACCCTCTCCATGAAAAATACTTCCTCACATTACCTCTGAGCCATCCCCTCTTATCTTCAAATTGTGCCCCTTGTTCTTGCATATCTCTTTTCTGAAAGATGCTACCTCTTGGACTTTGTTGATTCCTTGAGGTACTTGAAAGTTTCTATCATGTCCCTCTCTCCTTCTTTCCTCAAGGGTATACATATTAAGCTCCTTTAGTCTTTCTTCATATGTCTTCTGGTGCAGACCCTGCACCATTTTGGTTGCCCTCCTCTGGACAGCCTCCACTCTGTCTATGTCTTTGTGGAGATGAGGTCTCCAGAACTGCACACAGTACTCCAGATGGGGTCTCACCAACTGTCTGTAGAAAGGGATAACAACTTCCTGTTTTCTACTATTGATGCCTCTTCCTATGCATCCCAGTCTCCCCACAGCCTTCCTTACTGCCTTCTCACATTGTTTGCCCACATTTAGGTCATCTGATATAATTACCCCCAGGTCCCTTTCCATTTTTACTGTTGTCAGTATCTCACCCCCCATTGTGTACTCTTCCCCTGGGTTTTTGTTTCCCATGTGCATTACCTTGCACTTCTTTGCATTGAATCTGAGCTGCCATACATTTGACCATTCCTCCAACCTTGCCAAGTCCCTTCTCATCCTTTCCACTCCATCTTGTGTATCAACCCTGTTCAGATCTTTGTGTCATCTGCAAAGAGGCATACTTTTCCTTCCGGTTCCTCTGCAATGTCATTTATAAAGACATTAAAAAGTACCGGTCCCAGTACTGAACCCTGCGGTACCC
This sequence comes from Neoceratodus forsteri, assembly GCA_016271365.2. NCBI lineage: Eukaryota > Metazoa > Chordata > Ceratodontiformes > Ceratodontidae > Neoceratodus > Neoceratodus forsteri. The sequence continues at coordinate 1,234,118,764 of CM057455.1, forward strand.
TGGATTATTGCTACTACATTCTCTTATGCTCCCAGAACAGAAAAACAGAAACATAGAATCTGTAAGCAAAAAAAGGACCATCTGGCCCATGATGTCTACTCTTTTCTACCCAATAGTGCTGTGCGGAATGTTTAAAATTCCGGCAGAACAGAATTTTGCTGAATTTTTAAAATTCCACCAAATTTCTCCAGAAACAGAATGGCAGAATTCAACAGCAGAAAAATGCAGAATGAGTTTTCCACAACATTTCCACAGAATTCAGTTCAGCGGATCTCAATATTTTCTGCGGAAATGATTGCGGATTGATTTTCCCCTGAAAAGTTTAGTTCTGTGGAATATTATTCTGCAGATCACAGCAGGCAGAATTTCACAGAAGAACCAGCAAAATTCTGAGGGAAATTTCACCAGCACAATGGTCAGTCTGCACTAATTCCGCTGGCGGAATTCTACATTTTGCACAGCACTACTACATAACACTGTATGAGACAGCTATACAGGCTTTTCACTCTCGACCCTTTCCCGCCTCCCTTTTTGGTGCGGTCTTTATCAAGTCCTTGTATCTGTTCCACCTTTTTTTGAATCCTCCCACTGGTTTTACACAGACCACATCATCCAGCAGGGTCACACCTGGAAACAAGCCTCAGCTCAGTGTTCTTTTCCCCGTTATCAAACGTTTAAATAAAATAAATAAATACATAAATAAATGCAGCAGTTTATTCTATCCCTCCACCACCCTCTCTGTGAAAAAGTGCTTTCTGGTTTCCCTCTTAAATTTCCCCAGCACCAGCTTTATAGAACTGCACCTGGTGTTTGTGCTCCCACTCAGTCTGAACAATTCCCTGCTATCCACTTTATTTACGCAGTGGAGATATCTGTATGTTATAATCATGTCCCATCTCCTTTCTCACCTCAAGAAAGAACATGTTCAGATCTGGCACTCTCTCTCTTTGTATGACCTTTCCTACCATTACTGGAACTTCTTGGTTACCCTTCTCAGCACTGCCTCCACTCTGTCTTCTCCATGTGTACTCCAAACTGCACACAATACTCCAGGTAAGGACAAACCAGTGACCTATACAGTGGCAGCAGCACCGCCTTTCTCCTGCTGGTGAGTTTCCTCTCTATGCACCCAATAAAGTACAGTTACATAAAACTTTACCGTAAAAGAATATCTTCGAGAGGAGCTCTTGCAGCAGGTTACACCACATGGACTGAAGCCGGCAGGTGGCAGGACCCCGAAGAAAACTTCTAGTTAGCACTTTTAGCTAGGAGGGTCAAACAGTTGGAGTCATCATGCTTAATTTCCGGGATCCGGTCGGAGGTGGATGGATTGATTAAGACTACCCCGGGGGAGATAGTACTCGAGTTTAGGAACTATTTTAAGTCCTTGTATGGTAAAATGGAGTCTCCCCCCTCTAGACAGGAGATTCTTTCCTTTTTTGAGGGGTTGGATATTCCTTTGTTATCTGAGTTTCAGCAAGAACAACTAACGGTGGATATTACCCAAGGTGAAATTGAAAGAGTAATAGATAGTCTCCTCTAGACAACGCGAGGTCCGACGGTCTGTCGGCTAATTTCTATAGGAAATTTGCTAAGCTCCTTTCCCCTTGCTCTGAATTTATTTCAGCACATTTTGTCTCATCAGGTACAAGATCAGTCCTTATTTGAAGCACTAATTGTACTGATTTCTAAGCAGGGCAAGCCTTTGGAGCAGCCCTCAAGTTATAGGCCCATATCGCTGCTCAATTACGATATTAAGATTTTAGCTAAATTATTGGCTGAGAGGATTAGTCTGGTCCTACCCGACCTTATTGGTCCAGAACAGGTTGGTTTTATGAGGGGGGGCGATCTTCTGCAGACCATGTTCAGACCTTGGTTCACGCTTTCTTGGTCTCCGAGGACAGCAGGGCGGCTATGGCCCTGCTGTCCTTGGATGCTGAGAAAGCATTTGATAGGGTGCATTGGGGGGTTTTATTAACGGCGATAGAGAGGTTTGGGTTCCCAGATCTTTTTAGGGGTCGGATTAGTTCCCTCTACTCCTGTCCCACCGCAAGGGTTAGTTGTAATGGTGCAATTTCAGATTCATTTTGCTTACACGTGGGCACTAGGCAAGGATGTCCTTTATCCCCTCTCCTTTTTTAACCTGTACCTGGAACCTTTTATAAGAGCAGTTGTTGCCAATCGTGCAATAGAGGGTATTAGTATTAAAGAACACATTATTAAAATTACAGCATATGCGGATGACTTGTTGGTCTACCTGTCCAACCCAGGAGCTTCCATACAAGCATTGTTGAGGGTTATTAAAGAGTTTGGGAATGTAGCCAATTATAGATTAAACTTGGATAAGTCGGTGGTGTTCCCCCTTAATAGCTTTGTTCTTAGGCATGAGGTGGCGAGCTTGGATTGTCCTGAAATCGAACTCATAAAGTATCTGGGTCTCAGCTTGGCCAGGGGTGATTCTAAGGTTTTTCAGCTGAATTTTGGCCTGTTGCTAAGGACCATAGCGTTAGATTTGGAAAGATGGGTGAAACTCCCAATCTCCTTATGGGGGAGAGTGAGCCTTGTTAAAATGAATATATTTCCTAGGTTGTTCTATCCTCTGAACATGCTGAATATCTGGATACCATCTACATGGCTTAAGCAGGTGCATAATATGATTGCCAACCTTGTGGGGTCATGGAAGTCATGTATGGCATATAAGTAAGTACGCCCTAAGGAAATGGGTGGGCTCAGACTTCCGCATTTTGCTTTATATTACTGGGCAGCTCACGCCAGTAAATATATGAGATGGGTGAAAGGAAGTGATGATTTAAATCAACATGCTTATACACCGCTTTGGCTACAGATAGAACTTACTTTGATTAGGGATGCTGGTCTGAGGCCCGAAGCTTTACTTTATCTCAAGCCAAAATAGCTGCCCCCTAGGTTGCGCAACTCACCAATTGGGACCACAGTGAGAGCTCATGCTCAACTGTCTGGTTTCTTGCAGTATGATCATTTGAAAGATTGGGCACAGCCTATCTGGGGAAACCCACGTTTTGTTCTAGATGGTAGGATGTTGGATTACTCGTGGTTACCCTTACCCGAGGAATGCTGTGTGAGAGACCTTCTCTCTACAGAGGGACCGGTTCTCCCCTCGGATGTCATATTGGGCAGATTTGGGCTACACTGTAAAGCTATTTTCAGAATCTACCAGGTTAGACACCTTATGATTGCACAATTGGGTAACGGAGTAGTGCAGGAACTGGGAGTGAATTTTGTGAGGGTCTCGCCGCTGGTAGGGTTAAGGCACGCGATCTCAAAAATTTATCGGGTACTATTTGAGTGGGCTCTCCTCTAACCCCATCCAGGGTTCGTATTGGACTTTGTTTTTCCAAACTCGGCATAACTGGAGGAAACTATGGGTGAACTGTCATAAATTTTTGTTACAGGACAGATTGAGGCTCATGCAGTTCAAAATCCTTCATAATATTTTTTATTCTCTACAGAAATTGGAGAAGTTGAAGCTTGCGAAGGATTCGAGATGTTTTAGGTGTCAAGGAGAGGAAGGAGAGGAAGGAGATTTGATGCATATTTTTTGGCAGTGTCCGAAAATAGTTCCGTTGTGGGAGGATATTAAAAAGAGGGTTAACCCGTTGCTGGGTCTCGGATCTTTTCACGCCAGAGATATGCCTATTGGGTGATGTCTCGGGCATCCCTGTTAAGAGTAGGAGGTTTCATATAGTCCTGATTGCGGCTACGCTCAAGAGGGTGGTACTTAGGCATTGGAAGGACTCGGTGGTACTAAGTTATAAGGAATGGCTGGAGGAATTGTTAGCTTGTTTGAGGATTGAGAGGATGACGGCTATCCTTCAGAATAAGCTCTCCAGGTTCAAAAAAATTTGGGGTCCCTTTTACGCATGTTATTCTATTTGAGGTCTATGATGCTGTTTGGGTTGAATTCGCCCTATCTCCTCAGACTTGTGCAGGGAGGGCGGGGATGGGTTGGGTGGGGGAGGGGTGTTACAGGGTCACCTGTTGTGGAATGTTTATTTGCATATATTAACGTTGTGCGATTTGATGTATGTACGCTTGATAACCCTGTAACTAAAACTGAATAAAGTGTTAATGGCAAAAGAGAAAACTTCTAGTTAGCAGTCTACAGTGGGGGACAACCCCCTGACATTGGTCCACCCCGATGTCAACCAATGATATAAAAGGGGCGGTCCACCAGCCCTACCCAAGTCTTCCCACTGGAACCCCAGCACAGGTAAAATAAGAGAACTGAGGAGGTTTCCACAAACTGAGGACAGAAGGAAGCTGAGCATGGAGAAGCAGATACCAGGGGGAATGAGGGAGGTAAAGCAGCACCTTCTACAAGAGCTTCTCTCCAAGATCTACTGTTACAGTAAGTTCTTACGTAACTGTACTATCTCACTTCAAGGGGGAGCTCTTGCAGCAGGTTACACCATAAGGATTGAGTCCCAAGCAGTCCAAGGACAAATCCAGACCAATGGATGGAAGAAAACAGGTAACTGGATTCCTTACAAAAGTAGGCCCTGGAGGGCAGCTAGGTCAAAGCCTGTCCTACTCCTGGAAGCAATGTCCAAGCTATAGTGCTTAATGAAAGTGTGGACCGAACTCCATGTGGCAGCTGCACAGATATCTGCCACTAACACATTGCATAATGAAGCAAAAGAAGAAGCGACTCCCCTGGTAGAATGACCTTTAACCAATCCCTGTCATATTTTTGGTAACAATAAACAATGCAGTGAACCAACCATTAAGACAGAGTCTGCTTTGAAACAGGAGCCCCTTGAGTATTCATGGCAAATGAAACAAACAACTGATCAGAGTTCCTGATATCCCGGGTCAAATAGTAGTGAAAAATCCAGTGAACATCCAAAATATGAAGCAGAGCCTCCCCTCAATTAGAATACTCTTGATAGTAAACTGGAAAATGGATGTCCTGATTAAGGGTGAACTCAGACACCACCTTAGGCAACAACTTAGAATTAGTCCACAAGGACACCCTGTCCTTGCGGGAAACCAAATAAGGCTCTTTGCACATCAGAGCCTGAAGTTTGGAAATCCTCTTAGCAGAAGTAACAACAACTAAAAACAATGCTTTCCATGACAGAAAGCTCAGCTCGCAGTGTGTGGCTGGTTTGAAGGGAGGCAAAGCAAATTGCTCCAAAATAAACAAAAGATCCCACTGAGGGACAGGGTCCCGAATGGGAAGTTTCAGGTGTAGAATGCCTCTCAAGAATGTGCAGGGTAGATCCAATTGGGTAAGAGGTTTGCCCTGAACTGATGCATGATATGCAGAAACAGCGGAAAGATGGACTTTAATGGAAGAATAATTTAGGCCTGAGTCCGACAGAGAAAGGAGGCACTCAAGAACAGAGTTTGCCAGACAGATAAAGGGATCAAGGTGGCGATAAGAGGCCTAGATGCAAAACCGCTTCCATTTCATAGTGTAGGTGGCCCTGGTAGAAGGTTTCCTGGTAGCTACTAGGACATCTGCTACCCTAGGGGAACCCCGAATCAGGTAACCGCTAAGTCTGCAAGAGCCATGCATGCAGGTGCAACGACTTGAGGTCCGGGTGGACCACAGTCCCTTTTTCCTGGGAGAGCAAGTGCAAGCTCAATGGCAGAGGAAGTGGAGGTTGCACCACTAGCTGCTGGAGCAGAGGGAACCAAATTTGTCGAGGCCAGTAGGGGGCTATCACGATCATGTCCACTCTCTCTGACTGCAATTTGAGAAGGACTCTCTGGATCAGTGGAAAGGAGAAACGTGTATTATAATCTCCCTGTCCAGCAAAGGGACAATGCGTCTCACCAGAAAACACCAGGCCCTGGATCTAGCAAGCAGAAACTGGGCAGTTTGGCATTGAGTGGAGATGCAAAGAGGTCCAACTCGACACGACCCATCTTTCAAACAAATCTTTCGCTACTGATTGCAGAAGCTCCTTCTTGTGAGCCTTGGACCAGGATATGCTTATTTTATTATCCAAGGTGTTTTGGACACTTGGAACAAGCACGGCAGGCAGTTACAGATGGTGCTCGATGGCCCAGTACTATGCCCTCATAGCTTCCCTGCAGAGGAGATACAAATGAGTTCCCCCCGTTTGTTGATGTAAAAAACCACCAACATGTAGTCCATCTGGATAAGAAGGTGGCCTGAGGTTAGATCTGTCTGAAAAGGCTGCAGGGCATAGAGGATCGCCCTCATCTCTAACACATTGCTATGGAGGGTTTTCTCCAGCACCAATCATGTTCCCTGGGTCCAGTGGCTTGCAAGGTGGGCTCCCCAGCCCTGGCTCAAAGAATCCAAAATCAGAGACTGGAGAGGAGGCATTCAGCTGAATGGCATTCCCCTGGAAAGATGGGGGGAATCGAGCCACCTCTGGAGGGTCTGCTGAACTGGTGCTAAGAATCTCACAGGCTGGTCTAAGTTGTCCATGTGTTAATCCCATTGGACTTGCAAGATCCATTGGGTCACTCTCATGTGCAGCCTTGCAAAAGGAACCATTGAGATAGCTGCTACCAGGTGTCCTAAAAGCCTGAGGACAACCCTGGCTGGAACCTGCTGAGATGAGGAAATTGTCCAAGCAAGAGCTTGGAGGCACTGCACCCTGTCTGGAAGCAGAAAGGCTTTGCGTTGGATGGTGTGCAGGACTGACCCGATGAACTGGAGCTGTTGGCTCAGCCAAGGAGAGGACTTCGGAAGGTTTAGGGTGATCACCAGGTCTCAGAACAAAGTAAAGATGTCTTCCATGGTTTGTAACAGTCATTCCCTGGTGGGGGCTATGAGAAGACAATCGTCCAGGTAGGGGAAGACATAGTGACCTTTCCTCCTTAAAGCCAGTGCCACCACTGCAAGGCACTTTGTAAAGACCTGAGGAGCCAAGGACAGGCCGATTGACATAACTCAGAACTGGTAATGGTTTCCTTGAAAAAGGAACCGCAAAAACCTTCTGTGGGGCTGGGAGATCAGAATGTGAAGGTACGCATCCTGCATGTCTAGAGGGCAAAGCCAATCCCCTTGATGGAGAAGAGGAATCAGGCCTGGGAGGGTAACCATCCTGAACCTTTTGTATTCCACATATTTGTTCAACTTGCTGAGATCCAGGATGGGGTGCAAATTCCCTGTCTTCTTGAGAATCAAGAAAGTGAGAATAGTAGCCCTTCCCTCTTTGGGCCACTGGAACTGGTTCTGTGGCCTGTTTGTGTAGAAGTGCCTGGATTTCCTCCTGGATAAGGGCAGTGTGTGATGGGGAATAGTGAGAGACCAGAGAGGGTTGTCCAGTGTCAGCTCTAGGAATTCTAGAGTGCGTCCCTTCTCAATCAATTGCAGTACCCAACAATCAGAAGTTATCCTGCTCCATCCCTCTAGATAGAGGGAGAAATGAGACCCCACCACCTCCCCCAGGGATTCGGCTCGGGGAGGGGGGTCAGGCAAGGAGTTAGGCAGAGGTACTGGGGGTTGGCAGAGCAGTCTGGAGGATTTGGCGGCTCTAGGAGCTGCTTCCTCTGGGTTCTCAGGGGTGCCTTTCACTTAATGGTGCCTCACTGCTGCTGCTGTCCTCTGGGTTGCTTTCCAGAGGTACAGCAAAAAGACTGACACCTGAATTGCCTCTGGTTGAACCAGTAAATGGTGTGCACCAACTGGATAGTCTTTCCTGAGTCCTGGAACAAGTAATGAGTTTCTCCAACACCTCACCAAAAAAGACCGGTCCTTTGAAGGGGGCATCCATAATGTCTGCCTGGACATTCGGGAAGAACCCCAAGACCCGAGGGGGAGTCACGTGATGCGGAGTGCGTAGCGGTCACTTTCCCGGTGAGCTCCATGAACCCGATCCCTTTTTACAATTTCTTGCCCGTATCCCGAGCGATTTTTTAGGCATCTCGCCACTACAGGAGCGGGGAATAAACAGAGAGAGCAGCACATGGAGGAGGATATGCGGAAACCTCCACAGAAGCATACACCTCCGGCGACCCCGGAAAAGGCTGCCAAGAAAGCTAAAGCCTCGGCCTCTTAGTCTGCTCAGTGCCCTGGAAGGACGTCCCTGGAAGAGGAGCCGCTTACTCTTGCTCGTTTTTTAGAAGAATTTAGGCCGTTTAGGGCCAACGTGGAGGGAATGGCTAGCGAAATTAAAATAATTACGTCGGCCCTGGAAGATCTAAATCAGAGAGCAGCCGACAACAAAGCACGCATTAAATCTTTGGAGGGGAGTAGGGACCGCATGGACTCTGCCTTAGTGTCAGCTAAACAGAAAATCACTAGGATGGAAGCAAAATTGGAGGATTTGGAAGGCAGAAGCCGTCGGAACAACGTGGTAGTCATTGGGCTACCAGAAAAGGCTGAAGGATCTGATTCTGTTAAATTTGCCCAGAAGTTGGTGGAGAAAGTAGCAGGGCCCTCACCATTTGGGCCCACATACATTATAGAAAGGGCACATCGGGCATTGCGTCCTTTACCCCCTCCGTCTGGGCCACCAAGGACATTTATTTTCAGATTTCTGAATTATCAGGAACGTCAGCTGTTCATCATGAAGGCTAAAGACAATAAAGAGATATACTGGGAAGGAGTAAAGCTGAGAATAGCCCAAGATTTACCATTCTCGGTAAGACAAAGAAGGTCGGCCTTTCATCCACTGGTTAAGAAATTGATTGCGGCAGAAATTAAATATCGCATGATATATCCTGCTAAGCTGCAGGTGTCCATCAAGGATGAGTGGAAATCATTTGAATCACTGGAAGCTGCAACAGAAGCACTGCAAACAGCTTTCCCGGAATTATTCAAAGTTCCCTGAACAGCTGGTGTGGAAAGGGCAGGGCCGAAGTGGAATCTCGTGGAAAGTGATGAACTATAATTTGGGGACTATGTTCTTTTGAGGTTAATTGGAATATCCCTCTGGATATGGACCTGACAGACTGATTTTATACTGGACAGTTATTCCGGCTGTATTATTAGATGTTATAGAATAGTCACAAAGATGGTGATTGCTACTTATTGGGTTTTATTTTATATTGCAGCTATTGGTTTGGCCCCATTTAAATGTCCAGTGTAAGTAAACTTAAAGGGGCCCTTTTCTTTTCAAAGCACACAACCGGCGGAGGCTATTTCAGCTTTTGGGGCCTTATGTCACTAATGAGGGTGGAGACCACTAGTCATATATTCTGTTGTTCTCCTGTATTTTTGTATATAGTTCTAGATATTCTTTTACTCTCTCCTGTTGATGGCTAGTTGCTGAAAACAATATAGAACACTTTGTTGGGGGACGGGGCAACTGGTTTACTGGGTTAATTTGTTGGGATGGGAAGGTAGCTCTGGGGATCGGGCCGAGTGTCCTGTTGTCATGGACCAATTTGATGGAGAGGGGAGGGGGGGAGAAGGAAAGGATTGGGTGGTTTGGGGTACTGGGCTTTAGATATGGGATTAGGGTTGTTGGATGGGGGGATCTGTTTTTTGGAGGCACCATCACGTAGTAGTACTTACTGGATGTTAGTTCAGGTAAACCATGTTTTTTATAGGACAATGGCTGATATACTTAATATTCCGAAACAGTTCGTTTAGGATGGGGACTGACATACTAGTTAAGTTTCTCACGTGGAATGTCAAAGGGGCACGTCTTAAGGTTAAACAATACAAAATATTGAAACATATTGAAGCGGTTAAAGCTAAGGTTGTGTTTTTGCAGGAAACACATCTACTCCAGTCAGAGGTCAATGCCATGAGGCGGTTACAAATTGGAGAAATATTCTCCTCACAGGGCACCACACAGAGTAGAGGTGTTATGTTGATGATACATAGATCAATGCAGTTTACTCCCCTTACAAAAAATACAGGATAGTGAGGGCAGATACATTTTGGTTAGAGGAATGTTGCAGCATATGGAAATCCTGATTGGATCGGTTTATGGCCCCAACTCGGACACTCAGGAGTTTTTGGTGGGCCTTTTGAAGGCCCTGTTACCATATAGCAATCTCCCCATGATTTTGGGTGGAGATTTTAACTTAGCATTAGACCCCCTGTTGGACAGATCCGGTAGAGCATGAATATACCAAACTCCTGCCTCTCGAGCCATGGGAGATATGTTAGACCAGCTAGGACTGGCAGATGTATGGAGGGTCTTGCACCCGGATAATATGGAATATACCTTTAGTTCCCCAGTTCATGGAAATTCTTCCCGTATAGATTATATCTTTATTTCACGTTCCCTACTCAGGGGAGTCTATGACTCCCAATATTGTACCAGGTCCAATTTCCGATCATGCAGCTGTATCCACGACCATCTCCTTCCCATCTCTCATTAAAAGAGGAAATAGGTGGAAAATAAATAACCAGATGTTAAGGGTACCTGAGCTGGCTGAATACATATTGGGCCAAGTGGATGAATTCAGGTTAAACAATCTAGATAGCAATGGCCGGCCGGACTTTTTCTGGGGAGCACTTAAGGCATACTTAAGGGGAGTACTAATCGGGGTAGCGGTTAAAAGGAAAAAAGAAAAGGAATCTAAAATTAAAGAGCTATTATGTCGCATTAGAGTTTTAGAGAACAATGTTTCCACTTATCCGACTGAGGAGGATAAGGAGGAACTAGTGAGAGCCAGAGATGCTTATCTTAAAATCTTGGGAGAACAGGCTGAATTAGCTTTAATCAAAACAAAATCCAATTATGTTGACCAGGGGGGAGAAATACGGGAAGCTCCTAGCTAGGCGTATTGCCAAACTAGAGTCCTCCCGGTTGATTGAAGGAATACAATCAAGTGAGGATGGGGGTATTAAGACTTCTCCAGATGAGATGGCTAAAGTTTTCCGTCAATATTTTGAGGGTTTATATGGCAAGATGGAAAATCCATCAAATGAACATCAGATTTCTTCCTTTCTGGAAGGGTTAGATCTTCCCGGTTCTAGACAAATCGGATAGGTTAGGTCTGGTGGCTGACATAACTCAGGAGGAAATAGAATTGACTATTAGAAATCTCCCTAATAAGACACCTGGCCCGGACAGGTTCTCATCCAATTTCTACAAAAGGTTTTCTTCAAAATTGGCGCCTTTGCTCCTTAATCTATTTCGTTATATTCTCTCAGGACAGATGTTGGACAAATCATTTCTAGAAGCACTTATAGTGTTAATTCCCAAACCTAATAGACCCTCCATAGATCCGGTTAGTTACAGGCCTATCTCCCTGTTGAATTATGATTTAAAAATTTTGGCTAAACTGCTAGCAGATCGTATCAATAAAGTTTTGCCTAAGTTAATAGGGAATGAGCAAGTAGGGTTTATGAAAGGCAGGTCCTCGGTTGACCACTTCAGGACATTAGCTTATGTTTTCTCTGTGTCCGAGGAGAGCAAATATCCGATGGCGTTGCTCTCCTTGGACACAGAGAAAGCTTTTGATAGGGTTTATTGGGGGTATTTATTTGCGACTATGGTAAAGTTTGGTTTCCCGGAGACATTTTTAAACTGGCTCAGGACCCTGTATTCATGCCCGTCTGCGAGAGTTGTCTGCAATGGAGCTATCTCCAGCCCATTCCAGCTCTTTGTAGGTACCAGGCAAGGATGCCCCTTATCCCCCCTTTTATTTAATTTATATTTGGAACCCCTTATAAGGAGTATAGTTTATGCCAAGGAAATAGAAGGTATTAAAGTATGGGGCTGCAAATTAAAGTAATCTATGACAGATGACCTTTAGTGTATGTCTCAAACCCTCTAGGTCTATCCCAAGATTGTTGGATATAATAAATAATTTTAGTCAGGTGGCAAATTACAAGTTAAATCAGGATAAATCAGTAGTTTACCCCTTAATAACATGTTATTCAAACAAGAAATAACAGGACTGGGCCTGGGGTGGAACTCTGAGTCACTCAAATACTTAGGCCTCTACTTAACTAGAAACAAGGCGCCATGCGCAGCTGAATCTAGAATCCTAGTCCATAATATCGGGCTGGATCTTAAGAGATGGGCTCAGCTCCCATTATCATTGTGGGGGAGAATAAACATAGTTAAAATGAATATTTTTCCAAGAATTTTTTATCCTTTGAGTAGACTGGATATTTATCTTCCTGTGTCTTGGTTCAAGAAGCTGCATGCCAGGCTAGCAGATTTCGTTTGGGGGAATAAAAAATCTAGAATGGCCTACCAGAAATTAGCTGCACCGAAACCAGTGGGCGGGTTGAGATTACCTCATTTCGGTCTCTATTTCTGGTCTGCACAGCTGAGCAAATACGGTAAGTGGGTATTATACAGAGACCCTTCTTCAAGGTTGGGTTACATGCCCTTATGGGTGAATGTAGAGGTGAACTTGATCAAAAAGTGTGCCGTAAATCCTTTAGCTCTTTTCTACTCTAATTTCAAAATGCTCCTGCCTTATTGAAAAAATCCCAGTAGGGGTTGCAGTGAAAGTTCACACTCAGTTGTGTGGGTTTATTAAATATGATCATGTTAAGATTGTGCGCAATCGATATGGAAACCCACGGTTCCTATTAGGTGTTAATACTATTAGAGCAGAATGGTTGCCATTACCGGATAATTGTGCCCTTAAAGACTTTCTTATGGATGAGGGAGGTATAATGCCGGCCTTAGATATAATTAACAAGTTCAACTTATTAAACAAAGACATTTTCAAAGTATATCAGCTCCGACATGTTTTAATGCAGAGGCATACATTGGGGAGTGTTTATTCCCCAAGATTTTCCTTTCTGAATGATATACGTCCGCTAATTGGTAGTCCCCAGGCAATCTCAAAGATTTACCTAACTCTATTCCAATGGGCTTACCCGACAAATTTGGCCCCTTGTTCTTATTGGGAGGCAGTTTTTCCAAATGTTACGTTAAACTGGTCAGGGATTTGGCAAGCATGTCATAGGTTTGTTAGGCATGACCAATTGAGACTTATACAATTTAAAGTACTGCATAACATTTATTATTCTCCCAAAAGCTGAGGGACTTGAAATTACTGAAGGACTCCAAGTGTTTCAGATGCGGGAAGATGCAGGGGACCTTCTCCATATTTTGGGAATGCCTAAAGTTATGCCCTTATGGCTTGAAATTAAAATAAATTGGACCCCTTCTGGTTTAGATGATATGTTTAGACGGAGGTCTGTTTACTGGGGAAATGACGGATTTCCAGTCAAGGCTAGGAAATACCACATGACCTTGATATCAATTATAGTGAAGAAATTAGTTCTTCGTCATTGGAAAGACAAAGCGCAGATCTCTTATTCGGAGTGGCTCGCAGAGCTCCTTGAGTTCTTTTTTTTTAAAACCTCTTTATTGAAATTTTATTGCAAAATACATACACACACACAGCCAGAAGTAGACACCAGGCCCACACCCCAAAACTGGGTGCGGAAACTATGTACATCCCATAACTATATACAATCACAGTTACCCAATCCAATCGCCATACCCGTAGCTCCCCAACACACTGTAGTGGACTAAAAATGCATGCACTACACCAGACCCAATTCAGGCCGGTTAGACCCTTCTACTTAACAACCTGAATTATAGATATAGATATAGTGAACAAAAATCCCAGGAAAACTAACCCAGCCCACCACAGGTAACTGTGTCCCTGGGAAAGAGAGAACCCCATATGCCCGACCACAGCAGAAACCTTACAGTTAGACAAACCCCATACAAAGGAATAATAGCTAAACCTGTATAAGGCCTATCAAACAGTCATCAACCAGGTCCCATCAACGAAAAGCCCCATAAACCCTAACACATTAAAGACACTTCCCACTACTCCTCTTCAGACAGACAGACCCGAACCCTCGGACCTTTAAGCTGGGTTGCATAGACCACCTCTAAAGTCCTCCAGATCCGGTTGTAAACATTCTCCTTCGCCTCCATCAGCATGAATAATTTAATTCTCTCTAAGACCTGTATAAGGTCCCTCACCCACTGATCATAATCATAAACTAAATCCTCCTTCCAATGTCGCAAAACAAATGCTTTAACAACAGCTGACATTAGGGAAATATGATGCTTAGCCACACTCCCCCCAATCCTTTCCAGATCCCCTAAAATACATATCTCAGGACTGATATATTCCGAATAGTCTAACACCGGGTCCATTTTATCAACAATCTGACCCCAAAGTGGCTGAATGCGAGAACAGTTCCAAAATATATGCAAGAGGTCCCCTGGGAGCAAGCCACAACGAAAACATAGTTCTGTCTGTCTGAGTTTTCTGGAGCATAGTTTAACAGGGGTATAGTAAATATTTGAACAAATGAAAAATTGCATCATATTATACTTCGGTATAGGCAAGACTTTCATATGTTTCAAACTTCAGACCAGTTAGGCCTCAGGGGAAATAAAGCTCTCCCAATATACAATATGAGACTCAACATCTGAACCCATGTAGTCTATTAATACCTTATAGACTTTGAGAGAGGGTGCTATGAAAGATCCATTCCTTAAGTTAACCCAAGAAAACACGGACTCTTCCCCTATACTTGTAGTCCCGTACAAACTTCTGAAGTAAATTGGTAATCTGGAACTTCTTAAAGAAATCCCACCCCCTTGCTCGAGTTGGCAAGAGAGCTTTGCCCTCAACTACCAGTTCTGCGATCGTGAGATCCTGCAGCATTAGTTCCACTGACCCTCAAGATATTGTTACCCAGGTGAAAATTAGGATTCCCACCAGGGCTGTTCCTCTGCCCTTTTCTGAGCTTTCTTCTGGGCTGGAGTCAAGCCACTCCCACCAAGCCTAACAGATTTATGTATCGGAGGTGCCTACCTATGCCCGGCAGAGTCTCCGAGTCCATATATTAATGCCCTGGCCGGAGCTTAGCCCTTCCAGGAGCAATTGCTCAACTGTGAGCCAGCTAGGTGTATATTCCTTCTCGAGGACAGCCGTCCATCGGCCCATATATCCTAATTGTCCTGCCACATAATAAGTGAACAAGTCAGGAGCCACCCACCCTTGAATAGAATACTTAAAAATCTTTTGCTTCCTCCTGGGAGGCTTCGAATCATAAAAATCCGAGATAATCTTTTGAATGCCAACAAATCTAATCCTAGGAATAGAATAGGGAGAAAGACAAATGGGATACAGCAGGCGAGGCAAAACATTCATTTTAACAAGACCCAACCTAGCAGTGAAATTCAACGGAAGCCTCCTCCATCTTACAATATCCTGCTTAACTTTAACCACAATATTGCCCAGGTTCTCATCCACCCCATCCTCAGACCTAGCCATGATCCAGATCCCGAGATACTTGATTTTGTCAGATGCCCAATTACTCAGAAATGCTCAAAATCTGCCCTATGAGTATGCACTGTGAGCGGAAGGACCTGGGTTTTAGCCAGATTTAGTCTATAATTGGCAACCTTAGAGAGAACCTACCAATGATTCCCAAGGCACACTGAAAACTCTCTGATGGATTAGATAGATGTAATAAAATATCATCCGCAAAGACCGACATCTTAAGCTCTAACCCCAAGACCTCAATCCTTGTACCCCAGTGTCCTCGAGAGGGCCCTTAGAAGAGGTTCAAGATAGATATTAAAAGAACTGGCGTAAAGGGCACACCTGCCTCGCTCCATTCTTAAGAAGAAACTCCTTTGAGAGATATCCATTGCATAAAACTCGGGCAGTAGGAGCCTCATAAAGGTTTCTAAGGCCCCTTAGGAAATCCCTAGGAAACCCCATCCTATCCATTGTTAGGAAAAGAAATTGGTGAGAAACGCGGTCAAACGCCTTCTCAGCGTCCAACGCAACTAATGCCATAGCCGAGTTAGAGAAAGCCGCTCTCTCTAAGATATGATGGAGTTTCCTTAAAGCATCCGGGGCCCCCCTCCCTGGCATAAACCCCACCTGCTCCTGGCTAATCAAATGTGAGGCAACCTTGAGAACCCTATTAGCTAATATCTTAGTAAGAATCTTAATATCTTGATTAATTAAAGCTATGGGCCTATAGTTGCCTGGCAAATGCTTGGGCTTATCTGGTTTGGGGATCAAGGTAATATAAGCCTGATATAACGGAGGGTGGGGAATTCCTTCCTGCATGATAGCCAAGAAAAGCTCTTCCAACAGAGGTATTAAGGTCTCAGCATGAGCTTTATAGAAACTAGCCGAGAGGCCATCAGGTCCCGGTGCCTTCCCATTGGGCAAGTCCATAATGACCTCCCAAATTTCCCGCTGTAATATCGGGGCGGCCAGGGCCCGGGCCTGTTCCGGACTCAATCTTGGAAGAGGTATTCCCTCCAAAAGCCCTTCAATTTCCGCCACTGAGCACTGTACCCCATCTTGATATATTGCCGCATAATAGTCGGCAAAGGCATCAGCCAAACCCTGTGGCTCTGAGATGAACTCATCACCAAATTTCACAGCCACAATCATTCTTTCCGCCTCCCACTCTTTAATCCTATGGGCCAATATCTGACCTGGCATATCCCCCTGCAATAAGTACTTAGCATTCAACCTCCATGCCCAGGAGTCCACCCGATAACTAAGTATACCCCTATACTCCTCCTTTAGCTCTCTCAGCTCCCTATCTATCTCTTCAGAGGTACCTTCTAAAGGCGCCATTGATTTAATGGCCCCTAGGATAAACTCCTCACAAGCTCTATTCAACTTATTCTGCCTGGCAGTATATTCCTGAACCCATCCCCTGTACAACACCTTACAGAGAGGCCAGGCTAAATTCCTATCCTCGAGAGTTGGAATCTGCATCTGAATAATTTCTTTAAGTTTACCCTCCATCTTAAGTAGAATCTTGTCATTCACTAGCACCTGTCATCCAACGCCAACGAACTGGCCTGGGAGGAATATTGTCCAGTCTCCATACCAACTGTACTGGGAGTGGTCAGAAAGAATCCTATCAAAGTGTGCATACCTACAACCCCCTTAAGACCTCCTATTGACCAAAAAAAGTAAATCCTGGAAAAACCTTATGAGCACCTGAATAAAAAGTCATCTCAGTCTCACCTTTTCTGTAGATCTGATATGGATCCACTAAAGCAGTTCCCTCCAAAAATCTATACAGTGTCGCTTGAGAGGAACTAGGAAGGTTGTTGGAGGGAGGAATCCTATCCATGTTATTGTCCAAACAAATGTTCCAGTCACCCGCCAAAATACAAGGACCCTGGGGGAGCGTAACCATATCAGCCTCCAAGGAAGCAAAAAATTCTGAGTTAGCCGGGTGGGCCCATAGATAGAGGCACACACCAATGGACTACAAAACACAAACCCATTATGTAGACTCCCCTGCCATCCTCCCTCGAGGTGACGCCCTCAATCTCATAAGGGCATCCTTTCCTAATTAGCAGTGCCACCCCACCCGACGCCCTCGCAGTGCCAGACCCAAACACTTTACCCACCCAGCCTTTCTTGAGCAAATGCAGTTCATCAGTCAGTAAGTGGGTTTCCTGAAGAGCTGCTACATGAACCCCCATCTGATTAATATGTCTAAGGATGACTAATCTTTTCCTCCTACTCCTGAGACCCTTAACATTCCATGACAAAATTCTAAGTGACCCCATCTAACCCTTCCACACCCTAGGACCGTCCTCTCACGGCTTTTAAAGGCCTTAGAATCACATAGCTTAGTTTCTCTCTTTCCCACTCCCTCATCCCCCCACGAACTACCCCGATCCTTCTCGACGCCTCCTAACTGGTCCGGGAGCAGGCATGAGCCCACGCATCCTGGAGTCTCCCTCGGTCCCCGAGTCCATACATGAATCCCTACAAAACCTGCATCTCCCATGACTTCTCTTACAAGCCAGTTCCCAAAACCCACCCCTCTGAAACATTAATAGAAAACTGATATCGCCAGCACGTAAGCCATTGCCTTCATGGCTTTTCAGTACCCCAACCTATAGCAAGAAACGAGAAAAAAAAAAGGGGGGAAGAAGGAAGAACAATTCAGCAGGCAACAAGTCGGTCCCTTAAAGTCTCTTTTCCACCACGTAAATAAGGCCCTCAAAACATAGTCCTGGACATCCGCTCCAATCTCGTCTTATGCTTCAGGTCACTGACTTAAATAGGTCAGGTAGTTCCACCTTGAGGCTTTCTAAGGCTTCCTCTGCCGAGAGGTATTTTCTGTCACCTTTCTCCAACTTAACCACCAAGGTAGCAGGGTATTGCAGCCTGAATTTCAGACCATACATATATAGCTTCTTTTAATGCCCCATATTCCTTCTGTTTTCCCTCACCAGGAGACTAAGGTCCTGAAACAGCCACACGAAGCCCCATTCAATGCAGATTTCTATAGCCTTGGCTTTCATCAGGACATGGGATTTTCCTTGTAGTTTAGAAATCGCATTATGATTACTCTAGGCCTCGCTCCGGGGGTTTCTCTCAGTGCCCGATGGGCCTTTCTAAGATTGTAAAATTCACCAAGCGAGTAGGCCCAAATAACTAAGCAGAAGAGATCCTGCATGAAGGCAACACAGTCAGAGCCTTCCGCTCTCTCAGGTAGTCCAGCCATTATTAAGTTATTCCTCCGACTTCTTGCCTCTTGGTCCTCTAGGCGATCCTCTAGCTTTCTAACTTGCTGTTTAATATTAATAATATCATGATCCAAGGTAGAAGATTTCCTTTCCTGTGACCCGACTCTGGCTTTCAAATCCCCCACTCGCTGAGTGAGCGCATGCAGTGCAGGCTTTAAAATAGTAAAATCAGCTAGAAGCCCCCTCAGGAGCTGCTTAATCTCCAGGATGTCTTCCGAGGTTGACTGGCCCTCCAGAATCTCCCCCCTCAAGGCCTCCGCATCATCTGGGACTGGGGAATGGGGCTTAGAGCGCTTGGCAGCCGGGGATCTTGCTGCCAGAGGCTCGGGGCTACTCAGCTGCGTCTCGGCCATTTCGGCTACCAAGATGCCGAAATGAAGTGCGGTAATCCTCCGACGTCCGATCGGCCCCCAAAACAGATCTCCAGCAACACCAACTCGTAGGACAGGTAAGTGAGCCTCCTAGACAGCAGCTATGGCCCAAACAACAGGAGAACTAAAACAAATTCGGTCGTGGGACTCGGGAGCCTCAGGAAAGACGTCCGCTTCTCGCTAGTTTATCACATGACCTCCTCCTTGTGTTCTTAAGGGTAGAGAGAATGATTGCCATATTGCATAATCAATTGCCCCTCTTTGACAAGATTTGGGCCCTGTTCTTTACTTGTTTTTCTATTGACTCCTGATCGCATCCGGTATAGGGATAAGTGGTTAGGTGCCTCGGGGGGAGGGAGATGAGGATTATAGGGGTTGGTAGGGGTGCGGGGTGGGTGGATTGGGGAGTATAGCTGGGGGTATGTTGGGGGATAGGCAGAAGATTGTATTACATATGTCTGTATTATCCAACTGTAATCTGTTTTTTTTTTTTTTTTTTTTTTCACATTTGGCAATGTCTGGTTTGTTTTGTTGTACTTCTGCCTGAAATAAAGAAAATGTTAGTGGAAAAAAAAAAAAAAAAAAAACTCAAGACCCTGAGCCAGGAATGATGTCTGATACAGATGCCTGTAGTCGCAGTCCTAGTGTCAGTGTCAGCAGAGTCATAGGAGGAATGCAGGACATGGGTGTTGACATCTGACCCCGACTTCAAGAGGTTGAGCAGCTCTGCCTTTTGGGGAATGTCCAGTAAGGTCTGAGCAAGTTCCAAGCCCTGCTCCCTCTCTGTAATTGTACTTTATGTATTAAGAAATTAAGGGAGCGAATAGTACAAGTGGCAGAGGCGTACACCTTCTTGCCCACTTGGTCCAATTGCTTTGATTCCCAGTTGGGAGGTTGGGTGCTCAGGTGCCTGGGCTGTTTGGACCTATTGTGGGCAGCTGTGATCACCATGGAATCCACCAGGGGTTGTTCTCCCAAAAAGGGTCATCCCTGGGGGCCCAGTAAAGATGATTGGATTTCTTGGGTACTGCCGAGGAAGTGGAAAGGTGTTTCCAGGCAATCCTGGTGACATCCTGAAAGGTGCCAACCAAGGGTGTCACCACAGTGGGTTTAGGATCCTTTTGACAGGTATTTGGCCAGATGACACCTTTCTGGATCCAGATCTTCCATGCCCCTTCCCATATTGGCTTGGATATGCTGCATAATCTCCATAAAATATGGATCGCCAGGCAGGGACCTGGGGGAGTCCTTAGTGTCCGGAGGTGAAGGAGCACCCTCTAAAAGGGAAGACCTAGACAAGGAGGAAGAGCTACAGCTGGAATCCTCTGAAGAAGAGGATCTGGAGAAGGAATATCGGTACCAGCATCTTCCAAAGCACCTCCTACTATTATGGCCAGACCAACCTCTGCTCAAGCCATCTGGCTGTGGAGTCGGTTCCCTAAGCTGGGGAGTAAGCTTGCAAGGTTTGGGAGAGGGCTTTTTAAGGGGAATCTCTGAAGTTGTGGGCTCCTTAGAAAGGGGAGAAAGGGGAGAAGGCTTCTGTGGATGAAGATTGCCCTTAATCGAGTTCCACCAGGAAGAGAAAAGCTCCTTAAGTCTGATAGTGGGATCCTAGGCTCAGAGGGAACACCTGGCGTCAGAGAGGCCAACAGATCAGGTGTCAGGTCCAGAGGCAAAGGTAGTCCCTGTGGAGTAAGGGTAACTGGCGTCAGCTCTCTCAAAGTACTGTCATCCGGTGCAGTCGGCTGGTCAGATGACAGTCCCTCTGGCGTCAGTTTAGGAGAAGCATTATCATTCGACGGTGACGTACAAGGATTTGGTGACGATGCCTGGGAGGTCACCAGAATGGACCCTGGGGAAGACAGTGCTGAAGGGATGGGAGTGTGCTGGTGCTGGTCTGGAGTAGTGGCCAGCATCATCTTAGGAGAGGCCTGTCGAGGGAAGCGAAGTTCCAAAGAGGGTAGGGGCATCACTCTCCCGAGGGAGGCGAGCGCAAGCCCCCAGCATTGGTCCAGGGAGCCAGCTCCGGAGTCTGTGGCTGACTTGGTGGATGCCATGGTCAGTCGAATGATGGGTTAAGACCCACCACCCAAGGAAGAGCTGGCCAAGCCACCTGGCTGAGTGCCCAATGTCTGGGAAGATGGCATAAGCTTCAGGGGCTGACGATGCCGAGGACAAAGCCCTGGACCCAGAAGAGCCTCCACCCAATGTCAGGACAAGGGCAGGAGACCTAACCACTAGTAGCCCAGAAGGATTGAGAGCTGCCTGGGGAGCCGAGTCCAACCTCCCATGGGAGGAGGACCCAGATCCAGTGCCCGACTTGTGCAGGGACCAGGAACGGGAGTCCGAGGAGGACTTATCCTTATGCTTCTCCTTATGGTGGTGCTTCCCTGATGACTTCTTATCCTTACGGTGAGCTGAGGAAGTCAAATCCCCTGAAACAGGAAAAGATGAAGAAATTTTTTTATGGATCTCCTTCTGCATGGCAGCCACTTGTTTTTCTAGCAAGAAGGATTTGACGGCTTTCTGGTGGCGAATCCTGTTCCTGCTGTTGAACTTTAAGCAATGCTGGCAGGCCTCGGTGTTGTGGCCAGGGCCCAGACAGAAGAGGCAGGCTGCATGGCCATCTTTCGATGGAATTTGCTTGCCACAGGCACACTTGGACTGACGCCACTTGATGGAGAGAAATGGGAAAGAAGACACGCAGAGGAAAAATGAGTAAGAATTTGTTGAAAATAAAACGCTAATTAACATGTTAGAAATGTCAGTAGAATAGAGCAGAAGGCATCTGTGGAACTGATGTGCGTGTGTTGACGGTGGGAAAAGAACTGGTGTAGGGCTGGGGGACCACCCCTTTTATACCACTGGCCAATGTCGGGGCGGGCTGACATCAGGGGGCAGTCCCCAGCTGTAGACTGCTAGCTAGAAGTTTTCCATGTGGTCCTGGCACCTGCCAGCTTCAGTCCTTATGGTGTAATCTGCTGCAAGAGCTTCCCCTCAAAGTGAGATTCTATTTTTCCTGCCCACCCCCTACAGCATAATTTCTGCAGCTCTCCCGGTCCGTTCTGCGGAGGTCGCAAGGGCATTTGAGTGTAGTCTTCCCCCGAGGGGAAGAGCTGCCCCCTGCCACACAGCATCATTTCTGCAGCTCTCCTGGTCCATTCTGCGGAGGTCACGAGGGCATTTGAGTGTAGTCCTCCCCCGAGGCGAAGAGCTGCCCCCCGCCACACAGCATAATTTCTGCAGGTACAGATCATCCGCTCCAAGGCACTTCAGTTCTGCATAGAGGAAGATTTTGGGCACCAAATTTGAATCTGGCCACTCGGAGTTGGCAGTTAAATTCTGCTTGTTTTTTCTCATCATGCTTCCCTGCACTTACATGGAGACTGTTAGCTACATTCAGGATGCTTTAAAAGTTGTCTAAAATCCCTAATTAGCTCAGGACTGTGTCTGTTCAAGTGTACCCATCTGTACTGCTGTATAATTGGTTATTTTTATCACCGAGTTTAATTTAGACTGTACATTAATCAAGTAATAGTCTTGTATTGAGCTAGTAACCCATAATCTCTCACAAATTAACTAAAGTGACGCAGCTGAGCATAGCCCCTCCCTCACCCTTACCTTATTTAATCCCTGTTCCCTCTTATTTCTGCAGCTCTCCTGGTCCGTTCTGTGGAGGTCATATGGGCATTTGAGTGTAGCCCTCCCCCGAGGTGAAGAGCTGCCCCCCACCACACAGCATAATTTCTGCAGGTACGGATCACCCGATCCGAGGTTCTTCAGTTCTGCATAGAGCTTACTCCTGCTGACGCTTCGTGTCAGCTGCCTCACCACCCTTGGCAAACTATCCTATATATAGGTGAAGTCACATGACTGTCCAGAACCTATCAGCCAAATTTCCCATTTACAGGTTATTCCCTTCAACCTTTAGAGGTCTGTATAACTAAAGATAAATATATTAAAATAAATCCCTAGTTCTCTCTCATTCTCACCTCTCCACAATGCTACCTCTATTCATAACTTCATTCCTTATCCTTCTCCCCCTGGTGTCCCACCCTCAGACTTCCTACCCTAAGTCATTGGACAGGCAGGCTCCTTGCCTCAGTTTACCACCTAACAATTATACCTCCATTACCATGGCTGATGCACTCCTTGGTTGCCACTTACACAAATTATTAGTTGGCCCCACAGTATTGCCACCCACCTTCCAAATTGGCCAGCCAGCCCTATTGCCCCATATTTGTATGCCTCCAGCTGCTATCGGTAAGCCTTATGCCACCTCCCATAAGCTATACTGGGCAGTGCACAACACCAAACTCCTGATCACCCTACTGCTACTTCTACCAGGTGACACTGAGCAAAACCCCGGACCTGCTCACCACCACACCCCAAATCCCCCTCTGCCACTCCAGCTCCCCTCAGGCCTAGAAATTATCCACCTAAATATATGCAGCATTCTATGTAAAATATCCCTGCTTCAGCCACTCGCTCTGTCTCTCAATCCAGAAATACTGATTGTTTCTGAAACCTGGTTGAAGCCCTATAACCCCGACTCGGAATTTTCTATACCTGGCTATTCACTCATCTGACAGGATCATAAGGGCAAAAAAAGGGGGGGGTGGCTTAGCCATGTACATTACCTTCTCAATCCAGTTCTCCCAGGTCACCCTGTCACTGCCCTCGGAGTCCATTGATGCACTTATGGTAAAACTCTCCCTTCCCCACTCCATTCCCATTTTCATAGCAGGCACCTACTGCGCACTTGACCCCAACCCTCCGGCCATACTGGATCACCTAGGCACTCTAAACTCACTGGCTTCTGGAGGCAAGCTCCATATACTTGGGGACTTTAACCTAAACTGACTCACCGGGGCAAACTTCAAGCATCATGACAAGGTGACTGCCCTAAACCTAACTCCGCTAATCTCTGAACCCACTCGGTTAAACCACAAAACACTGAATCACACTCTCTTGGACTGGGCCCTTACCTCACACCCTCACAGAATTCTAGCTTCAGGCCTCCTACCAGACACCTTAAGTGACCACCATGGCATCTATTTGGTAAGAAAGATCCTCAGGCCTAAACCTCCCCCTTCCCAAATTCTAATGACTAGATCCTATAAGACCCTGGACCTCTCCTCTTTACTTGATGACTTGGCCAACTCTGATTGGTCATTCATCAGCAAATCCACATCCATTGATATTGCCCTGGAGTTTTTTAAGTCCAAGTTCTCTGCCGTTTGGGACAGCTATGCCCCACTCAGGAAAACCCAAGTCCAAGGCGCACACCTCCCATGGATCTCAACTCAAATCCTGGCCCTCATCAGGAGTAGGGGATAAAGCCTGGAAATCCTTTAAGACTTCACGATCTCCAGTCAACCTTCAGATTTATCGTGCATTACGCAATAGATGCAGTAGAAAAATTCACCTAGCAAAAGCTATTTCAAAGTCTCCTTCAGCTCTACCCTACATCAGCCTGCCAAATTTTGTAAAGTGGTAAAATCGCTTAGGCCACCTTCACAGCCCCCCTCTCCTACCCTACAGGTAGGAGGGGTTCCCATCACTGACCCTCCAGTGGTGGCCACACAGTTCAACTCTCACATCACTAATTGTCATGCTACTCTCCTGTCATCACCTAACCTTCTGCAACAACTCAGCTCTACCTCCCCCAACCTAGCCACGCCCACAGACCACTCGTTCTCTTTTCAGCTCTTCATCCAGGATGAGGTATATAATGCATTGATCACCCTTAATCCTAATAGGAGTAAATGCCCAACCAGGTTGGACTCCAAAATGCTCCACCTCTCGGCCCCCGCCATAGCCAAACCCCTGGCCACCCTATTCAACCTATCCTTCTCCCTTGCTAAAGTCCTCTCTGAATGGAAACATGCCACCATTATCCCCCTTCATAAGGGTGGGGATACCTCCAACCCAAGCAATTACTGACCCATTTCCCTTCTGCCTCTCCTGGCTAAACTCCAAGAGCGTCTAGTCCTCTCTTGTCCATCACCCTTTCTTGACTCTTCCTCCTTCTTTACCCCCTTCCAGGCCGGCATTAGGAAATCCCACTCTACCACCACCTCCCTTCTCAGGCTCACTGACTCCATCCTCACTGGTATGGATGCTGGCCACTACGCAGCCACCATTTTTATCGACTTAGCCAAGGCATTTGACACCGTCTCCCACCCACTCCTCCTATCCAAACTCACTAGCACTGGGATGGCTAGCTGGGCCTCCAGTTGGTTCCACTCATACCTTGTAGGCAGGTCCCAATCTGTCAGAGTCAGCTCTGCCACATCTGCTCCCTCCCTGTTACCTCTGGGGTGCCGCAAGGTTCCGCTCTGGTCTACTCCTGTTTTCCATCTTTCTAAATGACCTACCATCTGCCTGCACACTCACCTCCATTCACATGTATGCGGACGATACTGTGTTGTATACATCAGGCCCCTTGGCCACAGAAGTAATGACCAATTTGCAAAAGGACTTTACTAAAGTACAGCTCTGGCTTCGTTCTAATCACCTATCCCTCAATGTCAAGAAAACCATTTCAGTGACCTTTGGGACAAGACAGAAACTTTCGAGGCTCCGTTCACCTACCACTTTCCACACCCTAGATGGGACGCCCCTCGAGGCCTGCACCTCCTTCAGGTATCTCGGCATCTCGCTAGATCAGAACCTAAATTTTTCTACACATAGAGACTCTATACTCAAGAAGTTGCACCCCAGACTTGGAGTACTGTACCGCAACCGTGCCAGTATCCCAGTCCCTGCCCGGAGGGCCATCGTGCAGAAAATGATCCTCCCAGTCTTTGACTACGGTGATGTCGTCTACTGTGCTGATTCTAAGTCCACCTTAGCCAGACTGGACCCCCTCTTCCACTCATTCTGTCGCTTTGTCCTGGACAGTCCTTACTCCACCCATCAATGTGCCCTCTACCAATCTATGAACCTTACTTCCCTAAATAACTGCAGGCAGTCCCACTGTGCTAAGATCTCCTCTGCCCTAGCCAACCCTAGTACCCCGGCATATACACTCACAAATACTGACTCAAGGACCTTAGTTGTCCCACATAGATCCTCTGCCGTGGGCCAGGCAGCCTTCAGCTACTGCATGCCTAAGTTGTGGAACTCCCTACCTGCAAACATTCATCACTTCTCTTCCTCCCCACATCTTGCCCACTTCTCCCCTACCTGCTCTTGCGTCTAGGCCCCACCACTCATGGGGCTGCCTTAGCTGCACATCCCATGAACATATATTGTTGTTTAACTATCCTAATATACTTAATGAATTGTATTTAACTGTGCCTTTTTCAAGTCTGTATCATCTGTTCGCTCTTGCTATTCTTGCCTCTGTATTCGGTCCTCATGTCCCTAGAATGTACTATGTATTATGAAATCTGTGTTATACTTTGTATTTGCCTACCTGTCAAATGCATAAGGTGTACCCCATCCCTCCCAGAACACGTCTGGAATCGAGCAGCAGCCTGCTCAGTATGCCTTCCTGGTTAAACGCTTAAATAAATAAATGCATGGCATTGATATCTTCAGACTGTCTGAAAACGTCCTTTTCTTCAGCAGTGCTTTCCGCTACTACCTCACCCATGCAGTAATAAGTGTTAGGATTCTTTGAACCTACTGTATGTGCATCACCTTGCACTTTTTTTTAATTTAACATTTTAGTCCCCGCCGTCTCTTCCCATCAACTGGCGACGGGGACACATATGTACTTTTTATGGATTTTCTCCCCCGACCCTCCCGAAGCCCCGGCACACGGCTGTGCAAGCATGTGGAGGCACACTATGCACCCTGTGGTGCAAGCTCAGCCATTTTCACCTCCCGATACTTTGCCACCCCCTCTTCGCATACACTACCCACTGGACCACCACCCAGTGGGAGTGGAACTACAGGGGGGGTGCCAACCCACCCTCACCACCCTCAGGAGAGGAGAGCTGCTTGCTGGCATGTTTAATCCTGCTCTGCCCTCTCCCCCATGATGGCACCCCGATGACCTGAGGTTGTTCCAAACCTGGGTCGACGGCGTAGCGCAAGGTACGGCATCCAGCACCTCAACCCTCTGCACCACTGAGCCGGCATCACCTTGCACTTGTTAACGTTAAATTTTAACTACCATACTTTTGACCACCTCTACAATCTACCCAGGTTCTCCTTCTTAATTTTTGACCCCCTCATCACTATCTACCAACCCACAGATCTTACTATCATCTGTGAAAAGGCATATAAATCCTACATACCTGCTCCTATGTTGTAGATAAAAATGTTGAAGATGGCTGGTCCCAAGACTGATTCCTGTGGCACCCCACTAGAGACCCCCCAAACTCATGAGTACTCCCTAATTTCCCATCCAGCTAGCAATTTAGTCTCCTACCCCAGGGTCCTGCATCTTCTTGACCAACCATCCATGTGGGATAGAATCAAAGGCTTTACTGAAGTCAAAGTACAGTATGTCCATCGTCTGTCTCTTTTCCACTGACTGTCTCCCAGTCAAAGAAACAATCACATACATCCTCTCTCCCCACTGATGAACCATGATAATGCCTTTTGTGCTACGGTCCATTTGCCATCTGGAAATGTACTATCTTTTCCTTTATTATGGTGTCTAACAGATTACCCACAATATATTAAGCTGACAGGTCTGTAGGTTCCAGATCATCCCTGCTCCCACTCTTGTGCACGGGAAATACATGGATCATCCTCCAATCCCTGGGTACTATCCCTGTCTGTTGGTCTTACTGCCTGCAGTTTTCCCACATGCTTCCAAAAGCATCCCTCCTAATGTCCAGGGGCCTGATTTTCAAATGGGAGAGAATGCTACAAATCCCAGGTGCACCAAAGATATGGCACACCAGGCCTGTGGCATTCTTCTTGACGACAATCAATATTTTCTATCCTGTGTGCCAATTTCCATAGGTTAGACCAACTTTTTGTGGACTAGCTTGTGTCAATCACAGAAGCCTTTTTTACAATATTTGGTGCAAGCTGCTGTAAAATGTAGAAACTGATGCGACTGCGCCCAAGATTGTAAAATTGGACACAGTTCTGGCAAAGAGGTTCAGAACACTGCTAGAACCTAAGTGTGTGCCACGCTTTGAAAATCTGGCCACAGGACTTTAGTTTAGGACTGATTTTTTTCTGCCTCAAGTTTGATGCCGAATCAAACTGCCTGAAGGTCACTGTTTCCCAACAGGCTCTGTACCATCACCTCTCCCACACTGTCATTATAAGTACTAAATCTAGGATGGCTACCTCTCTAGGATGCTTCTCTACTCTCGTTACTAAAAATGGATCCTGAAAGAGTTCTACCAGCTGGCAGCTTCTTACACTTGCAGCTACTAGAATCCCTCGGTCCACATCTATCATGGTGAAGTCCCTCAGAAGCAATGTATCCCCTAGTATTGCTGCCCATTTGAACTCTTCTCATAATTCCACACCTGCTTCATCCTCTTGAGATGGGTCTATGTACCATCCCAGTGCTGATATAGCCTCTCCCTTCTGTTATTATCTGTAGTCATACTGTTTCTGTGAGCACTCTCTACCCCATATCTTCTGTCTCTGAAGCTTTTATACTGTCCCAAATATAGAATGCCACCCCTTCCCCTCTCTTTCCCCTTCTATCCCCCTGAACACAGTATACCAGGTATGTTCATATCCCAGTCATGGTACTGGGTAGACCATGTTTCCTTGTTCACCACTAGGTCCATGGTTGCCTCAGCCACTACTGCTTCCAGACCCTTTATCTTATTTTCCAAGCTCCTGGTATTCATGCACATATCCTTCCAAATCACCTGTCCCCCTTCTGAGCCAAACTCATTCTCCTCTCCCTCTGACCTTCTATCAAGCCTTGCCACTGTCTCCCTTCTCCCACATCATATCTGCTTTCCCAGTGGCTTCTCTTCTGTAATGTTTCCTAGTTCTCCCCTGTTTCCCTTCTCTTCATTTCATGTTTATCCTTACTGTTTTTATAAGCACCAGGGAGGTAATCAAGACCTCTCTCAACTGACTAGATACACCTATCCACTTCCATTCTCTCACCCCCTATTGTATAAAGGGCCCTCAATGTGCTCTTTGAACCTGTGCCTTGGCTTTCTGGTACTTTCCTCAG
The DNA here is from genome assembly GCA_016271365.2 of Neoceratodus forsteri. Classification (NCBI taxonomy): domain Eukaryota; kingdom Metazoa; phylum Chordata; order Ceratodontiformes; family Ceratodontidae; genus Neoceratodus; species Neoceratodus forsteri. The sequence continues at coordinate 1,234,147,710 of CM057455.1, forward strand.
AGGGATGATGGCTATGCCACTTTAATAGTCTTATATCCCTCCAAGAGTGGTCTGACTACCCAAGTACCCCCAATCCATCCTCCTTTTATCACTTCTTCACTCATGAATTGAAGTGAGTGACCAGTCACTACTCCTCTCTCCCCTGTCCTAAACTAGCAAGACCTCAGAAAGGTTAATTATGCTGCTGCCTGCTTGAAAATCCCCCTAGCCTTCTAAATCTATCCGTAACCTCCCCTTGGGGTTGGTAAGCCAGGTCATTAGTCCCCAGTTGGACAATTATATCAACATCACTCCCCCTTTCCACACCCCTGACTATCCTCTCAACACTGCCTGTATCCCTCCCAAATGAGGCTCCCAGCAGACATATTACTATTCCATCCACCTGCTCCCCTGTCTCCACTACCTCTTCTATCCCCAGAAAATGGAGTCCTGTCTCATAAGTACCTACCTGGTGTCTCTTTTCCCTCAGACTCCAATTGTACAACAGGCATCATCTTCCGGACAGACCTGGTGTCCTACATACATATGAAGAAGCCAGCAGAAGAAGGCCATTTGGTCCATCTAGTCTGCTCGTATTGCAGGGTCCACATATTCAGCTACTGTCCCTGCCCGCTCTCCCCACTCCTCCCATCCCGAGCCATGATCCTTATCTTCCCCTTATGCCTATCCCAGCTTCTCTTAAAGCTGCCCACTGTCTTCAATGGACGACCTCTTCCAGCAGTGCATTCCAAGTGTTTACCACCCTCTCTGTGAAGAAGTGCTTCCTGACCTCCCTCCTAAACCTCCCACCTTCCACCCTTTTTTTTTTGTCTGTGTCTGTAGCTTAGTTTTTGTGGGTTTACTTGGTTTTCTGGTTGGAGTAACTACACCATTCTTGCTCACTACATCCGTGAAAGTCTCCTGGACTGGATTTCTACAAAGCATCATCACCAGGTATCTGCATTTTTCATTTTAAAATCAACTTGTTGGAAGGTATCCCCAGCAAAACATAAGTGAAGCAATGAAGTCTGACAAATTCAGTGACTGAGTCCTGCTTGAATCCACATTTTCGTCTGACCTGCTCTATGATCTGTATTTGGGCTTTTCAAGACCTCTTTGAATGACAAAGGTGCATACAGACAAAAGGATTTCACATCCTGCATATGTACAGGCAGAGTTCATCCCTTTTAGGAATTCTATCACATTCTATGACTGTGGAGCTCAGCTGTTGTTCATTTCTTTTAGCTTTTGACTTAACCACCAGGTATCAAACATTTTCAATTGAAATCAACTCTTAATGTACTTGTCTGTAAGGGTCATCTATCCAACAACCATTTTGAAAAACAAATGAAACTTTTGGCCTGTTCTGAAAACCACTGCAACTGTGCCCTTACAGCTCTTTGCTATTACTAACTGGTCACTACCTCGTGCATCATCCTTATGGAAAGGAACCTGTTAAAAAAAGGGCCCTGCTGCCCCCCAGAAGCAACTTTAAACCCCTTTTAAAACATCTAATACTGCTGCTGTTACTCCTCCCAGGCAACATTCACCCTAACCCCTGCCCACCACAACTTGGCCACAAGGTTAACAGCAGTACAGGGTCACTCTCCTTGGCAAGCATTAACATCTGCAGCCTTCTCACCAAACTTGATACCCTCTCTGCCTGGGTTTCCCAGCACAATCCAGACATCCTATCAGTGCTGGAAACATGGCTGTCACCGAAGATACCTGACTCCGCAATAGCAATTCCCAGATATGTAGTTTTCAGACAGGACAGACTTACCAAGAAATGAGGAGGTTGTGCCCTCTATCTTAAAGAGTCCCTCATGGGTCATGTCATGCCCATACCCATCCCCGGAAATGACATCCAAATCCTTGCTTCCAAAGTACTTCTCGGAACTCATAACAAGATCCTGACTGTTGTCTCTGTCTATATACCACCCAAGTTGAGCAATCTGGGCTTTCACTTCCTCCTTAACTGTATCAACTCCCTGGATCAGAATACAGAAGTTATCCTACTTGGTGATTTCAACATCAACTGGCTGGCCTCCAGCTCGAATAGTTATAAGGATGCCCTAGCTGCTGCTAACTTCTCACAAATGGTCAAATCGCCTACTAGAGTAAACTACAGAATTGGGACCTGTACACTTCTAGACTGGGTACTAACTAATCGTCCAGAGCACATTTCCGAAGCAACAGTCCTCCCAGACTCCTTAAGTGATCATTCCCCTATCTTATGTATCTGGACCAACAAATACACCAAACTCCCCCCCAAAACTATTAACAGGAGAATGCTGACCCCTGGTCATCTTGAGTCACTTTAAACACTACTGTGAACATGACTGGTCACCAATTGATATAGCCCCATGTAGACACAGCACTTGGAATACTTTATCACCTGTTTCAACTCAGCCCATGTCTTCATGCTCCGCTCAAGAAGCGTAAGATCAAGGGTGTCAGTAGCCCATGGATGACAGTAGGCCTCCTTACACAAATGAAATCTCGAGACCAGTTCTGGTATCATGCTAAGGTTACTGGCACCCAGACTGATATCCAGGCCTACAAAACAGCAAGGAATGCATGTACCACAGCAATCCGCCATGAGAAGGCTAACAATTACAGGAATGCCTTAGCCAGTACCTGGCATGACGGGAGTAAATTCTGGCGTAACCTTGCTGAAGTGACTGGAAAGGATCCCAAAACAACACCCACAATGTTGAACATAGATGGTACCATCACTCTTGACCATGTAATCATTGCTAACACATTTACCACCACTTTTGCTGACCTTAGTCATGTGCTACCCCCTAACTTTTTTGATACCACCACAGACAACCCAGCTCCTGTTAGTTCAGGTTTGCCATCAGGGCACCCTCCTTTCCATTTCAAAGCAATCCCAGAAAGCCTAGCTAAAAAACACATTCTTAAAGTGCTTGGAAAGTCTAGGGTCAGTGGCGATTCACTGGATATGAAACTTCTTGCCCTCACCATTGACGAAGTCCTGCTCCCGCTAACCAAAATCCTCAACCGTTCCCTCATGTTCTCCCAGTTCCCCCAAAAGTGGAAACTGGCAGTGGTGACTCCAGTCCATAAAAGTGGTAACAAGACTCTCACGAACAACTACAGGCCTATATCCAAGGCCCCTAGAATTCTGCAGCTGCAGAATTTTGCGCAGAACTTGCAATCTACCACAGAACTTCTGCGAAGCCGCAGAATTCACTCTTCTTGTTAATTTTTTATTAATATTTCTGTTTTTCCATAGAATCTGGTTCCCTCCCCCTCTTGTTATATCCTAAACCCCCTATATGCTCAGAATGTGTTGTTATTATTGCTATAACATCATACATTAGCTAATGAAATGGCTGCAATCTGCAACAGAAATGAACAGTCACTTATCTACCACGGCTCCCACTGCCAGAGATGGTGGCACAGCACATCATGCATGGTGATATTTGCTCAACCTGCACTACAGCCTAATACAATTTTCAGTCTCACATTATTGCACTAGGGCCAGCTTAAACAAAACCTTGTCAATAGCACAGACCTGTTAAGTTCATACCTCACTTTGTTCAAACCTATTTGTGCCTTTAAGGTATAGAGATGCCATCTGAAATGAATAACTGGTGAAATGAATTTAACTGTCATTTTCAAGAAAAATAATTATGCCCAGAAAAGTGGAATATAATAATGTGTAGACCTGTTGAAAGAATAGACCTGTTAAATAAGTAATTGCACTGTATGCATTTTTGCCAGGGTTATTGATTACATATTGTCATTGGTTGATAGAATCACCTAAAAGTTGTGGAGAAATGTTGTGTGCAGGGACAGCTGTTGGGCAGAGGGTAGCATGCTGTGTTTCCGTGCTGGCAACTCAGGTTCAGAGATTAGCTCTGGGAGCTGACTGGGCAGCACAAGGATTGGTGGAACACATCATTGCTCGGAGCCTGGGAAGGTATGGCGCAGTGTTCTGTCACATGGTGGACAGATTGTGCTGGTCTGGAAAGCTTTATCTCACAATCGGTTCACATGCATGTCATGGCCTGATGGTGTTATGCAGTGTGTCAGGGAAAGCACATTGACATCAAAAATGAGTTTTGCAATAACTCCTCTATTCCATTTCTAATGGGACCTGTATGAATGAGGATGCAAGTTCATGGAAATTAAAAATATATATACACACACACACACACATTTGTATGAATGTTACAGTTTGCATATAAATATATAAGTGATACACGGTGGGAGCCTCATGAGTGGTGTAGAAAGCACATACAAATATGTAAGTGATAGACAGTGGAAACCTCATTAGTGGGATAGATAGCATGCATATAGAAATACCTTATTTATCACATAAGAGCCCCTCTGCATATGTCATTTATGCAACAGGATAGGACCTTAAGGGAGAGACATTTGTTTTACTTTTTTAGGCATAAAATAATTTTTATAAGTCTGTTATTTTTTGAACTAGTGTTACTGTGCTTTCCACCATCCTAATTGCTATAAAAACTGCCATGAAAGTGAAGTCAGGATGACAAGCTGTCACTGTGATGTGGTAGTTTGTTAGTGCCGCAGAGCTTCCACAGAAATTACAAACCACCACCGCAGAAGTTCTGCGGCAAATGGTAGTCTTGCTGCAGAACTTGGTCCCACTGTGTCGCAGAAAAGTAGGGGCCCTGCCTATATCCATCTTCTCTCCTCTATCCAAAGGCTTGGAACAGATAATGGCTGAAGAGCTCAAGGAGTACCTTGTAAAATACAACCTGCAATGTTCCCAGCAGCATGGCTTCCACAAAGGGCACAGCACTACCACAGCACTCCTCGAATGTACCACACATATCCATCATGCGCTTGATCAAGGCCAGTTGGTCGACGCCTCTTTTACTGACCTGACTAGGGCATTTGACACTATCAATCACTCCATTCTCCTCAAACAATTATCCCTCCTTGGTCTTTCAAGTGAAACTACCCTCTGGTTTCAAAGCTACCTCAGTAACCAGACCCAGCAGGTCAGGATTGGTGAATTCCTCTCTTCGTCCCTACCAATCCACTCTGGAGTACCCCAAGGTTCAATCCTGGGTCCCTTGTTATTCAGCATATTCCTGAACAATCTCCCTGCCTCCTGCCATGACAGAATGTTACTGTATGCAGATGATGCAGTAATCTTCACTTGCCACACCGACCCCAACTCCCTTCAGTCTCAACATTAGAAAAGTTTCACAGAAGTGGAAGACTGGTTTTGCTCACATAAACTCATCCTTAACCACAAAAAACCTAAAACAATGTTGTTCCATGGAACCCACAACAAGTACAAGGACCATGAGCTCATAATTAACAACCACAAAGGCGTCACTCTTGAGCAGGTGGATATGTTTAAATATCTGGGCCTGACCCTTGGCTGCTCCCTCTCATATACCAAACACATTGACAATATTGTTAAAACTGTGAACTCCCGTATAGGGCTACTATACAAGCATAAACATTGCCTAATGGCTGAAGCCTTGAACCTCGTTATCCAGAGCTCTGTTATCTCAACTATTGACTACAGACTTGTTATCTATGGATCCGCTACTGATACTGCACTCCGGCGCATAGCTGTAGCCCTTAATAAGGCATGTAGACTCCTTATTTCAGCTGCCCATCTTTCTCACATGTGTGACATTTACGAGCAGGCTAACTGGCTCCAGCTATCCAGCAGGCTAAAGTACCAGACCTGCATCCTAGCTAAGAAGACATCACTAGGCCTTATGCCCCCTGGAGTCCAATCAATATAGACCCCGCAGCATGCCCGCCACCTAACTAGAAGATCGGACAGGCTAACCTTTACAATACCTTGCTGTCAGACCTCTCAAGCTCAGTGTTCTTGCCTTGTCAGAGCCTCCACCTGGTTCAACTTGCTACCTACAGAAATCTCCAACATTGCCACGATTGGTGCTTTTAAGTGTAAACTGTGTCAACACCTTGTGGCTAGCGCCTTCTGTGATTGCCTCTTATAATCCCCTCCAGGCATACTACCCTCAAGCATTCCTCCTCGCTGCCTCAGCTTCTCCTCTTCTCCTACCCCCCATTACTGGGTATAGGATGAATCTGTCTCCTTTTCTTTTTCATCCCCCCTTCCTCCTCCCTTGCTGTTTTCCATCTACCACATACTCAACACAATGCCCTCCATATTTCTCCCCTCCTCCCTCTCTCTCTCTCTCTCTCTCTCTCTCTCTCTCTCCCATACCACCCCCTCACCACCACTCTTCTTTCTCTTTTCCCACTAACCCACTCCTAACAAAGCTTCACTGAGCTGCCTATGACTTCTACTGTATAATTAACTTGCAACACAATTCCTTGACAGTGCCTTTGGTTGCTATTATTGTAACATTATTTGTCTTTTTTTTTCCATTGTAATGATCATGTTACGTTTTGTACCTTATTGTCCTTATTGCCTTGACGTGGAACCTTTGTAAAAGATCCCTCAGCTCAAAGGTGTCATCTAAAATACAAATAAATAAAAATAAAAATAAAATAAAACCCTCCAGTTTAAGATTGCGCTCCCTTGTGTTATGGTTGCCACTCAACTTAAAGAGACTCTCTTTATCAACCTTATTTATCCCTTTCAAGTATTTGAAGGTCCCAATCATGTCCGCTCTCTCTCTCTCTTCCAGGGAGTACATGTTCAGTGTCCTCAACCTCTTCGCATATGCCTTACCCTGCTGACCCACTATCAACTTTATAGCTCTCCTCTGGGTCTTCTCCAGCAGGTTAATGTTCTTTCTGAGGTGTGGGCACCAGTACTGAACTCCATACTCTAGATGCGGCCTTACCAGTGACCTGTACAAGGGCAATATAACCTCCTCTCTCCTACTACTGATCCCCCTAGATGTGCATCCCAGTATCTTGTTTGCCTTTGCTGCTGCTTTCTTGTACTGCCTGGAGTGTTTCAGGTCACTAGTGATCATCACTCCCAGGTTCTTTTCCTCCTCTGAAGCAGATACTCGGACGCCACCCAGGTAGTACTCTGTCCTAGGATTCTTGGCTCTAATATTTATTTGAATTTTTGATAACTGGGTAAGACCACTGAGACAATTACAGTCCCATTTTGAGGGTCAGCCCGGGAAAGGCAACAAAACCAAATACAAAGCAATTACAGCAATTCAGGAAAAGACAGATTACAGGAGCAACATGATGACATGTATCAATTAACAGATCTAAGGACATAAAGAGAAATATGTTACGTCACATAACATTAGGCAATAAAATGAAAGTGATTATTTTCAAATATGTATATATATAATATATGACTGTACAAGAGATGGCGTCACAGCAGACACTGAATGCTAACAGGTATATAGGTGGGGGGAGTCAGATAGTGGGTATTTAAGCTCAGGTAGAGAGAGAGGGAGATGAGAGGGACTAGGGGATCAAAAAAAGGAAAAATGGGGTATATGGTTATCTGAAGCACCAAGCGATGTTCAACCTGCAACTCAGGGTTGACCAGGCATCAACAGAAGCAAGTGCATTTTTGCTGAGGTAGTAAGAAAGGCAAGTAGATTGGACTGGAACAAAGGAAGTGTGATGCAGGACAGGACAAAAGGGGGCAGGGAGTTCTATTCAGTTGCTGCCGTAAAGAAGAAGGATTTACGTGTGACAGCTAGGCACAGATCAGGTATTAGGAGAATAACTTTTTATTTCTTGGCATTGAATCCAAGCTGTCAGATCCTGGACCACCTCCCCAGCTTTTCCAGATCTTCCTGTAATTCCTGTATCCCTTCAGCTGTGTCCACTCTCTTGAAGAGCTTGGACTAAACCAATTCCACCATCATTTCAATCCAGCACTTTATGCTTCTTCCAATGGTGGCAATTGCAATGGCTTCTCTTTGTTTACAACTCAAGAGCTTTTTGGAACAACTGTGTTCTAGATGGACAGTCAGTTTATTTTGGACAGCTGCCCATAATTATTGACCTATCTACTGATCAATTTATCCTTATATCAATATTGAAGTTGTAGGACATATTTAGGTCATACTTGTGCACTGGAGCACCACAGCATTGTATACAGCCCTGTCATTCTTTTCACACTCTAATACTGAAGACTGCTACAAACTTTTGATTATATTACTTGGTCCTAAAGAAAACTGTGACCTAAAGACTCTGTTGATTATTACAGGTCTTACTGATATTGCATACCTGACATATGTGGTTTTAACAGTCTCTCTTGGGTTACTTGCTTTATACATTTATTTAAATTTGCGTTTCTTAGCTACATTTGTTTTTCACCCTATATTAATTGTTTGTATCAGTGAATATGGTCTATACTGGAAGACAAGCTCAGGAAATGAGGGAAGACTCTATTACAGATGATGATATGTGCACTTTAAACATTTTACCTTTAAAAACTAATCCTAAAACAACAGCAACTACTGTTAGTGATACAACTCAAAAGGTTGCCATGCATGGTACTAAGCAGGTTGCTCAGGAAGAATTTAGTTGTGAAAATTTTGGCTTAGAAACTGATGGGCTACATTCTACATCCATTTCCCCATCTACAGTTAAAGGGTGAAATGGGGCGAAAATTACATCTGAAAAAAGCTACAAAAAAAAACCCTAAAAAACAGGGTTTGAATCAGACTACATATAAAGCTATTAATGTCACTAGACAGTCTGAAATAAAGATAAAGAAATCTAAAATCAGCGACCATTTTGAAGCACTTAATCTCTTTTGGACTCTCTCCATTTTGATATTTCTGCTTATCATGGAGATGAAAATAATCTCATGCTTGAGTCAAAATACTATTAAACCAGCCAGCCCAGTGGCAGTGAGGGCTGAGATTCTGGATGCCACACCTTGCACCATGCTGGCAACCCAAGTTCGGGAACAAGCCTGGGTTGTCAGGGATTGGCAGGGGAGGAGAAGGATTGAGCATCCATAGGACTGTTCTCCTTCTCCAGGGATGGAGGTGAGTTGCCATTGGTGTGCTGGTGGCCTCTAGTGGTGGCTGGGGGTGATTGCAGGACAATGGCAAGACTTGGGGACATACTGGGGCCAATGTCTGGAAAGGATTGTGTGCAGTAGCATGCGTGCTCCTGACCATTGGCATCATTGCACACCACAGATGTCAGGGGAGAACAGAGAAAAAGGGCACCAGTCATGGTGACATGCTGGCCATCTCCATGGAGTGACTTGCTCAGTGCCAAGGGTACGTGACGGTACTAGATCCGGACCTGGTGATAGAGCACAGGGGGGCTCTCCACCTCCCCACTATGGGGGGCAAGCCATGGGGGTAGCTGCGGGACCCGAACAATGGAGCCGAGGAGTCCTCAGGGATGGTGGCCAGAGACCTCAGGAGGATGCCTGATGTGTGAGAGGTAAGCAGATTAGTGGCCCGGGGGAAAAAGGAATAACAAAAAAAAAATACCATTAAACCCACAAGTAATGAAAAAAACAGTACTGAAGGAGCCAATGTTACCTACAAAAACAAAACCCTTGTCCTACTGTTGATCTAACTGGGAAAACAGAATCAGACTATAACTGCATTCTTGATATGTCTGGGGAATCTATTATTTTAGCAGTTTCTGGCAGCCTGGGGCATGATTCTCCCACAGAAAAATTAACTTCTCTGGATTTTTCTCCTGAATATTTTAGTGAATCCAGTACAAAGCCTACTTAGCATAATGATTTAAAGAATATAATTAATGAACTATAAGTAACAATAAATTGGGGAGGCAGTATAGAGCAGTGGCTTAAGGCTCTGAGCTGCAAATCTGGTGACATCCAACAGACCATACCTGGGTTTGAATCCCACAGCTTCCACATGCATACTGTGTGACCCTGAGCAAGTCACTTAACTTCCCTGTGCTCCCAGGTCGCTCCTGTAAAAAAGCTTTCAGCTTAGTGTGCTACTCCTGGTTAAACAATTAATAAATGGTCTGAAACAATTTAACATCGGTGTGGATCAGACTGCAGTAGAAACACAACCTCAGAATGATGCCCCTGTTAAACAATTATTGTCTGACTCAGCTGCAACCTATTCATTTGGTCTCAGTGAGAACCTCAAAAAGTTTGTCTCTAATCCCTATACTGCCCATCTCATGATTCTTGACCATATAGTCAATTTAAAATATGAGATGGACACATTAAAAGAAAACATTGCTGTTAATGGATTTAGATTGGATGATATTCTACAAAAATTAAATAAACTTATACCACAGGAAAGATCCCCCTCGATTGTTAGGAAGAATGCCCCTGAAACACATTTTGATTTTTTCAACTGTTTAAATTCCTAATACTCCTGTACAGAAAACCAAAATTAAATCTGGCAAAACTAAACTGAAGAAGAAAAAATTAAACAAAAATAAAAAGGTGAAACTTGCTACTGATAACACAACAGATACTGTCAGTTTAAATCAGCAAGCTGTGTATCATGCTTCTGTCAAGAATTCTGACAGACAAACCTCAGTTTCTGAGTATGACAATCTGTTTATAGATCATAGTAATTGCTCTCAAAACTTTGTACCAGCAGGTATATCTGACTGTACTGATTGTATTAAAACTACAGTACCTACAGAATCTGCAGGTCAGTTGGATTATGTAAAGGCTTCACGCCTTGGGAATATAATGGAACAGCTAAATAAATGTGAATTAAACTTAAATACATTTAGAAAAGAATGGGACAGCTGGAGTAAGAATATTACAGCAGATAAGTTTGGTTTACCAGGAAGGGCTATTCAGCAACCACCCATGCCTGGAAAGGAGACTCGGGGTACAGTAGAATATACAGAAATGAGAACTTTACTAGACATTTCAGATTGTGTTATACTTTGCCTGTATGGCTTTAAATCACCTCAAGATATGTCCTTTACTACAATGAGGGATAAGATTGTGCACCTCATAAGGGCAGCTACCGGGGCTAATCTTGTAAAAACTGATGTGATTCAAATCTGGAATGATTGGGATGTTGAAGGAGCTGACTGTTCGTATATTTTCTGTTCTGCCCCTCACATTGCCAATTAAATATGGCTTAACAGTGAATCCCTAAAAAAATGTGGTTACACCATAGACTATGTTACTAGGGAGCTAATCAATAGACAGTATACAGAAGCCAGAGAATTACCCACACAACTAACTATTTATGGTCTTAAGGCTACCCCCAATGAGACACAAATCAAACTAAAAAGTGTTCTAAATAATCTTTTTACTCATGCCCTAAAGATTCCAGATAAAGATTTTGGTGTCCTGAATATAGTTAGATGTAGGAACGACTCTAACATTGAGCGCGTAGACATACAGATCCAGAGGCAGAATATGGCTCATGCTATACTGAACAGAGCCCCATTACTGGATAAAATGGACATTCACATTTTAGATAGTAACATTTTAAATAGAACAGGGCAAAAGGAAAAGCAAAACAAAACTCAGGATTTGAATGGCAGGGTTACTAATACTCTTTCTCTTTATGGACTAAGCAGAACTGAAAATGAGGATAACACTAAACTAAAAATCACAACAATGGATCTGCTGGAACAATTGCTCAAAATTTCCATAGAAAATGATAATGCAATTTCAGTTACTAGATGAGGATCAGATCCTGATTGTGATGATTGTGATCTAGTATATATTAAAATAGACTTTTTGAGCCTTTACAAAAAAAAATTGAGAATGCTGGTAAATTGGATGTACCTGGGCTTTATCTAGTGGAAGAGGAAACTAGCTACAGTCATGTAAATAATACTTCATATAAAACTGAGATTGCAGAAACACATAGTAAATACAACCACTTGAAAGAGGAAGCCTCTTGGTTAGCTTTTAATGTCATTACTACAAATAAATATGAAATTCTAGCAGATCAGGAGGACTGACTAGCAGAATCAACTTCTACAGTGCTGGATGATGACTTGTCAAAATGTACACTTATTTCATGGAATATTGCAGGCTTATTGAACAAATTTGCAGATAAAGATTGGTTGGATTACATTAGTAACATAGAAAATAAAATCTGATGGCAGATAAGGACCACTTGGCCCACCTAGTCTGTCCATTTCCCTACCTAATGGACAAGCTGCAGATCCTAGTTAACCAACAGCCTACTTATTCCTATTCCAGCCTAGTAAATTCACTATAATATGTCTACAAGAAACCTGGCACACTGAAGATACAGATGTGACACTCAATGGATATAACACCTTCCAGGTTCCTGCTGTAAAAACTGCTAAGAATGGAAGACCCACTGGGGGTTTAGTTACCTGGATTAAGATTGATAAAGTAATTAAGGTTGATCTTATAGATATGAATAATAATATTCAAGCTTTTTGGATACAAAGTAGTAATAGATCCTTCTGCTTCATTAATACATACGTCCCTCCAACTAACTCCAAATGTTTTGTTCCAGGAATTTGGGCACAATTTGAAGAAAAAATTCACAACAGCTGGGCTATCACTACATGCAAGGAAACCCTCCTCTGTAGGGATTTTAATGCTAGAATTGGGGCCTTTGATGGCTATTGTGACTGTGAGTTTCATAACTTGTGTCACATTGAAGCTGTTAATTTCCCTAGAAACACATTGGCCATTAAGATAAATAAAACAGGCTCCAAGTTGATAGAATTACTCACTGTACACTACCTGGCTCCCATAAATGGCAGATTACAGGGAGATAGCCTTGTAAATTATACCCACTATTCCTCCAAAGGGCCTTCTGTTATTGACTATAGCTTTTGGAATGGGGACATGATCTTATGGGATTCATTTAATGTACCCACAAGAGCAGAAAGTGACCACTTTCCTTTAATTTTGCAATCGACAAACATAATTGGTCATTCTGTTCATCCTTCTCTGCTTCCATTTCTTGAGATTTGGAATCACAACCAAATTAGATGGCATGTTGCATTGGAAGGACAAATCAGTGAGCTGTTAATGAATTATATTCCCCTTTTGCCTATGACTAATACTGACTTGACAGAGATGAATAATTATATACAAGTGTGTCTTGGAAAAATCAGATCCCTTCTGAAAACTATGAATAGGCAAACAAGGGACATCTCTGTTCAACACATATGGTTTGATTCAGAGTGCCATAAGGCTAAAAAAGACCTTAACCCTAAAATTAGCAAAGTTAAGAAACAAAATATAACATATATCAGCTACTAAAATAATTAACAATTCAACATCGCCCTTAGTGCCTTCTTCTAGTTGTTTTAGGGCCCCCACTCCCACTAATGACCCTAAGCAGATATTTGTACTTGGTGACTCCCTCGCTAAGCATCTGGATAGGGCTATTTGTAACCCAGACAAAGTAAATGGCACCTGTCCTAGCTTCAGGGGGGGCAAAAATCAATGACATCACAGCTAGGATTCCCAATATTTCACACAATGCAGGATCTAATCCCTTTGTCATAATTCATGCAGGTATAAATAACATTCAGTGCATTACCCCTACTAAGTTGAAACCAGATTTTGTTGCACTTAACAACTTGCTTGTAGATAAAGGATGTACTGTCTGTTTCTCAGAAATGTTGCCAGTTCCTAGAGCTACCCAGGAGGTAACCTCAAAAATTAAATCAATAAACAACTGGCTAAGGAAATGGTGTATTAATCAGAACATGCCCTGTATAACTCATTGGGAAAACTTTGTTTACAAATCTCCTTTATACTGTTGGGATGGCTTGCATCTCAGTAGGAGAGGTAGCATTATGGTGGGAAAATCCTTTTTAAACATTATAAATAATCATTTAAACTGACTAAAAAGAGGGAGAATGGGAAACAGCCCACATCTCTAAGTAATTCCATAACCCAGTTACCTGGCACACTTAAAATCTTGTCTTTAAACGCTCATTCTTTGAATATGTCTAAACTACCGGAACTAGAAGCAAAAAGCAAACTATTAAATTTGGCTATAATTGCAATAACAGAAACCTGGTGGGATTCACATTCCCAGTGGAGTCAACAAATTATGGGTTATAAACTATATTACAAAAATAGAGTTGACAAGAAGGGGGGGTGGGTTTGTTTCTATATTAGAGAGGATATTTCGTCCTTTGAGCTCTTAGCTCCAAACAATTCTGAAAGCATCTGAGTATCAGTTCAACTTAAAGGGCTTCCACAAATAATTATTGGAAACTGGTATAATCCTCCTTCATGTGATATAAAAAACTGGAATGCCTTGATTAAAGATCTTACCCATTTTACCTATCATAGGGACATAATAATATTGGGAGACTAATATGACCCATATAAATTGGTCCACCCATACAGGTAATAGTAATCGTGATTCTGAATTTCTGTCAGTATTGACAGATAATGGTTTAGTGCAACTTATTTCCTCTGCTACCAGAAGAACTAACATTCTTCATCTTCTCATCTCTAACATGAGTCATAAACTCTCAAATATCCAGATTTTGGACCCCTTAGGAAATAGTGACCATTATTTAATTTTGTTTGATCTAATAGGAGTCTGTTGTAGTTTAAAAAATAAATCAACATATAAAAACTATGACAGTGCAGCATTTAACAGCATTAATAGAGAAATTAGTAACACTCAGTGGGATAGGGTTTTTCAGGGTCTGTCCACAAACGAGATTGGACCTTATTAAAAGATTTTAACCATTTAGTCGAAAAAAAATCTGTACCAATAAAAAACAAATACAATAAAAAGGGCAGGATACCAAAATGGTTGAATAAATCAATTCGGTTGCAAATAAATAAGAAAAAAAACTATTCAGGAAACTCAAAAGTAGTCAATTTAAAGGTAATGGTGTAGTTCTTACTGGATAAAAAAAATCATTACAGAAACTTAAACTCATAGATACATAGATACATAGAAACTGTCGGCAGATAAGGGCCCACCCAGTCTGCCCATTTGAGCTTGTAAGTTCAGTTTGTTTTCCTAGAAGTCTGTTTCCCCTTACCCCTGACCTCTAGAATTCCTTTATGTCTATCCCATGCATTCTTAAATCATGTGATTGTTTCAGCCCCCACCACTTCCTCTGGCAGGGTGTTCCACTTGTCCACCACCCGTTCTGTGAAGAAATTCTTTCTCATGTTTCCTCTGAATCGTCCTCCTCCAACTTCATCCCATGCCCCTAGTCCTGGAACATCTTTTTCACTTAAAATAGTGTTTTCCTGCACCCTGTTCCTCCCTGTAAGATACTTGAATGTCTCTATCATATCCCTCTCCCTCCTCTCCTCCAGGGAGTACATGTTCAGTTCCTTCAACCTGTCTTCATAGGACTTGTTATGCAATCCATGCACCATCTTTGTTGCCCTCCTCTGAACCTTCTCTACCCTATCTATGTCCTTACATAGGTATGGTCTCCAGAACTGTACACTGTACTCCAGGTGGGGCCTCACTAGTGTCTTGTATAGCGGAATTATGACCTCCCTTTTCCTGCTGGTGATGCCCCTGCCTATACATCCCAGCATCCTATTTGCTTTACCTGATGCCTTGTCACACTGTTTCCCTACCTTGAGGTCATCAGAGATGACAACTCATGATTAAACAGGCAAAAATGAAAACTGAATTCAAGTTAGCACATACAAAAGGTGGCTATAAAGCATTATGTCATATTTTAATAATAAAAATGGTAATTTTCACAAGGTAGGGCCATTAACTCTTAATGGTACCCACATACAATTAGATTATGATATAGTTAATCTTTTTAATTCATATTTTTATTCAGTTTTTTCCAAAAAAAGTCCCCATTTCCTTATAAAAAATCCTAGAACCCAGTCAAAATCAATCCATACATACAGTATTAAGGCTTCCGATATCTACCCACTTCTTAAAAATCTAAAGAAAACTACAAGCCCAGGTCCTGAACTGATTAATGCTAGATTTCTAATTGATACTGCTAAGGCTCTAGCATTTCCTTTGGAAATAATATTTAATAAATCTCTTCACAAAATGGAAATTCCTTTTGATTGGTTAATTGCATTTGTTACTCCAATCTATAAAAAAGGTAGTAGATCACTTGTTCAGAATTATCATCCTATTAGCCTCACATCAATTATTTGTAAAACAATGGAAAAATTGATAAAATCATTTCTTGAAAAAGAAATGATTGAACTTAACATTGTTGATCCTACTCAACACTGGTTTAGAACCAGTCACTCCTGTACAACCAACTTAATATGATTTTACAATTATATTAGTCAGGGCCTGGATAACAACCACCAATTATATGTTATTCTATTGGATTATAGTAAGGCCTTTGACAAAGTCCCTCATGATATTCTTATTGATAAAATGCATCATCTTGGCTTCTCAAACCAACTAGTTAACTGGGTTTCTGCATGGCTGACAAATAGAACTCAGCGAGTTGTATTAAATGATTACTCCTCTGATCCAGGTGCAGTCACTAGTGGAGTCCCTCAGGGCTCAGTGTTGGGCCCAGTTTTGTTTAATATTTATATAAGTGATATGCAAGTATCCAATAAAAATTGGCTGTCTAAATGTGCCGATGATTCAAAGCTTGCAGGCCCTGTAAATAATCAATCAGATTTTGATTCTCTCAATTCCAATTTACGGCTGATCGAAAAATGGGCTATTGACAACCTGATGGAGTCCAATATTGATAAATGTGTAGTTTTGCACTTTGGATCTCATAATCCCAAAAACAAATACTGCATTTGTAATTCACAATTGAAACCAACGTATGTGGAAAGGGATTTGATTGTGCTAGTCAACTCTAAACTTACATCAGTAGATCACTGCACCAAAGTGGCAAATTATACCAACGAACTACTCAGACTGATTCAGCGATCATTTGTTACCAAAACTGAGCAGTGCATGATTGCTCTCTATAGATCCTGTGTCCGACCACTTATCGACTATGGGTCCCCCTTTTGGAACATCTATCTTAAATCCGATATTGATCACTCAGAAAAATTCAAAAACATGCAACCAGCATGACTCCCAGGTTAGCAAAAATGCCCTATAAATCAAGACTATCTACTACAGGCTTACATTCTCTTCAGGGTAGAAGAGTTAGGGGGGATTTACTTTTTAACATATAAACTCACAAAAAACCCTGACTTAATGAATAAATGCGGACTATTCTATGCTACTAGACGCATTGTTCCAAGATGTTATACCAGACAACTAATGGGGCCAAAGGCAAAATCCAACCTCAGATAAAACTTTTTCTCATTAAAGGCACCAAGATTATGGAATCAACTTCCTCAGGAATTAATGGATTCTACTAATATCTCAGTATTCAAAAAGGATATTGACAACTGGTTAACTAAGAAGCATGTTATGTGAATTGTTCCCACTCCAGTGTTGGGGGGATCTAGATGGGCCTCGGCCTTCATTTTTCCCAAGCAAACCGAGTAAACCAAATATAGAAAACTAAACAAGACCAGAAATAGTTATAAGCAACTTCTACAAAACAAAAAATAATAATTTCAACTTGTTTCAAACATTGGGGTAAGATGCTAAATGTTATTAATGAAAAAGATTATTAATAGTACTGGCTTCTAGTAGCCAAAGGGATGAATAATTTAAAATTAAAAATTGACTCCCATATGGACTGAATATTATACTAGTAAAAAATGTTTTGTGCCAGGATTGAGGACTGCCCAAGCTATGTTACATTTTGACATGACACACTTCAATCTTGTCACAAGAAAACAGGTTTATTTAACAATTGCATTCCTGAAATACAAAAAGCCCCTGGACTTCATACCATCTGAGGTGTTCTTGGCCTCACTGGCACTTTGAACAACTATACTTACAGTTCATTTTAATATTTGTTGTAATAACTTAGTTGTTCCCAGTTCATGGAAAGGAGCTTTGATAATTTCAATTTACAAAAAGGGAGATTAAAGGGATCCATCTATGTATAGGCCGATCACATTACTTGACAATTTGGGTAAAAGTTTTGCCAACTTAATTCTCAGTAGACTCACTGAACAACTTGCAAACTTGGAAGGACTTTCAGAATATCAGGCTGGGTTCCACCCAAGACATTGTACAACAGATAATTATGTCTGGTTCATAGCTCAGTGTTTGTGCTACATACGGTAGCTGAATGATGTAGGTTGTGCTTGGATACAGAGGCCAGACCAGTAAGTAAGGCAATGCTTACCAGGTATTAGTCATATGAAATGATTAGTGCTTAGATACTTTAGCATAGACATGAGCAATGCAGTGATCATAGTACTTGTGGACTGGATAGTATACAAGGTGCTTAGCTGCATGAACTGATGAGTAACTTGTTATGATTTGGTGTTTTGGTTTTTCTCTTTATCCCACTGTAGGAAGGATGTTTAGTTAAGTAGGAAAAGACCCCCCTGGTGGGATAAGAGAGACAGAGAAGGAGGAGGTATAAGGGGAGAATGGAGGGCGAGTGTGACTCGCTCTAAGAAGAGCAGCTGTTGCTTGTAAGGTTAAGTAGTATGTGGGGGAGGAACTCTTCCCCCACATAACTACGGGCATGTGCCTTTCAATTATGTGTGGTTCATAGCACAGTGCTTGTGATACATACCGTAGCTGAATGATGTAGGTTATGTTTGGATACAGAGGCCAGACCAGTAAGTAGGATAATGCTTACCAGGTATTAGTTGTATGAAATGATTAGTGCTTAGATACTTTAGCACAGACATGAGTAATGCAGTGACCATAGTACTTGTGGACTGGATAGAATACAAGGGTCTTAGCTGCATGAACTGATGAGTAACTTGTTATGACCTGGTGTTTTGGCTTTTCTCTTTATCCCACTGTAGGAAGGATGTTTAGTCAAGCAGGATAAGACCCCCCCCCCAAAAGAAATAATGATATTGTACAATTATCTCCTACAACTCCGGAGATTGTGGCCAGTAGCACACAGGAGAGGAAAATCCCCCTTGGGGGGAAACCTCTGAGGACCCATGGCTACTGACCTACCTGTCCTTCTGGGCATACTAAAGGGGAATAATCCCAAATAAGATTTTAAGTTTTTGGCTAATCTGACTCCAAGTTATAAATCCTGATCCAAGGAAAGCAGGAAAGCTGAAAGTAAGTATTGATAGTGGAGTGTCAATGAAGATGGCAGTACATCCATCTAGTGAACTCCTAGTCCAAGAATCCATGTCCAGGGCAGAATCTGATAGTAGATTGAAATCCATGGTCGAACATAATGATTAAAAATGTCAAAAGTGCATTGGTGAAATGATACAGAAAGCGAGGAAGTCTTTTCCGAGTAGAAGTAGCAACTAATTAGCTAATTCACCAAGTCCAGAGTATGAGGAGTGGTGGTTTGTGTTCGGCTTGTCAAGCTTGCAATAGAATGCCTTGGTAATGAAGCATAGGAGCTAGACTCAGGTTGCGCAATCTGGTAATGGTAGAGCAGTAGGAACCTCCGATCCAAAGTGGGTGAGACAAGTAAGTGAATTGGAATAGATCTTTGTGCGAATAGGTAGACGTAAGTTAGCTGGACCTCCAGGACTCGAGGGATGAAGCAGGTCATAGAATAGGTGAGGCAGTCTTTGATGAGCCTCTAGGCCCTGGAAGGGCGAAGCAGGTAGTATTAACAAATAGCGTAAATAAGTGGCCCTGTACATAGGTCAGTAGCAGTAGTAGTAGTAGCAATATCGAACCCGCATGATGCAGACATAGTAGCAGAGGAGTAGTATTGCATAGATTACGTATGGTATACAGCAGAGAGTACTGAGGGAATGTAATTAGCATGTAAGTTGAAGGGTTTTCATCTGGTGATCAAAATAGTAGTATAGAGCAATGTACATATACACGTTTCAGAAGCCAGAATGGTACAGCTGGAATTAAACTTGTGAAAATGGTGTGATGAATCATGAATTGATGTGCTTCTAAAGCCATGGATGGTAATAACTGATGAAGGCTGAGTCGGATGAAGTAGCATTGTAACAGGATCCAAATAGCCTTAGATCAACGGAGTAGAGTTACGTTGAGGCCAAATCATAAGATAGGTGGTCTTCCAGATGGAGCTCAGTTAAGTGTCCTGGCAGGAGTGGAGTAGTAGTAAATCTGTTGACTGACAAGGTAAAGCAGGAGCATCCACAGGAATTGATGGCGAATGTACAACCAATCCAGATGTAAGATCGTAGTAGAACAAGGAGCTCCACTAAGGCTAGCAGACTGTAATTCTTCATGGATAGCAAGGAGCAGTGAAGCGATGTCAGGCAATGCCTTCGCATGGCTGGTGAGTACAGCCAGACCCCACATAGGCCAGGCAAAGGAAGAGTGAGTCAAGCTAGACCCCACATAGACTAACTGACTAAGGCACCACCACGGAGGTAGCCCGGAGCAACAGGCATCCCAGAGGCTGAGATGAGGGAATGACGCAAGCAACGGGTGCACTAAACAAGATGAGGTCTGGCTATACAATACCCATAACCAGACTGGTATGGCATGGCAGAGACAGCTGATGGTGTGAAGCTAAATGAGCTATGTAATAGTGTCATGTATGAGAATAGCAAGTAGATTGGCAGTGAATTGAACGCCCTCAATGGGGAGCTTTCAACGCAGCACAGGTAAGGTAAGACAGTGTCACAGCAGTAGGAAGTTAGACATGGCATACTATCAAAAGGAGCTCATAAATCCATCTACACCCCGTATCGCATTCTGGGCGGATCTTGGTCCATTAGTGGGAATTCCACAGGCTGTCTCTAAAATTTATTTAGTGTTGTTTCATTGGGCCTTTACAGAGAATTTAGCTCCAAGCTTATATTGGGCCAAAGTGTTCCCTAATATAACATTAGACTGGGTACGGATTTGGCGGAATTGCCATAGTTTTATCCGGCAGAATCATCTTAGACTTATGCAGTTTAAGATACTACACAACATTTACTACTCGCCTCAGAAGTTAGCAGATTTAAATATAGTGAAGGGACCTAAATGTTATAGATGTGATATGGAGGGGGGACTTACTCCATATTTTAACTTAATGTCCAAAAATCACTCCATTGTGGAATGAGATAAAGATCAAGGTCAACCCTTTACTAGGGCTAGAGGATATGTTTCACCCTGAGGTTTGCTTGTTAGGAGACATGACAGGCTTCTCGTTAAACTTAGAAAATTTCATATGGCCCTGATTTCTAGCATAGTGAAAAATTAGTGCTCAAATACTGGAAAGATTCCTGTAGGATCACTTACTCTGAGTGGTTGGCTGAACTCCTTTTGAGTCTTAGGACTGAGAGGATGATTTGCCACTCTACATAATCAGTTGCCCCTTTTAGAAAATCTGGACCCCATTGGTTGTAGCCTATACATACGTAATTAGGTTGTTTAGTCTGTATTGACCGTATTGGGATGCAGGGCCTTGTGCTGGGAGGTTTGAGGGGCATGGGGGGGTAATCGAGGGAGGGATGGTTTTGGGGGTCTTGTGGAGACTTGCTATTCCTGTATTTTGTTATGGAATTTTGGATACCTGCATAATCTTGTATGTCTTGTATTTTGTATCTATATCTTGTCTCTGCAAGAATATGTGCAAAGTTCAATAAAAAGTTAATGGCAAAAAAAAAAAAAGAAGCTCATAAATCCAGTTGAAGCATAGGCCATTGCTGGGTGAGGCAGGTGTAGAGATAAATAATCGAACTCCAGGCTCTGATGCTAGGTGAGGCAGGTATGGAGTAGAAGTAGACCCACCTCCGGGCACGATGTTGGGCGAGGCAGGCACTATGGAATAGAGCTCAGCTGAAATTCTGCAGATATTGGGAGAGGTAGTAGATTCAAACAAAGTGAAGCATCCTGGAAGAAGCATCCAAGGGGAGTGAATATCAACTAGACATACGAGGTGTAGGATATGTGGCTGGACCACACATAGGTCAGTTGGTGGAATGAGTAGAGCGGCAGATAAACCCCTCGAAGGTTAGCGAGACCACAAGGTATTGCGCTGGGCAGCCAGAGCAAGGACGCTTGCTAGATGAAGCCCCCACATGGCCAGACCCCACATAGGTCAGGTGGAAAGGGAGAGAATCAAATTAGTCACCATGAAGGTTGGCAGGACCATAGGCGCTGCCACGGAGGGCCGCTCAGTGCTGTAGGCATCTCAAAGGCTGAAGCTGTAGTTGAACATGTGTGTAGGAGTGGCCAAGACAAGGAATTCCCTAAAGATAGCAGCAGCATCCACTTGCAGCTACAGAGAGGTAAACAAATGCCTGAAGGTCGTCAGGCATGAAGTCTTAGGGATGTCTGCAAACAGTTCGATCCTTTCTTAGAATTATGGATGCTGCCCTGGTTATGGATACAGTTCTGATGAGTTTATCGTTTACCAGGCCTGTGCATGGATTATAATGTCTGTATTCTGGTGTGATGCTGGAGAATAAAAACAGCAGTAACAAGCAGAATAGCCCCAGCTGAAGGAGGCAGAAGAGGGACTCCATTAGTTCATGAAAGTGGCAACCATAACATCTGGACATGCTAAGGCCACAGCTTTTATCATTTCCTTCACCCTGTGGTTTGTAGCATTCTGTAGCGGATAGTGAACTGGTGGATGAGGAGTAGCTGAATGAGCAGAACCAAGGAAGAAAAAGATGCCAGGCAGGGAGCAGGAGCACCAGCAAGGAAAGTTGATGGAAAGAGCCAGAAGCAGTGGTGATCCGCTGCAAGCCAGGAAGGGCCGTGGTATTCTCAAATGAATTGAAGTACAACTCATGTTGAAGTAGGACAAAGTCAGTGATTTCTGTCCCGCTGATGTAAATTTAGTCCTTTGAAGTACCGCGGTTTATCCACTGTCTTAGACATGTGGTTGCCGTTCCCTTCCTAAGTAATGGTATGCATGTAAAAAAAATATTGAAAACTCAGTGATGAGGAAGCAATGCAATGGTGGAAGGAGCAAGCGGCAAAGTACTGAGGTGCAGCTGGCAGACAGAAGGCTCCCTCAAAAAGCAAGAAGCAACGGAGGCAGAGGGAGGTACAGAGCTCGGGAAGGAGAAAACAAAACAGGGAAGAAGGGGAACGAGCATGACAACGACGAGAGGGAGAAAGGGCAGAGCAAGGAAAAAACAAACACAACCAGAAGTGGGGCCAACCAGACACACGCCGACGAAGTGAGTGCGACTTGCTTTAAGCAGAGCGGCTGTTGCCTGCAAGGTTAAGTAGTATGTGGGGGAGGAGCTCTTCCCCCACATAACTACAGGCATGCCCTTTCAATTGTTTTATAATTAGACATGTCTTTGAGTAAAATGTGTTAATAAGGAAATAAAAATTTTATGCAGCCTTCATTGACTTCGGTTCAGCTTTTGATGCTGTTTCATGGAACATGTGGTGTCTTATGCAGGAAAAAGGATTCACACATGAACTAATAGCCATTATCAGTGAATTTTATAATAACACATGGGCACAAGTGAGACTGGGTAGAACTGGTCATTTATCTTTCACTTTCCCAACTAACTCAGGAGTCAGACAAGGTTGTGTATTGGCTCCTTTGCTATTCTGTATTTATATTGACAAATTATTAGAACAATTGGAGCACTCCTGGTCTGACTCCTCGAGAATTATAGACAAATAATGTGCTGTGCTAGCGTATGCTGATGATTTGTTATTACTTTCATTAACACAATCTGGTCTACAGGTCAAATTAAATATCTTGAAATCCTATGCTGATAAATATAATCGTAGGGTCAATGAACAAAAGAGTCAGACATTAACTTTTGGTACAAATGTTACTAGAAATGTCTGGAAGATAAGTCTGTAAAAAATTATACTTACCTAGGCTTATTACTAACAAATGATATAATCTTTAACAACAAAGCTTAAACAGACTGCATCTTCACTTTACCTCTTTAACAAGAAATACAGGGGAAACTCTATCAGGTCTCTTATAGTTGCAGCTAATGCTAAATATAATGCTCAGGCACTATACAATAGGGAAATTTGGGACACAAGGAACTTTAATAAATTAGAGATCCCTATTAATAAACTATTTAGATCTAGTTTGGTATTAAGAAACGCCATACCATCTTCTATGATTAGAGCGGAACTTGGGCTTCCTAGCCTCAGGGCCCGCTCTGCTGCCAGGAAAATAAATTATTGGATAAAATTGTTGCAGTATAAACCTGATAGGCTGACTTATCTCTGCCTAAAGAAGAAATACACTTGCTCCAACTTAGGCCATTTATGATCAGATTGGCTTACTATTTTTTCTAAGCTACTTCACAACACAGAACTTGATTATTTAAAAAAATGATATCACTAGAAGTATTGTATTTCTATCAGCCTTAAATATCAAGCATTTATCACATGTAAGATAACTGAATATTACAGGGAAAAAGACTTGGAACTCAACTCAAGATTGTGTATTTCGTCTTGGTTACAACAAAATGACAACCTTCATTATTACAGATTATAACTAGATATTTTTACTGAACCTAATTTATTCAATACACTAAATATAGATTTGAAGTTTTTCTTTTTTTTTTATTTATTTTTATTTAGTTTTTTTAAGGAGCTCATGTACATTTACAATACTAGCAAAAGGCAGTACAGATAATTCCATTCCTAAAAGTTTGTTTGTTTATTTTTTATACTGAGTAACCAGTGAACAAAATAATGCCCATTTTCACTGGTGTCCAGTTACATTAAAACAACAACATAAAAACATACCAGCACAATTCACGTACATATTCATCTAGTAAGATTATTTAAAACATTGATAACCAGCTTCATAGAACAAAAAGGTTTTTAAAGCTCTTTTGAATGTGGAAATGTTAACACTGTTAGTAACTGATTTAGGCAGTGCATTATAAGTTTGTATAGCCTCGGGGTTTAATGACGCATCCCTCACCTTGGGTGAACATTACATTTTCTTAATGATCAGTACCCTGTCTTATTTTTTATAATTGCTGGCATAAATTATTTTCCTGACATAGATTAATTACACACAAAAAAACACTGAATTCAAATAACGTTTTGTTTTGCTTTCTGCAAAACAAAAGCAGAACTCACTTTCAAATACGAATCCATGCAGCATCTTGCTTCACTCAAAAAACAAATCCCAGAGCTGTGAGACCTCTATGGGAACTTTGTATTTCCGTGTGCTCACTATCCATTGCTGCACGATAGTTCATCGCCATGGCTATGGACGTCGTCTGACAATTCCCTGAAATGAACTAAGGAGCAGTGTTAAAATTCTCCTGTTTCCGTTTTTTTTTTTAAAGTGTCCAGACACAGGATATTTTCACCAAACGATTAGACTGAACAGCAGCTTACAGGTTGGTGGAAATTAACAGTTTTGCAAGTGCCACATTCCCTAGCTGTTTGATTGTGTGCTCTAACCCTCGCACTGAACTAATGCGTGCACATGAAACTCATAGCAACTGACTGGTGATTACGGGGAATATCAACCGGTTTTCCCCATTGATAAAAATTTGCACCAGTAATTATAAGTTTTTATAGCCTTGAACTGTGTTGAATTTTGTGCCATAACAGTATGGAAAAATGGAACCTGAAACGTATACCTATCCTGTGACCTTGCTGCAATAATATCATACTGTATCGGAAATAAATCGACAATAGGCTTTGGTAAAACCCCAAGTAAACGTTTTGAAGAAAAATGGACAATTGGTACCTCAATCTATCTTGAAAGGAAAAACACCCCAACATATTATTTATTTAGTTTTTGTTTACCGGGTAAGTACAGTACACTAGCCATAAAATGACTATTTTCCAGCACGACCAGGGAGAATACAAACATGTAGAAACATACAGAGTAACAAAATTCATAAGTGCATTAATCACATTGAGTTGAGCAACTATTGTATATAAGACCATAGAGCAGTCAAACATTTGACTAATATAACGTGTAAGAAATAAAAAAAAACAGGTAAACTAAAGGATTTACAAACAGGGTTGTATAGGAATACAATAAATGAAACAGCAGTGCAAAAGGGTCAGAGTGGGAAGAAGAAAAGAGGTGGGCAAACATTAGTTCATAGATGTATATATGTGGTGAGAAAGGAGATGACAGTCAGGCTTTAGCTAGTGGGAGAATAGAGGACATGGCTGGGACTAGGAGGTAATAGGGAATGGGTTGAGGCAAAGTCAGGAACTTGTTAGAGGCAGGCCTGCAGATGTTAGGTAGGGTCAAAGAATACATCTGCAAGTGATAGATTTAGGTGCAGTTCTCTCTTAGAGCAGTGATGTGAGTTGGATAGTCTAAGGTTGAAGGGCAGGGCATTCCACAGCTGTGGTGCAGCATGCTCAAATGCACCATTTCCTTTACTTGTGTGACACCTACTATAGGTACATTTAATAAAGATTTATCAGCTGATTGCAGACCATGGGACACGGCTTGAGGAACTAGCAGCACCACTAGTAATAGTGGGGTCTGATGCCAGATGATTGTATCAATGAGTGAGCCAGGTTAGTATTGCCTGCTAGCAGAGGGAGAGAGACAACCAAGGTCACTGTAGAGTTGACAGTAGTGTTTGAGTCAAGGAGCCAAGGGGGCGTATCAACATATATTATTATATGTAACATCCCATTTGGGTAGGGAGATTTTATGAGCAGCAGCAAGTATGGGAGCCCCATAGTTGAGGGTAGGGAGCAGAATTCCTTTGGCAATAGCCAGTTTAGCCGAGGGCATAAGCATATAACTGGTCTTATAGGCTACACCCAGTTTGGCATTGATAGCTTTGCAGGAGGACTGCACATGAAGGTTGAAATCCAGGGACTGATCGAGCAGGATGCCCAGGTATTTGAATGAAGTCACACATTCCAGCTGAGTACCAAATGAGTCCTGAACCATCAGTGTCTTGGACAGGCCCTGAGCTTCGGAGCCGAGCCAAGCAGTATGGCTTTTGTTTTGTTTGCACTGCGTACTATCTTGTGGGAGTTTAACCAGTTTTGAATACTTTTAAAATCAGATGAAAGGGTTGCATTAATACAGGCTATACTAGTAGTGCTGGTATAGATGACAAGATCATCTGCATACAGAACAGCAGAACAGGCTTTGAGCGCATCACCAACATTGTTTATGTAGAGTGAGAAAAGAAGAGGCCCAAGGATGGAGCCCTGGGGCACCCCATTGTTGATGGTAGCACTGTTAGATAGGGAGGACTGACAGTGATGCATCCTCATTCCTTGCCTAGTAACGAAACTAATAATATTATGATATGTTGTATTTAATTTCTGAAATATTTTATCTGTTGAAAAATAATAAATAATAAAATCATAATCAATTAACGAAAACAAAAAACTGTGTGCCGGAATGAGTCTTGCCTCATATGTTAAATGTCTATTTATCCAGTACAACATGCCCAATCTTTGATGAATTTTATTTATAAGTTTAGTGGTATGAGATTCAAAAGAAAAATGAGAATCAATAATTAATCCCAAATATTTAAATTCAGTAACATGTTCAATCTTGGTCCCAGTATCATCACGTAATACAATGTCATCAACAATTCTTTTTCTAGGGTTAGTAAACATAAACCATTTTGTTTTACTAGTATTTAGGACCAATTTATGATCCATAAACCAGGTATGCATAAGGCAAAAATATTGTTGTAAATCATGCTCTACCAGAGAAAGAGTGGCCCCCGAACAAGTTAAAACTGCATCATCAGCATGTAATATTAATTCTGAAGTACAGTATACTTCAGATAAAGAATTGACAAATAAGGAGAACAACAGGGGTCCAAGAATGAACCCCTGTGGGAAACCACAACCTATTGAACCCTCTACAGATAAAGGACCCTTTAAAAAGTGTTTTCTGAACTTTTCAAACAAATAATCATTTAACCAAAAGTTCACATCATCAGAAAAATTAACCTTCACTAGACTTTTTAATAACTCCTGATGGTCAACCAGATCAAATGTCTTGGTGAGGTCCACAAAAGCCGAGGCAACAAGTTTGCCCTCCTCTAGGGCCCTGTGTACCCGGCTTGTGAACCTCACCAAAGCAGTCACAGTATTGTGACCAGAGCAAAATCGATGCTGGTTAGAGGATCAAAGACCAAATTTATCAAGATGTTCTATTATTTGAACATCTTAACCAACTTAGGGTACAAACATAGAAACACAGAATTTGATGGCAGATAAGGACTGCTTGGCCCACCTAGTCTGCCCATTTCCCTACCTAACAGATAAGCTGCAGATCCTAGTTAACCAACAACCTACTTCCTCCTACCCACCACTAGAATTGCCCTATGTCTGCCCATGCATTCTTGAATTCCCCCACTGTTTTTGACTCTAAGACCTCCTCAGGAAGGCTGTTTCATGCATCTACAACCCTCTCTGTGAAGAACTACTTCATCACATTACCTCTGAGTCGTCCCCCCTCTATCTTCA
The DNA here is from genome assembly GCA_016271365.2 of Neoceratodus forsteri. Classification (NCBI taxonomy): domain Eukaryota; kingdom Metazoa; phylum Chordata; order Ceratodontiformes; family Ceratodontidae; genus Neoceratodus; species Neoceratodus forsteri. Next base: position 1,234,175,915 of record CM057455.1, read on the forward strand.
AATTGTGCCCCCTTGTTCTTGCACATTTCTTTTTCTGAAAGATGCTACCCTCTTGGACTTTGTTGATTCCCTTGAAGTATTTGAAAGTTTCTATCATGTCCCCCCTCTTCTTTCCTCAAGGCTATACATCTTAAGCTCCTTTAGTCTTTCTTCATATCTTCTGGTGCAGACCCTGCACCATTTTGGTTGCCCTCCTCTGGACAGCCTCCACCCTGTCTATGTCTTTGTGGAGATGGAATCTCCAGAACTGTACACAGTACTCCAGATGTGGTCTTACCAACTGTCTGTACACATGGCAAACAACTTCCTGTTTTCTACTGGTGATGCCTCTCCCTATGCATCCCAGTATCCCCCAGCCCTCCTTGCTGCCTTCTCACATTGCTGGCCCACCTTTAGGTCATCTGATATGACTACCCCCAGGTCCCTTTCCATTTTTGTTGTTGTCAGTATCTCACCCCCATTGTGTACTCTTCCCCAGGGTTTTTGTTTCCCAGGTGCATTACTTTTCACTTCTTTGCACTGAATCTAAGCTGCCATACATTTGACCATTCCTCCAACCTTGCCAAGTCCCTTTTCATCCTTTTCACCCCGCCTTGCGTATCAACCCTGTTGCAGATCTTTGTGTCATCTGCAAAGAGACATATTTTCCCTTCCAGTCCCTCTGCAATGTCACTTATAAAGACATTAAAAAGGACCAACCCCAGTACTGAACCCTGTGGTACCCCACTAGTAACCCTCCTTTCTTCACTGTGGACTCCATTTACTCTTACCTGCTGTGTTCTGTTGTCCAGCCAATGTTTTACGCAGGCTACCACCCTGGGACCCACTCCCAGGCTGGCTAATTTGTTTATTAATCTTTTGTGTGGGATTGTGTCAAATGCCTTGCCAAAGTCTAGGTAGGCCATGTCCACAGCCCCTCCCTAGTCTACTACGTTGGTCACCAAGTCAAAGAAAATCAATTAGATTTATCTGACATGACCTCCCTGCTGTGAATCCATGCTGCCTTGGGTCCTGTGCCCACCTGGCCTCTAAGTACTCAACAATTCTTTCCTTCAGAAGGGATTCCATCATTTTCCCTACCACTGAGGTAAAACTGACAGGTCTGTAGTTTCCTGCCTCTGTCTTGCTCCCACTTTTGTGAAGGGGAATCACATTCGTCCTCCTCCAGTCCTCGGGTACCACACCATCCTCCCATGATTTATTAAAACGAGAAGTCAGTGGTGTTACTAGTTCTTCTCTTAGTTCTTTTAGAATTCTGGGGTGAATCCCATCAGGCCCCATTGCTTTATCTACCTTCGGTTTCAAGAGTTCTTTCTCAACCATTTCTTCTGAGAAAGGACTAATATCAACCCCTCTATTCAGAGTGCTTCTATTGACTGGATTAGGTATCTCCCCCTGCTTTTCCATTGTGAATACTGAGCAGAAGTATTCATTCAGTATCCCTGCTTTTTCACTGTCACTCTCTGCCCAACCACCATCTTCTTTATTCAGCTTCAGTATCCCTGCCTTAGTCTTTCTTTGCTCTGTAATGTACCTATAAAAGGTTTTATCCCCCTTCTTAACCGAGTTGGCTATCTTTTCCTCAGTTTGGGCCTTTGCTATTCTGACCACCTTCCCTGCTTCCTTCTGTTTTAACTGGTACAGTTCTCCGTCCTGCTCCTTTTGTGTTTCTCTATACTTCCAGAATGCTATCTTTTCTCCCTTACCTTCCCCGCCACTTCTTTTGAGAACCATAGTGTTTTTCTCTTTCATTTTGATTTATTTGCTTCACACAAAGGCTTGATGCCTCTGTGATGGCAGTTTTGATGTTTCCCCATTGTTGTTCCATCCCGCCTTTTTGCCTGTTTACTAGTGCTTTCCTGAGGCACTCTCCCATTTTGACAAAATCAGCCCTCCTGAAGTCCAGTACTTTCACTTTTGTGCAGCTTGACTCTACAGCTAAGTTTATCGTAAACCACACTGTTTGGTGATCACTTGTTCCCAGATGGCTACCCACTTCAAGATCCGAGATCCTCTCTCAGTCCCCATTTGAGAATACCAGGTCTAAGATTGCTCTCTCCTGAGTGGGTTCCAAAACTAGCTGTCTGAGGCATGCTCCCTGTAGGGCATCGAGAATGGCCCTGCTCTTGGATAAGGCTGCAGCAAAGGTGTTCCAGTTAACATCTGGCATATTCAGGTCCCCCATCAGCAATATCCCCCCTTTCTCTGCCATCCCAAGGATGCCTTATATTATTTCCTTGTCTATAGGGTAGCTGGTTCATTCCACTGGAGTGTCATACAGACGAGGCACACTGATGAGTCCTGGTAGGACGAAACATGTGTCTGTGTCTTCTGTTGGCACCCTTTGCAGTCTGTGTGAGAGGCCTTTTGACACCATGTATTCTGCTTAAAGTTGAATCAGCATAATATTTTGTGGTGATTTGCATATACAGTCCATGGTGCTTTGCATTATGGTGGTATGTGTGATTTTGTATTTCTTTGAAACTTGACTTCCCGGCCAATGCCCTTTGGGGTAACCCTTGCCTCAGTGCTTGCACACTAAGATTCTTTGTCTTTTAGCTTGTTTTTTTGTTTTTATTGGGCTCACCAAAACCCAATCCAGATAGACCAACTTAGGGTAGCTGGTTCATTCCACTGGGGAGTTATACAGACGAGGCACACTTATGAGTCCTGGTAGGATGAAACATGTGTCTCTGTCTTCTGTTGGCACCCTTCGCAGCCTGTGTGAGAGGCCTTTCAGCACCATGCATTTCTGCTTAAAGTTGAACCAGCATAATATTTTGTGATTTGCATATATAGCCCATGATGCTTTGCATTATGGTGGTATATGTGATTTTGTGTTCTATTATTTGTTCTTCCACTATAGCCAATTCTGGGATGAGATGCTGGAATTCTGGAAATAATTCCCTAAGTGCCCTGGAGACTCCCTCCCAGAACTCAGTCAGTGTCAAGCAATACCAGAAAATATGTTGTTGTTATTAGGGGTGTATGGAATATCTGGCAGCTATCATCCACCTGAACTCCCTCCATAAATAGGAACCTGTGATTTGGTGTTGGCGGTGCCAAATCCACAACCAATCTATGTGCGTAAGTTCTGTCATTAAGTCTGCCACCGATGTCTCCTGCATCATCTCCCGGGGGGGGTCTAAGCCATGACATCTCCACCTTATAGAATTGGGATACTAAATGCTGTGGAGTAGATTCCCCTGGATTAGGACTAACAGATGTAGAGTTAAGGGTACCACCCAAGGGGACGTCTGAAGGCGATTGTTGACCCCACATAATGTCTGAGTTGCAAATATCTAAAGTCTTTTTGGGGGATGGAGAATTCAGATTGTTATTGCTGGAAAGATTTAAAGATTTAAAGACATCTCATTCAAAAAACTGTTATGTACATAAAAAGGCCTAATCTTGTCCATGCCCTAAAGCCCTGATCGCATCTTGCTGGGAAAAAAGACATATCCCATGCCGGCAGTCCCATCCATTGTGCACCCAATCTGTTCCTAGATTTACTTAGGTAACTTCTTCAGGTTCTCAAAAAACTTCTAGTGAACATTGATTACTTATTTGCCCCTGGAGAGGGATGGGGAGTTGAAATACCATAGTATGATCTAAGAGAAGCGATGTCACTGCTCTTTCAATTGAGGTCCACTGTGGGGCCAGGTCAGAGGGTACAAGCCACTCATGCATGTGCATCAGCTGGGCAGCTATAGTGTATCCTGACCAGCATGGAAGGGACAATCCCCCCACTCTCCTTGGGCACCTGCAGTCTGCACAGAGAGTTGAAGTCTTTCTTAGTAACATAATTCTTGCTAGATATAATGCTATTTCATCTCATCAGGCCAAATGCTGTTCTTCTACTTCCCTTTATCCTGAAGATTTATATCATGTCTTTTTATATGCCCCTGGTACAAACTACCTAGAAGCAAATGGCTGATGCCACTATGTAATTCTATACAAACCAATGATGTAAATATACTACTAAAGATTTTTCTCACAACTAATGATGAATATATATAATCAAGTCTGTTGCTTCGCTCAGCGCTACCATGCTGGTTTGACATTCTTTATGTCGACTGGCATTTCACTGACAGGAATCATGTCGACTGCAAGTTGTGGTCTACATGATACCTGTGTGTCCCCCGTCTGTTTTTTTTTTGTTGGGGGCTTTGCCCATGAACCCCCATGCAGGAGGCTCTGCCCCCATCTTTTGGATTTTCAACTCCAGTCGGAGTTGTTTCAGGGAAGGGATGCAAGACTGGGAGACAGCATGCCCCTTTCTCGGGCACACCAACACAGCGACCTGTCAGCAAAGTGTCAGTTTTACCGACAGTTATGTATTTCACTGTGTTGGTGTCACCCTAAGGGTGGCATACCGTTGCTTGCTATCTAGCGAATATTGCTAGAATTCGTGCTAGGATCAAAACTACTGACTAGATCAAATTGATTCGCATATTGCAATCATAAAATGTATGTGCTTAATGTTATAGTTTGCACTTTAGAATTAACTTAAAATGGTCTAGCTTACATAGTTCTGATTATGCACACTCTTGCACCTATTTCTTAGATAATCTTCATTTAGCTTCTGTCTTTTGTTTTTATACTTATATATTTTAAATTTTCTATATATATTGTATATTTTCTGTATTTTTGTATTGAAGTCTGATGTGCACTTTTTACTGTATTTTATTCTTTTTTTTGCTACTGAAATGGTCACATGACAGATCAATGAAAGCATTCATTCATTCATTTCAGTGGTAGACCCCCACGTTGAAGCAAGGAAGCACAGAGTGTCAACAGTTCCAACCTGAATGCAGGATATATAAGGATCACACCCGGTAAATGTACAATCCAGTGAGCCTGATGTACAAGCAAGTTTGGGACTTAGAGGTACTCAAAAGATGTAGTGGGGAAGACAATGTCTGGGGCACCAGGAAGGAAGGATGAATTCTGGCTATTGCAACAGGATAGGTCGATAGGAGAAGGAGTAGGTGACCCGTGTTTTAAAGGGAAACATCCATTTGCTTCCGAATCGGTATGTGTGGTGGATGAGAGGCTTACCTGCTATGTGCTACCCGGACCCAATTTCCATGCTGCTTGTGTGTCCAGATAGTCCCACCAAAAAGCCATTGCAACCCCCATTACAGGTGCTCACTGCCCAGCATGTTGTCGAAAGACAGTGCATGCGCAGTCAGCGGGTTCCATGCTGTGATGTCCGATATAGGGAAGACTGTCACTAGTGATAATGCCAGGCTCAGTCAATGCCCATGACATTCGGAATCCCATCTGCAACATTACAAATCTGTAGCCATGGTCAGTACTACGTGCATTCAGGACATTGTGCCTGTGAAAAGGAAAATCCTTGCCTACATCTGTTTGCCCTGTGAACACACACATACCACTATGGTGTACGGTTGTGTAGTGGGCTGTAACAGTGACAGCCATAAACCAGAGTGCAGGATCTTGTCCTTTCACATGTTTCCCCGTGATGCCTCCATATGTGCAAAGTGAGTTGCTGTATCAAGCATGAAAACCTCCCTTATGCCAGTAGTTGGAATACTGTCATCTGCTCTTTGCATTTCACATCTGACAGCTACAATCGTGATCTGCAGATATACTGAATTACTGTTCTGTAAAGCTGTAAGAAATGGTACATCTTACTCAACCTGTTACTGAGGTCACTGAATGACCCAAGCAGCACTCGTCTTTGTAAATTAACTTATTCCTGTATCCCCCTCTTGCATGGTCATTGGTTCACACTGTCTACTCCTGGTATTCTGCCACTGTCACTGTTTGTCTCACTGTGTACCTGGAGTTACTGTCACTGGTTGTTCATGCCCTGCTGTCCACCTGTGTATTGTGTGTCTTGCACATAATGGTGCTGTGTGTCACTAAGGTGTGTGCTGTGATGTGCAGCAGGTGGGGAATGCTGTTCTGTCAGGACTGGTGTGTAGAGTTCTGTAGGGGTTACATGTAATGTGTAGAGTTGCTAGATCATGAAGCAGCTGTCCATACACACACACATGTCAGTCTGCCTTAGGGTCCCACATGTTATATGTGGTTGGTGGGTGGCACAAAGTTGGTGTCCGGAGCGGATAGCTCAAACACCCATGGACAGGAGTGGAAGAGGTGTATGTCAGAATGACATTGCACAGTGTCACTCCTAGCATGTGGTTGTAGGGGTGTAATGCTGGTCATGTATTGATGAAAGGGTGGCTTGTATTCCTTTCTGGATGTCTTTGAGGGCTGTCATGGATATATGGTGTAAGTAGCAGCCATAGTCAGCAGTGGGTAGAGGCTGACACAGGAAGTGCCGTGGTCCTGGATATGTGACAATGCAGCATGTCATGGTTTGCATGGATGGTGCCGTGCTGCCTGAGGTCTGGAGAAATGTGGGCTTAGAGGTGGTATGGTGGCATTGTGTGTGCATGCCTAGTGGTTGGCACTGTCTGTTCTCTAGTAAGTGGATGGTAATAGGCGCATGTTCTGGAGCTTATGTGCAGGTTGCTGGGTGGGGTAATGATACTACCAATTGATTGCTGAGCATGTGTTCCTGGGTGTAGGGTGTGTCATTCTCTGTAGTGGGGAGACATTGCAGGGTGGCACACAAGGGGGAGTTTGCATCCCATGACAGTGTGCACACCATGCGTGGGTGTGTGAGAGTGCAGCCTGTCAAACAGTCCACTGTTGTCACATCCTCTGTGACTGTATGACTGTGGAGGAGGATGTGGGTGGGACTGGTAGTTCAGTGTACATGTGACTGCATCACATGTCCCACTCTGTACACACTGAAGTGTGAACATGGGCAGGAATGTGATGCACAATGCTTGATGGTATGTCACTGTTGGCAAGGCATGCACCATTGTGACAAACAGTGCTAGGTTGCTGTTTTCCCCAAATGACTACTCGAACTGAGCCTCTGTATGTATGAATATTCTATGTGTGTCAGTGACCACTGTGCTCTGTGAAAGGATGTTGTCATGCAAGGTGTGTGGGTAACACCAGACATCAGACACACCATATGTGTGGGTCAAGTGTCACCACGCAATGTATCCAGCTATGCATGAGGGTGACATCCATTGAACAATGGCATGTGTAGAGAGACATAAGAAGGGGTGTGTGTGTGTGTGTGTGTGTGTGTGTATGTGTGTGTGTGTGTGTGTGTGCCTGTGTGTGAGTGTCTGTGTGTTCTGTGTATGCCATAGTATACAAGCCAGTGTGTGATACCCTGGTGGCAACCAATGTGGGTGGTTATGTGGTGAAGCCTGCTTGTACACATTGAACATGTTTTGGCATCGCTGTGGGTAATGCTCTGTGTGGCACATACACATGGTGTTTGGCCTGTTGTGTTTGTATGAGACCTCGGACAGTGTGCATGCGGTGATGTGTTCATGGAGTGCCCCGCTCTGCTGGCTGTAACATTGCTGTTTTGTGTAACATTGTGTGGTAGGTACAGTGTCAAAGACCAGATCCTTGCCTGGGGTCTGTTGTGACAGCGTGGTCTGTCCTGAGATGCCACGTGCTGCCATAACAGGCAACGTTGTGATGTTCTGTAACAGATTCTCAGTCATGATTCCGTGTACATGTGTGTCTGTGATGTGTTCCACTCTACGGGGTGGTACATGTCCAGGGGAAGGCAGACAATGAAGTCGCAGTATGCATACCATGTTGTATGAGTGTGCGAGGGCATAACATAATGGTACCTGTTATTGAGTGCATGATGATGACATATGTTTGTGGTGGTTGATGTGGGTGTGGGGTAGGGTTCTTTCACTGAAGGAATGTATTTCTGTCTGTGTCCAGAGTAGTTGCGCTGTGTTTGGATGTGGAAGTTCATCCATGCCAGTGACTCTTATACATTGCATTGTGTGGCTGTTGTATTGCAGTCTGTGTGCCACAGACACATCTACATGTGTTGTTCCACTGTTTTCCATTTACAGCAACACACACATACCTCGCTGTCATCATCTGCTGGGTGAGGAAGGTATCATAACTGCAGCACAAAACATCTCCATCCAATATCCCCCACTTACAGTTGTGTAGGTCACATCCAGTCATGTATTGGTGGGTTGGCTTTACAACATTCTCAAACCACTGTTGCAGGTGGTCATGTGTATAACAAGTACCAGATTTTATACTTAAGTGTCTGATGCCACGACAAGGTGTTGCCTTTATGCACCCCCCCCCGTGTCAAACATAGAAACATAAAATCTGTTGGCAGATAAGGACCATATAGCCCACCTAGTCTGCCCATTACCCTACTTGGTTTAGCAATCCCTACTGTCATCTGGACTGCCTTTACCTCACTCTGCTAGACAGCAGGGTGCCTTTATGCTTATCCCATGCACTTTTGACACAGGGGCACGCTGTCTCCCAGTCCTGCGCCCCCTTCCTGAATCAACCCAGACTGGAGTTTATAATCTAAAGTATGGGGAGTGTGGGGGATGGGGGGCAGGGAGAAAAATGGGATTTATGTCAACCACAACTTGCGGTCGGCATAAATCCTGTCGATGCGATGTCAGTCGACAAAAGTGTTGTCAAACCGGCAATGTAGACCCCCCTAAGTCTCCCTCCCTCCAGCCTCATGTTATGTCCCCTTGTCCTTGTGCACTTTCTTCCCTGTAATATGCTCCCCTCCTGTACCCTGTTTATTCCTCTAAGGTATTTGAAAGTCTCTATCATATCCCCTCTCTCCCTTCTCTCTTCCAGTGAATATATGTTTAGTTCCTTGAGTCTTTCCTCATAAGACTTGCGGTGCAGTCCATATATCATTTTTTTGCTCTTCTCTGGACTGCTTCTATTCTGTCTATGTCCTTCCTAAGATGTGATCTCCAGAACTGTACACAGTATTCCAGATAAGGCCTTGCCAGTGATCTGTACAGTGGCATCACCACTTCACTCCTACTGGTTATGCCCCTATGCAGTACAGTGCTACAAGAATGGCAATAACAGCTGTGACAAGCTCTTTGTCATCATAGATGCATAGAAATTGTTGGCAGATAAGGACCGCTAGACCCATTCACATTACCTGTAAGCTCTACACTAGTTTGTGGCCTAAGGCTCCACCTGGTCCAGGGCTTCCACCCTCCGTTCCCACCTCTAAGGTGTCCTCATGCCTGCCACAGGCATGTTTAGAGACCCTCACTGTGCTCGCTAACACCACCTCATGTTGCTGACAATTACACATGTCCACCACCCTCTCCATGAAGAAAATGGTCATCACAGTTCCCCTCAGCCTGCCACCTCCTAATGTCATATCATGCCCCCTTGTTGTTGTACTCCACCTATATTGGAAGTGGTCTCCCCCTGCCCCTTGTTCATGCCTGTTAGGTACTTCAGCGTTTGTATCGTGACCCCTCTGAGCACTTCTCTCTCCCAATGCGAGTATGTATTAAGGTCCTTTCATCTCCCCTCATATGTTTTTGGTGCAATCACTGTGCAATCTTAGTCACACTTCTCTGGACTGTCTCCACCCTATCAAAGTGCTTATGAAGGTGCGGCGTACAGAACTGCACACAGTTCTTTATGTAAGGCCACAGCAGGATGTTATACAATGGCATCACCGCCCACATCTGCTACTGATACCTCTGCCATGCACCCCAGAGGGCCACTGGCCCTCCTTGCAGCCTTAGTACTCTGCTTCTGTACCTTTAGGTCATCCAAGATGATAACTCTCAGGTCCCTTTCTCCCTTGGTGACCATCAGCTACCCCCCCATCCTGTAGCACCACCCAGGTTTCATCCATATGAGCTGCAATATTCTGCGCTTCTTTGAACTGAACCTCTGTCGCCAGTACTGTGACTATTTGTAAAGCATCCACAGTTCACTCCTCATTCTCTCCTATAGCATCTGGAATATCCACCGTGTTGCCGATCTGTCATCTGCAAACAGGCAGAACCTTCCCTCCAGCCCCTCTGTAATGACAGTAATGGAGACATTACACAGGCCTGGCCGATGGACTGATACCTGAGGACCCCGCTGGTCACAGTACCCTCCCCAGATTGGATCCCAATTACCAGCACCCTCTGCTTCCTGTCCTTTGGCCAGTGTCTGACCCAGAATGCCACCTTGTGGCCCCTGCCCAGACTACATATCTTGTTTAGCAGCTAGTTATTTATTTATTATTTATTTGCTTTTAGTAACCGGGTGGGTGCACTAGGCATAGAAATGCCAATTTTCAGGCATGACCCGGGAGAATAAAAGTTAAAATACATAAGCACACCATGTGATGCTGCACATGAAAGAGATAACAACAGTGAGAAGGGGTCAAATACATCAACATAGGGACTGGGAGAAATACAGTTTAGAACAAAGTCAGGATACAGGCAATACTGTATTAGACAAGGTCAAAAAAGCATAGACATTTGCAAAACAAATGAATATAAAGTACAAAAATGGATGAATGGACATGTCATATACAAGACAAAGAACCTCTGTGTGCAAGCACTGAGGCAATGGTTACCCCAAAAGGGCATTTGGCTGGGAAGCCAAGTTTCAAAGAAATACAAAATCACACATGACCCCACAATGCAAAGCATCATGGGCTGCATATGCAAATCGCCACAGAATATTATGCTGGTTCAACTTTTAAGCAGAAATGCGTGGTGCCAAAAGGCCTCTCACACAGTTTGCAAAGGGTGCCAACAGAAGACATAGACATGTGTTTCATCCTACCAGGACCCATCAGTATGCCTCATCTGTCTGACACCCCAGTGGGTTCACCACAACATAACCCAGATAGACTATCTTAGGGTAGCTGGTTCATCCCACTGGGGTGTCAGACTGATGAGGCATACTGATGAGTCCTGGTAGGATGAAACACATGTCTATGTTTTCTGTTGGCACCCTTTGCAAACTGTGTGAGAGGCCTTTTGGCACCATGCATTTCGGCTTAAAGTTGAACCAACAGAATATTCAGTGGTGATTTGCATATGTAGCCCATGATGCTTTGCATTGTGGGGTCATGTGTGATGTTATATACAATAGACAATAAGTGCCCTTAGAGGTAATTAAGCTTTGAAAGAGTAATGACAGAGAGGAGGGGGAAGAGGGGAGGTAGAAGTAGAGGAGAAAGAGTGAATAGGTGAATGAGAGCATATGGGGGAAGGTCATTAGCAATAGGAGAAGTAGAGGCAGGAGGGGAAGTAAACACAGAGTGGTAAGGAGAGATGGGGAACAAATGATCTAAGGTGGGTAGAAGCAAGTGCAGGTGTTTGAAGCACGTAGATGGTCATAGTGAAGTTTCTCAAAACCAGCATGGGTGGAAGCTTGGTGGACAGATTGAGGTATGGAGTTCCAATACTTAGGAGCTGTGTGAGAGAAAGCTTGTGCACCATAGAGGTTTTACATCTAGGGATATAGAATGGGGCTAGGTCTGTAGATTGGAGCCCATAAGAGAGGGATTGGGAGTGAAGCAAGGAGGTAAGGGATTGTGGGAGACCTGATCTGACTATTCCATCAATTAGGGAACCATAGGACTAATGGTGATGAGCAATGGGAGAGGGCCAGTTTAAGTCCACATAGAGCTGGCAATGGTGTTTATACCAAGGTGATGCAGAGGCGTAGCAACAGATGTTATTATAGGTGGTGTCCCATTTGTGGATGAAGGACTTTGTGGCACCTAGGTAGGTGACTGTGCCATAGGCCAGGGCTGGGAGCAAAAGGCCTTGTGCAACAGCAAGTCTAGCAGATGGGGTAAGGGCATAGCTAGTGCGATAGGCCCCTTCAATTTTAGCATTGACAGATTTACAAGTGGCGGTAATGTGCAGAACAAAATCCGGGGATTCATCCAGGAGAATGCCCAGGTATTTGAAGGAGCTGGTGCTGACCAGTTGGAGGCCATCTGCACATGAGATTTTGAGGGAGTTATGATTTGCTTTAAGCCTGGCAGAACAGCCAAAGAGCATAGAGTGTGTTTTGTTGATATTGTGAACCAGGGTGTTCTCTGTCAGCCAGGATTGTATGCTTAGGAAGTCAGAGCCAAGAGAGTAGTTTATGTCTGAGATATTTTTGGCACTGTAGTAGATGATGAGATCATCTGCTTAGAGGAGAGATGAGATGGTAGGTGCGAGCAGTGGAAGGTCATTAATGAAGATAGAGAAAAGCAGGGGGCCCAGTACACAGCCTTGGGGAACACCAACTTGGATAGAGGAGAGATCCGACATAGATGAATTGAAAACTATGGTGTCATAGGCCTTGGAGAAATCTAGGTAGGCAACGTCCAATGCCCACCTCTGATGTACCTCCCCCATCACCCATTCAAAAAATGTATCTGAATTGTCTAACACCACCTTCCTGCTGTGAATCCCTGTTGCCTTTGATTCCAGACACTACTTGATTGCAAGTGTGCCACTACTTTCTCTGTCAGCAGTGCCACCATCATCTTATCCACTACTGTGGTGAGGATGACCGGCATATAGTTCCTTGCCTTCTCTCTAATTCCACTTTGAGCAGCGGGAGTACATGTGCCCCTCCCAGTCCCCCGGAACCAACCCTGCATTGTGTGACTTGGTGTACATTGCTGCCAGAGGTGCAGCTAGCCCTCTTTGCAGCTCCCTTATCATTCTCAGGTGTATGCCATCTTGCCCCTTCGCATTATCCACCTTCAATTTTGTGAGCTCACACTGGACCCTCTTCACTGTGAATGGTCCCGTAGGTACCTCTCCCCCCCCTTCCCTGTGTTACCCAGTGGTGGTATATTACCCTTCTCCTCTTCTGTCAACACTGACAAAATGTATTTGTGCACCTTTTCCTGGTCTCTCACCTCCAAATGACATGTATCCCCTCTGAGCCTCACAACCGACCCCCCTTCCTGTCCATCTTATGCTGATGTACCTATGAAATGTCTTGTTTCCTTTGTTCACTGTCTGTGCAAATCTGTCCTCACTCCAGTCGTTTGTGCCCCCTACAGCCTTCCCTGCTGCCATGAGATGCAGTAGTTACACCTGTTGGTCTTTCCCCCCTTTGGGCCTCATTACATGTCCTGAACCTGCCCTTTTGGCCCTTACCTTGTTTGCCACCACTCTCGAGAACCACAGAGGTTCCCCCCGGTGTTGCCTTTGTGTAACATCCTGATGCATTGGACCTCCACCTCCTCTATGGCTCCTTTCAGGTGCTGAAACTACTTCTCGCCCCCCCATCTCCATCCTTGCCAGGTCCTCTTTGATACAGATCCCTATGTTACCAATATTCACCCTCACAAAATCTAACACCTTTGCCATGGTGTGACTAGGCTGTGTCTCTGTCATCTCTGTCCCTATTCTTAACCATACTATGTGGTGGTCACTGGATCCCAGTTGACCTCAACCCTGGTTGTCAGTAATTCCTTTTCCCTTGGTCAGTACTAGTTTCTGAATTGCCCTGTGTCTGGTGTGATTAGTCACTAGCTGTCTAAGGCATGCCCCTCCCAGGAATCCAGGACGTCTCGGCCCCTGGTTGAAGCACCTGCTGTGATGGTCCAATCCACATCTGGGATATTGAAATCACCCAGCAGTACTACCTCACCTTCTGTTGACATATATTGAATCTGTAAGAAAGATAGATCACACTTCAAAACCAGTAAGCAGAACAATAGTAGGACAAGGTTAACTCAACCCAGTGAAAGGAAGCCGGAATCTTACTTCTTGCTCCATTCATTCAAGAAAACCCAAATGACAAATAAGAAAATGTAAATGTAGGTGCATTCTGTCGGCAAACTGTGGTGTTACCACCAACAATGATGCCTCTAGTTGGTAATCAGTAACAATCCTGTTACACGGACACTGAAGTACTTCAACACAGTTTCTGTGACAATATGACACTGCTTCACTTTTGAGATGGGTATACCCGCAAAGTACATTATATTGCAGAGGCAAGGACTATGGTTTTCCATGTGCAATCTTTGCATGTGCCACCTGGTCCTCAGATCACAGTCTGGACTCCACAGATCAAAGAACTGCATATCAACGTCAGTTGTCCCCATCACGCATCACTAGCCCTCAATTGTCATCCACCTGCTCTGAGTAACAATGATGATACCTTTCCACTCAGAACACACTGGGAATCCAGTCACGATGACCACAAGTACCACAACACATGACATCACATCTTCTTTGCTTGACCTTACAGTCCAGTACTTCTCATTGACAGATCAGTGCTTCTCATTGACTCCTTCCTCCAACAGGCGGAACTGATGAATGTCAAACGACGTTGAAAGTTGAAGGCTGATGCAGTACCAACTATCTTCCTTCACAACGAGTCTCTGAAGAAGAAAAGGAGGTTGACTAGTGAACATCATGCTGAGGTCAGGCAACACAGAGAGGTAACTATCCTTCCATTTGGTGCATGCTGTGACCATGTCTGACATTACACTGCGTTGGTAATAATGTACTAACATCATGCAAACTGTTCTTATTCTGTTAGGTGATTGAGGAGTTGTTATCATCACATGTGTCTGAGGAAACACCGTGTTCTTCTGCTGATCCAGAAGTGGTATATGAGTCATCACAAGAACTGGTACATGATATGGAGGTCCTGGTGGAGTACCCGGTAAGTAACTTCAAGATATTACCTACCTGTCGCAACATCCCATGTCCGCAAGGGTACTTGCATGTATCTACATGACACGGTGGTGTGCTCTGGTCACATGCAACCACGGTCCATCCCCTACTTTGTATGTGATAAACTAAAAAGTATTTACGATCACTAGACCATCCACTGTTCCCTGCATCCCTACCAAAAATCACACATCATGTGAGGCAGAATCCGAGTTCCATAACAGAAAATGCTTACTCATTCACTTATGTTATCATCACTGTAACCCTTTGTGAACTTGCAGTACACCATATGCTCCTCTGTCATGGAGGACCCTGAGGCACCAGTACAAAGTACAAGGGAAGAGGCCCAGCCCGTTCCCCCCTGGGGGGCACAGGAAAAGCTCAATGTGGATCTGCTTGTGCTGCAGGGTTCATGTAACAGAGAGTTGGCAGGTGCAACATGCATGTTCAAGTTTCAAACATGGAAATGACCACATAAAACATATGCCAAGCACATGGCACACCCCGATGTGCGTGAACCCAGTACATGTATTCCAAGGTGTCTCCCCATGTGTCCTGCTCTCCCACATCTCATGCCACATTCTGCCATGTAGAACAAATATGATTCCACATGGTCTGCAATGCTTCAAGCCCCCCTGCAGTCAACATTGCAATCTTCTTGCAAAATTCCATGCATGTGTTGCTTATGTGCCACACTTGGGTGACTATGTCCAGGAGCTCCACTGTGGTAATCATAATACAGTGAGCACTGCTGTAATCTCTGCTAAAGCAGCACTAGCCACATGGACATGGGTTCATACAGTTCTGCTGTTCAACAGTACTGTAACATGTACTTGTTTGGGTTGTTCGTTGCTCTGGCCAGTGAAGTCCACTAGGATCATGTGCGGTGCCATGGTTCCCCTGCAAGACAGATGGGATTAACTCCATTGAAACTGCATAGTTGCCTCTGGTAAGTGTATTGTGGAATTCTGCAGAGTTGGTCTGGCCTCTAGTGACATTCCCTGTAAGATTCCCATGGCACAGAAGTAAAGAAAAGGAAATGGAAGCAGCATAAACCACTTACACGTTATTTGTTTTCACAGGGCATACTGTGCTGTGACCACTGCATACTTTCCAAGAGGCATCATACAGTGTCCACACAGACAGACAATGTAACTCCGAGTAACAGCGGCCAAGGGTCCAAGACAGCAGTTCTGAAGGATCAAGGGATACAATGGCTGGAGTTAGAGTTAAATGTTTTTGGCTCCAAGGAAAAGGTGGCCACGGATCACATGTATTTGGCTCCACTGCCCAACAATGAAAAAGAGCCCGAAGCCTCCCCTGGCATGTCAATTTCCTGGCCAACTGAAGTGATGGATGTTGATATCTGTTCTGACTCCAGAGACATCGATGATGTTCCTGACCATGACATGGACAGTGATCACGTACCAGAATCAGAATCCTCCAATGACTGTTGGACTGACAGTGATGAAGAGGACTGCGACACTCAGGCGACAATAACCTTTACAATAAATGCATTGTTTACTGTGACAATTTAAAGGAACTGTTCCATTTCTGCAACACATATGGAGGACATGTCATAGAAAGCACCATAAAATATCAAGGTACCATGTTATCAGCAAAGCTGTAGTGCCAGAATAGTCACATGGTCCACTGGAGCTCTTAGCCTACCCTAAAGAAAAATGGCCTGTGGCAATACTGAGCTTGCCGCAGCTATCTTATTTAGTGGCAACACATATGCAAGGGTTGTGGAGATTGCTGACCTACTGAGGCTAAAATTATTTAGCCACCAAACCTACAATTACATACAAAACACCTATCTGTTTCTGACAATCAACAAGGAATGGGAAGCACAACAGTCTGCGCTGATTTGCTCCCTGAAGGAGAAGGACAATATCACTTTGTGTGGGGATGGACAGTATGACTCCCCTGGCTTCCCCACCAAATACTGCACCTAAAGTATCATGGAGCAGAAAAGTGAAGAAAAATCATTGATTTCAATGTTGTGCAAGTCACAAATTCTCCAGTTGACCAAGCATGGAGAAAGAAGCTTTCACTCAATGTGTTGACTATCTTCTGCATGATGACCTGTCAATCAAGACCATAGCCATTGACTGTCACATGCAAATAACATCCTTGATGAGAAAAAAGTACACACCCGAGAACAACATCAGTACAACATGTGGCATTTGGCAAAGTAGGCCAAAAATAAGGGCTGTGCCGATTTGCTGCCATGGATCTCTTCCTTATTCAACCACTTCTGGTGGGTGTGCACCACATGCCAAGGAGATGCACAGTGTCTATGTGAGATGGTTACTTCCATGACATACCACATCGCCAACAAACACAAGTGGAGTGGCAACAGGAAATTCCACTGGTGCGCACATGAGAAGTTGACTGTGGAGCACAAGGCTGCAAAGACATGGCTGAAGCCATTGTCACTGGCACATACAGCAGTGAAGTCAGTGATTTTCAGCAGGAGATTCTTGGCCGATGTGGAGAAATGCACCCAGTTCTGCCATATTGGAGATCTGCAGGTATTTCATTCACTTCTGTTGAAATACTGCCCAAAAAGGCAGCATTTTTCCTATGAAGGGATGTTTGCAAGACAGCAATTGGCAGTGACAGACCACAATGAGAATGTGAACCATCCCCCCACAGTGGATAGCAGTGGTCAGGGCCCCGTGTTTACTGCAGCAAAGTGGACCTACGTTCTGTGGCAGGACCTCATACTTTACGCGGCAGAACAACTGCTGATTCTGCAGTCATTCTACAGCAGATAAACTGTGGCTAAACAGTATACCTTTAAAAGGATTAAGTCTTAGTTAACCCTTTGACTGCCTTCGTGCAACCACTCTGCTACACTGAAGGTAGAACAGCAGGCCATTTAACAATATGTAGTCTTCTTATCACAAATATTAAACAGCAATAACCCAAACCTGGCACAGCCATGGGCATCAGTGTTTCCTTTTAATGAATTTTCCCTCCCATCCTGAATTTGAGGCTCATCTGTTCTTCTTCTGGAAACTGGTTGCCTTTGCTGTTCTCCTAGGTTATAATCAGAGGAGGACATGCACACTCAGCTAAAACTATACATAAGGCAAAACCTGCTGGGATTTCTTCTGGTTTATACTTACAGTTAGCAGATACAGCGAGACTCCAACCTGAAAGCAATTTTTTTTTTTGATTTTGATCAAGGAAGGAGAGTATAACTTGCAGTGTCTGTAGGATTTGTTGACTCCTAATTTTTTTTTTTGGGGGGGGGACACTAAAAAACACAAGCAAGTCATTCTTGTTAAGCTGGAGTAACCTTGGTTAGCATGTTCTCTTCTCTTCTCAACTCAGGGGATTGTGATGTTCTTCAGGCAGTGACCCTCATTTCACTTATGTATAGCAGCAATCAAACTCCCCATTCCGATTTTTGTCCTTACCTGCTTTCTCCAGTTCTAGTTCTTTGATGAAGGGCTGACCCTACATTTGCAGGTGTCAGCTGTCATCAAATCTTCCTTTTATCATCTCAGGAATATTACCAGGATTAAGCATCTGGTTCCATCTGGTGACCTTCCTACTTTGGTCCACGCCTTTGTGTCCTCGCGTTTAGATTATTGCAACTCCTTCTACCTAGGACTTCCTGGGGAAGGAATCCGCCGCCTGCAGCTGGTGCAGAACACAGCAGCCCAGCTTTTGATGGGATCTGCTCGGTCCTGTCATATTTCGCCGGTGCTGCACAAACTGCACTGGCTACCAGTACAGTTGCGGATCACCTTCAATGTCGGTTTGCGGACTTTTAAAGCCCTACACAGACTGGGCCCGGATTACCTGAAAGAGTTCCTGGTTCCTTACTGCCCTGAACGATCACTCCACTCAGCCAATGAGGGGTTGCTAGAGATTTCAAGGGTGTGCTTGAAATCATCTGGGGCAAGATCATTTATGTATGCAGCCCCTACCCTTTGGAATTCTCTACCCCATCGGTTACGGGAGTGCACAACTGTGGTAGGGATTCAAGCAAGCTTTAAAAACTTTTTTGTGGCACCAGGCATCCAGTGACTGATCTTCATTTTTGGTGTACTGCTATTTTAATGTTAATTGTATTGATGTTTGTTCTGTTTTTAAAATTGTTAGGCATCTTGGTTATGGATAAGGTGCCTTATAAATAAAATTTATGATTATTATTAGTATCCCCTGGTCCCCAACTCTTCTGCAGCTGGGCAACTTGACCCTCCTTAAGAATTGAGCTTGATGCTACCACTTAGGCTGCAGGTTCAGATCTGCCAAGAAATTACTCTCACACTTGCAGGTACAGAACTGCGGCCCACAAATTCAAACTGTGATAGATGTCCACCAGTGGGGACCAAGTCATCTGCTCAGTCAGCTGCCAGCCCTATATTTCTACAATTAGCTCCTCCTCCTCCGATACCTGTCACCACACCAAGATCGATTCCACCTCCACGGGCACCACTGAATCTTCTCACTTCTTGACTACAGCTTGCCTTCCAGTTCTTCCTTCCAAATTCATCTTCCAAGGATTCAGCATGCACCATGAGCAGCCTCACAATGAAAAATTTATATGGCTGAGCTACTCACACCTACACAGCAGCAAACCATAACTGCCATGGACCTAATCAAGCTCTGCTACTCTTGCGTCAGTCCCTCTCCCCCCACAATACTGACTGGAAGGAGTTATGTAACAAGAGCCCGCACAAGTCAAGATGCCATGCAGCCACTAGCTTTTTGACTTTGTAGTGGACGGCATCAGTTTGCTGCCCCTTCTAATGAGCATGTATGCCAGGGCATACTTAACATATCAATAGCTATGCCCTTGTCTTATGTGATCGCATAGCATAGCTAGCATTTCTGCGGCTCTGTGACTGGTTTTCCCAATTTCTGCGGCAAGCACTGATTTCTGCGGTCAGCCTGGATTTCTGCAGCCATTGCTGCAACCGCAGAATCACAGAAAACATGGGGCCCTTGCAGTGGTGAGCAATGCTTTCACATTGTATATCCGAAGGCAAAGCGAATGTGTATTGCATATCTGAAGGCAAAGTGAATGTGGGTGGCCAAACCAATGAAGACTGCAAAGAAGTATGAGACTGTCAGGAAGATGATCCAGTCCATCCTGCAGAGTAGGCAATCTGGTAAAATTCCAACTCCATGGATAAAGATTGTGCTGCCACATAACATTGCCAGAGACGAGCATCCTGACAAGAAATGCCATCAGTCTCCATCGGTCAAGACTGAAGTAAAGAGTTCCACATTTGTAATCAGAGCAGCAAATACTGACTGGCAAAACACGGTGAGATGAAGTCCATGAATAACAGGGTACGCCACAACACAATGTCACAGTTGCCAGAAGTGCTACACTGATATCAAGAGCCTGCAGTGATAACATACCTGCAAGACATCACTTCATGCAGCATACTATTACAACAGTCTTGTCCTGCTACTAAGTTTCCGTTTACTGCACACAGTTACATAATGCAAACTCAGAACTGTATTTTCTGTTACCTATACCACAAGTTTTCACACTTGCACTACTGTGAGTGAATTGTGCACTGTTTACAACCTTTACCGGGGGGGGGTTGGATGGTCTTGTAATGTTAGGCACCGTGTCATACTAAGCTGTTATTGGAAGGCTATAGCCTGTAGTTTAAGGGGTGGTGCAACCGGCCACACACCCCTTTTGACCTGTTTAAGGGCTGCTCTCCTCACTCCACACACATGCATTTTTTCCTTGCAGCCAGAGGCTTTGTCGGTCTGTCTTCTCTCCTGGGGCCTTCGGGGGCCCCACCCCCAAGCATACTTGGATTCTGCTTAGTTTGTGCTGGACTTCTGTTTTTCTGTTCTGCTTTTGGTTTGTATTACTGGCCTCCAGCTGCTCCATGCCTCTGTGCATACTGGTTCACTTCCTGCTCCTGTCCTTGTGTTTGCCTTGTTTGTTTCTTTTGGGCTTTCTAGTTTTCTAGTGCTCTATGTATATATTGCCAATTGTGCTCCTGGTTACACTCTGTGTTTCCTTGCCTCAAGCTGCCCTGTGCCTGTACCCCCCGCCCCCGACTCCATTTCTTACTTGCTTTTGCAGCCCTCTGTTCACTGCATTGTTCTTTGCATGATTTAACTCAACCTGCTTCTACCTACCAAGCCTTAGTCCCTGCTATTGTCATTGTTTGTTTCAGTTCACACTGCAATCTGCCGCCTTGCTCTCCTTAATTGATTACACCTGTTCATAGCTTTGCTGTCTAGCTAACAACTGCTCCCTATTTTTCTGCTTCACAATAACCTGAGCAACGTAGTCCATGGAACTCAATCCTGCTTTCTGAACTTATACCAAGCAAATATTGTTGCTGTTTTCAGTGCATTGCCTCTCTCTACATACGAACATATGAACATATTCAATTTGCCAGCAGATAAAGGCCTAGAGGTCTATCAAGTCTGCTCGAATGTGCAGCTAGCACCCCTTATTCTGCAGCTGCCCCTCCCTTTCACCCTTCCCCTTCATTGACCCTCCCCCTTGTCCTGTCCCATCCCCTTTTGAAGCAGTCCACTGTTCTACTGGATACCACTTCTACAGGTAACGCATTCCACCCAGCCACCACCCTCTCTGTAAAAAAGTGTCTCCTCATCTCCCTCCTGAACCTTCCTCCCTCCAGTCTCATATCGTGGCCCCTGGTGTCCCTCCCATCCCTTACTTTGAACAGCCCCTCTGTACCTGTCTTGTTTATTCCTTTCATGTACTTGTAGGTTTTAATCATGTCCACTCTGTCCCTCCTCTCCTCCAGCGAGTACATGTTCAACTCCCTCAGCCTCCTCTCATATGATAAGTCCCCCAGCCCCTTGATCATCTTTGTCACCCTGCGCTGCACCCCTCCAGTAACTTAATGTCCCTGTTCAGATATGGGTGCCAGTACTGCATGCAGTATTCCAGGTGCGGTCTAACTAATGACCTATACAGTGGCAGAATCACCTCCTCCCTCCTCGACGATATAACCCTTGCAATACAACCCAGCATTTTGTTGGCCTTTGCTGCTGCCTTCCTACATTGCACCAAGTTGTTCATTGACCCTGTAACAAGCACCCCCAGATCATTCTCCTCCTCTGTCTGGACTAGCTGCTCTCCCCCCCAGCTGGTAACTCCTCCTTGGGTTCTTCATCCCAAAATGCAGCACTTTGCACTTTTTAGCATTAAACCCCAGTTGCCAGGTGTCTGACCAGGTTTCAAGCTTTGCCAGATCATCCTGCAACCCCTGCCATCCCCCTAGGTCATCCACCACCACTCCTACCTTGGTATCATCAGCAAACAGACTGATCTTGCTCTTGCTGTCCAATGATATGTCTGCAATGAATACCCCAAACACACTGAGCCCTGTGGAACACCGCTCATCACTACCCTTGGGTGTGAGAGCTCCCCACCCACCACCACCCTCTGTTGCCTTCCCTGCAGCCAGTTCCCTACCCATCTCACCAGCTTTGCACCCACCCCTGTGCCTTCTAACTTACTTCCCAGCCTTCCATGCAGCACTGAGTCGAATGCCTTACTGAAGTTCAGGTACAGGACATTCACTGCATGGCCCCTGTTCAGTTGCCTAGTTGCCCAGTCATAGAACTCCACCAGGTTGGTTTGGCAGGATCTGCCATGTATGAAGCCATGCTGTCTGCTGTCCTGTAGTCCTTTGGCCTCTAGGAGGGCCACCAGCCTCTCCTTCAGGATAGTCTCCATTAGCTTACCCATGATGGATGTGAGGCTCACTGGTCTGTAGTTTCCTGGTTCATCCTTGGGGACACTCTTGTGGAGGGGCACCACATAAGCCATCCTCCAGTCCTGAGGTACACACCCCGAATGTAGTGAGGCATTAAATAGGTCTGCCAAAGGTCCCACAAGGACCTCTGCCAGCTCCTTCAGTACCCTGGGTGGATGCCATCTGGGCCTGGCGCCTTGTCCACCCTCAGTGCCTTCAAACCCTCCGAACTCTGCCCTCCATGATTTCCCATCTGCCCCCCCTCCCCCGTTTCTGACATTTCTTCCCCTTGGGTGTCACCCCCCTCATCTCCTTAGTAAATACCGAGCAGAAGCAATCATTTAGTACTTCTGCCTTATCGCACCCTGCTTCCACCCAACCCCCCTCCTTCCTAATCCTTACTATGTGGTCCTTACAGCTCCTTTTCTCCCTGATGTACCTAAAGAAGTCCTTCTCCACCTTCTTAATGCCTTGTGCCAGCCTGAGTTCCATAGATGCCTTGGCTCCCCTTATTGCCCTTGTCACCTCCTTCAATTCTGTCAAGTAGTCCTCCCTGACCTCCCCTCTCCCTGTTTTCTTGTACCTCCTAAAGGCAGCTCTTTTCCTCCTTACCTTTCTATGACCTCCTTGCTCAACTAGCTTGGTTTCCTAGCCCTAGCCTTCTTGCTCTTGGCCTTGTAGCAGGTTTTGGTTGCCTCCACTATCCCCAGCTTTATGAGCTCCACCTCTGGTTAGTGTCCATACTGGACTGAATTCTGGCCAGGTACCCTTTTACCACTTCCCCCATCCTCCCAAAGTTGACCCTCATGAGGTCCAGCACTCTTGTGTCAGATTCCACTCCTTCCTTGCCCATATCCAATGTGAGCCATACTGAGTGGTGGTCACTCCCTGACAGTGGTTCCTCCACTGTAAGTTCTCTCACAAAGTCCCCATTTTCCAGCACAAGGTCAAGGGTATTCCCTAACCTGGTTGGTTCACTGACCATTTGCAGGAGGAAACTGTCCTGGAAGGCATCCAGCAGTACCTGTTCCCTTCTGTTCCTGGTTATTGGGGTACTCCAGTCCACTCCTGGCATGTTGAAGTCCCTCACAATCACCACACTACCCTTCTCGCAGGTCCTCCTGATCTGTCCCGCTAGTTCCCTGTCTAACTCCTCCATCTGAGATGGCGGCCTGTACACCACTCCCATTCTGAGAATCCTATTCTTGGAATCCTGGATTTACATCTAAAGTGACTCCATACTACCCTCTTCCCCTTCCTCCCTTACATACTTCAGTCCTTCCTTCACATATAGTGCCACACACCCTCCTTTCCCAATCACCCTGTCCCTACGAAATAACCTGTACCCTGGTACAGACAGGTCCCAGTCATTGTATTGGGTGGCCCATGTTTCTGTGATGGCTGCAATGTCCACCTCTCCCTCTGCCATGAGCACCTGTAACTCTGCAGTTTTTCTTCCAAGGCTCCTAGCATGAAAGGTAACCTCCTTCCACCACCCCCATCCTGCCCTCCTTTACTAGCATCACCAACAGTACTTGCCATTTGTCCTTTGTCACTGTTATGGGGGGGGGGTTAGCTCATATGGTTTCCCAACCTGTGGTCTCTGCATGTCTCTTGCCCAACTGCCACCCCCCGCTCCTAGTTTAAATTCCCAACTTCCTCTATGTACTCCTCCATCCTCTGTTTCAACACTTTCTTCTCCTCCTCACTCAAGTGTAGTCTGTCCTTGTCATAGAGACTGCTGTCCTCCCAGGTCCCTCCCCAACCCCCAATAGCCCATACTCTTTAGCACAACACCAGGTTCTTAGCCATTCATTAAATTCCTCTATTCTCAACTTTCTTGTTGTGCTTGCCTTGGACACTGGAAGTATCTCTGAAAAAGCTACTGATCTTCCTGCCCCCTCACATAATTGTCCTAGTTCCTCAAACCTCCTCTGGACTATATCTACTGTCTTGTCAGCCAGGTCGTTCGTCCCAAGATGTATAATTAAATGAGGCTTGTCCCTACCCCTTCTGGCATATTTCAGAACAGATTGTTCCACCCTTTCCGCTGTCATTCCTGGCATGGCCTCCACCCAAATGTGACTATGCCTCTCCCCCTTGCTACCCCACCTGACTCCTCTTAGTATTGAGTCCCCCAGCACTAAGATTCCACACTTCTTACTCCCTGCTTGCTTCCATTCATCTCCCTCTCTCATTTCCGGCTCCTCTTCTTCCTCCTGCACATTATTTCCCCCTTTTGCCCCTGTTGCAATTCTCCCAGCAGAACTTCCCCCCCGCTCCGGTTTGGTCCAGGCATTTATCAATTACTCCTCTAATGTCATCATTTCTCTTCTCCTCCTTCTCCCTCTCCAGCAGTGCAAAACTATTTTCTAAAGACCCTTCACAAATGCCCACTCCCTCTCTCTTCATAGTAACCTGTTCTCTCCTTTCCACTCCATGACTTTTGCCACTTTTTC
Organism: Neoceratodus forsteri; assembly: GCA_016271365.2. Classification (NCBI taxonomy): domain Eukaryota; kingdom Metazoa; phylum Chordata; order Ceratodontiformes; family Ceratodontidae; genus Neoceratodus; species Neoceratodus forsteri. Next base: position 1,234,200,641 of record CM057455.1, read on the forward strand.
GCCTCCCCTCACAAATCCCCATCTCCTTCTTCCATTTGTCTTTTATCTCCTGACCTGGTTTCCCCGGCAATCGTTCTTCCTGGCCTGGGCCCCTTTGTCTCTGCTTTCCTTCTTCTGACCCTCTCCTCACCACTGTTGTCTCAAATTGCCCTCCCTCATCTCCCCTCCTTCCTTCCTCCCTCCAATATTGGGCTAAACCCACCCCCAGTCTGTCTTGCCTGTCTTAGTTCCTCCTGCAGACCTTTGATCTCCTTTCTAAGTTTCTCTGTGTGGTTGCACACTAAACATCCCCCCACACTCCAGGCAATTTTCAGAAAGATTGGTGCACCACAGCTGTAGCAGCCTACTTCCCTACCCATTGCTGTTGTTGCCCACCAGCAACCCCCCACCCTTCCAGATGAAGGATACCAAACACTCCCCCAAGTCTCTCCTCTCCCCCTTTACCAGTGCAAAACATTCTTTTCTTAATTTCCCTTACCCCTTTTGTTGTACACATTTAGATAGCTTGAACAACTGCTTTTTATATTCCTATCCTTCCTATCCACACCCAAAAACAGACTTTAAGTAGCTATTGCACAACCTTCTTCAAACTTCTACTCCTCCTTTCCACAATGCAAAAGAAATGCAAAGAAGTAGCAATGAAAGCTCCTTGATTTGCAGTTACTTCCCTTCCACTGAGATAGCAGTCACCTCTTCACGCGCTGCTGTTCCTTTCCTGGATTTCTGCTTCTGCTATGACAGGTGCATATCCTTTGCCCGTTGAGGAAATGATGTCAGAACCCCTGGTACAAAATAACGGACCTGGGGCGGGTGAGTGAGGGGTTGGGGGTGGGACCAGCCCAGGTCTTCCAGAAACAATCAGGTAGCTGAAGCCCCTGGTCAGACCATTAGCACCCTTCCCCCACTATGCACTAAACTTTGCAGCTAGTGAAGCCAGAAAAAATGAATCACAGTTCTACTCAAAGCCCCCTTAATAGGTTTGCTACCAAAAGAAATAGGTCTCCAATTCAAAAAGCTTCACCAACAACACATCACATATAGACTTGAAATTAGAAGATATAGGTCTCCAATTCAAAGAAACAGCCCCAATTAAATCACACCAAATAGGTTGTAAATCAGAAGAAATAGGCCTCCACAAATGCTGCCTGCTACACAGTGAAACATCAAACAAATGAGCCCACTTATAGCCACCAAAACAGGTTTCAAAATTCCAACAGCCCTAAAACAATACCCTGCTAGCCCCTTAGAAGTAGTAAGAAAGAAAAGAAATAGCCTTCTACCAAGTAAAATCCACAAGAAACAATGTAAAAACAAGAAGAAGAAGCTACTATACTGGAACAGATCTGATCCTTTCCCCTTCTAGTTCCTTCACAGACTGAAAAAGAATGTAATGCCTATCCAGCAAGTACATCATGTCCCCTACTGCTCAGCAAAAGAAGGTTCAGACAACCTCTGCCAGACCCCAACTGCTTCTGCAGTTAACAAACCTCAAGTACAATGTCCAACACACAAAAATGGCAGCTAAAAAAACTACTGTAAATCAACTTACAAACACACTCAGCAGCTAAAGGCACTTTCTCTCTCTCCCCTAGCTGAAGACTAGTTCTATGTTCATTCAGATTGCTCCCCCTACAAGCTATAATTAATTGCCGCTGGATTCTGCTCAATTACGTTTGCACACTGCTTTATTATACTCTGGAGGTCAGCCCGGCTACTGCTGTTGTAAATTTGTTTTAAAATCTGCATGTGGGTCACAGTCATTCCCCTTTGTTTCCTTGTTTTTCCCATGGTGGGGTCTGGGAGTTTTTTTGAAAAGCCATGACCCCATGTGGCCTAATTGCCTTATGTTCGGCTACTGCCTCTGGCACTAAACTCTTGAGCATTTGTCACCTTTATTTGGCACTCATTGATGGACTGATTAGCTAGCCTCACACTGCTAAAGGCCCAGGTTCCCTTGAACCAAACCTTGCTTTAAAACATGTCTGACCTATGTATGGTCTCCACCACTCAGCGCTTCCATTGTTCCACATGCTTACCATGCTACATATTGCTGCCTGTACCATACCTATTGTGTTTCTTTTGCTGTTTAGTACCTCATATTCTCTCCAGTGCCTTATTTGGCCTGCTCCATTGCTACATGAGATTAGCCAATTATGCTCATCAATTTGGCTCAAGCTTTCTCGCAGCTAACGGACTCAATCTGACCCTAGAGCACACGCTGAGCATGTATTGCCTGTTGTGGGGTCCTTCCTTCCTGGCCCATAGTGGGAATGTCCTCACTCCAGGTGAAGCTTTAGCCATTAGGTCTGAAAGTCAATGTACAGTGGTGCCTCTTGATGTCGAATTTTGACTAAGCTGCGAAAGGAGGATATATTGCTATCCTTTAGCTGCAGCTCCAGCTGCCTAAGGCACCTTCTGCGCTATTCTCCCCATGTCTGCTTCTGGTTCACTTGGTTTATTTTTAGATTGGTAAGCCAGCTGAGCACTTCAGCAGTCATTGCTCTTCTCCTTCTGCCTTGGAGGAACTGTGTTGCAGAGTTCGCTCCCAACCCTTCACAGTGTTCATGTTAGAGCAATAGTCTGTGAGACTTCTCCAGATTGGAAAATTTGCCACCCCCACTTTGATTGGTTTCTCAAATTGCAGCAGCAGAGCCGTCACTAATCAAAAACATCCCAAGCCTGGAGGGAAGGTGACCTAGGCCTTGGATCCCCAGAAAGTTTTTTTTCTCTCCTCCATGCCACAGGTCATAATATTTAGTTAGCTTTAGGCAATTATCCTCATGTCACTTAGGTAGGTTTCTGCTGTTGGATGGAGCAGGTGGCCATCTCGTAAGTGTCTTGTCTCTCCATTTGGCTATTCTCTCTCTCTCTCTCTCTCTCTCTCTCTCTCTCCTTAGGAAGCCAGGCCTCCATGCCTTACACTCAGACCTCCAAGTGGGTCATTATTCACCTGTTGTTTCCTGCCTACTCTACTCAAACATATTACCAACTGACCCATGCTCCCAACTGAACCTATGCTACCAACCGATCTACATACAGGTCCTCAACCAGGATAAGTGTTCAATACCTTGTATGCTTTGCTTGACACTCTTTTTGGGCTTCTTCCTAAGGTATCTTTAGCCAAGGGAATCGCTCCCATGGCACCTCAAGGGATGGAACCCTCCCCTAGGCTTCCTTGTCTTCATGCTCCTACAGGGTGGTATATCCCATGGATAGAGAGGAGAACAGCCAAAGTTTACCTATGTTACTCAAGCATGAAACCAGTTGCACAGGCACATTGAATTGGAAGGCTATAGCCTATAGTTCAAGGGGGTGGTGCAACTGGCCACACACCCCTTTTGGCATACTTAAGGGATGCTCTCCTCACTCCACACACAAGTGGAGTGAGGAGGTGCTATCAGCTGCACCTGTTCAAGATGGCAGTCACACTGGGCCAGCCACTGGTGTATCCCCATATTATCAGTCTGTTCTTGTGAAATAAGTTTTTATCACATTTTATTTATGGTGTAGTCATTTATTTTTGTTCTGTGTGTGAAGTTCTAGCACAGTTCAGTGCGGCACAGTTTTATTTTGATTTTAGCATTAGCATTGCCATCTGTCAGCTGTGAGAACGCTATTGCACGACAAACATTTCAGTCAGGACTGTTGATCTTATCAGTGCTGGCATTTAGCACTAAGTGACTTCTCTCCAGTCGTTTACTGGCCAGGACTGTTTATCCTCAGCATGGTGAAGGAGACTACTGGGAGCCCTGGGAGGTTATGACCACCTGCTGTGGAGCAAGCCTGAGTGTCATCCGGTGCCTGGATTCCAACCTGACATGGTCAAGGAGGTCCAGTTACCAAGGAGAGCATCTGCTGAGAGGGAGCTTACGAGGAAAGGAGGAGAGGAGGAGAGTGAGCCAGACTGGCTTGCCTAAAGGTGGGTGCAGGGGACGGCCATTTTTCCCTGAGAGGTCGGAAATACTACTCAGAGGGTGGGCATTTTACCAAATTCCTAGGGCTGTGGGGTGGCCTGGCAGAGGTCAGGCTTCTCCGGAGGTTCAAGTGGGGGAGAGCCGCCTGTGCCTTGGTGCCTACTTCAGGGTTGGGCCAGAACCTGGTTATCTATAGACTCTTGGATATCCGTGCTCTGAAGATCTGTCCCTGTTCTGTTCGTTCAGCAAGCTGCGGACTATTAGTTGGGCTCCTGAGAGTTTGTGTTGGAGTTGAACAATCACATATTTTATTACTTTTGATCGATTTGGAGAGGCAGTGAGAGGGCCTCTCTTTTGAATCTTTTTACTTTTTATCAGTTTTCTGGATGTGACTGTGTGAGGGCTGCTTCCTTTGGACTAATCCCGATGGTTGGGGGGTGGTGAGAGCCCTCCTTTCTGTCTTCAAAGCTTTCTGAAAGCTGTGGTGCCAGGAGGTTCTTTGGACATTAAATTTATGAACTTCACCTTAGTAGGTTGATATATGACTCTTAGACAATTCTAGTCACTACTCAATCAGTCAATCAGTATCTTTATTTAGCCAGGCAGAACACCATTGAGCAGGGCTCATTAACAAGATGAACCAGGTAGTTTAAACAACAACAACAAGTCACAATACAACAATTTGGAGTAGGCACAGCAACATTAGCAGCCTATGTACAGTCATTACAAGTGAGAAAGGCATGGCTTGGCACGGTGATGTACAATAATTTACAAATAGCAACGTAAGGCTTAACACTAAGAACAAAACATGGCAGCATAATTTACGGGCATGGTACCAAAGTCAGTCAGCATACCACTATGAGTGAGTTCTATGCAAGGCAGGTCTCTGATAGACAGTAGAGTACAATATTATATTGGATTATACTGTTACCTGAGCCTGAACTTCGCTTGCATTTATTGTTGTATTCATGTGGGTTAGGGGGCTGTTGGGCATTAGGTTAATTTCTGTGTATTTTAGTGGGGATATAATTGTTTTGTTTGGGGGGTTTATTTTATTTGTATTATTTATTTGGTGGTCCGAGGAGTGATAATTCGGGGGTGGCTGTTCTGGGTGGCTGGGGACTATGTGTTGGCAGGTGGCTCTCTCGGTTAGGCACTACTCCTCCTCCTCCTCTGCACTCCAGGACCTCCATCCCTTTAGCTGTCTCCCTTTACATGCTGACATTTAAAATCATTGCCAGGCATTGGGGATAGTAAGGAGGAATCAGAGGGGGGACTCTGGACTGCGGGGAGGGGGAGAGCAGAGTGTTAGGATTGGGGTAGTGGAGAAGAGGAGATGCCCTGGGGTGAAATGAAGACTGGACAGGGGTTCTCTCTGTTTGGTTCCCATACCCAAGGGCTCCACTTTTAGTGGGCAGTTTACTCATTCAGTCTCATCCAACTCGGGCAGTGTTATGTAATGCCAGGTCCATCAAAAACAAGACAGCAATAATCACTGATCTTGTTGGGTCATTGGACCTGGCTTGCATTGCTAAGACCTGGCTGGACGGAAATGCTAGCCCAATTTTAGAGTCAGCGGTTCAAGATGGTTCCTCAGTAATACACCACCAGAGATTGAAACACAGGGGCCGGGGTGTGGCCATTTGTTTTAAAATGGAATTGGGCCTTATAGATGTGCCAGTGGGGGAGACCAGATCCTTTGACTGTATCTTGGGTGCAGGTGTGGGGTGAAAGGTTCTTCTTGTATGCCGTCCACCCAGGGATGGGAAATAATTTTTGCAGGAAGTCATGGACTTCATTGTCAACATGGTGTTGGAGTCATCCAGATTGATGGTGCTGGGTGACTTCAATGCCTGGGTCGACAATGAACTCTCACAGTTTGGTCAAGACTTCCTCCAACTAATGTATGTGAGTGTGCAGGGTGAGAGACTGCCACCTCCATTGACACTCCAGAGCTGCACATTATGGCCGGCAGGTAGTGGCTCGGGACTGGTATTATTACCCACTTATGCAGGACATGTATTATTGAAGTCAGCTATTGGGAGGGGCTACAGCCCATTGAAATCTCCACGCTGCTCACTAGCACGAGCGTAGTGAGCGGCGTGAGCGCCACTCCTACAGGAAAGCATTTCATTTAGTTATAAGTTTCGGTGCTCTCTGATACAGGGATTTTGTCTGTACATGATTGCTTCTCTGAATATGTATTGTGTTTAAAGGACCCAGGGACTCTATGATTCTGCTGTTTGTGGCGTTTAGCAAGTTTGAAATATAGTAAGGGGGATATAATTTTATTCTCTATGGTTTTATAGATGCTTATAGTCTATCTAATTTTGGGTGAGTAATTTATTGCCAGGATTACTGTATGTATGATATTAAATAAGTTTAATTATTGTATGGTATAGATAGGAGGTTTTGTAGTTTAAAGTTTAAATATCTCTGATGTGTAGGGGTTGTCTGGGGTGGCATGGGGGGCTAGAATTGTGTATGGGTCATCCCTCTTGCACAATCTCTGGCCTTTCTGTCTCCCAGTTTTGGGTACTACCGTAAGACGTTGCTGGGAGGTAGGGATTTGGAGAGACCGTGGGGATGCCCCATGCATGGCGAAGGGTGATAAGATTGAGAATGTCAGGTCCAGGAGGCGCCCTGGACAATGGGCACAAGAGGGAGGCCTGACGTGTTTGGTGCCTGTCCCCAGGGTTTCCACCAGACTGAGTGATCAGGTAACCCGAGGGGCTACCTTTCCCACTAATCTCCTGAGGGCAGTGCTGTACAATGCCAGGTCGATTAGGAATAAGACCGCAATTATTGCGGATCTGGTTTCCTCTGTCAACCTGGCTTGCATTACAGAGACCTGGTTGGGGATGATGCAGGCCCAGTTTTTGAGGCTGCCATTCCCCCCAGGTATATTGTAGTGCACTTCCCCAGAGAGGAGCGTAGGGGTGGTGGTGTAGCCATCTGTTTTAGATCTGACTTGGGCTTCACCGAGCACCCAGTGGGAACCCCAGATTCTTTCAAATGAGTGGCCATTCATGGGGGTCCAGGTGCAGGGTGCAGAATTTTCCTAGTTTATCGCCCTCCTGGGATGGCAGGGAATTTTCTGCAGGAGATTGCTGAATTCATCATCGGTGAAACACTGGAGGCCCCCAGATGTATTATTCTGGGGGATTTCAATGTTTGGGCCGATGACGAATTATCTCAGCCTGGTTGCAACCTCCTCCAAATTATGTCTTCTTTGTGCCTGTCACAAGCTGTTTCTGCTGCGACCCATCAGAGTGGCCACATATTGGATCTGGTGTTCTCACTGGGGCTTGAGATAGATAATCTCGGGATTGATCAGGTGGTTTGGTCCGATCATCGCACAGTGCAGTTTATGTTCAGGGCTCCCACCTGATGCCCTCCCCCTACTGAGATGATGAGCCACCGCTTTATACGGGGTTTGATCCCAGAGGGTTTTTTGGCAGTAGCTGATCAATCTGATGTGGGAAATGTATGCATCGGAGATGTTGGTTCTAAGGTAGACTCCTATAATAGGGTTTTACCTGATGCCATTGACTCCTTTGCACCTGTCTGTGTACATCCCAAATCTTCATACCTGAGATCTCCTTGGTTTGATGGGGACCTCAGGGAGATGAAGAGAAAGGGTTGGAGATTAGAGCACTGCTGGAAGAAATCTGGCCTGGATGTGGACAAACTGGCCCTGCATGTGCATTATAATGCATACTGGGGGCAATCAACCACAAGAAGGCAATATTTTTGTCTAGGGAGATTGCTGCTGGGAAGAGCCGACCAACTATACTTTTTCGGACTGTTGACAGGTTACTCCATCCTGCCTGTCTGCAGCTGAAGAAGGTTTTTTCAGATCTTGAATGTGAAGAATTTGCTCGGTTCTTCTTGGACAGAGTGTCCAGTATTCGGCAGGGCGTTCCTCCAGTCAGCAATGTTATAGCTGGAAGTGGTTGCCAGAGGTACCGAAAGTGCACTCCTCCCAGTTGGGGGGAGTTTAAACCAGTGGAAGCCAGTGAGGTTATTGAGGTGGCGACCAACCTGAGGCACACTTTTTGTGAACTGGACATTTCTTGATGAGATGCATCGGCACCATCGGCCTGGTGTTTGCCCTGATTGTCCGGTGCTCCTTATCTGAGGGGGTCTTTCCTGATGCCTTGAAGGAGGCATTGGTGAGACCAGTCTTAAAGAAACCATCTTTGGACTCGGAGATCAGGGCAAATTACTGACCTATCTCCAATCTTCCCTTTTTAGCGATGGTTGTGGAGAAGGTAGTGGCGCTTCAGTTATAGGAGCACCTCTCGAGCCACGAGTTGTACGAACAATTCCAGTCAGGGTTTCGGGCAAGGCATAGCACAGAAACCATGCTTGTTCGGGTGCAGAATGACCTCTTCAGGGCTAGAGATCGGGGAGACAAGACAGTTCTTGTTCTCCTGGATCTCTCCTCAGTTTTTGACACTGTAGACCATAGTGTGTTTCTTGATCATCTCAGGGAGCTCTGCGGACTCACCGGCACTGTCATCTGCTGGTTTGAGTCCTTTTTATCCAATAGGAGGCAGCAGGCTGTGATGGGGAATTTCTCCTCCTCCGCTAGTCTCCTTTCCTGTGGAGTACCTCAGGGTTCGGGTTTGGCCCCTATGTTGTTTGCAGTGTATATGCTGCCCCTTTGTGGGGGTCATTAGGAAGTATGGCTTGGGTTTTCATTGCTATGCTGATGATACCCAGCTATACTTATCCTTTGCCCCAGGAACATCCAACCCGGTGGTTGTGTTAAACAGCTGCCTTGATGACATTAATGACTGGATGACATCTAGCTGGTTGCAACTGAACCCCAATAAGAAAGAGGCATTGGTAGTGGAGTCGAACAGAGTGCGTGATAGGTTGGCCTCTGATTCAGAGACTGTACTAGTTCTGGGTTCTGTCTCATTGAAGGCCTCCTCAAGGGTGCAAAATCTTGGTGTTGTTTTTGATAGGACTATGACTATGGAGGCGCAGATTTCCTCCATTGTCCGCTCCTGTATCTTCCATCTTAGAAATGTTGACAGGATAAAACCCCTTGTTCCGCCTCTGGACCTCCCTACTTTGATGCATGCCTTGGTTACTTCGAGGCTTGACTACTGTAATGCGCTCTATCTTGGGGTCACGGGAGGATCTCTCCGCAGACTACAGCTAGTGCAAAACACAGCTGCCTGGTTACGTACTGGGCAGCCTAAGTTTTGCATATTACACCAGTGTTGCGTGAGTTGCATTGATTGCCAGTCAGGTGGAGGATCCTCTTTAACGTGGGGCTTTTCGCCTATAAGGCCCTACATGGTCAGGGCCCTGGTTATCTGTTAGACCTCCTGGCTCCTGTGGTCTCGGCTCGCCCCCTCCGTTCCTCTTTTGGGGCTTCCTTGCAGTTCCAAGGTCAAGGTTGAAATCGGCTGGCAACAGGTCATTTAGTGTGGCTGCCCCGGTCCGGTGGAACTCGCTCCCTTCTGGGGTTAAGGAAGCCCTGACTTTGGAGGTTTTCAAGGCCTGCCTTAAGGTTCTCCTTTTCACCCAGGCATTTTCAGATTGAATTGATGATTGAATGAATTTTGGTTTTAAATTAAAGTAAGTCTATCTGATTTTTTGAATTTAATGTTCTATAAACTATATGTATAACTGTATTATAGTATTTTATTGTTGCTTTTGAATATGTGTTAATTTATTGTACGGCTCCCGGAGCCTCCAGGAACGAGTATCTTTAAATAAAATTTTACTTACTTACTTACTCACTTACTTACTTACTAATGAGTTGGGCTTCACACAGGCAGTTGCCTCTGCCTCCCATAGCTCTGGTCATTTTCTGGACCTGGTTTTCCTCCTTGGTATTGAGACCTCTGACCTGGCAGTGGAGCCAGTCAGTCATTTGGTCTAACCATTACACTATCAGGTTCAGTTTCCAGGATCCTCTTTACAGTCCTGCCCCTATGGAGATGACCCGGTACTTCCCATTAAGGGGAGTAACCCCAGATGACCTGATGGCAGTACTGGATCTATTGGGATTTCCAGCTGCTAGCAGGGGTCCGGACAACCTGCTGCAAGCTCATAAAATGGCTGTGGTGGTGGCTCAGGACTCCATTGCTCCTGTTCATGTTCGGCCCCTCACCCTTTGCCTTCGGTCCCCTTGGTTTGATGGGACCTTGAGGGAGATGAGGAGAGAGGCACGAAGGATGGAGCATCACTGGTGGAAATCTGGTCTTGATGCCAACAAGCTTAGATTGATGGCCCATTGTTCAGACTATCAATCGGTGATCTCCTGTAAGAGAGCAAAGTTCCTGTCTGGAGAGATCACCGCTGCGAGGAACCGACCTGCTCAGCTCTCCCGAACTGTGGACAATCCAGCCTGTCTGCAAGTTCAGAGAGCATTGTCACAAGATAAGTGTGATGAGTTTGCTCACTTCTTTGTGGATAAGGTTGGCGACATTAGATCAGAGATCTGCTACGCTCACTCCAATGGGCGGGGTGGCAATCGGTTGTAGGTTGCAGAACCTCAATTTGGTTGGTCGGCTTTTAGCTAGCTGGTGAACATGGATGTCATAAGGATCATCCTGAACATGCAGTCAAGCTGCTTTAGTTTGGACCCGGGCCAAATTTGCCTCCTTATGGGGTGCGTTGACGTCATCGGCCCAGTCCTGGCTGAGATAGTATAGAGTTCATTTGAGAGAGGTGAGTTTCTTGACTCCCTGAAAGAGGCGGTGGTGACACCCCTCCTTAAGAAATCTTCTCTCAACCCAGACTGTCTCACTAACTACAGACCCATCTCTTACCTGCCCTTTGTGGGTAAGGTTACTGAGAAGGTGGTCACACTGCAGCTGGACGACCACCTTACCATGACATCTACAATCCTCTCCAGTCAGGATTTAGAAAGAGGCATAGCACCGAGACCACACTAGTTCAAGTGCTCAATGATCTCCTGATAGCAAGAGATCAGAGGACTCATTCCATCTTATTCCTCCTTGATCTCTCTGCTGCATTTGACACCATGGATCATGGCGTATTGCTGGAGCACCTGCGGGTTATCTGTGGGCTGTCAAGGACAGTCCTCAAATGGTTCCATTCATTCCTCACTGGTAGATTTCAGAGAGTCACATCAGAAATTTATTCCTCTGATTCATTCTGTCTGCCATGTGGGGTACCCCAGGGCTCTGTGCTTTTGCCTATGTTACTCACAGTGCATATGCTGCCATTGGGAGACATTGTATGGCAGTATGGCTTGAGTTTTCACTGCTATACAGAAGATACTCAGCTTTACATGTCCTTTGTGTCCGACCAGGATGATGCGGTCTCGGTGTTTAACAACTGCCTCGCCGAGATTCAGGACTGGATGAGTGCCAACTGGCTGAAGCTGAATCCTGACAAAACTGAGGTTTTGGTGGTTGATCCTGGTTGCCGGGTAGAGTGGTCCTCAGCAAGGCAGACCTCTGGGCTTTTGCTTGGTGGTCACCAGCTGATGTCCTCTGAACAGGTGCGGAGTCTGGGCATTAATTCTGATGAGGGGTTGACAATGAAGTCTCATGTGTCATCCATCATCAAGACCTCATTTTGCCATCTGAGAAATATTGCCCGGATTAAGCAGCTGGTTCCGCCTGGTGACCTTCTGACATTGGTCCACACCTTTGTGACCTCCCACCTTGATTACTGCAACACCCTGTACCTAGGGCTTCCAGGGGTTGATATCCATTGCCTGCAGCTGGTGCAAAATGCTGTGGTCAGGTTGTTGACTGGGCTTTCCTGATTTAGCCATGTCATACCTGTGTTACGCGGACTGCACTAGCTGCCAGTTCAGTGGTGGATCACCTTCAAGATTGGCTTGCTAAGCTACAAGGCCTTACATGGACAGGGACCGAGTTGTCTGCAAGAGCTTCTTTGTCCCTACTGCCCCCTCTGACCGCTCCGCTCAGCCGAAGAGGGAATGCTGGAGATTCCCAAGGTCTGTTTGAAGACTTCTGGAACCCATGCATTTGCCTTTGTGGTTCTGACCCTGTGGAACTCTCTACCTCTTCAGATAAGGGGGTGCCTGACTGTGGAGAGCTTTAAATCCGCTCTCAAAACATTTTTATTTTCCCTTGCCTACATTGATTATTAACTTGTGGAATTCTGTTATTTTAACTGGTTTTAATTTTGTGTTTTGTAAAAGCACTTTGGTATTTTTGAATTGCACTTAAAACAAATAAAGTTATTATTATTATTTTATTCTTGCCCCTCCATCCACCCCTCCTCCTCCAGTGGCATGCTTCTATCTCCCGTGGGATTCTTCCTAAGGTAGCTTTAGCCAAGGGGATCACTCCCACGGCACTTCAAGTGATAGAACCCTCCCAGAGGGTTCCTTGCCTTCATACTCCTACAGGGTGATATATCCCATGGATAGAGAGGTGAACAGCCAAAGTTTATGTATATTACACAAGCACGAAACCGGTTGCATAGGCACATTGAACTTACATCATGTTACCGTTCCTGATAGAAAGTCATGCACTATTCCATGTTGGGTAGTACAGACAAGGGCATAACTACATCTGTTTACATTACATGACACTGTTTTATTGTGTGATAACAACAGAAGTTGTCTGATGTACAAGAATGAAAGAAACTCGTTTTTTTGTCAAACCATTATTTCCTTTGTGTTTTTACTATAGTAATGACAGACATCAGGTGAAACCTTTTATCACTACCTAAGGGTGACTTCTGTAAGGATCATTTATGAAAAAGAACTACATCAGAAATCATTTTTCTTTACAATTGTAACAGGACAGTGTCCTCCCATTGTGTTTTGCAAATAAAAGTAATATCACTATTTTCAATACAACAATACAAAGGGTCAGTATGACATCAACTGGGGTATAGAACATCAGCATGCCACATTTTGTATTCATGTCCAGGTAAGGACAGGTGGACGACTGTGACACAGTTCAGTAAACATGGCATGAGTCAGAATGGGATGCCATCCTGGAATCCAAGGTATTGGCCCAATCCTACTGGGTACTGATAACGAATGACCACACCATGCAAGATGGAATAATTCGTCTGACACGCCTCCCGAGCTTCTGGTGTACCCAGTATGTAAACTGTGTGTCCAGCCCATCTGTGTGATCTGAAGCAAAGCAGGATAAAATACAGTGATAAACCACAGAGAGGATGCAAATAAAAAGAGAGATCCTTACTGAGAATCAATCAACAGTGAGGAGCTGAGGAATGCAATCATCATTCATATTATCTTCCTTCTATAATTTGTCAGCAGGCCTGTTTGCAATAGCCACACCCAGTGTGCAACATGCTGTGTCCAGAGATGCTTACTGTGTAGAACTGGAAGAAAGACTGACAGTTGCCACTCATAGGCCCTTCCACATAGCTACCATTGTATGCACAAGTGCCATGCATTGACAGCGCTAGTGGTCTGTAGTGCATTTTGCATTACTGTGAATTTTCAGCTGTGGCTAGGGGTGCCTATGGTGTACCATTCTGGGACATACCACTGGGACATTGTCAATGGATGGCATGCAGTAACACCCACCCCCTTCCAAAACCCCCCGTGAAAACCTGCATGAGTTGTCTGCCATGTACAGCACTAATCACATTACGATTCGGGTGACAACAGGATGACAACATTGAGTGACACCATAGCCAACTCAGCCTTTGGCAAGGTTACTTTACTTTTGGGGTGGGGGGTTGGTAGTGGGTGCCAAACTGTTGTCCAAAGGCTATCAAAGACTGGGTATTACACACAGTCACTGACTCTGTTTCTGTTGTTGCTTCTGCCAGTGTGTAACACAGCAGGCACTGTGACCCAAGAAAATGACCAAACACATGTGCAGATGCATAGCACTGGGTGGCACCACAGTGATGATGGCTGCTGACTGGCACCTTAGTCATGCTGGTTTGACACACATGTGGCATTGTACCATGGCAAGACATTTGTGTGACAGTGTGCTCAATCCCGGGGACAGTGAGCAAACTATGTTGGGTGGTGGGGGCACAGTGGCTAAGCAGGTAATGTTTGCAGAGAGCCCTGCATAACTGAATGCAAGTACACATTGTGATCTCCACACAATGAGTGGTTGACTATTGCATATGACAAGAAAGGGACTGAATGTTACAGCAGCAGTGCATGACTGCAGTGTAAACAGTTGTCATATGGTTTCACATTCTATGTTCTTTCTCCACGTGTATTGTGAGTTGTACAATGCCCTGCTTCATATAATTGCAGTGCTGTGTACTGCTGTTACACCTTTTACAATAATGAAAGAAATGCTCTGATCACTATTCCTTGGAACTTTCTTTCATCATTGTATGCTTCTGGTCTGTTATATGTATTTTTCTGTGACATGAAGGAAGACTGCCTGCTACATAACAGTGACTTGCAATCGAACCTCCGTGATGTTATGGAACATTTAAAAAAAAATAGCAACGACCAGTTCAGGAAAAACTGTTTCAAGCCACACTAAAAGAAATGCACGTTGTTTTATGTCACATGTAATCAATGGTAGTTCAGCAGACTTATATTGTGTACAGAACGGTGTCAGACAACTTATTACATAATGATCGAGAAAAACATGTCATAAACAAGTTCAGTACAAAATGACAAACACATTCACAGATACACTCAGATGGTGATGGCACACAATGACCATGTGGCCCACCGATTCTTCACTTTTTCCATACTGAATACATCACCACAGACACAAGTTGATAGGTGGCTTGGCCTGCGTTCCCTAGTGCTGGAGTACCATTGTGTCTATCCCATTCATTTTTGACTTCCCATGCTGTTTCTGCACCCACCAGCTCCGAAGGGAGGATGTTCCATGCATCCTAATGCTCTTTCTGTGAACAAGTACTTCCCCACATTGGCCCTGCTGATACCACTCTATGGCCTAATGTCATGAACCCTTGCTTGTGTACATCTTCTTTTCCAACAGATGCTAACATCCTGTACCAGGTTTGATTCCCCTAATGTACTTAAATGTCTCTATCATATCCCCCTTCTACCCTCTCCTGCAGTGTCTATGTATTCATGTCCTCCACCCTATCCTTGTGTGAGAGTTGCTGCAGTCCCTGCCCCATTGTTGTTGTACTACTCTGTACAGTCTCTACTTTGTCTATGTTTTCCAGAAATGGAGTCTCCAGAACTATACACAGTACTCCAGATGTGGTCTCACTAGTGATATGTATAGTTGCCTAACCTGCTCCTTTTTAGTACTGGTGATACCTCTTGCTATGCGCCATAGCATCCCACTGTCTCTGCCCACCAACTTCTCACTTTGTCAGTGTACCTTTCGATCATCGGATATGATTAGTAACATGGTACAGTTATTGACCGTTGCCCGTCACTACCTCCCCCAACCCCATCTTGTGCTCCCTGGGATTTCTGTACCCCAATTGCATGATTACACACTTCTTTGCATTGATTCTTAGCTTCCACATGCTCAAGCACTGTACAAGGGTTCCATGTCATATCAGCAAACATATTTCAGCGACTTGCACAACAGATAGTGCAATTCACTGAATATGAAATAGCCAGCACAACGACCCTGATGACTACAAAGACAACGAACAACAGCCGCACAGCAAAAGTAATATTTAATGCGGGAGGGCCTCATTCCCTGCACCCCCAAACTAAAGTAATCAGCTCTGGGGGGGCACAGACACTGAGGGAAAGTGGAAATACACAGGAGGGAGGAAACAGTATGTAGGGCACCATCGTGTTCGGGGAACAAGTAAAAAAAAAATATCACAGGCAACACAACACAAAAAGGAACACACCTACAGCTAGTCTCGATCCTGGGACCATCACCACAGCAGTCAGTGACCCTATCCGACATGCCAGGCAGACAGCTCAGCAGCAGCAGGCTTCACTGCTGTATTCATCCAGCATAACACCACACCTCCCTAGCCTCCCAATGCTTTGCCCTTGCTATTTGTGCCTCCTTAATCATGATTCCCTGCAATTGCTAACCTTCCCCCATCACAACTCAGGTAGTTGACCAAATCAAGTCGCTCATTCTGCAGTCACTCATTTTGGTTCACTAACATAACATGCTACCCTGTACAAGCATATTTAGATCATCCCCGGCCCCCAGGATCTCATGTGTCCACCATGTTGTGAATGTCAGCATTGTGCTGAAAGAGGCATACCTTCCTCTCCATCCCCTCTGCAATGTCACTTATGAAGACATTACAAAGGTCTGGACATTGCATGGATCCATGTGGCACTGTGCTTGTCTTCACCCTCTCCACAGATTGAGTGCTATCTACCAACACTGTCTGTGTCCTGACACTCAATCGCTGGCCTCAAATTGTACAGTGGTATGTGTCACTGTAGTATTGCATGCATACCACAACCATGTAATTGTGTCATTATGCTACAGTCACTGACCAGTTTGCAACTGGCTCCTCAAACACATCATGATGCACATCATATAGCTGGACCAAAGTGACCCACAGTGTGTCTTGTAGCAGGCAAATGTTCTTAAAGATCTCACAGTCAGTCACACACTGTTGATCTGCAAAGATGGTTTACAGGTATTGATATACAGGATCAGCACAGTGAAAATGTTGATCACTGTAACTATTTGATGTTGCTATGCTGGGCAAAAAGGTATGAAATTAATTATCTGTTGTATTCAGAGGCTGCCAGTATCATTCAGAAGCACTGGCATCATTATGTGTGTTCCACAGGAGCAGCTATATATGTTTTGACAAATATTGGTACACACGCAGAAAGCAACATACTAAACTCAGAACCTGTGGGAGAGCAGTGTTACCACATTCAGTGCCAGGGACCACTGTTGTGGGACCAGCATGGACCATCATATGCAGTACAGTTGGATGAGGTTCTGGAAACTCTCCACCTGACACTGCTTGTGTGGTTCTGAGCCACTTGAGGATTGTGCCACAGGAATCCAGGGTTGGGGGTGGGTTTATATGCCTCACTTTGCAGTGGGCTCATAACTCACATTGGCATGTGATGAGCCTGAAGCTGGTCACTCATGTAGGCATGATCAGGTGCCAGTGTTTCATTGCTGTGTGGCCTTGTAGCCACAGGTGACCATACGTGGGATGTCACAGCGTGATGCATCACACTAGTGGTGCTTCTCAGCTGGCATTCACAGAAACAGAGTATATAGGCCTTTTTTCTGTCCAACCCTTTAAATAGTGCAAAACCGGATATTATATGGGGGGCTTTTAAGGCCTACATGAGAGGCGTTCTTATTAGACTCTCGGCGGCTAGGAAAAGAATTAGGGAAAGAGAATTATTATCCTTGTTATCCCAAATTCGGGTTCTCAAATCCAATGTCTCGGTTAACTCCCCAGAAGAGGATAAGGCGAAGCTCCTAGTGTTGAGAGACAAATATTTAGAGTTACTCCGGGAAAAGGCAGAGTTAGCTATCATATGCACTAAAGCTAGTTACATCGATCAAGGTGAGAAGGCAGGGCGCCTATTGGCACTCCGTAATAAGCAACAAGAATCAGTGAAGTTTATCCCTTCTATCAGGGCATCTGTAGATGGGTCTCTGAAAACATCTCCTACTGAGATAGTTCAAGAGTTCGCAGCATACTATAAAATGCTATACGGGGACATGGAGCACCCCCCCAGCCCTGTAAGCATGGAAAAGTATCTGACGGATTCGCATCTGCCCTCCCTCCCAGCACATTACATAGACTCTCTGGTCTCTCCTATAACTCAGGAAGAAATCGCTGAGGTTATTAATGGTTTACCCTCAGATAAAACTCCTGGGCCTGATGGATTTTCTTCCCTTTTCTATAAAACGTTTCGAGAACTTTTATTACCAATACTTAATAGATTATTTCAGCATATCCTATCCGGGACGGAGGTTGACTGCCATCTCTTTGAAGCCTTGATAGTGCTTCTCCCCAAGCCAGACAAGGACCCTGTACTCGTCCAGAGCTATAGGCCTATATCCCTCCTAAATCAGGATATTAAAATCCTCTCAAAGATCTTAGCTAACAGGTTATCCATGGTACTCCCTGAGGTAATAAGTATGAATCAGGTAGGATTTATTAAGGGACGCTCCTCGGTGGATCATTTGCGTACGTTATCCCACGTCTTCTAGGCTACCAGAGATGCTAAGTTCCCTGCAGGCCTGGTCTCTTTGGATGCCGAGAAGGCGTTTGACCGGGTGAATTGGAGCTTTCTGTTTAAGGTATTGAGTACCTTTAAATTTCCTCTGGTATTCATATCCTGGGTTGCTGCATTATATAAATCCCCTACAGCAAGAATCTCAGCTAACGGGGCCTTCTCTAATTCCTTCCCACTTTATTCAGGTACTAGGCAGGGTTGCCCCCTATCGCATCTGTTGTTTAACTTATACTTGGAACCTCTCATTCAAAACATCCTCCAAAATATTTCTATACGAGGTATCCGGGTTGGGCATCATGACATTAAATTCACTGCATATGCAGATGATTTGTTGATACATCTCTTTGATCCGGTTTCATCAATACCACCCTTACTGAATGAAATAGCCAGATTTAGCAAACTATCCAACTATAAGTTGAATGCTAGTAAATCCTTATTTTTCCCATTAAATCATAAGGTATTTAAGGACGATATTTGTCCCCTAGGCTTATGTTGGACTCCTAGAGCATTTAAGTACTTGGACATTAAGTTATCCCGTAACCCCTTAGCGTGGGTTAAAGATAACCTGGACTCTCTCTCACAGGTTGTTATTCACGACCTTGACAGATGGTCCAAACTTCCTATATTATTATGGGGCAGGATTAACATTATTAAGATGAATGTATTTCCTAGAATTTTCTACCCCTTATCCCTTCTCAATTCTTTTATTCCTATACGCTGGTTTAAGAAATTGCACGGTATATTTACTAGATTTATCTGGGCTGATAAATATCCCCGTTTGGCCTATTACAAGCTAGCTGCCCCAAAACTTGTGGGGGAGCTGAGGATTCTCCATATGTCATCATACTACTAGGCCAGTCATCAGCAAAATGTGTGAGATGGATATCCCCAGGCCCTGAAATGGCACAACCAGTATGGCTGAAGACTGAATTAGATGCAATTAAATCTAAACGCCTGGATCCCTTAACTTTATTTTACCTCAAATTGTCCCATGTAAGGATGGCTGACTGCACCACAATAGGTATCTCTTTAAGAGTTTATGCACAGTTATGTTTATTTCTTCATTATTCTCCTCAGACTGATTTAGCTCAGTCTATTTGGTACTCCCCATCTTTTACTATTAACAGAAAGCAGATTCCCTGCAAATGTTGCCTCAATTAGGCAATGGAAAACTGCTTTTCCTAGTAGATGGGGAAGGGCACTGGCTGTCCCCAGGTGGAATTATTGATAAGTTTCTCATTCCGGTCTCATCTCACTTTAAGGTCATGCAGTTAAGACACCTTCTCACTTTAGTCCTGGGGAATTCTCCCCCTTCTCAGAAAGTGTCAGCCTTGATTCCCAAAATTTCCCTATTGTCTGGATCCTCAGGCATTGTATCTAAGTTATACAGGGTGTTGTACTATAAAAATATGGGGACTCCTTTGGACCTACGAGTTTCTGGAACTCACTCCTCCCTCAATACCAGTTGGATTGGCAATCCCTATGGAGATCCTGTCATAAGTACATTTCTCAAGAAAGATTGTGTCTCATGCAATACCATATTTTACATAATATGTATTGTACCCCCATTAAACTAAAAAAATGGGGTTTCTCGAACTGTAGTACATGTACTAAGTGTTTGCAAGAAGAAGGAACGCTCCTTCATATGTTCTGGTCCTGTCCCAAAGTTTTCTCTCTATGGAATTCAATTAAGATGTCTCTCGACCCCCTTCTGGGCCTTCAGGAGCATTTTACTCCTGAGGTTTGTCTCCTAGGGGACATGTCCCTGGTTAGAGTTAGAATCAGGAAATACCATATTTCCATGGTTGCTCTCTCTGTTAAAAAACTCATTCTACGTCATTGGAAGGACCAATCCGCCCCTTCTTTCCAGGAATGGCTACATGAAATCATTGCTAATCTCCGAACAGAGAGGACGATTACAAGTCTCCATAACAGACTAGCAGCATATGGTAAAATATGGGATCCCCTCTATTCCTTACTTTTGTTGTCTCACTGAGGATTATATCACACCTTAGTCTTACTTATATGTTCAACAGAAATATTCACTGCACTTTAGGGTGATATAGTTTTGTTGCTGCTGTAAAGGGGTGGGGTGGGAGGGTGGCTGGGCAGTTCTTATTGTGTATGTGCTATGTCACACTTTGATTTGCTGTAACTGCCCTTCAAAAAACGAAATGTATTAATAAAGTTTAAATTATAAAAAAAAGAAACAGAGTATATAAAAACAGTCAGGATGTTAGTCTGTACTGCTCAGGTACATTCAGTCAAGGTACAATCTCCATAGTGCGTTACGTACCTCCACGTTTATCTGTCACCACGTCTAGCCTATGACAGCACAGACTCTCGCTCTTTCTCTATTGGCATGCTCTCACATTTACCACGGATGCACCAGTCAGTACTTCCAACATGGTTGCCTTGCCCATTATTTTCTGAGTCTGACAATGATGTGCTTGTGTGGTATGCCTCTACGTCAGCAGCAGTCACTGGTCATTCCGGCTCAAACATAAAGGGCCTAAGTCCCCCTGCTGACTCCACATAGTCAAAGCTGTCATCGAATTCAGAGTTCAAGGACATGCTTGAGTGGAAAGATAATATTGTACATACAGTGAGCACAGGAAAAAACAGTTGTGAACCATCAAATCAGACCTTGTAAAAACATTTACAGTGTTGGAACAACAATCTTCAGAGATATGAGCTGCAGTACTTGTGCTGTTACAATCTGTAAGAAGATATCAACATAGCACATTTGTGTTGCTGTCCACAAAGTATGTGTTGTCCAACCTAATATGCCCTTAGGTCTACAGGTGGAGTTACACCATAGCCAGCAATGGATGTCCATCCATAATGCTGGAGCACAGATGGTACGCACCAAGAGGTACATGACTGACGATGTCAGTGTTGGTGAACACCTGTGGTCCTGTGACCGTTGCACAGTGTGGTTCACCATTAGTATCGCAACAGGATCAGGAAACACACAAGAGAGGCTTCAGGACTTCAAGAGTGCACACTTCTCAGGATGGTGGTATGTGTCTCAGGAAAACCATTCCATTGACAGTGACGTGAGGGGAATGTGAAGAGCAGTGACATAATGTAAGATGAGCAATACTGGAGGTGAGAATCATTTGCACTGGTCAGGCAAGGACAGGCAATGGGACAGGAAAATGACTGTGTTTCAAAATGGACGTGGCATACAACATAATGACATGAAACATTTGTCTTTTGGGACAGAGAAGGTAACACAGAAGGGGGTGGACAGGACAGTATATCTGGAGAATCAAAGGGAGGCCGGGTAAGCTGTCATGGCTGCAAATGTACAGGCAAACTAAAACTTAGGAACAAAGTGAAAACGGGGACTACACAATCTAGAGGTACATGACTGACTGTTGAAGAAGGGGGTCTTAGAGTATGACAGGAAGAGGATGTGAGCATTGGGGATGGCGAGGGGAATGAAGAAGCACTGCAGGGATATGTCTTTTCACACTAAACGGAATAAGGGAAGGAGGATGGAGTACAGGTGAGGAACAGGACTGCAATGCAGATGGCCACTAAGGAAGAGTCCTCAAGGACCACAACTACCCAAGAGGGACAACTCACTGTCAGCAGGGAGGATACATCGGAGTACAAGAAAGGCCTTACAGGAGGTGCTGGCAGCACCACTCTCTGACCTTTTGCACAACTCATTACATATGGCTATGGTACCAAAGGACTGGAGAAGGCTAGATATGGTCACTCATCACTAAAGCGTGGGTGGGGGGGGCATAAAGTATTCACCTGTCAGCCATACCTACATGATAGTGACAGTTCAGTAATCAGTGGTAGAAGACAGGATTGTGTGGCACGTACAATACTGCATAGCACAGGATGCAAAGCAGCATGGATTCATATCAAGACAGCACTGTGAATCAAATCAGACATTTTTTGTGACTTGGTGACCAGGGTACAGGATCAGGGTGGAGCGTGGGATGTTGCCTACTTGGTTCTCAGAAAGTCGATGCATACCATTACAAATTGTAGGCTTGTGAAAGAGATGTGCAGCATGTGATTGGGTCACAAGGCACTGAGGTTGTTGAGAAATGAGTTATGGGACACAAATACAGAGAGTGTTAGGACACGGAGATACATCAGAGGAAGGTAGAGTATCCATCGTGGTGCCCCAGTGATCATTACTGGGCCCAGTGCTGTGTACTATCTTCCTGTTTTATCCATTTCAAAGGGACTTGAAGGGAATGCATGCCTCAGTGAGGATTCATACAAGATCTGTAATAGGAAGGGCAGTCCATACATATACTGATATATATGTACTAGAGGAGTGGACCCAAGTGTGCAAGCTAAGACTCAGTACAAAGCAGTGCAGACGTATTCAGTTGTGGGCCAGGAACCCACATGGCCATTACATGATGGCTGGTGAATTACTAAGGAATGGCACTCATGTTTGAGATTGGTGGGTGATCATATCTGATGACATACATATGGCAAGACTATGTTCAGGGCCCCGTGTTTACTGCGGAAAAGTGGACCCACATTCTGCGGCAGGACCTCATACTTTATGCGGCAGAGCAACTGCTGATTCTGCGGTCATTCTGCGGCAAATAAATTGTGGCTAAACAGTATACCTTCAAAAGGATTAAGTCTTAGTTAACCCTTTGACTGCCTTCGTGCAACTACTCTGCTACACTGAAAGTGGAACAGCAGGTCTTTAACAATATGTAGTCTTCTCATGACAAATATTAAACAGCAATAACCCAAAACTGGCACAGCTATGGGCATCAGTGTTCCCTTTTAATTAATATTCCCTTCCACCCCGAATTTGAGGGTCATCTGTTCTTCTTCTGGAAACTGGTGGCCTTTGCTGTTCTCCTAGGTTATAATCAGAGGAGAACATGCACACTCAGCTAAAACTACACATCAGGCAAAACCTGCTTGGATTTCTTCTGGTTTATACTTACAGTTAGCAGATATAGCGAGACTCCAACCTGAAAGCCATTTTTTTTTGAGTTTGATCAAGCCAGGAGAGTGTAACTTGCAGTGTCTGTAGGATTTGTTGACTCCTGATTTTTCTTTTGGGGGGACACTAAAAAATGCAAGCAAGTCATTCTTATTAAGCTGGAGTAACCTTGGTTAGCATGTTCTCTTCTCCTCTCAACTCAGGGGTTTGTGGTGTTCTTCAAGCAGTGACCCTTATTTCACTTATGTATAGCAGCAATCAAACTCTCCATTCCTATGCTTTTCCTTACCTGCTTGCTCCAGTTCTAGTTCTTTGATGAAGGGCTGACCCTGCATTCACAGGTGTCAGCTGTCATCAAATCTTCCTTTTATCATCTCAGGAATAACGCCAGGATTAAGCATCTGGTTCCATCTGGTGACCTTCCTACTTTGGTCCATGCCTTTGTGTCCTCGCGCTTAGATTATTGTAACTCCCTCTACCTTGGGCTTCCTGGGGAGGAAATCTGCCACCTGCAGATGGTGCAGAATGCGGCAGCCCGGCTTTTAACAGGATCTGCTCGATCCTGTCATATTTTGCCGGTACTGCATGAACTGCACTGGCTGCCAGTACAGTGGTGGATCACCTTCGAAGTCAGTTTGCTGACATTTAAAGCCCTATATGAACTGGGCCCGGATTACCTGAAAGAGCTCCTGGTTCCTTACTGCCCTGGACGATCACTCCGCTCAGCTGATGAGGGGTTGCTAGAGATTCCAAGGGTGTGCTTGAAATCATCTGGGGTGAGAGCATTTATATATGCAGCCCCTACTCTTTGGAATTTTCTACCCTGTCGGTTACAGGAGTGTACAACTGTGGAGGGATTCAAGCAAGCTTTAAAAACTTTTTTGCGGCACCAGGCATCCAGTGACTGATCTTCATTTTTGGTGTACTGCTATTTCAATGTTAATTGTATTGATGTTTGTTCTGTTTTTAAAATTGTTAGGCACTTTGGTTATGGATAAGGTGGCTTGTAAATAAAATGTATTATTATTATTAATATTAGTATACCTGGTCCCCAACTCTTCTGCAGCTGGGCAACTTGACCCTCCTTAAGAATGCTACCACTTAGGCTGCAGGTTCAGATCTGCCAAGAAAGTATTCTCACACTTGCAGGTACAGAACTGCGGCCCACAAATCAAAACTGTAATAGATGACCATCAGTGGGGACCAAGTCATCTGCTCAGTCAGCTGCCAGCCCTATGTTTCTGCAATCAGCTCCTCCTTCTCCGATACCTTTCACCACACCAAGATCAATTCCACCTCCATGGGCACCAATGAATCTTCTCACTTCTTAACTACAGCTCGCCTTCCAGTTCTTCCTTCCAAATTCATCTTCCAAGGATTCAGCATGCACCATGAGCAGCCTCACAATGAAACATTAACATGGCTGAGCTACCCACACCTACACAGCAGCAAATCATAACTGCCATGGACCTAATCAAGCTCTGCTACACTTGCGTCAGTCCCTCTCCCCCCCCCTTCCCAATATTGACTGGAAGGAGTTATGTAACAAAAGCCAACACAAGTCAAGATGCCATGCAGCCACTAGCTTTTCAGCTTTGTAGTGGATGGCATCAGTTTGCTGACCCTTCTAATGAACATGTATGCCAGGGCATACTTAACATATCAATAGCTATGCCCTTGCCTTGTGTGATCGCATAGTATATCTAGCATTTCTGTGGCTCTGTGACTGGTTTTCCCGATTTCTGTGGCAAGCACTGATTTCTGCGGTCAGCCCGGATTTCTGTGGCCACTGCTGCAACCGCAGAATCGCAGAAAACACGGGGCCCTGACAATGTTGCAAGGATGTGTGAAGAGCCAAGGGGTGCTGCAGTGCATTGGGATGGATGTACCCAGCGGAAGGATAGGGGTTGTAATGTCATTGGACAAATGTTTGGTGAGGCCTCATTTGGATTACTGTGTCCAGCTCTGTGGGACGCATCTCCAGAGGGACATACACAGGGTACAGGTACTTAGCAGCACATCACATAATGACTGGCCTGAGAAAACAGTCATATGATTTGAGGATGTGGGCACAAACTTTGAATGTCATGCAGGGCAGTAGAGAGAAGGGGGTATCCAGTGATAAAGGCTCTTTTAGAAAAGCAATCTGCACAACAGCACCTACAGAATGCCAAATGGCATTATGTGGAGCAATAGAGAATAGCACATGGCAGGCAATGGCGACTTCACCCCTTGGGCGTCCTCTGAAAATATGGCGATCGGTGTCACAATAGCGACTGCACCCCTTGGGTGACCTCTGACAATATGGTGAATGGTGTCAAAACAGCGACTAACCCCTTGGGCAATAGGCATGATGATGACAGTAAGAATGGCGAACATGCCAGAATAGTGTTTTTGCATGCACCCACAGCACAACACACCAGTTGCAGCACAGGGCAGCATGACTCTGGTAGTAGGCCCCCCTCAGTACAATGCATCGGAAGCCCTGCGTGCAGCCCCTTCCCCTGTACATGTGGCCCACCGGAAGGGCCACAGGCAGTGTCCCCATCCCCAACCGGTGGCTGCAGCAAAGCATGTATGGGACCGATGCGGGCAGCACATCGCATGCAACGGACCCACATACCCCCACCCAGGCACAGACACAGTCACAGAGGCCAAGGATCAATGCAGCCAGGTATGCCTCCAGCATTCACTCGTAGCACAGTGGACTAATGTAGGCTGTGCTGTGGAATGTAGTGGTGTGCAGCGGTGGCCACCAGTTTGATACTACACACCACGACAAGGTACATAGGACAGAGTGATGCAGAAAATAACACTCATTCCTGTACAACACATGAGCGCAGCAGCAGGCCGCACACTGGACAGGAGCACTGTTGCCGAACTAGCCACCCAGCTTGACCTGTGCTCAATGGTAGCACAGTTGCCGTTTCCACCGCTCACCAGGAAACACTCTCTTCTGCCACCAGGGTCCACAAGCAGCCCAGACGTCTCCTCACCACTACACATACCACCATGCTGCACCTCCAACATATTAGCGAACCCGCAGCAATGGCGAAGCAGCTTCTTTTGCTGCCAGATGGCACTGGTGGGTGTTCCAGGCATTGCCATGCCCATGCACATCCGGCATGGTCACATGTGCCACCTGGGTGTATAAGGTCTCCCCTCTGGCAGTACATTCCATCTCAGTTTAATGGAAAAGGGGGATGGATACTATGACATACCTCAAAAGCCAGAAGGGGAGACCCTTACTTTCCAATGATGAGTTTCTTTACCGGCATGAGAAGGAGGTATGTGGTAAGGTCTAGACCACAAGTACCAGTGCCTCACATGCCTGCATGCAGAGGCAGACCACATTGTGTTCCGTGGACAGCCTCACAGCCATGTCCCTGATGCAGAGGACATAGGCATGCAGACAGTAGTGTCGGGGGTCCATGACAGGCACGTACCAGCATGGAGAGCACTGGACAGGTCATCGTTCAGTGCACCTCTGGCGTGACTGATGCCATAGCTGGCAGGCTGCCCACAGTACCATTGCTCAAACAGATGGTGTAGCGGGTATGGCAGACTGCAAAGGGCTGTCCTGTGACACCTGCCACTGTGCTGGAGCTCACCATCCCTCTGAAGTATCGTGCCACTCTGGTGGGTGAGCCGTTCCTCCAGCATGATAGCAGACCAGCGGCCGACAGGGTCCTTGTGTTCATGATGCAGCAGTCCCTGCATTTCCTGGGTGACAGTGAGGACTGGTTCCTCGATGGCACCTTTCATGCATCACCACTCATCTTCGGGCAATTGTACACCATCCACAAGATGTGCACAGGCATTGTGGTGCCTGCTGTGTATGTGCTTAAGAGTGGCCAATGGGAGCAAGTGTATGTGCATGTGTTTGGAGAGGTGCAGCGATTGTTGGGGACTGCACACCAAAAACAGCGTTCCTGGAGTTTTTAGACCTGGTGTTCATTGGAATAGTTCAGTGCACCCTTTTGAGTTCAGTTAGTTCAGTGCACACTTCCTGGTAGCATGAAAAATCCGCTGGTTCTGCCCCTTCAGAAGAAACTATCTCTGGACGCAGATGTTCTTGCCAATTACCATCCTTTTTCTAAGCTCCCTTTTTTAGGTAAGGTTATTGAGAAGGCTGTGGCTCTGCAGCTTGTTGCAAACCTCACAACTCATGACATCTATGAGTCCCTTCAGTCTGGTTTTAGATCTAGCCATAGCACAGAGACGGCATTGGTCAGGGTGCATAATGACCTCCTCAGGCCTAGAGATGGAGTGAATGGTCAGTTTTCATTCTCCTAGATCTCTCTTCAGCATCTGATGCTGTGGACCACAGGTTGTTGTTGGATTGGCTGAGGGTGTATGGAGGACTCACTGGCACTGTCATTCTCTGGTTCAAGCCCTACCTCAAGGATAGGACACAGAGGGTGGTGATGGAGACTTTCTCATCATCACCAATGATCCTACTCTGTAGCATGTCCCAAGGTTTGATTCTTTCACCTATGTTTTTCGCATTGTACATGCTGCCCCTGATGAGGAACATTCAACTATACAATCTGGATTTCCACTATTATACAGAGATACCCAGCTGAATTTGTCTTTTGCACCCAGGACACCTGACATTGTCAAGGTACTGGATATGTGCCTGTCTGAAATTCAGAAGTGGATAGAATCTAGCTGGCTGAGACTTAACCCAGATAAGACTGAGGTACCGGTAACTGAGCCGGATTGGTGGGGAGAGCAGAAGTAGTCATGGGAGAGATGGGGCTTTAGCTTGGGTTGTCCAGGCTGTTGGCCTCTGCTAAGGTGAGAAATCTGTGAGTCATTGTTTATGATCAGCTAACATTAGAGGCTCAGGTGTTTGCTTTAGTCAAGAGTGGCTTTTACCATACAAAGAACATCAACCAGATTAAGTCCCTTATCCCTCCTGAAGACCTGCCAACACTGGTGCATGCATTCATGACACCTAAGCTGGACTACTGTAATATTCTCTACCTCAGGGTTAGTGAAGGTACCTATGACATTTGCAGCTGGTGCAGAACACAGTGGCCAGATTGCTGATGGGCCTTTTGTGGTCCAATCATGTATCCCCACTCCTGCATGAACTGGAGACACAAACGAACCTGCGCTCTCAGTACAAGCGGGTGCTATCCCAACAAGGAGAAATACTGAAAAAATACAAAAGGGAAGCACTCTGCCAGATAAATAAATGAAAATGCCAGTAGCAGGCTTCAGTTGAACATAGAATCTGCAGCACACTACCCCAGTGCTTCTTGTCCTCTCCAGGACACTTCATCAGGTGGCCGCATGAACTGCACTGACTGCTGGTGAAGTGGTGACTTACTTTCAAGGTCAGTTTACTAACCTATAAAGCCCTATATGGGTTGGACTATGGTTGTCTGCCAGATCTTCTGAATCCTCTCCAATCCTCACACCCTCTTCCATCCTCCTGCTCCTCCAAGAGAAGTTTAAATGCTTCAGCTGTGAGCATCTAAAATGGCCAAGGAGGGACAGCCAGGAGGCTTAGGAACACCTCCCCCATGGGAACATGCAGGAACTTAGGTGGACTACAAGTACAGCTAAAGCAGGCAGAGAGGGACAGGCAGGTGAAGACTGTATAACGAATGATACGGGGAAGGGGGCAAGGGCACATAGAAAAGGAAACCGGGGTGGGGGGAAGATGCTGGAGAGGGAGAACAAGAGCAGAGGGTGGGCAGACTGTAAAACATGGAAGGTCATGCTAATGAATACCCGTAGCCTAGGAAATAAGGTTCCAGACCTGGAGACCTTGTTGGCAGTTGCAGACCTTGTCATAGCAGGAATAACAGAGACATGGTACTCTGCTAATCATGGCTGGGAGGTTAATGTACCAGGTTATACATTATTCAGGAGGGACAGGGAGGGTAAAAAGGGTGGGGGAGTAGCCCTGTACATCAGAGATAGTATAAAGTCTACAGAAGTTCAGGGAAGACAGGGGGAGGCTGAGGTAATGTGGGTCACCTTGGAGCCAGAAAATGAAACAACAATATGCACGGGGGTGCTCTACAGACCTCCGGCACAGAGGGAGGAAGTAGACAGGGAACTAGTGGAGAACATACATGACATGGCAGCTAAAGGCAAAATCCTACTTCTGGGGGATTTTAATATTCCGGATGTGGATTGGGCCACCCGGATGGCTGTTTCAGCAAGAAGCACAGCCATCCTTGAATCCCTGCAGGGGGTTGGACTCAGACAGCTGGTGCATGAGCCAACCAGGGACAAGTCAATTCTGGACCTGGTATGGACCAATGGGAGCAGAGTCGAAGGAACACAAGTGGAAGGGCAGCTTGGGTCCAGTGACCCACCACATGGTGTGGTTCAGCATGCAATCACTCAATTAAGCCACACAAGGGCAAGAGTATTAGATTTCAGGAGGGCGGATTTCACTGAAATGGGTAGATGTATAAAAGCAGTCCTGGGGAAGGGAGAGGTGGTAGAGGAGGTGAAAGAACAATGGGAGAAACTGAAAGGAGCCATAGTGGAAATAACAAACCAATGCATTAGGATAGTGGCCAAAAGGAAAAGAAGAAGGAAACCACTATGGTTCTCCAACAAGGTGAGGGACAAAGTCAGAGCTAAAAGGCTGAGTTTCAGGAAATATAAAGGGAGCCAAAGGGAGGAG
The DNA here is from genome assembly GCA_016271365.2 of Neoceratodus forsteri. Classification (NCBI taxonomy): domain Eukaryota; kingdom Metazoa; phylum Chordata; order Ceratodontiformes; family Ceratodontidae; genus Neoceratodus; species Neoceratodus forsteri. The sequence goes on from CM057455.1 coordinate 1,234,230,277, forward strand.
GACAGGGAGGTGTACCTTGAATGTCTAAGGGAAGCGGGGAAGGCTGTTGGGAGGGCGAAGGTGCAGACAGAAGAGGGCTTAGCACAGTCTGTAAACAAAGGGGATTAGGCATTTTATAGGTACATCAGTGAAAGAAGAAAAACCAGGGGGGGACTGTGAGGCTCAAAGGGGATAAGGGAGAGTGTAACGAGGAGGATCTGGACTAGGCAGAAATACTGAACTAATACTTCTGTTCAGTATTCAGTAAGGAAAGGGAGGGTCAAGGACCACAGTTGGGTTGCAGAGGCGATGGGAGGGTGAGGTGAACACCAGTCTATTCACAGTGGAGAGAGTTCTGGAAGAACTCACAATGCTGAAGGTGGATAAGGCCATGGGGCCACACAGCATCCACCCAAGGATATTAAAGGAGCTGTGAAGGGAACTAGCAGCGTCTCTGATGTCCCTGTTCACAGAGTCACTCAACATGGGTGTCATTCCAGAGGACTGGAGGAGGGCACATGTAGTGCCACTGCACAAAAGCAGCAGTAGGGAGGAGTCAGGAAACTACAGGCCAGGCAGCCTCACCTCAGTGGTGGGAAAGATCATGGAGACACTGCTGAAAGAAAGGATAGTGACACACATGGAATCCAATGGTGCTCAGGGTCTGAGGCAACACGGGTTCACAGCAGGAAGGTTATGTCAAATTAATCTAGTATTTGTTTTGATTGGGTGACTAGGGGAACTTAATCAGGGAGGGGCAGTAGACGGCGCCTACTTTGATTTCAGCAAAGCCTTCAACACCGTCCTACATAGAAGGCTGATTAACAAGACGGGTAGTCTAGGTATGGGAGACAAAGTGGTGAACTGGGTTAGGAACTGATTAACAGACAGGAGACAGATGGTGGTCATAAATGGGGTACAATCTGGGGAGAGGGGGGGTGACCAGTGGGGTACCACAGGGATCAATACTGGGACCAGTCCTATTCAATGTCTTCATTAGTGACATTGCAGAGGGTCTGGAAGGAAAGGTCTGCCTGTTTGCAGATGACACCAAGATCTGCAACAGGGTGGATACTCCAGAATGGGTGCAGAAAATGAAGCAGGACCTGGAGAAGCTTAAAAGATGGTCGGAGATGTGGCAAATGAGGTTCAATGCAGAGAAGTGCAAAATAATGCACCTGGGTAGAGGGAACCCAGGGGAGAGCTACAGGTTGGGGAGAGGAGCTGACTGTCAGCAAAGAGGAAAGGGACCTAGGGGTTATCATCTCTGATGACCTTAAGGTGTCAAAGCAGTGTACAAAGGTGGTAGGGAAGACCAGTGGCATGCTAGGGTGCATAGGCAGGGGTATCACAGGCAGAAGGCGGGAGGTGATGATGCCATTGTATAAAACATTGGTAAGGCCTCACCTGGAGTACTGTGTGCAGTTCTGGAGACCACACCTGCACAAGGACATAGATAAGGTGGAGACTATCCAGAGAAGGGCAACAAAGATGCTACAGGACTACACCACAAAACATATGAGGAGAGACTAAGGGACCTCAATATGTACTCACTGGAGGAGAGGAGACAGCGGGGGGACATGACTGAAACTTTCAAGTACCTCAAGGGCATAAGCAAGGTGCAGGCAGGGGACCTTTTCCAATGTAGAAAAAGTACTAGAACAAGGGGGCACGATATGAAATTGGAAGGGGGTAGATTAGGAGGTAATGTGAGGAAGTTTTTCTACACAGAAAGAATAGTCAACACTTGGAATAGTCTGCCACAGGAGGTAGTAGGGGCAAGCACAGTGGAGGGGTTTAAGCATGCTTGAGACAGGTACAAGGGAAGCCTGAGAGGGGAGGGAGTGATGAAAAGCCATTGATCACATAGGGTCAATGGTCACATACAATGTATAGGGCCTACGGGCAAACTGGATGGGCCTAGCAGTCCTTATCTGCTGACAATTTCTATGTTTCTATATTAAGAGTCTCCTTTCAGTCCCTAGCTCCCAGCTAAAATCCTCTGGGGATCGTACACTCGTGGTAGCCAGCCTTGTGATTTGGAATGCTTTACCCATGGTAGTGAGGGAGGCCCGCCCTCAGTGGAGGTCTTCAAAAGGGGGTTAAAGACATATCTGTTTGAGCAGGCTTTCAGGGACTACAATTAGTCCATGGATTATTCCTGTGATACAGCTGCTGTGTTACTGTAAATTGTCATTATGGGAATTTTTAGTTTTATGTAGTTTTATCTTGCTTTTTATTCTGTTTATTTATTTATTGTATTTTTAATTTGCCTATCTATTCTGGTACAGCGGCCTGAGCCTCCTGGGAATGGTGCCTTATAAATTACTACTACTACCCTATGCAGTACAAACCAAGTCTATCACTCAGTCTCCTCTGCTAACTATGGATTTAGTTGAACTGATAATATTTTTGACATTTTTAAATTATTATAAAAAGTTTATAGTAATCAGAAATGGGTTTGGTTGAAAGAGTGCCAAGGAGATGTTGTATTAGAAAACAAGTATCTACATTATCAGTTATTGTATTTCAGTTCAGAGTTGCCTGTAATTTTGGCATGTGATGTCTCCAATTGGTGTGGGTCCTGCAAGTTCTTATAAAATACAATATTGTACTGAAAAACGTATAGCATGTATGTTGTGTACCCTGATCAAGATAGGATAAAGGTGTGCACATATCAAACCGTAGGCATTAGGAATAATTAGGTGGGATATGGCATTTTATCAATGCTTTTATGGTAGAAAATTCACCCTAATTATAGACCAGAAATCCCTCCTAAAATCTTAAGACCCAAGATAGAGTTTCCCACTTTGGCAGCAGATACAGTAAATTACAGAGATGATCACTGGTTCTTACTGCATGTGTCACTGTGCTACTCAACATAAAGCTTCAGACTAGCATGTTAATATGAACACTTTATCCAGATTGCCATTTGATATTGAGGAGCCAAATACAAAGACTCTGTGCCTCGTGATCTAATACTATTTTTTTTAACTAGAAACTAACCGATGCAGAAAATGTTTAAAAACCCATAACTATTTATTAAATGCATCATGAATGTTTGCAAACATTCATTGCACATAAAAATATGGGTTAGAGACAGGCTACCTTAAGTCAGTATTGCGCCATTGATGGACTATGTTCACAAATTTATAGATATGCTGAGAGAACAGTTGCTTCACATGTATATAAAAGACTGTGCTACTGAGAAGGTTTTAAATAGTAATTAGGACTGTGCCCAAAATAGCTCTGCTGATTCAAATTGATGGCACCCATTGAGCCTACAATACAATTGATCAATGTACTCGATTAAGCTATGCTGATAAAAAATATCTCAGAGATTACTCAGAGCACATACTGATTTTGTGCAAAGTATTCTTTTTTGGGTCCTCGGTTACCGTATGCACTCATATATTAAAGTGGTGACTGGGTTGGCCGGCCCAGTTGCATGGAGAGCTAAGGAGCTGAGTACCTTACCTCCTGCCATGCCGACGACCCATGTTCAGTAACAAGCACAGATTGCCAGGGGTCAGCTGGGGGTGAGGGCTGGGAGAGAACTGAGTAGCCACCAGGCAGCTCTCCTCTCCTGGGTTAGGGTGGCTGGCCATGCTGGCTCTTGGCTGTCACCAGGTGGAGGCCTGGTGGTAACCCACAGAAGCGGCAGGAGGCAGAAGAAAGTCAGAGGGAGAGGAGTGGGAGCCCCTGTCTCAGGACACATGTGCACCTCCATGCACATGAGTCACCCAAGTATGCCGTGGCTGGGGTGGGGGGGGTGAAAACCCAGGAGATAAATAGCAGGCATGATGGAGGCATATGATGCCTGTGAATGGCACCCCCACCCGCCACATCACTGGGATGACCTGCGGCAACAACTGGATTCAGGTTTTGAGGGGAGGACAGCCCTCATCCTCTTAACCCCACCATGGGGAACAATCTAAGGGGACCTGTGCTACCAGGTAAGCTCGGGGAGATTGTGGGCAGTGCGGGGGAAGGTGAGATTCGGCACAAGGGAGCCTCCACCATTGTGGCTGAGGAGGAGAAACACAATATGGAGAGAAAAAAGTGGTGATTAAGTTTATAAGTATTTTGGATTCAGGGCATTGTCACGTGACTGCTCTGTTGCACTATTTAAGGCAATCTTTGTAGCCGTGCCACCCCTGAGGGAGCGCAAGAAGCCTGAAGCACTGGATTAGCCTTTTTTTTAACTCCTGCTACAACACGTTCTGGCTCAGGTAACCCTTTTTTTTTATTTGTTTATTTATTCCAGCTTTTGCCTCTGTTGTGCATACTGGCAACTTTTGCATAGTTCTGAGATTTAAATTGGCCTCCTTCTACTGAAACAGTATGTGCTCTGAGTAAGCTCTGAGAACTTTTTATCAGCATAGCAACAATTATAAATTATTTTCTGTTCTTTTTTCTTTAACTAATAAAACACTTGCTGTATGGAATTTTCTTTTTGTTACTGAAGGCTGCAGAACAGTGCTAATAGTGGAGACAGTTCTTATAGTGGCAAATTAATGTTAACAAGGAGGAGGCAAAAGAAGGAATCACATTGTCTGGCTATAAATCTTAAACAAAAAACTACCTGCTGTGACTCAAGATTACCCTCGCAATGGAGAATAGTTAAAGCAATGTACTTCAGCTAGGAAGCCTGTAAATCATTTGAATGTGAATATCTGCTTTTCAGAACTAACTGCAGCCAAAATTAAGGAGACAGGCATGGTAGTTCTCTCCAGAAAGTTCTCAAAGAAGGACCTAATAGTGTATGGTAGAATGTAGTTCTACCTCGATTTTCATCTGCACTGAAAAGCTGTTCTACCACAGTTCAAAGGGCATAGAATGCTGTTCACCCCTTCTGTGCTAGAACAGTGTTCCAGCCCAGATGACATGCACTAGAGCCACAGTAATGGTAACCACAAGATCAACCAGATAATATAGCAATGGACTGACGCACAGTCACATAACCTCCCTGGCAGATGCAGGATCAAAAAGATAACATGTAAGCAGGATCAACCAGCCATATTCTTTTAAAAAACTTACAATAATATGTTTAGGGCATCCACCTCCAATCACAACATGAGGCATACATCCGCCACATTTTTTTTTTTTTTTTTGAAAGACCGCCCAGACCCACCTGACAACCAATGACTGTGTGTGTTTCAGATGCTGTGATGACTGAGCCCTAGTAACTTCTAACTTACCCTAGCAACCAGTTCCAACTCTTGGGATAAGGCAGTGAACAGTTTATTTCCTGCATTGAAAAAAAAAGAAGTACAAAAGTACTTAAAAAGATGTAAAATGACCACGAGGGAACCATACACTATATAAAATACTGGATGGGCAACTCAATGCCGAACCAGTGTGGTTTGCCACCTCGGGGTCTGATTTTAGTGGACCTCTCGAGCTTCGCTCTCGAGGTCACATGAAATCAGACCCCTCTGTGGCAGAACACACTGGTTTTACATGGTTGCCCATCCAGTATTCTCTATGTAACTTCTTAAATAACAAATGGGGTGTTGCACAGAAAGGAAGAATGAGACAAAGCCTACAAAGCCTTATGTGAGCTCTCACTATATGATTTAACTAGTGTGCAGAACAATGATCTTTCTCTTTCTCTCCTCAGTGCTGGATAGACAGGATGCCAGAATAAAGTGGCTGTGTGCCTTAAAAGAAAAGCAAATTCTTAGCTGTTGTGTGACCAACTGAGAATGGTCACTGTGTGCAAGGATAAAGTTCTAAGAGCTTAGGGTAAGAACTCATAATTTTAGTTTGGTTAGTGCTTTTCTTAAATTTACTTTTGTGTTTAAAACCTATTTATTTTGAATTTTCTAGTGTGTTTGTATCACCCATTAGTTTGCTATATATCTTGCAAATTGTGTGTAAATATTAAATATTTTATAATTTGTATACAAATATATGTTTGACTGCAATGTTTTAATAAGTACAGGTAATCTATTTTATTATACATAAATATACATGTGACTGCAGTGTTTCAACAAGCACTGATAATCTATTTTATGGGTATTCTATTCATCCATTTCTAGAGCACAACTTAAAAGCAAAAGTCTGATACAGATAGGGGCAAGGTGTACCTGGACTTAAATAAGGGGGTTCCCATATACAAGAAGCCTTGTACTGTGTGAACAGGAGCCTGTGATGGAACATGAAGAGAGCAACTCCAACTGAGTTGGGACCAGGATAGTGGCAGCATTGATAAATCAAGTAAGCCAGTTGATTGTCCACCCAGGGTACCTTGGGTGGTTGGTGATTTTGTAACAACCTGGTGCCAACAGGATGAACTGTGTGTGCTCCTTCCTAAATGGGAGCCAAGCGGTTGGCATTTGGAAGCATAGCATGTGTGTGGAAAGGCAAGTGGTTAACTGGCACGCTAAGAAAGGGATTGCCAGTAAAAATTACATATATTACATCACAGAGCAAAATGCACAATGGCAGCCATTGCCATGAGAAACTATTTCTGATGTTAAAGTGCACTGTGGCACACTATTAGGCCATGAATGGGACAGCTGGTGTGGAGCAACAAATGCTAACTTTAGTAAATCTTCCATCTACAGTTAGGTGACTTGTGATCCATTTCTCTGTTTGGTGTGTTTGCTTAGCTGCTGGCAATGAGGAATACACATTTACAGGCAACACCTAATACATATTTGTGTTTGATAGCACACGGTTTTATGCCTCATGTAAGGGCACCCTTGCAACTCTGTCCCCACTCACACACACACACACACACACACACACAGACATGTGAACAAGCGTACCAGACAAAAAACTGATCACAAGCAAATTATCTCATGGTACTCATGTAGCCACCTATTTTATGTTCTGAACCACTCTCTGTTGACGAACCACAAAGAGATTCATATTCTTTTAGAAACATTTCTTTTCCAGCAACATACCAGAAACAAGTCTGAAAAGCCAACTATATTTTGCAAACTCCAATATGCAAGCAAATATAAACACAAATACATATTCAAATATCAGAGACACAAATAGAATTATCAAAAGCAGCTCTAGTATTCTGTCATGTTATTCAATAAACTTAAAACATAATTACCATTTACAGCTGTACATTAATCCTGTCCTTTATTTGGGTTAGAACAGGTATTTGGGTTAGAACATGTATTTTGGTTAGAACAGATACCATTCTTCATAGGAGGCTTGTAAACAAGCTGGGCAGCCTGGGAGTGGGTCTCAAGGTGGTAAACTGTCTCAGAAATGGGTTAAGGGATAGAACACAGAGGGTGGTGGTAAACAGAGTGCATTCCGAGGAGTGGGGGTTACCAGCAGGGTGCCACAAGGATCAGTTCTGGGGCCAGTCCTTTTTAATGTCTTCATAAGTGACATCACAGAGGGGCTGGAAGGGAAGGTATGTCTCTTTGCAGATGACACTAAGATTTGTAACAGGGATGACACTCGGCGGGGGGGTATGAGGAGGAAGCTTAGCAGGCTTGAGGAGTGTGGTAGCTAAGATTCAATGCAAAAAAATGTAAAATCATGCATTTGGGGCACAGAAACCCAGGGGAGGAGTACATGATAGGGGTGAGGTACTGATGACCACCAAACAGGAAAGGGACCTGGGAGTAATCATATCTGATGACCTATAGGTGACCAAGCATTGTGCAAAGGCTGTGAAGAGAGCCAGTGGGATGCTGAGGTGCATAGGGAGAGGTATCACCAGCAGAAAAAAGGAGGTAGTGATACCACTGTACAAATCATTGGTCAAACTCCATCTGCATTACTGTGTCCAGTTCTGGAGGTTGCATCTCCAGAAGGACATAAACAGAGTAGAGGCAGTTCAGAGACGGGCAACAAAATTGGTGCAGGGCCTACACCAAAACACATATAAGGAGAGACTAGAGGGCTTCAATATGTAAACCCTGGAAGACAGGAGAGAGAGGGGGAATATGATAAAGACTTTCAAATACCTGATGCACATAGATAAAGTACAAGAAGGTAGCATCTTTCAGAAAAAAAGTTGTTCAAGAACAAGGGGTCATGATATGAGACTGGAGGGGGGTAGACTCTGGGGAAATGTGAGGAAATACTTTTTTTTTATGTCATAGCCACGTTATGCTTATATGCGCCCCAGCATCTGCTTGGCTTGCTTCTGAATCACAGAAAGGGTGGTGGATGCATTCAACAGCCTCTCAGCGGAGGTGGTGGGTGCAAAAACAGTAGGAGAATTCAAGAATGCATGGGATAGGCACAAGGGAACCCTAGCAATAGGAAAGAGATGGTAAAAGTCAGAGATCAAGTAGGATCTGCAGTATTGCAGTAGGCAGGGAAAATGGGCCAAGCGGTCTTTATCTGCTGTCAGTTTCTATGTCTCTATGTTTCTGTGTTTCTATGTTTAGGTGGTGCCAAATCGAAGTGCCACCTGACATGGGTTAGAATTAGATTTATTGGGTTCTAGGCAACCCTTTTCTACCCCTTGTGCCATATGAGTTCACAGTGTGTAACTATATTATATATATATAGTTCACAAGGCATAAGGGCATGAAAAAAGAGGGCTGCAAAGCATTCTGGTTTATCAGGGCACCAGGACCTCAGATCCAATTATTTTCACTTGCTCAAGACAAAATGTCCATGTCTGGTAGAATGTTTAACCAGTTGTGTGCCTATGACCTACTTGTGCTAGCCTATGCACTGAGGGCCGAGGCACTTGTACCTGAAATGATACAGGTATCCTTTCTTTTAGAATCATAGAAATCTGGCAGCGGAAAAGAACCCTCTGGCCAATCGAGTCTGCCCCTTACTCATTGCCTATGTCACAGGACCTCCCCTTCCCCCTACTTGCAAACCCCTTATGTCTGACCCATGTCCTCTTGAATCTCTTCACTGTTTCTGCCCCATTACTTCCTCCAGTAGTTTTTTTCAAGGCTTCCACCACCTTCTCCATGAAGTAATGCCCCCTCACATTGCCCCTAAATCTTCCTGACTATGCCCTCTAGTTTTAACTCCCACCTTCCTCTTAAATAAGCTCCCCTTCCTTACCTTATTGATCCCCTTCAAATATACTTAAATGTCTTTATCATATTCCCTCCTCTCCCTTCTAGTCTCCAACGGGTACAGATCCAATTCCCTCCACCTCTCCTCATATGACTTCCCCTGCATATGGTGCACCATCTTGGTTGCCCTTCTCTGCACCCTTTCAAGCCCATCTATGTCCTGTTGTCATCGCTTCTGGCACTGTGTCCCTAACTTACACTGTGTCAGTGTCAGGTACTGCTGCTGGCATTTCCTCAGCCTCTGTCTCCCCCATGTCACATGATCATCAAAAAGACTGGCTATTGTGTGCCTCTCCAACTGTGTGAATGACCAAAGTGTTGACACTGGCAGCCATATCTACCTCAGTTCCCTTTTTGGCTCTTGCATCATGGACTGCAGCTGGAATTGCCTAGCCCTTATTTGAACAATTGTGTCCCAAATCTGTTGTCACTCCAGCTGAGCTTGTTTTATGTTGTTCCTCACTAAACACTCAAATATTATGCTCTGTACCCTTCTCTTTGGTATATCTGCTGGTTTAGCAGTCTCTACTGTCCCATGCTGCTCTGGAGCTGCCCTTTCCTTTGGCTGTTCCTCAGCCTGCTGCCTTTCTATGGTGTATGCTTCTGCCTACTGCTCAGGTATTGCCCATTCCTCAGGATGTGCCTGCTGCTGGTGTGCTGCTCTTTGTACAGGATGTGCCTGCTGCTCAATTGCTGCCCTTTGCACAGGATATGCCTGCTGCTGAAATGCTGCCCTTTGCACAGGAATGTGCCTGCTGCTCAGGTGCTGCCCATTTCTCAGGATGTGCCTGCTGCTCGGGTGTTGCCTTTTTCTCAGGATGTGCCAGCTGCTCAGGCGGTGCCCATTTCTCAGGATGTACCTGCTGCTCAGATGCTGCCCTTTGCACAGGATGTGCCTGCTGCTCAGGTGGTGCCCATTTCTCAGAATGTGCCTGCTGCTCAGGTGCTGCCTTTTGCTCAGGATGTGCCTGCTGCTCAGGTGCTGCCCTTTGCAAAGGATGCGCCTGCTGCTCAGGTGGTGCCCATTTCTCAGAATGTGCCTGCTGCTCAGGTGCTGCCTTTTGCTCAGGATGTGCCTGCTGCTCAGGTGCTGCCCTTTGCAAAGGATGCGCCTGCTGCTCAGGTGGTGCCCATTTCTCAGAATGTGCCTGCTGCTCAGGTGCTGCCTTTTGCTCAGGATGTGCCTGCTGCTCAGGTGCTGCCCTTTGCAAAGGATGTGCCTGCTGCTCAGGTGGTGCCTGTTTCTCAGGATGTGCCTGCTGTGTGGGTGCTACCCATTTCTCAAGATGTACCTGCTGCTCGGGTGTTGCCCTTTCTTCAGGATGTGCCTGCTGCTCAGGTGCTGCCCTGTTCTCTGTCAGTACCTCCACTTGCATTTTGGGTGCTGACATGAGCTGTTCATCACGCTGTTTAAAAAAGGAGGGTTCGTTGTTCCTGACAATTATATTACACTGTTTGGAAGACAGGCAGACTTGTTGAATATAGCTGAGGATGATGTAGTGAGCACAGTCAAAATCAATATTATTTACAATGTATTCTTCATTATTTAAATTAATATTTATTATTTGCATCTGTATTTCAAAATAACCTACTGTACAAGTGAAAGAGATAGACTGGGGGAAAATGGTAAATGTGGAAAGGATGAGAATGGTTCATTATTACTGTACTGCAGGTGGAGCTGCATTTTCCCTCCTCACCCCCGCTAAGTAGTAGTCTGTTTAGCATTTGCATTACCAGTGCTCTCTTCCTGATGAGTCTTGTTGTTTTGGTGTTCCATAGAAGTTTGCTGTCCTGAATCTTGAAATCATCTTCCATCCAGTGTGTGATACAGTGGTACAGTATATTGCCTCGCAGTCTGCTGTATGTTATAGAAATCTTCAATCTCCACAAAGCCTCTCACAAATACTGTTCCCTGACTTCAAGCCTCCAGCACAGAACTGTTGACTGGCTCATACTTTTTTTATGTCATAGCCACATTATACCTATATGCACCCAACATCTGATTGGCTCGCTTCTGAATCCCCAACTTGTGACTGGTCTCATTTCATGGACACACCTACATGCTCCTCTATAGGGGGTCTATGTGATAATGGAGAATGCCTAAAGACGATCTCTGTTATCACACAGTCAGAGCGCCAAAAAGCTTTTCGCACTCTGACAACCCTGGCACACAGGACAACTGTGCCAGGAGATTTTTTTAATGCTTTCTGACCCCCCACACCACCCTACTTAAGGATTCTCAACTCCAGGGGGGTGCATGTCAAGGGGGGGTGAAAGCATTAAAAAATAAAGGTTCGGGCCAGGCGCAATAAAATCGCACCAGCACACAGACCTGAACCCAGTACCTCACCCATCTCAGCCACTAGCTAACCCCTAACACCACGACACAGCTCGGCCATCCACCGCAGTGCCAACCCCTACAGCCCCTCCACCCCTCCCAGCCCATGCTCGCTGTGCTCGCTCACCCCCCACACGCGCATACACATAGTGACATCCTGTCGCCCAGTTCACCCGACCCCTCATCCTGTCGCCCTACCCTCCCATCACCGTGAGGGATTGCGCCGGGAAGGTGTCACCATTATGGACGGCGCTCTTCCTCATGCGCCCACCTCACAGATTACCCTCTATAAGTATTGTACAGTTCAGTGACACTTAATGTAACCTTCTGTAGGTCATTTGAAGAACAAGAAATCACCACTTTCACACTGTCATTATGAGCAAGTCGCTGGATGCACAAATAAGCAATGCTATTTGTGAAATGTGCAAAAACAGTGCTCCAATGCAGGCAATAAAGGACTGCCTTGCAGCAGCTGGAATGCTGATGTCTTTGTCTGGGTATTACAGTCACCTTTGCCCCTGCAAAGAACATTCATAAAAACTGTAGTGTGCACTAGGTGGACATCCATGACACCATAATACAGTACTGTTATACACTGTGCTGCTACAGTGGCCTTTAGCAAGCCACATTCCATGGTAGTGAGATGGTACTATGCTGCCACAGTGGCCCTGCACAAGCCTTATTACATGGTGTGAGATGTTACTGTGCTGTCTCAGTGGCCTTGAGTAAACCATATTACATGGCAGTGAGGTGGTACTGTGATGCCATAGCAGCCTTGAGCAAGCCACATTACATATCAGTGAGATGGTACTGTGCTGCTTCAGTGGTCTTGAGCAAGCCACATTGCATGGCAGTGGGATGGTAATGTACAGTGCTGTGCTGCCATGGTTGTCATAACCTAATGTGTTTTTTAATTTCTTTTGAAGTGAAGTTTGCTACATTGTAGATCAGCTAAAAATGGAGGATGACAAGAACAGTGTTCGAGAGGTCTGCCAGACACTCACAGAATGGGATACTCAGTATGAATGAGATGCGTACAAGGATGGACTGATGGCAGGGCCCCATAAGGACTATACCTATTGTAAACCATCGGCATCTGTTTTGTTTATTCGATGATGCTGATTGGTGCCTACAATATACTGGGAATATTTAGGTGGTAGAACTGTTATTTTTAGGTAGTTTACAAGAACACCTGATGCTGACAGCTTTTTTTGTGCCCTGCAGGACATGCCCTCTCATCCATGAAGCTAACAAAACAAAGCGGCTGGAGCAGGCAAAGGCGTGGATGGAAGTAAACAAAAAATAATCAGACACGATTTTTACAGACAAGAGTATTATAGCAATGCAGTCTTATTGCCCAATGTCTTTTAGGAAATGGGGACTCTCATTACTGAAACCAAAGCCCAAACGCTCACTGAAAATGCACGTCTGGGCTGCCATTTCACACCAAGGGCCTGGGACTATACAACTCTTCACTGACATAATGAACGGTCATTTCTTCAGGGAGGAGATAGAGTCCACTGCATTGGTGTTCTTTATTGAGTATTTTAAGATTGGCATTAGCTTTTGTAAGGTCTAATCCAGGGGGCAGCATTTGGAGACTCTGTGATTTGCACTAAAGGACATCTCTTGTTAGACTCATGTAGCATTCCTGTGTACAGTTACTCTGTATTCAGGGTGGGAATATACAGTATTGTGCTGTGGGTTTTATAACACCTGCATTTTACAGATAATGACCCAAAACATGCATCGTCAGGAGTCTGTATAAAGGACATGGTGATGAACTTGGTCAGGACACCACATGAATCATCAGATCTGAACCCAACAGAGATGGTGTGGCATCAGATGAAGCACCACATCAGAAGGTGGATAAAACCATGGAACTGTGCACAGATGATATGGGGCATCAGTCACCTCTGGTAGAGAGTGCTGACAGTGGAAGACTGTAATGCATATATTGGTCACCTGGATAAGGTCAAGACAACTGTTGTCCATGCCACAGCAATGTAAAGCTAATGATTACTGAACACATTATGTTTTGCATGTGAACATTAAATAAAATGAAACTCTGTAATTCAGATGAGTAATCCACATTATGGTTGTATCATGTTTTAACACCTAGCTGGGCAGCATCCAGAGGTGGGATTTCAGTTTTGCTAATCCAGGTCGTAGGGGAGGGTAGTCAAAGGAATTCATGGTTGCTTTAAAATTCTAATAAACAGATACAGGTTGTGCTAATAATCTGTGGGGGGAGGGCATGCAAAGCCCTGTCTCGAACTACAGTCAGGAAAAGTGATTAACAATGCACATCACTACAGGGAAATGTAGACATACAGTCTGCTATTGAAAAATAATATAAAGTAGTATTGAAAAACACATGGCAAGTAAACTGGGGTTATAGCAGAAATGTTAAATCACTCTAAGAGCACTGAGTAAACACATTACTTTTAAACTGTACAGTGTGTTTATCTAAGCTGTGTCAGGGGTCCTTTAAAAAATACAGAGTATCTTGAGGGTTCTCAGGTACAGTACCATCATTCCATTTCTAAGTCACACCTAACATTGTTCATTCTGCAGCATGGCATCGGAGAAGGAACGTGCAGATGCTGGCAGCAAGGGAGAGGCAGTGCCTGATGAGACTTGAAAAGCTGACCCGGCTGCAGCAAAAAGGTCAGTCATGAAGATGCTGACATATGCCTTCAGTTGGGCTGCAGCTCTACTCTACATGGGCTGTGAGGATACAGTATGGCATGTCACTGCGTCTAAGAAGGTGGGTGATGTTTGTAACACTAATGGGGGGTTCCAGAGCCAGTAATGTGCATGCATTTTCTCATCGCAACTGTCTGCTAATGCTCTCTTTTTATCTGCTCTCTATTTTTATCTTCTAGAAACATAGAGACATAGAAGTCGATGGCTGATAAGGACCACAAGGCCCATCCAGTCTGCCCATTTTTCTACCTTATGAATGTGCCACAGGCCTATACTCTGTCAATGGCCTATCTATTCATACTCATCTATATTGCTCCCTTATGCCTATCCCATGGCTCTTTGAAGCTCTGCACTGTATTCATATCCACCACTTCCTGTGGTAGGCTGTTCCATGCATCCATAACCCTTTCTGTGAAAAAGAACTTCCTCACAGTACCCCTTAATCAGTCTCCCTCTAAGCTCATGCTGTGTCCTCTTGTCCTGCCATTTTTCTTATATTGAAACATGTTAGACTCTTTCACCTTGTTAATGCCCTTAAAATGTTTGAATGTTTAAATCATATCACCTCTCTCCCTCCTTTGTCCTAGGGTATACATATTGAGCTCCATTAATCTGTCATCATATATTTTCTGATGCAGTCCCTGCACCATTTTGGTTGTCCTTCTCTGGACTGCCTCCATTTTGTTAATGTCCTTGTGCAGGTGTGGCCTTCAGTATTGCATGCAGTACTCCAGATGGGGCCTAGCCAGTGTCTTGTAAAGAGGGATTATTACCTCCCTCTTACAATTTGTGATACCCCTACTAATACACCCCAACATACCTCTAGCCTTACCTACTGCTTTAGTGGTCTGCTTGGATGATTTTAGGTCATCTGTGATGATGATGCCCAAGTCTCTTTCTTTCCTTGTGATTGCTAGAAACTCCCAACCCAACCAAACCTATAGGTGGCTTCAGGGTTTCTCTTCCCTATGTGCATGATCTTGCACTTCTTTGCATGAAACCCCAGTTGCCACTCTTCCAACAATTTAACCAGTTTATCCAGATCTCTTCTCATTCTGCTCACCCCATCTGGATCACCTACTCTATTGAAGATCTTGGTGTCATCTGTAAACAGACGAACCTTACCCTCCAGTCCATCTGCAATGTCACTGATGAAGATATTGAAGAGGACTGGCCCCAGGATTGATCCCTGAGGTATCCCACTTGTGCTTGCATTTCTTCTGACTGCATACCATTTATCACCACTCTCTGTTTTCCGCCTGTCAACCAGTTTGCCACCCAGTTGACCAACTTCTGACCCACCCCGAGCCTATCCAGCTTATTAATCAATCTTCTATGTGGAACAGTATCGAAAGCTTTGCTGAAGTCAAGGTAGGCAACATTAACTGCACCCCCTTGGTCTACCACTCTGGTTACCCAGTCAAAGAAATCTATGAGATTTGTTTAACTGGACCTTCCTGTTGTAAACCCATGTTGTCTTGGATCCTGTGCTCCTATGGATTCCAGATGTTGCACTACCCTTTCCTTAAGGAGTGCCTCCATAATCTTGTCCACTACTGAAGTAAGACTGACTGGTCTGTAGTTCCCTGCCTCCTCCCTGCTACCACTAGTGCGGAGTGGGATCACATGAGCCCTTCTCCAGTCTTCTGGGACCTCTCCTGTGCTCAGAGACTCACTAAACAGTTCTGCTAATGGTTCTGCTAGTTCAATCCTTAGCTCCTTTAGTACCCTGGGATGTATGCCATACGGTCCTGTTGCCTTGTCCACCCTCAGCCTACCAAGCTCTTTAGGATCCTTTCTTTTGTGAAGAGACTTGTGCACACCTCCCTCCCTCCCTCCTGTGTCCATGGTACTGAGCTGTGGTCTCTGCCCTACCTTCTTCTCAGTAAATACTGAGCAGAAGTATCTATTTAGGATAGATGCTTTTACTTGGTCTTGCTCCACACATTCCCCCTTATCCCCTTTGATCTTAGCAACACACCCTCTGGACTTTCTCCTTTCACTAACGTATCTATAGAAAGTCTTGTCCCCTTCTTTTACTGTTCGTGCTAGTGTTTCCTTGGTTTGGGCCTTTGACTACCTTACCGCCTTCCCTGCTTCCCTTAGAGAAGTTTGGTATGCCTTCCTATCTTCGTCCTGCTGCGTTCCCTTATATTTCCTGAAGGCCAGCCTTTTTGCTCTGATCTTTTCTGCTACTGTTTTTGAGAACCAACGTGGTTTCCTCCTTCTTTTGCTCTTGTTTTTCTCCCTAACACAATGGGATGTTCAAGTATTGCATCCTTAATTCCTGACCACTTTGCCTGTACCTCTTCACCTGTATTTCTTCTTGCCAGGGCTATCTTAACTCTGTTGGCCATATTATCAAAGTCAGCTCCTCTGAAGTCCCATATTTCTGCCTTGGAATGGGATGATTTAGTGCTAGTGGTCCAAATGAACCATACCATGTGATGGTCACTGGCCCCCAGGTGACCTTCCTCCTGGAGATCTGTGATCCTTTCCCCGTTAGTCAGTACTAGATCTAGGATAGCCCTGCCTCTTGTGGGTTGCTGTACCAGTTGTTTGAGGCCTTTCCCCTGCAGGGAATCCACTATGTGTCTAGTTGTGGTGGGTGTTCCTGCTGGTATTGACCAATCTGTATCTGGCATGTTGAAGTCTCCCATTATCAGAACCTCCCCTTTAGCTGTCATGTTTTGTACATCTTCTAATAGTAATGTGTCTATGTCCTCCCCCTGGTCTGGAGGTCTGTAGACAACCCCAGTTCATATGGCTGTCCCATTTCCTGTTTCCAGGGTGACCCACAGTTCTTCTGGCTCTTTATGTGTATTCTGAATTTCTGTAACTTTGATATTTTTATTGACATAAGGGCCACCCACCCCCCCCTCTTTGCACCTTGGTCTGTTCTGAACAGTACATACCCAGGTACTGAAGTCTCCCAAGTGTGGTTACTGGTGAGCCATGTCTCGCTAATGGCTACTATGTCCAGTTTATCCTCTGTTATTGTTGACTGCAGGTCTGGGATCTTGTTTCCCAGACTCTGGCATTTGTGTACATGATTTTCCATTGGCCAGATTTCAGTGCGTTAGTTGTTGGGTGAGGTCCAGTGTTTCCCCTACATGTCATATGGGGAGCAGGATCTTTTTCCTTACCTGGTGATGCAAATGAACTACAAACATGCTGAACTCTTATTTGATCACTAGCTGAGGGGGGAGAGGTGTTCTTCCTGTTCAGTGTATGGAGTGCTGCAGCACTCTCCCCATTTGCTAGTTTAAATATTCTGCAAAGACGTCAAACTTCTGCCCCAATGCACTGACTCCCTCCTTAGTCAGATGCAATCCATCGAATTTAAAGAACTTTCACTCACAAAACTGTTGCCAGTTACCTACAAATTTTTGTCCTTTTTCCTGGCACCAGCCCTTGAGCCACATATTTATCTCCTCTATCTCCCCTTCTCTGATCTTCCATCTGTCTGCCCTCCCTCCCAGACTGGCAAGATCTCAGAGAAGGAGATGCTGGATGAAATGGATGACAGTTTGTCTCCCAGCCTTGTCAGGTTTTCCTTGGTCTCCACAACTGACCAGCTGGCAAGATCATTATTCCCTATGTGCACCAGGATGTCAATGTTTTCTCCTGCTTCCGGCATGCTTTTAGCAATGCGATCAGTGTCTCTCCATGCTGATGTACCTGGGAGACATCTGACCATTACTCCCGGCCAGAGGTAAGTATCAACTCCCTGAATCATGGAGTCTCATATGATTAGAAGTGTTTTGTATTTACTTTTTGCTTTTTTTGTTTTGGTCCCTGCTTTGGATGAGTTCTTTAGCACTAGCCCCTGTGCTGCAGTGTGCTGCTCTTCAGTGTCCTCTGCCCCTTTGTTTGATTTCAGGGATAGAGGCAGATACCTGTTTGTAGTTTGTTTATGGTTTGGGGAGGTGATACATTGGTGAGCATTGAGTGATGGGGCAGCTGATTTGCCCCTCCTAACCACCTGCCAACCTCTCGGACCAACTACACTCTGCAGTCGAGGTGCTTCAGTTGGATGTTGGGGAAATGGTGGGAGGATCTTGTAATATATTTCCTGCTGAATATATGATTTGAGGTGCGTAATCTCTGCACATGCTGCCTGGAGCTGAGCCCTTAGATCTCCGATGGTCCAGCATGTAGGACAGCGTCCTAAATCCTGTATAACTGCCCTTTTGAAAAGTGTCCCGCAGTGCCTGCAGTTAATAATATCCATTCCAGTTGAGTTGCCGAGTTTATAACCTGGTCCAAGTAATCAGAAGGAAAATGAAAGCAAATGTTTGATTTGTATGTGTGTGTATATATATATATATATATATATATATATATATTGTTTGTTTGGTTTCGTATAACTTTTTATAACAACTTAAATTACTTGTGCGGCTGTAAGTAAGGTCACTGTGTGGATACTGCTCTGATCCTCCCCTTCCTGCTTTGTTACAGGAAATGTCACAACTGTGCTAAGATACACCTTGCAAAAAAACAGTTTGAATCAGAGAAGATTACAGCAGTAATCTGTAAGCACACAACAGTAACAAACCTGTAGGCACACCCTGTAATAATGCAGCAAAAAGAATACCCTGCAACAGCAATTTGAATTAGAGAACAATAGTCTTCCACCTCAAAAACACCAACTAACCTGACCTTTTAACTCTCTATCTGTTGGAAGTTACTAAGACTTTGTCAGCTCCACCCCCCAGTTACATGCCTAATCCCCTGGAAGAGCTGTGGGAGGAAAGCAACTAGCTCCTTCAATGTGAGAAGGAGACTGCAACACCTTTGAGACCAAACCAAAAACCTTTCGGCAAAAAAATAACATAAAAATAGTAGCAAACAGTAATTTTGCTTAGCCTAATGATAGATAAAAAACCTTTAAGCACCACCTGTAACAATTTCACAGAAGATATACCCTGGAAAAAACAATTTGCTACAGAGAAAAATAAAGTAGTAACAGAAGAGAAACCTTGCAAAAAAAATTGAATCACAGAAGATTACAGCAGTAACCTGTAAGCACAAAACAGTAACAAACCTGTAGGCACACCCTGTTATAATGCAGCAGAAAGTATACCCTGCAATAGCAATTTGAATCAGAGAACAATAAAGTAGTAAAATGTAAGCAAAAAACAGTAACAAAACCTGTGAGCACAAAAGAAAATAACACAATAAATCTGCCTAGCCAAATGAAGCCTTAATCTTTTTCCTTGCTCTGATAATGTTTCTTGCTCTGTCCTTACAAGCAAACCTAGAAGAAAAGAGCTCAGGTGAAGCTAGGTGCCTTTGCCAGCAAACCTAGTCTATTCATTCAGAGGACATCAGTGGAATCCAAGCAGGTGGCCAGCCACAGACAGGAGGCACCACAGTGGACACGGCAGGCCCTGTAGATTACAAGAGCAACACAACGCCACGGAAGCTTGGAGCTCGTCAAGAGATACTACTTAGATGAATACAGGGAGTCATGGTTTGTTATGGGAATGCCAGTGACAAGATGCATATTTTATAAATATCTGATACAGTGTAAGTTACAGTATATAGTATATCTGATACAGTATTTGTAACTTTTCTTCGGATCCTTTGCTTTCTGAAAAAATCTGGTCTCATACCAGTCTGGCATGCCATCAGTCTGAAAGTAAAGTGCAGATGACTGTGGTTTAGTTTAAGATTTTAGAAATAAAATATTTTATAAATATGTGAGCAAATGTTTATAAATTGTCTCTGGTTGCTTTTCATTCTGGAAAAATTTGGTTTCATACCAGTCCTGCATGCCATCGATCTGAAAGTAAAGTGCAGATGATCAAAAAGCACTTTGTAAGTTTAGCTTGAGATTTTAATAATTCAAATGTTTTATAAATATGTGACCAAGTGTCTGTAGCTTTCCTTCTGTTGCATTTTGTCACAGAAAAATCTGCAGATGACCAAAGAGCACGTTGCAGCTTTATAGTAGCTTAAGACTTTAACAAATAAGATGTTGTATAAATATGCTTTGTTGTTTTTACACTTATTTGTTGTTCTTTCCAGAAAATGGTATATTTGTGACTAATGTCTGAATATATTATTAAATATATTGGTGTCCTTTTATTTATTTCTTTTGTATGTCCTTATTTTTTTTTTCTCACTTGTGGAAAAATCTGTTTTGCGCATTCTCCTGCAGGTGTCAGCAGGTCAGGTGATAAGAATGCTACTGTGGCAGGAGGGCCTGGAGGAGATACATGTGGATGAGCCACCACAGAGAAAGCCACTGGAAGAAGCAGCGCATGCAGCATTACCAGCATTCTACGGCGCTGTTCTGGTGGCAGATGAAGCTCGGACTGAAGCAGTGTCTGTGGAACAATGACAATGATGTGGACATTTTGGACTAATTTATGTTTCATTTAAACTTTTATTAACTTAATTGTTCTATAGGGGACTGGTGGTGGGAGTACTACTAGCTTGAGGTGATTCGTGGGGGCAAGGGGCTGGGGGTACATGGTGCTTACCACCTGGCCTGGGACAGACGGTGCATACCATTGGTAGATGGGAACCAGTGGTTTGCACCATGTTCCCCATCAATTCCCTACCCAGAGTTCAGGGGAGGGGGTTGGGGGCTCCCTGCCCCAAACCCCTGCCCTTAATCAGCTGGCATTACCTCATGCCAGTGGGTGGGTGGGTGCAGTCTCAGGTAGAAAGACATGACGTAAAACACTATAACATGTCACTGTGCTTTATTATAATTTTAGTGAACAAACTGAACTGTTCTGGAGATATGGGAACAGTAACCAGAGGTAATTAATGCTTGGGGGGGGTGCAAGTGACTAGGAGGATATGGCACATACTACTGGTGGACAAGGATCAGTGGTGTACACCATGGCCCCCACCCCCTGTCCCATGGCCCCAGTATTAGGTTGTGCAAGTAATCTGATAAATGTTATTTGTCCTGCACCTGTATATCTGGGAGCATAAAGAAGTAATTATTTAATGAGTTTACAGTTTTCTCAGCTGGTAGTTCAGATCTATCCTCTTTTATGAAGGCCATTTTTGCTTTTAAGTTTCCTTATTCCTGCAGTTTGTTAATTAATTTCCAATACTGGGATGGGTTTGTAGCATTATTTATTCTATCCTTGTAGTAGTCCCTTTTGCCCTTATGACCTAAAGCTTGCAGTCATTTCTTAAAGAGCTAGAGTACTGCTTGGGATTCATAGTAATTTTCAGATGCAGTCAGCTATCACTTCTTATATCTCAAAAGTATTTTTTCTTTTCTGTTTGTTAATTAGAAGGTTTTCCACCTGGCAGTACTGTGGTGATATGTGGGACAGCACTCTGTCTGGAGGGGAAATAAAAGTCAGTCCTGTTCCTCCCACTACATCATCAGAAATGAGACCAAACACCTTGAGGTACCACAATCCTTGCAGCCTGAGCAGTGACTCTCACAAGCTACCAATCAAAATGCAGGAAATTGTAACATCATGAGTAACCAGGGAGAGCCAGTCCCTGCTGCTTCATGTGAAAGCGAAACCTGGCAGTGAGAAATGGTTCTCATTGGTTACTAGTGATGTCATAGTCAGTGTGGTCTCAGTGTTGATGCAGTGGGAGGAACAGAACTAACTTTCCCCCTCTTGATAGAGTGCTGCTCCACACATCACCCCAGTACTGCCAGGTGGAAAATTTTCTAATTAGCAAACAAAAAAGAAAAAATACTTGAGATATAAGAAGTGATAGTTGACTACACCTGAAAGTTACAATTAATTGCAGGCAGTTTCTAGGCAGTACACTAGCTTCTTAAATTCTTAAAGAAGTCCCAATCTGCTGGTTCTAATGTCTTGTTTGCCTTCTTCCAGGCCCTATTTTTAATTCTTATTAACATTTTAATTCTTTACGTTGCCCAATGTAGATAACGTTTTCTTAACTTTTCAATTCATAAAGGGGCCTATTTATTACATACAGCTAAAAATGAGTCTGTAAATTCAACAATTACTAAGTCTACCTCTGGGATTAAATCTAGTCTTTCACATTTTTCTCTTTGGTATGCCAGCTGGTAGTTTAATGGTTAAAGTTTTGAAAACTTGTGCTAGTTCTATAATTGTTATTCTCAGTTTTGGTCCCTTATCACCTAATGGTGCATTGAATTGGGTTGTGATCCCCCTAACCTAATAGTAGCACCTCATATCCAATCACATTGGTAGATTTAAGCATAATGTTCAGGTCCATTATATTACCTGTACTATTAGGAGTCCCTTTTCTGGTAGCAATACTATTATTTTGTTCAGGCCCAGGGAGAGAGATTTATACCAAGCCTGTTCCACATAGGTCCACCCCAAGCAGTGTTAGAACTGTCCAATATAATTAGGTCCTTATTTTGGGCTACGTTTTGAAGCCAGTGAGCCGGATTATCAAATAATATTACATTCATTTTGGGTGTGGAGTAAATGATACCTTTACAAGTGGTATAGATGGGTAGAGTAACCAGTACACACTCAATTCCCCCATACTACCAGCAAAGGTCAATTCTATACATCCTAAATTACAACTAACACAAATTAATACTTCTTCTCCCCTTTTAGATATATCAAATCAAAAGTGAGTGCAGTCGTCAAACTGTATCTTGCTATCAGAATTCTTTTTTGTTAGCCGTGTCTCTGATAAACCAATAAGATTGAATTTCTCTTGGTTGGCCCACATGTTTAACAGATAAAATTTGTTTTGTAAGCTGGTGGAGGTGACCACACTATGGGGCTTCAAGCATACATGGGTCAGGCATGGGGGAATATCAATAAAGAAGGGGAGAGGACCACCAGAGATCAGTTAGGGTCTGCAGAAACAGAGTAGGCAGGGACCATCTGGTCAGACTGGGTGGGCCAAGTGGTCCTTTTGTGCTGACAAATTCTATGTTTCTCCTAGCATTATCATGTGCCAATTTAAGTTAATCTACTGTAGACCTTGGTTTGATTCCTCAGCTCCACTTAGCAAAAGAAATTTGGCACTGATTGTGGGATTTTTTTTTCAATTTAAACAGTGTGACTTATGCAAGTGTGTGATTCCAACCAGTTTTTTTAGTTCTTGCATAGTTATGCCAGATATTTAAGTGATAACATTAAGTTTTGAGGAGTATATGAAGCAATAACCGGCTTCTATGGATGATTTACCTCGGGGTTTAATCCCCACAGAAGCTGGTTATTGCGAGTATACTCCTCAAAACTTAATGTTATTACTATTATACCACTAGAATTTGTGGTAAAAATGTATTTTCAGTAGATTTTAAATTTTACTCGGAGCGCATGTAATAGCTCCTCCATGCGTCTGTGACCTGTAGTGCTGTGGGAGCACGTAAGAAGCTGGTACATCACTAACTGATGATTTTCGGGTTGTATTTGTGGAATGAGTAATATCAAAGACTCACAGCCAGAGAGATTATTTGCAAATTGGTCCCTTTCAAAAGCGAGCACTAAAACCCTTTTTATTTTCTTTTGCGAAATGAAATTTGTGGTTTTGGACATGCGCATTACCGAAGCTGGTAATGCACATGTGCAGATCCACAGATTCTATTTGGCAACAGAAAATAAAAAGGGTATTAGCGCTCGCTTTTGAAGGGGTCCAACTTGCAAATAATCTCTCTTGCTGTGTCTGATATTACTAATTTCACACATACAACCTAAAAATCATCAGTTAGTGATAAACAAGCTTCTTACTTGCTCCCGAAGCAGTGCAGGTGACAGTCGCACAGAGGAGATATTACTGCGCTACAAATTAAATTTGAGGTGTGGTGAAATTTTGTTTTAGTAAAGAAATCAGTGGCAGGATGGACTTAGTTACACAGGGTGACTCTAAATGAGATTCAGTGTGTGTATGTGTACAAGTGTGAGTGGAGATGAAGGAAATGTGGATAAATGACTGTGGGCGTGGTTAAGATGAATAAACCACTGTGGAAAGGCGATTAAACTACTGTGGGCGTGGCTATATGTGAATAAACTATTGTGGGCATGTAGGTGGTAGTTTGTGGGAGAATAACTGTCAGTTTTCCTGTGTTGTGATTGGCTGTGAGTAGATACCTGTGGTATAATTGTGAATAGATTTCTATGATTTGGTCTAGTACAAATTGAAAATGAGTCCATAATTGAATCCCACAAGCTAAGAGGTTTAAGTTGCTGGGTTAGTGGGTCATGTAAAGTGTGAATTATTTATAACAAAAGATCCTAAATAAACCCTTTATTTTAAGTGAATTTATTCAATCATAAGATAGTCCCAACACATCTGGTTTCCTATAACAAATGAGTGACATAACACATGATTTATGCCATCCATACACTGCATATACTGTAACTGTACTTACAGCTGTGAAGTACTATCACAAACACAGGCACAATGGAGTGAGCCATAACTGAAGGACACATAAACCTTAAAGGATAAGAAATCACAGCACCCTCCCACTGCCTGGTTGGCTGTGTGGCAGGTGATTCCCAAGTTCAAAGCACAAATTGTCCTGGTATTGGTGATTGGTGGGAGGGCCACCTCAGACCCTCACAACCCAAGTGTCTCACTGCTGGAATCTGCACCTGGCCCCAGTTGGGCCTGAACACTACTGCTCCTAGGAACTGGTTAGTCCAACAAGCTACCAGATTGTTGCTGCTCACCAACTGTGAGCAGAGAATAAACTAGAGGACTTTATGCAAGCGCCCTCCTGAAATCCAGTTATCTGTGGGGCAGGAGATGCCAAAGTTCAAAGTCACAAGCTGTTCTTGAATTGTGGGGGAGTCTGTTCCAGATCCCTATGACCTGATTGTCCTGCCACTGGAATATGGTCCTGGCCCTGGTTGGGCCTGAAATGCTTCCACTCCTAGGAACTGGTGCACCAGACTGGCTACCAGATTGGTTCTGCTAGTCAACTGTGAGATAAGAAATAGGTAGGGGATTTCATGGAGTTGCCCAGTGGAATTGGAACTACTTGTTCTGCAAGGGACTAGTGGTGGGAGATCCAGTAGCCTGAGGTAATGCTGGAGAGGGTAAGGGAATGGGGGGGCACATGGTCTACCACTGGGCCTGGACAGGTGGTTTGAACTATGCCCACCAGTCCCTTGCCGGGTGGGGGGTTAGAGGACATGGGGAACATGGTGCATACAACTAGTGGATGGAGATCAATAGTTGGCATTGTGTTTCCCATCAATCTCCTACCAGGGTGATGGGTAAGGGGCTGGGGGACATGATGCTTCAGGTCATTCACTGGAATTCAAGCTTGTGACCAGGCACAGGGAGGAGTCACCTCGGTGGGCATGGATAGGGCTCTGGATGGTGAGGACAATGCAACTCCCTGGAAGTATGGAGCTGGTCAAGAGATACTACTTAGATGAATATGGGGATTATATAATTTACACTGAACTGTGCTGTTGGTGACAGGGTGGGGGAATACAGAGGCATGAGGTAATACCAGCGGACAAGGGACTGGGGGGACGTGGTGCATACCATCTGTCCAAGGACAGGTGGTTCGTACTATGCACCCACTAGTACCCTGCCTATGGGGCAGAGAACTGTGGGACATACCACAGGTGGGTGGGAGCTAGTGGTTTACATTATACTCCCACCAGCCCCCTCCCTGTGGGCAGAGGACTAGGGG
Organism: Neoceratodus forsteri; assembly: GCA_016271365.2. Classification (NCBI taxonomy): domain Eukaryota; kingdom Metazoa; phylum Chordata; order Ceratodontiformes; family Ceratodontidae; genus Neoceratodus; species Neoceratodus forsteri. The sequence continues at coordinate 1,234,255,925 of CM057455.1, forward strand.
GACATTGTGATTACCATCTGGCTGGGGAAAGGTGGTTTATACTATGCTCCCAACATTCCTCTGCTGGAGGAGTAGGGGGCTGGGGGCACCATGCCCACCAGCCCCCTGCTGCCTGACCCAACCCTCCCAACATTACCACATCCAAAAGGGTGGCCCTGCCATATGCATTAGGCTGGGTAGAAGGTGGGCAATACATTACCTCATGTCGGTGGGTGTCAGTGTGCTCAGGCGACAAGACTCCTGCTGTGATGGGAGGTCCTGAAGAAGATTCTAATTGATGAGCCACCACCATGAAAGCCACTACATATTGAACATACTGAACAGTGCTGTAGGGAATGAGGGGCACTAGTCTGAGATAATGCCAGTGGGGAGGGGCCTGGTGGGAGATGGTGTACACCACTTGTGAAGGGGGACCAGTACTTTGCACTATGCCCCACCAGTCCCCTGCCTGGGGGCAAGAGGACTGGGGGGACAGGGTGCATACTATTGGTGGCTGGTGACTAGTGCTTTCCCTTGTCCCCCCACTAGTCCCCTGCCTGGGGGAAGGGAGCTGTGGGCTTCACGTGTGTCATGAGTGTCAGCGGGTTTAGGAGAAAAGACTGCTGCTGTGATGAGAGGTCCTGGAGGACGTCCATGTGGATGAGCCACCACTGTGAATGCCACTGCATATTAAATGCACTGAGCTGTGCTGCAGGGGATGGAGGACACAATCCTGAGGTAATGTCAGGGGGAGGGGCCTGGGGGGACATGGTACATACCACTTGTAGATGGGGACCAGTGATTTGCACTATGCCCCCACCAGTCCCCTACTTGGGGGAAAGAGGACTTGGGGGACATGGTGCATACTACTGGTTGATGGGGAGCAGTGGTATGAATTAGGCCCCCACCAGTCCCCTGCCTAGTGGGGAGGGGTTGGAGGCTCCATGAGCACCAACCCCCTACCCCCCCAGCATACCTCATGCAAGTTTTAGTGAATCATGGCGATGGAGCATGGCATCAGAGAAGGAACATGAAGATGCAGACAGCAAGGTAGAGGTAGGGGCTGACCAGGCCACAGCAAAAGGGTCAGCTGAGGTGGCACTGCCATATGCCCCCCGTGGTGGTAGGGAGCTTTGGCACCTTTGGGAAAATGTTGGTGCTTGCCATTAGGGGGCAGCACCCTGGGGAGTATATAAGTTTTAGGCAAGGTTGGAAAGAGGGGAGAGAGACAGAGTCACAGCTGGAAGCAAGGCAGTCTCTGGAGGGCCCCCCTCCAGCATTAGGCAGGTCAGCCTAAAGCAGCGGTGCATGGGTTCATGTGTTGGTATCTGTGGGAGGGAGCGAGTCAGGCAGTAGCAGTCATTGGGATTTTCAGGGGTATTCTAATAGTGTACCCACCCAGTAGGAGGCAAAAGAGGAAGAGGACCATTCAAAATGGTGGAAGATCGAAAGGCCAGCAGGAGTTGGGGGCCCTGAACCCTTTTAAGATATGGTGCACTGGCCAGTGAGGCTGTTGCGGTGGTGGTAGGGCCGCAACAGGGGTCATCGGTTGGTGGCAGCACTGGCATGCTTTTCCTGGGTGGCACATTGGCTTGGGTGGGAGGATGGAAGGGAGGAATGTGGCCTGGAATTCGATGGGGCCTGCCGTGCCCATGTCTGGGGCAGGCCCTGGGATCCACTATGCCCATGTCTGGGGTGGGTTGTTAGGCCGGAAAGGGTTGTGTGCCTCAAAAAACAGGAAAAGCAAAGGTGGGAGCCACTGCACTGTGTTATTGCGCCCCTCAGCTCCAGTGGGAAACCTCATAGGTGGAAGTTCAGTTATCTGTGGAGCACTGGGAACACCTTCAGAAAGGAAACATAGGAATGGTTACTACATAGGGAGAAGCCGTGGAGGCTAGGCTGCTCATCGTCCCTGGGCTCACTCTCCCTGGCAGCACTAGAATAGTTAAACACTCCACTGCCGAGGAAATAAGGAAAGGACTGAACTGAGAAATTGTGCAATGCAAGCAAATGGGTTTCTGTGGAAGAAGCTGAAGCATTTATGTACAGTGCAGGCTTTATCAGTTAGACCTGAAAGCTGTATAATGTGCTGTTCACTGATTTTGTAAAAAAATTCATGCCTAGGGCTGCCAAAGTCCTCTCTCCTGGTATTTACATTTCTTAGTTCCATGGAGCGGTGTTTCTGAGGCTGAAGAAGTTTGGCTTCTGGGCCCTATAATCATTACAGTGCCCCAGGAAATACATTTCTTTGGTTTGGATAAACAGGTATCCATTTGGTGATTGCAACAGCATTTCAAATAAATTAACTGTTTTTTATAATCCTATTTATTTAAAGCTAATCAATTCTCCCACAGTCATGAGGCTGGCTCTAGATTAATTCCACCTTGATCCTGGGTCCTGGAGCAGTGAAACGGTGAGTTTGGCAGCTCCATCATTCAGTGTTCCTGCTGAGGGTGAAAAGCCAGCATCCAGGAGGTCCAGAGGTGCTCTGTAAGTGAGGAAGATGTCTAAAGGTAGAGTGCCTTCATTATTTCTTTCTATCAGAGATGTTTGCAATTTATCAGCGTGGCAATGTTCAGGATGGCACTTTTGGTCTGGAGCCCCCTTCCACATTCTTCTACCAGGTACCCCTAGACAGTGGGAAGGGAGGCTTGCAAATATAAGCTGAATAGGAGGTGCGGCCAGCCAGGCAAGATGATGGACACTCTCTGAAATGAAGCAACTTGGGCAAAATACTTATTAGAGGGAAAAACTGATTTCATTGTGTTTTGACTTTTTCAGGTTACATAGATGTTGAACAGAAATGCTCTGGTAATGAACCAAACCAAAACCAGGCAAGCTAAATTCAATTTTGATCCTAGAGAGCCATTGGGAGATCAGCAATTGGACCATGAGGCAGTGCCAAACCCACAGCAACCCAAACTCCTGGAGCAGTAAAAACATGACAGCACTCGAGAAGTCTCTCGCCAGTATTCCTGTTGTTATCTAACTTACAGAATGATGTTAAGGCAGGCTTTGAAAACATCACGGCTCAAATTACACATCTACAATCAGTGGTATTGGGATTGTCAGACATAATGGACTCCCATACCATCAGACTAGAAGAAGCAGAGCAAATAATTAGTACATTAGAAGACACCCTGGCAGAAGTACTCAAAGACAAGAACTCCCTAAAAATACAAGTCACTTACCTAATATCCAAAGCAGATGATTTGGAAAATAGATCACGCGTCCCAATCTCAGAATTATCAGTCTTCCGAGAGCACTGAGAAAAACAATCCAGAAACAGAGGTTCATAAATGGCTCATCCAGCAACTCAAGCTTGAAGAAGGGGAGAGGGCTTTTAAAGTCGAGCAGGCACACAGGGTGGGCCCAAAGCCGCATCCAAGAGGGAGAGCTAGACATTTCCTTATTAAGATACACAGATAAGGAAAAAATTCTAAACGCAGCCAAAGCAAATGGTCCAATTGTACTTGAAAGTGTCCAAAAGGTATTTGTGGTGCAGGATTATAGCCACAATCTCCAGAACCATTGACAGCAATTCAGTGGTGTTAAAAATTATCTCTTCAATTGGGGTTGGGAGTTTGTTCACTTATACCCCTCAAAACTGCGGATCACCCAGCCAGGTCAACCACCTAGATTCTTTGAGTCTCCGGAGGCAGCAAAACAATTCATACAAGAGTAAGAAGTGGCTAGGGCTGGGAGATCCTCTGTGCGCACAACAAATCCAGCCTAGATGGTTTGCCAGGTTTTGTTAATTATCAGATTACTCCAATGCTAATGCTTCTGACTGCCCTCCTCACCAGAATTTGTCCTGATGTCTCTCTCGCCTTTTGCCTTGGTCTATGTGCTGTTGTCCTGATGCAGTGAACTGCTAAAGCAAGGTGCCTCAAGTGGGTGACTTGTTCACTAAACAATTCAATTGGTCTGTTTGCTTAGTATATCCCTGAGGCCATGGTGCTCTGCACTGGATTAACTTTTTCCCCCATCCTGCCCTGGTAAACCCAGCATGTTTGTGTGGTTTTGTGATCAAGAGTTGTCAGGCCCACTATGTAGTGTTTGTCTGAAATTAACGGATCTCTCTTTTTCACCATAATCTATCAGATCAGACCGCCATTTTGTCAATTGCCCAAAGTGGACCCCCAAATCAATAAATCACACCACACAGGTCTTGGAATAAAAAAGGCTACAGCTCTTTTACTTAATAAAATTGTTCAGAATTACAGGTAATGATTCATTCACATTCAAACACAGATATATTCGTACATCACAATTATATACATTCAGTACCACCCTGCAGTAAGACCCCTTGGGCAGCAAATTCATGTCCCTGCTGAACCAATGCTCCCTCCTCCAGTTCATCGAGGGAACTCTGGCCCATTAGTCAGACAGATCAGTCCGGGGCCATGCCTTCCTTCCAGACAGTTCCCATCCCCATCTTCCCCCAAATTTGGGACCTCCTTGACCCTTTGATGAGGAGCATGCCCATCTGGGGCCACACTCCCCATCTTCGAATCTTAGTTCCCCGCATTTCGGTGCACGCCCCACCTGAGTGACCTCCCACCCAGGTCCCCGAAGCATTCCCTGTCCCAGGGTTGTACCTTTCCCATGTGTCACCCAATCACCATTTCTTTTAATGCCAGAAGATTTAATTACACAGGGTCAGCCATGAATTATCGCTACTTACATATGGTGCCAACACGTATCCCCAGTCAATGCCCAAGGGATCTTACTTTTTCCAAATAAGACAGCCTCGCAAAAATCATTCAGAGTATTATTGAAGATGTTATTTTTAATTTCAGAAAGGTGTACCCCATCATGGCTATATAGGTACCTATCAGCCTTGATGATCAGGAAATGCCTGATGACTTCAATCCCTAGTGAAGCAGCAAAATGGGACACCTCCCTATTTACTGACCTACGCACTTTATCGATGGCTCCCCGATTCCGCTCGCCTCACCACCGCTGATGTGGAATGATCCAGGTCCATGCCAGAATGGTGGGGGGAAGCAATTCTTTCAGACGGGCCAAGCCCCTCTTTATTTCCCCCATTAGCTTAGGTGCCCCCAGGGTAACTAGGTCATCCCCCCCCAGATGGAATATCAATGCAACAGGTGGTTGTCGTAGCTCCAATCTAAATACTGTGTCAAACAATGCCCCCATTTCATCCCCCCTTTCTGCCCATTGGATGAGTGCTCCTCTTGGGATGCCCAGTTGCCTCATGTACGGCCATTTTTTCACCCTCAGGTAATCCTCCCTTACATGCAAGTGGCTCACAATCCAAATTTGTGGTGTTGCTGTCAATATGCCTGTAAAACAAACCAGAAAATGTGAGTATGATGTCACAACCATTGACAGTCACCTGTGATGCATGACCCTCCGGCCTCGCCCCCTGAGCTGCTGTTGGCTGCTTCTTGCTGCGGTCTGATGTGCCCTGGAAGCCCATCTGTCCACTTCCTTGATCTGGTCCTCCTTCAGCCCACACCTGGCTGTTTTAGTGGCTGCACCAATCCTGAAGGAATGTGTATTGGAACAACTCAGGTTCAGGCCTGCCATCCACAGACCTTTTCGGAGGACGGGCGTGAAATGACACCCGTGACTGGTTTCCCATCCCCATGGATAAATAAATGACCAGGGTCCTTTAGCTGCACATCCAGGTATTCCCTCATTAATGTCCAGGGGCTGATGTCCCCTGTGGGAGCCTTAAATAGTGTCATGAGGGCTGGTGGCCGCATTGATTGGTCTTTGACTTGCACAACTGTAGACATAGTCTGTCTTGCCAGATAGCTAAATCATCAACTAGGAGATTTGCAGTCTGCCCAGCCACATTAGATTGTGGCATCTACTCAGACACCCAGAAGGCTCCCAAAAATGCACAAGCAAACAGGGCTCTGAATAGCTGGGTTTTATAACTCGAGCTGCATGTGACTGCCAGTGCGTTCAGGAGATTGGATAGCTCGGTTAAGCCCATGGGCCTCCTTGTATCTGCCTTTCGTCTTATTGCTCTCACCAAACCTTGTAACATTTTCTTTGTGATGAAACTGTCAGTTGGGTCCAGGAAGCCTTCTGCCTTCCAGAGGAATGTGATACCTGCTAACTGCAGGTGTATCACCGCAGGAGATTTTCCCAGGCGTTCTAAGTGAAGGATGTAGCTTTGGACCTGCCTCTGTGTGTCAAGCAGTGTCACACTTACCTCGTGACCCCAAAATTCCTGGCTACCTATGTATTTCCTCCATGTTGAGGGGTCCATAGAGAGCTGTACCAGTTACTGTAGTCTTGGTTCTCCAGTTGCCAAATAGCTTCCGGTATCTGCGTTGGGAGTGGGTCTGCCCCTGGAGCCAGGTGTCTGAACTGCTCGAGCTGTAAGCAAGACAGAGTGTCAGCAATGACATTTGTGTGCCTGGCAAATGCTGCACCCTGAAAGAGATGTTGTAATGGAGGCAGCATAACACAAAAACAGTCAGAACCTTCATGACCTTTTCAGAATGAGAAGTCTGCAAGTTCAATATGTCGGCTACCACCCTGTTGTCCATGTGGAAAAGCACCCTCTTATTTTCGAGTCTGTGCCCCCACACCCTCACCACCACCATGATGGGGAAGAGCTCAAGCAGTGTAATGTTTTTTGTGTAACCCCTTGCTACCCACTCTTGGGGCCACCGATCAGCAAACTATGCTCCCCATCGAAAGGCTCTAAAGCCAGTTCCAACTGATGCGTCTGTGACCATGCACAGATCATAAAGCTGATCCCGCAGTGTCTGCCAGATGGTAATCCCATTAAAGTCCTGCAAAAACAGCTCCCACACCCGTAGGTCAGCTTTCATACCCTGTGTCAATCTGATGTGATGATACGGTTTTAAAGTCCCCACTAGCGCTCCCATTAGTCTCAGGAATGGTTTGCCTGGATGGACTGCATGGCATGCAATGTTCAGGTGCCCTATAACAGATTGCAACACCTTTAGGGTCACTTTCTTTGCTTTTCCCATCTCCCCCAACATCTTGCTCAACAGCATCACTTTATCCTGTGGCACTTGGGAAACCATGGCCTCCTAATCAATTTCTATGCCAAGGTAGGAGAGGCAGGTGGTGGGACCCTCAGTTTCTTTCCGGGGCTAAGGGGACACTGAAATATCCATTAGTGTACGAAAAACCTCCAGCATATCGGCACATATACAGGATTCACCAGGACCAGCAAATAAAAAAATGGTCCAAATAGTGTACAATGAGTGGGTTCTCAGTGTGCCTTTTCGTGGCCCACTTCAGAAATGTTGCAAATGCTTCCAAAGCCACGCAGCTTACCGAGCATCCCGTGGGCATTACTTTATTCACATACCATTGGCCTTTGAATCTGAAACTCAATAGGTCGTAGTTGCCTGGATCCACTGGGAGGAGGTGAAAGGCAGATTTGATATCACTCTTTGCTATCAGAGCCCCTTATCCCAGCTCCTGTATCAGGTGCAGCACCACGTCGAAAGATGCATACTGCACTGTGCAATCATTGGGGTCAACAGTCATTTACCTAGGTTCCCTTCGGGTAAGACAGATGATGTATCATCCTGTATTCCCCCTCAAACTTTTTTTTTAGGGACTTGCCCCAAGGGTGATACCCTAAGGGTAGGAACTGTGGGATTGTCAAAGATTCCCACTACCCTGCCCACCTCAGTCTCTTTTGCAATCTTTTTCTCAATGATATTGGGGAATAGGTTTGTGGATTTAAGATTGCAGGCTGTCGTCGCCACTCTAGGTCCTTTGTTTGGGATCTTAAAGCCTTTCTTAAAACCACCATTTAAATATTGTGCTGCCCTATGGTCAGGGTAGCAAAAGAGCCAGATTTCCATCAGATCTATGTGTACCAGAGAACTAGCCAGACTTCCCAGGCCCCTGTTTTCCTCCCCCCACCCTGGCTTCCTCATTACCCTGCCATCTGCCTGACTGGCAGGTGCACTCTGTGACCTGGTATCCCCCCTACACACAGTTCTTCAGATATGGCTGTATCTGCAAAAGGAACAAAAACACTTGCCCTTGTTGTAATCAAAGCATGGTTTCTTACCTCCTTTTTTATGTTCCTTTTTATGGTCTCCTCCTACCTGTCTGGCAATAACATGACTGTTATCAGTATAAGTCACCACATTGGATCTTCCCCAAGTCATGTATCGAACCCAAAGGTCAATATGTGTTTGTTCCCATTTGAGATTGGGCTGCCATGCCATTTTTAGATGAAATTGTTCATCATACTTTAACCACGCATATCCATCAAAGGATAGCTAGGCAAATTTAATGGTATCCGATGCTTAAAGGAAAACTACACCCTCATATCATTTAAATTTTTTTTGATTCCATGTCAACAGACAACTCCTTTCCTGTAGCTGTTAGGGTTATATGTGTTATCCTTAGTTTGTTTTCACTGCTCATGGTAGCCCCTGTGATTGCCCTGGGGTCTCCATTTCATGGTTGTTAAATCTCATTGTCCATGGAACTGCATTAGCATATGAAACATGATGTCAGATCAACCATTTATATCATGTATCTGTATGCTGAAAGAACAAATATCCTGCAAAACTCTCTCTGAAACTCATAAACAAATGAGGTTTAATGGGGAAAACCTGTATTACAACTCAGATAGTTTGCAAAGCTCACTGAAGATAAATGTGCTATTTCACACCTTCTTATAGCTTGTTTCTTTGAAGACTAATTAAGCAGACAGGCATACTGAGCAGTTTAAAGGATGATTACACATCATGTTCTCATACGCTAATGCAGCTTTCATGAACAATGAGATTTCAACAACCACGAAATGTAGTCTCCAAGGACAGTAGCAGAGCCTAGTATGAACTGTGAAAACTAACTAATGCAATTGCATCATTCTTCAACAGCTACAGTACGTGAAAAGAGTTGTCCCACATTGACATGGAAACAAATAACATTTAGAAGATATGAGGGTGTAGTTTTCCTTTAAGCAATGAGATCAGCTTGTCCGGGTGCTTCATTCCATATACAGACATAAATATCTCGAAAGCGGCTGCCCAGTTCTCAAATGTGAAAGGTACTTTAGGCCTCCAAGTCTTCTCCCGTTTCCTCTTCTTTTTGTTTGTCTCCTCAGGGAGCTCCCTGTGTAAAAGGGAGAACACATCTATTAACTCCTCTTTCCAAATTTTTTCCCAGACCATGTCCAACAGATGGTCCCCTAGGGGGTCCTCTACCCTGGCATAGGCCCAACAGTTCAGCCCTGAGTTTTGCTCAGTAGAGGGACTGCTCCCCACTGGGTGGGGGGGGGGCAGGCTGGCTTGTTCCAGTTCCAGCCACCGTTGTGCCACTGTTACCCCCCTCCACTCCTGCTCCAGGATTATCCATACCCCATTGCTGCAACTGGGATGAGGGAACTGATGCTCCAGTCCATACCTGTACCGCAGCTCCTTGTGCCCTTCTGTTCCCCACTTGAGCTGTGCTTGGAGCCCTGGTTGAGGCTGCCACTACCTGAGTGGGCTGATCAAGTGTGACCAAACTGCTTGCGACACCAGATGGTGCCGGCTGGGCTGTCATTGTACCGGACACAGGGAAACCTGCTGGCCATTACCCAGCATCATGTGCACTCCCGTTGGCATTCCAATCCTGTCCTGAATTGCTCCCCCCAGGGGGCCACCCCACCTCTGTGTTCCAAACATGTGATAGCCTGTAGTGCCCTTGTGGGCATAGCCCTTGGAACCATGAGAGGTGCCCTCACCTGGATCATCATGCCCCCTGTGCCTGCAAACATAAAGGGCCACATGAGGGAATTGTGGTGCCATGCTGGAGCCCACAGCAAGGCAGGTGGGAATTGTTCTCCCTGAACCCTTGGCCACCCTCTCTGGTCATGTGAATTGTCCCACCACTGGGCTTTGCTTTGCCAAGGGCCATGTGCTTGGCTTGGGTCTGGCTGGTGGTGGCTGCCTTCCATATTGCCTCCCCTGCGTATAGCCCTTTTCTTTTCCCTTTTCCTGGTGGCAGAGGCCATAGCCATCTTCCTCAAATTCTGCCACCATCTAGCATATTTTGAGGATTCAGCCCCGGAGCCCTGCAGCAGATTATGCGGGCCTTCACTCGACAGCTCATCCCCACTTTCTGTGTCTGACCAAACCAGCTCTATAGAAGTATCACTCTCGTGATCCCCTTCATACTCACCAATCTATGGTTGGACAACGGGTGCTGTAGGTGGCTTCTCCACCTTGTTCCTCCATGCGATAGGTTGTTTGACTCCACTCATTGTGGCGCTATACCCCTCTCCGATCCACTTGACCTCAGTCCATTTTCTGCTGGTTTCTGCCAATGATTGGGCCTTGCACTTCATTTGACCGCATTGCCCCTTTTTCTTACCCATTTTGCTTTGTGCTATGGACTCCAATCAATGAGCCGATGGCTGGCTCTACCTTGGCTATCGTCCCTCAACCTCCATTGTCACGGGGGGTATCTGCTCCTTTCCGATGGAGGTAGCCACCTCGGGAAGTGGTTGTCCCATTGGAGTGGCAACCAGCAGGCCTGGTTGTAATCTGAATATAGCCATTAACCAATCCGAACCCCCAGTTTCTTTCAGGCATTGTAGGGCATCCCGCAATGCTTGATCCTGCCCTTGTATCTGGGCAGCCAGGGGAACAGGCAGTGGTGGACCTTCCTGCCCTACCTGGCCTTGCCCTGGAATCTGGGCTGGTGGACAAAATGGGAGCACCTGACTTGCTTGCACCTGGGAAACCTGGGGATCTGGCATTTCCAAATATAAATTGTGGGGGGCAAACCAGTGCTAAGCGAGGCGATACCTATATACCTATATAAAAATACAAAAAATACATATTTGTCAGCCCTCCTGTAATCCTTTATTTACTAATTGAAGTGGCCGATCACGACCTCCCAGAAAATCAAATCCATGAGCTTTGTCCACGAGGTAACCTATGTACCAACTGTTTGTAAGTTAAAATTATGCATGTTTTCAAAGCACAACCACATGCCCGGATGCTAATCAAGATGACTTCCGAAAAGCTGGGACATGTCCATCCATAAAAAATTTGGGGGAGACCCTGATTATAATCCTGGTTTGCAGCTCTGCTGCCTTAACATGATCTGCTGGCCGGCCCCAGTTGTACTGAGGGTTGAAGCGCTGGATGCCACACCTCGCATCACGCCAGCAACCCGGGTACAGGAACGAGCCAGGGTTATCGGGGGTTAGCAGGGATGTGGAAGGACTGAACATCCCATGGACTGCTCTCCTTCCCCGAGGAGGGGGGATTTCACCAGTCGATGCACTGGTGACCTCTGGTGGAGGCTGGAGGCACCACAGTGCATGGCCACAGAATGCAGGGGTTAAAGCTGTGGCGGATTTCTGTCAGTTGTTCACGGGAGCGTGCACACACCAAGCAGAACGTCATTGCATGTCCGAGCTTCAGGGAGAAAACTAAAAAAAAAAGTAAAAATAAAAATCCCCCAATCACAGGGAGGTGACGGAATCGCCAGGGGCCTGGGTCCACATGTCCAGAGCCAGCCGCACTGCCCGACATGAATTTGAGGACTCTGGAATCTCCCTGGCAGTCTGAAGAGACTGGAGTCCCGACCTCAACATAGTAGCTTGGGTATGTGCAGTTCAGGTGGGCGGTTGGGACCTTAGCGCCTGAGTGAATTCTCGAGAATGCGAGGTCAGGAGCATAAATAGAGTCCACAAAATAATAAATAAATAAATATGATCTGCCACTGTGGCAGCTCCTTGCTTCAGATTGTATGCAAGTCATGCTAAGTCTCCGATATCAGTTTCCAAATAAAATGCTTTTTTTTTTTTGAAAAACCAGTCCATCAAAATAATGTCAAATGCTCTCATCTTATGGTCAAACCTCTGGCCCTGAGCTTGTAATGGCATAACTTATCCCCCATTGCCACATCAAGAGTCCTTTCTCCTGGGTAATACAGGCTTATTTAAAAAAGGGTTTGTAATGCTATATATTACCCCTCCACCCTACACAGAATTGCATTCAGTAAACCCTAGTGTGAGATACTACATCATCGAGGCCCTAAAAACTTCAATCCTGTCAACCTCTTATTAATTCTGATGGCCGTTATATAATATAAGACACATGCTTATAATGATGCACCACAGTAGAACTCTTTTAAAATCCAATATGGGAAGGGAAAGGGAACATTGTTTAACCAGGAATAGCACACTAAGCTGAAGCTTGTTTCCAGATGCGACCTGGGAGCACAAGGAAGTTAAGTGACTTGCTCCGGATCACACGATATGCACCTAGATGGCTGTGGGAGTCTACCTGTGAATCAAAAAACATTAACCAATTGCTTGCAAGGCAAGGACATATATTCACTAACTACAGCAATTTAAATATACATCCTAGAATTACAGCCCATAGACAAAACCCGCTTTGCAGGATTCAAATCCAGTACCCTTTTGTTCACAGCAGTGTAGCTACATAACCACACTATGCCTCTGTACTACAGAAGCATTGCAAAATCATAGCAAAAAGCCCTAATGATTGTCCATTAATGATTGAATAACTATACATCTTCTGATTTTTCTCTCACAACAATATTGCCAGCTCCTGTCCCTTTATTTTGGGGGCACATGGTACCAGACCTAACAAAGGAGGCTTCCAGCAGGAATGGTCCCAGCTCCAACATGTGAGTAGATGCTTGCTGCTTACAGGGGCCTAGGTCTGTGAACGAATGCTGTGCAGGGGCTGAAGCACTGTAAGGAGGACCGGAGAGTGAGGAGAGCAGGTGAAGTGGGAGAAGAGGCCTGGCGGTGTCTAGAGCTGGAGGCTCTGGAAAATCAACTGGAGGGTAGGGAAGGCATGCAGAAAGCAGAGACAGAACCAAGAAATAAAATTAGCAGCGGCGCCACTGCCGCTGAAAAGGAGGGCAGCTGAAAGGCTCAGGAGGCACAGAGGTGGCCATGAGGCCGAGGGGTGAGGGAGAGAGGCCCGAGGGCAGAAACAGGCCCAAGAATAAAATTAGCAGCAGCCTAATGCCACAGAAAAGGAGGAGTGCAGCTGGGAGGCTCGAGGAGAGTAGGCCCCCAGAGGCAGGGCCAAACACAGGAAAAAAAAACAAGAACGCGGCACGAAAAAGGCCACAAAAGGGGGGCTAGGAGTCCTGAGGAGAGCAGCATGGCCACATGGCTGGAAGGGGAGAGAGCAGGCCCGTGGGGACAAGGCCAGGTATGAGGCACTGGAAAGCAGAGGGAAGAAAGGGGGAAAAGGGGATGCTGCGTGGGCCTGGTGGAGAAGTGGGGCCAATGGCACTGTGGGCGGGCAGGGAAAGCCGCACTGTAGAAAGGCCAAGGACATGAGGGCCGCGAGGGAAAAAGGGCACAAAAGGCACAGGCTGAAGGGGTGGAAAAAAAACACCAAGTGGTGGAGCAGATGCCGAAGCCCGAGAAGCCAGGGGACGGGGGGCAGAGAAAGGAGCTGCAGGGGAGAACCACCGTGAAAAGAGGCCCCGAGGCAGGCCAGGCGCTGGGCTGTGGGAGCCTGCAGGAAGGAAGAAAAGAGAAACTTACCGGGGGAGGCAGGTAGGCTGAGTAAATTTTTCAGGTGAGCAGTTCAAAGAGGAGAAATCTGCCTGAACTGCTCATTTTGTCTCTACTAGGCCCCTCCCTGCTGGAGCAGCCTGGGCTAGTCCCTTTCCAGTGGTACCCCACTGACAGGGCCACTTCCCGGGAAGCTGCCGCCTACCCTAAGGCTTGGGAGTCACTCCTAAGCCCACCTCTTTGAGGGCCATCAGCAACTCCCGGGTGAGAGAGCTGGGGGGCTTTCCCAGCTCTGGGCTCGAGCTGTCAAACTACACGGCATGTCTGAGTTCGCCTTGTCCAGTGACCACATGGTGGAATCCTTTGTTAACTTTAAAATCAATCAGGGATCCTTAGTCTCCTGACTACTCATCTTATGCATCCAAGTTAATCCCTGCACCCAGCAACAATGTTTTCTCTGGGGATTATAAAGAGGTGGAAGGATCGCAACTTACAGTAGTGTTTGGTACAGCCTCTAAACTCCCTTACTTACCGCTGGACTAGAATTGGTAGGTAGACTGTGGATTATTTGAAAAGATCTGACCGGTCTGCACCTACCCTTATATTCAAGCATCACTTTGGCTGGGTCAGAAATGCTGGTCTATACTGTTTCCTACACCAGCATTATGTCAGGACCCTGACCTCTTCCCCCCGACTGTGCCTTGGAGTGCTTGTAATGGCGGGGAGGGGGAGATGAGGAATGTGCCTTATGTTTATGCTGTCTGCATGCTCCTTCAATCCAAATCCACCATTGTCATTTAAACATTTAATTTGTGGTACATCCGTATCAGTCAGGATTGAGACTCCAAGATCGGGGGAACATTCGCTTATTGTTGCTGCTGAAGGGATTCCCTGTAGGAGGAGTCAAACATTTGGGCACATTCAGCATGATACATAGTGCTTGAGAATCACTGGGTTCTGCCATGATCGAGGGGGTGCAGAAATGTACTATTTGTCATAATGCAGGATACTGGGCCCTTGGCTGTAGAAATGTGCATAGTTGTGTGCTTTAGTGGGATCCAGAAGTGACAGATGGAGGTTCCCTCACATCTGAGCAAACTGGGTAGCTGTAATCCCACATGTTCAAACTGGCATGCACCGTGATGCACAATGGCCAGCAGACCATACGAAGAAGCATAAGTCCTCTATTGATGCTTGGGGGGGGGTTGGTGGGTAGGACTCTGCAAGCACAGCAGGTCATTCTAAATGCTATACTTTCCATAACTATTTGGCTGTGCAAGAGGGGCAGGGATGGAGGTGGAGAGGTGGGCAGAGACCAGAAGGTGCAGGTGGAGGGAGGGGGCATGCAATGGAACAACACTAATTTGATCCTGCGGCACTGGCTCCTGTGCCTTGCATGTGGGGCACTGTCCATACAAGGGGTACTGGAGGGTTTGAGGAGCACTGTGTGCCCTAGAGGGAGGGTGAGGATTCACTATCCTGCTTATTAAATTGGTTAATAAAACACAAGGACTTATTGGGGGGAGTGCAGGCTTTTGGGCTGTGCACCTTACCAATCACAGATAATAATTGTTTGCCCATTATTCATGTAGGGGGAACATGTTCTTACATTAGCCAAAGTCAACCATAAAATAAACTCCCTGTAACAGAGAAGAGAGAGGGGAGACAAGATCGAAGCATTCAAATACATAAAAGGAATGGGCCGGCCTGGTGGCGCAGAGGGTTGAGGCACTGGATGCCTTACCTTGCACTATGCCAGCGACCTGGGTTGAGGAACGACTTTGGGTCATCAGGGTGCTGGCGTGGGGGGGGGAGGGCAGAGCAGGACTGAGCATGCTGGCGGGCAGTTCTCCTGTCCTGAAGGTGGCGAGGGTGAGTTGGCACTCCCCTCCGTAGTTCCACTCCCATTGGGTGGAGATCCGGTGGGTAGCATAGGCAGAGAGGGGGAGGCAAAGTATTGGGAGATGGGAGGAGCAGAACTGGTGCCATGGGGTGCGAAGCGTGTCTCCACATGCTTGTATGGCCGTGTGCCGGGGCCTCGGGGGGTGGGGTAGGGGAGAAAATCCGTAAAAATACTCACGTGGTCCCCATTGCCAGCTGACAGGTGAAGGCGATGGGGACCAAAAAAGCTAAATAAAAAAAAAGTACATAAAAGGAATAAACAAGGTACAGTGAGAGGAACTTTTTCACTTCAAGAAAGGCAGCAGAACCAGGGGACATGATCTAAGGCTGCAAGGAGGGAGGTTCTCTACCAATGCCAGGAAGTGTTTCTTCCCATAATGAGTGGTGGATGCCTGGAACAGATGGTAGAGCAACACAGTAGTAGGATTCAAGAATGCATGGATAGACATGAGGGAGCCCTCACACGTAAGGGCAGCTAGAAGGGTAGGTTAGGTCTAAAACACTGGGCAAACTAGATGGACCTGGCAGTCTCTTTCTGCTGTCAACTTCTATGTTTCTATGTTTCTGAACACCATCTTTAATCAAGAAAGAGGGGGAGGAGAGATCCCTGTATCGCATCTCTTGTCATTCTACTGGATCACTATTTGGATCACAGTGGGGGGACTTTAGGGCACTCAGACGATCATTGTTAGGGGAGGACAAGGTGGGGGTTGGGGGAGGGTCAAAAAGAGGGGAAAATAATCTTTGTAAAGTTTTAAGTGTAGCCCTCTCTGGCACCGCCCTAGAGAGGGCCACTGCCCCTGCCGTGCAGGGCTGACCACAGTTCCTATAAGCTGTTACATGGGGGTCCTTTCCCAAGATACAAATAAAATGGTGGTGCCTCCACCCAGAGTACATATTAAGTGGGCAATATGCTAGCAGCATAACCCCTGGGATGTCGTACCAACTCACCTCCCACAACAGTTACCCCAGCCATGGACTTAATCAGATTCAAACCTCCTGCATTTCAACAGTTGGCATCATTAACTTCAGGTAATAATATGCTCACCAAAATCAGGCTTTTGAGTCAGCTCTTTCTGAAACAGTAACATCATAATTTACTTACATGGGGGAGGGTTAGGATGGGGTAATTGGAATGGAGGTTAAGCATAACATTCTATTAATTGGTATCGTGCAGATTTGCATTTTCCTGAACAATTATTTTTCCCTTTTAATATTCAAAGTCGCACTTTAGTTATTGCAACCACCAAACTACCTGATTATCTACTGTAACTGATGCTGGTATTCCCAATACCCAGACTCCTAACGGGTACCAGTCCAGAATGAAGCTCCTAATTCTGTCCTTGGGTACCCAGATCTTACAGTTGCAGGTAGGTTGCCTACCATCCCATATTTTACGGGATGTCCTTTATTTTAAATGATTTTCCCGTGTCCCATTTCAACTTGATACTGGATGCCCATTGTCCCATATTTCACAGTGGCCCCAGTCCTGTAAAAAACCCACTGTGTTGTTGTTCCTCAGATCTGCTCTGCTGACTGCTGCAGGTCTGGGCTGTCAAGTGTGGCCACAGATGGAGGGCTGAGGCAGAGGTTGAGCGCAACTGCGCATGCACAGTGTCGTCATTGCGGTGCCGTTTCTATGGAGATGGTGCCATGGGTGGGATGAAACGATGACCAGACTGTGCATCAGGGTTGAGGAGCAAGGACTAGGAGCCAGTCAGCTGAGGTGGTGCCTGGGGGGACGGAGTGAGACGAGTTTAGAGCGGGAGAGAAGCCGTGACCGCCTGTCACACCACCACACCACCATGGAGTGAGACATGCACCGGTGGTCATGGACTCATGCCAGTGAGTGCCTACTAGTTTCAGCCAGCCGGGTCAGTTGGTTGGTGAGAGTCCTCCTCTCGGGTCGAGTCAGGGGCCATGGCTGCTCGTGGAGTGGCACTGGGAGTGGGACGGGAGTGGGCGCTTGCCTGGGCCACTGCTCCTGCCTGCAGCAGTACTGTCTTGGGAGCCCACCTGCCTTGCCAGCAGCCACAGAAGAATAATGAAGCCACCGACTAGGAGGACTTGAGTCGAGAGGTGGCAGTGCGGTGAGGACAGTGTGTGGAGTCAGGTCAGGAGGAGATGGAGTGGAGGACTGTGGACTCAGAGTCTAACTGGACGGGTTACTAACAAGTAAGTAAGTGCACAGTACTACCTACAGTCACACAGTTTGATGACTCTGACTCTCTTTTGTAGTTTTGTACAACAGTACACAAACTAAATAAAATCTCTGCAGTAATGCGCACAGGGCACAGGGCAGTGTTGTTAAGAAAGAAATTTGTGTGCCCTGAGTTTTTCCACTTCCTGGAAGGAATCCTGGCTTAAAGAAAATAAAATGTCAGTAAGCTGCGCCTACTAGTACTTGAGGCCGGAAATAAAATAATACAAATTAAAATGAAAATGAACAAAACAGGTGTGTGTCAGGTGCACAAGAGCCTGAGGAGAGCTCAGCTGTGGCCTGTGGGGACAGACAACAGGCAGAGGCCAAAGCATGTCTTTGTGCTTAACAGGACCAGGTCGGAGGATGCAGCTAGCAAGATCTGATCCATTTCAATGCCATACCCAAAATAATACCTTTCCATGCAATGTCAGCCTCACATGTGGCACCCTGGCTGGGGTGATGGGGGGGAGGGTCTTTCCTTATTTTTAAATCCAATGTTGGCAACCCTAGTTGCAGGCCTGAGGTGCAGCTGGTCGGCCAGCATTGGTGCACTTGAAGAATTAAACAAGCTTTTTTAACAGTTGCTGTTACTCTCTTTAGCTTTTCCTGTGCCCTTGGGCACCAAACTAAACAACTATGTACAACCCCAGAATTTTGCAGGGCAATTCCTGCTTTTTTTACTCACGGTTCAGCAACATCAGTCCTCGGGTGGCACGGCTGACTGAAGTCCTGGGGTTGGTGGAAACAGCAAATGCAGAGCCGGGCGCGATGTCTGAACTTGAAGGGGTAAAGAAACTGCAGCTTGGATCTTCAGCTGGATTGGAGATCTCACAGCTTGTCCCCTTTGACCTATTGAGGCCTGTTATGGAGCACATGGCAAGGCCTGCCAGCCAAAGGGACCCAGACCTAGGAGTGGCCCCACGTTCAGCTTCTTCACAGGTCAGAGTGCTCCAGCACTGGTATAAACCCAAGATCCCCACAGCTGCAAGCCCCACTTGATGGGAATTAGCGGTTCCCACCTGGCTCTGGATTCAGGATGGAAGCTTTAAGTCATCATTCATCTTTAATTAGAACCAGCTACGGTGTGTAGCCAAAGCAGTTTCTGTTTTTTCCCTGTCTCCCAGATGCTGGGGGGTGCAGAGTCCAAACTACAGGTTCATCACAACAGTTTCTTTCCTTAGCTGTATTTCCAGAACAGACAGTAGGCATCTGCTCAGAAAAGCACCAGTCCATCCTTTCACAATCTTTCAACTTTAACACAGCAATCACTCTTGGTCTGGCTCACACACAATTCCAGAACTCTTGCTCAGCAACACATCAAGAAAGTCTCTTTTCTCACCATGCAGGTGCAGTTCGACTCCAGAAGAGGCTCTCTCTTCAGCTTCTCAGAATCTGAATTCCCATCCAATTTCCAGTAGCCATTCCTCAGTGCTACAACTAGTCCTCAGACCTGTGTCTGCCCCTCATCTCCTTAGATGCTTTGTCTATGCTGGGGTCAGACAGACCCTTTTGCCTTTTCCATACTTTTGCACTTTTCATTCACTTCTCAGATCACAAATGTCTCACCGTGGAGGTGCAGATGAATACCAGGAAGCTCTCTCCTCCTCAGAATCAGTCAATTTTCCTAATCCCTTTTTCCTTTTCAAATATCTTTCTCGTTATACCTTCACCGCTGTGGTGCAGCTTCCTATATCAGCATCAGAATCCTGCAGCTCTCCTTCCTGCAGAGCTGCCTGCACATTCTCTTCCAACTCTCTTCAGATGGGAGAAGGCAAAAACCGGTCCTGGAGGACAGATTGCTGACAGCCCCCAGGCAGGCCCTCTCCCAGCCTTGCAGCCCCAATCTCTGCATAGGGGCTGGAGACCCACTCCCTGTGGAGAGGCTCCCACTAAACTGACCCAGAATCTCAAAGTTCTTGCCTTTTGGGAGCTTTCTGGCAGCTACCCATTGGCTGGAGCCACTGTCCTCAAAGAAAATTAATATGTATGAGGCTCCCTCAATGCTTCATTGGCTGCTCAAACCGGCGCCAGAATATTCCCTGGTATTTTTCCCCAAGAGTCCTTTCACAAGCCCCATCATCCTCCTCAGTATCCTAGCACTGTGGCTAGCTGGATGGATTACATGGCTGCTATCATGGCTGCTGAAGTAAAGAGTCCCAGTACAGTTTACCCCCTAATGAAGACCGAGTAGTTGGTCGAAGCGCAGGGGAGTGTTTACTCGGACATGGGAAAGTGGTCATTATTTATGGCGACCATTGAAATGCAGTTACAACTGTTATGTTGATGCTGTAGCGTTGGAAATAAAATAGATTGTTTACTGCCTATCCAGCATTTTTTCATGGTAATTTTTGCTGAGGAGTGCAGAGCTTGTTCTTGGTTTGTTTGTAAGTTACGGGCTTGCTACCACACTCTGCACCCTGTTACCTGGCAGTGCACGCAGCATTTTCTTGTTTCACCAATACAATTTACCCAGTGCCCCAAGCTCAAACATTTCTTGCAGCTAAACCCTTTACTTTTATGTAATTGTTTCCCCTCACAATTGTATCCACCTCTGTGCCCTTCTAAGTGACTGCATTATTTTACATACTAACTCAGCCCTTTCTCAGTCGCTGCTACCATTTTAAATGGTCCCCAGGCAGTGCTTATTCCAACCCCATTACATGCCATACAGTGTTCCACTTATAGCCTCAATCCAGACCACAGGCACATTTATTGAACATTTTCCACTCAGACCTATAGCATGCCTTTTTTTTTTTTTGCACACAGTGCACCCTTTAACATTTATTTTATTTCTTCTGCCTGTCGCTTACACTGTTACCACTTACCTCAGTGCTAGACAGGCTCAGCCGAAACATTTTATCCATGCGCCTACCTCATTAATATACCTGAGGCGGATCCCACCCCAAGCACGATTGGCGCCACAAAACTTTTCTTTTTCTCTCCTGCTCTCTCCGCCAAGCTTGCTAAGGTCTCTGGTCCTCTTTTATTTTACCCAGGGACCGGAAGCACCGAAAATACAAACTGAAATACACTGAAACAGCCCGAGCAGATATAAACTTACATGCATGCTGAGC
The DNA here is from genome assembly GCA_016271365.2 of Neoceratodus forsteri. Classification (NCBI taxonomy): domain Eukaryota; kingdom Metazoa; phylum Chordata; order Ceratodontiformes; family Ceratodontidae; genus Neoceratodus; species Neoceratodus forsteri. The sequence goes on from CM057455.1 coordinate 1,234,276,575, forward strand.
TTCACCTGCATGCTGAAGCAAGGAAGTGTAAGGGTGGTAGCCTTCCACACTTGTGCTCCATCGCCCTGCTTTCAAAAATTATGCATGCTCCTGGGGCCTAAGGACACTAGAGGGACGAGCCAGGAATCAGAAACTGCAGAGAAAAACCACAGCAAAATGGGAGCAACCTCGGGGCTAACAGGCAAGCCACCAACAGGGGGGTTACATAAGCGTTCTTCTTGTTTCACAAAATGTTATTGTAAATAGTTTAATGTTTTTAGCAGGTACTTTAAAAGAGTCATAGGTGTATCGGGGAGGTACTCAGCCGTGTTCCAATGTAAAAACAATGGCATTCTCCTTAAAAATTGTGACATGGAATGTAAATGGGTTGAAAAATGCTATTAAAAGGAAAAAAGTCCAAAACAGAATCAAGAAATTGAGGGCAGACATGGTGCTGTTACAGGAGATACACCTGACAGTTCCTGAGGTGGAACAAGTCTTGGAGGGTGTGTGGCATGAGTGGCAGCTACTTACAGCTCTCTGGCCAGAGAAACAGCTATATGGTTGCCAACAGGTTTCCCGGGACATGTCGGGGATTCCTGCGTGGACCCAGGGGCAGATATGCACTGGCTCAGCTGCAGCTGAACACGGGAGAGATGTGGACGGTGGAAAGTGTATATGGACCTAATATTGAGGATTCTTGTTTTTACCACAGATTGCACCCGAACATGGCCCCTTTCAAGGGTCCCTGGATCTTAGGGGGAGACTTTAACAGTGTCCCCAGTACCAATCTGGAGAGACTGAACTCAACTCCAATCCCAGTCTCAAAAATGCCCAAGCTCTACAGGACATAGAGGGCACTTTCTCCCTACTGGATATCTGGTGCCATCAGAACCCTACAGGGGTGGGAATATAGTTTTCTTTTGCCATGCCCTTGACTCTTATACTAGGATTAACAGACTATTGGTATCCTCTGCTTTTGTACTCCAGGTTAGTCAGGCCACATATGAACAATTGCTTATTTCAGACCACACCCTACTCACAGCTTTATCCACTTGGGGAGGACGGGCCCTGTCAACAAATGGAAGCTAGTCCTCAGACTATTAACTGACAAACACTATATTAACCACATCCAGTCAGCCAGCTTGGAGTACTTATCTAATAACAAAAAAGAGGACACCACTCATGCAGCCAGGTGGGAACTTTGAAGGCTTACATAAGGGGTCAGTCTATATCCTTTGTGACTCACAAAACAAAAAGATGGAAGAAGCAGATTTGGAGTTTCTGGAATGGAAAATCAAGGAACTCGAAAGCCCCACATGGCACACCCTACTTCTAGTTTATAAAGCTGACTACAACAAAATTAAATAAAATGTAACACTCTCAGCAGTTCTCACATTGAACGTGACCTACTGCTGAGCAGAGTAGGGCCATACTTTGATGGAGATGGGGGGGCGGGATTTCTTGCCTGGCAGCTTAAGAAAAAGGATGGTGACTGAACGGTCAAAGATATCAGTACTCTGATGGAGGGTTGGCCACTGGCGTAAAATATATGGGACAAGCTTTCACTAACCTTTACAATGATCTCTACTCCTCTGAGGTCCCCAGACCAATTGCAACAGTTCCTAACTAAGGCCCCTGTGGTTACTATCCAGAAAAATCTTCCAAAGCCCTGGATAAATAACAGGAAAAAATGAAATAACAAAGGCCATAAAGACACAGAGGAGGAAAAGCATCAAACCTAGATGACCTCCCTATTGATTTTTTCAAAAATTCCAGGACATTCTCCTGGATCCCTGTTCAAGATATACAAGGTGAGTATTGCTAAGGGATATTTGCCCCTCCATGCAGTCGGCCATCATAATGGTAGAGTTGGGAGGGGCCTAAGACAAGTAGCCACACAGTATCCTTCTCAGAGGTGCTGCCTGTCAGTGGCATGGGAGAGGCGAGGTACTTTGCACCATGCATTTAATGAATGGTTGAAGAAATGGTGTGGAGCACAGGATTTGGCTTCACTGGGGACTGGGGTTCCACCTGGAAGAGACACCTGCCTATACTGGCAGGATGGTCTGCATCTGTCCAGGAAGGGAACAAGTCTTTTGGGCTATCGGTTTAAATGCTTCATTGGAAAGCTTTTAAACTAGTCAAGGGGGTAGACACTGATAAGCAGCAGGAAATTCCCAGCCTCCCCCTACAAAAGAGGGTACTAAATGAGAAAAAGACCAAGGTAGAAAGGACAGTGGGGGATGCTGCTACAAAAGGTAAAGCCATCAAAAAATGGAGAGCAATGAGTACCAATGCCTGTAGTCTGGGTAACAAGCTTCCTGAATTAGTGGCCTTGATGGAGGAGGATTATTTGGATATCGTGGCAGTCACAGAAACATTGTACACACAGAACCATGACTGGGGCATAAACATACCAGGATACACTATCTACAGGAGGGACAGGGAGGGTAAAAGAGGAGGAGGAGTAGCTCTCTACATAAGGGAAGGAATCAAAGCAACAGAACAAAAGGGTAAACAGGGAGGAGAAGAAGCACTGTGGATCAACTTGAGACAGGCAATGGCATCACAATCTGCAGGGTTGTATACAGACCCCCTCTCCAGGGGTGAAATGGACAAGGAAATTATAGAAAGTATACTTAGAATGGCAGAAAAAGGAGAGATATTGCTGATGGGTGATCTGAATATGCCAGATGTTAACTGGAGTGCAGTTGCAGCAGCCACTTCTAAGAGTGGGGTTATTCTAGATGCCCTACAGGAGGCATGCCTTAGACAGCTAGTACCGGAACCCGCTCGAGAGGGAGCAATCTTAGACCTGGTTCTCTCAAATGGAGATGGAGAGAGGATCACAGATGTAGAAGTGGGTATATCTGGGAACTAGCGACCATCAGTTGGTATGGTTTCACAATAAACACAGCAATAGAGGTCAAGCCATACAAAGGCAAAGTACTGGACTTTAGGAGGGCTGACTTTGCAAAATGGGTGAGTGCCTAAGGAATGCACTAGCAAATAGGCAGGAAGGAGGGGTGGAAGAACAATGGGGAATAATAAAAACTGCCATCACAGAGGTAACAAGCCTTTGTGTAAAGCAAATAAACAAAACAAAATGATGTAAGAAACCACTATGGTTCTCAAAGGAGGTGGCAGTGAAGGGTCAAGAGAAAAAGAAAGCATTCAGGAAGTACAAGGAATCACAGAAGGAGCAGGACAGAGAATTGTATCAGTTAAAGCAAAAGGAAGCTGGGAAGGCAATCAGAACAGCAAAGGCCCAAACCGAGGAAAAGATAGCCAACTCAATTAAGAAGGGGAATAAAACCTTTTATAGGTACATCAGGGAGCGTAGGAAGACCAAGGGAGGGACAGTGAGGCTTAATAAAGGGAGGGGTGGTGGCAGAGGTGACGGTGAAAAGGCAGAAATACTAAACAAATATTTTTGCTCAGTATTTACAAATGAAGAGGGGGAGGTACCTAAACCAAACAATAGAAACACTCTGGATACAGAAGTTGATACCAGCCCATTTACAGAAGAAAGGGTTCTGAAAGAACTCTTAAAACTAAAGGTGGACAAAGCAATGGGGCCTGATGGGATTCATCCCAGAATTCTAAAAGAACTAAGGGTAGGACTAGTGACACCACTGACTATCCCTCTTTAACAAATCATGGGAGGATGAGGTGGTACCTAAGGACTGGAGGAGGGCAGATGTGATTCCACTTCACAAAAGTGGGAGCAGGGCAGAAGCGGAAACTACAGACCTGTTAGTTTAACCTCAGTGATAGGGAAAATGATGGAATCACTTCTGAAGGAAAGAATTGTCGAGTACCTAGAGGCCAGAGGCACTGGACCCAAGGCAGCATGGATTCACAGCGGAAGGTCATGCCAGACGAATCTAATAGATTTCTTTGACTGGGTGACCAAAGTAGTAGATAAGGGAGGGGCTGTGGACACGGCCTACCTAGACTTTAGCAAGGCATTTGATACAGTCCCACACAAAAGATTAATATACAAGTTAGACAGCCTGGGAGTGGGTCCCAAGATGATAGCCTGGGTAAAGAATTGGCTGGAGAATAGGACACAGAGGGTAATAGCAAATGGAGTCCACTCTAAGAAAGGGGGTTACTAGTGGGTTACTGCAGGGTCTAATTAGACTCGGTCCTCTTCAATGTCTTTATGTGTACATTGCAGAGAGACTGGAAGGAAAAGTATGTCTCTTTCCAGATGACACTAAGATCTGCAACAGAGTTGGTGCACAAGGTGGGGTAGAAATGATGAGAAGGAACTTGGCAAGGTTAGAGGAATGGTCAAATGTATGGCAGCTTAGCTTCAATGCTAAGAAGTGCAAGGTAATGCACCTGGGAAACAAAAACTCAGGGGAAGAGTACACAATGGGGGTGAGATACTAACAGCAACAAAAATAGAAAGGGACCTGGGAGTAGTCATATCAGATGACCTAAAGGTGGGAAAGCAATGTGAGAGGGCAGTAAGGAGGGCTGGGGGGATACTGGGATGCATAGAGAGAGGCATCACCAGTAGAAAACAGGAAGTTGTTATCCCTCTGTACAGACAGCTGGTGAGACCCCATCTGGAGTACTGTGTGCAGTTATGGAGACCCAGTCTCCGCAAGGACATAGACAAGATGGAAGCTGTCCAGAAGAGGGCAACTAAAATGGTGCAGGGTCTGCACCGGAAGACATATGAAGAGAGACTTATGGAGCTTAATATGTATAGCCTCGAGGAAAAGAGGGAGAGGGGGGACATGATAGAAGTACCTCAAGGGAATCAACAAAGTCCAGGAGGGTAGCATCTTTCAGAAAAAGAGGTGTGCAAGAACAAGGGGCACAATTTAAAGATGGGGTGGCTCAGAGGTAATGTAAGGAAGTATTTTTCACAGAGGGTTGTGGATGCATGGAACGCCTTCGGAGGAGGTTGTGGGTCAAAACAGTGGTGGAATTCTAGCATGCATAGGACAGTCATAAGGCAATTTAGGGGTGGGGTAGGAAGAAGTAGGCTGTTGGTTAACTAGGATCTGCAGCTTATCCATTAGGTAGGGAAATGGGCAGACTGGGTGGGCAAAGTGGTCTTCATCTGCTGTCAAATTCTATGTTTCTATGTTACCTAAACCAGGTAAGCCCATCCTCTGTGCTTCATACCACCCCATGTCCTTACTTACTTCAGATATAAATTTTGCTGCTAGACTAGAACCTTGTTACCACAAATGGTACACCCAGACCAGTGTGGTTTTGTCCAGGTGAGACAGGGTAAACACAATGCTCGGAAAACCCTGAACATTATATATTACTGCTCTAGAACACGAAGAAAACATGGGGCTGCGATCATTGCACTAGACACAGAGAAAGCCTCTGACTGTGTGGAGCGGGGGTACATATTTGCAGCTCTCCAGACTTTGGTATTAGACCACATATGATGAGCTGAAGTAGGACCCTCTACACCAATCCAGCATCCCAAATTCAGGTTAATGGATCCCTTTTCCCAACCTTTACTCTGTCACCCTTCCTACACGTACTTGCCCTGGAGCAGCTGGCAGTGGTTATCCACAATCATCCTGGCATTGTGGGGTTTGGTGACAGTGGGGAACATGAACCAGTGCTTTTTGAGGATGATCTGCTCCTATACCTGTGTTACTCCCAGGATAGGCTCCAAATTGTTCACAATACACGCAAAAAGTGTGCTTCTCTCTTGGGCCACAAAATAAATTAGTTCAAGAGTGAAATCTTGCCAGATGGGGACAAAAATAATCAATTTCTGGCCTCTAATATTTTGGGAGCTCAGGTAGTGCAAAAAATTAAGTACTTAGGGGTCCTGATATCAGCCAAATATACTCAGCTTGTGGCTTTCAACTACTGCCATCTCCTAGTCAAAATAACCTAGGACTGTGACAGGTAGTCATCTCTGCCTTTGACCCTCCTGGGAAAAATAGCATCAGTTAAAATTAACATTCTCCCTCAATGCTTGTATCTATTTCAGTCCCTACCAGTTAATCTCCCAGGCAGATACTTTAAACAATTAGACAGCATCTTACATAAGTTTATATGGTGGGGGCGGCCCAAATTCGGGGGACACACTACAGCAACCTTCGACCAAGGGAAGGGTGGGTCTCCCTAACTTTAAGGTGTATTATTACACAGCTCAGCTGGCATTTTTACCTGTTGGAGGGCCCTCTGTATATCCAGCTTGGTTGGAGATTGAGGGGAGGCAGATGGTGGTTGACGTTAGAAGAGATCTCCTCTTTCACTCATTGCAGCCAAGGTTATCAGTCTCCTGCACCAACCCCTTTACAAAAAAAGCTCCCCAACGTTTGAAAGGTAGCTCACGTATCTTCTGGGGTGTCATCTGAATAGTCCGAATTTGCCTCCATCTGGTCCACTCTGAAGGTTCTGCTTGGTTATAGTGTCCTCTTACATGGAGGCCTACTGTGTTGGCAAAAAAAAGGGCTTAACATAAACCAGCACCTGTTTGAGGGTGGTCAGTTTCTTTCCTTCAGGAAACTCCAGAGTCAATGTGACCTCGCTCTGGATGATTTCTTTGTCTACCTGCAGGTTAGATCTTAACTGTCAGCTTACTGCAAGTCTCACATTAATAACGCCTGAGGGGGACCCCTTTGAGGAACAACTAGTCATGCCACAACATCACAATCTGATTTAAAGTCCCTAACAATATACTACAAAGTTCTCTTGAATAGTCTTATAGCCCCCTTTCAACATACACAATCTGCTTGGGAGCGAGACTTTGATACATACGAACATACAAAATTGCTGGCAGAAAAAAGGCCCACAGGTCTATCAAGTCTGTCCGATTGTGCAGCTTAGTTTCATATTACTACAGCTGCCCCAGCCCCACCCAAACCCCTCCCTTCCTCCCCTTTCCTGGTCTTTCCCCCTTCGTGTTCATGTCTGTACTAATCCTGCCCTTGACTCTATCCCAACCCCACTTAAAGCTATCCACTGTCCTCAGTTCGATTAACTATTCCAGCAGTACGATCCATCTCGCAACCACTCTCTCTGTAAAGTAGTGCCTCCTCATCTCCCTCCTGAACCTTCCCCCTTCCAACTTCAGACTGTGCTCCCTAGTGACCCTTTCCTCTTTAAGTGGAACAATCCTCCCTCTCTGACTTTGTTTATGCCTTTCAAGTACTTAAAGGTCTCTGTCATGTCCCCTCTTTCCCTTTTCTCTTCCAGCAAATACATGTTGAGCTCCCTCAGTCTTCTCTCATACGGCATCTCCCCCAGTACCATGATCATTTTTGTAGCCCTGCACTGCATCCCCTCCAGTAATCTCACATCCTTTTTGAGATATGGGCACCAGTACTGCATACAGTACTCCAAGTGTGGCCTCACCAGTGATCTATACAAGGGCAGGATGACCTCCTCCTTTCTAGAGGTGATCCTTCTGGCAATGCACCCCAGCATCCTATTTGCCCTTGCTGCCGCTCTCCTACACTGTGCTGATACCTTCATGTCCCCTGTGACTATTACCCCGCAGTCCCTTTCCTCCTCTACAGCTGTTACCTGCACTCCTTAGCCAGTTGCTGGTCCTGGGATTTCTTGCCTGAGGTGCATGACCTTGCACTTTAGTGTTAAACCTCAACTGCCACTCCCTAGACCAGTGTTCAAGTTTAGCTAGATCCTCCCTGAGTGTCTGCCTCCCTCCCTTCCTCATTGTCCACTTTTGCACAGATCTTAGTGTCATCTGCAAACAGGCTGATCTTACTCTTGATCCCCTCTGTAATGTGTCCAGTGAAGACATTGAACAAAACAGATATGGTCTTCACCCTCGAGATGTGGTTTACAGCTGTGAAACATCTGTTTCTGTTCTAAGAATAATAGGCTGAAGCAGATCCAACTCAACTTTCTGTATAGAACTTATATTTCCCTTCCCAGTTGCATCACCTAAACCCAGAGAAACCTAAGAACTGCCTCAAGTGTGGTGGGAGGGAGACTTTCTGCACATAACTCTTATGTGTCCCAAAATCCTGCACTATTGGCATGAAATACATAAATAATGCGAAAAGTCTTGGGAGTAGCTCCACCTAGATCTCCTTAGAATTTCTGCTTGTGGCAGACACGGCAGAAAGTTTCTGGGACAGGATTTACAATTGTGGTCTCTGGCATTAACACCTCTGAAAACGCTGGTTCAGTGCTGGATTTTGGAAATCCACCCACCATTCAGTTGTGAGCCCACAATCTGCTATATTACCTAAGGATTGAGTGTGCCCAGGTGAGCACTACAGATAACACCTCAAGGTTTGAGATGATATGGCATAAACTGGTCCAGGCCATGGAGGAGGACTTGTTCCCGTGGGATTGCCCTGGGGCAATGCTCCGTCTTGACTACCTGAATAGGTGAGGTTGGAGTTCAATTGTCACCTCATCCTTACTATAAAGCAACCCAATGTATAAATCCACTATGTATCTGATCAAACTATTCCTACTTGTTACAGCATTTTATATACTATAACATATGTTGTCTGACCTCTCTTATGCTACTATGCTCATGGTGAACCTCCTAGTTTAGCGCAGTATGCTTGAAAGTGCACTCTTGTTCTTTTTTACCACTTTTATATGTTATTTGTTCTGAACTACTGTTATTTGTTCTGTAATCATGTTATTTTTTACCTGTAGTGTTTATGATTTGTCTTTAATAAAATATTTAAAAAAATAATATAAGCTAAATAGTACAATATCTTCATTTGCTATTGTGGAAATTGTGCAATAAATACAATATATATATATATATTATGGTGGCACAGTAGTGCCACTATAGTTAGGGTTGAGGAGCCATTTCTATGTTAAACCCCAAAACTTTGCACCTTAATAACTTAGCAACCGTTTCACAGATTTGGCTGAAATTTGGAATACATGATCAAGAACTATAGGCCTTGGGATCTGCCAAGTTTCATACTGGTTGGATATACGACTGTGGAGTTATTAACCATGATCTGTGCGCGCGTTTACGCTTTTTCTGGAATTCTACGTCACGCCTACAGGTCGTACGTGTTTAGCGACCGCCCAAAATCTTCAGGGAATGTGCATCCGGGTCCCGATGTGTCTTTCAAAGATTTCGTGAAAAAATATTAAACGGTTCAAAAGTTATTCAAAAAACAGTTTCCCATTATAAGTCAATGGGAAAAGTTAACATAAAGTTCAACACTTTCGCAAATGCATTTTTACTTTCGCAAATGGGCCTGTTACTTTCGCAAATCGGCCATTTTGTTTTCAGTTGGTGATCAGAAAATGGTTGGTATTTAAATTTGGGACCCTCTAGCAACCTAATTTTTTGTATTCACCTAGTCGGACCCTAAGGATGCTTGCCATGTCTTTATTTTGTGGTAAAGACCCTAGAAATATGTTTTTCAAATTTCTGGAAAAGTACTTTCACAAATTACTTTCATGCTCACTCGAAGTGTCGAACTTTGTTAAAGCTTAAATTGCGACAGTAGTTTTCCATCTGTGGAAGTAACACGATTCTTTGGCACTGCGCTGCAAAAGAACCGTTGGGAGGTTTGGGCTGAAATTTGAGGGGTGGGTCCTAACTCTCACCCCATTCTCCTATACTTCTGCTGCTTTACACATGTCATGGGGTGAGAGTTAGGGCTGATGATCCCAATGCGCACCCCAATGCCGGTTGGGGGGTGGGCGAGGGGGTCCAAGGGGGTTTCAACCCTAACAGCGAATTTCCTCACTTTTGTCGCTGTGGAACAACCCTAACTAATGCATTAAACTGAGTTTTTTGCCTCTAATATATATATATATATATGCCAAGTTATAATGTATCTCAACTTTTTATCTGATCATTTGATAATACTTTGAGATTAAAGAAAAAGTGCTGCTGTGTACTGTACTGTATGTAGGGGTCATGTTTCAAATACTGGCTACCTTCACTGGGCTTTTAGTAAATTCAGTGGAATACAGGCTCAAAAGTCTTGTCATTGTTCCATCTATACTGGCCATTTAGCAGCCCACACTAGTGAGCTGCTTGTTTTATAATATGGTACAGTACTAGAAGTACTTAGAGGCAGTATAGCGTAGTGGTCAAGGCTCTGAGCTGCAAATCTGGTGATATCCAGCAGACCAGACCTGGGTTTGAATCCCATAGCTTCCACCTGCATACTGTGTGATCCTGAGCAACTCACTTAACCTCCTTGGGCTCCCAGGTCGCTCCTATAAAAAAGCTTTCAGGTTAGTGTGCTATACCTGGTTAAACAACTAAAAAAAAAAAAGTACTAGTCGGTGCCATTTTAAAACTGTATGATGTAGTTTATACCCTCAATACAAAAGAAGAACAGGGACATAAACTACATAATGCCATTCTGAAGTGGTTTTTACCAGCGATATATAAATCAGTAACACACACTAGGTACTTTAACTAGAAAGCATGTGTAGATACTGTAGAGATGGAACACTAACAGAATCTTTAAAGGCAAACTGCATTGAACTAGTATGTCTGAAAATATACCACCAAGAGAGGATGGGCCTAATTTTCAAATGGTAAAGTTTGATGCAAGGTGCCTATGCCAAATGGGTATGATGCAAGTGGCACTAGTGTCAAACTTTGTGGCAATCCCAATTTTCAAATGCTGGCTGTGGTGAAATTGGGATGCTTGCCTCAGCCACTCCTGCACCACCCCGTGGCAAAGTGCTCCTGTGCTAGGTCACAGGGGAGTTGAGCCATGGGTAGGCTGCACCTTCCCCTTTTTTGGGACTTTGCAAGCCATGCCATGGATGCAGCAAGGGGCTCCACTTAGACCAGCCAGGAGGTTGTGCCAGGGCCATACAGTGTGGTGAAAGGGGATGGGTCTGCAACTGGGCTGCTAGGGGCAGAAGGGGCACTGGGGTGGCATAGGGGGAGTGGGGGATGAAGCTAGGCATGGGAGGGAGGGAGTTTGCATCTGGTGGGGTATGTTTGTTTTTATTATTTATTCCTTATTGGCTATCTTGTCATAGTAGTGACCTACATAGTTCTGTACTACTGCATCATACTCTATATGCATATATTCAGCTCACTCAGTGAAACAGTTTTGCAATCTGCTAAGCTATATGTCCTTATGATGCTGTTGGTATTCGGACATGTCACTTTCCTCTACTTGGGTTTGTTGGCTGTGAGCTGAATATGTATGTAGAGTATAAAGCATTAGTACAGAACTGTGTATGTCACTATCATGACATGATAGGCAATAAGGAATAAATAATAAAACAAATGCATCTGCGTCGGCTACACACTCACTCACTCTTTCATCCTGACTCCCCATGCCACTACCCATGCCCCTTCTGCCCCAGCTCCACCTTAGTCCAGCTGATACACCACCTCTCAACCATCCCAGCACTCTTGTGCTGCGCTTGGGCAGGGGTAAGGATCCGTGGCAATTTCTGCAGGTGCGCCAACCATTTATGCAGCTGTTGGCTTGTGGCAAACCTGAGGAGTTTAGTGCTGGGACCCTGATTTTTTTAAACTCGAGCATGGAGTCCCTGGTACACTTAGAGTTTGCCACAGTCCTGGAGTGACAGAACTTGCGTCATTCTAAGGGCTCTTTGAAAATCGAGCCCAATGTGTGTGGTGGGAGGGGCAATAATAAGAAAAGCAGGAGATCATTTCAATTAACAGTAAAGCAACACCCTTTTACTTCCAGCCTGAGCATGGCTCTTCAGCTTGGGGCAGGGTAACAGACAAGAACAGCACTTTTATAGCTCACATCTAGAAGCAACAATGCATAACTTGACGCAATATAGTCTGAGTAATGCAAACAAAACAAATAAGATTATTATAAAATGGATGTCTGTACCCACAGAACACTATGTGTGACACCATGAAATGAAAGAGAATGAAATGGAAGTGTAGGCCCATACAACAAAATTGACCCACAAAAGTAAGATACTATACGATTAAGCATTAAACAGGAACAACTGGTCAAAAAGTAAGCTGGAATAAGATAAACAGTATGTTCCACATCACATGTCTGCCGTAATACAGAAATGAATTTTAGCTGCCAGGGGTGAGATACAAAGCTGCAGATCAACATTAAACAGTAAACACTGAATGTGAATGAGAAAATTTGATTTAAAGAGGACCAATGAATATTTCTATCACATTTATGGTGAAAAGAAGGTATGAGATGAAAATGTAAAGGTGCTGCATTAGCAGAGTCAGTGCTATAATCAGGGACTTAATAAAATATTTTTTTGGGGCAACATCAAAACATGACTGCAACAGAGCTAAGAGCCTAATACTGACTAAGGGGCATAGTAGTAAGGCATTAAGGCAGGAAACATGGCAGGGGGAAGCGGGGCAAATAAACCCTTAGGTAAACACTAGTACTGCTGTAGGTACTGTCGCCTGGAACTGAAGAAGAAGATATTACGAGTAGACAAGACAGTGCATTGGGGTATTTATTACGCTAGGACGATCACCTACAACCTGATGTACCTGTGCATTGCTGCCCTAGATTGTGCTTGAGGGGGATGCATGTGCTGTGTACTGTAAATGCCATGTAGCAGCATATGGTGGCCACTGCAGGAACTACAGTGCATGAAAAATTCTGATGTACATAGAAACATAGAAGTTGACAGCAGATAAGGACCGCAAGGCCCATCCAGTCTTCCCTTTTCTTTTTCTACCTTATAAATGTGCCATTAGCCTTTGCTCTATCAATGGCCTATCTATTCATACTCATCTGTATTGCTCCTTTATGCCTATCCCATGCCTGTTTGAAGCCTTGCACTGTATTCATATCCACCACTTCCTGAGGTAGGCTGCTCCATGCATCCACCACCCTTTCTGTGAAAAGAACTTCTCACATTACCCCCTTAATCGGCCTCCTCTAATTTCATGCTGTGTCCTCTTGTCCTGCTATATTTCTTATATTGAAACATGTTAGACTCTTTCACCTTGTTAATGCCCTTAAGGTGTTTGAATGTTTCAGTCATATCACCTCCTCCCTCCTTTGCTCTAGGGTATACATATTGAGCTCGCTAATCTGTCCTCATATGTTTTCTGATGCAGTCACTGCACCATTTTGGTTGCCTTTCTCTGGACTGCCTTCATTTTGTTAATGTCCTTGTGAAGGTGTGGCCTACAGTACTGCATGCAGTACTCCAGGTGGGCCTAACTAGTGTCTTGTAAAGAGGGATTATTACCTCCTCTTACGACTTGTGATACCCCTACTAATACACCCCAACCCCTAGCTTTACCTTACTGCTTTAGTAGTCTGCTTGGATCATTTCAGGTCATCTGTGATGATAATACCCAAGTCTCTTTCTTCCCTTGTGACTGCCAGCAACTCCTCCCAGCCTATAGGTGGCATCAGGATTTCTGCTTCCCTATGTACATGATCTTGCACTTCTTTGCAAACCCCAGTTGCCACTCTTTCACCATTTTGCCAGTTTATCCAGATCTCTTCTCATTCTGCCCACCCCATCTGGATCATCTACTCTGTTGCAGATCTTGGTGTCAGCTGCAAAGAGACAAACCTTACCCTCCAGTCCATCTGCAATGTCACTGATGAAGATATTGAAGAGGACTGGCCCCAGGACTGATCCCTGAGGTACTTCACTTGTGGCTTGCATCTCTTCTGACTGTATACCGTTTACCACCACTCTCTGTTTTCTGCTCATCAATCAGTTTGCCACCCAATTGACCATCCTCTGACCTACCCCGAGCCTACCCAGCTTATTAATCAGTCTTCTATGTGGAATAGTATCAAAAGCTTTGCTGAAGTCAAGGTAGGCGACATCAACTGCTCCCCCTTGGTCCACCACTCTGGTTACCCAGTCAAAGAAATCTATGAGATTAGTTTGACAGGACCTTTCTGTTGTAAACCCTGTGGATCCTATGTTCCTATGGATGCCAGGTGTTGCACTAGCCTTTCCTTAAGGAATGCCTCCATAATCTTGCCCACTACTGAGGTAAGACTGACTGGTCTGTAGTTCCCTGCCGGCTTCCTGCTACCACTCCTGTGGAGCGGGATCACATGAGCCCTTCTCCAGTCTTCTGGGACCTCTCCTGTGCTCAGAGACTCACTAAACAGTTCTGATAATGGCTCTGCTAGTTCCACCTTTAGCTCCTTTAGTACCCTGGGATGTATGCCATCAGGTCCCATTGCCTTGTCCACCCTGAGCTTATCAAGCTCTTGTAGTACCCTTTCTTTTGTGAAGGGACTAGTGCACACCTCCCTCTCCTGTGTCCATGGTGCTGAACTGTGGACCCTGCCCTACCTTCTCTTCAGTAAATACTGAGCAGAAGTATCTATTTAGGATAGATGCTTTTACATGGTCCTCCTCCTCACACGTCAGAGCAGAACAAAAAAATGTATGACACCACAGGTTCAATGCAAAATCTTTATACAAGGTGATGGCTACCCCTGTTTAAAAGGAGATTTTTTCCTTGATATCTGTAATATAGTGATCAGGCACTAGTAATGATGTTCAAATTCAGTGTAGTATTTTTGATTATTCTAATGGGATCCAACGGATAGTCCATCTATTTGACTCTGGATCTGAGATCCTACCTGACCTAATTCAGATTTCAGATCTATGGTTTGAACAGTGGGATCCAAGGTCATACAGTGGAATTCAGGGTTGAATGTCTGCCTTGGATCCCTGGGATCCAAAGTTGGATACTGGGATCTGAGATCATATTTCTATCTCAGATCCCTCCGATCCCAGATAGTCACATTGGATAGTTGGCATTCTATTACATTCAACATGATAAGATCTAGTAGTCAGATACCAATGGTATCCAATACCATCCATTATCCCAAAAAAACAGTAGTGTCCGATGGTATTCGGTTCCATCGAATACTATCCAAACAACACTTGGTACCGTGAATTGTTGCTGTGTGCAAGGACAACGTTTTTCTAAGGACTTAGGGTAAGAACTTGAATTGCCATCAGTTCAATTTGTGTTTTCCTATTTGTACCCGTGTTTAAAACTTGATTATATTGATTTTCCTAGAGAAGCCATACAAGGAGAGACTAAAGGAGCTTAATATGTATACCCTTGAGGAAAGGAGGGAGAGGGAGGACATGATAGAAACATTTAAGTACTTCAGTGGAATCAACAAAGTCCAAGAGGGTAGCATCTTTCAGAAAAAGAGATGTGCAAGAACAAGAGGACACAACTTGAAGATAGAGGGGGGACTGCTCAGGGGCAATGTGAGGAAGTATTTTTCCACAGAGAGGGTGGTGGATGCATGGAACAGCCTTCCTGAGGAGGTTGTGGGGTCTAAAACTGTGGGAGAATTCAAGAATGCATGGTACAGAAATAAGGCAATTTTTGTGGAGGGTAGGAAGAAATAGGCTGTTGGTTAACTAGGATCTGCAGCTTATCCTGTAGGTAGGGAAATGGGCAGACTAGGTGGGCCAAGCAGTCTTTATCTGCCAAAGTCTATGTTTCTATGTTTCTATGTGTTTGTATTCCCATTAGTTTCCTGTATATCTTAATTTTGTGTAAATATTGCATATTTTATGTTTAATATATATCTGTGATTTCAGTGTTAGACTGAGTACAGGTAATCTATGTTATAGGCTATTCTGTTGGTCCACCTCCAGAGCATCACCAACTTAAAGGAAACCTGCCTTTGAGACAGAGATGAGGAGGTAAAATGTGCAGTTTCCGCTAATGTCATGTCTGAATATTTCCTGATATCTCTAGAGCAACATCCTGCCTGACTTCAATACCACCAGGAAGAGACAGAGCCACCAACTGCTCATTGCTTGCTTACTTAATGTTTCCAAACATTCTGACTAGTCATCACTAAGGACATAGTGACAGTAGTGTCACGAGATCTTGCAACATTTGGGATCCTGACACTGGGCACCACTGTATGTCAAAGCAGCCTTGTTCTGTGTGAGCAGGAACCTGGTAGGAATGAGAAGGAGCAGCCCTGAGTGAGCCATGATCAGGTTCCTAGTAGCATTGATAAAGTAAGAAAGCCACTCAGTCAACTACTATGGGGATCTGGGCTGTTTTTGACAGCAATCAGTAGGGTAGTCAACTCAATATGGTGGGGTGTGTAAGAGGAGAGGAAGATAAAAATGAAGTAGTGTATAAAAAGTAATTGACAACTAGGGCTAGGAAAATCTAAACATGTCTTCTTCCATGTCTCACAAGTTGTGGACTTAAGATAAGATACTACTGTAAGTACACAAGCTGTAAAAAGATTTCAAAAGTCTTCCAACTTTTCAGTATGAACTTGCAATAAGTTTTCCTAAACAATCTGTATTTTTTTGTGACTGCATAAAGTAGATTTCTGCTGTTTGCCAAAGGGATTTAATTTTGCCCACCCACTAACATTTTTAATGAGCAAGACTTAATGCAGAGAGTACTTACAAAGTAATGATGGGAAAAACATGACAGAGGAGCAAAAGAAATGGAGGATTAAAGACCCAAGAAAACATGAATGAAAGAGCTTGCAGGTCAATACCAGGAGCCTATATAACAAAAGGAAGGAATTGAAGACAACAATGGCGGTGTCCAGACTGATGTAGTGGGGATAATTGAAATTTAGTCGATGGAGCACAAGACCTGGGACAAAAGAGATTAAGACTACAGGCTCTACAGAAAAGACAGTAGGGGATTGCAATGCACCAAAAAATATTAAATAAAGGCATCTGAGGCATGTAACCCCTCTCCCAAAAGGGGAGGCCTTTCTTTAGGCTCCCTGCATGCAAGCAGCTGCCTCTCCTCCTCATCAACCCTATAGTTACCTACCAGAATACCTTCACTCCCTTCCCCCATGGATTGTGGCTGGGGACTGGGCTACATGACAGATGCTTCTCAACATGAGATGTAATAGCTGGAAGTCACATGGAGGGACTAATCTTGAAGATAAATACTTTGTCTCCCTACCACAGAGCTGACAAGAAGTTCCATGGGGAAAGGCTGCACACTTGCAGTGTCAGTGGTGGCTCAGCATGTAGCACAATCACCTCTAAGGATGGAAGATTGGAAGGTGGTGGGTTCTAGTCCCCACACTGGGAACATGGGATAAATCCCAGTACTGAAGGAATGTGTATTGGAACAACTCAGGTTCAGGCCTGCCATCCACAGACCTTTTGGAGGGACAGGCGTGAAATGACACCCGTGACTGGTTCCCATCCCCATGGATAAATAAATGACCAGGGTCCTTTAGCTGCACATCCAGGTATTCCCTCATTAATGTCCAGGGCTGATGTCCCCTGTGGGAGCCTTAAATAGTGTCATGAGGGCTGGTGGCCGCATTGATTGGTCTTTGACTTGCACAACTGTAGACATAGTCTGTCTTGCCAGATAGCTAAATCATCAACTAGGAGATTTGCAGTCTGCCCAGCCACATTAGATTGTGGCATCTACTCAGACACCCAGAAGGCTCCCAAAATGCACAACAAACAGGGCTCTGAATAGCTGGGTTTTATAACTCGAGCTGCATGTGACTGCCAGTGCGTTCAGGAGATTGGATAGCTCGGTTAAGCTCAAGGCCTCCTTGTATCTGCCTTCGTCTTATTGCTCTCACCAAACCTTGTAACATTTTCTTTGTGATGAAACTGTCAGTTGGGTCCAGGAAGCCTTCTGCCTTCCAGAGGAATGTGATACCTGCTAACTGCAGGTGTATCACTAAGGAGATTTTCCCAAGCGTTCTAAGTGAAGGATGTAGCTTTGGACCTGCCTCTGTGTGTCAAGCAGTGTCACACTTACCTCGTGACCTCAAAATTCCTGGCTACCTATGTATTTCCTCCATGTTGAGGGGTCCATAGAGAGCTGTACCAGTTACTGTAGTCTTGGTTCTCCAGTTGCCAAATAGCTTCCGGTATCTGCGTTGGGAGTGGGTCTGCCCCTGGAGCCAGGTGTCTGAACTGCTCGAGCTGTAAGCAAGACAGAGTGTCAGCAATGACATTTTGTGTGCCTGGCAAATGCTGCACCCTGAAAGAGATGTTGTAATGGAGGCAGCATAACACAAAAACAGTCAGAACCTTCATGACCTTTTCAGAATGAGAAGTCTGCAAGTTCAATATGTCGGCTACCACCCTGTTGTCCATGTGGAAAAGCACCCTCTTATTTTCGAGTCTGTGCCCCCACACCCTCACCACCACCATGATGGGGAAGAGCTCAAGCAGTGTAATGTTTTTTGTGTAACCCCTTGCTACCCACTCTTGGGGCCACCGATCAGCAAACTATGCTCCCCATCGAAAGGCTCTAAAGCCAGTTCCAACTGATGCGTCTGTGACCATGCACAGATCATAAAGCTGATCCCGCAGTGTCTGCCAGATGGTAATCCCATTAAAGTCCTGCAAAAACAGCTCCCACACCCGTAGGTCAGCTTTCATACCCTGTGTCAATCTGATGTGATGATACGGTTTTAAAGTCCCCACTATGGCCGCTCCCATTCGTCTCAGGAATGGTTTGCCTGGATGGACTGCATGGCATGCAATGTTCAGGTGCCCTATAACAGATTGCAACACCTTTAGGGTCACTTTCTTTGCTTTTCCCATCTCCCCCAACATCTTGCTCAACAGCATCACTTTATCCTGTGGCACTTGGGAAACCATGGCCTCCTAATCAATTTCTATGCCAAGGTAGGAGAGGCAGGTGGTGGGACCCTCAGTTTCTTTCCGGGGCTAAGGGACACTGAAATATCCATTAGTGTACGAAAAACCTCCAGCATATCGGCACATATACAGGATTCACCAGGACCAGCAAATAAAAAATGGTCCAAATAGTGTACAATGAGTGGGTTCTCAATGTGTGCCTTTTAAGTAGCCCACTTCAGAAATGTTGCAAATGCTTCCAAAGCCACGCAGCTTACCGAGCATCCGTGGGCATTACTTTATTCACATACCATTGGCCTTTGAATCTGAAACTCAATAGGTCGTAGTTGCCTGGATCCACTGGGAGGAGGTGAAAGGCAGATTTGATATCACTCTTTGCTATCAGAGCCCCTTATCCCAGCTCCTGTATCAGGTGCAGCACCACGTCGAAGATGCATACTGCACTGTGCAATCATTGGGGTCAACAGTCATTTACCTAGGTTCCTTGGTAAGACAGATGATGTATCATCCTGTATTCCCCTCAAACTTTTTAGGGACTTGCCCAAGGGTGATACCCTAAGGGTAGGAACTGTGGGATTGTCAAGATTCCCACTACCCTGCCCACCTCAGTCTCTTTTGCAATCTTTTTCTCAATGATATTGGGAATAGGTTTGTGGATTTAAGATTGCAGGCTGTCGTGCCACTCTAGGTCCTTTGTTTGGGATCTTAAAGCCTTTCTTAAAACCACCATTTAAATATTGTGCTGCCCTATGGTCAGGGTAGCAAAGAGCCAGATTTCCATCAGATCTATGTGTACCAGAGAACTAGCCAGACTTTCCAGCCCCTGTTTTCCTCCCCCCACCCTGGCTTCCTCATTACCCTGCCATCTGCCTGACTGGCAGGTGCACTCTGTGACCTGGTATCCCCCCTACACACAGTTCTTCAGATATGGCTGTATCTGCAAAAGGAACAAAAACACTTGCCCTTGTTGTAATCAAAGCATGGTTTCTTACCTCCTTTTTTATGTTCCTTTTTATGGTCTCCTCCTACCTGTCTGGCAATAACATGACTGTTATCAGTATAAGTCACCACATTGGATCTTCCCCAAGTCATGTATCGAACCCAAAGGTCAATATGTGTTTGTTCCATTTGAGATTGGGCTGCCATGCCATTTTTAGATGAAATTGTTCATCA
The DNA here is from genome assembly GCA_016271365.2 of Neoceratodus forsteri. Classification (NCBI taxonomy): domain Eukaryota; kingdom Metazoa; phylum Chordata; order Ceratodontiformes; family Ceratodontidae; genus Neoceratodus; species Neoceratodus forsteri. Next base: position 1,234,296,264 of record CM057455.1, read on the forward strand.
TACTTTAACTACGCATATCCATCAAAAGGATAGCTAGGCAAATTTAATGGTATCCGATGCTTAAAGGAAAACTACACCCTCATATCATTTAAATTTTTTTTGATTCCATGTCAACAGACAACTCCTTTCCTGTAGCTGTTAGGGTTATATGTGTTATCCTTAGTTTGTTTTCACTGCTCATGGTAGCCCCTGTGATTGCCCTGGGGGTCTCCATTTCATGGTTGTTAAAATCTCATTGTCCATGGGAACTGCATTAGCATATGAAACATGATGTCAGATCAACCATTTATATCATGTATCTGTATGCTGAAAGAACAAATATCCTGCAAAAACTCTCTGGAAACTCATAAACAAATGAGGTTTAATGGGGGAAAAACCTGTATTACAACTCAGATAGTTTGCAAAGCTCACTGAAGATAAATGTGCTATTTCACACCTTCTTATAGCTTGTTTCTTTGAAGACTAATTAAGCAGACAGGCATACTGAGCAGTTTAAAGGATGATTACACATCATGTTCTCATACGCTAATGCAGCTTTCATGAACAATGAGATTTCAACAACCACGAAATGTAGTCTCCAAGGACAGTAGCAGAGCCTAGTATGAACTGTGAAAACTAACTAATGCAATTGCATCATTCTTCAACAGCTGATGCAGTGAAAGAGTTGTCCCACATTGACATGGAACAAATAACATTTAGAAGATATGAGGTGTAGTTTTCCTTGCTAATGAGATCAGCTTGTCCGGTGTTTCATTCCATATACAGACATAAATATCCCGAAAGCGGCTGCCCAGTTCTCAAATGTGAAAGGTACTTTAGGCCTCCAAGTCTTCTCCCGTTTCCTCTTCTTTTTGTTTGTCTCCTCAGGGAGCTCCCTGTGTAAAAGGGAGAACACATCTATTAACTCCTCTTTCCAAATTTTTTCCCAGACCATGTCCAACAGATGGTCCCCTAGGGGGTCCTCTACCCTGGCATAGGCCCAACAGTTCAGCCCTGAGTTTTGCTCAGTAGAGGGACTGCTCCCCACTGGGTGGGGGGGGCAGGCTGGCTTGTTCCAGTTCCAGCCACCGTTGTGCCACTGTTACCCCCCTCCACTCCTGCTCCAGGATTATCCATACCCCATTGCTGCAACTGGGATGAGGGAACTGATGCTCCAGTCCATACCTGTACCGCAGCTCCTTGTGCCCTTCTGTTCCCCACTTGAGCTGTGCTTGGAGCCCTGGTTGAGGCTGCCACTACCTGAGTGGGCTGATCAAGTGTGACCAAACTGCTTGCGACACCAGATGGTGCCGGCTGGGCTGTCATTGTACCGGACACAGGGGAAACCTGCTGGCCATTACCCAGCATCATGTGCACTCCCGTTGGCATTCCAATCCTGTCCTGAATTGCTCCCCCCAGGGGGCCACCCCACCTCTGTGTTCCAAACATGTGATAGCCTGTAGTGCCCTTGTGGGCATAGCCCTTGGAACCATGAGAGGTGCCCTCACCTGGATCATCATGCCCCTTGCCTGCAAACATAAAGGGCCACATGAGGGAATTGTGGTGCCATGCTGGAGCCCACAGCAAGGCAGGTGGGAATTGTTCTCCCTGAACCCTTGGCCACCCTCTCTGGTCATGAATTGTCCCACCACTGGGCTTTGCTTTGCCAAGGGCCATGTGCTTGCCAGGTCTGGCTGGTGGTGGCTGCCTTCCATATTGCCTCCCGCATAAGCCCTTTTCTTTTCCCTTTTCCTGGTGGCAGAGGCCATAGCCATCTTCCTCAAATTCTGCCACCATCTAGCATATTTTGAGGATTCAGCCCCGAGCCCTGCAGCAGATTATGGGCCTTCACTCGACAGCTCATCCCCACTTTCTGTGTCTGATAAACCAGCTCTATAGAAGTATCACTCTCGTGATCCCTTCATACTCACCATCTATGGTTGGACAACGGGTGCTGTAGGTGGCTTCTCCACCTTGTTCCTCCATGCGATAGGTTGTTTGACTCCACTCATTGTGGCGCTATACCCTCTCCGATCCACTTGACCTCAGTCCATTTTCTGCTGGTTTCTGCCAATGATTGGGCCTTGCACTTCATTTGACGCATTGCCCTTTTCTTACCCATTTGCTTTGTGCTATGGACTCCAATCAATGAGCCGATGGCTGGCTCTACCTTGGCTATCGTCCCTCAACCTCCATTGTCACGGGGTATCTGCTCTTTCCGATGGAGGTAGCCACCTCAGGAAGTGGTTGTCCCATTGGAGTGGCAACCAGCAGGCCTGGTTGTAATCTGAATATAGCCATTAACCAATCCGAACCCCAGTTTCTTTCAGGCATTGTAGGGCATCCCATGATAGCAGTCCTACCCTTGTATCTGGGCAGCCAGGGGAACAGGCAGTGGTGGACCTTCCTGCCCTACCTGGCCTTGCCCTGGAATCTGGGCTGGTGGACAAAATGGGAGCACCTGACTTGCTTGCACCTGGGAAACCTGGGGATCTGGCATTTCCAAATATAAATTGTGGGGGGCAAACCAGTGCTAAGCGAGGCGATACCTATATACCTATATAAAAATACAAAAAAACATATTTGTCAGCCCTCCCTGTAATCCTTTTATTTACTAATTGAAGTGGCCGATACGACCTCCCAGAAAATCAAATCCATGAGCTTTGTCCACGAGGGCGTAACCTATGTACCAACTGTTTGTAAGTTAAAATTATGCATGTTTTCAAAGCACAACCACATGCCCGGATGCTAATCAAGATGACTTCCGCAAAGCTGGGACATGTCCATCCATAAAAAATTTGGGGGAGACCCTGATTATAATCCTGGTTTGCAGCTCTGCTGCCTTAACATGATCTGCTGGCGGCCCCAGTTGTACTGAGGTTGGGCGCTGGATGCCACACCTCGCATCACGTACACCGGGTACAGGAACGAGCCAGGGTTATCGGGGGTTAGCAGGGATGTGGAAGGACTGAACATCCCATGGACTGCTCTCCTTCCCCGAGGAGGGGGGATTTCACCAGTCGATGCACTGGTGACCTCTGGTGGAGGCTGGAGGCACCACAGTGCATGGCCACAGAATGCAGGGGTTAAAGCTGTGGCGGATTTCTGTCAGTTGTTCACGGGAGCGTGCACACACCAAGCAGAACGTCATTGCATGTCCGAGCTTCAGGGAGAAAACTAAAAAAAAAAGTAAAAATAAAATTCCCCCAATCACAGGGAGGTGACGGAATCGCCAGGGGCCTGGGTCCACATGTCCAGAGCCAGCCGCACTGCCCGACATGAATTTGAGGACTCTGGAATCTCCCTGGCAGTCTGAAGAGACTGGAGTCCCGACCTCAACATAGTAGCTTGGGTATGTGCAGTTCAGGTGGGCGGTTGGGACCTTAGCGCCGCGAGTGAATTCTCGAGAGATGCGAGGTCAGGAGCATAAATAGAGTCCACAAAAATAATAAATAAATAAATATGATCTGCCACTGTGGCAGCTCCTTGCTTCCAGATTGTATGCAAGTCATGCTAAGTCTCCGATATCAGTTTCCAAATAAAATGCTTTTTTTTTTTTGAAAAACCAGTCCATCAAAATAATGTCAAATGCTCTCATCTTATGGTCAAACCTCTGGCCCTGAGCTTGTAATGGCATAACTTATCCCCATTGCCACATCAAGAGTCCTTTCTCCTGGGTAATACAGGCTTATTTAAAAAGGGTTTGTAATGCTATATATTACCCCTCCACCTACACAGAATTGCATTCAGTAAACCCTAGTGTGAGATACTACATCATGAGGCCCTAAAAACTTCAATCCTGTCAACCTCTTATTAATTCTGATGGCCGATATATAATATAAGACACATGCTTATAATGATGCACCACAGTAGAACTCTTTTAAAATCCAATATGGGAAGGGAAAGGGAACATTGTTTAACCAGGAATAGCACACTAAGCTGAAGCTTGTTTCCAGATGCGACCTGGGAGCACAAGGAAGTTAAGTGACTTGCTCCGGATCACACGATATGCACCTAGATGGCTGTGGGAGTCTACCTGTGAATCAAAAAACATTAACCAATTGCTTGCAAGGCAAGGACATATATTCACTAACTACAGCAATTTAAATATACATCCTAGAATTACAGCCCATAGACAAAACCCGCTTTGCAGGATTCAAATCCAGTACCCTTTTGTTCACAGCAGTGTAGCTACATAACCACACTATGCCCTGTACTACAGAAGCATTGCAAAATCATAACAAAAAGCCCTAATGATTGTCCATTAATGATTGAATAACTATACATCTTCTGATTTTTCTCTCACAACAATATTGCCAGCTCCTGTCCCTTTATTTTGGGGGCACATGGTACCAGACCTAACAAAGGAGGCTTCCAGCAGGAATGGTCCCAGCTCCAACATGTGAGTAGATGCTTGCTGCTTACAGGGGCCTAGGTCTGTGAACGAATGCTGTGCAGGGGCTGAAGCACTGTAAGGAGGACCGGAGAGTGAGGAGAGCAGGTGAAGTGGGAGAAGAGGCCTGGGTGTCTAGAGCTGGAGGCTCTGGAAAATCAACTGGAGGGTAGGGAAGGCATGCAGAAAGCAGAGACAGAACCAAGAAATAAAATTAGCAGCGGCGCTACTGCCGCAGAAAAGGAGGGCAGCTGAAAGGCTCAGGAGGCACAGAGGTGGCCATGAGGCCGAGGGGTGAGGGAGAGTAGGCCCGAGGGCAGAAACAGGCCCAAGAATAAAATTAGCAGCAGCGCTAATGCCACAGAAAAGGAGGAGTGCAGCTGGGAGGCTCATGGAGAGTAGGCCCCCAGAGGCAGGGCCAAACACAGGAAAAAAAAACAAGAACGCGGCACGAAAAAGGCCACAAAAGGGGGGCTAGGAGTCCTGAGGAGAGCAGCATGGCCACATGGCTGGAAGGGAGAGAGCAGGCCCGTGGGGACAAGGCCAGGTATGAGGCACTGGAAAGCAGAGGGAAGAAAGGGGAAAAGGGATGCAAGTGGGCCTGGTGGAGAAGTGGGGCCACGGCACTGTGGGCGGGCAGGGAAGCCGCACTGTAGAAAGGCCAAGGACATGAGGGCCGCGAGGGAAAAAGGGCACAAAAGGCACAGGCTGAAGGGGTGGAAAAAAAACACCAAGTGGTGGAGCAGATGCCGAAGCCCGAGAAGCCAGGGGACGGGGGGGGCAGAGAAAGGAGCTGCAGGGGAGAACCACCGGTGAAAAGAGGCCCCGAGGCAGGCCAGGCGCTTGGGCTGTGGGAGCCTGCAGGAAGGAAGAAAAGAGAAAACTTACCAGGGGGAGGCAGGTAGGCTGAGTAAATTCTTCAGGTGAGCAGTTCAAAGAGGGAGAAATCTGCCTGAACTGCTCATTTTATGCCCTACTAGGCCCCTCCCTGCTGGAGCAGCCTGGGCTAGTCCCTTTCCAGTGGTACCCCACTGACAGGGCCACTTCCGGGAAGCTGCCGCCTCTACCCTAAGGCTTGGGAGTCACTCCTAAGCTCCACCTCTTTGAGGGCCATCAGCAACTCCCCCCCCCCCGGGTGAGAGACTGGGGGGGCCATTCCAGCTCTGGGCTCGAGCTGTCAAACTACACGGCATGTCTGGAGTTCGGCCTTGGTCGGTGACCACATGGTGGAATCCTTTGTTAACTTTAAAATCAATCAGGGATCCTTAGTCTCCTGACTACTCATCTTATGCATCCAAGTTAATCCCTGCACCCAGCAACAATGTTTTCTCTGGGGATTATAAAGAGGTGGAAGGATCGCAACTTACAGTAGTGTTTGGTACAGCCTCTAAACTCCCTTACTTACCGCTGGACTAGAATTGGTAGGTAGACTGTGGATTATTTGAAAGATCTGACGGTCTGCACCTACCCTTATATTCAAGCATCACTTTGGCTGGGTCAGAAATGCTGGTCTATACTGTTTCCTACACCAGCATTATGTCAGGACCTGACCTCTTCCCCCGACTGTGCCTTGGAGTGCTTGTAATGGCGGGGAGGGGAGATGAGGAATGTGCCTTATGTTTATGCTGTCTGCATGCTCCTTCAATCCAAATCCACCATTGTCATTTAAACATTTAATTTGTGGTACATCCGTATCAGTCAGGATTGAGACTCCAAGATCGGGGGAACATTCGCTTATTGTTGCTGCTGAAGGGATTCCCTGTAGGAGGAGTCAAACATTTGGGCACATTCAGCATGATACATAGTGCTTGAGAATCACTGGGTTCTGCCATGATCGAGGGGGTGCAGAAATGTACTATTTGTCATAATGCAGGATACTGGGCCCTTGGCTGTAGAAATGTGCATAGTTGTGTGCTTTAGTGGGATCCAGAAGTGACAGATGGAGGTTCCCTCACATCTGAGCAAACTGGGTAGCTGTAATCCCACATGTTCAAACTGGCATGCACCGTGATGCACAAATGGCCAGCAGACCATACGTTGAAGCACAAGTCCCCTATTGATGCTTGGGGGTTGGTGGGTAGGACTGCACACAGCAGGTCATTCTAAATGCTATACTTCCATAACTATTTGGCTGTGCAAGAGGGGCAGGGATGGAGGTGGAGAGGTGGGCAGAGACCAGAAGGTGCAGGTGGAGGGAGGGGCATGCAATGGAACAACACTAATTTGATCCTCGGCACTGGCTCCTGTGCCTTGCATGTGGGCACTGTCCATACAAAGGGTACTGGAGGTTTGAGGGCACTGTGTGCCCTAGAGGGAGGTGGTGATTCACTATCCTGCTTATTAAATTGGTTAATAAACACAAGGACTTATTGGAGTGCAGGCTTTTGGGCTGCACCTTACCAATCACAGATAATAATTGTTTGCCCATTATTCATGTAGGGGGAACATGTTCTTACATTAGCCAAAGTCAACCATAAAATAAACTCCCTGTAACAGAGAAGAGAGAGGGGAGACAAGATCGAAGCATTCAAATACATAAAAGGAATGGGCCGGCCTGGTGGCGCAGAGGGTTGAGGCACTGGATGCCTTACCTTGCACTATGCCAGCGACCTGGGTTGAGCGACTTTGGGTCATCAGGGTGCTGGCGTGGGGGAGGCAGAGCAGGACTGAGCATGCTGGCGGGCAGTTCTCCTGTCCTGAAGGTGGCGGTGAGTTGGCACTCCTCCGTAGTTCCACTCCCATTGGGTGGAGATCCGATTGGGTAGCATAGGCAGAGGGAGGCCAAAGTATTGGGAGATGGGAGAGCAGAACTGGTGCCATGGGGTGCGAGCGTGTCTCCACATGCTTGTATGGCCGTGTGCGGGGCCTCGGGGGGTGGGGTAGGGGAGAAAATCCGTAAAAGCATCGTGGTCCCCATTGCCAGCTGACAGGTGAAGGCGATGGGGACCCATAAATAAAAAAAAAGTACATAAAAGGAATAAACAAGGTACAGTGAGAGGAACTTTTTCACTTCAAGAAAGGCAGCAGAACCAGGGGACATGATCTAAGGCTGCAAGGAGGGAGGTTCTCTACCAATGCCAGGAAGTGTTTCTTCCCATAATGAGTGGTGGATGCCTGGAACAGATGGTAGGGGCTAACACAGTAGTAGGATTCAAGAATGCATGGGATAGACATGAGGGAGCCCTCACGCGTAAGGGCAGCTAGAAGGGTAGGTTAGGTCTAAAACACTGGGCAAACTAGATGGACCTGGCAGTCTCTTTCTGCTGTCAACTTCTATGTTTCTATGTTTCTGAACACCATCTTTAATCAAGAAAGAGGGGGAGGAGAGATCCCTGTATCGCATCTCTTGTCATTCTACTGGATCACTATTTGGATCACAGTGGGGGACTTTAAGGGCACTCAGACGATCATTGTTAGGGGAGGACAAAGGTGGGGGTTGGGGAGGGTCAAAGAGGAAAAATAATCTTTGTAAAGTTTTAAGTGTAGCTCCTCTCTGGCACCGTCCTAGAGAGGGCCACTGCCCCTGCCGTGCAGGGCTGACCACAGTTCCCATAAGCTGTTACATGGGGGTCCTTTCCCAAGATACAAATAAAATGGTGGTGCCTCCACCCAGAGTACATATTAAGTGGGCAATATGCTAGCAGCATAACCCCCTGGGATGTCGTACCAACTCACCTCCCCACAACAGTTACCCCAGCCATGGACTTAATCAGATTCAAACCTCCCTGCATTTCAACAGTTGGCATCATTAACTTCAGGTAATAATATGCTCACCAAAATCAGGCTTTTGAGTCAGCTCTTTCTGAAACAGTAACATCATAATTTACTTACATGGGGGAGGGTTAGGATGGGGTAATTGGAATGGAGGTTAAGCATAACATTCTATTAATTGGTATCGTGCAGATTTGCATTTTCCTGAACAATTATTTTTCCCTTTTAATATTCAAAGTCGCACTTTAGTTATTGCAACCACCAAACTACCTGATTATCTACTGTAACTGATGCTGGTATTCCCAATACCCAGACCCCTAACGGGTACCAGTCCAGAATGAAGCTCCTAATTCTGTCCTTGGGTACCCAGATCTTACAGTTGCAGGTAGGGTTGCCAACCATCCCATATTTTACGGGATGTCCTTTATTTTAAATGATTTTCCCGTGTCCCATTTCAACTTGATACTGGATGCCCATTGTCCCATATTTCACAGTGGCCCCAGTCCTGTAAAAAACCCACTGTGTTGTTGTTCCTCAGATCTGCTCTGCTGACTGCTGCAGGTCTGGGCTGTCAAGTGTGGCCACAGATGGAGGGCTGAGGCAGAGGTTGAGCGCAACTGCGCATGCACAGTGTCGTCATTGCGGTGCCGTTTCTATGGAGATGGTGCCATGGGTGGGATGAAACGATGACCAGACTGTGCATCAGGGTTGAGGAGCAAGGACTAGGAGCCAGTCAGCTGAGGTGGTGCCTGGAGACGGTGAGGCGAGTTTAGGCGGGAAGCCGTGACCGCCTGTCACACCACCACACCACCATGGAGTGAGACATGCACCGGTGGTCATGGACTCATGCCAGTGAGTGCCTACTAGTTTCACAGCCGGGTCAGTTGGTTGGTGAGAGAGTCCTCCTCGGGTCGAGGTCAGGGCCATGGCTGCTCGTGGAGTGGCACTGGGAGTGGGACGGGGAGGCGCTTGCCTGGGCCACTGCTCCTGCCTGCAGCAGTACTGTCTTGGAGCCACCTGCCTTGCCAGCAGCCACAGAAGAATAATGAAGCCACCGACTAGGAGGACTTGAGTCGAGAGGTGGCAGTGCGGTGAGGACAGTGTGTGGAGTCAGGTCAGGAGGAGATGGAGTGGAGGACTGTGGACTCAGAGTCTAACTGGACGGGTTACTAACAAGTAAGTAAGTGCACAGTACTACCTACAGTCACACAGTTTGATGACTCTGACTCTCTTTTGTAGTTTTGTACAACAGTACACAAACTAAATAAAATCTCTGCAGTAGTACGCACAGGGCACAGGGCAGTGTTGTTAAAGAAAGAAATTTGTGTGCCCCTGAGTTTTTCCACTTCCTGGAAGGAATCCTGGCTGTAAAGAAAATAAAAATGTCAGTAGCTACGCCTGCTAGGTACTTGGAGGCCGGAAATAAAAATAATACAAATTAAAATGAAAATGAACAAAACAAGGTGTGTGTCAGTGTGCACAAGAGCCTGAGGAGAGCTCAGCTGTGGCCTGTGGGGACAGACAACAGGCAGAGGCCAAAGCATGTCTTTGTGCTTAACAGGACCAGGTCGGAGGATGCAGCTAGCAAGATCCTGATCCATTTCAATGCCATACCCAAAAATAATACCTTTCCATGCAATGTCAGCCTCACATGTGGCACCCTGGCTGGGGTGATGGGGGCAGGGGTCTTTCCTTATTTTTAAATCCAATGTTGGCAACCCTAGTTGCAGGCCTGAGGTGCAGCTGGTCGGCCAGCATTGGTGCACTGAAGAATTAAACAAGTTTTTTAACAGTTGCTGTTACTCTCTTTAGCTTTTCCTGTGCCCTTGGGCACCAAACTAAACAACTATGTACAACCCCAGAATTTTGCAGGGCAATTCCTGCTTTTTACTCACGGTTCAGCAACATCAGTCCTCGGAATGGGCTGACTGAAGTCCTGGGTTGGTGGAAACAGCAAATGCAGAGCCGGGCGCGATGTCTGAACTTGAAGGGGTAAAGAAACTGCAGCTTGGATCTTCAGCTGGATTGGAGATCTCACAGCTTGTCCCCTTTGACCTATTGAGGCCTGTTGCGGAGCACATGGCAAGGCCTGCCAGCCAAAAGGGACCCAGACCTAGGAGTGGCCCCACGGTTCAGCTTCTTCACAGGTCAGAGTGCCCTAGCACTCGGGTATAAACCCAAGATCCCCCACAGCTGCAAGCCCCACTTGATGGGAATTAGCGAGTTCCCCACCTGGCTCTGGATTCAGGATGGAAGCTTTAAGTCATCATTCATCTTTAATTAGAACCAGCTACGGTGTGTAGCCAAAGCAGTTTCTGTTTTTTCCCTGTCTCCCAGATGCTGGGGGGTGCAGAGTCCAAACTACAGGTTCATCACAACAGTTTCTTTCCTTAGCTGTATTTCCGGAACAGACAGTAGGCATCTGCTCAGAAAAGCACCAGTCCATCCTTTCACAATCTTTCAACTTTAACACAGCAATCACTCTTGGTCTGGCTCACACACAATTCCAGAACTCTTGCTCAGCAACACATCAAGAAAGTCTCTTTTCTCACCATGCAGGTGCAGTTCGACTCCAGAAGAGGCTCTCTCTTCAGCTTCTCAGAATCTGAATTCCCATCCAATTTCCAGTAGCCATTCCTCAGTGCTACAACTAGTCCTCAGACCTGTGTCTGCCCCTCATCTCCTTAGATGCTTTGTCTATGCTGGGTCAGACAGACCTTTTCCTTTTCCATACTTTTGACTTTTCATTCACTTCTCAGATCACAAATGTCTCACCATGGAGGTGCAGATGAATACCAGGAAGCTCTCTCCTCCTCAGAATCAGTCAATTTTCCTAATCCCTTTTCCTTTTCAAATATCTTTCTCGTTATACCTTCCCGCTGTGGTGCAGCTTCCTATATCAGCATCAGAATCCTGCAGCTCTCCTTCCTGCAGAGCTGCCTGCACATTCTCTTCCAACTCTCTTCAGATGGGAGAAGGCAAAAACCGGTCCTGGAGGACAGATTGCTGACAGCCCCCAGGCAGGCCCTCTCCCAGCCTTGCAGCCCCAATCTCTGCATAGGGGCTGGAGACCCACTCCCTGTGGAGAGGCTCCCACTAAACTGACCCAGAATCTCAAAGTTCTTGCCTTTTGGGAGCTTTCTGGCAGCTACCCATTGGCTGGAGCCACTGTCCTCAAAGAAAATTAATATGTATGAGGCTCCCTCAATGCTTCATTGACTGCTCAAACCGGCGCCAGAATATTCCTTGGTATTTTTCCCCAAGAGTCCTTTCACAAGCCCCATCATCCTCCTGTGCAATCCTAGCACTGTGGCTAGCTGGATGGAATTACATGGCTGCTATCATGGCTGCTGAAGTAAAGAGTCCCAGTACAGTTTACCCCCTAATGAAGACCGAGTAGTTGGTCGAAGCGCAGGGGAGTGTTTACTCGGACATGGGAAAGTGGTCATTATTTATGGCGACCATTGAAATGCAGTTACAACTGTTATGTTGATGCTGTACGTTGGAAATAAAATAGATTGTTTACTGCCTATCCAGCATTTTTCATGGTAATTTTTTGCGGAGGTGCAGAGCTTGTTCTTGGTTTGTTTATGAGATTACGGAGCTTGCTACCACACTCTGCACCCTGTTACCTGGCGGTGCACGCAGCATTTTCTTGTTTCACCAATACAATTTACCCAGTGCCCCAAGCTCAAACATTTCTTGCAGCTAAACCCTTTACTTTTATGTAATTGTTTCCCCTCACAATTGTATCCACCTCTGTGCCCTTCTAAGTGACTGCATTATTTTACATACTAACTCAGCCCTTTCTCAGTCGCTGCTACCATTTTAAATGGTCCCCAGGCAGTGCTATCTCCAAACCCCATTACATGCCATACAGTGTTCCACTTTATAGCCTCAATCCAGACCACAGGCACATTTATTGAACATTTTCCACTCAGACCTATAGCATGCCTTTTTTTTTTTTTGCACACAGTGCACCCTTTAACATTTATTTTTATTTCTTCTGCCTGTCGTTTACACTGTTACCACTTACCCCCAGTGCTAGACAGGCTCAGCCGAAAACATTTTATCCATGCGCCACCTCATTAATATACCTGAGGCGGATCCCACTTCCCAAGCACGATTGGCGCTCACAAAAACTTTTCTTTTTCTCCTCCTGCTGCCTCTCCGGCTTTGCTAAGGTCTCTGGTCCCTCTTTTATTTTACCCAGGGACCGGAAGCACCGAAAATACAAACTGAAATACACTGAAACAGCCGAACGAATATGCGCTTCTGCGCATGCGCGGAGCTTCACCCGGCATTGAAGTGCGATGTATGGGTGGCAGCTCCACACTCTAGCTCCATCGGCCCTGCTTTCTCAAAAAATTATGCATGCCCTGGGGGGGGCCTAAGGACACTAGAGGGACGAGCCAGGAATCAGGGAAACTGCAGAGAAAAACCACAGCAAAATGGGAGCAACCTCGGGGGCTAACAGGCAAGCCACCAACAGGGGGGTTACATAAGCGTTCTTCTTGTTTCACAAAATGTTATTGTAAATAGTTTAATGTTTTTAGCAGGTACTTTAAAAGAGTCATAGGTGTATCGGGGAGGTACTCAGCCGTGTTCCAATGTAAAACAATGGCATTCTCCTTAAAAATTGTGACATGGAATGTAAATGGGTTGAAAAATGTTATTAAAAGGAAAAGTCCAAAACAGAATCAAGAAATTGAGGCAGACATGGTGCTGTTACAGGAGATACACCGGACAGTTCCTGAGGTGGAACAAGTCTTGGAGGGTGTGTGGCATGAGTGGCAGCTACTTACAGCTCTCTGGCCAGAGAAACAGCTATATGGTTGCCAACAGGTTTCCCAGGACATGTCGGGATTCCTCACGTGGACCCAGGGGCAGATATGCACTGGCTCAGCTGCAGCTGAACACGGGAGATGTGGACGGTGGAAAGTGTATATGGACCTAATATTGAGGATTCTTGTTTTTACCACAGATTGCACCCGAACATGGCCCCTTTCAAGGGTCCCTGGATCTTAGGGGGAGACTTTAACAGTGTCCCCAGTACCAATCTGGAGAGACTGAACTCAACTCCAATCCCAGTCTCAAAAATGCCCAAGCTCTACAGGACATAGAGGGCACTTTCTCCCTACTGGATATCTGGTGCCATCAGAACCCTACGGGGTGGGAATATAGTTTCTTTTGCCATGCCCTTGACTCTTATACTAGGATTAACAGACTATTGGTATCCTCTGCTTTTGTACTCCAGGTTAGTCAGGCCACATATGAACAATTGCTTATTTCAGACCACACCCTACTCACAGCTTTTATCCACTTGGGGGAGGACGGGGCTCCTGTCAACAAATGGAAGCTAGTCCTCAGACTATTAACTGACAAACACTATATTAACCACATCCAGTCAGCCAGCTTGGAGTACTTATCTAATAACAAAAAAGAGGACACCACTCATGCAGCCAGGTGGGAACTTTGAAGGCTTACATAAGGGGTCAGTCTATATCCTTTGTGACTCACAAAACAAAAAGATGGAAGAAGCAGATTTGGAGTTTCTGGAATGGAAAATCAAGGAACTCGAAAGCCCCACATGGCACACCCTACTTCTAGTTTATAAAGCTGACTACAACAAAATTAAATAAAATGTAACACTCTCAGCAGTTCTCACATTGAACGTGACCTACTGCTGAGCAGAGTAGGGCCATACTTTGATGGAGATGGGGGGGCGGGATTTCTTGCCTGGCAGCTTAAGAAAAAGGATGGTGACTGAACGGTCAAAGATATCAGTACTTCTGATGGAGGGTTGGCCACTGACGTAAAATATGCGGGACAAGCTTTCACTAACCTTTACAATGATCTCTACTCCTCTGAGGTCCCCCCCCCAGACCAATTGCAACAGTTCCTAACTAAGGCCCCTGTGGTTACTATCCAGAAAAAATCTTCCAAAGCCCTGGATAAATAACAGGAAAAAAATGAAATAACAAAGGCCATAAAGACACAGAGGAGGAAAAGCATCAAACCTAGATGACCTCCCTATTGATTTTTTCAAAAAATTCCAGGACATTCTCCTGGATCCCCTGTTCAAGATATACAAGGTGAGTATTGCTAAGGGATATTTGCCCCCTCCATGCAGTCGGCCATCATAATGGTAGAGTTGGGGAGGGGCCTAAGACAAGTAGCACACACAGTATCCTTCTCAGAGGTGCTGCCTGTCAGTGGCATGGGAGAGGCGAGGGTACTTTGCACCATGCGATTTAATGAATGGTTGAAGAAATGGTGTGGAGCACAGGGATTTGGCTTCACTGGGGACTGGGGTTCCACCTGGAGAGACACCTGCCTATACTGGCAGGATGGTCTGCATCTGTCCAGGAAGGGAACAAGTCTTTTGGGCTATCGGTTTAAATGCTTCATTGGAAAGCTTTTAAACTAGTCAAGGGGGTAGACACTGATAAGCAGCAGGAAATTCCCAGCCTCCCCCTACAAAAGAGGGTACTAAATGAGAAAAAGACCAAGGTAGAAAGGACAGTGGGGGATGCTGCTACAAAAGGTAAAGCCATCAAAAAATGGAGAGCAATGAGTACCAATGCCCGTAGTCTGGGTAACAAGCTTCCTGAATTAGTGGCCTTGATGGAGGAGGATTATTTGGATATCGTGGCAGTCACAGAAACATTGTACACACAGAACCATGACTGGGGCATAAACATACCAGGATACACTATCTACAGGAGGGACAGGGAGGGTAAAAGAGGAGGAGGAGTAGCTCTCTACATAAGGGAAGGAATCAAAGCAACAGAACAAAAGGGTAAACAGGGAGGAGAAGAAGCACTGTGGATCAACTTGGAGACAGGCAATGGCATCACAATCCGCACAGGGGTTGTATACAGACCCCCCTCTCAGGGGGTGGAAATGGACAAGGAAATTATAGAAAGTATACTTAGAATGGCAGAAAAAGGAGAGATATTGCTGATGGGTGATCTGAATATGCCAGATGTTAACTGGAGTGCAGTTGCAGCAGCCACTTCTAAGAGTGGGGTTATTCTAGATGCCCTACAGGAGGCATGCCTTAGACAGCTAGTACCGGAACCCGCTCGAGAGGGAGCAATCTTAGACCTGGTTCTCTCAAATGGAGATGGAGAGAGGATCACAGATGTAGAAGTGGGTAGCCATCTGGGAACTAGCGACCATCAGACAGTATGGTTCACAATAAACACAGCAATAGAGTCAAGCCATACAAAGGCAAAGTACTGGACTTTAGGAGGGCTGACTTTGCAAAAATGGGTGAGTGCCTAAGGAATGCACTAGCAAATAGGCAGGAAGGAGGGGTGGAAGAACAATGGGGAATAATAAAAACTGCCATCACAGAGGTAACAAGCCTTTGTGTAAAGCAAATAAACAAAACAAAATGATGTAAGAAACCACTATGGTTCTCAAAGGAGGTGGCAGTGAAGGGTCAAGAGAAAAAGAAAGCATTCAGGAAGTACAAGGAATCACAGAAGGAGCAGGACAGAGAATTGTATCAGTTAAAAGCAAAAGGAAGCTGGGAAGGCAATCAGAACAGCAAAGGCCCAAACCGAGGAAAAGATAGCAAACTCAATTAAGAAGGAATAAAACCTTTATAGGTACATCAGGAGCGAGGAAGACCAAGGGAGGGATAGTGAGGCTTAATAAAGGGAGGGGTGGTGGGCAGAGGTGACGGTGAAAAGGCAGAAATACTAAACAAATATTTTTGCTCAGTATTTACAAATGAAGAGGGAGGTACCTAAACCAAACAATAGAAACACTCTGGATACAGAAGTTGATACCAGCCATTTACAGAAGAAAGGGTTCTGAAAGAACTCTAAAACTAAAGGTGGACAAAGCAATGGGCCTGATGGGATTCATCCCAGAATTCTAAAAGAACTAAGGGGACTAGTGACACCACTGACTACCCTCTTTAACAAATCATGGGAGGATGGGGTGGTACCTAAGGACTGGAGGAGGGCAGATGTGATTCCACTTCACAAAAGTGGGAGCAGGGCAGAAGCGAGAAACTACAGACCTGTTAGTTTAACCTCAGTGATAGGGAAAATGATGGAATCACTTCTGAAGGAAAGAATTGTCGAGTACCTAGAGGCCAGAGGGGCACTGGACCCAAGGCAGCATGGATTCACAGCGGGAAGGTCATGCCAGACGAATCTAATAGATTTCTTTGACTGGGTGACCAAAGTAGTAGATAAGGGAGGGGCTGTGGACACGGCCTACCTAGACTTTAGCAAGGCATTTGATACAGTCCCACACAAAAGATTAATATACAAGTTAGACAGCCTGGGAGTGGGTCCCAAGATGATAGCCTGGGTAAAGAATTGGCTGGAGAATAGGACACAGAGGGTAATAGCAAATGGAGTCCACTCTGAAGAAAGGGGGGTTACTAGTGGGTTACTGCAGGGTTCAGTATTAGGACCGGTCCTCTTCAATGTCTTTATAAGCGACATTGCAGAGGGACTGGAAGGAAAAGTATGTCTCTTTCCAGATGACACTAAGATCTGCAACAGAGTTGGTGCACAAGGTGGGGTAGAAATGATGAGAAGGAACTTGGCAAGGTTAGAGGAATGGTCAAATGTATGGCAGCTTAGCTTCAATGCTAAGAAGTGCAAGGTAATGCACCTGGGAAACAAAAACTCAGGGGAAGAGTACACAATGGGGGTGAGATACTAACAGCAACAAAATAGAAAGGGACCTGGGAGTAGTCATATCAGATGACCTAAAGGTGGGAAAGCAATGTGAGAGGGCAGTAAGGAGGGCTGGGGGGATACTGGGATGCATAGAGAGAGGCATCACCAGTAGAAAACAGGAAGTTGTTATCCCTCTGTACAGACAGCTGGTGAGACCCCATCTGGAGTACTGTGTGCAGTTATGGAGACCCAGTCTCCCAAGGACATAGACAAGATGGAAGCTGTCCAGAAGAGGGCAACTAAAATGGTGCAGGGTCTGCACCGGAAGACATATGAAGAGAGACTTATGGAGCTTAATATGTATAGCCTCGAGGAAAAGAGGGAGAGGGGACATGATAGAAGTACCTCAAGGGAATCAACAAAGTCCAGGAGGTAGCATCTTTCAGAAAAGGTGTGCAAGAACAAGGGGCACAATTTAAAGATGGGGTGGCTCAGAGGTAATGTAAGAAGTATTTTTCACAGAGGGTTGTGGATGCATGGAACGGCCTTCCGGAGGAGGTTGTGGGTCAAAAACAGTGGTGGAATTCAAGCATGCATAGGACAGTCATAAGGCAATTCTAGGGGTTGGGGGTAGGAAGAAGTAGGCTGTTGGTTAACTAGGATCTGCAGCTTATCCATTAGGTAGGGAAATGGGCAGACTGGGTGGGCAAAGTGGTCTTCATCTGCTGTCAAATTCTATGTTTCTATGTTACCTAAACCAGGTAAAGCCCCATCCCTCTGTGCTTCATACCACCCCATGTCCTTACTTACTTCAGATATAAATTTTTGCTGCTAGACTAGAACCTTGTTACCACAAATGGTACACCCAGACCAGTGTGGTTTTGTCCAGGTGAGACAGGGTAAACACAATGCTCGGAAAACCCTGAACATTATATATTACTGCTCTAGAACACGAAGAAAACATGGGGCTGCGATCATTGCACTAGGCACAGAGAAAGCCTCTGACTGTGTGTGGGAGCGGGGTACATATTTGCAGCTCTCCAGACTTTGGTATTAGACCACATATGATGAGCTGAAGTAGGACCCTCTACACCAATCCAGCATCCCAAATTCAGGTTAATGGATCCCTTTTCCCAACCTTTACTCTGTCACCCTTCCTACACGTACTTGCCCTGGAGCAGCTGGCAGTGGTTATCCACAATCATCCTGGCATTGTGGGGTTTGGTGACAGTGGGGAACATGAACCAGTGCTTTTTGAGGATGATCTGCTCCTATACCTGTGTTACTCCAGGATAGGCTCCAAATTGTTCACAATACAACAAAGTGTGCTTTCTCTCTGGGCCACAAAATAAATTAGTTCAAGAGGAAATCTTGCCAGATGGGGACAAAAATAATCAATTTCTGGCCTCTAATATTTTGGGAGCTCAGGTAGTGCAAAAAATTAAGTACTTAGGGGTCCTGATATCAGCCAAATATACTCAGCTTGTGGCTTTCAACTACTGCCATCTCCTAGTCAAAATAACCTAGGACTGTGACAGGTAGTCATCTCTGCCTTTGACCCTCCTGGGAAAAATAGCATCAGTTAAAATTAACATTCTCCCTCAATGCTTGTATCTATTTCAGTCCCTACCAGTTAATCTCCCAGGCAGATACTTTAAACAATTAGACAGCATCTTACATAAGTTTATATGGGGGGCGGCCCAAATTGGGACACACTACAACCTTTCGACTAAGGGAAGGGTGGGGTCTCCCCAACTTTAAGGTGTGTATTATTACACAGCTCAGCTGGCATTTTACCTGTTGGAGGGCCCTCTGTATATCCAGCTTGGTTGGAGATTGAGGGAGGCAGATGGTGGTTGACGCTAGAAGAGATCTCCTCTTTCACTCATTGCAGCCAAGGTTATCAGTCTCCTGCACCAACCCTTTACAAAAGCCTCCCACGCTTTGAAAGGTAGCTCACGATCTTCTGGGGTGTCATCTGAATAGTCCCAATTTGCCTCCATCTGGTCCACTCTGAAGGTTCTGCTTGGTTATAGTGTCTTCTTACATGGAGGCCTACTGTGCTGGCAAAAAAAAGGGCTTAACATAAACCAGCACCTGTTTGAGGGTGGTCAGTTTCTTTCCTTCAGGAAACTCCAGAGTCAATGTGACCTCGCTCTGGATGATTTCTTTGTCTACCTGCAGGTTAGATCTTAACTGTCAGCTTACTGCAAGTCTCACATTAATAACGCCTGAGGGGGACCCCTTTGAGGAACAACTAGTCATGCCACAACATCACAATCTGATTTAAAGTCCCTAACAATATACTACAAAGTTCTCTTGAATAGTCTTATAGCCCCTTTCAACATACATACACAATCTGCTTGGGAGCGAGACTTTGATACATGAACATACAAAATTGCTGGCAGAAAAAGGCCCACAGGTCTATCAAGTCTGTCCGATTGTGCAGCTTAGTTTCATATTACTACAGCTGCCCCAGCCCCACCCAAACCCCTCCCTTCCTCCCCTTTCCTGGTCTTTCCCTTCGTGTTCATGTCTGTACTAATCCTGCCCTTGACTCTATCCCAACCCCACTTAAAGCTATCCACTGTCCTCAGTTCGATTAACTATTCCAGCAGTACGATCCATCTCGCAACCACTCTCTCTGTAAAGTAGTGCCTCCTCATCTCCCTCCTGAACCTTCCCCCTTCCAACTTCAGACTGTGCTCCCTAGTGACCCTTTCCTCTTTAAGTGGAACAATCCTCCCTCTCTGACTTTGTTTATGCCTTTCAAGTACTTAAAGGTCTCTGTCATGTCCCCTCTTTCCCTTCTCTCTTCCAGCAAATACATGTTGAGCTCCCTCAGTCTTCTCTCATACGGCATCTCCCCCAGTACCATGATCATTTTTGTAGCCCTGCACTGCATCCCCTCCAGTAATCTCACATCCTTTTTGAGATATGGGCACCAGTACTGCATACAGTACTCCAAGTGTGGCCTCACCAGTGATCTATACAAGGGCAGGATGACCTCCTCCTTTCTAGAGGTGATCCTTCTGGCAATGCACCCCAGCATCCTATTTGCCCTTGCTGCCGCTCTCCTACACTGTGCTGATACCTTTATGTCCCCTGTGACTATTACCCCGCAGTCCCTTTCCTCCTCTACAGCTGTTACCTGCACTCCCCTTAGCCAGTTGCTGGTCCTGGGATTTCTTGCTCTGAGGTGCATGACCTTGCACTTCTTAGTGTTAAACCTCAACTGCCACTCCCTAGACCAGTGTTCAAGTTTAGCTAGATCCTCCCTGAGTGTCTGCCTCCCTCCCTTCCTCATTGTCCACTTTTGCACAGATCTTAGTGTCATCTGCAAACAGGCTGATCTTACTCTTGATCCCCTCTGTAATGTGTCCAGTGAAGACATTGAACAAAACAGATATGGTCTTCACCCTCGAGATGTGGTTTACAGCTGTGAAACATCTGTTTCTGTTCTAAGAATAATAGGCTGAAGCAGATCCAACTCAACTTTCTGTATAGAACTTATATTTCCCCTTCCCAGTTGCATCACCTAAACCCAGAGAAACCTAAGAACTGCCTCAAGTGTGGTGCAGGGAAGGGAGACTTTCTGCACATAACTCTTATGTGTCCCAAAATCCTGCACTATTGGCATGAAATACATAAAATAATGCGAAAAGTCTTGGGAGTAGCTCCACCTAGATCTCCCTTAGAATTTCTGCTTGTGGCAGACACGGGCAGAAAGTTTCTGGGACAGGATTTACAATTGTGGTCTCTGGCATTAACACCCCGCAAAACGCTGGTTCAGTGCTGGATTTTGGAAAATCCACCCACCATTCAGTTGTGAGCCCACAATCTGCTATATTACCTAAGGATTGAGTGTGCCCAGGTGAGCACTACAGATAACACCTCAAGGTTTGAGATGATATGGCATAAACTGGTCCAGGCCATGGAGGAGGACTTGTTCCCGTGGGATTGCCCTGGGGCAATGCTCTGCCTTGACTACCTGAATAGGTGAGGTTGGAGTTCAATTGTCACTCATCCTTACTATAAAGCAACCCAATGTATAAATCCACTATGTATCTGATCAAACTATTCTACTTGTTACAGCATTTTATATACTATAACATATGTTGTCTGACCCTCTTATGCTACTATGCTCATGGTGAACCTCCTAGTTTAGCTTAGTATGCTTGAAAGTGCACCTTGTTCTTTTTACCACTTTTATATGTTATTTGTTCTGAACTACTGTTATTTGTTCTGTAATCATGTTATTTTTACCTGTAGTGTTTATGATTTGTCTTTAATAAAATATTTAAAAAATAATATAAGCTAAATAGTACAATATCTTCATTTGCTATTGTGGAAATTGTGCAATAAATACAATATATATATATATATTATGGTGGCACAGTAGTGCCACTATAGTTAGGTTGAGAGCCATTTCTATGTTAAACCCAAAACTTTGCACCTTAATAACTTAGCAACCGTTTCACAGATTTGGCTGAAATTTGGAATACATGATCAAGAACTATAGGCCTTGGGATCTGCCAAGTTTCATACTGGTCGGATATACGACTGTGGAGTTATTAACCATGATCTGTGCGCGCGTTTACGCTTTTTCTGGAATTCTACGGTCACGTCTACAGGTCGTACGGTTTGCGCGACCGGCCCAAAATCTTCAGGGAATGTGCATCCGGGGTCCCCGATGTGTCTTTCAAAGATTTCGTGAAAAAATATTAAACGGTTCAAAAGTTATTCAAAAAACAGTTTCCCATTATAAGTCAATGAGAAAAGTTAACATAAAGTTCAACACTTTCGCAAATGCATTTTTACTTTCGCAAATGGGCCTGTTACTTTCGCAAATCGGCCATTTTGTTTTCAGTTGGTGATCAGAAAAATGGTTGGCATTTAAATTTGGGACCCTCTAGCAACCTAATTCTTTTTGTATTCACCTAGTCGGACCCTAAGGATGCTTGCCATGTCTTTATTTTGTGGTAAAGAACCCCAGAAATATGTTTTTCAAATTTCTGGAAAAAGTACTTTCACAAATTACTTTCATGCTCACTGAAAGTGTCGAACTTTATGAAAGCTGTAAATTGAGTGCAGTAGTTTTCCATCTGTGGGAAGTAACAGCGATTCTTTGGCACTGCGCTGAAAAAGAACCGTTGGGAGGTTTGGGCTGAAATTTGAGGGTGGGTCCTAACTCTCACCCCATTCTCCCATACTTCTGCTGCTTTACACATGTCATGGGGTGAGAGTTAGGGCTGATGATCCCAATGTGCACCCCAGTGCAGGTTGGGGGGTGGGCGAGGGGGTCCAAGGGGGTTTCAACCCTAACAAATTTCCTCACTTTTGTCGCTGTGGAACAACCCTAACTAATGCATTAAACTGAGTTTTTTGCCTCTAATATATATATATATATATGCCAAGTTATAATGTATCTCAACTTTTTATCTGATCATTTGATAATACTTTGAGATTAAAGAAAAAGTGCTGCTGTGTACTGTACTGTATGTAGGGGTCATGTTTCAAATACTGGCTACCTTCACTGGGCTTTTAGTAAATTCAGTGGAATACA
The DNA here is from genome assembly GCA_016271365.2 of Neoceratodus forsteri. NCBI lineage: Eukaryota > Metazoa > Chordata > Ceratodontiformes > Ceratodontidae > Neoceratodus > Neoceratodus forsteri. Next base: position 1,234,318,564 of record CM057455.1, read on the forward strand.
GGCTCAAAAGTCTTGTCATTGTTCCATCTATACTGGCCATTTAGCAGCCCACACTAAGTGAGCGTTTTTGCTTTATAATATGGTACAGTACTAGAAGTACTTAGGAGGCAGTATAGCGCAGTGGTCTAAGGCTCTGAGCTGCAAATCTGGTGATATCCAGCAGACCAGACCTGGGTTTGAATCCCATAGCTTCCACCTGCATACTGTGTGATCCTGAGCAACTCACTTAACCTCCTTGGGCTCCCAGGTCGCTCCTATAAAAAAGCTTTCAGGTTAGTGTGCTATACCTGGTTAAACAACTAAAAAAAAAGTACTAGTGGTGCCATTTTAAATCTGTATGATGTAGTTTATACCTCAATACAAAAGAAGAACAGGGACATAAACTACATAATGCCATTCTGAAGTGGTTTTTACCAGCGATATATAAATCAGTAACACACACTAGGTACTTTAACTAGAAAGCATGTGTAGATACTGTAGAGATTGAACACTAACAGAATCTTTTAAAGGCAAACTGCATTGAACTAGTATGTCTGAAAATATACCACCAAGAGAGGATGGGCCCAATTTTCAAATGGTAAAGTTTGATGCAAGGTGCCTATGCCAAATGGGTATGATGCAAGTGGCACCTAGTGTCAAACTTTGTGGCAATCCCAATTTTCAAATGCTGGCTGTGGTGAAATTGGGATGCCTTGCGCCCAGCCACTCCTGCACCACCCCGTGGCAAAAGTGCTCCTGTGCTAGGTCACAAGGGGAGTTGAGCCATGGCAGGGCTGCACCTTCCCCTTTTTTGGGACTTTGCAAGCCATGCCATGGATGCAGCAAGGGGCTCCACTTAGACCAGCCAGGAGGTTGTGCCAGGGCCATACAGTGTGGTGAAAGGGGATGGGTCTGCAACTGGGCTGCTAGGGGCAGAAGGGGCACTGGGGTGGCATAGGGGGAGGGGGGATGAAGCTAGGCATGGGAGGGAGGAGTTTGCATCTGGTGGGTATGTTTGTTTTTATTATTTATTCCTTATTGGCTATCTTGTCATAGTAGTGACCTACATAGTTCTGTACTACTGCATCATACTCTATATGCATATATTCAGCTCACTCAGTGAAACAGTTTTGCAATCTGCTAAGCTATATGTCCTTATGATGCTGTTGGTATTCGGACATGTCACTTTCCTCTACTTGGGTTTGTTGGCTGTGAGCTGAATATGTATGTAGAGTATAAAGCATTAGTACAGAACTGTGTATGTCACTATCATGACATGATAGGCAATAAGGAATAAATAATAAAAACAAATGCATCTCGTCGGCTACACACTCACTCACTCCCATGGCCATCTTTCATCCTGACTCCCCCATGCCACTACCCATGCCCCTTCTGCCCCAGCTACCTCTAGTCCAGCTGATACACCACCCCTCTCAACCATCCCAGCACCTCTTGTGCTGCGCTGGGCAGGGGGTAAGGATCCCGGTGGCAATTTCTGCAGGTGCGCCAACCATTTATGCAGCTGTTGGCTTGTGGCAAACCTGAGGAGTTTAGTGCTGGGACCCTGATTTTTTTAAACTCGAGCATGGGGTCCCTGGTACATAGAGTTTGCCACAGTCCTGGAGTGACAGAACTTGCGTCATTCTAAGGGCTCTTTGAAAATCGAGCCCAATGTGTGTGGTGGGAGGGGCAATAATAAGAAAAGCAGGAGATCATTTCAATTAACAGTAAAGCAACACCCTTTTACTTCCAGCCTGAGCATGGCTCTTCAGCTTGGGGGCAGGGTAACAGACAAGAACAGCACTTTTTATAGCTCACATCTAAAGCAACAATGCATAACTTCTGACGCAATATAGTCTGAGTAATGCAAACAAAAACAAATAAGATTATTATAAAATGGATGTCTGTACCCACAGAACACTATGTGTGACACCATGAAATGAAAGAGAATGAAATGGAAGTGTAGGGCCCATAACAAAAATTGACCCCACAAAAGTAAGATACTATACGATTAAGCATTAAACAGGAACAACTGGTCAAAAAGTAAGCTGGAATAAGATAAACAGTATGTTCCACATCACATGTCTGCCGTAATACAGAAATGAATTTTAGCTGCCAGGGGTGAGATACAAAGCTGCAGATCAACATTAAACAGTAAACACTGAATGTGAATGAGAAAATTTGATTTAAAGAGGACCAATGAATATTTCTATCACATTTATGGTGAAAAGAAGGTATGAGATGAAAATGTAAAGGTGCTGCATTAGCAGAGTCAGTGCTATAATCAGGGACTTAATAAAATATTTTTTTCGGGAGCAACATCAAAACATGACTGCAACAGAGCTAAGAGCCTAATACTGACTAAGGGGCATAGTAGTAAGGCATTAAGGCAGGAAACATGGCAGGGGGAAGCGGGGCAAATAAACCCTTAGGTAAACACTAGTACTGCTGTAGGTACTGTCGCCTGGAACTGAAGAAGAAGATATTACGAGTAGACAAGACAGTGCATTGGGGTATTTATTACGCTAGGACGATCACCTACAACCTGATGTACCTGTGCATTGCTGCCCTAGATTGTGCTTGAGGGGGATGCATGTGCTGTGTACTGTAAATGCCATGTAGCAGCATCTGGTGGCCACTGCAGGAACTACAGTGCATGAAAAATTCTGATGTACATAGAAACATAGAAGTTGACAGCAGATAAGGACCGCAAGGCCCACCCAGTCTTCCCTTTTCTTTTTCTACCTTATAAATGTGCCATTAGCCTTTGCTCTATCAATGGCCTATCTATTCATACTCATCTGTATTGCTCCTTTATGCCTATCCCATGCCTGTTTGAAGCCTTGCACTGTATTCATATCCACCACTTCCTGAGGTAGGCCGTTCCATGCATCCACCACCCTTTCTGTGAAAAAGAACTTCCTCACATTACCCCTTAATCGGCCTCCCTCTAATTTCATGCTGTGTCCTCTTGTCCTGCTATATTTCTTATATTGAAACATGTTAGACTCTTTCACCTTGTTAATGCCCTTAAGGTGTTTGAATGTTTCAGTCATATCACCTCCCTCCCTCCTTTGCTCTAGGGTATACATATTGAGCTCCGTTAATCTGTCCTCATATGTTTTCTGATGCAGTCACTGCACCATTTTGGTTGCCTTTCTCTGGACTGCCTTCATTTTGTTAATGTCCTTGTGAAGGTGTGGCCTACAGTACTGCATGCAGTACTCCAGGTGGGGCCTAACCAGTGTCTTGTAAAGAGGGATTATTACCTCCCTCTTACGACTTGTGATACCCCTACTAATACACCCCAACCCCTAGCTTTACCTACTGCTTTAGTAGTCTGCTTGGATCATTTCAGGTCATCTGTGATGATAATACCCAAGTCTCTTTCTTCCCTTGTGACTGCCAGCAACTCCCCTCCCAGCCTATAGGTGGCATCAGGATTTCTGCTTCCCTATGTACATGATCTTGCACTTCTTTGCGTTAAACCCCAGTTGCCACTCTTTCGACCATTTTGCCAGTTTATCCAGATCTCTTCTCATTCTGCCCACCCCATCTGGATCATCTACTCTGTTGCAGATCTTGGTGTCAGCTGCAAAGAGACAAACCTTACCCTCCAGTCCATCTGCAATGTCACTGATGAAGATATTGAAGAGGACTGGCCCCAGGACTGATCCCTGAGGTACTTCACTTGTGGCTTGCATCTCTTCTGACTGTATACCGTTTACCACCACTCTGTTTTCTGCTCATCAATCAGTTTGCCACCCAATTGACCATCCTCTGACCTACCCCGAGCCTACCCAGCTTATTAATCAGTCTTCTATGTGGAATAGTATCAAAAGCTTTGCTGAAGTCAAGGTAAGCGACATCAACTGCTCCCCCTTGGTCCCACCACTCTGGTTACCCAGTCAAAGAAATCTATGAGATTAGTTTGACAGGACCTTTCTGTTGTAAACCCTGTGGATCCTATGTTCCTATGGATGCCAGGTGTTGCACTAGCCTTTCCTTAAGGAATGCCTAAATCTTGCCCACTACTGAGGTAAGACTGACTGGTCTGTAGTTCTCGCTCGCTTCCTGCTACCACCTCCTGTGGAGCGGGATCACATGAGCCCTTCTCCAGTCTTCTGGGACCTCTCCTGTGCTCAGAGACTCACTAAACAGTTCTGATAATGGCTCTGCTAGTTCCACCTTTAGCTCCTTTAGTACCCTGGGATGTATGCCATCAGGTCCCATTGCCTTGTCCACCCTGAGCTTATCAAGCTCTTGTAGTACCCTTTCTTTTGTGAAGGGACTAGTGCACACCTCCCTCTCCTGTGTCCATGGTGCTGAACTGTGGACCCTGCCCTACCTTCTCTTCAGTAAATACTGAGCAGAAGTATCTATTTAGGATAGATGCTTTTACATGGTCCTCCTCACACGTCAGAGCAGAACAAAAAATGTATGACACCACAGGTTCAATGCAAAATCTTTATACAAGGTGATGGCTACCCCTGTTTAAAAGGAGATTTTTTCCTTGATATCTGTAATATAGTGATCAGGCACTAGTAATGATGTTCAAATTCAGTGTAGTATTTTTGATTATTCTAATGGGATCCAACGGATAGTCCATCTATTTGACTCTGGATCTGAGATCCTACCTGACCTAATTCAGATTTCAGATCTATGGTTTGAACAGTGGGATCCAAGGTCATACAGTGGAATTCAGGGTTGAATGTCTGCCTTGGATCCCTGGGATCCAAAGTTGGATACTGGGATCTGAGATCATATTTCTATCTCAGATCCCTCCGATCCCAGATAGTCACATTGGATAGTTGGCATTCTATTACATTCAACATGATAAGATCTAGTAGTCAGATACCAATGGTATCCAATACCATCCATTATCCCAAAAAAACAGTAGTGTCCGATGGTATTCGGTTCCATCGAATACTATCCAAACAACACTTGGTACCGTGAATTGTTGCTGTGTGCAAGGACAACGTTTTTCTAAGGACTTAGGGTAAGAACTTGAATTGCCATCAGTTCAATTTGTGTTTTCCTATTTGTACCCGTGTTTAAAACTTGATTATATTGATTTTCCTAGAGAAGCCATACAAGGAGAGACTAAAGGAGCTTAATATGTATACCCTTGAGGAAAGGAGGGAGAGGGAGGACATGATAGAAACATTTAAGTACTTCAGTGGAATCAACAAAGTCCAAGAGGGTAGCATCTTTCAGAAAAAGAGATGTGCAAGAACAAGAGGACACAACTTGAAGATAGAGGGGGGACTGCTCAGGGGCAATGTGAGGAAGTATTTTTCCACAGAGAGGGTGGTGGATGCATGGAACAGCCTTCCTGAGGAGGTTGTGGGGTCTAAAACTGTGGGAGAATTCAAGAATGCATGGTACAGAAATAAGGCAATTTTTGTGGAGGGTAGGAAGAAATAGGCTGTTGGTTAACTAGGATCTGCAGCTTATCCTGTAGGTAGGGAAATGGGCAGACTAGGTGGGCCAAGCAGTCTTTATCTGCCGTCAAAGTCTATGTTTCTATGTTTCTATGTGTTTGTATTCCCCATTAGTTTCCTGTATATCTTAATTTTGTGTAAATATTGCATATTTTATGTTTAATATATATCTGTGATTTCAGTGTTAGACTGAGTACAGGTAATCTATGTTATAGGCTATTCTGTTGGTCCACCTCCAGAGCATCACCAACTTAAAGGAAACCTGCCTTTGAGACAGAGATGAGGAGGTAAAATGTGCAGTTTCGCTAATGTCATGTCTGAATATTTCCTGATATCTCTAGAGCAACATCCTGCCTGACTTCAATAACCAGGAAGAGACAGAGCCACCAACTGCTCATTGCTTGCTTACTTAATGTTTCCAAACATTCTGACTAGTCATCACTAAGGACATAGTGACAGTAGTGTCACGAGATCTTGCAACATTTGGGATCCTGACACTGGGCACCACTGTATGTCAAAGCAGCCTTGTTCTGTGTGAGCAGGAACCTGTGGTAGAATGAGAAGGGAGCAGCCCTGAGTGAGCCATGATCAGGTTCCTGGTAGCATTGATAAAGTAAGAAAGCCACTCAGTCAACTACTATGGGGATCTGGGCTGTTTTTGACAGCAATCAGTAGGGTAGTCAACTCAATATGGTGGGGTGTAAGAGGAGAGGAAGATAAAAATGAAGTAGTGTATAAAAAAGTAATTGACAACTAGGGCTAGGAAAATCTAAACATGTCTTCTTCCATGTCTCACAAGTTGTGGACTTAAGATAAGATACTACTGTAAGTACACAAGCTGTAAAAAAAGATTTCCAAAAGTCTTCCAACTTTTTCAGTATGAACTTGCAATAAGTTTTCCTAAACAATCTGTATTTTTTTTGTGACTGCATAAAGTAGATTTCTGCTGTTTGCCAAGGGATTTTTAATTTTGCCCACCCCACTAACATTTTTAATGAGCAAGACTTAATGCAGAGAGTACTTACAAAGTAATGATGGGAAAAAACATGACAGAGGAGCAAAAGAAATGGAGGATTAAAGACCCAAGAAAACATGAATGAAAGAGCTTGCAGGTCAATACCAGGAGCCTACATAACAAAAGGAAGGAATTGAAGACAACAATGGCCGGTGTCCAGACTGATGTAGTGGGGATAATTGAAATTTAGTCGATGGAGCACAAGACCTGGGACAAAAGAGATTAAGACTACAGGCTCTACAGAAAAGACAGTAGGGGATTGCAATGCACCAAAAAATATTAAATAAAGGCATCTGAGGCATGTAACCCCTCTCCCAAAAGGGGAGGCCTTTCTTTAGGCTCCCTGCATGCAAGCAGCTGCCTCTCCTCCTCATCAACCTATAGTTACCTACCAGAATACCCTCCCTTCCCCATGGATTGTGGCTGGGGACTGGGCTACATGACAGATGCTTCTCAACATGAGATGTAATAGCTGGAAGTCACATGGAGGGACTAATCTTGAAGATAAATACTTTGTCTCCCTACCACAGAGCTGACAAGAAGTTCCATGGGGAAAGGCTGCACACTTGCAGTGTCAGTGGTGGCTCAGCATGTAGCACAATCACCTCTAAGGATGGAAGATTGGAAGGTGGTGGGTTCTAGTCCCCACACTGGGAACATGGGATAAATCCCAGTACTAACACAGTAGTGCATCAAGAGGGGGGGTGCTGCACTCCAGAGGTGCCATCTTTTAGATTAGACATTAAACCGAAGTCCCATCTGCCTGTTCTGATGGTTGCTCAGGTGGACATTACAGATTCCATGGCACTTCTCGATAAGAGTATGGGAATTTTTATTGAAAAAAAAATGGGCTACAATACAGTGCTATATACAATAATACAGTTTCATAACATACCACATAAAAAAAACTTCATAAATTCAAGTTTTAGGAATCTGTAATTGTATACAAAACAAGTCTTCATGGTACAAGACCTTATTTCCTAGCACATTTTCAATAGTGAACCAGGATCCCAGTTTTCACAGTGTGCCCATAATAACTTAACTTTTTCTGTAGAAAATGTGTTAGCATCTTTATACATGATCTTCTGCATTGCAATTCTGAAATTTTGTATCACTTCCAAGTGTGTAATATAGTGCTGTCGAGTCACCCATAAACATCTAGAGTGTCATAAAAAATATTTGATAACAGCAAATAATACAACGTTTCAGAGTTATATTTACCCCAGCCATCTGCTGTAGTTCCATACATAAACTCTAAATAAGAGATTTTTCCAAATAAGAGTTCTTTCCATTCTCTGGCCAGGGCAGCCCAGAATGCTTTTGCATAGTTGCATTCTATAAACAAATGTTCCTGGGTCACCAGCAACAGGATGCAATTATCTCTAACACAGTATCTTTCCGTAAGGGGCTTATGTCTATTATTATTTTTTACTCCTAGTCTCCTATAATTACTTAGCCATACTATATCCCATACAAATACAGGAAGCTTCATATTCTCCAAGAATTGCAAAATACCCTTCACTTTAGCTTCTGGGACAACAAGGGAACACTGCGTCTTCTTTTTTTTTTTTTTGCCACTGAAGCATCACTTTATAAATCATCTTCCTCCCTTGTATCTGAATTTGGATGGGGGAAGCTTCCATTTGATGAGATTCTTCAACAGTTCTAATCCTGATATGGATAGAGAACTAACTTTGCTTAATGATCTTCTTTTATTCTGAGTCCACGGGGCTATGTTAGGGGTTAACCATTCCAAAATTAAAGGTTTCCATGTCTTATTGCTAGGTTCCAGAGCAAAACCAAAACAGTAACTAATAAAGATACTGTAGAAGAAAACCACCGGGTTTATCATATTTACCCCTCCCTCCAAGATGGGCTTATACTTAAATTTCCTTTCTATGAGGTTTAACCTTTTCCCCCAGAAGGCCTGAAAGAAGACATTAAGAAGAGAAGTTACAACAACTTGAGGGAGGGATGAAACTGATATATAAAAAGACCTGAATTAGCAACAATTTAATAAGGACCACCCTTTTCTTTTTTGAGATTTGTTGTCCTTTCCACCCTGAGATTAGCCTATTTGCCCTACTGAGGCTAGTTTCCCAGTTATTTCTAGCTAAGTCTCTTGTCCCAAATTCTACACCAAGAATTTTGATGGGAGTTAGGGAGATTAGAAAAACAGCAAATCTTCCATTGCTCGGCAGGGGGGTTGTCCCCTAAAACAGTTCCTATGCTTTTGCTATAATTTATTTGAGCCCCTGACATGGCTGCATATACCTCTAATGTATTGGTTAAGGTGGTTTCTACTGTGTCGGGATGTAAAAGTAATACACCATCATCTGCGTATGCTAATATTTTAATGGGCTCTAATTCTAATACAGTTGTAAGCCTCTGATTTCTTCCAGCAACATGATATATCTAATTAAGATATCAACACCAAATACATACAATGTAGGACTAAGACAGCAGCCATGGCATATGCCCCTTTTGACTTTTGTTTTTTTCCCCCACCAACCATTCAAGTTGGGCATTAATGTTGCTTTACTATGTAATACCTTTAACCATTTGCTGAAACTTTCTGGAAATCCATAAGCTTGAAGAGTTGAAAATATAAAGGAATGGGCTATTCTATTAAATGCCTTTTCTTGATCAAGACTTAGTACATAACCATGTACTGTACTTTTTTGACCTCTCTGGAATAATTCCATTAGAATGATTAGGTTATCATGCTGACGCCTATTAGGAATCACGCAGGTTTGTGCTGGGTGTATTAATGTTTATACAACCTTAGTGAGCCTAGCAAAAAATATTTTGATCAAAATTTTGATGTCAGTATTTAATAAGCTTAGGGGTTTCCAGTTTTTAATATTTCCCTATCCCCTTTTTTGTATAGTAATAGTAGAATTGCTTCATTCATAGAAGGGGCCAAATTGCCTTGTGTTAACATATAGTTAAATAAAATGACTAAAACTGGTGCCAGAAGTTCAATGAAAGGTTTACAGAGGCCTGTTCCAAAACCATCTGTCCCCGGAGCAGCATTTTTATGTAACTATTAATAGCTTGATGCACTTCCTCCATTGTGATTTCTCTAGCTAAGTTCTATCTATCCCAATCGAATTTTTGGCAGGTCCTGCTGTGAAAAAAAATCTTCCTCACTTTGGGGCAAGTACCAAAAGAAGTTTCTATGTGTTTTTTGATCAAACTCAGCATTTCAGCTGGTGAGGAGCATAACTGACTATTTGTATTTCTTAGGCCCATAACCATTCTGTGCCCTACCCTTTCTTTACATTCTTTAAAGGGATCTAAAGAACCTTTTTTAAAATTTGTGCTAAATCTCAATTCTTGTTCTAGTGATTTTGCCCTATTATACTGAAAAGTTTTCATTTTATCTTTGATGCTCTAATTTGTGAACTGTAATCTATTTTCTGTGTTTCAGAATGGGAAATAAGAGTTTGTAGTTGTCCGTGCAACTGTAAATAGTTAATACAGAAAAATAGAAACATAGACTTTGATGGCAGATAAGGACCGCTTGGCCCACCTAGTCTGCCAATTTCCCTACCTACAGGATAAGCTGCAGATCCTATTTAACCAACAGCCTATTGCTTCCTCCCCCACAAAAATTGCCATATGTCTGTCCCATGCATTCTTGAACTCTCCCACAGTTTTAGACCCCACAACCTCCTCAGGAAGGCTGTTCCATGCATCCACCACCCTCTATGTGGAAAAATACTTCCTCACATTGCCCCTGAGACGTCCTCCTCTATCTTCAAATTGTGACCCCTTGTTCTTGCACATCTCTTTTTCTGAAAGATGCTACCCTCTTGGACTTTGTTGATTCCACTGAGGTACTTAAAAGTTTCTATCATGTCCCCCCTTTCCTCAAGGGTATACATATTAAGATCCTTTAGTCTCTCCTGGTATGGCTTCTCTTGCAGACCCTGCACCATTTTAGATGCCCTCCTCTGGACTGTCTCCATCCTGTCTATGTCCTTGCGGAGATGGGTTCTCCAGAACTGGATGCAGTACTCCAGATGGGGTCTCACCAACTATCTCTACAGAGGGATAACAACTTCTTGTTTTCTGCTGGTGATGCCTCTCCTTATACATCCCATCTCACATTGCTTGCTAACCTTAAGGTCATCTGATATGATTACCCTCAGGTCCCTTTCCATTTTTGTTGTTGTTACTACCCCCCCCCCCCATTGTGTAATCTTCCCCTGGGTTTTTGTTTCCCAAGTGCATTATTTTGCAGTTCTTTGCATTGAATCAAGCTGCCATACTTCTGACCATTCCTTCAACCTTGCCAAGTCCCTTCTCATCCTTTCCATGCCTCCTGTGTATCAATCCTGTTGCAGATCTTTGTGTCATCTGCAAGAGGCAAACTTTCCTTCAGTCCTCTGCACGATCACTTATAAAGACATTAAAAGGACTGGACCCATTACTGAACCCTGCGGTACCCTACTAGTAACCCCTCTTTCTTCAGAGTGGACTCCACTTACAATTACCTTCTGTGTCCTGTTGTCCAGTCAATGTTTTACCCAGGCTACCACCCTGGAACCCACTCCCAGGCTTGTTAATTTGACTAATAATCATTTGTGTGGGAATGTGTCAAATGCCTTGCTAAAGTCTAGGTATGCCATGTCCACAGCCCCTCCCTGGTCTACCACTTTGGTCACCCAGTCAAAGAAATCAATTAGATTCATCTGACATGACCTTCCCACTGTGAACCCATGCTACTTTGGGTCCTGTGCCCCACTGGCCTCTAGGTACTCAACAGTTCTTTCCTTGAGAAGTGATTCCATCACTTTCCCTAACACAGAGGTCAAACTGACAGGTCTGTAGTTTCCTGCCTCTGTCTTGCTCCCACTTTTGTGAGGGGAAATCACATCTGCCTTCCTCCAGTCCTCAGGTACCACACCATCCTCCCATGATTTGTTAAAAAGAGTAGTCAGTGGTGTCATTAGTTCTCTCCTTAATTCTTTTAGAATTCTGGGGTGAATTCCATCAGGCCCCATTGCTTTGTCCACCTTCAGTTTTAGGAGTTCTTTCAGAACCCTTTCTTCCGTGAAAGGACTGGGATCGAACCTCCTATCCAGAGTGCTTCTGTTAATTGGATTAGGCACCTCCCCCTCTTCCTCTTTTGTGAATAGTGAGCAGAAGTGTTCGTTCAGTATCCCTGCTTTTTCACTGTCCCTCTCTGCCCACCCACCGTCCATTCTATTCAGCCTCACTATCCCTCCCTTTGTCTTTCTACGCTCCCTGATATACCTATAAAAGGTTTTATTCCCCTTCTTAACCGAGTTGGCTATCTTTTCCTCAGTTTGGGCCTTTGCTATTCTGACTACACTCCCTGCCTCCTTCTGCCTTAACTGGTACAGTTCTCTGTCCTACTCCTTCTGTGTTTCCTTATACTTCCTAAATGCTATCTTTTTCTCCCTAACCTTCACAGCCACCTCTTTTGAGAACCATAGTGGCTTTTTCTTTCAGTTTGATTTGTTTATTTGCTTCACACAAAGGCTTGTTGCCTCTATGATGGCAGTTTTGATGTTTCCCCATTGTTGCTGCACCCCTCCTTCTAGTCTGTTTGCTTGTGCTTTTCTTAGGCACTCTCCCATCTTGTCAAAGTCAGCCCTCCTGAAGTCCAGAACCCTCACTTTTGTATGGCTTGACTCTGTAGCTGAGTTTATTATGAACCACACTGTTTGGAGGTCACTTGTTCCCAGATGGCTACCCACTTCTAGATCTGAGATCCTGTCACTGTCCCCATTTGAGACTACGCAGTCCAAGATTGCTCCCTCACGAGTGGGTTCCAAAACTAGCTGTCTGAGGCATGCCACCTGAAGGGCATCAAGAATGGCCCTACTTTTGGATGTGGCTGCAGCAAAGGTGCTCCAGTTAACATCTGGCATATTAAGGTACCCCATCAACAGTATCTCCCCTTTCTCTGCCATCCTAAGGGTGCCTTCTATTATGTCCTTGTCCATTCCTTCCCCCTGACATGGGGGCCTGTATACAACCCCTGTGCAGATTGTGGTGCCATTTCCAGTCTCTAAGGTGACCCACAGTGTCTCCTCTCCTCCCTGTTTACTCTTTTGTTCAGTTGCTTTTATCCCTTCCCTTATATGAGAGCTACTCCACCCCTCTTCTCCCCTCCCTGTCTCTTCTGTAGGTTGTGTACCCTGGTATGTTAACATCCTTCATGGTTCTCTGTGTACCATGTTTCTGTGACTGCTACGATATCCAGGCAACCCTCTTCCATCAAGGCCACCAGTTCAGGGAGCTTGTTGCCCAGACTATGGGCGTTGGTACTCATTACCCTCCATTTCTTGATGGCCTTACCCCTTTTTGCCCCATCCCTGTCCTTATTGCGTTTGTCATTTTCTCCATTTACCCCTGCCCTTCTCCCTATCAACATCTCTATCTTGGTGTTTACCTCACTTAGTACCCTGATTTTTATGGGGGTGCTAGGATTTCCATGCTCCTCTCCAGTGTCTTCCCCCTTGGCTAGTTTAAATGCTTGCAAATGAAGCATTTAAACCTATCACCTAGGATCCTGGTTCCCCTCCTGGATAGATGCAGACCATCACACCAGTATAGGCCTGCATCCCTCCAGGTGGACCCCCAGTCCCCAATGAAGCCAAATCCCTGAGCTCTGCACCAGTTTTTCAACCACTGATTGAATCCCATGGTGTGGAGTACCCTAGCCTCACCCGTGCCATAGACAGGCAGCACCTCCGAGAAGGTTACCATGCATGCTACTTGTCTAAGGCCCTTCCCCAACTTCACAAATGCTTTCTGCACTGCTCTGATCCCTTTCTTAGCCAGTTCATTTGTCCCTAAGTGGATAATGACATCCAGCTCCCTCCTCTGTGCAGCTGCTCTGGCGATCCTGAGGATTCGCTCCCTGTCCCTCCAAGCCATGGCACCAGGCAGGCACCCTACTTCCCTCTCCCCTTCCTCCCCCAGTTCTACCTTCCTAACAATGGAGTCACTCACCAGGAGTTGTTTCCTTCCCCTGTGGGGTCCCATGCCACCCTCCTGTGGGTCTCCTTTGTGGAGGTTCTCAGCATCCTCCTTGGTCTCCACTGTGGATGCCTCCATAGAGAAACCACACTTTGCCAGAACAGCATATGAATTGTGGAGAGGTACAACTGGAGGGATGTGCCTCTCTTCCTCCACCCTCACCCTCCCTGTGCCCACTGTGGTCCAACCGCTCCTCTTTCTTGGCAACCTCTGAGGCAACGGCAGTGGCCCTGGTGGCTGCTGGGTGTGAGAGGAGGTCCCACAAATCCTGGCCAACTCAGCCTGGAGATGAGTAACCTCCTCTCTTTGCCATATCTTTTGATTTATCTTGGAATAACTTTTTCCAAGAGCCTTTTGTATCTTCCCACCAACATGTTAGATCCTCGTAACAAGCTATGACTGAAAGTCTTGCTACCCATTCTTTAACCCAGGCTTTCTTTAATCTTCTTCATCTTCCGACAGGGATTCATTTAAATGCCAGTTATTATTTTACACCTGGATGAATTGTTCCAGCTCACTTGGACAGTAAGTAATTTGTGATCAGAAAATTCCCATGCATTTATAGTTACTTTATTTGAGATCAGTGTTTGGGAAAAAAAATGAAGTCTATTCTGGTAGATAAATTACCTTTGAAGAAGGTATGCCCACCTGTTGAAAACTGTGATCTATATGCATCTGATAAACTGGCCAAGGATACAATATTCTGTAGTGCAAGGGTATCACAAAATAGTTTTTTTGTCTTGAGTCCCCTATCTGCCTGTTCCAGTCTACAGTTAAAATCTCCAGCCCATGCCACTAGTCTTGAAGTATGTAAATAGGGCTGTATTTCTTTAAAGAGGGACACCCTTTGAGCTTTTGTCTGGGGGGGCATAAACTGTGATCAATCGGAATCTCTCATGACTGTAATTAAAATCTAACATGAGGACCCTGCCTGGAAAAATATCTAACAATCTAGACACTGAAATCCCTGGACTGGAAAATAGTATACCCACCCCATCACAACCCTCCTCCCCTATAGACCAAAAAGTGGGTCCTTCAGTCCAGTTATTAGCTGCCTGCCATAGCTCCTGGTGTGTCTTAAGCCTGGTGTCCTGTAAACAGCAAATGACACAGGGCAGGTGGTCAATTGGGAGGAATACCCCTGCTCTTTTCTTTTTCTTTTTGATACTGTTCACATTAATAGTGGAGGCAGTTAATGAGAACATGGTAGTCAGTATATATTGGTTGGGTGCATAACCAGGGGGGCCATGATCTTTCAGCAGGTTTTTGAACCCTTTCTGTGCCTAGTGCGCTTGGCTATGGAATCTATTTCACCCCATCCTCAGTATCGGACGTGACATCCGTGGCCATAGAGGCAACACCTCTGAGTCAACCCACTATTTCTCTATGGGCAAGGTGGCATATCTGTCTCCTGATTTACATGGGGGGGCTTTCCCCTTGCCTTTCATTCGCCCCTTCCCTTCAGCTTTCCCAGATTTTGAGGTGTTACCTGGTCTAGTTCTTTTTTTAGAGATTACTGTTTTGAAGGGGGCTTCCACAGTGGGGGGTAGGGGCCATCTCACCAATAGCTACATTTTCTGTGGTTACAAGAGGAGTATCTGTTTCTTCAACTTGTCCTTCCACCTCAGGGACTTCCTCCATAGCAACCACAATAACCTAAATTTGTGTCTGTTCCTGCTCCCTACTAGTGGATGTTTTTTCCCCCTGGTCTGAGTTATTTTCTAAAGCCTGATTCCTAGCTGTTTCTCCATCCTGCCTAGCAACTTTTTTTGCCTGTGCCTGCTGTGCCATATTTATAAGACCTTCATGGGAGGGGCAATCTTCTTTATTATGTGAGGCCCATGGACATCTCCTATAGGCATGCCCTGTCTTCTCACACAAATTACATTTAAAAAGGTTTAAGCAGTTAGCTGCAATATGCCCATATTCAAAACAATGATTGCAGCGTGTTGTGTCACAGGCTGAACTTAAGTGCGAGCGAGCTCCACACTTGAAACATGCTTTGGGCTGACCAACATAAAACAGCCTCTGCTTTACCTAGGAAGAAAAAGTTAGGCAGATGAATTGGACCATTATTAGATAAAAAAAGTTTGATCCTGATCTTCCAACCCCCATTCCAGATCTGTTTGCTATCCAGTATTGGAATGGGCCTATCCAGGAGCTCACATCTCTGTCTCAGCCAAAATAGTATATCTTCGACATTGACCCCCTCATTTTTAAACATTACTGTGATGACCATGACAGCTGGTTTGGTTAGGGGGACTGCTAGAAAGGGAAGCCATAGAGGGGAATTTTTTAGCTTATTATATTGAGACCAAAATCTGTCAAGGCCAGTAACATTTTTAAAACTTATGTCAAAGATACCATTTCCCACATGGATCAAGGCAAAAATCTCAGAAGAGAAAAACTTTAAAGAACCTTTTAAAAGTATTTTAGCAATGTACAGTCTGTCAGGTGGCTCTTCAAGGCCTCCTTTGTAGATTAACCAAACAACGTTTCTTCTGGGGGCTGGCTCCCCATATTGTGAAACAAGTCAGCAAGCCTGAACATAGGGGCTAGCCATGCCCTTTGCTCTGGGTTCCTTAATGATGTTTCTGAGGGGCCTACGCTCAGCTGCCCATCATGGGAAGGGGAACCTCGAGGACAAGGTGGTTGCACAATGATATCCTGTTCCTGTGTCTCTTCAGTGGAGACTTGGTTTGTTACTATATCATCACTAGCCATTTGAGCTGGGTCCATGGTTTCTGTTGTGGGGGCAATATTAATTTATTTTTTTTATTTATTTAATTTTTGTTGACTGGGTAAGGTGCGCTAGCCATAGCAATGACTATTTTCAGGCACGACCCAGGAGTTTACAGAGACAAAACAGATGATTAGCATTTGATCAACAGAGGTAGTAACAAGTACAATACAGAAAATACAATACAGTAAAAGCTTTGAGAGTAACAATATAAAATAGTCTGCAAAGAAACAAACAAAAGTACAAATTAATCAACAATATCATTGAGTGAATAAAAAAGCAAATATAGCAAATAAAACCATTATGCAGTAATCCAGGTAGAGAAAGTGGTAATTATAAGAACAAATAACCAGAATTATTATTATAAATAAGGATAAAATAGAAGGATAAAATACAGACAGGAAATGACTAGGGTGGGGATGCAATAAAAAGGGGGAGGATAGGACAGCATGGAAAGAAGACAAAAAGTAGGAGGATAGGGACTTGGTATATTAAAGTGCAAGGAGACGATTAGAGGAGTGTACAGTGCTTTACCTGTGGTGAGAGAGTGTAGGATCAGGAGAAAGAAAAAGGGTTAGGGAGGTTTGAAGCATGAGCAGGAATCAGCAAGATGACCATGAAGCAATTTCTTGAAAGAGGCATGGGATGGTGCTAATCTTATAGCTAGTGGAAGGGAATTCAAGTAATGGGAGCATAACAGGAGAAATCACTTGCACCTTTGGTGGAGTGGTGTCAAGGAATAAGCACAGGGGCATTAGCAGTCAAGCAAAGACTGTATTTGGATGGCTGGATGAGGAATAGTTCCGCCAGGGGCTTCGGTGTTTGGTTAAGGATGACGTTATCTATGAGCGAGCCATACGCAAAGTCTCTAAATGCATTCTGAGAAAGCCACCATAGTTCTGCATATAGGAGGCAATGGTGTTTCACCCATGAGAGGAGGACGTGTACCTACAGATATTGTTGTAGGTGACATCCCACTTCCGGTGAAAAGTTTTACTCGCTGACGCATACACTGCAACTCCATAGGTGAGTGACAGAAGGAGTACGCCATGGGCTATGGCAAGCCTGGCTGATGGTGTGAGCATATAGCTGGAACAATAGGCCATACCAAGCTTTATGTTGGCCATCTTGCAGGATTGTTGTATATGGAGATCAAAAGAAAGAGTTGGGTCGAGTGTGATACCAAGGTATTTAAATGAAGGTACTACTCCAACAGAAGACCCATTTAGGGTAGTAACTTTGAAAGTGGGTTGAGAGAGTTTGAGTTTGGCATTAGAACCAAATAGTATGGCTTGGGTCTTAGATACATTCAAAAGAAGTTTGTGGCTGAATAGCCACTGCTGAGTCCATTGAAAATCAGTGGAAAGTCATTGGTTAACTTCAGTAATGTTTTTTGCACTAGCATAAAGGACAATATCATCAGCGTATAGCAGGAAGGCAGTGTGGAGAAGGTTAGAGGTAATATCTTTTATAAAAAGAGAGAAAAGCAACAGACCAAGAATAGAACCTTGTGACACACCAATATTTGTGGTCGCTAAATCAGATAGGGTGGAGTTGAATTTAACTTGCTGGGAGTGATCAGATAGTCAGATAGGTAGCTACCAAACCATGCTGTGACATTTGGTGAGAAACCTAGGGCTCTAAGAGTAGCAAGGAGGATAGGGTGGTTGACCAGTTCAAACGCTTTTGTCATGTCTATAAAAATTGCACCTGTTAGGAGACCAGAGTCCGTGGCTGATAGGGTATCAGATGTGAATTTGAGTAATGCAGTTGTGGTGCTATGACCCTTATGGAACCCATGCTGGGCAGTCATGTGAAGGTCATGTTTCTAAAGAAAGTCTACAGTTTGGGAGGCAATGAGCTTCTCAAGGATTTTGCAGAGGACTGACAACATCGCAATAGGCCTATACTTAGAAGGATTATTACGGTTACCCTTTTTGAAGACAGGGGTAATCCTGGCTGTCTTCCAAAGAGCAGGAACATAGCTATGACACAAGGAGAGGGTAAAGATCCTAGCTAGAGGTGCAGCTATGTAAGGGGCAGCAAGATTTAGCAGCTTAGGTTCAATATTGTCAGATACTGCTGAGGAAAAGTCAGAGATGTTATGGAATAGTCTAAGTACATCCTGATGGGTGACAGACTTGAAATGAAATTTAGTCCTAGGGGCATAGGATTGAGCATGTGAGTTAAGTGAAGGTAGGAAGCATGATGTATAATTTATATCATCAGCGTATAGCAGGAAGGCAGTGTGGAGAAGGTTAGAGGTAATATCTTTTATAAAAAGAGAGAAAAGCAACGGACCAAGAATAGAACCTTGTGACACGCCAATATTTGTGGTCACGAAATCAGATAAGGTGGAGTTGAATTTAACTTGCTGGGAGTGATCAGATAGTCAGATAGGTAGCTACCAAACCATGCTGTGACATTTGGTGAGAAACCTAGGGCTCTAAGAGTAGCAAGGAGGATAGGGTGGTCGACCAGTTCAAACGCTTTTGTCATGTCTATAAAAATTGCACCTGTTAGGAGACTAGAGTCCATGGCCAATAGGGTATCAGATGTGAATTTGAGTAATGCAGTTGTGGTGCTATGACCCTTATGGAAACCATGCTGGGCAGTCATGTGAAGGTCATGTTTCTAAAGAAAGTCTATGGTTTGGGAGGCAATGAGCTTCTCAAGGATTTTGCAGAGGACTGACAACATCGCAATAGGCCTATACTTAGAAGGATTATTACGGTTACCCTTTTTGAAGACAGGGGTAATCCTGGCTGTCTTCCAAAGAGCAGGAACATAGCTATGACACAAGGAGAGGGTAAAGATCCTAGCTAGAGGTGCAGCTATGTAAGGGGCAGCAAGATTTAGCAGCGTAGGTTCAATATTGTCAGATACTGCTGAGGAAAAGTCAGAGATGTTATGGAATAGTCTAAGTACATCCTGATGGGTGACAGACTTGAAATGAAATTTAGTCCTAGGGGCATAGGATTGAGCATGTGAGTTAAGTGAAGATAGGAAGCATGATGTATAATTTGTAAGGTCAGAGAACTGGGCATTGAAAAAGTTAGCAATAGTGGACAGATTGTTGCAGTGGACACCATTAAGAGACATGTCAGTTGGGGTGGAGTCTGGATTTGAACCTAGGAAGCTCTTTATGTGGGGCCAGAATTTATTGGGGTCACCATAAGATTTAGCTAGGAGATCTTTACAGTAGGAACTCTTTGCCATTTTAATATCTTTCTTGCAAGAATTTCTGAGTGCCCTATAAGAATTGAGGTCAGCAGTCAGTCCTGTCATTTTGCAACTGCGCCAACTTTTATCCCACAGTCGTAGCTTTGAGAGAAGGTCAGACTGTAGCCACCGGGTGTGCTTGTTCTTTACATGATGGGTAATAAGGGGACAGTGATTGTCCTGAATTGCCAGAAAGCGATTAAGGAATAGGTCTAGAGTGGACTGAGGGTCATCTAATTTAAAGAGGAGTCCAGTTGATAGAAGCTATATCCTGTAGGAAGGACTGGTGGTCAAGGTGTGTGTAGTTTCGGAAAGTGATAAACCAAGGCTGAGACGGGGATGGCCTGGTCTTACCCCAAATACAGAAGGTGGGGGAGTGATCTGTGATGGCATCTGCTAGTGTGCCAGAGGATATAATGTTTTTGGGGTGGTTGGACATTATCCAGTCTAGCAGAGTAGCAGAGTTGGAGTGATGGGCAGTCCTAGTTGGATCAGTAATGACATGGTGAAAGTTGAAACTTTGGATCTTGGATAGTAATGTAGGTTGGGAGTTACCCAGCCAGTTTATATTGAGATCACCAAGTAAAAGAACCTCATTTCTACCTGAGAGAAGAGAGGTTTAATTGAGCAGTTCATCGAGGCCTTTTAAACCACTGGAAGGGGGGTTACAAGCACAAACAATATGAAGTTTTTTGGAGCCTAGGGTGAGAAGAACGTGTAGGGCTTCGCTATGGACTAGGGGAGATGAGGAGATCATGACGAGATTGAGGTTGTCCTTAAAGTAGACAGCAGTACCACCACCTCTTTTGGGGACAGGCCTGTCAAATCTGAAGAGGCTGTAGAAGGTTAGTGAGCAACGAGAGTCTTGGACCAACGGTTTAAGCCATGTTTCAGTTAGACATACGATATCGGGTTTATGTAGGGTAATCCAGGATTCAAATTCAGCAAAATTGTGTAACAGGCTTCTGATATTATGATGCACCACCGTAAGACCCTTGGCATTCGTAAGGTGGTATACTGCATCATAGGTAGGTCCCGGGTTGGAATGCACATCTCCAGTGAGCAGTAGGGCTAATAGGAGGAGATACCAGAGTTTATGACGCAGAAAAGGGCGTGAGGTATTCAAACTAAAGGGGAAGAATTTTCGCGTATAGGAAACAAGATGGACCCAGGGCCTGTACAATAAAAGTGGAGTAGGGTCACAGTGGAGAGGGGACAGAAGGAGAAGGTGAGAGAATTGGTAGTCATGGGGCAAGCAATGTGGGATAGCCGAGAGGTCAAGGGGGACAGACAGCAGGGATAAGTGGAGCAATGCAATTGAGGGCACAAAAAGGTACATTGCGATTGAGAGCTTCATAGCTTAGTGACCTAAGAAAATTCAAGAAAATTCTGGTGTAAGGAGTGAGTGACCAGGGTACCCAGATGGAAACAGAAGTGTGAAAAAGAGCTAACAGTGGTGAAAGAGATCCAGATGACAGTGAAATGTTTAAAGATCAGATGAAGAACAAGGTTTTATTCTAATAGGGTTGTGAAAAGAGTGTAAAGTACAGGCAGCCAAAGGGAGCTAGGATAGACAGAAAGAGGAAGAGCAATTGAATATTTAATGGAGGCCTGGGAGGGTGTGGGGGCGGGAGAAAAAATTTAGCCCGTTTTAGCAGCGCCCGAGGAATTAGCCAGCAAAGCTGTCCAGAATTTCAATGCAGAGCTAATGCAGAAAGGTGCACCAATCAGGACAGGCTTCGGGGCAGAGCAGACCAGTCGGTATCCACTCGCCAAGTGCCGCACCAATCAGAGGCCTCGGGGCCGAAAATCCAGAGAGCGGCAGTACCCGTGCTGAGGATCCGGGGCTGAGGACCATGAGGGCAGTCACAGAGTGTCAGAGGAGTCGGGCAGCACTGACCGGAGGTGGTAAGAGATCCGACTGGCTTCTGTGAAGCGCCGCTTCTGGCGCTGGCCCCTAGGGAGGAGAGGGGAGAAACAGATAAATATAACAGCACAGTAAATGACAGGGCAGGTGGCAGCGCCAGTCCGATAGCAGTGGGAGGGGAGCTGGGACTTAAGAAAACAAAAGACAGGGCAAAATTAGAATGGGGTAGGGGTGGAGGTGAGAAGAGGCAGAGAACAAGTGGAGAGAGGGAGGGATGGTGGAGACAAGGAGGTGAGAGCATTGGCAGAGGAGGGGCTGAGGTTTGCAGTCAGAGCTACTTAGAGAGAAGGTGGGAGTAATGAAGTGAAGGCAGAGGTAGGATTAGATGGGAGAGACAGCAGAGCTTTTCAATTTAAGACTTAGAACAAGACAGAGTAGCAGAGAAAAGAGGATTGGACAGAGGAACAATAAATGGCAAGGAGATGGTAGAAAGTAAAGGAGCGTATAATGATAGCCTTAGTACTGTAATGCACAGATAGAGCAGATAAGGATAAACTCATACTATCTACGCAGCCGGTCAGGTAAAATGATTAAAATATCTCAAACAAATTAATAAAGTAATGGCAATCAGAAACTCAAATAATAAAATTTTAAATTTAGCCCACTTTAGCGGCACCCGAGGAATTAGCTAGCAAAGCTGTCCAGAATTTCAATGCAGAGCTAATTCAGAAAGGTGCACCAATCAGGACAGGCTTCAGAGGCAGAGCAGACCAATCGATATCCACTCACCAAGTGCTGCACCAATCAGAGGCCTCAGGGCCAAAAATCCAGAGAGTGTCAGTACCTGTGCTGAGGATCCGGTGCTGAAGACCACAAGGGCGGTCACAGAGTGTCCGAGGAGTCGGGCGGCTGTGACCAGAGGTGGCAAGAGATCCACCTGGCTTCTGTGAAGTGCCGTTTCTGGCGCTGGTCCTTGTGCTAAGGATCCGGGCTGAGGACCACGAGGGCAGCCACGGAGTGTCCGAAGAGTCGGGCGTTGTTGTGGTGGCCACATTAATTGCATTTTGCTGGACTTCTGAGGCATACCTTTGTACAGTGGGATCCTTAGGCTCTGGGATTCATTCTCCTTCCCGTGTATGCAACCAGCCTGCATCTGCCAATGCAAGTTCTGGGGACCAGGGAGTTTTGGGGGGGAACAGAGTTTAGTATAGAACCCACATCATTGTTTGTTGATAAAGCAGCAGATTTAACATTCTGTGTATACATATGGGTAGTTACCTCTGTTGATCCGTGTGCTGCTTTTGAATCCTAAGAGTCCCTCTTTGTTTGCTGCTGCCGTAGACCAAGCCTCTGCCAACCTGAAGTCTCCTGTTGGATTCTTTGTGGGAGTTCATGTACCTCTAGGCACACGGGTGCCACCCTGTTTTCACTGCCAGACACATTCTGTGCCTGTGGACTCTCCGTGCTTGACTCATCGACCTGCATATCCAAGGGGTGAGTCACTGGTATTTCAACTGTTACCACTTCCTTGTTTCCCAGCTGGTTGTCAGAGTCAGCCGGAGAGGTTGTCACATCACTCTCAGTGCTCCGCTGAGCTACATGGAGCTTCTCCAATAATTCTGCTTTTTTTTTAAATACTGCCACTTTTCCTATTCTAACAGAAGCTGCAAATGATCTGTTTCAGTCAGCTCTTTAGCACTTCCTGACTTTTTGGAACTTTTAGCCAAGTCATCCTTCAGGCCAGTTGTATTTTGTGAGTTCTCCATAGTAGCAAAAAATAATTCTTGCCCAGTGTTGTCTTCCTGAAATTCCTGGACTAGTACTTCATTTTACGACAGCCTCTAAACTTGTCAGACTGGGGGTTCTGCTCCCCAGCCTCCACCGAACCCATCTTCTCCTCAGCTTCTAGCATAGTGGCCATCTTGGACAGCGGGACAAGGGTGCCCCCTACTGGTGAGTAGGGGAAGATTTGAGTAAGAAATCGTACAAAGCAAAACATGGAAACAAAACTAAAATAAAATACCAAAAAAAGGAAACAAATTACATAGCGTAAACGAAAACATTCAAGTAACAGGGACATCTGAGTCCATGATCCAGGGCAAGTTCCTCCAAAGTTGCAACAAACGAGGTCTATCAAAAACTTTTAATTCAGAAAAATATAACTTTTGCAATTCAGATAAAAGTTTGCCATATAATTCGACATGAGAAATTTGAATCTGCTATAAAGTAAAAAGGCATCTGGAATTCCAGATGTACCACTTAACGAAAACAAAAATAACATTCAAAGTGCTACTATCCAATTTCAGCCAGGAGAGATGATACTCCCCATACAAAAGTCTAGAATAAGTAACCTGACAAAAAACTAGTAAGTTAGTCATGGCAAACAAAAAATCCCAAAAAGCAGAAATATAAGAACAAGAAAAAAACAAATGATCAATATTTTCAGGTTGAAGGATGCAGAGAGGCCTGGAACAATTCCGTTCCAAGACCTACTTATGTTTTTGTTTTGCTTTGACATTCAAGCATTCATGACAAGTCAGCCAGTGGAAATCCTTCAGCTTGTCAGGTAGTTGCTTATCCAAAAGAGAATGAAGCAGGAACACCTGAGAGGAAGGTGGACATTTAGAAAAAGGGACAGTATCCCAAAAATGAGTCTGTAAGATCAAGGTATAAAGTTGTTTTTTAGAGTGAAGTCGGACAGAATCAGGGGACACCCCCCACATCCGAAACTTAACAAAAACATCTCTCAGAAATAGCAGTGGGGGCTCAGATTGTCTGAGCCTTCCAAGCTGTGCACTCACCCAAGCCTCATACCAGAGCGAAATTGAGTGTTGGAAACAGGCACCCCAAAAACCAGCTGTGGCTTGCAATAAGGGATGAAAATTAGCAAAAAGAAACTGACAAAAGAAAAAAAGAAGAGGATTAACCATATTTTAACCCCCCTTAATCAAGGGCAAATAAAGAACAGTATGATGGATGGGATTAAGCCTGCTGCCCCAAAAGGCCTGGAAAAAAAGGCTATACACAGCAGCCTCCCTAGATTTAGGCACAGGAAAAAGGGCACTAAGAAATAAAAAAAGCGGTAACAAAAAGGTTTTAATCAAGTAGACTTTTTTCCGAAAAGACACTTTCTGTTTAGACCAAGAAAGTAACATGGTTTTCTCCAGTCGAAGCTTGGCATCCCAGTTAAGAACATCCATATGCAGACTGCCAAAGGAGATCCCCAAGATACGTAAACCTGAAGCAGTTATCGGGACTCTGGCCACCGCGGACTGAACGAGGTCCGGGACCCCAAAAAGTCTGCCCTTACTTTTAAGGACATTAAGTTGCATCCCTGAAAAAACACACTGAATTCTCAATAGAGATCAAGAGCCGCTTCTGCTGAAGCAATATCCTCGGTTAAGATGATAAGATCATCAGCATAAGCAAGAGCAGAGTAGGAAACCTATTGACCAGGCAAACAGAGCGGGTGAACAGCTGGGGTAGAGTGAAGACAGCGCAAAAGCAGATCGATGGAAAAATATATAATAACGGACTGAGAGGACAACCTTGTCTAACTCCCTTGCGAATGGGGATGAAAGGTCCTAGAAAACCATTAACACACGGTTTGATCGTAGCCGACTTATACAACAGTTTCAACCAACCTATAAAGGAACCAGGAACACCGTATTGGGCCAAGGTATACCATAAAAAGGAATGACTGACATTATCGAAGGCTTGCTTCTGGTCCAGAGAAAGAAGTACCCCATCCAGGGGTGAGAGGGCATGACAGGTAAATACCTCACGTAAAAAAATCAAGGGGTCAGTGATAGACCTCCCAGGAACAGTACAAAACTGAGTAGGGGAAATAAGGTATGATGCCACAGTAAGGAGCCTAGCATTCAAAATCTTTAGTTAACAACTTAAAATCTGTATTAAGGACACTAATCAGTCTCCAACTGGTGAGATCAGATCTATCTCCATTTTTAAATAAAAGAATCAGCAATTCCGTTGCCATGTCCAAAGGAAGCTCAGAATGCTGTAAAAGAAAGTTAAACACCACAGTCAGTTCCTCAGGGAGTTTCTGACCCAATACTTCAAACAATTCAGAAGGAAGCCCATCTGGACCAGGGGATTTTTTTGGGGCCAAAGATGATATCGCCGATGAAAGCTCAGACACTGTAAAAGGAGCAGACAAAGCATGAAGCAAGTCGGGGGGGGGGACCTGCAGAAGGGGAAAACTGTGAAAAAAAGAAGCAAAATCCAGGTCAGCACAATGAGACTGATCAAATAAAGAGCTAACATAATCCTTAACCACATGAAAATGATCAGAAGGGGAGGAACAAGGAGTACCCCCAGAATCTCGGAGCATTGACATCAATCGATGACCCAAATGCTTCTGGTTATGAAACAAAGGGCACACCTCAGGGAGAGAACCTGTCATACAAAACTGCTGTTTGAGGCATAAACCCTCACATTGGGCTGAATGATACGACAACATTTGAGATTTAATACGAGAAATTTGGTCAGAAAAGTCATGAGTAGTAGAATAAGAAAGGGAAAGACGATGTTGTAGATGTTTACGATCATTCAAATAAGTCATATAAGCAGAAGAGCGAACACTTTTAGAATGCCTCAGAAGAAAAGCCCTAAGGTCAGATTTGGTCTCCTGCCACCAAACCAGAGGAGAGTCATAGAGCTCAAAGGTCGTCTTCCTGCAACACAAAAAATAAACAACCTGTTGAAGAAAAGAGGGTTGGAACAAAAAGGAAGAAGTGAATTTCCAATAACCAGGGCCAGATGTGACCATGGGAACACCCAAAAGTAAGGATAAAGAACAATGATCTGAATACTCCACTGGCTGGGTGTCAGCACTAGCAATATGCAAGGACTGAGAAATAAACATAAAATCAATACAGGTTGACAGAATCCCCTTGGAAAAAGTACGGTCTTGTTTCCCAGAGTAAGTAAAAAATGCATCCTTCAACCTGGCCAAACAGATAACAGAACTTAAAGCTGACATGTCCCCAAAAATCGTATCCGTCATAGTAAAGGAACCCCTGTCATGTTTACTAAGTCCACAATTAAAATCCCCCCCCCCCAAACAATGTTATAGGCAACATGAAGATATGGGCTAATAAGAAAAAACAGAGCCATGCGCTCCGCCTTAGTCTGGGGGACATAAATGGAAATAACACGGAAGGAGACCCTTTGGATAAGAAAATCCAACAATAGGGCTCAGCCAGGAACTAGGTCCAAGAGCCTCAAGACTGTTGGCTGGAGGTGAAGGAATAAAATACCCACTGCAGAGCAACTCTCAGTACCCAGAGACCAATAGGAGATGCCAGAAGCCCACTCCTTAGTGGCCTTGGCCACCACAGGAAGGGAATTGAGCCATGTATCTTGCAAAAGAAAAATGCCCAGAGGACGAGAACCAAGGAGATGAAAAACAGCCCCCCATTTCTTGGCCTGCTGGATGCTGTTTACATTAGAGGAGAAAAACAGCAAAGAAGAAATGAAAGACATAGAGAGGAAATGGAAAGAGTTCAACTTTTTTTCTTCTTTTTGACTCTACCCTGTCTAGGTTGTGGAGCAGAATCAGAGGAAGAAACAACCGTGGGCAAAACAGCAGCTGGCTGATCAAGGTACTGGAAATCTACCGAGGAAGAAGCCGACTCAGCCTCAGAGACTACATCGTCATCTAACACCTGATACCGGTTAGATATAGCAGTAGGCATCATCTTAGAGACTTTAGACAAAGGCTGAGACCCAGACTGATGTATTCTGGTAGACATCCTCTCACTCAGAGGGTCAGGGACTGGGGGTGGAAGGGGCATAACAGGTAAGGAAGGGCCAGGTAAAGCCACTGATGAAAGAGGGTCAACCAATAAAGGAGCAGCAATAGGTGTAGCAGGGGAAGCAGAAGGCTGGTCAATGGGCTTGGGGGGAGGGAGGAAGCACGGAGTCCGGAAGGGTACTGGGAGGAGGAGAAACCTTCTCCAAAACCGGGAACTCTGAAGGACCAGACCAAGAGGTCTGTGGACGCTGAGGTAAAGGGACAAGGTGTGTATCCAATACAAGGCATTTGGAAAACTCCCTTTGAGCAGTAGTTACCAACAGCTGCTGTTCCTCAGAATCAGCTGAGGCAGGTTGTCTGTGGGCCGCTGCAGGGCAGGAAGCATAGGCATGACCAGTGTCACCACATAAGTTACATTTGACCAAATTACTGCAGTGAGAACCGGAATGACTTATCTCATGACACAGGGAACATTTCTGAAAATCACAAACACTGCTAATATGCCCAACCTGACCACACTTATAGCAAGTATGAGGCTGGCCTGGATAGAAGTGAACCGCTCTATCCCAACCCCAAAAAAAGCTATTGGGTAAGTGCTGGAAGCCTGCCTCGCCTGAGCGTAGGATCATTTTAATACACCAACCCCCAGTCCATATCCCTTCGGAATCAAAAATGGCCTCAGGATTGCCAGTAACTGTACAGCGTTGTTTTAGCCAAAATAAGAGGTCCATGACACTAACCCCTTCATTACGGAACAAGACTGTAATAGTCTTATTGTCAGGCCTAGTTAAAGGAATCACCTCAAAAGAGGACCAAAGGGGGGGTTTTGCTTCTTTTGATGGTATCTTGCCCAAAACTCATCCAGCCCGCTACTCAGCATGAAGCTGATGTCAGAGACATTTTCCCCTGATACATGAATTAAAGCATACAGTTCAGAGACAGAAAATTATAAGTCATCTTTCAAAATGTTTTTGCCAACATACGCATGGTCTGGGAAAGTATCAAGGCCACCCATATGCAAAAGCCGGACCGCATTATGATGCTTAGCTGGGTAAACAGTCTGCTGAAAAAAAGAAGCATAAGACTTTTTGGTAGGTGGCGGTTTGGGAGGATGTATAGGCAAAGCAGTAGGGAGAGGCCCATTCAGAATTTCCGCAGGAATATTCCTGGGGATATCAGAAAAATCCAAAATGTCACTGAGCCGGTCTTCAGGCATTTCCTGAGGCATGTCCACCAAGTCAGGAGCAGCAGGTACAGGAAGGACAGGGTGTTGAGTCAGGACTAAGTCTGGAGTCACATGCAAGGGAGAAGAGACCAGGTCAGGAGGCTGGACCAAAAGAACAGATCTGTCAGGGGACCTCAGTACAGCAAAGTCAGAAACAACTGAGGTACTCACAGAAGGCGGCTTAGGAGATGGCACCAGAGACACCCTTGGAATCCGTATAGGCGTAAAGCCCGAAATCCAGTGAGGAGAATCAGGAGCCTGGATCCAGCCCACCGCCTGAAGGGAGTTCTCCACTGACCAGGTATCCTCCTCAGGTAAAGGTGAATCAGCCCAACAAAATTTGCCAGAAGAACCCTTCTTCAAAGCCCGATCCTGGGGTCAAGAGGAGGAAGAAGCAGAAAAGGAGAAAATTGTGGCAGAGCTCTGATCTCGACCCACGGAGAAGACCGGAGGCGGAGCAGCATGCGCAGTGTCTGCAGTCAAGTCCATAGCAACCAACGGCTCAGTCGGGCAAGCGGGAGTGGTAGGTCGCCCCACAGGATCCAAGGCTGAAGAACGAAAATGATCCAAAAGTGCTTGTTTCTTCCGCAAATAATCAGCTTCCTCAAGAAGCAGGAGCTGATCAAGAGTGGGTTGCGCTTCATTCCCACTGTCAGAGACCACAGCAGACTGAGCAGAAGAAGGTTTTAATAGATCAGAAACCATTTCAGAAGCAGGCAAAACAACATCCACAGCAGCATCCACAGGACAGTTAGCAGCAGCATAAGAAAACAGTCAGTTCAAGCAACTCAGGCACCGAGGAGGAGACAGGCTCCACAACCTGCTGTCCCTCCTGCACCTTGCTTGTCCACCCATCAACTGAATCGGCCATCCTCTGATAGCCAAAGGTTCCCCCTACTGATGAGTAGGGGAATTTCCCCGGTGTCCTGGCCAAATTCCCCCCCATTCATTAAAGATACCACCAACAGCTTAATCTGGTTCTGTAAGTCAGTCTACATCTGTACACATACTCCTCTTCCCTTGCCCATGGGTTGCAGCTGGAAACAAGCCTCGGCTTAGTGTGCCTCTCCCAGTCACAAACTTTCAAATAAATAAACTTGTGAGCAGAATGCAGAGAATGATTGTCTTGCCCCAACAGACAGCAGAGGGGTCAGACACTAGAACTACAGGGGCTGGCAATGTTCGTGAAGGTACCCAGAGGCCCACAAATGTTGCAAAGTGTCATTCAAAGGACATAAATGTTTGAAATAAAGAAAATTTGCCCAAAGGCATGGTTTCAGACATTATTGTTTACCCTTAAGCCAATGGACTTGTGGGAAGGGCCAGAGGTCACCAGTGAATTAGTGCTGAGGGGAGCTAGTCAGGAGACCCTCTAGGCATCAAAACATAGCTCCCTTAAGTTCAGCATATCAGCAATGAGTGCCCTGCAGAGAGAGGGGCAGTGGACAGTTGAATGCATTATGCAATAACATGCCAAAATTGAACTAGTGAGACAGAGCTCCTTCTGCATCATGTGACTGCAACAGCCAGTAAACACTGATTTTTTTTTTTTATTTTGTTTACCAGGTAAGTGCGCTGGTGCCAGAAACACCTTTTTCAGGCACGAACTTGGTATTAATGCACAAAAAATGGTAAAATATGAAATGACAAATATGCACATATGACACATACTGTGAATAAATACATACGATCAAGAATACTGTAAATATACAATACTAGATATGATTTCAAATAGCATTTACAAACACTTAAATTTTGAAAATGAAATTTCAATATGGTGTTAAAAATAGTGGGTGAAGAAGAATATCAGCCTGAGCTTTTGGGCACTCTGCCCACCTCCCACTTGACAAATGGGAGATGGGCAGAGTGCTCAGTCTGATATTTCATATCAGGACTAATGGGGATGCCTTCCTGAAGCTCAGATTCTGTGAAGTGGGTCATCCACCTCTCTACAGGTCTGGCTGCCTGGATTCACCTTTATAGAAGGCCAGGTCACCAAGGCCCTGTGTCACTACCTACCCTCAGGTTAGCTGAAGCAACGTGCCCTCCACCCATAAAATGAGAAGCGTACCTCTTCACTGTCCCTAATTATGAGGAACACCCCTTATTTTAACCCTCAGAATTGCTCTGTCCCTCATCCATCCCTCATGGAAAAGGTGCTGCCCACACAAAGAATGTACAGTAAAATCAGATTTTAAAGCAGACATTCAAATACTCTCATATGTCAAATCAAAAATAAACTTAGTACAAGTAAACACAATGGTTTCCACAGTGTTCTGAACTTGTGGCTCCATGTCCGAGTGTGACCCTCATTATAAGGGTCAATGTCCCCATTGTCCCTCATTTTGAGTGTCTGTGTCCCTCATTTCAGTGACAGAAGGTTGAGAGGTATGGTGAGGAGGGTCCTTGAGGCATTTTTCCACCTGCAGGATTGCTGCACAGTTTGTGCTGCTGTAGTCTCGGAAATGCACTAGTCCAATAGCACAGCTGCTCAGTCACCCAGTTCACCAAAGATGATGCTCTAGAATAACTACTATTTATTTATTTGTTTATTTATTTATGTCTTTGGTAACCAGGTAGGTGAACTGATCCAAAGGACCGTATTCAGTCACTACCCAAGCCACATGTAGCACAACTAAGCAATACAGAATACAAGTAGCACACAATAGTAAACAGGCCTTAACATGAGGTGTAGTAACTACAATACAAGGGGGATACATAGAGTGAAAATGCATGAATTACAAGGTGGTGTAGTAGCCAGCTTACAGACCGACAGTACAAAGTCACAGGCTGGTGTACTGGACAAATACAAGTCTCGATAACACAGCGGTCAAGCATAACTGCCTGGTATGATACATAAAGTGCAAAGTGCATTCAGGTACATTATTGATGCCACAGGACACAATCAGAAAGGATCTAAAAATTCAGGTGTAACACTACCCCAAATAGGAGTGCAGAGGCATTGGAGAAGGGAGGGGCCATAGCAGCCCAGTGGGGGTGTTAGGGGCAGGAGAGGAGGGGGCGACAGCAGCAAAATATCTCAGGTCATGATTACCAAATCAAGGACCTGCTCTACCACTTTTCCAAGTTATATTAGATAGACCATCTATGCGTTTCCATGCCAGTGCTATGCCTTTGACTACTACAGGCTTTGGGACAGGCACAAGTGCAGAACGCAGCAAAGCACACACATTGTGGCCTGTGTACACTTTTGAATACCTGGCCCCAGAACTTCAGAAACTACCATGGATTTTAAGTTTAAAACTATCCAGGATCCCCAGCCTCAAGCCATCCATTGGTACCACACTGCATGGAATACAGTCAGGCCTGCAACCTTTACCAACTGCATGCATACATTAAAGACTGTGGGAGCTTCCAGTACAGACTGTGGGGTGCCTAGGGTACCAGGGAGAGTTTGCAGTGATAGTGGAGAATACCAGACCATGCCAGACCTACGCTATTAACATAGAGTTCAGGGTTACGCTACTTTCTCAAAACACATTTTGGTTATTTTGTATTAGTTTTTGAGTTGAGGCTTGCCCCTTAAAAAAAAAGGGGGTGTGGAGAGTGAAAGCTTAACTCAAATAAACTAATACTAAAATTAACAACATTCACAGGCCCACTCTGTATTCACAAATGCTTTACGCTATGCAAGTAGCGGTGGTCTGGTATTCTCCACTATCACCGGGTTTGCTAAATTATATGCCTGTTGAGGGGAGGTGGTATATCTGCTTAGGGTGAATAAGTTATTGATTATTGCCTAAAACCTTCTTTGCTTCCCTTAGATCCTGTTCCCTTCCCTAAAATAAAGTCCTTATATTTGCTTGTACTTTGACTACTGTCTCTATTGCTATTATTGAGTTGTGTATATGCTATATTGCCTACATTATTGCATAGAGTGTTAAATGGAGGGTGCACATATTATGGGGGTCATGAGAATATTACTTGTAGTGAGAATAATATTTGGATTCCCTGTCACTGTGGGTGAGGGCTTTTTTATTACCTGTGGGAAAGTTCCCTGGCAGTTTCGTTTAGAAGGATCCCCATAAGTGGACACACCACATCCAAGTCACAGTATCACCCAAACCAAACCAGCCTAAAGATCTACCCAGTCCCTCCAACATGTAGGCTTAATCACTCAACTTCTGGCTGGGGTGGTCATAGGCAAATGGTATGGAAGCAAATAAAGATAATATTGAATCAATATGGATTAATGTAAATGGAGTAAGTATGTGAAAAAGAGCTGTTGATGGGTATCTGTTATAGCTGCCTCATCAGGATGAAAAGAGGGATGGGTTAAAACTGGTTGAGATTATCAGGGTCAGTGCTAAGAGGGACATTGTTTTCATGGGAGATCTGAACTATGTCAACCTGGAGGAGTAGGCAGCTAGAATATCATTGCGTAAATGCTTCTTGGAGCCATAAGTGATTGTTAACTTAGTCAGTACATTAAGGAAGGAACAAGGGAAAGGGCAGTACTGAATCTAGTATTAAGAAATTTAGAAGTTGCATTGGAGGACTGTACTACAAGGGACCAATAAGATAGCAGTGATCACAATATGGGGCAGTTTTGTATTAGGAGGGAGTCAGTGGTAGAAATGAGTAGTATAAAATATCTTAATTTTTGGAGGGACAAATTAAATAAATAGAGATTGGAACTAACTAAATGGGATTAGGTTTTAGAGCAAGATTGGAAAGGGGTGGAAGAAAAACAGGCCATTATTATAAACTAAAATCCCAAGTGGCAGCATACATTCTGCTAAGAACAAAATCCAGAATATAATAAAAAGTAAAGAAAGCCAGTATTGATAACCAGGAGGGTTAAAAGAAATGTTTAGTGCTAAGTAGGACTGAAGACAGAGCAGACTATGACAGGGTTATTATGAAATAGTGTCCACAAGTATGGGAAGTGAGCCATTTCATGACTGACAAAAGGTTAAAAAAACTGAATATTGCTAAGTGTAACAGGTGCCCCGGGGAGGACTCAACATTATAAATTCCCAAGCCAGGGTTCTTATTGTTAATAACATTGGGGAGCACTTAGCTGTCAGGGGACCCCATGGATAACCTGTCTAACTACATCCTTGACTTTTATAAAGGGTATGTGGTTGGATAACCCCATTCAAGTTTATCTCTGCTTCAGGGTCACCAAGGTGCTAGCACCTGCTGAAAGAATCCCACTGGAATCCTATATGTTTTTAAACTGCAATGCTATACTTCTGTTTTCATGCCACAGTGCCTTTAAGTGTGACATGGAAATGGAGGACTGAGGATACAACCATAAAACAATGAGTTACAGCAAAGCCCAAATGCAAGCAGTTCATTTCCAAGGGCATGGGGCTTGCAGAGGACCTAAAGTTTATGTTGCTTCAGCCAAAATTCCTGACACTAGCATCCATAATGCAGCTCATAGACTAATGCTTGCAGCAGCTGCAGAATCTCCTCTGGAATGTAGTCTCTGCAGCACAAGGGTCTGAGTCCTGCCAAACCTTTTCTTCATGCAAGCCACAAGTGGAGAAAGGGTCTCTCTGTTATACCCACAGCCAGTCTATTAAGGATTTTAGTTAGAGAGGAGATCCATGCAGGGACCCAGTGGATGGGCTACAGCTGAAGGCCTGTCTTTCTTCTTTACTTCTCCCATACTAGCAGCTCACAGCCTGCTCAACATATCTGGTAATCCCTCATTCAAGGACATCCCAATTGGTATCCTTGCAACCTGACAGAGACCTGGCATTGGCTTCCTGGTGGAAATCTTCATATGAAATGGACTACCTAGCACTAGTGCTCAAGAGGGGGGAGTCAAGAAGTTAGCACTAGACCTTAATGAACCAAATCCTTGCATGTGGCCAGACCCCCCCCAACCACATTAATTTGCAGCCAGAGCACTCACCACTTCAGACTACAGGCCCCCTTACTTTCCCGCCACTAATTCTGTACCCCTTTCTATGTTCACTCCTGAACTATAACTATCCAATGCACCATTCACCAACCCAGGAAGAACTGGACACATTAACCCATGGCCCAGAAATAGCAGCACTGGATTAAATAAGTTAGTAGGACTGGGGAGCTTCACTCAATGGTACTGAAGAAGCTGACACATATAGGCAGAGCAAGTTACAAACCTTTACAATCAAACACTGGTGGAGGGCAGAATCACAAGAAATTGGAAGGATGCAGTTGTGGGGACAATTCATAAAAAGGGAAGCAGGTGAGAAATTAATAATTGCAGACCAGTCAGCCTAACACAATCATAGGAACAAATATTGGGTACCAGGTCAACATGTTGCTTAAATAATGCTGCAGTCAAAATCATGCAGCAGCAACAGCGTAGGGGACAACAGCTGCAGGGTACAAAATACCACAAGGACATGCAACCCTCCCTGTTACCCGGGGTTACTAGAATCCCAGTAAGACCTAGTGGTAGGCAGGGAAGGCAGCTTGTGAAACTCCAGTTAAATGGATTTCACACTGTCTCACTCTGTTCTCAGTCTCAGCTGAGACTGAGGGATGACATCACCATAGAACTATCGCAGCTGCATGAGCCACATTGGAATCTGCAGATGGGAGTTAGGTTAGAATGTTGGGAGTTTTTGAATAGTGGAAAGCAGTTGTGTGTGAGCAGTCTTGAAGAGAGGAGCACAGCAGTCTGTGCACAG
This sequence comes from Neoceratodus forsteri, assembly GCA_016271365.2. Classification (NCBI taxonomy): domain Eukaryota; kingdom Metazoa; phylum Chordata; order Ceratodontiformes; family Ceratodontidae; genus Neoceratodus; species Neoceratodus forsteri. The sequence goes on from CM057455.1 coordinate 1,234,353,508, forward strand.
GCTCTTGGAGCCTAAAGCTCTGATGTAGAGCTATTTTTAGGAAAAGATGTGTGTTTCCACCTAAAGAGGAACACAGTAAGCTGTTCTTGAAGTGGTGGAGACCGCTGATACTGGTCTCTGTGCCCCATCCCTGAGGGGATGGGGGTGGAAGGTTTGCCTGTTATTCCAGGGGCAACCCCCTGGTGCCAGCTAGGGAAGAAGCTGTCTTATTTTCTGAAATGTGTTGTGGCACCAGAAGCTGTCAAGATTTGCCTGTGGGGCACCTGCAACCAAAGGTGAGTTCTGCTCTTGTCAAAGGGCCTATGTTTTACCTGAACTGTTTTAAAGGGGGATTGGACTGCTGAATCAGTGGGAGGTCTAGAGGAATAGGCTTAGCCAAAGTAAAAGTATGTTCAAGTCCAGTACAATGGGAAAGCCAAAACATGTAGAGGAGATGTGCTATACATTTACCCTTTAATCTACATTGCCAAGCTTTTCAGGAAGAGATGTTTAAGTATGTTCGAGTTTAGTACAAGGGGAAAGTCAAGACATGTAGAGGAAATGTGCTATATGTTTACCCTTTAATCTACATTGCCAAGCTTTCAAAAAGAGTTGTTTAATGTCCAGAGAAATGGCCGGGTATGGATTGTGGAAGCTGGAGGTGGGAGACCCCCCCATCTTTAGTAACCAGGTTCACCTCTACGGATTTGCTCTGTGGCCCTTTTAATTTGCCTCAGGCACTTGGCCAGTACTGAGGGAAGTACCCAGACGTGGGATTGAAAGGAAATTTCCCTTAAGGAGTCGAAAGCTCTAAGGTGGTTTGGGGAGCCACCAACAGAAAATGTGGTCCATTGCCATATGGACTGGGATCGAGTGGCCAGCAGGGGATCCAGGCCAGGAAAAACCCAAATAGTGTACAAGTCGGGCTGTGTACCCAAAGCAGCGTGCAAGTCCAGGCTATGTGCCTGGTGGGTTCAGAGCCTGAGGGCTGAAGTGTTGAAGAAGTGTTCTGTTACTCTTATTTGCATTACCAGGAATGTAGCCCCATGGGGGTCTGTCTATGTTTTGTTTGTTCAGTTTGGATGTCAATAAAAGCCACACTTTAGAATCCCATTCCTGGTATTGGACATTACAGTTATTGCTTCCTGTGTTCGGATTTACTTGGGTGCCCCTGTGCAGAGTAGCCAAACCTAGGCCCCTTGTGTCGAGTAATCTAGTCCTCCCTGAACCCAGTCCCCACCAGGTACTGCTGTCAGCTTCAACAGCATACCACCTGTCATTTGCAAAAAGGCAGGGGTGAGGGGTTACAGACAAAAGAGTGAAGGTGATTTATTGTACCCCTGTATCTGATGACTGGGAGGCAGTGATGCAGAGGATAAAACTTCTGCTGGGTGGTGATCTGCTGAGCAACTGCCATGGGCTACAGGGCAGAGCTGCCAGCAATGGAGGAAAGTGGAGTGTCTGTGGACCAGGGCTTGAATCCTGATCACAGGCTACCTCTGTGCTCTTCTTCTGTTTTTTTTTTTTTTAACTATTGTGCTTTTAAGGATTTTCCTCCAATCCTGTGTTTTGCCCCATCCCAGAGTTGTCTCCCCCCCAAGGTGATTATTTAAATATGGGGGTTCAGGGTCTCCCATAATGGGGGTAGACGCCTGAAGAAATCACGTATTTTTGTTTTTCTCACGCTAATATTCATTTTGGTGTTGTTACTGAGCGATGGAATTGTATTAGCTGTTTTGGCAGCACGGTATATTGTTGCACTGTTTGTGTTCACAAGATTATGACCCAGTGCCAAATACTGAAACCTAAATAAGGGATGAGTTTGAGAAATGACTGAGAAAGGCTTTATTGACAAAACTCAGCATGGGTTTACTACAGGAAGTCCCTGTCTGACAATTTGGCAGTTTTCTTGAGCCAGTAAACAAAGCACTGGATACTGGTAAACCAGTAGATGTGGTGTATTTTTACTTTATGTGGCATTTTATGTGGTACTGCAGCGGGAACTGTTGGAGAAATTAGAGGTTATTGGAATAAGTGGAAAAATACTTCACTGGATTAAAACATGTGCTATTAGAAAGGAAGCAAAGCGTAAGAGGAAATGTCTTTTTTTTTTAATCCACAATTTCCTACTTGTCATCCACAGACACTGGTTCATGGCTCACTTGCACAGCTTCTGTCCCCCTCTCCATGCCATTCCCATCTATCTCCCCCTTGCCCACTGCCTACTTAGTTGGACCCCCAACTATCAGCCAAGCCCTAGAGCTTGCCCACTCTGGTATGGTCTGAGCCAAGTAGCAGGAAACCCTGGCCTGGGAACATATGGCTGTGTGATGCTGGCATCAGAGGGGAGTACGGGGTAGAGTCATGAACATGGAGTGGATTGTCATTGGCAGTCTGGGAAGCTAATTTTTTTCCTTTGTTTTCCCCCTCTCACACTCCCAGTGCAATTCTGTTCATCAATGCCCACTGTACCCCATCTATGCAGAGGCAGCAGAGAATGCATGCCCATCCACCATGTCAACCCCTTCCACAGGAGGTGCTCTTGCAGTGGGCACCTGTACTCTTCCCTCCTACAGACTCCAACCTCTGTCTCCTCAGTACTCTCGCAGTTTCACTTGTCCAAAGCAGGTGGGCAGGCTTGTGATGCAAAATGGGGCTGAATATATAAAAGTGTGATGCACTCCACTGCAAGGTGCCTCCAAGTCAGGCAATAGTAAATTTCTTTCTATCAGACTGGTGGTGCGTGATCAGCAGAGTCCCTCAGAAATTGGTACTGGGAATAATGCTTTACATATGTATGTTAGGGATATGAATGGGTATATAAGAATATAGATGGCTGGATCACAAAGATTGTTGATGACAACAAAATGAGTGCTATAGTGGAGACAGAATCAGGTGGTTGCACAACAGAGGAATATAGACAGGCTAAGTGGCTGGGTTGAAAGATGAAAACTATTTTTAATGTGGATAAAAGTACCATTGTTGTCTTTGGAGAAAAATCAGATGGCAGAATACTCCCTGAATGGGTGAAAGATCTGAGAACCTAAACAAGAGAGGGAACTTAGAGAAACAAGCACCAATACACTGACGATTGTGGGACACAATGTGAACTGGTACGGACAAAGGGAACCAGATTATGGTATATATTAAGAGACATGGGGATGGACAATCATTTATCTCATGGTCTGCTGATTATCTAACTAACTGAGCACAACAAGTTAAATTTGGGGGACCTTTATCCACAGCTAGTAATATAAGGTGTGATATGCCACTAGGCTCCATTAAGGGACCATTTTATTTTCACTGTACAAAAATGATTTCTCTGATATGCCCAATAAGTCTAATGTGTTGGTGTATGCAGATGATTCTCTACTGTACATTCAGTTGAAGTCATTGACCAATATCAAGATTGCATTAGAAATGTTTCTCTAAAATTTGAAAAGCTGTTGAAATTGAATAATCTGGTCCCTAATTAGATAAAACCAGAACCAAGTTTTCTTGCACTGAGTCTAAATAGAGAATTCATAGTGCTGCTTTAAAGGTTACTGCCACAGGTGGACACATCTTAAATTATGTGGCTTTATTTAATTAGCTTGAACTTCTCCTAATGTCACTAATCACTAATGTGCAAGGAGCTGGTAAGGTGGTTGCCCTGAATTAGCTCCTGTGGAATAGTATATAAACTATCCACTGCTTACCATATATCCATCCAGTCTTTTTTTAAATCTCCTTTGTTTCACTATTATAAACTCAGGCAAGCTATTCCAAAGATTCATTATCCTTTCACTATAGAAGTTTTTCCTTTTGTTAGTCCTAAACCTTCTTCCCACCACTTGTAGGGGGCGACCACTTGTCTTTTAATTTATAATCCTAGATCCACATTTGAACTTTTCAGTGCATATTGGCAAAACAGCCAATAAGAGTTATCAAAACTGTGATTGGCTTTATAGATTTAAACACTATCTAACTGCTGAGACTAGGATGTTGAGTGCACAAAAAAAATTGCTGTTCACACAGCACCATTGATTTAGATTGCAAAAAAAAGTGTTATTCAACAAAATTGGCACATTTCTATCTATTTATTTATTTAGTTAGTTTTTGTTGACCAGGAAAGGAGGACTAGACAATTCTGCCTATTTTCCACCTCGTCCTGGGGAAGGGGAATACAAATGGACGCCAACTGACATTGACCCAGATTAAGGTGTTTGTAGTGTTTTAGTGAATGGTGGTAATTTGGCCAGGACACCAGGAAAATTCCTCTTCTCTTTTTGCAGGGGGCGCTGTTGTTCTACGAGGAGATGGCGGACTCCAGTCCAGGAGGGGTGGTTGCAGGAGATGGAAGTGTGATTCCTAATGCTCCAGGTGTTGTTGACACCACAATGGAAACAATGGAAAAAGATTCTACAGAGGTTTACAAAGATGCTCCAAGTGAGTTAAGGTCGTAACAAGCTACCAACTCAGGTATAGCCTTATCCCTGAGAGAAAAACAAGCGATACTACATTCGGAGCTGAAAAAAATTAAGATGCAGCTAAAAGAGGAAAAAGTTCACCAGGAAGAAGAACAGAAAAGAAAACGAATGGTGGATCAATCCCCAACTCAGTCTGAACAATCCACAGCCAATGTTTTCATCTTTGAAGCCCACAAAGAGGATACAGTCTTTGTTCCAGTTTCTCCAGGGAACACAAGCACATTGATGACAACACCGCATGGACACCCAAATGGGCATTGCAGAATGCAGGATGGACCCTAACAGCTTCAGGCACTTGGACACCAGATAAGGATAATCCTTTACCTGGAGAGCAAAGCTTGGCTGACTCTCACCCTGAACAATGAAAACCAAAGGTATTCAACAGTCACAAGCTGTGACTTCAGGTAACATTTCCTTTTCTCCCCATATTGATAATTCCCAAGAAACTGAGGCTAACACAGAAGCCCCCTCAATGGGAGAAAGGCATGAGGAACAACCTGTCTTTAATTAACAAAACCCTACGGGGTCTACCTCTAATCCTACATATGCACGTTTCTTTAGGAAACCTGTCAAGTACATCTCCGGTATCTAGAAGGCATGGAAATGATACCAGACAGGTTCTTCGTGGGTAAGAGCCTGAACAAACAATCATTAGGTTTGTCACCATCAGACGTGTATGCCTTGATACACGCCCCAGGCAAGACTACCTTCAACATCAGTTTTAGGACCCCAGGACTATTGGAAGGTTTCTGGGGAAAATATATGACATTGAACACAAACCCACTCTGGTTGCCTTTCCAAGCAATCCCTCTAACCAAACAGTCATATAGAGTAATTACAGTAGTCTTCAGAAATGAAGGGGTTAATATAGTTAATATTCTCTTTTGGTTAGAGAAAAGGTGCACTGTACAAGGTACTCCTGAGCCTATAATGGATGTTGAAGGCTTTTGAAACAGTGGCTGGAGAATCAAAATAAAACTACATTACGATGGCACAGACTTGAAACATTTGCCTAACTGTGTCTATATAGGCAAAAACAAAGGCTTCATTTTTTATTCTGGGCAACCCCACAGCTGCTTTAAATGCATGTCAGTGAGACGCATCAGTCCAAACTGTGAAGTTATAAAATGTATTCAGTGTAGGGAAGTAGGGCATGCAGGTTACCATTGCCAGAACCTTTAAAATGTAATTTGTGTGAAGGGGGGGGTCATTCTTTTATGGACTGCTCATGGGCCCCTGGTAACATGAAGGATGCAGACTTTGGGATCCAAGACTCTTATTTAAAAAAAATCTAAAACCATGACAACTGGTCAAAACCCCAACGCTCCCACTGGGTTAGGCCCAAACCCCTCTACTGTACCTTCTGAGGGTAACATGAGTCATACAGAGACTCAAAATCCCCCTATACCTGCTCAGTCTAAGAGTCCATAGGACCAACAGCCCAATGAAGCCTTAAATACACCATCTTGGTCAAACATTATACCAGAGAAAATAATTATTCCTTTAAGAAACTCTGTGGATACTGCACAATCCAGCCAGACAACAATATCCACTTCTGAGGACTTTGAGACCAATAGTGGAGTGAGGCAGAGCTGTATTCTGGCCCCTTCCCATTTTCTCGATTTATCTTAATAATTTGTTAAAGAAAATGAGTATTCTTCCATCTGACTCTCCTAAAATTGGGAAGGAATATTGTGGCATTTTGGCTTATGCCGATGATTTTTTATTAATGGCACTTACTCCAAAGAGTCTACAATTAAAGCTTAATTTACTGTCTGGTTTTGCAGATCATAGAGATTTAAAAATTAATATGGAAAAATCTAAAGTAATGATTTTGGGTGGTGTTAAATGTAAAAGCACCTGAAAAATTAAAACAGAAAAGGTGGAGATAGTGAAGATTTATCAATATTTGGTTGTGGTAATTTCCTCTACATTTAAATGGAAGAAACATTACAAATCAATATATGAAAAAATTTCTCATACAATGTTAGCCCTCAAAGCATTTAACTATAAACATGGTGGGAACTCTCTGTTACCTCTTGTTAGAACAATTGAGGCTAAATATAATGAACAGGCACTATATAGTATTGAAATCTGGGAGCATAATTATCTACCTAACCTTGAAAAAACAGCTATTCAAGTTTTTAGAGGGGCTATTGGATTTCTGAAGTCCATGCCTGCACCATTTGTTAGAACAGAATTAGGTCTTACAAATATATTAGCTCTGGCAGACTCTAGAACCATTACTTTTTGAATTAAACTGAATCCTCTTTCGAATCAGCGTTGGGCAAAAAAATGTATGGAAGAGAAAATAGTATGGGAGTCATTGGGATGTAAAATATCTGAATGGCTTTCCTGCATAAAGAAACTGTTAGCCTCCATAGGGCGTTTGAATTTATTTAAGTTAAATGCACAGAATGTAGTAATTTCGGACCAGTACAAATCTTACATAAAAAAATTACTGGTTAAAAAATACAAAACTCATGGGGCCAGATATTCAAACTGCACCACAAAGTAGCGCAATAGCAGGAGCAGGTGCAAGTCCAGTGCGCCCTTGCGCAACACACACGATATTCAAACACAGCGCAGGTCAAGATGCGCCTGTGGCACACAACTGAATATCGCACCAACTGCACCATGGCGCAACCAGGGATGCACAGTGGCGCAGGTCTGATGAGCAATAGCACAACCAGGGATGCTCAGTGGAGCAGGGTAGCAGCACATCAGCACAACCAGGGATGTGCAGGGACAGGATGCAGGGGTCCACCACCCATGGTAGAGATGGGCAGAGGAGCACACAGCAGAACAGACATCGCCCCCCCACACCTCATGCATGGCACAACCTGAGGAGAGCTAGAAGAACCACTGGCCCATGGACACCAGCAACAATCCCACAGCCTGGGCATGGTGCCCCAGCACACTCCATGGCAAGCTGTGACCGGCACACAAGGATGTCCAGCCACCATGTGCCACAACATCCCACCAATGCAGAGCACACCCTGCACCATGATCCCCATACACCCTGCCCAGGAGTAGTGCCTAACAGTGCAGGACACCCCATGCATGCCACCACCCCCACTGTGACAATGCAACCCTGTGCACCATGGAGCCATGCAAGGCAGCCCCACCACGAGCACCCTGCAGTGAGTGGCTGCAGACAGCGATGCAACATCTGCATACACAGTGCCGCCCTGCACATCCCCCCCGAGGTACAGCTGAGAGACCGACCATGCATCAGCACACAAGGTACCCCACATGCGACATGGCATGCCCCGGACCCCACCACCAGTGGTACAGCACCCTGCACACCCTTCCAAGGACACACCCCATCCCAGCACTGGCTATAACAGCCAGTGCAGACACCCATAGTGTTGCATGGAAGCATGCACCACATAGGATGCAACACAGTGCATGGACAAATACCCACCCATACCCAAGGGCACACCAACACAGGGACACAGTAGCGGGTCAACAAGCCACTGGCGTGTGGCCACGGCAGCCATGTACACACGGCCAGCTCCCCTCCATGGCACAGGTGTGTCAGCCACCCTGTGCAGGCACCATGAAGCTGTACACCACCAGTATGCGGCCGGAGCACAAGTGACAGACAGTGGAGCATATCCCCTGCAACAGACACAAGTGACAGCATGGAGGTGGGACAACAACAGCAGAGGCCACAGTGCCACCCGAGGCAGATGTGCACCATACTAGTAACAGGAGGCAACCCGGCATTGTGCTGGGCACAATGGCTGTCCAGCATGGACAGCCACCACTGACATGCCAGCAGACCGTGCAGATCATAGACATGCAAGGGTGTCAGCTGCACAGGCCATGGACGGTCTGACAGGGACGCCATGGACACAGTGCATGCACTGTGGACTACTGCACACAGTCATCCAGTGCACAGGGAACAACACACAAACCACAGCCAGTGACTGACAGCTACGCCCACACCATAGGCACTTCCCCTATGGACACACACACCCCCCCATGCCTGCACCACCCCTGACGCCATGCACACCACTGCAGCCGAGCACCTGTAGCCCACTGCAAATCAGAGACCACCACAGTAGGCATAACAAAACAAATGTATATTCAAAGGTACAATAAAACTATATACAGCTATTTACATTAGTTGGGGGTGAGAGCCACAAACCAGGTGGGGGTGGGTGTAGGGTAGGGCTGAACAAATGGGGGAGGAAAGAAGGGATGTGAGGGTGGGTCCAGGGGGGTAGGGTGCAACTCGGGGCATGGAGGTCTCAGCGGCCGCCCCGCTCCCCGCTCCTGTGGAGCCTCCTGCTTCGACGCCTCCAGACACCGTGCTGGTCCAACCTCTGCAGAACCTCCAACGATGCCCTTGCAAGTTGGAGTAGCTCCTGCATGGCTCTCTCCAGCCGCATCATCCTCCGTCCACCTAGGACAAGGCAGCAGAGTCAATAGGTGTGAATGTCCATCCCCCTGAAGCCCACCCATTGTGCATGGCATACAGCCATGGGACACGCCCCTGTGATGGTGTGCGACCACCCACAGTGATCGTGTCCACATGACCTGCCTACCCTGGCGCACACAGCCATGCAGACCGCTGCACACACCCACAGCCCAAGTCCCACACAGCACCACCGTGGCTGTACAGTGACATGGCTATGCGGTGCGAAGGCAGTGGCACAGCCATGTACCCGGTGCACGCATGGACTACCAGCAATGCACACCCACACATGCAGTGCCACAGGACAGTGCTGAGTGTACCGTGTGGAGTGCATGGCAGTGGTGTCAATGGATGGTGGCCATGCCCCGCCACCTATCCTGCAACACAGCATGCACAGAATATCCTGGAAGAAAGGCACTCACCCTCATCAGCCTGATCCGGGCACTGTTGAATGTTGGGACCGGCAGCCCGTGGCTGTTGCCCAGCTTCCCTATCCTCCCGGCAATGGAGGTCCTCACGGGCTCTGTGCCACTCTTCAGGGCCTAGGGTGCAAACATGAAGAGGAGAACATCAGTACAATCCAGTAGCAAAGGCCCCCCACCTCCGGGTGTGTGCAATCCCACACAGCCCAGCCATGCCGCAACCCCACCACCACCACCACCACTGCCCACACTGGACGACCCACCCCCCCATGTGGTGGACACATGCCCACCGTGATACCCATATGGATGCAACCAGTGTATGGATGGGGCACCTACCTGGTCGTGGCACTGTGCCTCACCTGGCGCGTGTCTGCAGGTGGACAAGCCTGTCCGGGTCCCTCCGCTGGAGGTCCCCATATCAGTGGCGACACTGCTCCGACGTCCGGGTGAGTCCTGTGGCCTCCTCCAGCTCCACTGCCTCCTCCTCCCAGATGGCACTTCTGGCCCTGTCCAGGGGGTCATTCCCATAAAGGGCCCCAGCATGGGGTTCCACGATGGCCACCAAATTGGCCAGCTCCACTTGGCTCTACACAGCAGCCCTCCATCTTGCCATCTCTGCATCACTTTGGAGACAAAATGGCACTCTGTAGTGCACGTCCACCGGGTGCAGATGCTGCGCGGTACAGCACTGCCATTCCCCATTGTGCTGTCACCAAACAGTGCGATGAGGTGCACCCATGCGGATGCATGGTGCCTAAGGGGCAAAGGTCGAGCACAGGGTCAAGGGACTCTTGCGCACGGACCATCACAATACGATTGGTACTCCCTGTGTGTAGCATGGTTGGGTGCCTGTGTGAGATGCCCTGCAGTAGCCTACTGTGCTGTGGCACCATGGCGCCTATGGCGCTCCAGGGCAAGAGCGCCATATATGTGAACAGTGCAATAGCGCCACTGGCACAGTGGTGGCTGTGCCCTGCACTGCCTCCCGCACTCAGCACGTCAGCAGCGTGGGAGGCATCGGTGTCAGCACCCCAGGCATGCGCCATGCGGTGCCTACTGCACACACCACAGAGCTGCTCCTGTGCCTGTGCACGCTCAACACAATTGCGCAAGGTGCAACAGCGTGATATTCAGCTGGCATATGCAAATCAGCTCATCAGCAATTCCATGGCGCAGCTACTGCATTAGCAGCCACTTAAATTTCGCCTTGCCTCATTTGCATGCCTTGCGCTTTATAAATGCGACATGGGGCTACAGAGGCCATAGTCTGATATTGCAGTCTATTGTGGTGGGTTGCATGCTGTTTGGAAGTGTGGACTGTGGTGTGTGGGAGATGCATGGGACTGCACATTGAAAGGTAACACCTGTCATTCCCACAGGCTCTATAATGACCGAACGTGAGGAAGAGGAGGAACAGGGATGTTGGAGGAAGAGGAGGCCGACCATTCACACAGGCGGAAACAGATGCCCTGTTTGAGGCATACCTCGACAGGGAACCGCTGCTCAGCGGACAGCGGGGAACACCACAGGCCCATGCTGTGGCATGGGGTGAGGTTGCACATGCTGTGAACCAGCATGGCAGCCACCAGCAGTCCATGCAAGAATGTAAAAAGAAGGTTGGCATGGACAGGAGGAGAATTAAGGACAAGGTGGCTGCCATCAGGGCAGCACATGCTGCAACCGGTGGTGGGCAGCCAGATGTGCCACGCCTGACACCACAGGAGGAGCGGGTGGCCGGCAGCATGCGGCATTGTGCCATAGAGGGCGCTCCAGGTGGTGGCTTCCAGATGGGTGGCAGCCCGTCACTGCATAGTAGGTCCTGTGCTGTCACTGTGTGGGAGGCGGGGGGAATGTCACAGGGTAGGGCGGAGACATTAACGCTACTGTGTTCCCTTACAGCTTCTGAGCATCTACATGGGTCAGCGGTGGTGGGTATGTCCACTATGGGGGAGGAGTGCCCATCCACCTCCACAGGTGTCCAAGGGTCAGTACCACCGTATACCTGCCTGTCTGTCTGGACTGAAGATGGTGGTGCTGGTGCGGATGAGGCCCTGCCTGTGTCCCAGCATGACAGTGGCCACGGACTCCAGCATGCTGGGACATGGACTGGTGCTGGATCAGGCACCGATGATGATGGATCACACATCCCAGACAGTAATACATGTGGGATGCAGGATGATCCCACAGCAGGGGAACGGCATGGGCGTAGCTGTGGTTGGTGCCACCGTGGAGGCCTGCGTGACATCACAGTCCCAGCCTGTGCCTGTATGCCCCAGTGGGGCAGCACTGGTGTGCGTCCAGGCCAGTAGGGCTGTTGCGGCTGATGCGGCGGCACCGGTGAGCCCTGGTGATCGGCGGCTGGAGGGGCAGTGCCAGCAGTTGTAAAATGGGGACGGGGGGACAGTGTCGGGGGCGGCGTCAGTGCACCGTGTGTGGACATGCCCAGGCATGGCTCTGGTGTGCAGTGCCCGACTTCAAGGGGTGCTGCCCAGCACGGGCCACGAACACCATGAGGGACAGCATGCCAATCAGCAGATGACCTCTTAGATGAGCACACCTGCATACTCCAGGATTCAGTGGCTCAGCAGTTGTGGCTTGTGACGGTGGTGGATACACTCAGTGCGGTCCTGCACCAGGTAGAGGAGCGGTGCAGCAGGGACAACGGTCTGCTCCTGGCAGGGATGGACCAGCTGCGGGAGGATGTAACTGCTGCCATTGACAGGCAGACACATGCATTCACAGCTGTCATGGCCACAATGGGCACCCAATTATTTGCCCATGCGCCGCAGACACCGCACAGTGCCATGTCCACCCCCCATTCCCGGTGTCATGCAACACCTTCCTGTCGACACCGGGTTCAGCTGTGGGCATACCGAGCACACCAGGAGCAGGCATGTTCGGTGAGCTGCAGACCCCTGCGTGAACACGGTCACGTTCCCATAACATCACCACGGGGGGAACATCCATGCCACCCCATGAGGCCAATGGTCAGCCTGGCACAGTTGGCAGGTCTCAGCAGGGCTGCCCACGCATCTGTGGTGGCCATGGTACTGTGCCGCATGACTGACCTGTCTCCCACCATGGCCTCTGTCTGCTGCTCCCCTGTGTGCAGTGTGTTGTGCACCGTAAGATGTCTGGGTGGGGTACCCGGCCCTGCAGACACACAGTCCATGTGCACACCCTCCTGGCTGCTGGCCACTGTGGCGTGTGCATGATGATGCCTGCGTTGTGCTGTCCACCAGTGTGCAATGGTGCCCAGCATCTGAGACACACACAGTGATGGCTACTGGGTGTTGCCGTGTGTGGGTCTGTGTGTGGCTAGGGGTTGCAGTCATGGTCGGCGTGCCTTCTACCCCTTGTGCATGTCTTGTGGTGTGTGTGTGGGGTGGGGGTGTGTGTGTGTGTGTGTATGTGTGTGTGTGTGTGTGCATGTGTGCGTGTCATGTTTGGCTATGCCCATCCCTGACGGCATGTGCGGATCCATGCTCAGTCCCATTCACTTGCCGTCATCCACCCCTGGGGTTCGTCCATGCCTGTCTGTGGGTTGTGCCTTTGCCACTGGTGGTTGCACATGGCCCCGTGACCTACCTGTGTTGGCCGAAATGCTCCTCTGTGATGGTGTCCTGGTGCAGTTAAGCCATCCTGAACAGGCGAGGGTCCCTTCGCCAAAGGGGGTGGCTGCCCATCACCGTCTGGACCGGCGTCCTCATCGTCCCCATCGCTGTCCCCCTCTTTGACCTCTGGGGTTATCCCACAGTCATTGGCCATGTTGTGCAGGATACAACAGGCCAGGAATAGCCCACAGGCCTTCGAGGTGCTGTATTGTAGGGCACCGCCAGATGTGTCCAGGCACCGGAAACGTGACTTCAGCATCCCGAACACCCACTCAATGATATTACATGTGGTGGCAAGTGCCTCATTGTACCATTGCTGCGTTGGGTTTGAGGGGTGCTGGTATGGTGTGAGCAGCCAGGGACGGAGTGCTTATCCACTGTCACCTGTGTATAGAGGGTGTACATTAGTATGGTGGTCTGCATTGCTCTGCCATGGGCCATCAAGGCCGGTACCCATGGCACCTCTGACTATGCCTCCCCCCCACAGCTGCCCATGTCATCCTGCATGTTGTGCATACTCACCCACTATGTGGCCAGTGGGGATGTCCCCACTCTTGAACCTGTGGCACAGTGCAGACTGGTGCCAGCTGAAGGCATCATGTGCTCCCCCCAGGGTGCGTGGTACAGACATTGTTTATGCACCCCCTGGTATCACACACCACCTGGCAGTTGATGCTGGAGTATCCCTTGTGGTTCCTGTAGGCTATGCCATCCGGGCCAGGTGGCATGCGGATGGCCACATGGGTGCAGTCAATGGCCCCAAGCATGCCAGGCATACGTGCTACCCTGTGGAACTGTTGTATGTGTGCTGTGTGCTCTGCCTGTGTGCTGGGGAAATGGATATACTCCGCAGCATGTGGCAGCAGTGCGCTGAGGAATTGTGTGAGTAGACGTGACGCGGCTGACTGGATTATGCCTGTTGTGTCCCCTGTTGGTCTCTGGAAGGTGCCCATGGTAAGCAGGCACATGACAGCTGTCACCTTAGTCTCCTCTGACAGAGCAAGGCTCCGTCATGTGGGTGCCTGCATCTCATCACTGCACAGCTCACAGAGCTGCCTCAGGATCACCCGGTTCAGGCGGTACCAGCCCACAATCTCTGTATCAGTATACTGCTCGAAGATGATGCTGGCTCGGTACTGCCTGTTGGGGGCATACCACTGATGGCTTCTTCCATGGCCGCGCCCCCCTGCTGCCTGCCTTCTCACACCCCTCATTACTGCCTCCATCTGTATAGTGGCACTGGCCATGTCCCTGGCTGTTGTCCCCCCAGCAGATGTTGTTCCATGTGCTGCTCCCCTCTGCACCAGGTACACCTCAGGCCTTCTGCTGTCCTGCCTCCTACCACTACCCTGACTGCTCTGTAGCACTGCCCTGTCTGTCCTGCACACTGTCACTGGCTCCCCACTCCTGTCCTGCTCCTTCTTTGTCCCTTTCTCTGATTCTCTCTCAGCTCTTGCTGCCAGCTCACTCCCACTTCAGGCCTTCCTGTAGTGTTCTTGCACTTCTCTCTTGTTCCTTTTTATTTTGGCTCATTTTCGCTATCATGCAACTTCCACTACCTTCCCTATTGCGCATGGCGCATGTTGTTGAATATCACACTGTGCCAAATAATTCATGATTCCTCCCCCTACAGTTGCACATGCATTCATCACCATTGCATTCTTGCAATTGCAACTTGAGCGGCGCAGCTGCCTCCCGCTGAATATCGCACAATGGCGCATTTTCGGACTTGCGCTGGCACATCTCTGTTGCGCATGGTGCAACTCTTTTCAATATCTGGCCCATGATCTACAATATGTAATGTCTTCCAGATTCGCTGTATGGTACTCTGAAAATGACTGTTTTCATTACTTTCTGTATTATCTAGAACTTTTGACATGCAAAAACTTACAATGAACTTATGCAAAGTTTAGAATTGGCTTTTTTGATTCAAATGTCTTGATCTGTAAATTCACTAAAAATATTAACCCTGTATTTGCAAATTGTTACTGTGGTAGAAATGAGAAGGAGGATGTTGAACATGCTATTTTGAGATGCCACTGGTACAAGGCAGCTAGAAGTAAATGGCTAGAGTCCATTACAAATTCCCTACCAGGTTGCCCTAATTATGAATTATTGAGGATTTTTCTGTCCACTGAAGATGAACAAATTATAAAAAAGACAGCTATGTTTCTCCTTAATGTACAAAAAATAAGGATGGTCGCTTCTATTAAAAATTAAGCACTTTCTGTATTGTAATAATCTTTTTTAGCATACAGTG
This sequence comes from Neoceratodus forsteri, assembly GCA_016271365.2. NCBI lineage: Eukaryota > Metazoa > Chordata > Ceratodontiformes > Ceratodontidae > Neoceratodus > Neoceratodus forsteri. The sequence goes on from CM057455.1 coordinate 1,234,368,678, forward strand.
CCTTTTATTCTATAATGACTTGTATATGTATTGTCCTGTCTTTTTCACATGTTGTTGTATTCTGTGTTTGTAATAATCTTTTTTATGACTGCTCAAATGAAAGTAATTACTACTACACTTCTGAGGAAGTGGTAATGAGGCTGGAGGAGGCCATGCCCCCCCCCCCACACACACACACCTTTTGAGGAGAAACTAATGGAGTTTAAAACCATCCAAAGGTAAAGGGAAAGCTGTGAAGGAGGCATAGGTTCTCATGACAGACCCTATCCCAACATCCAACCCCTTCTCAATCTTGAAATAAGGGACAGCAGATAAAGAGGTGGACTCTGATTTGACTTCATGAGTCTCTTCCCAAGCAGAGGTACTCTCAGATTCAGGGAAAAAAGTACCAGATATCCCTCCTAAATGCAAAAAAAAAAAAAGATGGATGGGATCCAGAGCCTCATATACTGTAGAAAACAGAATGGAGCATGGTTTTCCTGTTAAATGAGGCATTCTGAAATAAAGTTAGCCACCTTAAACAAGAGTAGTATTTTATCAGAAAAAAAGCATTTAGCAACCTTTGCTTTATTCTCTGATTATGCTTTTGATGTGTTTTTTTTTTTTTTGCAGGGCACTAGTTTGGCTACTTTATCTGACATCACAATCACTAGTAACTCATGGGTCTGGGGCTCTAGTTACTGGTCAGGAGGAGAGGATACATGTAGTGGGGTTTGCATGTGTTTTATGGAACGTAAAATAAAAATCTCACATATGGTGGACATAGAATCTGGAAGGGCCTTATTATTAGACTTCAGATTCAGGAGATAGATTTTTATCTGATTAATATATACATCCTCTCAGTTAAAATGAGCCAGGATAGAACTGCTACAATAAAAGACAACCCTTTTTATTCACGTCAAGAAATATTTTATTTGGCAGAGATTTTAATACGAGCAGATTTCTTTCGGGCAGGGGTTTAAAAACCACTAAAATTTATTGTGATGCTTCTTACCTGAATCAATTATTACACAACAGGTTTAAAAGATGTTTTTGAAGATAATAAGGAAAAAGCCTCTCATACTTATTATAGGGATTTAATTTCTTCTAGAAGAGATTTCTGGTTCATTTCCACAAATGTACCTGTTAGACATAAAACAGTTACCCAAGTAGCCACATTCGATCATGGCCTGTTAAGCATTATTTTGTCAGACTGTGAAGAAACTACTAAAAGTAAAGAATATTGGAGGCTAAATTTAAGTCTGTTAGAAAATCCAGAAATAATGAAAGGTTTCCAGTATTTAGTCGAGGCTCAGAGATCAGTGTTATTTTCATATGAAAACCTGAATGAATGGTGGGAGGACAGCAAAGGACATTTTAGGGAATATTTCCAATTAATAGGGAAGCTGAGTGGGAAAAATAAAAAAAGAAAAATACTTTGAATTATGGACACAACTGTTAATTTTATACCAGCTACAAAGAGATGAAAATGTGTCTTATGGAGATCAAATTAGGGAACTTAAAGAAGCCATGATGGCTATACAATATAACAGAATGGAAGACGCTAGAGATAGAGCAGAAATTTGGATGTCAGGGACAACAAGGAAGTGTAAACCCTTATGATACATGCTCGCAACAACAGCAAAATAAAATAATATTGCATTTAAAAAATAAAAAAGGAGAAGTACACTCCAAAACTGGAATTCTAAAAGAAATTGAGACCTAGGTTCTGGAAAAGTTTCAAGAAAATCATCTTTCAGAAATCAATATATCACACACTGGTTAAAAAATTGTAATTTGCCACAGATACCAGATTTCTTTAAGAGCTCTCTCATTTCACAGAATATGGAAATGGAATTGTAATTTGTTATTAAGCAACTTAGGCATGGAGCTGCTCCATGTCCAGATGGACTCCTGAGTGAATTTTATCAAATTCTTTTTCCATTGCTCACAACAGAGCTAGTACAAGTTTTTAATTTTTTTCTACATACTAATAGACTCCCCTACAGTATAGCAGAGGGCTTAATAATTATTTTGCATAAAACAGGGGATAGAGAAAATTTAGATAATTGGAGGCCAATTACCTTACTAAATGCAGATAATAAAATACTTGCAAAAATACTGAATATTGAATAACCATATAGCCCCAGTACTAGAGGATATAATCCACCGATCCTAATGTTGTACTGTCCCAGGCAGAAATATAATGGACAGCATTATATTAATATGAGAGATTATTGAGAAGGGAAATTCAGAAGAATTTTTTTTTTGTTAGTCCGATTTTACCTGTGGCTTCTGATCTGCCCTACATGTCCTGGCATCCCGTTCATCCAGCCACTGTCTGGTCCACTTCAGCCTCATATGGAGTCCCCACTGCCAATTACCCCCATGGCTTTCCCTCTGTGGTGAGGCAGCAAAGAGTCCCCCTCACTCCTGCCGGGACTGGATCCAGCATCTGCAGCGGTGCTCTGGAGGTTGTGATTGTTTGCCATTTTCCTCCTTACTGGTGGCTTGTGTGAGTGGGGCATGCAATGACGCCAAGGGGGGGAGTGTACATGCATCTGCACACACTCCCTCCTGGCGCCGTGCCCCAATTCACTCCCCCAAGCACAGCACTAGTGCACTACCCCCAGCTTCCTCTAGGGGCACCAGTGCACTGGCCACTGAAACCCCTTCCCCCAAAGAGGAAGAGCAGTCCCTCAGATGCTAAATCCCTCTCTGCCCCTGCCAACCCCCAGTGACCCGAGACCATTCCCAAACCTGGGTCGCCAGCATGGAGCTAGGTGTGGTGTCCAGCACCTCAACCCTCAGTGCCACAGGGGTAGACTGGAAATTCAGAAGAATTTAAGGGATATATAGTAACATTGGATCAAGCAAAAACCTTCAACAAAGTGAATCAGAAATATTTATGGCTAGGTATGAAAGTCCATGGGTTCCCTGATCAATTTATAATGTGGATAAAGGCATGTTATATGAATGTAATGATTAGACCCTATGTAAATTGATGGATCAGACAAGCATGCCCAGTAACCAGGGGAGTGAAACAGGGATGCTCCCTTAGTCCTTCCCTGTATATTTTGATGCTTAACCCACTCCTTTATAAAATACAAAATTGTGAAACTGTTACAAGTGTTTCTGTCCATAGTGAGGATCAAGAGATAAAAACTATAGCCTATGCAGATGACCTATGCATAATACTTAAGCAATAAGCCACCAGGGGGTGTGGGTTATTAGGGGATTTACCAGGACTGGAGTGGTTTGCCCATGAGGTGCAGCTGAGTGGGTAAATCCACACCAGCCATGGTAAATCCAGCGATAACCCAGATCTCCTGAGTGGCTTATTGCAATTATACCAAGTAGGTTTTTGTTCATTGTTTTTTTTTTAAAGGAAGGGAAACAGTGTTGTTCTAGTTTGAATAATTTTTCATTAAGTTTTTCCTTTTGTTTTTGCATTGCACAGAACTGCTGTTTTATGCTCTCCGCTTAGCGGGGAAACAAGATGGCAGTCGCAGTTCTGTGATTTTGGCATCGAATTTTTTTTTTAAAGATGTGGCTGCCCATCTCATTGGCTGTTGTATGAGGTCCATGGTGTAATAGCTGATAAACCCTCAGGTGAGGAAGCAGGGGGTATGGTGACCTCATACCAGAAGGTCATGAGGTGTGAGATAAATTATGGGAAAAGCAAGTGTTTATCTATAGGAACTGTGCCAACAGAAGAACCTGTTCAAACAGAGATGCACAAAATTTTAGGTATATATTTTGGACAAAGAGATTTACATAAATATAATTGGAATTTATTATTGCAAGACAGACAAAATAAGGTTAAACGATGGAATACATGGTTCTTGTCTAAAACCAAATGAATCTATATGATTAAAACAATTTTATTAACTATGTTTTTACACCTATGTGACATATTCCCCCCAACAAAATAAACGGAGACAACTATATATAGTTGTTTTTTTCAATGCGTGCGGGGAAGTCAATTAAACCCTGTTAAAAGAGGTATCACTTATCTACCACTAAACAATGGCAAGAAAGAATCCTGGCTTCTGATTGGTCAGTTGTCTATCACAGCAGGGATGTTATCCTGGCATAACATCCCTGCTGATTGTTTGTTGGATTTGGATGATGTGGATGATTACGACTATTAGCTCCTTCTCTTAAGAAACAAAAATATATTTTTACACACTAACAAAAACATTCTTTTATTATAAAACAACAAGCCATTGTATAATAGGAATAATGCCCTCCTGGGTGGGTGTTATGCCAGGATAACATCCCTTCTCGGGTGTTGGACGCCCTCGGCCGGTGGCCTCGGGCCCAACCACCCAATGTGGGATGTTATCCCAGCATAACACTCACCCTGTCAGGCATTATTCCTTTAATAAAGCATGGTGGAATACTTATGATACAACCATTGGTCTTTTTCTTTACTATGTTTTTGTGCAAAAATATAAAACCTCTTAGAACAAAGTCAAATAAATTGTGGTGTACTTGGGTCTTAGATCAAATTAATCCTTGGTTACAATCATGGGAGGATAATGTAGCAATCCAGAAACAGAAATCATGACAGGGTTTACCAAACTTTTTATACTACATATTTGGTAAATTAAAACCATGGGCTATTACAGTACCAAACAAATGATTTTAATGCCTTCTAGAAAAGAACTGTACCAACATATTTTAACCAAATACTTTTGTGAATGTCCAGAATACTGGACAAAGGACCAATTTAAAATAAGACAAATAGGGAATATGCTAACTAATCCAAGGATGCAATGGAAAATGTGGGATGTCATGCGACTTTGAACACATGACAAACCTAATGTGAAGAACAACCTAAAACACAAAGATAAGTCAGAGAAAGTATGTCCCAGAGAAAAACAGCATGGTCTAAATATAATAGGGGGACTTTACAGTTGATACTGTTAGTATTAAAATATCACATTTGGCACAATAGATGTCAACTATCTTTATACAAAAAGGAAAATTCAGTAGAGCAATTATTTTGGACTATTCAAAATGGGATACTAGAAATAAAAAGACATGAAAAATGTAAATGTCCAGAATCAATATACAGTATAAAACTTGGTGACAACATATGGAGTGGATAGAGGAAATACAAGGTCACTATATTAACCTAAAGTAATTGTATTATTATACCTAAACATGAAGGGGGTAAGGCTAAATTGCCCCCCTGGTTGTGACCTGACTATGGATTTAAGGGATTTTGAAATAACATATTAATACATTTTCTTATTCTTAAAGCAGTAAAAGAAGGATAAAAGTTTAATGATGGGATGTTTGTCTTTTGTTTTTTTATGATTTAAAAGGTTATAAATATAAGATTTTTGACCAGCTTTTGTAGGAAAAGAAATAGACTGTAATGTATTAGATTTATTTTCTATAAAGTTTTGATACATTTTATTTTATGGGGGGAGGGAAGTTATACTTTGAGAGTAAGACTATGAGTAGGATTACATACCTGTCTAAGTGCTTTAGATTTTCTTTTTCCTTTTTTCTTTTATTTTTCATGTGACATTAACATGTCCTTTATTATTCGATGTTGTCAGTTTTAATAAAGATTTCCTTAATTGTTTTTGATGGGAAGAGGGAGAGGGGGAGAAGGATAGTTTGGCAAATAATTTACTAGTATTATTATCATGATTTATCATTTGTTTATTAAGATCTAATATAAAGGGAACAAATTAAAGTATAACTAAAATATGTATTTTGATTTCTTTCCATTTTTTGATTTGTATAATACTAATGTGAATATAACCTGGTTGTAAATATTTTGTTTTGAAGATTTAGTGGGAGGGAGGTACCACTAGACTACCAGGGAATGGATTATAATACGTCCACTGCAATCGGGGACTCAGGAGGGAGGTTGGAGGTCCACTAGATTACCAGGGACTTCTTTTTAAACATATACCGCATGATCATGGCTACAGGCAGGGGGGGTTCCGGGTTCAGTGTGTGCTTGTGGATGGCATTCTGGGTGGGCAGGTGGTCACCCATGGTTGGGCTGCTGTGTTGCACCCTGCAATACTGCAGCCCACCTTTGGGTGGCCAAGAGTTGTGCCTCAACTGTGAGCCCCCCTATGCTGTGCAATGCAGGATTGCAGCAGCATATGCACCGCACATCCCGGGCTGAATATCAGGATGTGCCGCATATGCATGGGCATGCCTCCTACATTTGCGCTGCATACCATTACATTGTGCCCCGGTACATCGGGAGTTGCACTGCGCCGGGCAGCCTTTTCAATATCTGCCAGGACACACTGCGGGGTTGCACTGGTGCAACTCTTGCTCCAGGCGCAACCTCTTTGAATATCCAGGCCACAGTCTTTACAGAAGTCAAGAAAAAAAATGAAAGAAAGCCAAAACAAAACAAAACCAGAACTGAGGACATTTCTGTTACTGATCCTAACCATTTCAATGCCTTACAATGAGGAGAAGATGAGGTAGAAGGAGAATCTGATAGTGCATCAATAAGTTCCTCACAACATGGAACTTTAATAGACTTTGAAAATGTAAAAGAGAAAAGAAAGAAATCTAGGAAATAGGGGAGAGTAACAAGAGCTTCTAGTAAAATCACATGAACAGAAAATTAACTTATGGTTTCCTTCCCTTACATAGTGTGGGTGGCGTCTCTGAATGCCAACAGCTTACAATGGGAAAAAAAGCATCTCAGTACATATGCCTACTTTAAACAGTCTAATTTAGATATTCTTCTTTTTCAGGATGTTCATCTTCATTCCATAGCGGATTTAGAGGCAGCTAGTAAAAACTGGGTTTGGGGCCAAAGCTTTTGGTCTGCCAAGGAAGAAATGTGCTCCAGGGTAGGAATGTGTTTCTTAATCCAATCCAGGTTACCCTGAAGGGGAAGGGAATGGATTTTAGGATAATAAATGTATATGCCCCACAACTGAAATTTGACAGAGTAACAATATTCAAAAAAATAAAACCCTTCTTATTTACTTCAGAAAATTTTATATTGGGAGAAGATTTCTATTGTAGCAAGACAACATCTGACAGGGGGTTACAAACATCAAAAATCTTTTGTGATGCAAATTGCCTCAAACAATTAATAGAAGAAATGGGATTACAGTGGGCGCTGCTTTGGACAGACAGGTTGGTGTGTCAATTACATGTCCATCAAAAGCGATGTCCGCTGTTGCTGGAGTGGGCGGAGCTTATGATCGCCAATTTTTATGCTCGCTCTTATGTCAATTACAGGCTATTTCTTATAGGGTTTTGTGTGTTTTTTGGTGATTGGTGTACATTAAGCCTTTATTTTCTTCTGTACTGTGCTGTGTTTTTAGTGATTGGTGTACATTAGCCCTTTATTTTCTTCTGGGCAGTGCTCATAATGTGCTCGTAATGTGCTTTGTGCTTTGCGCGATTTAAAAAAATTTCTTCATTTGGTGAAGTACTGTGTTATTCTTGTCTGCCTTGTTTTAGATGTTGCATATTTTTTCCATGCAGCCTCAGTGCATTACAGCATCTCCCAATCTGGCGTTATGTCTGCCCTTTGTGTCATCGCCAGTCTCAGAACAGAGAGCGCCTGCCTGACATCAGCGCATGAAACGCTTGGCATTTCCATGTCTCCGAGCTCATCAGCTTTGGTCTTGTCAAAGGATTCTGTATTCTCATCGAGAATGCAGGTTTCAAGGACTCAAGGGCCCTTGTCACATCGTCCTTATTCTCCTCTAGTTCTGGTTCTGGGTCATTCTCCCCAAGCCATGTTAGTGCCTCAAACTGTGCCTCTGTTAATCCTTCTGGTGGTGGTTCAACAGGCTCAGCATGTTCTGCAGTTTGTTCAATCACGTCAGGCTCAGCTGATGGATGACTGAAGCCACCTTTTTGAAAACAATATATGATTGTTTGACTTGAAACTGTATCCCAAGCTGTTTTTAAAAGCAGGAGTTCAATCTTCCTCACAAGATGGATGCCTGGACGTCTGGAGGAGGACATGGTGAATGCGAGGTGAACTGCTCTCCATACACAATGAACAACAGCACAGCACTAAAGGAATGATGAGGTCTGTTGCTTTTCCACACCTTTATAGCAAACCACGAGGTGTTAATTGGGGGTTAATGAGCTGTGAAGCTCAGAGCTGCAAGCTGTTTCTGCTCATGAAGTGTATGCAGTAGATGGCAGACAGCATCCGTGGTAACCACAGTATTTAATACGGTGACATGTAAATTGGGATTTGGCATGAACTTTATGTCCGTGCAAACCGATTGTCTGTGGTAAGCGTGTACACATTAAGTGGCACCCACTGTAGTTGATTCCTTTGCAGTTATACACTCAACAGTACCACATACATATTTCTGTGGGAAATGTTCCACGAGAATTGATTACCTGTTTATATCTGATAAGTTACAGATTCAGGAAGCACAAGTTCTTCCGGTGGCAACTTCAGATCATGGCTTATTAAAACTAGTGCTCACGAATAACCCAGAATATAGAAAAGGCCCAGGAATATGGAAACTGAATCTGAGTCTATTAGATATAGAAATTATTGCGCAAAGTTTTCAATATACATTGGAAGCATGCAAATCAGTTGGTTTCTTATATGATTCACTGAATGAATGGTTGGAAGAATCAAAAAATGATATTATTACATATTTTAAAACAATGGGTAAATTAAATGGGAAAAGAAAAAACAGACACATATAGAGAACTGAGAGATCAATTAATGTATTTTTTTTACATTACAAGCAGAAGGAGCAGGGAATTTTTTAACACAAATAAAAAACATAAAAGAAAAAATGGCATTACAATAGGAGACAAGGAACACTTTAGACAGGGAACAAAAATATAGGATACAAGAAAAAAAGGACAAACAAATCCCTTTGAAAACCTTAAAACTGTAAGGGAAAATAAAATGCTATTATATTTAATAACAACAACAGAGGATACTATAACAAAAATCAGAAATAATGAAGGAGATAGAAAGATTTGTATAAGAAATGTTTGCCAACCAAAATGTAGATGTACAAATGATGAAAAACTGGTTAGGTTCTTGTAAACTTCTTTCTATGCCACAGGACTTACAAAAATTGTTACCATCCCATATTTCAAAATCAGAAATTAGAGATGTTATATGGTCCTTGAATAAAGGGACAACACCAGGAGATGATGGGTTTCCTCATGATATAAATTAATACTTGAAGTCCTAGGGGACGAATTAGTGGATCTCTATAATGAAGCTTTAAAGATTGGAGAACTGTCAAAAAGTATGTACACAGGTACTCTGATGTTACTTCTTAAATATGGAGAAAGGGAAGATTTAAAAAACTGGTGACCTATTTCCATTCTAAATACAGATTGTAAGATCTTAATGAAACTTTTTTGTAATAGAATGTCAGCAGTTTTAGATGCTATTATTCACCCAACACCATGTAGTGGAGTCCCCTCAAGGAAACTATCTGATGCCTTAATATTGCTGAGGGGAAATAATGATGAAAGGGAATGAAGGGGAGATAATGGGATACTTAGTAAGTCTAGATCAAACTAAGGCTTTCAATCGCATCGATCACTCTTATTTATGGGCAGTTATGGCTGCATATGGGTTTCCAGAAAAGTTTATAAACATAATAAAAATGTGTTATAAACATGCTTGTATAACTCCTTCTGCAAATGGGTGGTTAGGAGAGAAATGTCAGTTGTACTGAGGGGTGTGGCAGGAACGCCCATTAAGCCCCCTGCTGAACATTCTCACATTAGAGCCTCTTTTGCATAAATTGAATTGTTCTAGTGAGGTAACAGGTTTATCAATTGGTAGTGAGGATCTACCCATTTGCTCTATTGCTTACACAGATGATGTGGGTATAATAATTGCAGATCAAAATTCAGGCATAGCTGCAGGGAAGATATTGGAAGATTTTCCAAACATTTCAGGGTCAAAAATTAACTTTAATAAAGTTGTTCTTTGCCTATAGGTCAAAAAGAGAATACTAAAACTGAAATACTAGGGATTCCAATCCATGACAGATATCATAAAACATTAGGGATTTTTTTGGAGAAAAAAGATTTTCAACTATACAACTGGGAAATAAAGTTAAAAGAAGCCACTAGCAAAGTACTACAATGGAACAAATGTCAAAGAAAAAAAGAATTTTCATGAGTAAAAACCTTTCTAATTCTGATGTTTTCATATTTAAACATAGTTTGTCCACTGTTTTCAGTGTCTTTGGGGCAGCCACCTCAATCCTTTAAAAATAGATACTACATACCTAACAATAGCACAAGGAGGCCTTGCAATGGTAAAATCCACTGCCCTTTTTCCATTGTACCATTCTATATCATAATATAATTCCCATTTTATGGCCAAATTTTAAACTATGGGGACCTTGGATACTAGATCAGTTAGGATCTCTTCTAAACAATAGGGATCATAATCTTCCTATATCCAAACAAAAATATACTTCAGATTTACAAGACTATTTATATGATTATTTGAGCAAATTGAAACTGGAAAATAAAAATAGAATTATTAACTACAACAAGGAAGGAACTATATGCAAAAAAATAGAAATGTACTATAAGGAATTACCCTGGTATGGGGATAAATCAATAAAAGAGAAAACATTATTTCAGAGAAGTTAACATGTAATAGGATACCTAAGTACATGTGGGATTTTATGTGGTTATGTGTACATAAGAAATTAGGGGTAAAAAACAATATGAAACATAAAGTAGTCTCTGAGAGGGTATACCCAAAATAAGCAATTGTGCTGGAGTCCTAGAATCTATGAACCATTTATTTTTGGAATGCCCATTTGCAGTATCTTTCTGGTCACATTGACAGCAATTATGGGTTTTGTCCCCTTTTCAATATTTAACACTGGGAATGTTATACTTAGGAATTTTTCCTTCCCTTTGGTCTAAATATGACACAAACACAATGCAGTTAATCCTTCAAATATCAATTATGACATGCAAGATGTGTCTTAATGCTATGGAAACAACAGAAATCAGTAGACAAAATAATCTATACTGTATTAAAAGATGTGTCAATATGGGTCTGAGGGCTTGCTTCTGTAGCCCACCCCAGCCCAGCCAAGGACAGTTCGCCACTGGAATTTGCCCTGCAGGATCTGAGGGCTTGCTTCTGTAGCCCTCCCCAGCCCAGCCAAAGACAGTTCACCACCAAAATTTGCCCCACAGGGTCTCAGGGCTTGCTTCTGTAGCCCTACCAGGCCAGCCAAGGACAGTTTGCCACCAGAATGTGCCCCACAGGGTCTGAGGGCTTGCTTCTGTAGCCCTGCACAGCCCAGCCAAGGACAGTTCACTGCCAGAATTTGCCCCACAGGATCAGAGGGCTTGCTTCTGTAGCCCTCCCCAGCCCAGCCAAGGACAGTTCACCAGCAGAATTTGCCCTGCAGAGTCTAAGGACTTGCTTCTGTAGCCCTCCCCAGCCCAGCCAAGGACAGTTCACTGATGGAATTTGCCCCACAGAGTTTGAAGTCTTGCTTCAGTAGCCCTCCCCAGCCCAGCCAAGGACAGTTCACCACCAAAATTTGCCCCACAGGGTCTCAGGGCTTGCTTCTGTAGCCCTACCAGCCCAGCCAAGGACAGTTTGCCACCGGAATGTGCCCCACAGGGTCTGAGGGCTTGCTTCTGTAGCCCTGCACAGCCCAGCCAAGGACAGTTCACTGCCAGAATTTGCCCCACAGGATCAGAGGGCTTGCTTCTGTAGCCCTCCCCAGCCCAGCCAAGGACAGTTCACCGGCAGAATTTGCCCTGCAGAGTCTGAGGGCTTGCTTCTGTAGCCCTCTCCAGCCCAGCCAAGGACAGTTTGCCACCAGAATTTGCCCCGCAGGTACGGACACGGAGGAGCCCTGAGTGCGCTGTGTGCACTGAAATGTTTGAACTTGTAGCCTTTTGTGGTGTAGTAGCCTAATTTCATGGAGCTTAAATTTAATTGCTATTTAGAGGGAGCAGCATGCATTTACCTTGTGTGAGCTGTGCTCTTTTCTTGCTCCTTCAAGCTGAAATTTTTGATCACCTCCCACTTCCTCCATTTATTAAATACTCCTTTACTTCACCCTATGCCCTATTTGACTGGCCTCTGGTGATAAAGGGCGGGGCACATCACTGTGGGCCATACCTCTCAACTGCTATGAATTCCGCATAGCACTATGACTTTCACACTCAAATTTACCCTTGCTCCTCACAACTTTACCAATGTTCCTCATAATGTTAGAGCTATTTTTGGACACACAAACTATTAAATCATTGAACTAAGCTGATAGAAACATTCCTTATCACTTACTGTATGGAGTCCATGATCTGTAAACACAATATTCTTTAAAATAAGAAAGTGCTCACATTCTGACCCTTTGCTATGATTTTTGAAGGCTAGTGCTATGATTTTTAGTGCTGAGAGGTTGAGAGGTATGCTGTGGGCTGTCCTAGAGCCTGCAGTCTACTGTGTTTGCTGTCTCAGTCCTGCTTCTGGAAAATATCATATTCTATTACATCATCATGCTGTCCCCACTCTACCTGCTAGTCCCACTGACTCCTGTCTGTTGCGGCATTGTCCTGGAATACTTCACCCCCCTAACTGCTGCTTCTCTGGGCTTTTCTGCAGACATGAGGGACTTTATCTTCTCCTATCTGCTACCTCTCCCCAGGCAACTCAATAGCCATATCAAGCACTCTAGCCCAAAACTGGTTCTCCACCTGACTAGGTCTTACAACACATCTAAACGCATCTCCAAAGCTAGGACCATCCTAGCCTTCTTGATCACTGCTACCTGGATTATTGTCCCTCCTTATCTTTGGCAGGTGATGTGGAAACTAACCCTGGCCCAGTGGTCACAGGGCTCCCTCACTATTCGATCGGTTCTTCCTCTGGGCCCCATTCCAGAGGACTAAAGATCGGCCACCTTAATATAAGAAGCTTGGTGGCTAATCATGCAGAACTTATAGCTTGGACTGCCACTCAAGGGCCTGATCTCCTTGCAGTTTCCGAATCCTGGCTTAAGCCTTCTCTCCCAGACTTTCTGTGTGCCCTCCTCAGATATAACTTGTTCCAGGTTGATCGGCCCACATCAAAAAGAGGTGGCGGTCTGGCCATATTTTGCAAGTCTCATCTAAACCTAACCTTACTACCTTACCCCACATTTGTGTCCTGTGAGGTACTTCATGCACTGCTTCTCCTGGGTGACTCCAAAAAGCTGCACATTGTTTGCACCTACATGCCTCCAGTTTCCTGCAAACATGGGCTCAAGGAGTTCCTGGCCTTTCTCCCCAGGGCCACCAAAAACAATGAAGTGATTTGTCTAGGTGACTTCAATCAGAATTGGCTTGGCCCAAACCTCCCTGTCCTTGACTCTAATATAAGCAAGACCAACCTAACCCAGCTTATCTTGGTGTCTATGCGACATTCCAGCAATGGTAATAGTCACACCCTCCTTGACTGGGTACTTACCAACAGGCCGGACAGAATTCTCTTCCGTGACCATGCTACCAGACTCCATTGGCAACCACTCACCTGTCATCTGTGCCTGGAATGCCAGCCCCTTCCCACCCACCCAAAATCATCACCATGTCTGATTTCTCTGCCCTCAACACCTCAGCTTTTCTAAGAGATCTTCAGCATGTCAATTGGTCCCCCATATTCATGACAAATACCATTGACTTTGCTGTGGAATACTTTACCAACTCTCTGCACTCATTGCAGTCCAAGCACATTCCTTCCATCAGGCGCAGGGTACGGGGCCTGCCTACCAAATGGTTAACTAGTCCTCTTCTACATATGCTTAAAGCATGGGACAAACTCTGGACCAGATAGAAAACCTCCTCCCTTCTCTCTGACTTCATTGCATATCACTCCCTTTGTAACTCTTGTAAGAAAGCACTATGGACTGCCAAAAGCAATTACTATAGAGGCCTTCTTCACACCACCTCTAGTAACCCCAAAAGGTACTGGGCACAAATAAACCACATAATGGGATGCACCATGTCCCAAACCCCCCATGACTTTCTAATAAATAATGTCTCCTGTAAGAACCCTAATACCATAGCTAATGCTTTCAACTCACTCTATACCGCCCTCTCTTGCTTTGATGCTGGCAGTCCCCCGACCTCCCCATCCCATACTTCCCTGATTCTCCACCTGGTTGTCCTACAAGCTCTTAACACAATGTCTCCCCACGGCAGTACAGGCCCTGATGGACTGGAACCCAGAATATTAAAATTAGGCACGTCTCTTCTTGCCACCCCCATCATGTGATTGTTCAACCTCTCCATTAGCTCAAGTACTGTGCCCCTCTCCTGGAAAAATGCCAGGGTTATACCAGTCTTCAAAAAGGGTGATCCAAAAAACCTAACAAATTACCATCCTATTGCACTCCTGCCGACCCTCAGTAAACTCCTGGAGAAGCCTATCCATTGCCAGGTATCTGACTTCATTGCCAACTTTAACTTGCAATCTCCTGCTCAGCATGGCTTTAGGCCAAACCACAGCACCACAACAGCCCTAGTGCAATTCACCAGTGACATCAAATCTGCTATGGACCAAGGCCAGCTTGCTGGGGCTGTTTTTATTGACAGGTCTAAGGTGTTTGACTCTGTTAACCACAGCCTGCTCCTGCATCAACTAGGCTCTATTGGTGCCTCCCAATCCACACTTGCCTGGTTTGCCAGCCAGCTGTGGAGCCACTCCCAGTCTGTCTCCTGTCATAAAGTTCTCTCTGTCCCTGCCCTGCTTTGTTCAGGCATCCCACAAGGTTCCATACTTGGGCCCCTGCTCTTTTCTTTGTTCATCAATAACCCATCTTCTGTGCCCTCTCACAGTCTCTCCTTACTCTATGCCGATGACTTGGTTCTCTATGTATCCTCCAGCTCTATTCATGAAATTAACTCCCACCACTCCTATGATCTTTATCGTATCCAAATTTGGCTTACGTCCCACTGCATGGTGCTAAATGCTGCCAAGACCCAGGCTATGCTCTTTAGGCCACAAAGGAAATCTGTCGCTTCAACTCCATTTCGGCAGGTTTCTTGTCTTGATGGCTCCCTTGTGGAAGTAACTCAGTCCTTCAAATACCTAGTGGTCATGCTGGATCCATCTCTTAACTTCTCTCTGCATGTCAAAGCCGTCTGCAAATCAGACAATGCTAAAACTGGACTGGCTTACCGAATCCATCAGTTCCTAACCCCTGCCACCAGGATCTCTGTCGCCCAAGGCTTTCTCCTCCCTGGGCTCTGCTATGCTCTGCCTGTCTTCACTATGGCACAGGCAAACATCTTGCAAATGTGGGATGTTGCCTACAACAATGTCTGTAGATTTGTGCTATCTGCTCCTCTTCTTAAGCACCATTGTACTCTTTACTCTGACCTCCACTGGTTGTCTCCTTCCTCCCACCCGGGCTTATTCATTTGGTTGTCTGACTGACAACATTATTTGTTCTTCTATCCCCTCCACACCCTCTGCTATGCTTACCCCTGTTGGCTGCCATCTTTCCCTCCATTCCATGTCTTTAGCTCTGCAATCTGTCCCAAAATGCTCTACAAGGATGGGTGAACTTGCCTTCTCCTTCTATGCTCCCAAATTTTGGAACTCTCTCCCACTTGATCTTAGGCACTCCAAATCCTACCCCACTTTCAAGAAAGGCCTCTCCAATTACCTCGCCTCCCTTGACATTTGCAAATGTCCCTAGCTTCACAAGTCGTGCAAATCTACCATTGTCCTGCACTTAAATTTCCCTGTGGCCTCTTGATTCCTCCCTTCCCCACTTTTTCCTCAGCTACAGCTATGCACTTTGTTCCCTGTCTCTGCCTGGGAATTGTCTCCTTGCTGACTTACCAACAGCACTGTCATGTTTTGTACATTATTAACCCTAAATTGTGCCTGTTTTGTTAATATTATAATGTGTGATATGTACCTCCTCTATGTACTATGTAACTTGCACCTCTGTATAACTGTTTGGAACTCCTATTGTACAACACTGTATATGTATTTGTTTTTACCTGTTCCTTGATTTGTACTCTCCTGGTTTGTGCCTTAAAATAGGCAGTTCTGTCTAGTGCACTTACCCGGTTAACAAAAGCAAATAAAATAAATTCTCCTCATCTGAATTGTACAGATTGTGATGGAGGAATACAAACTGGTTAGATACAGGATGAGAAAATAAGCATAGGAAAAATGAAGGGACTGTATAGATTTTCTGAACACACATCCGCAAGTCAGAAAAAGGTAGAGCACTCCTATATGGGTGTAGCAAATTCTGTTTTACTTCCACATTGTATCACACATCATACAAAAAACAATGTAGCAGCAGCAGTACTAGCGTTAAATACATTGATTAAATCCATAAGCTATGATTGTCCATATGCGGTTCCAACATGCAGAAAGCACTTCAAATTCCGTGGACTTAGCAGAGAATACCAGGCTCGACTAGAACATTTATGTTTCTGCATCACAACTGATGCCTTCCTCAGAACTAGAGAGCACACATAGCTGGTAGGTTTAAAACACATACTATTAAAGGGACAGTACAGCACAAAGTGCAAAACACAGTGCAAATATTACTAACACCCACCAGTGTTAAACTGCTTAAATAAAGTGCATAATATAGAGCAACATGGATGAAACAACATAACGACTTGCAACACACAAATAAACAGGTTAAAACAGACAGATAATAAACAGGCACAGGGGTTTCATTTTAAGTTGTGTAAAGACACATAGTCATTCAGTCCTCAGGGCTTCACAGTGTCGAGAGTTATTATCCAAAATGCTTCTCTTGCTAATAGTCTTTCTTTTAAACTTCCACCTCTTTGATCTAATGTCACTTGTTCTATACCAACAAGTTGCAACACTGAAGGAGAGGCATGGTACCACAATCCGTACAAGGGATGTATACAGACCCCCACATCATGGAGAGGGAATGGACAAGGATATGATAGAAGGCATCCTTAGGATGACAGAGAAAGGGGAGATACTGTTGATGGGGACCTGAATATGCTAGATGTTAACTGGAACACCTTTGCAGCAGCCACATCCAAGAGCAGAGCTATTCTCGATGCCCTACAGGTGGCATGCCTCAGACAGTTAATTTAAGAACTCACTCATCAGGGAGCAATCTTAGACATTGTACTCTCAAATGGGGACAGTTAGAGGATCTCATATCTAGAAGTGGGTAGCCATCTGGAAACAAGTGACCACCAAACAGTGTGGTTCATGATAAACTCAGCTACAGAGTCAAGCCATACAAAAGTGAGGGTACTGGACTTCAGGAAGGCTGACTTTGGCAAGATGGGAGAGTGCCTTAGAAAAGCACTAGCAAACAGGCTAGAAGGAGAGGTGGAGCAACAATGGGGAAACATCAAAACTGACATCACAGAGGCAACGAGCCTTTGTGTCAAGCAAATAAACAAATCAAAACGAAAGAAAAAGTCACTATGGTGCTCAAAAGAGGTGGCGAGGAAGGTTAGGGAGAAAAAGATAGCATTTAGAAAGTATAAGGAAACACAGAAGGACAGAGAACTGTACCAGTTAAGGCAGAAGGAAGCAGAGAGGGAAGTCAGAATAGCAGAGGCCCAAACAGAGGATAAGATAGCCAACTTGGTTAAGAAGGGGGATAAAACCTTTTATAGGCACATCAGGGAGTGTAGAAAGACAAAGGGAGGGATAGTGAGGCTGAATAGAAATGAGGTGGGTGGGCAGAGAGGGACAGTGAAAAAGCAGGGATACTGAACAAATAATTCTGCTCAGTATTCACAAAAGAGGAGGAGGGGGAGGTGCCTAATCCAATTAATAGAAGCACTCTAGATAGGGGAGTTGATCCCAGTCCTTTCACAGAGGAAAGGGTTCTGAAAGAACTCCTAAAACTAAAGGTGGACAAAGCAATGGGGCCTGACAGAATTCACCCCAGAATTCTAAAAGAATTAAGGGGAGAACTAGTGACACCGCTGACTACCCTTTTAACAAATCATGGGAGGATGGTGTGGTACCTGAGGACTGGAGGAAGGCGGATGTGATTCCCTTCACAAAAGTGGGAGCAAGACAGAGGCAGGAAACTACAGACCTGTCAGTTTGACCTCTGTGGTAGGAAAGTGATGGAATCACTTCTGAAGGAAAGAATTGTTGAGTACCTAGAGGCCAGTGGGGCAGGGACCCAAGGCAGCATGGATTCACAGCAGGAAGGTCATGTCAGATGAATCTAATTGATTTCTTTGACTGGGTGACCAAAATAGTAGACCAGGGAGGGGCTATGGACATGGCCTACCTAGACTTTAGCAAGGAATTTGACACAGTCCCACACAAAAGATTAATAATCAAATTAACCAGCCTGGGAGTGGGTCCCAGGGTGGTAGCCTGGGTAAAACATTGGCTAGACAACAGGTCACAGAAGGTAATTGTAAATGAAGTCCACTCTGAAGAAAGAAGGGTTACTAGTGGGGTACCGCAGGGTTCAGTACTGGGTCAAGTCCTTTTTAATGTCTTTATAAGTGACATTGCAGAGGGACTGGAAGGAAAAGTATGCCTCTATGCAGATGATACAAAGATCTGCAACAGGGTTAATACACAAGGAGGTGTGGAAAGGATGAGAAGGGACTTAGAAAGGTTGGAGGAATGGTCAGAAGTATGGCAGCTTGGATTCAATGCAAAGAACTGCAAAATAATGCACCTGGGAAACAACAACCCAAGGGAAGATTACACAATGGAGGGAGAGGTAGTAACAACAACAAAAAATGGAAAGGGACCTGGGGGTAATCATTTCAGATGACCTTAAGGTTAGAGTTGTTATCCCTCTGTACAGACAGTTGGTGAGACCCCATCTGGAGTACTGTGTCCAGTTCTGGAGACCCATCTCCACAAGGACATAGACAGGATGGAGGCAATCCAGAGGAGGGCAACTAAAATGGTGCAGGGTCTGTAAGAGAAGCCATACAAGGAGAGACTAAAGGAGCTTAATATGTATACCCTTAAGGAAAGGAGGGAGGGAGGGGGAGATATGATAGAAATGTTTAAGTACCTCAGTGGAATCAACAAAGTCCAAGAGGGTAGTATCTTTCAGAAAAAGGGATGTGCAAGAACAAGGGGGACACAATTTGAAGATAGAGGGAGGACGGCTCAGGGCACTGTGAGGAAGTATTTTTTCCCAGAGAGGGTGGTGGACACATGGAACAGCCTTCCTGAGGAGGTTGTGGGGTCTAAAACTGTGGGAGAATTCAAGAATGCATGGGACAGACATAAAGCAATTCTTGTGGGGGGTAGGAAGAAATAGGTTGTTGGTTAACTAGGATCTGCAGCTTATCCTGTAGATAGGGAAATGGGCAGACTAGGTGGGCCAAGCGGTCCTTATCTGCCATCAAAGTCTACGTTTCTATGTTTCTTTAAAATGTTTTGCTATTGCATATGTTTCATTACCAGTATGGATGGCTGTTTTGTGTTCTGCAACTCTCAGTTTTAATGCACATTTAGTTTGCCCCACATAGTAATTACCACAAGGACTGATAATCAACTAGAGAAATTTAACATTGAATTAAAATTTTACAAACAGCAGAGGATTATCATGATGGAATAATCTATAAATGGCACAGTAAACTTAAATGATTTAAAATTAGGAAATTCATGTCTGATGGTACAAATTTGTTTTCAGGAGCAGATAGTGACTCTGCTAGTTCTACACACTCTACAGGTCCTTTTTTAGGACAGTACCCACAAGCAGGAGGTCACCAATATATGCAAGGCCAAAGAAAAACCAGGTGAGGAAGCGGCAAGAAATGGAGGGAGAGGCAACAAAAACAACAGAGGGAGAGGGTGGGGATGAGGCAGGTGGAATCAAGGGGCCCAACCATGAAGATCTCCAAGATTCAGGAACCAACAGTGAAAATAATAAATCTGACTAATACAATTTTAACCACTGCACAACAATCAGTATTAAGTCGTGGTCTGTCCTTTGTCCCCACCAACACCCCAAATACATTTGGAATCAAGACAGATTTACAGAAGTTTTTTTGTCAACTTAAACTAAAATATTTTTTTCAAATGAGCCTCAAAACTGTAATAGAGTTATTAACAGCACACATGAAAATTCTGGACTTAAAAATAAATCCTCCTTCTGCCCCCTTTTGAATAGTATAGCCCTTCAAGCATACATCAAGGTTGTGGAATGAGAAACAGATAATCTTTTGCAGAGTCACTATTGGAATGACGTCCAGAATATTAACAATGATGAGCGCACAGCATTATGTGAATTGGAGAATATGACGGATGTTATACAGCCCGCCGATAAAGATAGAGCTATAGTGATTTGGGATGTTAAAGACTATGTGGCTAAAGCCCAGTGTCAGCTTGATGACAATAGTTTCTACAGTGTTTTGTTAAATGATTCAATGCCTGTTATCAAAAGATGTATTAGTATGTTGGTATCTGAAGTGGTTAGCAATAAGTGGATTACTTAAACAGAAGCAACATATCTTGTAGTAGAAAAACCTCACAGACCAGCACTATATTCATTACCTAAAATTCACAAAAATCAAAAACCAGTGCCAGGACATCCCATTGTTTCCTCAATTGGTGCTGCTATAGAACCCATATCTAAATTCCTTGACTTCCATATTAAGAGG
Source organism: Neoceratodus forsteri (assembly GCA_016271365.2). Lineage (NCBI taxonomy): Eukaryota > Metazoa > Chordata > Ceratodontiformes > Ceratodontidae > Neoceratodus > Neoceratodus forsteri. Next base: position 1,234,389,261 of record CM057455.1, read on the forward strand.
TATGCAGCACAGTTTCCGTCTTATGCACAGGACAAATCATATGTGTAGCCTATTAATGAACATGGAAGTTCCAGGAAATTATCTACTGGTTTGTATAGATGTTGACAGCCTCTATACCAATATTCAGCATGAAGGGGACTTAGAAGCTATTTCTAAAGTAATGCTAAGCAGGTCAAGCGAAACCACTCCCCCTACAGAGTTTGCAGTGAACTGCGAAAGAACAGTATTAGAATGCAACTTTTTTATTTTCAATAATAAATTCTGCAACCAGCATAAAGGGATGAGCATGGGAACAACGTTCGCTCCAAATTTGGTTAATATTTATGTTGGCCAATGGGAATGTGACTTTGTTTAATGTGTCAATGATCCTTTCTACAATAATGTTTTAATTTGGAAGTGATATAGTGATGATTGTTTTATGGTCTGGAGGGGCTCTGAATCTGATTTACAATTATTTTTTATGATATCAACAGTACAAACAGTAACTCAAAATTCATAGCTGAGTAGGATTTGTCTGCAGTTAATTTCTTGGGTTTAATCATGTTTAAAGAGGGCAACAAACTCAAATGCAAATTATACAGGAAACCAACTGCCTGTAATACTATCCTAGAAGCTAACAGTTGTCATCCAAAACCCTTAGTAAATAATATCCTGAAGAGACAATGTATAAGAGTAAAAAGAACTTGCTCCAAAAGCATAGATTTTGAATCCTGTAGTACCGAAATGAAAAAAGATTTTACAACAGGAAATATTCAGAACACTGTGTAGAAAAGGCATATGCATGTGCAAGGAATGTAGATCAACTACAGTTAATTGAAAATAATGTACTAGCTAATCCATCTGTCACAGACTCTGAGACTGAAACTGAAATTACCTTCATAACTCAGTTTTTTCCAAAAGTATCACAAATAGCTGATATCATAAAAAAAATTGGTGAGTTTTACAAGGAGACAAGAAATTTGACCATATCAGTGTAATGACACCAAGAACTGCATACAGGAGAGGATAAAACATTAAAGATATGTTGGTTCATACATTATTACCAAAAAAAGAGTATAATGAAAATTAGCTACCGAAACCACCTAAGGGCAACTTCAAATGTGGTCATTGCATCCACCAAAAACATGGATACATTTGTTCATCCATAGTCTGGAAAGCGATATGAAATTCCGCAATTTATTAATTGCAGCAGTGAAGGGGTAATTTATGCCCTTACCTGTCCTTATGGTATTTAGTACATGAGCCAAACTAAACGTGCATTAAAGATGAGAGTTGCAGAACACAAAACAGTCATCCGTACTGGTAATGAAACATATGCAATAGCAAAACATTTTAAAGAAGCAAGACATGCCTCTCCTTCAGTGTTGCAATTTTTTTGGTGTAGAAAAAGTGACATTAGACCAAAGAGGTGGAAGTTTAAAAGAAAGACTATTAGCAGGAGAAGCATTTTGGATAATAACCCTTGACACTGTGAAGCCCCGTAGACTGAATGACTATGTGTCTTTACACAACTTAAAAATGAAACCCCTGTGCTTGTTTATTATCTGTCTGTTTTAACCTGTTTATTTGTATGTCGCAAGTCGATATGTTGTTTCATCCATGTTGCACTATAATATGCACTTTATTTAAGCACTTTAACACTGGTGGGTGTTGGTAATATTTGAACTGTGTTTTGCACTTTGTGCTGTACTGTTCCTTTAATAGTATGTGTTTTAAACCTACAAGCTATATGTGCTCTCTAGTTCTGATTGAGGCATCAGTTGTGATGCAGAAACGTAAACATTCTAGTTGAACCTTGCGTTCTTGGCTAAGTCTGCGGAATTTGAAGTGCTTTCTGCATGTCGGAACTGCATATGGACAATTTTAGCTTATGGATTTAATCGATGTATTTAACACCAGTACTGCTGCTGCTGCTACATTGTTTTTTCTATGGTGTGTGATGTGATGTGGAAGTAAAACAGAATTTGTTACACCCATATAGGAGTGCTGTACCTTTTTCTGACTTGCAGGTGTGTCTTCAGATTTGACTGGTCCTGGTAAGGTGCACCCTGTCTTATACTGGTCGCAGGAATTGTTAACTGCAGAAATTACTGAGCTATACCCATTCTTTGTGTTACTGTATAGATTTTCTTTCTTTTTTTCTCTAAGGAAATGATCATAAATAATCCACTAACCTTGGAATAATGTATGACTATAAACGCTCAAAAGAAGGAGAAAGGACAGAGTAAATGGAGAAATATATGAAATTTGGTGTCGAATTTTTTCAAAATTAATAAGTAATTGATTTACAATCCTCACTTAAGTTTTGAATTTATGGGAAATGAACATGGTTGATATTCTCATTTGTGTATTGTGCTATAATTTTGATCTATGTCTTGACTATAATGGGATGGGGTAGACAATATTATTTTTTGCATTTTTTAATTGCTTTAGTGTTTCTTTTTCGGTGAAATGTTAGCACCTAAAATAAGTTTTCTATTTTACTTACAGTAGAGACAATATGTAGAAATACTTATTTTATATATGGTTTTGTTTTCTTCTCTGTATTGTATTGTGATTGTTTCAAGTTTGAATAAAAAAATTCCCCTACTCTCCAGTAGGGGGAACTGCAGTCAGTGGTTGGCAAGATGGTTGACTCAGGAGGTGGAGATGGAGGAGGCAATGCCGTGAGTCAGATGTTCAGATCCCAAAGAGTACCGGATGATGGAAAAAGTAAAGTCATTCTTGACATGGATATGCTGCATGTGGAGGCATCTGCAGGTAAAGGACTGTGGCAGGGATGGGATTTTATGGAATGGTCCAAAGAAGGAGTGAGCTCTGGCAGTATGGAGGGAGTCCAGGTGCCCATGGATTGGGTGTAACAATGTGCTTGGTTGCTGTGGCTGAGGAGGAGGAGGAGGAGGGCCACAGAAACCCTAGTGATAATTGGGAGCCTCTTCATATGACTCATTCTTGTGACACAGCTATACAGCAACATGGACATGCCCAGACTTCGGGTATGGAGAATGTACAATCCAGCTCCCTGGTCTCCAGAGACAGCACCACTTGCAGCGGGTTGGCAGCGGTCACCTGATAGATCGGGCTGGGACCCAGAACAGGTGCCAATGGTAAAAATGATTATTGGACTTAAGAATGCTGCATGCAATACTGCAGTCTTGGCAGGGTTTCCTTTTCCACAATGGCAAAATGTTACTTCCCAGCCTAAAAATTAGGTATTGAAGATGGGGACATCCAGGAGAGAGGTTGCCATGGATGCCATGCACCCTGATGGAGGGCCACTCAGTGCAGCACCGGTCGAGTTGGAAGATCAGGCTACAGGTATGCAGGGAGAGCTGCCTGCCTGGGACAATTCGTTGGTAAGTGACAGCTCAAACACAGGGGGCTGGATATTCAAACTGTGCCATTCTGTGGAGCAAGCCCTTGCGCTGCTCAAAATAGTTGTGCTGGGGTGTGGCCAGGGCGCTATTCAACGGAGTTGCGCTATTGAGCAACTCCTTTGAATATCACCCCCTGGCCACAGCCACTGTGCATGGCACAGTGGAACTTGCGCCACTACAAGTGGTCAGAGTGGAGCATTCAAGATGCGGTGGTGCAAGTTCCATTGCGCCATACGCAAATTTCCAATATTCAAAAGGTGACATGCAAATGGGGCCATAATTCATGCAAGGCGCAGGGGGGGCCATTTGCATCTACTTATGGCCCCATTTGCATACCATTAGCATGCCGGTGTGCTGATCCCCGACGACTTGCGCCTGGCGCCCTGTCAGGCAGCAGGCGTTGGGGACCGACACCCCCTGCAGCCTGATCGCAGGCAAACCCGTAGTAATCCCCCTCCCCTGACTGGCCCAATTGTGGGCAAACCCGTAGTAATCCCCCTTCCCCCGACTGGCCTGATCGCGGGCAAACCCGTAGTAATCCTCCCCACCCCCCACTAGCCCGATCGCGGGCAGAACAGAGTTCAACCCCCAAGAACAACATCCCTGCTGGTCAGTGGACTGCGAAGCCCGATCAGCGGGCATTAGAGTCAACCCCAGGTCCAAGTACCCTGGTGATCTAATGGCCCCACCCCACCCACCCACAGAACCCCACCACCCGCCCCGTCAGCGGTGGGCGGCAGCACCACCTGCCTGCGCCCGCCCACTGACGACTGCTCAGTAGGGCTGCCGCCCATTAGTTCCAGAGCAAGAGCCAATGGGCGTGCAGCCTCCCGCATAAGGCAGTCCAGATATGTGAATGAACTCCTTGTGCCACAAGAGGGTCAGAAAGACCTGGGCTAAATGAAAGGATTGACTTGAAACTATTCTTAAAGGGATAACTTTTATGCCCTGTTGTTTAACAGGTATTTTTAGAGTATGATACATAATCACTTCATAAAAATAACTTTACCAGCAAGATATATGTGTTAATTCACATTTCCTGTCTATCTTTTATAGATACCTCTGCTAACACTTGAATGCAAAGTGGATCCCCAAGAAATTGGAGAAGGACACTGGTGTTCAAAATAATAGTGATAAAATTAAAACTAAAGTTAAAATGATAAAACAGCCACGTTTTAATTTTTTTTTTTTTGATAATAGTCTATAATAATAACCACAAGTAGTATCTGAATATAAAACCTTTTGCATTACAGGTGATAAGGACTGAAAATGTTTTTTAATTGGAGTTTTTTAACAGAAGTTGTCTATTATGTGTCCTATCAGATGTATGTTATGGTGTACTGGCACTTTAAGAACACATAGTATTTATTGGCACTTTATGGTTTGGGTGTTATTCCTATGACTGAGAGCCAGGGGGCATGAAACGTGTCAGGAACTTGCCTGCTGTAAGAGAGGGCAGCTTTGTATGGAAGCAGAGTGCATTTGTGCATTTAAATAAAATGAAGCACTTTTTAGCACTTTAAGAAGGTCTTTTTGCTTCCTTTATTCTCTGCATGTGGCGAAATTGACAAAATCCTGACGTTTATGGGAAGTGGCTGTGAGTAGCTTGTGCTGGCATTTGACTTTCTTTACTCTACTTGTTTTCACCAAGCACAGTTCCCAGGTGCAGGCCTTAACTTTGTTCTTTCATTTCTACATGTCACGGAGGCCGTTTTGCATGGCTTTCGAAGAAAAGGACAGCCACACAAAGAAGCCAACAGATGCAGAATATTTTACTAAAACCACGGCTGTAGATTTGATCTGAGAAAGATGAACGCCATGAAGAACATACGAGGAGTGAGCAAGTAAACTAAATGGCATCCGGTAATGGAAAAAATACATCCAGGAGAGTAGAAAACGCTCACAGTAGAAACACAGGAGAAAACACTTCCTTCAAGGATTTAATCTTCAGTAACTCAGAAACAGGAATGGATACGTTTGCTGAACTACTAAAGAAGATTCTGATTCCTGAGGTAAGCTCTACTAATATAAAACAAGCATTTCAGAAGTTTGAAAGAGCAGCATTTAGGGCTAAGAGACTGTACTGGGAAAAAATCTTGCTGAAAGCATATTTAGAAGTTGAGCGTGCACTGCGAGGGTTGCAAATATTAAAGAAACCCTTGTTTGGTCTGCAAAGGGAAGATTTTCTGAAGAAGTGGCAAAGAATAAGCCATGAGGCCAGTAAACAATATATGGAACTTATTCTAAAAGAAAATGCAGTGATACAATTAGAAACAGAAGAGGAGATAAAAATAAAAGAAGAAGCTTTGAATAAATACAGTGATCATCCATTATATGAAGAATTTTGCCAGAATTTTAAACAAAGTCTACTAAAGTATGATAAAAAAAAAATACAGGATATAAAAAAATCCAAGTTTGATCGAGATGCTAATGACTATCTAACTGGCAATGTTTTCGAGTGGGGTAAGAAAATAAGATTCAGCACAAGCCCAAGAACACATGAAAGTACACCAACTAGACCCATTCTTAATAATAAACATAGTGGAAGGCAAAGAGAGGAACTAAGCAGTTTAAATGATATCTATTTAGGAGAAGAAGAGTATACTGGAGAGTCAGACCAAGGGAGGACACTAGAAGGCCAGAGGAGGAGCCAATGCTTAAATAACAACCAGGCCCCAAAAAACGGATTGGGGGCAAGAAGAGAAGGAGGCAGCAACTATTGAAACAGAGGAAGAAGAGGATGGAATTTGAGAGGCAACATGAAAAGAGGACAGCAATAAACAACGTAGTTAACATTTCATCTAGAAAACTGTCTGAAATAGAAATAGGAGTTCTAAATAAGGGTCTGTCCTTCATCCCACAGCAGAGGTTTGACCTGTTTGATACAATAGTGGACTGCCATAAATTAACAAGGAACCTTGGGCTGCGATCTTTTTTCAAAAGAAGAGAAGAGGGTAACATCGCAGATCCAGGGGTAAGTGAGACTATGATATCTGGGGATACTGATGAAATAAACATTTGTAAATTTAAACCACCTTCCACCTTCTGTCCACCACTTACTCCAGCTCTACAGACTTTTGTCAAAAGTTGTGAAAGGGATCTGCTAGAACTGGACAGAAGTCTGCAAAATAGGGGTAATAATGGTTTAAATAACCTGAATGCAGCAGAAAGAATTGCCATTAATGAATCAGGCAAGGATAAAAATATAACCATCAAGAAAGCAGATAAGGGTGGTTTGATTGTTGTGATGGATACTGACAAATATCTCTTAGAGGTACCTAGGCAACTGAGTAACACAGTATTTCATGAGAAGGTATCATTAGACCCTACGTTAGAATATAAAAAGCAGATTGATAACTATCTAGTGGAAATAAAAGAGAAAGGGTGGATAACTGAAGACACATTCTTATTTTTGAATGTACAGAATCCCATGAGAGCTTGCTTCTACATCCTCCCAAAAGTACATAAATGCCTCATAAATCCCACAGGTCACCTCATTGTGTCAGGAAATGGCTCTTTAACTGAGCCACTGTCGCAGTATATTGATTATCACATAAAACCCATAGCCCAGAATGTTCCCTCATGTATAAAAGATACAGGTGACATACTCTCTGAGTTAGAAGAAATTGAAATTGAGGAAAACAGCCTGTTTGTGACATTGGATGTTGAGTCCTTATACTCAAATAACCTCATGAAGGAGGCCTTGAAGCATTGGAGTATTATTTGGACAGAAGAGATGTGAAGGATCCACCCACAGAAATGTTAGTGAATATGGCAAGATTTGTACTAATGTCTAACTCCTTTTTCTTTACAGATGAGCAGTATGTACAGGTTAAAGGGACAGCTATGGGGGCAACTTTTGCCCATAACTTAGCAAACCTGTATTTGGGCAAATGGGAAGATGAGATTATCAGAAATGGGGATAGGGATATAGAGATAAAATAGACATATATAGATGATTTATTAATGATATATTTATCATCTGGACTGGCACAGAGAATGAACTCTTCAATTTTGTCAAATTTTTGGAACACAGCAGTAAAAATCTACATTTTTCATTGTCCTTTAGTTCCACACATATTCATTTTTTGGATTTGATTATTAAAAAGGATAGGACAGGAGGGATAGAAACAGACCTGTATAGAAAAAGTACAGATAGACAGAAATACACTTTTACAAGCAGATAGCAGTCATCCATATCATACCATAGCAGGTATCCCTAAAGGACAATTTTTGAGAATGAAAAGAAACTGCAGCTCCAAGGAAACATATGAGAAGAGAGTTAATGAATTGGAGAGTAGACTGTATGAGAGAAAATACTCTGTAAACACCATTGCTAGAGCTAGAGAAGAAGTAGATAATATGGTGAGATCTGAGGTCATGCAGAAAAAGACAGAAAAAAGAGAAAAAGGTGACCTCACAATATATTTTGTAAGTACATATAATGCACAGTCAGAAGAGACTGGGAAAATTATTAATACACATTGGCATTTGATGAGCCTGGATCCAGGTTTGAAGGATCTTAATAATATGAAACCTAGAAAGCTGCACAGAAAAGGAAAATGTTTAAAAGACAAGCTAGTACATTCAGTACAACCAAAACAAGAACATGCAAGGATGTGAACACCGAGGCAACAGGACAGTTGCTTTAAATGTGGGAATTGTAAATTCTGTAAATCCCTGACACAGACTAAGAATTTTATTAACCCCAAAACAAAAAGAGAGACAAAAGTTAGAGGGTTTATTACCTGTGTAACAGAAGGGGTTATTTAGATGGCCACATGTACATGTGGATGTTTTTATATAGGAAAAACAAAAAGAAAATTAAAAGAAAGAGTGGGGAACATTTAAGAGCAATAAAGAGCGATGACAACAAGAATGCACTTGCAATTCATATGGGGAAAATTACAAACCCAAAGGAACATATTTGGTCATTTTTGGGGATTGAGAAACCCATAAAAAGTCCAAGGGGGGCGACTATGACAATGTCCTGTTAAAACGAGAACAATATTGGATATTTGCCACAGGAGGATCAGAAAGACCTGGGCTAAATGAAAGGATTGACTTGAAACCATTCTTAAAGAAATAACTTTTACGTCCTGTTGTTTAACAGGTATTTTTAGAGTATGATACATAATCACTGTATAAAAAGAACTTTACCAGCAAGATATATGTATTAATTCACATTTCTTGTTTATCTTTTAGAGATACCTCTGCTAACACTTGAATGCAAAGTGGATCCCCAAGAAATTGGAGGAGGACACTGGTGTACAAAATAATAGTGATACAATTAAAACTAAAGTTAAAATGATAAAACAGCCATGTTTAAATTTTTTTTTTTTTTTAATAATAGTCTATAATAATAACCACAAGTAGTATCTGAATATAAAACCTTTTGCATTACAGGTGATAAGGACTGAAAATGTTTTTTAATTGGAGTTTTTTAATAGAAGTTGTCTAATATGTGTCCTATCAGATGTATGTTATGGTGTACTGGCACTTTAAGAACACATAGTATTTATTGGCACTTTATGGTTTGGATGTTATTCCTATGACTAAGCGCCAGGGGGTGTGGAATGTGTCAGGAACTTGCCTGCTGTAAGAGAGGGCAGCTTTGTATGGAAGCAGGGTGCATTTGTGCATTTAAATAAAATGAAGCACTTTTTAGCACTTTAAGAAGGTCTTTTTGTTTCCTTTATTCTCTGCATGTGGTGAAATTGACAAAATCCTGAAGTTTGTGGGAAGTGGCTGTGAGTAGCTTGTGCTGGCATTTGACTTTCTTTACTCTGCTTGTTTTCGCCCAGCACAGTTCCCAGGTGCAAGCCTTAACTTTGTTCTTTTACTAAAAGATTTGATGCAGTTTATGCCAAATGATGTTTTTTGCACTAATCAACATTTCAGGTGATACTCAATTCGATGTTGGTTTCAATGCATCAGAACAGCTTGAGAAATTTTGGAAAAAATATCAGCAGCTCAAAAACAACCCTTTATGGACACCTTTTATGGCCATTCCACTTACTAAGCCCAGAGTTAAACATATTACAATTCTTTTTCACAATGAAAGTGTTCATATTTCTGACATTTTTTACTGGGTGAAACAGAGGGTTGATGTGATCGATAGGCCCACCCCTATTTTAGACTCAGAAGGCCCAATTCCAGAAGGAGCCCTTGGAGCGACGCAAGTTGTGCCACTCCAAGGGCTATGGAAATGCTGCTTGTGCCAGCGACCCTGCACCACATTCTAAAAGAAAGCAGGATTCCTGCACCAAATGCCCCGTGATTGCTGCAAGTGCGGGACTGTGCCCGACCAATGGCAACACCAGCAGCACATGCTGTAAGGCCATGACACCCCTTATGCCGGTGCAGTGAGGTTCAGCCAGCACTGGTGGCAATGGTGTGGGGGGACACAGGTGCTCAGTGGGCATGTGGGGGCGGGTGGGGTCATAGGGCAGGTTGGTGTGCCAGCAGGGCAATCAGATATTGCTGTGGCACCCAGCAGGGTGCAAATGCCCATGATATATTGAATCGGGGGCATTTGCACCCCCACCGGATGCCACAATGATCCCATACATCCTGGCTGCCACACCAACCCTCCCTATGCCCCTCTGTGTCCCTCCTGTCCACGGACCCACTTATAGCCCTCACGTTATAGTATACCAGTCGGTCGCAAGGGGTTTAGACCATCTCCTGACAGATCTAAGTGGAGCCCCTTGCAATGACCATGGCAGAGCTCTTGTAATCAGAATAGTGAGCCCCACCATGGCTCAAGCCCTCTTGCAACCTGGCATACCCAGGTGCATGTCACAAGGGTAGTGCAGTGCCCATTCAGTGCAGCAGATTCCTCGTTTGGCACAGGCTATGTTCTGGAATGGGGAATGCTGCAACAGGGGACGCAGTGTGACTTATGACATTGTTCTTTGTCGCAAGCAGCTTGCGTCCACCATAACAGCTTCTGGAATTGGACCCAGAGACACTTTGGACTGGGGGCTGGAAAATCAGAATTCATCAGCGCACCTCGGACAATGACCCAATTCATTTACCCAGTTGTTTCTATATTGGACAGGACAGAGGGTTTTGTTTTTACCTGGGGCAGCCCAAAACATGCCACAGATGTGGGTCTTTCTCCCAGCTGAGCAACGTTTGCAATGCTGTAGTGTGCAATTTCTGCTTACAAATAGGACACACCAGTATATTTTGTCCCAACCCAGTGAAGTGTACTCTGTGTGACAAGACAGGCCATTTGTACATGTAGTGCCCATGGGCTGTGCATAATAAGGGCTCCTTTTATGATCAGGTGGACATGGTGCATGAGACCCAAGCATGACAGGCTAAAGAGGAGGCAAAGTGTCAGCAGGCATGTGAATTGGGGGGTTGGGCGACCAGATCAAGAGACTCCACCTGATCCAGTGGAGCAGGCCGCTCCCAATGATAGTCCTACTAGTGACATACTGGGAATATTTGTTTCTCCAGTTGCGGTCCTGGAGGATCCACCCTCAATGCAGCCACCGCCCATGGAGGAATAATCCATGGACACAGTCCAGAAGCAAGCTCGCACCCCCCCGCCCGGCCGATGGAGGATTACTGAGTTGTAAAGGGTAAACAGCAGTCCACAAGAATTGCTCCTAAGTCTAAGGTGGGAAAGACAGACAGTGTGAAGTTATGGAACACATTCATTGCCCTACTAAAACATACTGAGGATGAGGATGGGGACTCTGAGGCCTCATAAGTAACATCCTCACAAAAAGACTTATTTGACATGGAGGTGGATGTTGTGGAATTGATCAAAGCCAAGAAGAAGACATGGAAGAAACTATTGCTGTTTAAGAACTACTGCTGAGATTCACCAGGCGCAGAAGGCCTGGCAACTGAGACCATCAATATGGTCATTGGGGAGGATCCTTGTTCTGGGGTGGTCATTTTGTTTAAATCATACCGATCTATATAGCCAAAGTTTTAGATATAGACCCGGGAAGGGCTCTTTTTGTGGATCTCCAGGGATAAGGACAGCTCCTTAGGGTAGGTGTGGTATACGTACCACAAATCAAACACACTAGAATAACCTTGTTTTGACAAATACAGACATATTTGTATACAGCAAGGAAGGTCATCCTAGGCTGGGATTTTTTAATTGCCCTATGGAATTACAGGACAATGCAGGGGGGACTGCTAAACTGTATTGTGACACTAATGTCTTGAGAAAAATTATGACAGTAGCAAGGATGCAGGATGCATATAGGACCTAACATAGAGGAGGGGGTCACATTTATCATGGGATCCTCTCCTCTACGATTGATTATGCCTTTGCTTCTGAAAGTTGGAAGGTCTTCCCTGGATATCAGGCCCTCCATCACCTTGGAAGGAGTGGGCGTCATTCTGGATGACACTCCTCAAATTGGAATGGAGTAGATCAAAACCCTTCTTCTGGCATTCAAACTGTTTCCCTGGTTTTTGGTACCTTTTTGGCATTTACTAAACAATGCCAGTTATCATGGGATGTGATTCACACCCAGCATAGGAAGGCCTTTTATAAGGCATTACTTCTCAGGGGTACTACCTATCCTTAGACAGCAGGCCTTGTTATATTTAAATGATCTGTACTTTCTGCCTCATTATTGGGATGTTGCATGGCTCTGTTGCCATGGAAAACTGAACATTAAAGGAAATAACAAGCATAAAAGTGTCACAGAACAATTTTGCCTGAGGGACTGTTGACAGAGTGCTGTAGAATCTGTTCATCACTTGTTTTTTTGACTGCCTCTATATTCTTCATTTTTGGTCATTTTTGGGAGCTACTTGGGCAGACCTATGTTGGCGCTCCCCTACTTATGAGGCCCTTATCTACAGATCAGTGACTGGTCAGCCCTCCATACACGATCCTTCCATGTTACTTTTGATTTTTTCCTGTCTCAAGGTAATGATCTGGAAGGTCTGCTGTAAATATGTGTTGCAACAGCAGGTATTGGATCACCCCACCCTACTGAATATGGTGGAATCAGACCTTCACAGACTGTGTGCAGAGGAATGTGCCAAGCTCCCCATGACATTGTGGATTTATCATTGGAAACACTGCATATAGGCACTTTTTTACTTAATTTTTGGTAGCTTCCTTTCCATATGGATCTTTTGTCCTTGGATAGTACCATTTTTGTCTTGTTATCATTGGTATGCTCATTATTTCTCTGTTTTCCTTTCTTTCCTTCTTGTGTTAACAAGTATAATTCCCTCTGGCTGAGGCTTTGATTTTTGTTTGCCCTACTGTTATGAATGCTTTTGCTGTGTCTGTTTTGTACCATTAATCACTGTTTTTTTTAATAAACAATTCCCCTACTCTTTTCAAGAAGTACCATGGGATCTTTAACATTCACCTGAACTACCACCAGAACAGGCAGCTGAAACCTCGGTTTAACGTCTCATCTGAAAGATGGCACCTGAGAAGTGCAGCACCCCCCTCATGTTGCAATACAGTGTCAATATTGGGATTTAACCCAAGTGCCTGGTGTGGGGATAGAACCCACAGTCTTCTGATCTTCCAGCCTCAGAGGCAAGTGTGCAACCTGCTGCTATTCTGCAAAGGAAGAAAAAATTACTCACCATAGCAATGAGGTTGCTTCCAGAGGGTTTTTTTAATGATTCATATAAATTAAATAATTTCATTCAATATATAGACAGAAGTTAAGAATACTAATGTTCAAACTCTGTTCTGTGGTCACTTTCCCACTTTCCTAGTGTTTCAATGGCAGATTTATAGCTGAAGACCAGAGCTGTGACACCTATTTAATCTATGCTTAGTATTTTTACCTAATGTAAATATAAATGTAAATAAGAATGCAAACACCATGCATGAAAATTGTAAAAACTGTTCTCGGTCGGGGGGGGCAGGTGCAAGCACAAGGTGAAGAAAACAGAGACAATATAGAGCAATTAGACTGCAAATGTCCTGACTGGATCTGTAATAAAAGAAAAACAAATATTAGATAGATAGACAGATAGATAGATAGATAGATAGATAGATAGATAGATAGATAGATAGATAGATAGACAGACAGACAGACAGACAGATTGATAGATACTTTATTTACAGAGCGCCCCTTTCCGAAGACCCGGGGTGCTGTACATTCAAAACAATACTATTCTTAAAATCATACAAAATAAATAAATTAATTGGGAGTCACACTGGTTTCTCCACTGGCCCCCTCGCCTGGTGTGCAAGCTATCTATCCGCTCGCTCCCAATGTGTAAAAATTAATGGAACACTCTCCGGAACCCGACCCATCCAATCAGGGGTACCTCAGGGCTCCATCCTAGGGCCCCTACTCTTCTCTGTCTATCTAAACACCCTGCCTAATGCCTGCTCAGGCAATATTCTTATGTATGCCGACGATGCTGTCATTTTTGCCACCCACCTCAATCCCATCTCAGTACAGGACACACTGCAAAAATCCTACGATGATGCTGAGGCATGGTTTAAAGAACACAGACTAGTCATTATTCTTAAAAAAAATCTATGTTTTTCGTCCACCCCCAAAACAAAGCCAGCAACTTCCCACTCCATATCCTCCCTAGTACCAATCAATCGCTTGAGCAAGTCAGCGCCTACAAATACCTTGGGGTCACTTTTGACTCAGCCCTCTCCTACCACACCCACATTGAGACCCTTGCCTCCACCACCAACACATGGCTTGGCATCCTCTACCACCATAAAAACTGCCTCCCACCTGACGCTCTCCGACTAGCAGTTACATCTTCAGTGCTGTCACTCATTGACTATGGCCTGCCAGTATGTGGTGCAGCTGACACCACTGCCCTCAACAAAATTCAACTCACCCTAAATAAGGCCTGCAGACTGATTACTGGTGCCCCCAGGCTCACACATACTTGTCTTCTGTATGATGAAGCAAAATTACTAAACCTTGATGAAAGACTACGCTATCAAATCTGCCTCCTCACTAAGAAAACCCTACTCCGGCTGTCCCCCCTTGGGGTAACAGCCTCCATCCACCTTTCCCAGCCCTCGATCCCAACCCAAACCTCTAGCAAGTCCAGTGTTCTGGTCCCCAGATCCAGAACCACCCATGGACAGAGGTCCTTCTGCTACAGAGGCCCATCTTGGTTTAACTCTCTCCCTGCATCCATCTCCAAAGCCCCCACTATCTCCACCTTCAAAAATGCCCTTCGGAGCCAACTGTTTAGCACTCGCAGCTGCGCCTGTCTGTAAACAGCACCCTGACCTAAACACACTTGACAATGCCAATTGGCAGCACTCAAACTCATCCTCCCCTACTCTCGTCACCATAACCTAATGCCTCTGCTACTTTACCAGCATGTCATCAGCTGTATCATTGTATATCTACCAAATTGTTTAAAATGTACGCAACCACTCTATGTAACTCTAAGTATGTAACACTTATGCTGTAACCAAAAAAAAAAAAATTTTTATTGTCTTTCTATGTATGTATGTAACACTTTGCTGTAACCAAAATTTACTGTCTGTTTGTCCTCAATGTGATAAGGTACCTTTGGAAATGAGCCTCTGGCTCAAAGGTTGTAAACCAATGTACAAATAAATAAATAAATAAGGCAGCAAATCAATCAAATCAAATTAAAGTCTTTATTTAACCTGGCGAGCATCATTGAGCAAGCTCATTTTCGAGATGGACCTGGACATTAAACAGTAAGACATTATAAGACATAGAGGTTACAGCAATACCAGTCAATGTGAGTTGAGCTGGAGACAGGACAATTAGCAGCATAGTAACAGTCAAGGAAGAAAGTGTATGGAAACATAACAGCCAAGAAAAGAAAAATTATAAGCATATCAGTAGCATAGACAATATTTACATATAAACCCTGAAATTGAGTAGGGATAATCATAGATGGATACATGATAGTTGTTGGTATATGGCAACATAAACCTCAAACAGCAAACTAAGGTATAAGCATTTCAGTAGGAATAGACAATAGTTACACATTAGACCTGGCACTGAGCACGGGTAAGCATGGGTGAGTATATATAAGTATCTGGGATAAGGTGAATGTGGAGTGGCAGGGGGAGTGTGAGAGGGAGAAGGGATGATTATACAGATGATGGGGAGGGGGAGAGGATAGGAGTGAATGATCTATCTATCCCAATTTAAAATATTACAGTACGTATTTTAACCATTAAAAGCCTGTTGGAACAAGTAAGTATTTAGACCCTTTTTAAAGGCTTCAACCGAGGGATCCTCCTTCAAATAACCAGGTAATGAGTTCCACAGGGTAGGCGCGGTCACCAAAAATGCCCGGTCCCCTGAGTGCCACAACCTAACCCTGGGAACTCCAAGGAGGCCTTCCTCAGCAGAATGGAGTGCCTGAGGCAACTGGTAGAGGACAAGAAGATCTTGCAGATAAACCGTCCCCCTTTCATGTAGGGTCCTATAGGTCAGGAGCCCTATCTTGAAGACAGTCCTCCACCTGACTGGCAGCCAGTACAGTTCACGGAGGACCGGGGTTATATAGTGACACCTTTTTGCACCCATCAGCAAGCTTGCTGCTGAATTCTGCATCAGCTGCAGCCTACGGAGGTTGCCTACAGATAACCCTAGGTACAGAGCATTACAGTATTCCAGCCTGGACATGACGAAAGCATGCACCAGTGTAGTCAGGTTCTCAGTTGGGATCAGGGCTTGAATCCAGGCAATGTTCCTAAGATGGTAGAATCCACTTTTGACCACGGCTGACACCTGAGCATCAAGTGTCAGGCCATCATCTAGGATCACACCCAAATCCTTCACCCATCTAGATGGAGCAAGGGAATCATCCCAGCACTAAGCCTGGGGGTATCCCTTCACCCCCCCGCACCGATGACCTGGATCCACCACCAGTACCTCAGTCTTGTCTGGGTTAAGCTTAAGCCAGTTTTGAGTCATCCAAGTCTGGATTTCCTCTAGGCAGCTATTAAATACAGAGGCCCCCATCTGGGTATTGGGCACACAGGACAGGTATAGCTGGGTATGATCTGCATACCAGTGAAAACCCAGCCCATACCACCTGATAATGCCTCCCAATGGTAGCACATACACTGTGAACAACAAGGGTGACAAGACCGAACCCTGCAGACCCCCACAGTGCAGAGGATTTGGGTTAGATAAGGCCAACCCCATCATCACTCTTTGCACTCTGTCTGTCAAGTATGGCCTGAACCAGTTGATGACATTACCAGACAGGCCACACCAGAACAACAGGCGGCCAAGTAGCACCTCATGATCCATGGTGTCAAACACCACTGAGAGGTCCAGAAGGACCAAGATGGTATGATCTGTCCTGTCCTTCACCATCAGGAGATCATTTAGCACCCTCACCAGGTAGTCTCCATACTATGCCCCACTTGGAACTCAGACTGAAAAGACTCATAGGTGGAAGAAGAGGCAAGAGGCTTCTCAAACTGAATGGCCACCACCTTTTCCATAACTTCCTTAAAAATGGGAGGTTAGTGACTGGCCTGTAGTTGCCAAGGCAGTCCAGGTCCAAGGAGGGCTTCTTTAAAAGGGGCCAGACCAAGGCCTCTTTCAAGGCCAATGGAAAGATGCCACTCCTCAAAGAACTCTGGACAATCTCTCCGCAACCACAGGTCCAATCAGGTCCAAACATCCAACTAAAAGGTGGGTTGGACCTAGGTCCAGATCTTATTGTGTTGGTTGCAGCTTCAAGACTATTTCTACCACCTCCTCCACCCCAAGTAGCTTAAACTCATCCCAGGCTGGAGCAGTGTTTCGACACAGCTCAGGATGGACTCCTCAACCTTTTCAAGAGATGCTCAATGAGACCTTGGCCCTGATACAGGACACTTTGTCAGGAAAGAACAGAGAAAGCTCCTCGCACCTAGTGCTAGAACCTGCCCCACCAACACAGAGACAGGCAAGATGTAAAATCCCATCTACTGTGCGGAAGAGCTGAGAGACCACCTTCAACCCAAGCATTGAAGAATCAACCATCTGGGAGACTCCAACACCAGGCCGGCAATGAGCTCATCTATCCCCATAAAATGTCCCCATCTCTTCCCGGGGGATGACAGAGCAGGAGGACTCTGAAGCCCACACCAAGACCCCCTTGGGTGGCCACACATTCAAGGGACCCTATAAGACCAACAGGTAGCACCGTGAGGTTCAGGCTAGAATTGATTTAAAACAAATAGCCACCCCCTCAACCCTACAATCCTCACTCAGGTTGTGTATCACAGAGTACCCGGCCGGCACTGCTGCCTCCAAAATGGGAGCAGCATTCTCATCCAACAAAGTCTCCATGATGCAAGCCAGGTCGACAGAGGATATCAAGTCCACCATTATGGCAGTCTTGTTCCTCATTGACCTGGCATTGCATAACACAACCCAAGTAGGATGAGGGGAGGCAGCTGGACCAGCCATCTGCCCACCATATAAGGTGGAGCCCTTGGGTATGGGAACTAAGCAGGGTAAACCTCTCTCCAGTTCCCATTTCACCTCAGGGCATCTCCTTGGACTCACAACCCAAATCCCAGACACCCCGACAGCCACTCAGACAGGACCCCCTTTGGACCCCCCTCCGAGCTATCACCAACACCCTACACATCCTATAAACTGCCACAGTGAGTGCTGGGAGCTTGAAGGGATGGAGACCCTGGAGGGAGGCCCCCCGAGTAGCTGCACCTTAAGGGCCCCTGTCCCAAACATATGATCCCTAGATAAAATCCCCCACAACAAAAATAAGACACTTAAAATAAACGTATCCCACAGTTCACAAACAACCACCCTAAAACCCACCCAACTTTACACTCCAAAAGAACTTAAGAGCTACAAAAAAAATTACCTACCCTAAATCACCCACCACTACAAATAATAACTACACAGTTCAAACTCTCAGACCCCTCACTCACACATACAAACCCCCCCACACACACACAATCACACAAATAAATCAGATAATACTAGTTAATACACAATCCTCTGAAAGGGAAAGAAGAAAACACCAATCCAGCGAATCTGAGTTCTTAATAACTGTTCAGTCCAAATTTAGTTTTATGCTTGAAGACTTGTTAGCAAATAATTTCCTTTCAAGTCCAGTTTCCCATAAAACTAGCAGCTATATATATATATATATATGTATGTATATATAGGCAGACGCTGAAGAGCTTTCACCTCCACAGCCCAATCAGTGCAAGTACCAAGAAGCTCTCACCCTCCTAGTACTGACCGTTTATTGCAATTTAAATGTATGTTACAACACACTTGCCCAGTTTAAAAACAGAAAGAAGCCACCAACCAGCCAAAATCCAAAAGAGGCAATCAAAGCCGGAGTTCATATGTCCCAAGTGATAACTGTCTTACTTGCAGTCCTGGAGGAACGGCTCGTCCAGCAAGAAGAATCCTCTTCAGAAGCAACCCCCCACCAGGCACCAGCAAGCCTCCCAGCTACCTCTGCAAACTGGCCACCCTCCAGCAGCTAACCAACAGAAGTGTCTGGGCCACAAAACCAGACCCAGTGAAAGCTGCTCCCAACTTCAGAAGATCCTCTCATACACAGCTCCTCAGGGTCCTCCCCCGATCAACATGGTGGCCCAAGGACTCCCCCAAGCTGACGGCCACCCTCCAGCAGCCACCCCATTGGATCCTTCCCTCACACACAACCACCCTCCAGTGGCTACCCCTTGGGACACCCCTGGACCACACTCACACTCGGGAATCAAACCCCACTGACTGTAATCCTAGGCACTCCTTGCATTCAGCTCTGGGTTAGCCACCACACTCCATGCCATTCTACTCCAACAGTGTTCCTCCAATCTTCCTGCCTCAATCTTTCAGTTCCATCACTGTTCCGCTGCTGCTACTCCAGCCAGCTCCAACCATCTCCAGTGATAGCCTCCAACCAACACTAGCACTTCATTCCTCCACAGGTGATTTGGCAGCTTTAAAATGCTGGTGGCCGCTGACAGTTTTATTTTAATTTAGTGCGGGAGCTTCTCATTCCTCACTCTTTGCAGTATTCACAAGTTTGCATGTATGAATACTGCTCAGCCCAAACACACCGGTCAAAACAAAAAAGCAGTTATACAGACATGGACTGACTCTCAGGCTCTTCTATCCCTTCACAGAATAAAACTTAGTAAAACAAAAATAAAAACATGCAAAAAATTAAAAACAAGCAACCTGGGGGTAATTATATCAGATGACCTAAAGGTGGGCAAGCAATGTGAGAAGGCAGTAAGGAAGGAAGGCTGGGGGGATACTGGGATACATAGGGAGAGGCATCAATAGTAGAAAACAGGAAGTTGTTATCCTTCTGTACAGACAGTTGGTGAGACCCCATCTGGAGTACTGTGTGCAGTTCTGGAGACCCCATCTCTGCAAAGACATAGACAGAGTGGAGGCTGTCCAGAGGAGGGCAACCAAAATGGTGCAGGGTCTGCACCAGAAGACATACAAAGAAAGACTAAAGGAGCTTAATATGTATACCCTTGAGGAAAGGAGGGAGAGAGGGGGACATGATAGAAACTTTCAAGTACCTCAAGGGAATCAACAAAGTCCAAGAGAGTGGCATCTTTCAGAAAAAGAGATGTGCAAGAACAAGGGGGCACAATTTAAAGATAGAAGGGGGACTGCTCAGAGGTAATGTGAGGAAGTATTTTTTCACAGAGAGGGCTGTGGATGCATGGAACAGCCTCCCTGAGGAGGTTGTGGAGTCAAGAACAATGAGGGAATTCAAGAATGCTTGGGAAAGACATAAGGCAGTCCTAGTGGGGGGGGTAGGAGGAAGTAAGCTGTTGGTTAACTAGGATCTGCAGCTTATCTGTTAGGTAGGAAAATGGGCAGACTAGGTGGGCCAAGTGGTCCTTATCTGCCATCAAATTCTATGTTTCTATGTTTCTAAAAATTAAACTAAAATAATTTAAAATTAATAGCATTCTTGTTCCCAGTTCGATGGACAACCCAGCGTAGCAGCCAACTTCAGTGCTAGAACTGCTACTTATTAAATACTAAATATTAGTCAAAATTCATATAAAGGCAATATTAAGGCAATATTAAAGTCAAAATTCATATAAAGGCAAAAATCCAGGCTTAGACGCTGAAATCATAAAAATGAAACAGTGTCGATAACACCATTTAGTCCTTTCAGAATAAGTACCCTGTGAGTGTAAATCCATTTCGCTTCTTTCTGAAGGACCATCTCTACTCTATCTGCCCATAAAGGGGAGCTAACATCATACTTGATACCCATGAAGTATATATCAGTTGTGGTACCATTGTGACATTGGACAAAGTGTTGCCCTAATGGGGTATCAGGAAATGCACGGTCAATAGAGCAGATTTGCTCTTGGATCCTCTCAGCTGGCATACGGTATGACTATCATAGATCTTTGGGCAGAGACACACAATCACATATACAATGAAAGTTGTACTGCTGTTAACAGATTCTCTAATGTGTACAATTTCATCCATATTAAGATGTTGAATGTGTCACCAGTACTGCAGGAGTGGCAGATACAGTATTACATGTGCCACACCTGTGGCTGCCTATAACTGGTAGATTAACCAAGGAATGCATCTGGGTACTGGTTTCATCATGCAGAAGGAATGGGTCAGAATGTCTGAAAGATTTTTGCAACACTTATAGGACACCCTTGGAGGGTCCTTAAACACAGTGGACAAATCTCTGTCACCCTGGAAGATGTGCCAGTTGGAGTTCACATTATTAACTATTTTAGGGGACAGGTGATTATGTTCAAGAATCAAGTTTAGTTTTTGTTCATTGCCCTGGTCTGCAGGTTTGATTGCAAACAATGTGGCCTGATTCATGTTTCTGGTCTAGTGCAATACTTCATCCGAAACATGTGGAGCACAACCCCTGTCAGTGAACCTTTGTCTCAAATTTGCCACCATTCATCAAGTGTGTGATTTGCAGATCCTTCAAAACTGACTAAAAGGGATGCCTCTTTTAAAGTGGTAGAGATGAGCACTGAGCCAGAAGGAGAATACTACTTGCAGAAAGTTTTTTTAAAGTTTTTGTTTGAATTTTCTGATTGAGTATAGCTGAAACAGCAAGATCCAAAAAAATTATATTAGTGGGATCAATTTCTCAAGAGAATTTTACACCAGTGTTGCTGTTGTTCAAATGTAAACCAAACTCTGCTGCTGACTCAGTGCTGCCCCACCAAATTGTCATAATATCATCAATATATCAGCCCCAGAAAAATAAGTGGGGTAGATATGGTTTATGGTTGAACACCATGGCTTCTTCCCAACAACTCAAAAACAGGTCAGCATAGGAGGACGCCATGGTGGTCCCCATCGCAGTCTCGCATACCTGTTGGTAGAATTTACCATTAAAGAGGAAATAGAGGTTAGAATGAAGTGTACAGCCCATAGGATGAATTCCACAGGGAAATCTGATGCCATGTCACAGTTGCTGAGAAAAAAATGAGGGGCAAGGAGATTCAGGTTATGCTAACTCATGTATAGAGTGATGTGGAATCTATCCAGAGCCAAAGTCATGGGACCAGACCAACAATTCCATTTTGGATAATGGATAATACATCCACAGAGTCACAGATGTAAGGTAGCAAAGACAGGACCAGGTGTTGAAGAACAAAGTCCACAAACACAGAGATCTTTTTAGTGAGAGAACCTTGGACTGACATGATAGGGTATCCGGGGGGGAGGAGGTAGGGGTTGATCTGGTCCTTATGACTCCTTTGTAACACACAAATAGTTGCAATGATAGATGTAAGCACCTTCATGAAGTCTCTTTCTTTTGGGGCGATCCAGTTGTTCTGTAGGGGTGAATCCAAAGAATCAAATATTCTGGTCTGTAAATTCTTGGTAGTGTCAGATTCAAGGATTCTGTAGCTTTCTAAATCCAACAATTGGTGGCTGATCTCAGCTTTTTACTGGCTTTTGTTAAGTATCACAATCATCCCACCCTTATTGGCTGGTTTGATTTCAATTGATATCAGCCCAATAAATTGTATGGCGCTTGCATTTCCTCTGCAGTCAAGTTGGGTTGATAGTATTCCCACTTGGATGTGAACACTTGCTCAACTTGGTCCAGAACCAAGGTCTTGAAGGTCTGCAGGGCAGGTGAAGTGATAGCTGGAGGGCAGAAAGTAGAGGCGGGTTTAAAGTAACCCATCCTGACCCTGTATTGATGTGGTATATCAGTATCTGAGTGGTCTCCCTATAGGGAACTCTCATGAGTGTCATTTTCATTTAAAAGATCAATGAGTGCACTGAGGTCAGGATCTGTTGCAGGTGCTATCAGTTCTGGCCCTGTGAAACCCATTGTACTTTCATTAGTACAAAAATGTTTCTTCAGGTTAAGCTTTCTGAAAAATCTTTTTAGATCAATGTACATTTGGAACTCATTCATGGTAGGGACTGGAACAAAGCTAAGTCATTTTGAAAGAACCTGCAGCTGTATGTCACTGAGAGGTACTGAAGAAAGACTCATTACTTGGTAGTAGTTGGTTTGACCATCAACTTGTTGGTAAGTTTGCCTCACAGGGTTACCAAGGTGATTCCTGGCCAATAGGGTAGTTCCTACAAAGATCATCTCAAAGCACTGAACATGTACTTGGTGAAGACCAGGTGAGATGGGGGGGCTATGATGGAGACCTTCAAGTTCCTGAAGTGAATAAACAAGGTGAACTGTAGGGAATTATTTATTAGGAGTACAGAGTTAAGAACCCAAAGTCATGAGTGGAAACTCATAGGGGGAAAGCTTAATAGGGAGGTGAGGAAGTTCTAATTTACGGAAAGGGTGGTGGAGCCATGGAACAGTCTGCCAGAAGAGATTTTGGGTGTCAGGACTGTAAATCATTTCACCCATGGCTGGGACAGAGTGAAGGGTTGGGTTCTTGCTCAGTTGGTAGCAGTAGGGAGGGGAGCAGGAGGTGGACCAGGAGTGATAAATGCCCATGTGAACAATAGGTCCAGGGACAGATAGGGAACTCAAGGCATACTAGATGGACCTTTGGTCTGTTTCTGTAGTTATTGTCTATGTAACTATGTTTCTATGTTTAATTATGTTAGAATCAAAAAGATGTCAATAGAATAGTGGGACCCCTCATGGAAGATGGCACTCTAATACAAAAGTGAAAAGGAGATGACCAACACCCTAACTAAATATTGGCATTCGTTTTTAATCCCTCACAGCTCTCTAAAGTAGAAAATGTGGAAGTCAGGGATGAACCTGAGCAGACAGATGAATATGAGGTAAGGAAGTTACTGCTGATGTTGGATACAAACAAGTACCCTGGTGCTGATGAAATTCTTCCAAGGTTTCTCAAGGAGTTAGCTCAGGAATGTACTGGTCCTCTCATATGTGTGTTTAAAGGATTGCTATGTGACAGAATCAACCCAATTGCAAGGAGGGAGGCCACAGTAGCCCCTATTTAAAAAAATGGTCAGAGGTCAGAAAAATCAAACTACCGACCTGTAAACCTTATGTCAGTACTTGGCAAAATGCTGGAAAGGATAACTAGAGAAAGGATGGAAGAGATGTTATGTACTACAGGTAATCAGAACAGTATACAGCATGGGTTACAAAAGTGAAGGTCTTCTCTAACAAATCTTATTGATTTCTTTGAAAGAGTTAGCCTTCCGTTGCATGAAGGGAAACCTGTGGATGTGGTTTATCTCAACACCTGAGTAAAGCTTTTGATTCAATTGCACACCTGCTGTTGACCAGTAAGCTATGTGAAGTGGGTGTCTGGGAGATATTAATAAGATGGGTGGCCTCCTGGTTGTCTGATTAAAGACAAAGGGTAAGGATAAATGGGTTTCTCTGGGATTGGGAATGTATGACTTGTGTGGAATGCCACATGGTTCAGTACTTGAACCTTTGCGTTCAATATATTTGTAAATGACATAAGGATTGACAACAGAGGGTAGATATGTAAGTCTGTAGATGATGTAAAGGCTGGGCACATAGTGGAAGCACCTGTAGGAAATAGCCTGTAAGAGGAATTAAGTAAACTGTTTATATGGGCCAAATAATCCAAAATGAACTTTAATTTGGGTTAATTTGCCAAGATGAACTTCAAAGCAGCCAATAATATGAGCAGGTATTACTCAGATGGAAAACAACTGAGGCAAGTAACATGAATTGTGATCTTGGGCTCACAGTAACAAATGACAGACTCTGCCCAATATTGTCAGCACACAGTAAAAATAATGCAACCATATCCTCGAGTGTGTGAGAAGGCATTTTATCAGCAAAGATAGGGAAGTCATCCTTCTGCTCTACAAGACAATTGTCAAACAACATCTGGAGTACTGCAGGCAATTCTGGGTATCACAAACTAGAGCAGATATTAATAGGATAGCAAGTGTGCAGCACAAGGCAATAAAAATGATAACAGGACTAAAGGACATACTGTATGAGTAAAGGTTGAGCAGGATGGATCTCTAGGGTAAGAGTACAGGAGACTAAGAAGGGATCTTAGTTTAGTATATAAGGCCTCAAGGGATGAAAACCTATGGAGGAGTCTACATCTGGTATTTAAAGATATGAATGTTGATGGTAGAGGGCATAGGCTTCAGTTAAAGATGATCTCTTCAAAACAGAAAGAAGGGTGTTTTACACCCAAATAGTGGTAACCTTATGGAATGGGTTACCCAGAGAGACTGTGGAAAGTGGAAATCTGGCCAAGTTAAAAAGCTACCTTGATAAACTTTTGGCTACAGCTGTTGAGAAACAGCCTAACAGTCATGATGGTGGGCCTTGCTTTCTGCTGTATGTACCAGCCTGTGTTCCTATGATCCTATAGCAGTCAGTCACTTCAAATCAGCCTGTATGTGTGTCTGCATGAGTGTATGTCCATGGAATACTGCAGAATTTTGAATGTATGCATTCTGTTAACATTTCATTTGTGTGTGCATGGGGTGATAAGCATTCTACTAGAGAAATAATGCAGAATACTGAATTCTTAATTTCCATGATAAACAAGCAAACCTTCTATTGAATGTATAGAAAGGTAGATGACTGTCAGGCAAAAAGCATCTGTAGAAAGACTATTTGACATTTTCTAAGCAATATTTTATTATATTTTGTGGCTTTTGTTTTTTTAGAGATTTTTAAAAATGTGTCCAACCCATTCACTAAGCACACTAAGACTCGACAGGTATTGGTGAATAACCACACTTCCAGGGGCTGTAAAGCACTCCACCAGAGGCATCTGGCCTTATCATACCCCTGGGAGTGCAGGTACCCACCAGTACCCTACATGCTGCTGGGTCTTATTGCTTACTTATAGAAATCCCTAATGTTATCTGATGTTTATACAAATTCTAGATACTACAATAGATTG
This sequence comes from Neoceratodus forsteri, assembly GCA_016271365.2. Lineage (NCBI taxonomy): Eukaryota > Metazoa > Chordata > Ceratodontiformes > Ceratodontidae > Neoceratodus > Neoceratodus forsteri. Next base: position 1,234,414,953 of record CM057455.1, read on the forward strand.
GGCAAATCAGGAGGACAGATCCAAAATCATCCACACACTAACCATTTTGAAGAGCATAGAACCAAATGCCACCAGTACACTCTTAGTTAGCTCAAGTGTCAAATCCATGTTACCGACTAAGTGGTGGATGGTACTCCATTCTCAAACTGCTAGACTTCTCCTCAGCATTTGATATGGTGGATCATGGGGTACTGCTGGATCACCTGAGGCACTATGTGGGACTCTCAGGAACAGTGCTGTGAAGGTTTGAGTCCTACATATCCAGCAGAATGCAGCAGGTTGCCCTTGGCTCCTTTACCTCAAGCAGTGCTGCATTGAGTTGTGGAATACCTCAGGGGGCGATCTTTGCCCCCATGTTCCTAGAAGTGGTACTAGACAAGCACTAACCGTGCCATTTAGAAAAACAGAACTGGGGAGCTGTGCCTTTGCAGTTAGGGCTCCCACCTGGATAAATGAACTTTCCCTTTGCAACTGCAAGCCTCACTTGCCTTGGCCATTTCAAAAATGAACTCGGAAATATATTGTCCCCACCAGTACTCTGCTACTGTAGTAGCCAATCCCAGTCATAACTAGCTTACTTGGGCCCTGGCCTAGGCTCAGGATCACCTTGCTTGGACCAGTTGGACCTACAAGTTCCACACTACTCCCCTTCCTCCCAACTGACTTCCCTGCCATGCATCCTCCCCCCCCTCACTCCCACCACCCCTCATCCTGACACCACCCATTTCTAGGTCTCATCTAATCTACTCTCTACCTTGCCCCTCTCCCACTCCCTCCCTTCAACCCCACCCTTGTGATCAATCCTACATACTGTTGCTGTTTCCCACTATCCCACTAACCTATAGCCTACTATCTCTTCAGGTGCTTTGGCCCCTAGCTGGACTGCTGCTGTGTACCTTCATCCCACTAACACTCAGCTTTCCTCCCCTATGGCTCCTCTGGCCCTTTCTAAAGGTACTCTCTGGGTCTTTGACAAGGCTATATAGCTGCTACCGATGAGCTCTCAAAATTTGTTCTGAGTTGGGCTATGCACTTTTATCTCTATTGCCATTGTGACTGACAACATCAGATTTAGTTACCTACAACTCAGATTTTGAGATGTTTTTATATTACCCTGTAACATTAAGTGCTGTTTGTCTAACTTGATGTACTATCGACAATGCCTCCTAGCTGCTATACCCCTGTATTTGTCTTCCTTCTCCCACTGTATGACAAGGATCCTTTGTAAATGAGCTTGTAGCTCAAAGGTTGTAATTCCTACTCTTTCAATAAATAAATAAATAAATGTTATTCACTTTGTATATGCTGCCACTGGGAGAGATCATTAGACACCGCAGCTTGGCATTTCATTGCTATGCCGATGACACCCAGCTGTATGTGTCTTGTACCCCAAATGACAGTGCTGTTGTCTCTCATTTGAACAAGTGCCTTAGGGAAATTCAAGACTGGATGGCAGCTAGCTGACTTAGGCTGAATCCATCAAAAACAGAGGTGCTGCTAGTGGAGATAGGTCAGTCTGGTTCAGCAGTGCCTAGAAAGAGCACAGCCCTTCCCTTGTTGGATGGCATTGCTCTTCATACTGCAGACAGAATAAAGAATCTGGGCATCACTGTGGATTCTAAACTGACCCTGGAGCTGTGGGTGTCAGCTGTAGTACACAGTGGTTTTTACCATTTGCGTAATTTCACCCAAATCAAGCCCTATCATGAGCCGACTGATCTTGCTACTCTGGTACACACCTTACTCACATCTAGGCTGGATTACTGTAATGCTCTATACCTTAGGATAGTCATAAGGCTGGTGCATCAACTGCAGATGGTTCAGAATGCGGGGGCACAGCTTGTGGCAGGCATCACGCAGTCTGAGCATATCACACCTGTTCTCTGTGATCTTCACTGGCTGCTGGTTCAATGGTGCATCTACTTCAAGGCTTGCTTGATGGCTTTCAAGGCCCTACATGGTTTGAGTCTGGGCTACTTGAAGGAACTCCACATTCCATACACTCATGTTCATGCCCTCTGCTCAGTGGAGGCAGAACTCTTGTCTGTCCCTTGATCACAACTAAAATCTATGGCTGATAGGGCATTTTGTGTGGCTGCCCCTATCCTCTGGAACCCTCTTCTCCAAGAAGTGAGAGGTGCTCCTTCACTGACCACTATTAAACGTTCTTTAAAAATATATCACTTCAAGTTTTGGCCTGGATTCAAGTTTCTAATTCTCAGTATTTTATAAAGCCATATATTTATTTTATTGTGAGGTGCCCATAGCCCCTGGGAATGGACACTGTGTAAATAAAATAGCCATTGCCATTAATGACTCTATGCAAATTAAAATATATACTAATAATCATAACAACATATACTGCATAAATACTTCAAGACTGATCAAGTAGGGTCTGCAGTGATACTGTAGGTAGGGAAAAATGGGCAGAGTGAGTTGGCCACATGGTCCTTATCTGTCATCAAATTCTGTGTTATGTTTCTATGTAACCTAAAGGAAAGACGCTATGGGCTGGATATTCAAACTGCGCCATTCATAGGCGCAAGCCCTTGAGCTGCGCAAAATAGTTGCGCGAGGGGTGTGTCCTAGGTGATATTCAAAGGGTTGCGTTGAACGCTCCCTTGAATATCACCAACCCCAGCCACTGTGCATGGCAGTGGAACTTAGCCACTGCAAGTTGACAGAGTGGAGCATTCAACTTGCGGTGGCACAAGTACCATTGCGCCATGCGCAAAATCATGATATTCAAAAGGTGACATGCAAATGGGGCTATAATTCATGCAAGGTGCAGGGAGGGCCATTTGCATGTGATTATGTCCCCATTTGCATGCCATTAGCATGTAGGTGCGCCGATCCCCGAGGACTTGTGCCTGGTGCCCTGCCAGGCAGCAGCCATCGGGGACCAATGCCCCCTGCAGCCCGATCGCGGGCATAGTGTACTCCCCCCCCACCAGCCCGATTGCGGGCATCAATGTAGCTCCCACCCTCCTCCCGTACATACCCCTGGTGGTCCAGTGGACTGAAATGCCCGATCGCGGGCGATATGTATAATAATTCCCACCCCTCCCGTTCACATCCCTGGTGGTCCAGTGGACGAAATGCCCGATCGCGGGCTGTATGTATAATAATTCCCACCCCCTCCCGTTCCATCCCTGGTGGTCCAGTGGACCGAAATGCCCGATCGTGGGCGGTATGTATAATACTTCCCACCCCCCCTCTCGTTCACATCCCTGGTGGTCCAGTGGACTGAAATGCCCGATCGCGGGCGGTATGTATAATAATTCCCACCCCTCCTCCGGTTCACATCCCCGTGGTCCAGTGGACCAAAATGCCCGATCGCGGGCGGTATGTGATAAAACCACCCCGAACATAGCCCTGGTGGCTAGTGTCCCCACCCTACCCACCCAGCCCACCCCACTCCCCAGCAGCCAGCGGGCGACAGCATCCACCCGCCTGCCGCCCGCCCGCCGACTGACTGCCTGGTAGGGCTGCGTCCATTGGTGCGGCAAGAGCCAATGGGTGTGCAGCCCGTACCTTACATGACAGTCAGATGAGTCAGAGCATGACAGTCCAGATTTGTGAATGACATTCACAAATCTGACTGTCATGGATGGATGGGCTGCACGCCCATTGCCTTGCCTGCACCAATGGGCATGCAGCCCTACCAGGCAGTCAGTCGGGCGGGTGGCGGGCGCAGGCGGGATGCTGCCACCCACCGCCGCCGGGGAGCAGGGTAGTGGGATTTGTGGGTGGTAGGGTGGGGACACTAGCCACCAGGGCTATGTTCGGGGTGGTTTTATCACATACCACCCGATGATCGGGCATTTCGTCCACTGACCACCAGGGATGTGTACGGAGGGGTGGAATTATTATACATACCCGCCCACGATCGGGCATTTCAGTCCACTGACCACCAGGGATGTGAACGAGGGTGGGAATTATTATACATACCACCAGCGATCGGGCATATCGGTCCACTGGACCACCAGGGATATGAACGGGAGGAGGGGTAGCCACATTGATGCTCAAGCATCGGGCTGGTGGGGAGTACACTATGCCCAAGGATCGGGCTGCAGGGGGCACAGGGACTGGTTGGGGCCAGCCACAGGTGGCAGCTGTGCTGCCTCCTGCAATACAGCAGCTCACCTGTGGGTGGCCCTCGACTTAAGCCTTTTTTTGCTCAAAGTCCTGCAGGCGCAGGTTGGGGTTGCGCCAGATCTCTGCACAGCCCGGCTGAATATCGGCTGTGCAGTTTATGCATGGTTCCTCCTCCAGTTCAGCATGCATTTATTTGCATTGCGCTGTTGCTCAGCATGTTTTCTGTGGTGCAACTGCCTCCTGCTGAATATTGCAGAATGGAGCAAGTTTGGACTTATGCATGCGAACCTTTGAATATCTGGCCCTATACATACATATATATATATATATATATATATATATATATATATACACACATACATACACATACATATATATACACACACACACACCACATGTGTGAAAATACATTTGTCAAGATAAACATGTTATCTTGGGCAACATGAGCAAGATAAATGAAGTTGGTTACTGAGCATGCTCAGAAATTTATTCTTGCATGTGAAGATAAATTTCTCAGCATACTCATTAACCGGTTTCATTTATTTTCACCCACAGCACCACTGGAAATGAGTTTTATGGCTCATTAGGCCTTTCCTAGGGTTACATTGCTTTTTTCCTTTTGTAGGTTTTTGCCTTTTCTATCACAAATACATCTAAACACCAGTTGTATAAATCAGATTTGATATGGGCTGAGTTAAGATATCATTTTTATCTTCATTTGAGGGGATTGGTCTATTGCTATCTCACTCATGGCTTTGCCACTCATGAGATATCATCAGACCAATCCCCTCCCATGAAGATAAAAATGATATCAATGATATCTTAAGTTAGCCCATGTCACACACACACACACACACACACACACACACACACACACACACACATATATATGTACATATATAAAACAGTTACAAATGTCCCAAAGACAACAGTCTCTTTCAAGTTCACAGCTCATGAAAGTCTCAGAATCCATTTTATTTCTGGTTCAGTGCAGTATTCTCTCTCCAAGGTGAAGTATTTCATCTGAATTTGTTAGTCCTTTGTAGCAACATATTACAAGTCCCATTTCTTAAAAAAAAGATATAAAGTGAATAGAAGTCATTTACCTAGTAAATGTTTGCACTAGTGGACATATTAAGGATAAATAAATATCCCATATGACTTACAGCAATTCAATTTCTTCCAGTACTTATCTTAAAGAAAAGGCGTACCTGATAAGATGGAACCCACAAGACGAAAGAGATACATTTTTACGTGAAGAAGTACATGTAATTAAAGCACAGGTAGAGGTCATGTAAGATAGAATCTGGAATTCTAGAGTGAAAGAAAAAACTATTACATACAGGTGAGGGAAGTATAGTTATTTGAAGTACTTACATCCCATTTCTACAAATCTGTCTGCTGGGTGAAATACTGCATTTCATAAAGTCATTCAAACCCTGCAGTTTAATAGTTCTCAATGTGAAAATTCAACTTGTCTCCTTTTGACAGAGTTTCTGAACCCTATTTCCCCCTCTCGTTAATGGCGATATCCTTTCTATCCTTGTCAGATGACATCTCCTGGATCTATGTTCTAGTGTTCATGAAAGTGAGCCTCTAATGGTGTATTCTCCTTTACCTGGGTAATAGACCTCAAATGTTCTAATATCTGCAACTGACATATACTGTAGTATGACCAATGTAAACCTTGTTGCAGGGGCAACATAGTGCGTACACCACAAACTCAGAGAAACATATTATAAATTCTCTGATACTCTTAGTTTTGTCATTGACAGGATTAGTAAAAGTATTCTCCTGTTTTGCAAAGGTGCATGCAAAACATCTGTCACTGTCACATTAATAGAATCTTCTTGGGGTGTGGGTAGCCAGTTCAGATGTCTCATTTTACTCCTTTCAAAACTGTTGTGTGCAAGTCTATCTTAAGGCTTTTCCCCTTACATTAACTTATTCTTAAGGCATCACAGACACACTCCCTAAAATGGGGAGCACTCCTTAAAATCGACCAATTTTTGTGGACTATGTTCCTAATTCATCCTGTCAGCATGTTATATTTTGAAGAAAATGTAATCCTATTATTTTCTGCAGAATTTCAAACCTTAGGCATCAGCAGTGTTTCTCTCCCGAGATCTTGTGCCCAGTTAAGGGATGGTCTTAGGAGTGATTCCACATATCTTCTTTCAAAGAAACATGACTTCATCTCCAGTGTTGTTCCTTGAGATCATGTATTAAGGAACAATTTCTACTAACCCTCAGAAATTGACTGTAGGGAATGGAGTTCAGCATGCAGGTGGGGTAAGAAATACAGACCACGTCATCTATGTACTGATACATTTTATGATATGACCAAAACAGATGTGTGCCTGAGTATTGTAAAGTGTATTCACCTCCCACATGCCCCAAAATGTACTGCCATAAGCAGGGACCTTAGATGCCCCCCGCTGTACCACACAGTTGTTACTAATAATCCAGTAGGAGAAAAAGCTGCACCTGAGGATGCTGGTGCAAAACAGGGCAACATGTAGATAGAGCAGAAAGTTCTGCGTTCAGCAGCCCAATTCCAACAAAAATGCACGAGGCACTAGATAAAATTTAAAGAGCAAAAAAGGTGTCCAGCCAGAACACGCTAGAAAACTTACCGTCACCGAAAAAAAGGCCCCCCGATGTGTTTCATAACCTATATCATGGTGCTTTTTAAGGGAGTTACCCACTGGATATAACTTGAATTAGTATTTTGAGTGTTTGTTGTATATAACTTAAATTAGTACTTTGAGTGCTATAGTGAACATCGCCCTTTTAATTGTAATTCTGCTTGCCCCATTAATCTACCTGTATAAAAGCATGATGGACCATCCAGCGGGTCACTCTCTTGAAAACACACCAAGATAAATATGTAAAATAGGTTGGGGTCCTTTTTGTTTCTTGTTGAGGGTAAACTGTCCAACATGTTCTGTCTGGACACCTTTTTGCACTTTAAAATATGTATGCACTTTATCTAGTGCATTGTGCATTTTTTGTAGGAATTGGACTGCTGGGTGCAGAATGTTTTGCTCTGTAAATAATAATCCCACTTAAACAGGACAAACAATTGTGTGTAAAACTGTACTTCAGGCTTTGCAGAATAAATGTTGTGGGTATTTTTTCCTCTCCTAATGATCTTCTCAGAAAGAATTCACATGCCTTCTAACCATCCGCATGCCACATTGAGGTACAGTTGAAGCCACTTAAAGGGGACACCTCCGTGGATGGCTAATCGTCCCCTTTAAGCGACCGTCCCCATTATCAGAAATTCATGCGCTCAGCGGAAAAAAAACCAAAAAACCATAGCAGCATAGTTAGGGCATCACATATTGTGGCAACAGTGAGATCCCCATCAGTCGCTTCATCTGCGTCCATGTCTATGGAAGTAAGGAATTCCTCAGGAGCTGTAGCTCTGCCTGACGAGGACCTAATGGGCGATGTACCCGTGCCTGTGAATCTAACTCCCGAGGAATTCTTTGCTTCCGTAGACATGGACGCAGATGAAGTGACTGATGGGGATCTCACTGTTGCCGCAATATGTGATGCCCTAACTACACTAAATCCTGAATCGGAGGATGAGGACGAGCCATTGGAATCTGCACAGCTGAGGGATTGGTGTCCATCACTCGCTGCATCCTCTGCTTCATTGGGATTTAAAGCAACCTCCCCCTTCCGAAAGCAGTTTGCAGTTGTGTACGGCTTTACAGCCGCCCACGCATTGTGCAGCAAGTAAACGGCATCTGGATTGCTGTTAGCCTGCCATTCCTGTAACAGGTCTGTTTTTTTTTGTGACTGCTTCTAAGACTTTAACTTAATTTAATTGTTTCTGAGCACAGTTGCACCTGGTAATAGTTAGCACTCCATTAGGGTGATGCTTAACAGGCTGAAGTTAAGGGCAAACTTGGGAAAAATCGTCCCTATAAACAGGCTTGCTATGTCCCCTTTAAAGGTGTGAATGGCCCATTGAATAACATTGCCACTAAATCAGTGCCCAGAGAATCGTCCCCTTTAAGCGATCGTCCCCATTAAGCAGGTCCCGATTAAGTGGCTTCAACTGTATATAGGGCCTCAACATCTTGTCATAGACATGAAAGGAATGAGCCAACTGCAGGCACAGAGTACACCAGAAGAGAATTGCACCCTGCATTTCTGCTCAAGGAGACAAAAACAGTAGTAATATGGAGGAACAGAGTCAAAGGCCTGTTGAAAGCATCAGCAGCCTCTACTGTGGCAAGTGAAAACAAGAGCATAAAAACAAAATTTATTGAATTGGAAAGGCTATTGATAGCTGCATTAAATATATCCCATAATATAGAAATGGAAAATTACACATATCCCCATAATGGAAAGCATCATGGGAAGTATATGCAAATCACCATGAAAAAGTTTAGACTGGTTGTTTTCAGCAAGAGTGCATGATGCCAAATGGCCTGTCATACACTCTGCAAATGCAGAAAACAGAAAATACAGACTCATGTCACATCCTATACAAGACTCATTAGTGTGCCTCACCTGTAACAGCTCTGGGAAGGATGAAGCAGTCATTGTTTGGTTTTACTGGTTTGGGCATACCTTTCAGCTGTCACACATTATGAGGTACTGTACATCACACGTTGTATCCCTCAGAAACCCTCTGTCCCACACTGAGAAGGTTTCATTTTCATGTTTTCATTTTTGGTTTTTTACCAGGAAGTGGTCTGGGCAACGCACTTCTTCAGCCATGCCTGACATATAAAACCTCACACACACGGAACATTACAAACAAAACAATTAATACAATTAAGTGCATGTGCACAAGTTTTCAGTATACAAAAGTCTGTGCAACATTGGTTTAAAATTTAAAATGCTATTAGCATTGATTATCAATTTTCCACACTCGTTTAACAAAGTAGGTGCATACCATGTAAAAGCCTTCCTGCTCATTTGGAGTTTAAAGGCAGGAATTTGGTAATGTGTTAAGCCACTAGTCCTGGTACACCTCATACTATTCTTCCATGTCAGGGAGTTAGATAAAACCTGTGGTTCTGCTGAACTAGCAAATCAATATGCAAAGGTAGTTACAAGAACCTTTAACCACCTATCTGGAGATAGCACTCCCAGTTTAGTATATAAGTAACAGTGATGAGTTCTTAGTGGGGCCCTTAGTGCAAATCTATTTATATTGTTGTACAATGTTTTGTATTTAGACTCAAAAACACCATTATATTTTTTTTTCTTCAATTGCTTAACCAGGAGTGGCACACTAAGCTGAAAGCTTGTTTACAGGTGCGACCTGGGAGCACAGGGAAGTTAAGTGACTTGCTCAGGGTCACACAGTATGCAAGTGGGGGCTGTGGGATTCAAACCCAGGTCTCCAGATTTGCAGCTAAGAGCCTTAAACCACTGCGCTATACTGCCTCCAATAAAAAATAACATTCATGTACTCAAGGGTGGGCATGAGAACTTGCTTAGCTATAGTAACTCAGGCCTGGTCAGTCAAGGAGTTCACATTTCTATACAAAAATCCCAGTTTTTGATTTATTTTCTTTCCCAGTCTGTCAATGTGGGGTATTATGCTCAGGCAGAGGTCCAGGTGTATGCCCAGATATTGGAATGTAGTTTCTGATGGCAAAAAAGAGCCATTCTGACCCTTGATTTGTAGTAGACCCTGTTTCAGCAGCTTTTGTTGGGATCCGAATAACATCACATTTGTTTTACTTTCATTTATAAGCATTCAATTTTCCTTTATCCAGTTTGACAAAATACTGTACTTGTTTTGCAGGGATATTTGTATGTTATTGCTGTTCGGTCCAGAGTCCCAAACAACAATGTCATCAGCTAAAAGAAGAATGCTGTTTTCTATAGAAAAAAGAGAAGGCATATTATTCATAAAGGCTGAAAATAAAAGTGTGCCTAACACTGATCCTTGAGAGACCCCTGCTTGAACATCCTCCACATGTGACAAATATCCATTAATTTTAACCCTTTGTTTGCAGCTTAACAGATAACTCCTAAACCACTCTAACTGGGTCCCCTTGACTCCCATGTTCCCCAGTTTTTCCAAAAGGATACTGATAGGTGACATCAACCATGGACCACTGAGACTTTTAAGCAGACATTTATAACAATATAAGATGCTAAATTATCAGCAAGCATTATAAACATTACCTCACTTACTGTATTTCTGCAGTGTTATGCTTGATGATTTGTCACACATTTTGTCCTGTTGTTACACATTTGAATGAGGAAATATCGAGAGGTATGGTTATGAGTCATGGTGGAATCCACAGTAAGAAATTAGTCTAAAAGTCAAAGAACCTCAACACAAAAGCACTGAGGCAAGGATTACCTGGAAAGGGCATTGGTAATAAAGTCAGGTTTCAAAGAAATGTAAAAATACATATCCCCATAATGCAAAGCATCATGGAAGTATATGCAAATCACCATAAAAGAGTTTGGACTAGTTCTGCTTTAAGCAAAAGTGTATGGTGCCAAAGGGCCTCTCATACACTCTACAAAGGCTGAAAACAGAAGACACAGACACGTGTTTCATCCTACACAGGACTCATCTGTGTGCCACATCTGTAATAACCCAATGGAAGCATGAAACATTCATAGTTTGGTTTCACTGGTTTGGGTCATGGTGGAGCCCAAAATAGGAAAGAAATCTAAAAGTCCTCAACACAAACGAACTGAGGCAAGGATTACCAAGAAATTGCATTGGCAAGAAAGCCAGGTTTCAAAGAAATGTAAAATTACACATGTCCCCACAATGAAAAGCATTGTGGGAAGTACAGTATATGCAAATCACCTTGGAACATTTTAGACTGTTTCTGCTTTATGCAAGAGTGCATGGTGCCAAATGCCCTCTCACACAGTTTTCAATGGATGAAAAACAGAAGAAACAGACATGTGTCTTATCCTACACAGGACTCATCAGTGTGCCTCATCTGTAACAGCCCAGGAATAGAATGAACCAGTCATAGTGTGGTGTTACTGGTTTTTGTCATAGTGGAGCCCAAAATAAGGAAGTGATATAAAAGTCAAAGGCCCTCTGCCCAAAGGTACTGAGGCAAGTATTACCAAGAATGGACATTGGCAATTAAGCCAGGTTTCAAAGAAATGTAAAGTTACACACATCCCCATAATACAAATCACCTTGAGAAATGCATGCAATTCACCATGAACACATTTAGACTGGTTCTGCTTTAAGCAAGAGTGCATGGTGCCAAATGGCCTCTCACACACTTTGTAAAGGCTGTACACGAAGACACAGACACATGCCTCATCTGTAGAGATTTAGCACATTTGAAGTTTGTCAGAAAAATATCCATGAAGTTAGTGTGAAGCTTCATGAAGTTCCTATTGGCATTACTAACTTTGATTTCATGACTTTGCAATGTTTTTGCCAGGTGAATTAGTACTTTTTTCCACAAAGTAGCAACTTTGCAAGCAAAGGTTGATCACTTCGCAGTAAAGCTCCTTGCTAAGGGCCTATAGTTTGCACCCCATCTATTTACTAAACTCCACGCCTATGTAGGTTTCTAAGGGTTCTGAGAAATTGTTCCTTGATATATGATTTCAAGGAATAAGCACTGGGGATGAATAACATTTCTTAGAAAAAGGATATGAGGAATCTCTCCTAAGCGCAGCCTGTAACAGGGGATGAGATCTTGAGAGGGAAATACTGCTACACCTAAGGTAAAAAAACCTGTAGAAAATAATAAGATTACATTTCAAACAGAATATAACATGTTGGTGGAACAAATTTGGGAATGTAATCCACAAAAACTGATCTGTTTTAAGGAATGATTCCCATCTTAGGGAGTGTGTAGGTGAGGCCCCCATAATTAGTTTCCATAAGGGGAAAAGCCTAAGAGATAGACTTGTACACAGTAGTTTTGAAAGGAGTAATATGAGACATCTGAAATGGCCACCCACACCCTAAAAGGATTCCTTAAATATGGTATATGTTCTGTATGCAAATCTGCTACACAGGGCAATACTTTTACTAACCATTTATATGACAAAACTATGAGCATCAGATCATTTATAACATGTATCTCTGAGTTTGTGGTGTACATACTATGTTGCCCCAGCAATAAGGCTTAAATTGGCCGCACTATGTGACATTTACTGTATGGGTGTGGCTATTAGTCCTTGTAAATGGGGCCCAAGCCCTCACCATTAAGCTTACCCCGGACCCGGCCAGATCCCCCTTTTACCTCACCACTGCCTACATACCACCCAGACTCAAAAACCCATCTCTATTATCCCTCACTGACTACCTTGCCACCCTTCCCCACAGTGCTGACAAAATCATAGTTGGGGACCTCAATGTGAACTGGCTTTGTCCCTCATCCTCCCCCACTCGGGACTCCTTCACAGCTCTGGATCTAACCCAGCTAGTCTCCCAACCCACTTGTGTGAACCCCAAGAGAGGTACTAGCACCCTCCTTGATGTCATCATCACTAACCGCTCCTAAAATTCTGGACATCCAAGTCCTCCTGATTCACTCAGTGACCACCCCTGTGCTCTTCCACTGGTTGACCACCCTACCCCGACCCACTGCACAGCGCATTCTCGTCGGTTTCAGACCTTATGGCCTAAAAACCATGGTACCTTGAACTGCAAGACTGGTCTGATTCTCCATAAGCCTGATATAGATACCGCTCTTGCCTTCTTTACCTCCACCTTTAATAAAGCCTACATCTTTACCCTCTCTGCCGTCCGGCCCAAAAAGACCCAACCTGCCCTGGATTACCCCGCTCTCTCACTGTTGCTCAGGCACAGGGATGACCTTGGTACCGTGCACACTGAAACTAGGCACCCAGCTGACAGACAGGCCTACAATGCTTGCGAACAAGTGTACATGGGCAATCAGGAAGGCCAAAGCTGACCACTATCAGGCCACCCTCACTGCCTCCTGGGGGAGCGCCCGTACCTTCTGGGATAAGGTCAAACAACTGAATGGGAACACCCACTCCCCCATCCCAGATTACCACCAACAACACCACCATCACAGACCCTGCCGACATTGCAAACCTCCTCAACACCGCCTTTACAGACCTTAGCCCTATCCTCCCCAGTAACTTCTTTGATCAGCCACCCCCCCATCCTACCCCTGCCCTCCACCGCCCTTGCTTCCACCTTCGTAGGGTTACTACCCAGGAAGCCAGACTGCACCTGACCCGTGCACTATAAGGCAACAGTCCCAGTGGCATCTCCCTGGACCACAAAATTCTCCGGTTGGTCCTTGATCAAGTCCTCACCCCACTCACCTGGCTTCTTAACAAATCCCTCTGCCTGGGACAATTCCTCCTCGTGGAAAACTGCAACGGTTACTCCAATCCATAAAGGGGGTGACAGGTCCTTAGCTGGGAACTATCGACCAATCTCCATTCTCCCACCCCTTTCCAAGGCACTGGAAAAACTAGTTGCTGCACAAATAACTGAATACCTGACCAAATACAACATCCTCTGCCCTGAACAGCACGGCTTCCGCGCAGGACACAGTACTAGCACTGCTCTTATTGAATTCGCCTCCTTCCTTCACTCCTCATTGGATACTGGCTCCCTGGCGGGGGCTGTGTTCCTTGACCTATCAAAGGCCTTTGACACGGTCTCCCACCCCCTACTACTGGAAGCCCTCTGTCACACTGGTTTAGCCTCTGGACCACTGGCTTGGTGCTCCAGCTACCTTTCCTGCCCGCTCCCAAGGTCAAAATTGGTGGGACTCTTTCTGACCACGTTCGATCCTCTCAGGGGTTCCACAGAGGCTCCATCCTGGGCCCTTCTCTTCGCTATACCTTAACACCCTGCCCAGTCCGTGCCCTGGGAAAACACTGCTGCACGAGACGATGTCGTCCTTTGCCACTGACCAGAACTCCCACTTCCTCCAGGTTTCCCTACAAAGGGCCTATGACGCTGGAAGCTTGGCTTAAAGAGCATAGATTGGTCATAAATCTTAAAAAATCTAAAACCATGCTCTTTGCCCACCCTCAAAATAAATCATCCAACTCCCCTCTCCGTATCCTTTCCGGCTCTAGACTACAACTGGAACAAGTCCAATCCTATAAGTACTTAGGGATCATATTTGACTCAGCCCTCTCCTACCATACCCACATCGATGCACTCGCTTCTGTAACCAATATCCGACTCGGTATCCTGCACTGCTACAAAAACTGTCTCCCCCCCGACGCCCTCCGGCTTGCGGTTACTTCCTCCATACTCTCCCTGGTGGATTATGGGCTACCTGTCTATGGGGCTGCAAACATGACGGCCCTCAACAAAATTCGCCTCCTCCTAAATAAGATTTGCAGGCTAATCACAGGGACCCTAAGCTCACTCATACCTGCCAACTCTATGACCTTGAAACATTGCTTGACCTCGATGAACACCTACTATACCAAACGTGCATCATTTCAAAAAAACCTTACTAGGACTTTCTCCCCCCGGGCTGACTTCCTCCCTCCTCCCAGCACAGCCCCTTGTCAGCACCCGGACCTCCTGCAAAGCCACCTTCCTGGTTCCTCGTGCTAGGACTTCACTTGGTCAGAGATCTTTCTGCCATAGAGCCCCTGCTTGGTACAACACTCATCCTCGGGCCATCACTGATTCCCCCACCATCTCCACTTTCAAAAATGCCCTCAAAAGCGAGCTATTCAGCAAGCGCTGCTGCTCCTGTGCCTAAAGGATGCTCTAACCCCCCCTCCTCTCTGACAATGCCCTCTGGGCTGCTCCATCTCCTCGCCTTCTTATTCCTAACAACCTCACTACTTCCATTTTTTCCCTCTACGAACTGTATCGCTACTGATTGGTAGAACCATGTTGCCTTTCCTATGCTACCTATGCATAACTTATTTGCTACCCAGCTCTATACGGATCATACCCCATTGTCTGTACTACTCCTGGCCCAGGCCCTACACTTTGTGTAATCTGATATCTAGTGACCGTGTGACTGCCTCTATCGAGTTACCTGTACGGCTCCCGCCTCATGTCACGTCGCTTGGAATCTGACACTGTAGACCTGTTTGGCTGTTATCACACTTCCATGACATACCATTATGCTGCTAAACCCTGTTATCCTACTGTTGTCAATTATTCCATATTTTGCTCTGTATTACACCACCAATGTTTGCTGTAACCATGTGCCTTTAATGCGTGTCTGTTTATACTGATGCTCTTCTTTGTATGTACCCTGTTTTCTGTATGAACTGTATTATCTACCATTGTTGACGAGGTGCCTTTGGAAATGAGCCTTTGGCTCAAAGGTTGTAAACTGATTGCAATAAATAAATAAAAAATAAAATAAAAAAATTAGAACATGAGGCATATTAGTCACTAGAAGAAGGATACACAATTGAGGAATCATTTTTATGTTGCTTGCACGCATGTGCAAGAAACATAGTGCCACCATCCGAGTTTTCGGAGGTGTGGCACCCGTCTTCCAATTCAGTCAGTGTGTTTGCAGGCGGCGGCAGTTCTCCAATGATGCTGCAGCTGTCTATGACAGCAGTTGAAAATGCAGTGGCATACAGTAAAGGGAGAGCTCTGCTTCAGTGAGCAGAGCTCTCCCACACACACACGCAGCATGGCCAGTGCTGATGCACTCCTCCCCCCCACACACACACTGTATGGCCAACGGGGTGCCCAATCCCCGCCAGCTCCACGTCTCCCCCCACAAAAGCTGTCCAGGTGCCACGCTGGGTGCCCACCCCAGTGTGGCAAAGCTTGTTATGGCCAACGGAGGTGCCCAATCACCTGTTGGCTCCAGCCCCCCCCAAACAGCCTTTCAAGCTGCCACGCTGGGAGCCCACCCCAGCGTGGCAAACGTCATGCGTGGTCTTAATTAAAACAAAACAAACCTGTAAACAAAAAAGGTCCTCGTAGTCTCCATGCCCCCAAACCCCACCCACCCACTGCCCCTGACTCCCCTACACCCCTCACCCCATACTTACCTCCGGAGCTCGGCGCCGACGATCTTTGGCTGATCGGGAACACGCCTGCACTCTTCAAAGCTCTCACGCAAACTGAGGAAATGATGATAAGCTGTATAATGTAATGAATAGGGTTTTTCAACTTTGTTTGCATATCTCAGGCATTTTGCAGAATTTTGGGCCCAAATTTTCAACATGGGTTTTTAGGACCCTCTCATGGTCTTGCACTGCCATGGCGTTAATTGGGCCCGAGGTGATTTCCGCAGTCACTGTGTGAAATCACCTTTCAGGACCAATTAACAAATGACACTGCCAGTGTTCATAAGGTGGCCTCTCAAAAAGCCTATGTTGAAAATTTGGTGAAAAAATTCTTAAAAATGACTGTTTTACGAGCGTGTGTTGTGCATTTCCTATGCATACTCATAAGTTCGCAATTTTCAATATTTTCACTCCAGATTTTCAACATTGCCATTTTACCACACCTCCTTATGAGCAGTACAGCTGTCATTTTTCACATCCTGCCCAAAATGTGTTTCCGCCATGTAGCGCACAATGGCACAGTCGATTTGCGAAATCAATGTATGGGACACATTAAGAAAATCACAGTGATACTGTTCATGAGCAGAGGTCTTAAAATGGCTATGTTGAAAATGTCATGAAAAAATTCCTAAAAATGACTGTTTTTCGAGCGTTCGTTGCGCAGTTCCTACGCACGCTCGTAAGTTTGTGAATTTTCAATATTTTCACTCCAGATTTTCAACATTGCCATTTTACCACACCTCCTTATGAGCAGTACAGCTTTCATTTTTCACATCTTGCCCAAAACGTGTTTCCGCCCATGTAGCGCACAATGGTGCAGTCGGTGTGCGAAATTGATGTATGGGACACATTAAGAAAATCACAGTGACACTGTTCATGAGCAGAGGTCTTAAAATGGCTATATTGACAATCTGGGGAAAAAATTCTTAAAAATCACTGTTTTACGAGCGTGCATTGCGCAGTTCCTACGTACGCTCGTAAGTTCGCAAATTTTCAATATTTGCACTCCAATGCACCACTCCAGGGGAGGAACCACTGGGGCCATCCACAGGGTATGAGGTACCTGAAGGGGGCAGAGAATGAGAGGTTAAAAAGAGCTGAAGGCAGCAGCTCCCCTTCACTGCTGGGGGGAGACACCACAAAGGGCTGCACTCTGCTGGAGCAACTGAATGTCCAAGCAAAATAAATGTAAGCCTCACAGTTTATTTGCCATTCTCCAAACAAAGAGCATGCTGCTGAACCCGGGTGCTTTGGATATCTCATATGACCTTTCATCAGAGGGTGTGGCGCATAGATACATGCAGCTTTTTTTTATGATTATAGCGAATAGTTGGAATGCTTACATTTGCTAAACACCATAAGGTGAAGAAAAAGGTCAAATAAAGTGAACACAGCAATTCCCATTCACAATACATATATGTATGACAAAAGACAGTAACAGGGACATCCTCTAAGCCACAACATTGTTTCATACAGTGATACTAATACATAATTTCACACTTTTATAGAAAGTCCATTCAAAGTAAAGGTGGGGGGGAAGGAAAATACAAAGATAGCCGAAAACTAATACAATTAAAAATAGAAATTAGAACAAAATAGAAATATCATGATATTACAAAAATTAGATTCACCAATATATTATTTTTATCTTAATAATCAAAATAATAAACATTAGTGGCTATGATAGCCACATTTAAAATATATATATATATATATATATATATATATATATATATATATATTACTTCATTATCCTTAATAATCAAAGTAATAAATATTAGTAACTGTGATAGCCAAATGTACTGTAATATATAATACTTCATTATCCCAAGAAATTCAGGCATAATGTACTATAAAATGTAATAACAAAACAAGGTGCTGCATCAGCATGTGGTCTGAAAGCAAAACAAAATGGTTATATTAAATGCATGCTGAAAATAGAAAATAGAGTTAAAATTCTACATTTCGACCTTAGGTTTCCTTCAGGAAATATTTAAAAGTGAAAAAATTAAAAAAAATTTGTTTTTTTCTCCTTTAGATATTTCCTGAAGAAGACCTAAGGTCAAAACGTAGATTTTTAGCTCTGTTATCAGCGTGCATTTAATATAACCATTTTATAATGTACTGTACAGCTTATAGCCAAACAGTGTATTTAAAAGGCTTCAAAAGTCAGGATGAATGTCCCATTAAAAAGTAACTTAAGCCTTGGCCAAAAAACTCGTATAATTACTGATGATAAATTTTGACGTATTAGTTATCAAAAATAAAGACAAATATCCTGGTAGCAAAGACAGCAAATGCTGTATTTGCACTGTAAATTATTGCTCATTTGTAATACTCCAAGAGCAAATTTAGAGTTACGCCAAATGTTTATTCACTTTTTTGTAGAGTAATGGTTACTAGTATCATTGGGAATAGAAAACACAGCAGAAGAAAACAGAATATATTAGAAATGCCAGACCACTGTCAGTACAGCAAGTTTTATGTAAGATTAGAAGCAGAAAGAGAAGGGGAAGGGGAGCAGTAGATATTGGGCAGAAAACTTTGTTTTATAATCTTCCAGTGTTTTTTAATTCTCTGTCAAAAGTTTTTGACTGTATTAATGTTTCTTTACATCAGCTCAGTACTACTTTGAAAAAGTTTCTCACTTTTAAGATGCAATGTACATGTTCTAATTAGTCCGTGTTTTGATGGTAATACTTCCATGTATGTTAAGATGTATTAATGTATGTATGAATGTGACTCTGGTCGACCTTGAAAATGGATCATGGACTTACCATATTTTAAAGAAACAAAACAAACTAACAAACGAATGATAGCAAAATGAAGCTGTAATCAATTTGGAAAGTTTTAGCAGTATGGATGGTAAAGGGGGGGGATGGAGAGAAAAGGGAGTGTTCAAGATAAATGGAAAGTTGATTCATTCATTAAACTTGCAGCGATACCATAATTGGTAGCATTATAATAGTAAAGCTGTGGGTCACAGACATGCAGGTATGTGTCTGATGTGGCACTGGATGCAAAACTTAGTTTCTGACAATTCTTGGCAAAATCTGCAAAAATGTCATTCATTTATGATATTCGCCTGAAAGAATATAAACTTACAGGAGTTAAAACTCTGTTCAGTAACAGACTTATATACACAGTAACCAATTCATGTTATAGAAAAGACAAGTTGTCTAGAGTTTAATTTAATGCCTGCAGTGACAATGATTTCAGCAAATACAATAAATCCACTGAGACTCCTTTTGCAGAAAGCATCTTACTTGGTCCCCACTTCTCTGATGTGCAACCTGTCTCTCAATGTCCATGAATTTTTAATTCTTCTGAGCTCTTGTCACATACTTCTGTAAAATGTATCCCTATGAGCATGTTGGGTTCTGCTATAGTGTTAGAGCATATATGCCTTTGTATGTGTCTCTTCAAGGGACGCACAGTAGATACAACACAAAGCTTGGGATATGGCCATTGAATGAGGTATTCAATAAAATCAGAGTCACAGTTTATAAATAGTCTTATTTCCACATTTCATACGCCTAGTGGGTGCTCAAACAGTTTACCAGTTATGCAGTGTTTGCAGATACTGCACCTGCCAAAGCAGTCATATGAAGGGTCACATGATAGACCCAACGTGCCAGGGTTTAGTGCCATGCTCTTTGTTTGGAGAATACCGAATAAACTGTGAGGCGGAGATTCACAAAAGGGATGCACCTAGTGCATTTGAGATGTGCCGGGGCATCCTGAAGTTGTGCCCAAGCACAATTCTCAAAGGGTAGAGATGTGCAGGTGCATCTATCTCCGATGCACTGAACACCACCTTTAATGGTATTCAGTGCAACTGGAGGGGGCGTGGAGGGGGCATGCCCATGCACATCTCTATTTACAACCCACCTGGGAGGTGCATCTTTGGAGCAAGTCCAAAGTTACGACTCCCAAAGTTATGTCTACACAAAGTAGACCTAAGTGGGTGTCCACCCACAGGCAGGTTGCAGTACTGCAGACAGCAGTATGACAGCCTGCCTACCCTGGCAATCCAGTGTCCTTCCCCCCTGTCCGTATCCTCGTAAATAAAAAACTGTGGTCCAATAATCCCTGGTAGTCCAATGGAAACTCCCTCCCTGCCTTGACCCAATCACAGCACCATATAAATCCCCAAAGTCTCCCTGGTAGTCCAGTGGACTCCCCCCCCCACCCACTCAGGCACCCCCAACCCACCCCCTTCCCCCAATCCCAGCAGGTGCAGAAGGTCGGCAGGTAGCGCAACCCACCCACAAACTGCCACAGCTGCTGGTCGACTGAGCTGTCAGTGAATAACAGCGTACTGTACTCCTGTAAGTCCATTGGTAGAATGTGTCAACCAATGGGCTTGAAGTGTGTACTGTGAGTTATGATTCACAACTTTATGAATGACACCATTCACAAGCTTGTGAATGATAGCTTACAGAACACTGGAAGCCTATAGTTTGACAAGGTCTACCAATGGACTTACAGGAGTACAATACACTGTCATTCACTGACAGCTCAGTCAGCTGGCAGCTGTGGTGGTTTATGGGTGGATTGCGCTGCCCGCTGACCTTCTGCACCTGCTGGTATGGGGGAGCGAAGTGGGGGAGTTCCTGAGTGGGTGAGGGGTGGGGGGTTCATTGAACCACCAAGAAGACTTTGGGGTTTCATATGGTACTGCGATCATGTCGATGCAGGGAGGAGGGGTTCCACTAGACTACCAGGGTTTATTGGACAGCAGTTTTTTTATTTATGGGGATACAGGCAGGGAGGGGGGTTCCACTGGACTACCAGGGATTATTGGACCACAGTTTTTTATTTACGGGGATACAGGCAGGGAAGGGGTTCCACTGGACTACCAGAGATTATTGGACCACAGTTTTTTTTTATTTACGGGGGATATGGGCAGGGAGGGAGGTTCCAATGGACTACCAGGGATTGTTGGATTGCATTTTTGTCTTTACGGGGATATGGGCAGGGGGGGGGCTGCTAGGCTACCAGGGGTTTGTGTTATGTGTTTACTGCTCACAGCCCTTGCAGGGAGCCAGGTGCATTCTGCCAGGCACATCCATGCAAGGGTCATGCAAATGGGGCCATAATGACATGCATATGGCTCCATTGAGTCTTACATTCCTAATGGCCTCTTTTGCATGTCTCGGGATGTGAATCCCAACTATGGGCACAGCGCATCTGGAGATGCGCTGGCCCATCAGTTTCCCAGCCCCACCTGGGAGCTGTGTCGGGGTATCTCGAGTTGGGTACAACTTTGGTATTCACAGAGGGCATGTGCCGGGAGCATCTTACGGCACATCTTCTGTGAATACCAAAGTTTGGGTTCAGTGCATCCCATTTGCGCCGGCGCAACTCAGATGTGTCGAGCACAAATCTTTGTGAATCTCCCCCTTCGAGCCTTTGTTGTTTTTAATTTAATTGGACAGTCAATCATTCCAGTGGTGTGTAACTGTCTATGGTGTCCTGCGTGTTCTAGCTTTTCTGGTTTGCACCCCTACCAGTTTGCAGCTGTGCACATGAAGGCCTGTGTGTGTTCCCCCTCACTTCTGCCTCCCTCTTCCCAGAGGTCACAGTACATAGGACAGCAGTCTTTCAGCCAGTTTACAGCCCTCCTTGGGTAAGAATTTTAATGGCAGTGCTATATGCTGTATGAGTAGGCTGGGAATGAACTCCCTTTTCAGATTTTGTTGAGATTGTGCGGTGTTCGCTTTCTTCTCTTACTAAAGGAGGCCTCTAGCTGTGGGAGCAGATTTTGGCAAGCTGAAACCCTAGGCAGCAAACTGCCATCCCTTATACCTGTGTCAGCTCTGTAGTCCCCATGACCCTTCCTCTGGAAGAATATAGACACAAAGAGTTCTTGCAGAAATGGTTGCAGCTATACGTTCATTAAATGTATTTTACACTATTGGAGTGTCATGTGCAGCTGGGAGATCTCGTCAGTGTCCTTGGGACCCCACACCCCTTCCATTGAAGAGCCTTATCTCTTGTGTGAGCCAAGGGAAGGATGTACCTCCTGAGTTGGTAGCCAAGCCCCAGGAGTGGGGAGTTCATATGGCCGGGTGACAAGCGTCTGCTCCTATCTGGTGTCACCACACCCACAGACAAGCCCAATGAGGTTGAATCACAATCCCCCCCAATGGAGTCCAGGTTTTCAGCCCACAAACCTCATGCTGACCAGGGCAAACAAGCTGTTCAGAAGATTTTGACTCATTCCTGTTTTTCCCTTGTACTATCAGTCTGAGAGACTCCAAAGCCACAGCAGGATGGATGCAGTCCAAGGCCCCAAGCAGCTTGCTCCCATTGTTGTTCCAAGACCTCATAAAAAAAAGTCTAGCAACAAGGTCCAGCCATTGCCCCGCAAGTGCACACCATCCTTAGCATAAAGTCCCTACCTGAAGGTGCCAAGGTCCCTGTGCCGAACCACAGTTTCCCAGTGTTGATCCACAGTTCCCCCAATGGACTGCATAAATGGCCATATCTCTTGACTGATGCATATGCATGCTTTGTCCATAGATTTAAAGTCAACTGCATGACACCAGTGAAACTACTGAAAAGTGTGGGACCAAATCAGCCTAGTCTTTGGCCACCATTCTCTGATGGATTGTAAGTCCTCCTTCATCTTCAGGAGCAGATTGATGGTTTTTCAGAGTCCAAGATAGTTCCCACTCAGATAAATCAGAAGGATATCTAGTGAGCTTCCCTGATGGACCTCCATTGTCAGCCTAGGGAAATGTTCCTCCCAGCTCATCCAGTGAATTTGCACCTCCTGCCTTAGAATCGATTGGTTCCTCCACCTAGGCTGACACCCCTCTCTTTCTGCTGTCCAGTTGATGAAGCAATGTCCACAGACCCGGACCTGATTGAAACCATGAGGGAGACCTGGAAAACAACAAGGTAATGTTAAAACAAGTGTTGGCAGGCATAGTATAAAAACACTTGGGACCTCCACCATGCAATGGCCTGGAACTCACCATCCAGAGCTCCTGAGTCCTGGCAGTTATTGCCGCCACAGTCCTAAAGGAATGGGTGTTGCACTCCATTGCATTCAAGCTAACCCGCTGGACTGCAAACCCCAATATATGTATGAATTCATAGGGTGTTAAGGGCTTGCCATCTGCATGCCATAGGAACACCTCAACCTTCGCTGGGCGGAGAGCCACTTAAGTGACCACCAAGGATTTTATGTGCCACGCTGACCTCACCAATGCCTTCACTGTACACTATCAGCTGATACCCTTCTTTTCAATTTTCCTCTGGCGTAGCTGCACAAAGACCCCTTCTGGTGACACGTGAGTCTTCTAGGCTCACAGCAACTCCAGTTTGTGCAGATTGCACCAGTTCAGGGACCCAGAATTCCCCACAGAACACAATCGCAAAAGCAGTCTTAAATTATGTGGCCTCATATGGGGACTAGCAAACTGCTGGGAGGGCCATCTACTCTTGTTTCAGAATAACCGGCATAATAGGGGGCCAGGGGTTTGCCTGCTTGGGATGACCCGTACTCCACCCTTCAAAGACTTTCCAGACTTTAAAAGAGCGAGTGATGCTGTTAAAAACCCAGACTTTGGAGAACCATGACCGGCTTGCCCCACAACTCCTGGTGTTAGGGTCTACTGTTTGGATGGAATAATATAGCTGCACAGTTGGTCTGTGGGCAAGAGTCAGCTGTTTGTCCATTCTGCCTCCACTCGGACCATATGGTAATGTTCTGTGCTGCAGCGGTAGGCTGCTCTGGTTACCTATACACTCCCAGGTCTCAGGATCACTGCCTTCTATAGAAATGACGGGACTGGTTGCAGATTCTGTTCTACTGCTGGAGTCAGTTCCCTATATTTCTGCCACTATGAATGAGATAAAGCATCAGCAATACCATTTCCAATGTCAGAAACATGCACAGCCTTAAAATGAACATTCAGCAACATGCATTTCAGGAAACATATCCTCATCAGGTCACCCAGCAGACTCTTGGCCCCCAACTGTTCATTTACAGTGTGTACCATGCCCATGTTGTCTGACTGAAATATGACCTTTTTGTTTCTCAGTTGAAAGCCCCATATACACAAGGCCAACATGATCCTCCCGATTTTTGACTATTGCGATATCGTCTGTTCCTCTGCCACCTCCCTAGCTAACTTGGAAACTCTTTTTAACTCCTTCTGTCGGTTTGCTCTTGATGCACCTCCCCTTACCCATCACTATCACCTGTACCGAGCTTTAGCCTTCCCTTCCCTATCAAATAGACGACTGCACCACTGTGCAAAATTCATCCCTAAGTCCTGGCTTGCTGCACTCCCTCCCTGTCTAAACTCCCTAATCTCCCCCCAACCCACTCCCTCTCAACTCCTAAGTTCCCATGATCACAGAACTCTGACTGTCCCTTGAAGATCCACCTCTAGTGGGCAGGCCTCCTTCTCTTATCGTCTCCCTAAACTGTGGAATGCACTTCCTACACAAATCCGATCCTCTTCCTCGCCTGGCTCCTTAAACCAAGCTCTACATAATTTCCTCTCTGTAAATTGCACTTGCCCCTAGCCCCTCCTTTCTTGTCTCACCCCCTGTCTGTTGCCATATCTGCCTAGCTTCATCCCAGTTCGATGCACTTATAGTCTCGGAGCCTATCCTGGCTCCAGTTGTGTATAGCTGCTTCTTATCCTCTCTCTCTCTCTCTCCCTTTCTCTCTCTCTCTCTCTCTCTCTTCCTCTCTATATTTGACTATCTCCTTAGCTTGCTGACCTAGACCTGGGCCCTGGCTCACCTCTCTGCCACTTTTGCTACCTCTCCATCACTTGTTTGCTCTGTGCCATTCTTAATCTGTAGTATGTAAGGCTTTAGGTCCCCTTTGCCGCTACTCTACCTGTCATTCTATCTCACCTCTAGTTGATAGCCTCAGGATTTTAATCTACTCTACCCTGCAGTTATTTGCTTTCTTGTTAATATATTGTTCACTTACAACCTATGTTTTTTTTATGCTACTATATAATTGTGTGCATACTCATTGATACTATGTAACTCCCATCACTCTTTCCCCCAGGTCGCACCGGGAGACAAGCAACTTGTTGTTCAGTGTACCTTACCTGGTGAAACTTTTCAATAAATAAAACACAATTGGAAAGAACCCCAACAGTGTAATCTGTTTTGTGAGCCCAGCAACTGCCCATCAGGAGAGCTACTCCATGGCACACTATTTGCTACTAAAGTATGCCCCAAACCCATGCCTCCATGTGTCCATGAACATTTCTGGCCCCTGGCTGTCTATTGTGTCTGGCCACATTGATCTGTCATTGAAATGGGAGATAAATGTCAACTGTGCCTGCACATCTTCATGGAAACCATCTGTTACCCAAATCCAGTGATGAGGCTTCTGGGCACCAGTCCCCAGTTTCGTCATATGCTGCAAAAAGGTCCTCCCCATGGGGATGACCCACCTGGTGCAGTTGAGGTGCCCCACTATCTGTTGAAGCTCCCATATGGTTGCTTTCTTCGCTGCTATGGCGTTGCTCAAAAGGCACTTTAGGAAGTCAATCTTATCGTGGGATAAGTGACATTCCTGCCTCCCCACGTTGATCTCCATGCCTAAGACCATCATCACCAAGTTTGGTGTTTTGACTTTTTTTGGGCCCAGTGGCATGCCAAAGAGTTCAGACAGTTCAGTGAAGATGTCATGTGTCTGCCTGCAGACCAGGGAATGGGCCTGCTCCACAAATAAGAAATTGTCCAAGTAATGAACGATCCCCTGGTTCTTTGACTCCTGAGCTATTGCCCAGTGCAGGAAGGTACTGAAGCTTTCAAACACTGCGTAGGCTTCTGTGCAACCCATGGGCATGCAGTTGTCTGCACAGTACTGGCCACCAAATTTCATCCCAATTAAGTCCCAGTCATTTGGATATACTAGCAATACGCGGAATGCTGACTGTATGTCTGTTTTGGCCATTAATGCCTGCTCTGTTGAATGACACATATTTGAACTGCTGTCTAGCATGGATCAATGTGGTCATTGACTGAGTCACCTTCTGGATGCGACAAGTGGTTGATCACGCAGAACTCACCGGGGTCTTCCTGGGAATTAAACCAGTAGGTGACAGTTTGAGATTAGGCAGGGGTGGGGAGGGGTAATGGTCACTCACCCACCCCAACTGCATCTCTTTCTCCAACTTCTGGACCACTTGTTGTCTGTCTAGCAGATTTCAGGTTCTCAGCTTTACACCCCTGATGTGGACTGCTGTACAGGATTCTGAAACCCACTGAAATGACATCCATCAAAAGGTGGGCCTCTTCATGATCTGGTATCATGTTGAGGACTAAGCCTGTCCACCCTTACCAGAGTGGGCAGGCTTGCCTACATAGGGCTTGTTGAACTTCTTATGAAGGGGTGGTTGTGTACTTTCTGGGGTTTTGGGAAGATTGCACTGTACAAGAGGATGGCACTGTCCTCAGGCAACACATTCATGCTAAAATCTGCAGTGACTTTTAGTACAACTCCCCTTATTGAAACTAAAACAAATTGATGTGGAGGACCCAACAGTGTCAAACCTCTGTGGCTGAGGTGCCTTGATGGTTAAATCACTGTATGCGTAGGGGGCCCCTCCTCTGTGCATGACTTCAACTAACAGGGGCACGTCTAGGGCACCCTAATCTGGCATCAGGTCATACTGCATGTGGCACTTCTTCCTCAAATTCAAGCCAAGCCACCCCCCTTTTGAATCTGTGGGCCAAGGTGATCCTGTTCACGTACTTGAGCAGGTCAACTCATTTTTCTAGGGCCATCTGAGCAATCGTACTGGCAAAAACTATGAATCCTGCCAACCAATTTTCAAAGGTGCTTTCCACCTTTACCTTCTATTTCTCCTGATCATCTTTTTATCCTTGTTGTCCTCCTGCTTGCCTGAGCGTTTAAGCAGGGAAAATATATCAACATACTCCCATCCATGGATCTGTTAGCGGAACTTGTCTTTCAAGTGGGAACCCACTGGTTTTGCCACACTGATGTAGTGACCCAGGAGAGCCACTGCAGGAACTGCCTTTGCTGCTGTGCTACTACTTACTGCACTTGTGGCCACCTGGCCTGCTGCACCCTCTTGCTGCCATTTCTGAACTGAGGCAGTGAAACCGACCATGAAGCCCATGAGTCTGTCCAGCTTCTCCTCCATGGTGGGAAGCTTCACAGTGTCCAACTGCCTTGGGGAGGGGTTCGGCAGGGCCAGGTCCACCAGTGCTGGCTCAGGTGTGGGGGGAGTTGCACCCCCCTCCTCTACATTTAAATCTGTACCTTTTGAGTCCAGTTTTTGGATCCTGTTTGGGGGGATTGGCTGGAGGAAGCACCTCATAAGGAGCTCTGCCACAAACCAGTATCACTATTGTTTTTTTAACTCGTCATTTGACAACTCTTAAACCTTTTTCTTGGGCTTACCTTCCTGGAGTTTCCTGGAAATTTGCCAGAGGTGCTGCAGGTTCCTTCATTGGCTGCTTCCATTTCTCCTGTGCCTGGGTTGATTTCCTTTCAGAGCACTGGTCCCCTCAAGGTATGTTTCCAGTCATTCGCACCCTGTCTTTTCATGCATTGCCCTCATCTCTGCCTCTCGAGTCATGGTTACTGCTGCTTTTGCAGAGGTGGTCTTACTCTTGCTAGGCATTATACAAGAGCTGAAATGACAAAACTTCTTCCCCCAAAGTGAAGAATTTGTTAATATTACAACATACCTGTAACCTGGGCACATGGGGAGATGGCCTTGACAGGCCATTCAGCTTCCACCGATGTTCCCCCAAACACCTGGTGGGGGGCCTCTGAACCCTCCACATATACTCAGTCTCAAAATGGTGGTGCAGTCATTATTGGTTCCCCGAACCATAGGTAGGCCCTGGTGGCAGGTGCTATCTAGTTGAGACTAATAGGATGCTAACCCCCTGCCACATACCTGGCCATTAAGGCCAGAAAGATTGCTTGCTTAATCTTAAGACTGTGCCTCCGCCCTCAAGAAACCATAAAGATTTGAAGCTACTGCACATACTTGCTGTATGCTGCATTTAAGAGGAGCATGGAGCAACATCATGATTGACCCCCTAAGTAGTGAATTCACAAATTTTGTCTGTCCAGAAAGTAACTAATAGACCCCATTCAACACCCTATTTTCACAGGCTTTCACTGTTGTACCATGTTCCCATAAATCAGGGAGCAGGAGATGCAGAGCACTATTAGAGGTGTTCTAAAAGCTCTTTCTATCTAACAAGGGCTGTGGAAAGCAACTTGTTCTTCAGGGAAGATCTGAATGATCTAGGAAGTTAATGCAGGCAATGACCTAGAAAACACTTAATAAAAACACCTTTAACCTTGAAACGCAATGTCGCAGACATAATGGCTTATACTTCTGAAGTCATCAGGGTTTAAAGGGGTTTCCCTTTCTTAAGCACGTCACCTGCATTGCAATACTTTCTTTAAGACACCCCTTGCAGAAATAAAACCTGGAATATGAGGGACTATGTCCAGCCTTCTGCAAATCAGTATCAGCTTTGCTAGATGTTTTGCACACGTGGGCAGTAAATAACAGTTGCACTATGTTTATGTCATTCTATAAATGTTACATGTAGAGTTATTTTTTTAACATATATTTCTATCAATGGAATCTACTGTAATCTGAAAGAGCCCATCCCATGTAAGAGCAGGGAGATGCATGCTGACCACCTGCCACGTGGCTCAAGTGGCATGGCAGGTTGCCCTGGAGAGCTCTTGGACAAATTCTAGCAACTGCCAACTAGCATTTTTAATCCAGCCAGCATCCACAAGAAAAACTTAACCATGAAGTTCACAAACAATTCAGCCATAGGGGAAACACAATGGCATGCTGTGAGTGAAGCTAGTGACATAAGCACTCAGCATGCGGGAAGCGGAACATCAGAAGCCATGAAATTAAACAAATCTTGGGTATGATTGAATTCAATAAGTGTAACACAATTAAATTTAGCTCTCAACGGAGCTGTTCAATTTTAACTAATAACTCAATGTGCCCAATAGAACACTCTTTATGCTGCAATCTAATCTTGAAGGCTTCTCCTCCCAGGGTCCAGGAAGGAAATCCCACTGCAGCAGTGAAGTGGTGCAGTTGCTCAGTGAACCACAACTGACCAACAAAAAATGGGTGGAAGGGTTTAAACACCCTGCCACATAGTCCAGCATAGCATCTTTCCAGACTCCTTCCTCCCATAGAATGAAAAGCCCTAGGCAGCTAAAGTGCCTGCCACTATGGGACCTTTTAGGGGTGGGGGCCACATGGTGTTGCATGCTCAACCCCAGTCCACAACCAGCATGTACCAGGATATTGGCTGTAGCATCCACAAATGTATCTGTTTTAATAAATGGACCATATAGATAAATTCAGGCTGTATAACAGTGTACTCATTGCCACAACACTAGCAGATTGAAAACAGAGAAGCAGATGATATGACATAGGCAAGTTGTTATATAGATTTCCTTGGACAAATGAAAATCATACTCTGTAATGAATAGGTTGTTTCCAGTGATAAACTGTCCTTAAAACAGTGGCGTTGCATGTTGGGTCCCAGCTGGCCATGAGCCAGTATGCCCCAATCTAGTCACATGTTTGTTTTTTATATTTAACTGGACTCTGACTTGAAATACTGATGCTGCCCAAAATACGTGCCCGACCTACAACACAAACTCGCCTAAACCTGGCAGATATGGGAAACATCACTGGTTCTGATGCCCAAGGATGCTGAAGCCATATGGATGCCCACAGAACTCTGAATGGGTCCAGTTCCCCATCAGTGGTGACTGCCACATGGTCACGTCAATGTCCTCTCTTTTCCTCTGCTCTTTAACCTGATCCAGCCGCAGAAAGCCCAGAGGTGGGGGTGTATGGAACACCAGTCCTCCATTGCCTGACATGGTGCACAGAGAGACTAGGACTTCCATCAGCTCCAGCTTCCAGCAATGCCAGGCAGACCCTGTTCCCCAGCCTGCAAACAGATTGAGTCCAGCACTATGAAAGGAGAAGTCCTGCTGACATACAACATGAGCCAACTGCTGCTGGGCAGGAACAGGCCACCCTAAGCTGACACAGGTATGAGGGCTGGTAGGTCACTGACTAGGGTTCATAAGTAAGGTTCAGACTGCCCTTCCTTGTATAGCGGTTTCAATTATTTTCCATGTTGGGTCATCCAGAAAGCAACCAGTAACATTTGCTAAGAAACTTTTGGATAAACTCCACTCATAAATGCATTTTATTAAATTTCACTTTTTATTTCACACTTCATCAGGCAACAGTTTCATGGCCAAGCCACTTCATCAGACCCTCCATGTTATTCTTATTTCCGTTTGATCAAATGCTCCTTTATATCAATATTCCATCTTGTAAAATCTAATTTCTTCATTTTTGATGGCTCTACTCTCTGGGCTTTAAGAAGTCTTATTTCATGCAGTTCTAGCTCTGCTTCTTGAAAAAGTGTATAGCTGCCAGATGACTGCCTCTGAGCACAGAAGGGCCTAATGAAGTAGCTTGGTCACAAAACTGTTGTTTGGTGGAGTGAGAAATAAAAAGTGAAAATTGATAAAATGCACTTTTGATTGGAGTTCATCCACAGCTTTCTTAGTGTGACTTACTAGGGTCCCAGATTACCAAAATCTCCTCCCAGAGCCAGAGGACATCTTCATTTAGAGTAGAAAAAGGACACTGAGCAAACTCTTGCAAAATCCCCAAAAGGAGTGCATTTTCAGCCTAGTCATATAGCCTATAGTACTGCAATTAAAGTTCTTACCCAAGAAGTACTGCAAACTGGCTGAAAGATTGCTGTCCTGTGGCCTCTGGAAGATCTGCAGAGGGAGGCAGAAGTGATGGGGAGTTGCTGGCTTCAGCTCTTTTTAATTGCTCTTTCTCCACCCCCTCCAGGTGCCCCATGCCCTGTTGGTGGCCCCAGTGGTTCCTCCCCCCAGGGTGGTGCCAAGGCTAAGCTTCCACACCCATGGGCAGAACCCTACCTGCTTATCTGCAGGTTACAGGGGAGACGACACAGACAAGGGGACTTCTGCTCCAATGCTTTGGTAGGCTTTGTGTTTTGGGTTTCTGAACCCTATTTTCCACTTTCTTTAATGGCGTATCCTTTCTATCCCTGTCAAATGAAGTCCCCCATATCTAAGCTGTGGTGTTCACAAAGGTGGGCACCTAACGGTGTATCCTTCTACACTTGGGTAATATCCCTCACATGTTTTAATATCCACATCCATAACTATTGTATAGTATGGCCAATGTAAGCCCTGTAGTGTATACACCACAAACTTAGAGATACATTATAAATTCTCTGACACTCATAGTTTTGTCATTGACAGGGTTAGTAAACGTATTGCCCTGTGTAGCAAATTTGCATACAGATCATCTGCCACATTTATGGACTCCTCCTGTCCCTGCCTACACTGTCACCCCTTCACTGACAGGGGTGCAAGGTCTGGAGGTGACTGACAAGATTTCCTAATTGCACATGCCACTCCAGTAGTTTAAAATATATATAATTACTGGTGACCCCCTTTAACAACTTGAATTCAGTCATTCATCAAATGCTGTAATAACCTGAAATTGCGTTATTCCAATGTTTCAGCACAAAAAGTCACTATCACTATGCTCAAGTGGGTCTCATATGCTTGAAACAGCTCAAGTGCTAACTTTCAGCCTTTCTCTTGCAAAGCGCCGCTCCTCAGCACTGCTGAGCTTTGGTACAGGTCCCTCCATCCGCACAGTATCAAATACTTTTTAAGTCCTCACACTTCTTTTAAAAAAAATTAGTTAGCACCACTAATAAAATGGTCAAGAACTCCATAATTTGCAAAAACTCCCTTACAGTTTTTTTTTATCTCCCACACAGGTCTCCACAGCAACCGGATGACTTTTGTCACCATAGGAACACTTCCTGTTCGTCGTGCTGCAAACGGACAGCAAGATTTCACCATTATAAACATTTCAACTTTCACCTATTTTAAAAAACTTCTTCAGAGTTACACTATTTTTGCCTTGTTTGCCATTTACTGATCTCCCGATCTCAAGCGAACTACAACAACCATCCGAATGCAGCTTCAGCAATAGGACTAGGACATTCTGGTATTTAAAAGTTTCACAGTTTGCGTTTTAAGAAAAAAAAGCTTAATCTCTTCAAGTGTTCTCTGTTGTTTAACCCAGCTCAGCTCATTAAATCCTGCTGTCTTGAATGAATTTCAATAAATGTAATTCTGCTTTAAACACAGTTTTTTTTTCTGTATATCTAAATCGCTGGCTAAGACTCTGTACCACTAATTATAAAAAATAAAAGATAGGCAAGTGTGTGCCTATCAATATTTTTTTCACACCCTCAGTGTGTGATGACCACATAAACCTCTTGAGCTTCGTTCTCGAGGTTTATGGGTCATCACACAACTTGGGTGTGAAAAAAATACTCATAACACACACTTGCCTATCCATTATTCTCTATTTAATAAACATGTGGCTACAGCCATTTCTTCAAGGTGTGTGTGTGTGTGTGTGTGTGTGTGTGTGTGTGTGTGTATGTGTTCTTGCAGAGAAAGGGGCAGGAGAACTATTAAGACCATGAAACAAGGTGGATTGTCACACTGAGAACTATTAAACCGTATGGTCTGAATGAGGAAATTAATTTTGAACCTTTTATACGAAAAGTACCACTGAAATTCACCCAGCAAATCAATTTGAATAACTTAGATGTGTTTGAGGCCACCAAATAACTGTTTTTGTTACCTTTATCTAACAGTTTTTTCTTTCACTCTTGGATTCCTGATTCTACCTTACAGGACCCCAATCAGTACTCGTATTACATGCATTTCTTCACACAAAATCTTTCTCCCTTTGGCCTCTCTGGCATCACTTGACAGGTATGCCTTTTCTGAATAATAACAAGTACTGGAAGAAACTAAATTGCTTCATATGGGATATTTAGTTACACTTTATAGGTCTCTTAGTCTAAGCATTTGCTAGTTAAATGGCTTATGTGCTCTTCATATTTGTTATAAATGTGACTTGTATCATGTTACTACAAGAGTTTAACCAATTTATATGAAATACATCACTTTGAAGTGAGAACACTGTACTAAACCAGAAGTAAAATGACCAGGGACCTTTAGAGGAGCATAGGATCATAGTATGGTACAGACAAATTAAGGTGTTATGCCCATTTAAATTGCCTACTGCTTGACAGTGATTACTAACCTATTTTGGAAAGCACTTATGGAGATGAGCAGATGCATACAGTGGAGCTCCATACCCTCCCCTGCCTCACTGGAATCTTTTGCTGTTTTTAAAAAACAAATCTGCTAGGGTTTCTAAAATATGAGCAATTTTGAATAGTTTCAAATTACTACCAAAAAACTAACGATACTGAACCACTGTTCAATTTTGTTTTGAATGGGCTTACTTTCCCAGTCAAACTTGGGTCAGCTGACAGTGAGACTTGACAAGCAAACTAGGAGTCAGCTTGGGATCTTTCCTCCAGTCTTTGCTGGTGATTACATCTAGATCAGAGTAAATAACAAGATTAATGTGGAAAATTGTAACCTGTCTGAAGCTGTCATGGACATGTCTACTAAGTTACCTCCACAATCCCCAACTTCAGCAAACATACTAGTAAACATGGAACAAATTAATGCAAATTGTGGAAAAAAACAACTGCTTATGGAAACACGGACTAAAGAGGGTGAAGAAGCTGAAATTTGCCAGACTTTAGCTATAAAACGTCTAGAGTGTATCATGTAAGAATTTAATGCCATCAGACAAGCCATCTCAGACGTAAACTTTGAGTTTAAAAAAAAGTTACTAACAAGCTACAACTGCATAAGATCAGAATTGGTGATGCTGAATAAAGAATTGGCAGCTTGGAGGATAATGCGTCACGGTAAAGTAAAGAAAGGATTACAAATTCCAGGACAATGACAAAACTGTTAGAGAAATTAGAAGATCAGGGGCCAGATTCACAAAACTTTGCTCAGGCACAAACCCATTTTGCCCCGGGGCAAAATGAGTTTTGCCCAGAGTTGGTATTCACAAAGCCCAGTTTGCCCCTGCAAACTGGGTTTGTGCCCATGCAAAGTAGTAAGGGGGGGCTGCTATGCAAATGAAGGGGAGGGGACCTGCATATCACTCAATCACATTCACTAAGGTTTTGCTCTACACAAGGGCCTTTGTGAAGGTCCTTTACATGGAGTAAAATACCACTGACAAAAGTCTGGCAGTAATCCATGCAACCCTAGTGGCTGGCAGAGGTACTGCAGCCTCCAACCCCCCTCCCTGGTCCCCGATCACCCACCCAACTGTAAAAAAATCACATTGCCATAATGTAGTGTCCCTCCCCGATCTCCCAGCAACAGTAGAAAATCATCTTCTCATAGTGTAGTGTCCCCCCAGTCCCCGACCTCCCATCCAACTTCAATAAACCACTTTTACATAGTGCAGTGTTCTCCCATCCCCAGTCTCCCACCCGACTTTAATAAATCACTTTTACATAGTGCAGTGTCCCACAGCAGTCCCTGATCTCCCACTCAACTGTAAAAAATTATTTTTCGATAATGTAGTGGTCCCCAACTCACCAATCTCCCACTGACAGTAGAAAATCATTTTTCCATAGTGTAGTGGTCCTTCCCCCACTCACCAATCTCCCACTGACAGTAGAAAATCATTTTTCCATAGTGTAGTGGTCCTTTCCCCACTCACCAATCTCCCACCAACAGTAGAAAATCATTTTTCCATAGTGTAGTGGTCCCTCCCCATCCCCAATCACCCACCTGGTATTAAAGAAACTGTTTCCATAGTGTAGTGTAGTGGTCCCTCCCCAGTCACCAATCCCCAAATAAATAATCCTTTTCCATAGTGTAGTGGTCCCTTCCTGGTCACCAATCACTGTACCCAAATTGAAAAAGCCCCAGTCCCTGGTAGTCTAGTGTCCCTCCCCGGCCACTGATCACTGCCCCCATATCAAAAACATATGCAGTATAACCCTGATTATCCAAACTCACTGGGGGACATCAGATCACTTCAGATAATCAATAGGTTTAGAAAAATGAGAGTCCCATTGAAATGAATGGGAATTGCCAGTCATGGTTGTGATTTGCAATACAGTACACAGTATGTTACAAAGTGATCTGGGCTCCCTGTATTTCAATCAAATTAACCTCCTTTCAATGTTAATGTGTCCCCAGTTCATCCTTGGACATTGCAAAGATGTATTTTATCTGATGGTGTTAGTGTTTTTGCCCACTTCTCAATCCTCAACCAGCCAGCTTGCCACTAACCTCTCCCAATACAGAAGTTTCAGCCTCTATGTACTGTAATGCAATCAGCTTTCTCACCCACTTCTCACTCCTCTGCCTGCCAGCTTGCCACAGAAGTTTAAATAGGAAATGCTATGCTATCAGCGTTCACACCTACCCTCGCTCCTCGCACCCCTCACTCCTCTGCTCACCAGTTTAAATTGAAAATGCTGCCTCTGAATTTAATTTATAAGTGCTCCTCTGCCCATCAGCTTGCTACTGCAGTCAAACTTGGAAATGCTTTGCACCTACCTCTCGATGTAAGTTTTAAACCGCAATTCACTCACCAATATACTCTGCTGCTTTGAAAAAAAAAATGGCGATGGTAAATACTGTACAATATTATTAAACACAATTTAATTTTATCAGTGCTCCTCTGCCTGACAGCTTGCCACAGCAGTCTAAATCAGAAACACTTCACACCTACCTCTTGTTGTGCGAGTTTTAAACAGAAATTTACTCACCAATACACTCTGCTGCTTTGAAAAAAATGACGATGGTAAATACTGTACAGGATTACCAAATACTAAAAGCTCAGGGGTCATGACATGAGTCCAGATAATTCAGAGGTTTGGATAATGGGGAGTCAGGTAATCAAGGTCATACTGTATTACCATGCTACCATCCTATCCGACTGTGAATAGCTCCATTGCCCACTAGCGCAATCGGGAAGTGCAGCGCAAACTTTCGCATGCCACTTTGCCTTTATTTGTGAATCCTGGCCCAGGAATTTCATAATAGATGAAACAATTTGAGATTAATTGGATTACTAGAGGGACTAGAAGGGGGAGATATAGTGAAATTCATAGACAGACTATTATTACAGCAGGCCGGACCACCACCAGATGGACTGCATTATTTATTATTTATTTACTTTGGTTTACCAGGTAAGCACACTAGACAACCAAGTGCCTATTTTCAGGTGCGACCCAGGAGATTACAAAGACACATTCAGGTACAACAGGCAAACAATAAGAGCTCTTATAAGTAAAGGCAACAGTCATAAACATGGTCAATGCAGCAACATCAGGGGACATTTACCTAGCCAGTGGGAAGAAGATAAAACTCAGTGCAAAGGAGGCAGGCAGGAAGCAGAGTTTAACAGGCAACAAGGCTTTGCAGGATAGGGGTTGTAGAATACATCAAGCAGTTTACAAAGGGGGATAGGAGAGGCCAGTGAATATCCCAGAGGAATAGAACAATGGCATATGCACAATTTGAGACAGTAGAGCCAGAGAGGACCCATCACAATCTGTTCTTAGATCACAGTATGTTTCACTGGTAGCGAAGGTGAGGAGACCCAACACCCTGAAACAGTCAGAAAACAGAGTGACAAGCGGCAGGGGTACATTAAGTGCAGAGGTAGGTAGAGGCAGATTTGAGAAAGCCCCAGAGGGAAGCTTTAAAGCAGGAATGGGAGGTGGAGGAGCGAGTGCTCGCTGGAAGGGAGTTCCATAATCTAGGGGCAAGAGTAGTGAAGGCCCGGTCACCCATTTGGGTGCATGTT
Source organism: Neoceratodus forsteri (assembly GCA_016271365.2). Classification (NCBI taxonomy): domain Eukaryota; kingdom Metazoa; phylum Chordata; order Ceratodontiformes; family Ceratodontidae; genus Neoceratodus; species Neoceratodus forsteri. The sequence continues at coordinate 1,234,451,855 of CM057455.1, forward strand.
TTTGGAACCAGGAGGACATGGAAGTCACTGGACCTTAGGTGTTAGGAGGAGGTAGCGGGTTTGAGGGTTGCGGCAAGGGCAGAAGGGGTGGCCGTTCTGATAACATTGTCAATGAAGTTGCCTAGGACGAAGGTATGGTGCTTTTCCGGTGGAAGCCACTCCAGCTGGGAATAGAGCTGGCAGTGGTGGGTGAGGCAGGGAGCTGAGAGTGCAAAGCGACATACATTATTGTGTGCTGTATCCCATTTGGAGAGATTTTTTTTTGTTGAGAGGATAAAGGAGACAAGTCCATAGCACTGAAAGGGCACATAGATCTCTGTGCTCCAAACCAGCAGCACAAGAGAAACTGAGGGTAATTATATGTACGGTATGTTTCTCAATTTCCAACAGAAGGTATTTCTACAGTGTGCCTTGACAGACAAACCTGGATGACATTTTGAAGCTCACAAAATAAAACTCTTTAATGATGTGCCAATGGACTTACAGTGGTAAGCCCCAGTGAATTTTGTACCAAAGACTTTTGTTACATCTGAATGTACTATGCTGTATTGAACTTAGTGTTAAAAAGACTATTACATCTGCTGTTACACCTGCAGTAAAGTGCTTGCCATTGCCTGCTATTGTTGTTATCCATCTGTCGTTACTTTCGGCTGACCTGGGAGGTCCAGCAGTGGACCAGTAGCAGAGAGTAGGAATGTAGGGGCATGGCACAGGCACAAATAAAAGCATATGCTGCACTACAGTGTGGGCACTGTATCGTGAGCACAAGTGGTGCAAGTGCCACTCGGTTGAAAAAATAGTAAAGTAGCAAGGTAATTTTTGTATCCGGCCTGGTGTTTCTGAATGTTCAATTTAGTACTATAAGGTCGGGGTAGGCTTTTGGCTTGCATATTTAAATATGATATAAAACACTGACTCAGGCTGTAAAATGGGAAATATATTAGCCAAAACCGTGATATATCGATCTGCATTAGACAAACTACATAGAATCTTTGGAGGGCATCACATTTCTGGTGGACTAGAAGCTGCAGTAGAACATTGGGTAATCATAAACTGGGATAGGGTTTTTAAAATTGCATAAAAAAAAATAAGACTAGTAAACTGTAATCTGTGTCTTAAAAGGAAAATAGTAGAGGGCCCACTAGATTTTTCTGAAAAGTACAATAATTATTAAACTTTTTGCCTATTTTGTAGCTGCCTATACCTTTTTAGCATTATGTTATATTATCGGCTATTATTTTGTTTTAATTGCTTTGTGTTCTGTCAGATAGGATTTTCAAAGAAAATTATAGGCTCTATAAATCAGGGAAATCTAAGTAAACTTCTGTTCTGTCTTCACCAGGGAGAAGGATGGACCAGTGCCTTCAGGAGGGAAAAGAGGAGTGGGGGGAAGAGGGGAACACAAATGTAGTGATAGAGAAGGATACAGTGAGAGGCAGACTGCTGGCATTGAGGGTGGACAAATCACCAGGCCCAGACAGAGAACATTCCAGGGTACTAAAGAAACTGGCTGAGGAGCTGGCAGGGCCACTGGCAGACCTATTTAATAGTTCGCTAGAGTCAGGCATGGTACTGCAGGACTGGAGTCAGTCTGCTCTCTATTGTGGGCAAGCTCATGGAGAACATACTAAAGGAAAGGTTGGTGGCATATCTAGAGGAGCATGATCTTCAGGATGCGAGGCAGCATGGGTTCATGGGGGTGAGGAGATCATGTTAAATGAATCTGACTGACTTCTTTGACTGTGTTACTAAGACAGTAGACAGAAGCCAAGCAGTAGACATCCTCTATTTTGATTTCAGCAAGGCCTTTGACTCTGTGCCCCATAAAAGGTTGCTCAGTAAGTTGGTGGATCTTGGGGTTGGGGAAAAGATGGCTAGATGGGTGAAAAACTGAATGAGGGACAGAACTCAGAGGGTGGTTGTGGGGGGAGTTATCTGGCACCAGAGAGGTAACCAGTGGGTTCCCGCAGGGCTCAGTGCTGGGGCCAGTGTTGTTCGGTGTCTTCATCAATGAGATTGGGGATGGCATTAAGGGCAAAATGTGCCTATTCAAAAATGACACCAAGCTCTGTGGAAGAGTGGACACAGCTGAATGGATACAGGACCTACAGAATGATCTAGAAAAGCTGGGGTGGTGGTGCAGGATCTGGCAGCTTGGCTTCAATGCCAAGAAATGCAAAGTTATGCATATTGGAGCCAAGAATCCCAGGACAGAGTACTACATGAGTGGAGTCCAAATATCTGCATCAGAGGAGGAGAAGGACCCAGGACTGATGATCACTAATGACCTCAAACACTCCACACAGTGCAAGAAAGCAGCAGCAAAGGCAAACAAGATATTGAGATGCATATCTAGCAGGATCAGTAGTAGGAGAGAGGAAGTTATACTGCCCTTGTACAGGTCCCTGGTAAGGCCTCATCTAGGGTTTGGAATTCAGTACTGGTGCCCACACCTTAAAAAGGACAATAATCTGCTGGAGAAGGTTAAGAGGAGGGCTACAAAGATGGTGGTGGATCAGCAGAGTAAGGTATATGAGGAGAGGCTGAGGACACTGAACATGTACTCCCTGGAAGACAGGAGAGAGAGAGAGAGGAGGGGGGAACATGATTGGAACCTTCAAGTACTTGAAATGAATAAATAAGGTGGATAAGGAGAGTTTCCTTAAGCTGAGTGGTAACCATAACACGAGGGGGCACAGTCTTAAGCTGGAGGGTGGGAAATTTAGGAGGGAGGTCGGGAAGCATTTCTTCACAAGAGAGGGTGGTGGACACTTGCAATGTACTGCCAGAAGAGGTGATTTCTTTGAAAACAGTGGGCAGCTTTAAGAGATGCTGGGTTAGTCATAGGGGAAAGATGAGGATCATGGGTAGGGAGGATGGGAGGAGTGGGGAGGGAAGGCGGGGACAGTAGCTCAAGCTGTGGACCCTGCAAAATGAGCAGACTAGATAGACTAAATGGCATTCTTCTGCTGGCTTCTTTGTATGTTCGTATGTATGTAAATAGTAAGCTACAGGGGAGTACCAATTCCTGGAACACTAATATATTTTTGCCAGAGTTCAAAATTGAACATGCAGGTTTATTGACTAAAGGTTATTTTAGGGATCTGATGAAACTAATGTGCGTTATTGGGGTACATCACCACACAATAGGATGTTTTGTTTTTCCATCTCTACAAGTGGCTAAACCTATAAATGATTTAATTAAAATAATTAATCTTAAATATAAGAGGAAATGGTTTATTGCTTTATTTAAATCAGTGCTAATTATTTCATTATTGATGTGTGGGAATGTTCATCCTAATCCCGGTCCAATGTCAACTAACCATATTAATGTGGTGGTACTACAAGGGGATGACTTCAATATTGTTCATTTTAATGCCCATAGTATATGGAACAAGTTTGAATTGATTAAAGACTGGTTGGGAAAATATAGACCAGATGTCACAATTATTACAGAAACTTGATTGTGTAAAATAATCTCTGACACTTAAATTACAACTAGAGAGTTATCAACATTTTAGAACGGACAGAACAAAAAAGGGTGGGGGGATTTTGATATATGTAAATGCAGAAATAGAGACTACAGAAATTGCCTGTAATTTACTGGATAATAGGTTGTATGTATTATCTGTTGAGGTTAGGATCCCCTTCATTAAACCCATACTGTACTTATCGCTGGTGTTTTTAAACCCCCCAAAATAAATAATAGTACCTTTTACATCTTACAGGAGTTTCTGATGAAATTTAAACTCACACATGAACTGTTAATCACAGGTGATTTTAATGTAAATTGGTTTCAGATACAACCTACCAATAGCCTAGCTGACTTTCAAGAAAACCTGTATCTTATACAATTGTTAGAAGAGTCAACAAGGGTAAACTGTAAAAATGTGCAAAATTCCACATTGTTAGATCTTATTTTTACCAATCGTCCAACTGTATACTCTTTGAGTGTTGTATTGCCAGATGCCTTCTCTGACCACCAGGTTGTTTTTGCCTTGTAGAAACATTTAAAAACAACTAGACAGATGCAGACTGTTGATTGGAGGAACTATAATTGTTTTATGTGGACTTTATGCTTGACATTGAAAGTTTTATATTGCGATAGATTAGAATTAATCCCAGCTGCCTCAGAAGCATGGTTATACTTCCAGGAAGAGTTTGTGAACATCATGCCCCAAGGCAATGAAGGAGAGTAAAAGCCTCCAACGCAAATTGGTATAATGCAGCTTTGCACAAACTAAAAATGACAGAGATAAAAAAATGTCATAAAGCAAAGTCCACAGGTACAGCTGAGGACTGGAATTTTTATAGGCAGGCTAGAAATAAATATATTTATGAAATCAGAAAAGCAAAGAAAAAATATTAAGACAGAATTGGAAACAAAATATAAATCAAAACTCAAGATACTTCTGGAGTACAATGGCCAAATTGATGGGGAACACAAAAAATGTACACATAAAAAAGAATTGAAATAAATGGTTATCTGGTCCCCTTGAGCAACACAGTGGTAAATTAATTTAATGACTTCTCTGCATAAGTAGGTACACACATTCTGGGATCATATCCCTCTGGATTTGACTTCATTGATGAAACACAAGTAAAGAAGGAAAGTCAGAAACTGGATAGGTCGGAAGTGTTCAAATTTAAACTTAGAAAATGGGCAAGTAAAACTCTGTCTCCTGATTGGCTAGTTCCCTACCCAGACCCCTGGTCTATCTGAGAACAGTCCCTGAGTTAGAATAAGTGCCAGTGGTAACTGACCTGATCACTGAACTCATGGGGCCAGTTAGAATGTTCAAGTTTCAAACTAACGCCATTTTTTTCCTCCTGGTTAGGGGTTAATTTGTCGGCCAATATCGCCCCCCCCCCAACACACATGTGAATACCAGCCTCCTTTTTAAAATGCCACACACTCTAACACTCAATGCAGGCTTCAGCCAACAGAAGAAAAAGTGTTTTTTTAAATTAGTAGCGCTAGCGTATCGCGTGCTCTGCTCTACTGGCAAAAGCTGCTCTCAGCTCACCCTGCCTGCAGCCATGCCTTTTCCCTGCTCGGTAAGTGAACGACTGAGCGAGACAGCCCCAACACACAAACCGGCAAACAAAACCCTCACAAATTCCCTGATACTCAGTCATCATTTTTGTTTTGTTTGGGACCGGCGACTTCACAGCAGTCTGTCCTGTACAGCACCAGCAGTCCCCACTTGTCCCCGCTGCCGAATATCCCACATGCCAGCGATCTAGTCTTAATAAAAAAAAAAATGATCTTAGTACATGTTAAAGCCGTCGGGTCGGCTTTTCCGTAATAGTCTCTGTGCCTCCATCTCCCACAGAGTCCTTGCTCACAAATGAAAATCGAAGCCGTCAGCTTTGAGGCAGTCTCTTCTCGTGTCCTCGGACTCCAGGCTAACACGGCGCTCCACTGATGATCTCTATTCTCTGCCTTTCACTCTGAGCCTGCATAATGTGTTGATAAAAGCTGTGCCCCCCCCCAAAACATAGCCACTGTGTGTGTGGAGGGGGATCTTTAACTCAGTGTAATGACCGCTACTTTGGGTGCTGGGAAGATGTTGCACAGGCACTTCACACTTCACGGGGCAGTTGCTGGAAGAGGGGGACAATAAAAACATTAACAAAATTCAATCCTTAACAGTTAAAAAAAGGCTTTAAAACTTGAGCCCAGTGAGTGCGTGTGTGTAAAGGAGGGTACAGGTAACCATGACAACCAGCTCAAAATGTAACATTTTGGAGGCTTCAGAAGCACAGAAGTCTCCAGGTTTAAGAACAAAACAGCATTCAAAAGCAGGTGGAGGAACTATTTTATTACAAAAACTCAAACAAATATGTTTCTAACATTTAAACATAAAATTATTTTCCCAAACATATAAAATACAGCTGCCCATTTCTAAGCACAATAATACCCTCAGGGTGGGGCGGTGTGTAATACGGACCTTCCAGAGGCTATAAGGCCCTCCGCCTGTGGCGTCGGGCCTCATTACGCCCTTGGGTGGTCCGGTATTGCACAATACAACCCACCCTGTTGGGTATCATTGCTTACATATCCAAATATATGAAGAAAGGGAGGAGTTTTTAAAAATGGATACCAAGAAGGCTGGGTGACTGGACAACATACAAATAAAACTGTTGAAGTATGCATCCCCATGTATTGCTTATCCCTTAACTTATATCTTTAATATTTCTCTCTCCACTGGTGAATTGCCCAAAGAATGGAAATTGTCAAAAATAATACCCATGTTTAAAGGAGGATCAAAACACGAATTCAACAACTATTGCCCAATCTCCCTTCTTCCTACAGCATCTAAAAGTTTTGAGAAACTGATAGCTACCCAATTAAAGAATTTCTTGGAGTCGAATAAACTGATGAATACTGGATTTAGGTCCAATCACAGTACCAATGAAGTTCTGATGAAAGTAGTCGGGGACATACAGTGGAGTCTGGATGGGAGAATGTATGTGGGTGCCTAGCAAGTAGTGGAAATAGGTCCCTATAGATCCACAACAACCCAAATCAAAACCAGAGTCCCTCAGGGATCTATATCGGTCCCTCATCTTTTTAACATTTACATTAATAATTTACAATTTAATGATCCCAGGATAAATAATCATATCTACACAGATGATACAGTGCTCTATGTAGAGGAGAAAGTAACCTCTGATATACAAAATAAACTGCAGGAGGCCTTTTCTAATTTCCAGAATTTTCTCAGGAGTGATAAGCTATGTTTGAATACTAAAAAGACACAGTCAGTACTATTTTCATGTGTTGATAAAATGGATATTCCCCTAGAGACCCAGGGCCTGATTCCAAGATGGTCTATGCTGGCATAAGGCAAGATACACCAAACCCCATGGCATATCCCATGACTTACTCCATGCGCTATGCCCGGTGGTATTCCACGTGGTGACTTGCCTCATGGCGGATGTAGGCTGTGACATCTGCGGGTTATGCCACCCACTATACCACAGCCCACAACACCTGGCGCAAGTGCGGGTTATGACAGCAACTTGCAACTTCACCCAATTCTAGGAGGGCAGCTGTCATAACCCACAATTGCCATTCCAGAAGAGGCACTGCTGGAGTTAAACTCTGACAGCACAGAGCTGCTCTAAGTGGCAGCTGAGGGTGCTATTTGTTGGCTGCCCACCCTGTGGTGCTGCAACACCGCTACAGTTGTGTTCCCCATGCATCCACATGCATACCCCAGCCCCCTGCCCCCCCAAATATCAGGGACCCCATGGATCTGTGTCTGGTATGCCCGCTGGATGCCTGTGCCTTCTGTCCTGCCCCCCATGCCCCCTGGTGTGTGCTGAGGTGATCCGGGGCAGGGGGCACTTCGGGGGGGCTGCCCGTCACCGGCCACAATTTGTGACATGTGGGTTCTATATGCCAGACATGTGGTGGTAGCCCACATCTGGTGTATCCCACATGTCACAAGTGCCAGGACCCTGCAATGCAACATAGGGTTCCTGGCAGAGCTGTGAATGGCGTAACTCGCAACCGCGTGCATATTACACCATTCATCTTGGAATCGGCCCCCCAGTCTTTAGATGAAGTTCAAATACAACAAGTTGTTAAGTTTAAGTATTTAGGAATCCTATTAGATGAGAAATTGAATTGGAAAGCACACCTTGAGGCCCTACTAAAAAACATGGGCAGAAAGTTTGGGATGATGCACAGATTAAAATTTTACATGACTCCTGAAATTTGACTGAAAATTGTAAATACTGTGGTGCTTCCTGTACTGGATTATGGGAATGTGGTACATGCGGGGGGTTTGAGGACTGAGCTAGCCAAATTAAACATAATGTACAATAAAATGACTCGCTTCATTCTAGACGCTCCCAGGATGACTCATCATTGCGAACTGTATAGACCCCTAAATTGGCTGAGGCTTGAGAAAAGGAGAGATTAGCACCTCTTATTATATATGTTTAAATTGCAAAAAGAAAACTTGCCAAGATAAATCCTGGATTTATTTAACATTAGAAAGACTAGAGACTGCCTGAGGTCAGCTCAGGGCTTAGAATATGTTGTTCCAAGATGTAATATAAAAATTGGAAGGTCATCAATTTGGTTTAGAGGGCCTGTCTTATGGAATTCCCTGCCTATTAATTTATGACATGCAAATTCAACTATTGATCTGGGTTCGATAAAACAATGGTTTTATGATAGGGCTATGGCTCCATCACAGTGTTGTGTAGAGGGTATAACTTAAATGTGGTAATTTAGGAAATTACCTTTTCCATATGCACTTTATGATCAATTGTCCTGTGGGGGATAACTAAAATGTGGCAATTAGGAATTCACCTGTTTAAAATGTAATTTATGTCTAATTTGTACTGTGATGCATATGTGTTTTTGACAATGTCCTATGTGGCATTTTGTTTATATTGTCATACTATTTTAGTCAGTATCTTCTTATTGTATTTTCTTATTGTATAGGCAACTACTTTTTAATGTAAAATAGGACCTCCTTGGAAATGAGCATTTGCTCAATGGAGTAATGAAACATCTTTCCTGTTCATAACTATACTGTATGAATACAATGTATTACTACTACTACTACTGCCACTGAAAAAAGAGAAGCCTTTATGCCAATACCAAAAAGGTCAGAGATGCCAAAATAAAATACAGCCTGCTACATCCCACCCTGTTCAAAGGTTGGTCCCCTGAAGGAGGACATAGTTATGAAAACTTGGAAGCTGTGAAGGCCAGCCTGAGAAAGGACTTACCAAAGCTGTTTGGGTCTTCCAGCTTTTAACTTTTAATTAATTCAGCTGCAGCTAAAATGTTCGTACTGACTATGGAAAAAAACTGTTGTTCTTTGTTGATCTTGGGAGGGTGAATATGGGTCATTTACATAAAGGGAAGTGAGGTTTCTGATTAAATTATAAAACCAAAGCAGCTCATTGGGTCGGAAAGCTAGAAGGGAGTTTCTAGGCTATCTTGCCAGACCATCCTCATTGGGGAAGAGGTGCTTTCTCAATGTGGGAGATGGTCATGGATACCTGCTCAGCTTCTGTTTGGGAAGTAGAACATGCTTCATCTCTTTTCATTGTTATTAAAGATTTGTATTTTATGGTTAATGTATATTGATAGGGTATTGCATTCTGCCTGGTTGGTAAGCAATATTACTGGATATTCAACACTTTTATTCACCTAATTGCTCAGCACTAGAGGTCTTGAAACATGCAGGCTTATTGTTATTAAAGTTGAAATGGTAATCTTGGAAATACATCTATTAATGTAATGAAATTCAGAAAGATGTTTTTGGGACTTCAGTATCCTAGTTTTAATATGAACCCTATTGAGGAAAAATGGGATGCAGACTTTAACATAGGGCCAAAGTTATTAAATTAACAGAATCTCAGATCTTTTCATTAATCCTTTCTATTGAAACTTGTTAATTCTGGCTTCCGTTATTTCAAAAGTGAATTAGATGTTTAAAACTTGATGGTAGTTCTACAACCTGAACCTTCAGCTCACTTATTTATTTTAATCTTGACTTTAAATGTACAATCTACCTGTGACAGCAGAATGGTTTGGTTAAATACCATAGTGTTAATTTTTATGTTTAATCTAGTAGAGTTGTAGAGAGACCGAAATGAGAAGCAGAGAGTCTGTGTATGAATGAAAAGGAGTTAATGCATTAAAAATAGCTCCAAGAGCTAATAGAATGTTTTGATTTTCAGCCATTTTGTTTTCTGGGGCTGTCAATAGTATTTTTCTTCCAAATTGCCATTGATCAGATTTAGAACATGAGGGGTCACACTCTATATGAGCTACTACACATGTACCTATCTCTCACAGATTGTAAACAAATGTGCATCAGGATGGCAGTGCCCAGTTGCAAACTGTCTTTTTGTCAACTCAGAAGTAACACATGCACCTAGGAATTGTTGAATAAAGGGTGAATGGACATTTTTTTTCCTTTTCATTCACTGTGCAACAGTCCCAATAAAATATAGTACACCCTTTTTAATTTCCAGAATAATAGAACATGATTACTATGAATAGGAGCTGAAGTTGCCTTGACTGTGGTAAACATGAATAGCCACATAAATGCAATTGTTATTTCAACTAAGGTATGACACCATGGCAGAATAGTTCTGGTAACTGAATCTATATAATTTTATTTTATGTAATTTTATTTTCCTTAGCATAGTCCTACTTTAGGTAGTTAGTGTAACAGTATGGGTTAACCTGGTTTTACAAGGAAAGATATTATTTTTGTCTTTCTTTATAACAATGACTTACAAGAGGGGTGCTAGAGGAAAATATAACTTATAATGGTGAAGAAAATGAAATGTGACATAAATTTATAAATTATTTATTTAATTTATTTAACCACTACATGTATCCAATGCTTGAGAGTTTGATAACATGATGGTTCATTAATTAATCCAAAGTAGAATTCAGGTTGGTCAATACTAACTTACTTGCTCTGTTTCATAGTGCATAACAATTAACTTCAATACTGGACTTTCAAACAATTTTATTTTAAGCACTGAAAGAGGCGTCATTTGTCTCTCTATCTACAAAAGAGATTTGTTTTTCCTTTCTCTTTAGGCAAGTAATATAAGATACCCACTAAATGCATAATACAATATTTTAAGTTATATACAGTTTTGAGGAGCATTAATATGTTTATGAGTAATAGAAATGAACATTTTAGAATAAATTCTAATAGCTTTGATATGTTCTTCTTTTGAATAACTTAGACTTTTTTTTAAAATAAGAACATTGGGGGGTTTACATTACTTTCTATACCTTAAACTTTGAATAACATTTATTTTACTCTATAATTTATATATTGGGTCAAAATATTAAGCTCTTGAGATTCTAGTGGAGTAAAGGGGAGAGGTTCTCCTTCTACCTATAGTAGAAGTAATGAACCTAGGGGTGGCTGAATATAAGGTTAGGGGGCGTTTGAAAATTTGTTCAGCTTGTAATGTTTCTAGAAGAAAAACTACTGAACTTTTGTCTCTTTATAGGCCTGAACTTTTACTTTTCTTATTGCTCTATTAGCCTTTCCTTCACACCTCATATATATGCAGTGACCAGATGTTGGAAGAAACAAATTATTTTTGTAAGTATTCGAACACATTTTCACCATTTTACTTAAGTACAGTATATATTACGTATAACTTAATCAAATTTATAATATGGAACTTAAGGGGGTTAAATGAGAAAAAAATAAAAGGTACCAAGTCTTAAGACATCTTAAAATGGAAGCAGATGTAGTTTTCCTTCAGGAAACTCATTTAAAATAAAGGGCATTCACTTAATGAATAGGGAGAGGGTTGGTCAAACATGTGGGACAAGAGAAAACATAAAAGCATGGGTTCTTATATTGATATCTAGAAAAATAAATTGTCACCTGGTACATTCAATAGAAGATTCAAAATGCTACTATTTAATACATCACATAATCTTAAATGGTGTGAGTGTTACTCTACTGTGTGTCTGTGGTCCAAATGATGGCTCTCATGATTTTTTTCCAATGTCAGAGAGAAGCTTTTACCCTTTATGGATAGTAGGATCATAACGGCAGGTGACACGAATAGTTTCACAAATCCAATATAGATAAAAATAAATTCTAGAGACACACAACATCTAGGTCTGTTAAGGATTTAAACAATGTCATAAATTCTCTTAATTTAATTGATTCATGGAGAATCCTAAACCCAGGAGCAAAAGAATTTTCATGTTCTTCACAGGTGCGTACATTGGGTTCAAAATTAGGCAAAATTTACATTCCAAATAATAACATTAAAGATAATATTAAGTAAGCAGTAATACCAAACAGGGTGGGCAGTATTGTAGAATACCAGACCACCCAGGGGTGTGATGAAGTCCAACACTGCAAGCAAAAAATGGCACTGTAAAAAAAGATTATCCATTTAGTTAACTGTAATATTGCCATTTTTAGTTAGTTACAGCTTTATTAGTTTTAGTTAACTATAATAATTGCCAATTTTAGTTAGCTGCAGCATTGTCAGTTTTAGTTTGCTGTAATATTGTCAATTTTAGTTAGCTGCAGTGTTATCAGTTTTAGTTAGCTATAATATTGCCAGTTTTAGTTAGCTGCATCATTATCAGTTTTAGTTTGTTGTAATATTGTCAATTTTAGTTAGCTGCAGCATTATCAATTTTAGTTGGCTGTAATATTGCCAATTTTAGTTAGCTGCAGTGTTATCAGTTTTAGTTAGCTATAATATTGCCAATTTTAGTTAGGTGCAGCATTATCAATTTTAGTTAGCTATACTATTGCCAATTTTAGTTAGCTGCAGCATTGTCAGTTTTAGTTTGCTGTAATATTGCTCATTTTAGTTAGCTGCAGTATTATCAGTTTTAGTTAGCTATAATATTGCCAATTTTAATTAGTTGCAATGTTGTCAGTTTTAGTTAGTTATAATATTGCCAATTTTAGTTAGCTGCAGCATTATCAGTTTTAGTTTGTTGTAATAATGCCAATTTTAGTTAGCTGCAGTGTAATCAGTTTTAGTTAGCTGTAGGATTATCAATTTTTGTTTGCTGCAGGATTATCAGTTTTAATTAGCTTCTGGAGTATCAATTATAATTTGTGTGACAGGGTTGAATAAGACCCTGTCCCATTTGTTATGTAGAGAGCGTTAAAAGCAAGGATCTGTTTTGTCCTCTCCTTCTCTGTCCCTTGTCTTTCTGATTGCACAATCAAATGCTCTTGTGAGGTCTAGGAACGGACCACTTTGACAGTATCAAGATTCTCCCCCTCCCGCTACCTCCCTGCCTTCATTTGCTGTTTCTATACTTTATTCACCCTTTCTTATCTGTGGCTATAGGAATGTATGTGGATCTTTATGTGAAACTGGGTTCTCTGGTTTGAAAATCTGTATAGTTATGTTGTTGAAATGATTGCAAAAAGCTATTTGGAACTTGGGGGGTAACCTTGAGATGCAGTTTGACCTCCACAAGCTAATTTGAAGAGTTGTCTACATGAGATTAATTTTGGGATGCAGTGTTCTATGCCATTGCACCTGCAAGGAAAGAAACTGAAAAAAGTTCTGATACATTTTGTGAGAAACAGAATGTATCTTAATGAGCTCAGGATGCAGAAGTTAATTGCAAGGAAAACACATCATATATAAGAAGAGCAATATTTTGTTGGGGAAAACAAGAGATAGATTTGGAATTAGACAAACCTTCAGGTGAGGGACTTTGTTTTCTTTGTTTTTACTGCATTTGTAATGCGCTATACTAACCATTTTTTTTATTTTACTGTTATTGACAATAATAAACCCTAATTGAGAATTTTACAACTTCTCCCGGTTTTCCTATGCTTCCTAACCTGCACCTCAATGACAGATGGTGTCAGTTTACACTGTGAAAACTCTAAATCAGGAAGCTTTGTGCATAGGTACTAGACCTGGTACCAGGGAATCACAGAAGAAATGTATGGATCCTGCAACAGCAAGCCCAGGAATGATTACCAGAAAAATGGCAACCAAACTAGAAGCCAAAGCTAAAGTCCAAACTGAGACTGTATAGCCAACACCAGTGAGGGAAGAATAAGAACAGGCAGGGACAGAAACTGAAAGTCTGCCTTCTTCAAATGGTGGACAACACAACAAAGAGAGAGACAGAGAAGCAGAGAAGAGAAGAGATGTAGCAACAGGAGCAGCAGAGAAGAGAAGAGATACAGCAACAAGAGCAGTGATGGTTGGATGCCTTCCAAGTTATCAAAGCTGTAGGATATGGCACAGGTCCAGCAGAGCAACAAAACACAAATACCTTAAAAGACAGTAAACTTACAAAGTTGTGTCCCTCAGATGATATAATCTAGATTTAGTAGTTGCCGTATTGGTCCTTGCAAGAATAGATCCAGAAGCAAATGATTTGATTTTTTTAATGGACCAACACAGATGTAACAACAAGAACAAAGTGCTCTAGCTTTTGGACCAACCAGTCCTTCTTCAGAAGCTCAACCTCAGATGATATTGAAGCATACATGACAGCTTTTGAAAGGGTTGCCACAGCCTGCCAGCAGTAAAACAACAATTAGCAATCAGGCTGGTACCTTACCTGACAGGCAAAGCCCAACTTGCCTACAGCAATATGGTCCAGGCACAGACAGAAAACTATGACTCTGTGAAAAGAGAAATCTTGAAAAGATAAGATGTCTCAGGAGAGACCTTCAGGCAAAGATCCCAGTTCCTGAAGTACCACTCAGTTGACAATCCTTGAGATGCCTTCACCCAACTCTGAGAACTCCTCATTAAATGGCTCCAACCAGAGGGCAAAACAGTCTTACAGATAGAGATGCAGCAAATTATTAATCCACCCATGAAGTGGACGCGAAGTGGGCACTTCACGTCCGCAGAGCACAACACGAAGTGGGACCTGCAAAGTGCTCACTTTGCATTATTATTACCACTTTGCATTCTCATTATGCCTTAACGTGAAGTAAGGCAAAGTGAGAAGAAAATAGGCACATCACATGGCCTGAAGTACTGTAAGTCACATCCTTTAGCCAGGCAGGAAAGAAGTGAGTCAGAAAAGCAGTTTCACTTTCTCCTTTGCATTTGTACAGGGAGAAAGCAAAATTGTGTGAGGAGAGGAGTTTCCTTGGCTCTCGTTTCTTGTTACTGCCAGAACAATCAAACAGCTTTTTTAAAAGCTGTTTTATTTAGTGTTTGTATTGTCTTAGTGTTTTTTGGTTAGTGAATTTTTTTGTATAAGCTTTGTTTTTGTTTTGTGTGTGTGTGACTGACTGTGTGAGTGTGTGTGTGTGTGTGTGTGTGTGTACACGTGTGTGTGTCCACTTTCTGATTGTGCGTGTGTGTATGTGTGTGTCATCCCGTGGACCCAGGAGGATGGAGGGTCATGTTGGAGTCACAGAAGGTGATTCGCTGGCCCGTGGGCATGTTAGAAGGGGAGGAGTGCAGATCCGTGGGGGCGGGGCAGTCATGTGATGTTGGACTGCTCCAGACTCCTGGCCAGTGTTGCTTCTCCTGTGGAAGCAACAGGAACAGCAGCAGCAGCACCAATGCCACCGGTGGCTGTTGCACGTCCACCTTCTCCACCACCACCACTAGCAGCAGCTGTTGGGGCTCCAGCAGCACCTCTCCACCACCTCCACAGCCACAGGAGGTGGCCTTGCAATTGTGGGTGGTGGGACCTGCTTCAACAAGTGAGTACTGTGTTTGGCCCCCCTGTAGCTCCCCAGTGTGGGAGATTTTTAATTGTGTGGGGGGAGACAGCACAGTGGTGGAGTGCCATGTGTGTGGTATGCTGGTGTGCCATGGGCCCCCTGGGACACATTTGGGGACCGGTGGCCAGCGCACCCACATGCTGAATCACCACAGGGCAGAGTGGCAGGCTGCCATGGAAGGGGCCAGGCATCCACCTGCTGGCCCTTCCATGGCAGTGGCCGAGGGTGCTGCTGGGGTGGGAGATGTGCCTCACAGCAGTCACCGCCACAGCAGGAGGAAGAGCAGGGCTACATCAGCTGCTCCACCACCACCACCATCACCGCCACCACAGCCACCAGCACCACCCTGTCCACCACCAGCCCCACTACCTGGATTACCCGATGCAGTGGACCCTGGCACAGTCCCTGTAAGCCAGTCTGACCTCGTCCTGGTGTGGGCAGCACTGGAGGAAAACAAGTGTTTCAATGCTTTGGAGCAGCAGATTACCAGAGTGGAAGCACAGCGGCAGCAAATACTTTCAGTGCTGCACCTGCTGCTGGACAACCACAGCATCCCATGGCCATAGTAAGTCCAGATATTTTTTTGTGGCCCCCTCTACACCCACACCCACCCCTGACCCCACCCCATTACTGTGTTGTACTTTTGTTGAGTGTTTTTTGTTTGTTAGTATTAAATCATACACATTTTCCCTTCCAGGGGAATCTTTCTGGCACCACACAGTGCAATACATTTTGTTTGAAAACCAGGTGTAAATGCATTGCAGTGAGTCACATGATGGAGGCATTCCCATTCTGAAAATCTGCCCACATTCTGCCTCCCTTCTCAGCAACATTAGGACGTGATGGCAGGGAGAGCGCATGTGCATGCTTCTTACAGTGAATATCCAATTGTGCAGGTTTGCGAATGTTTCTTTATGTTAATGGTCAGTTTGTGGTGAAATATGTGGCCACATTTCCAGTAAGAAGAGCTTTATTAGTGGAAAAATCCCACATTTCACCACAAAGTGAACCTTATAACATTAGGAAACATTGCTTGGGATAGCTGCTGGACATTCAGTATAGTGGAGCATGCACCTGTGCTCCCCCTGCCATCATGTCTTAATGTTGCTGAGAAAATGGGGCACAATGTAGGTTGCTTTTCAGATTGTTAATTCCTCTGTCATGTGACTCACTGTAATGAAATTATGGGTGGTTTTCACAGACATATATTGCACTCTGGAGTAAGAAATATTCCAGTGGTAGTAATGCCCCCACATATTAGTTTATGTGCAGCACCATAACTATGTTATGTGGTGACTGTCTGTAAAGCAGCAGCACAACAATTTGTTGATAACTTTGACCTATATTTTTTAATGCTATGTTACAACTTCCTTCACTTACATCCTGACTGACTGGAATGATATGATAATTTACGGTAGTTGAGTGTGCTGTACTACATTTTTTCATGTGTGAAATAATGAAAGGATCACTCCTTTTAAATTGGTGCTGCTGACAGGAGTGTGACCAGTTCTTTGTCATTGTTTTCCTCTGCTTTTCTCCATCACATCAAGTAGTTGTCATATATCACTTCTGTTGTTAACTAACAGTTATGCATCAGTCAGTGTTTTATATGACACCACGGAACAATAGTTATTGAAAAGCAGCTGCAAATAAATACAAAGCTGGTCGGAACAGTATTGGAAGACATGCTCATTTTGTTTTCATACATGAAAAAAAGTAGGAGTAAGAGAAGCAGACATAAATTGTGAGAAGAATCGTATCATTCAAGTCACTGATGACTTGGACGTAAGTAGTGGTTGCTGTGGCAATGTAAAGTAGCATAAAAAAGTACAGTTCAGAACTGTGAGGACATTCCTGCAATGCTGCTTTAATTGTAAAAATGTCACTATGAGGTCATGACTATGAGCTCACAGCAACAATCTCAGAACACACAAAAGTAGCACAGAGTCCCCAGATTTTTCTGCAGACCCACGATGCATCCTCCTTGTGTGCAGAAATTTGACAAGTGGTAATGAAATGAAATGAGACTGTTTCAGCACATACAAAGACCCCAGAATTAATGGCGCACTCAGTCATGTGCGCAGTGGTGGCACAGAGTCCCCAGATTTTTTCTGCAGGCCCACAATGCATCCTCCTAGTGTGCAGAAAATTGACAAGTGGTAACGAAGTGTAATGAGACTGTTGTGCAAGACGATTCCACCAAATGAAATGTGATCATCTCAACTGGACTGAAAGGTGCCCTTTGGATGTACACTAATAGTAGCATTGGTGAGTAGATATATATATAGATAGATATATGGTTGTGTATTTTGTAGGTGATGAGGACGGTGGTTGAACTTGACATGGACATGTACTCATGCTATTGTTCTGCATCACACAGGTGACTCATAAACTGCTGGTGTGCACATTCCAGTGCTCAATGAGAATTTTTTGTGCTTAAATTGGAAACGGATAACTCTCAAGCACATGAAGGTAAGTATTTTTTTTGGGGGGGTGGGGGAATCATATTCTCAGTTTTGTCTGTAATGGTATCTTATTTTTTTACTTCTTCACAGATTTCATCAGCATCCTTCTGGAGTTCAGTTGCTAATGATGGTCATGGTCATCTAATGAAACGACTTCTGTGTGTTTTATGTGTGCCCAAGCTCGGGGGGAGGGGTGTGCCTGATGTTGAAGAACTTTTTTGGATAAGGCCACTTTGACAGAACGATCCAGCATCTCAAAGTTTCCTAAAAAAAGAAATGAATGACTTCTTACAAGTTACAGCTTCATTGTTATGTGTCCCTCCCTGGTTCTCAAATCTCAGTCCCTATTAAATTCAAAATCACACATGCCCACACAATGCAAAGCATCATGGGCTGCATATGCAAATCACCACAGAATGTTATGCTGGCTCAACTTTAGGCAGAATTGCATGGTGCCGAAAGGCCTCTCACACAGTTTGTAAAGGGCTCAAACAGGTGCTCTCAGTCCCTATTGTCAAGTTACATTTCAGAGACACATCTTGTCAACTAACACAACCTGCTGTGTGCAATATTTGCAGCAGTCTTTACAAAACAATGAAACGGATTAAATAAAATCTTTATACTTACCAGAATGGATTTCACATGGATATTACATTGGTTCCTCTCTGTATGGTACAGCTACAGCCATCTTTCCAACGAGTATTAGCGATGGAGCCTGTTTTTGTTCCCCTGTAAAAGAAACAAAAGAAGTGGATTGGTAGTGTTTTGCCACTGCAGCTCTGAAAAGCTACAGAAAACAAAACATACAACTTAAGAAAGTGAGGCAGCATAACAAACAAGAGTGCACATACTTACTTTATGATTTAAATATTAAGAAGCTGGTGGTGGTGGTGCACTAGTGGAGTGGTGGTCCTTGGGGGGCAGACAGACTCATGGTGGCAGACTTGCATAACATCAGTCCCGGTGGTGGTGGTGGTCCGTGGGGGGCAGACAGACTCATGGTGGCAGACTTGCATAACATCAGTCCTGGTGGCGGTGGTGGTGGTGGTCCATGGGGGGCAGACAGACTCATGGTGGCAGACTTGCATAACATCAGTCCCGTGGTGGTGGTGGTGGTGGTCCGTGGGGGACAGACAGACTCATGGTGGCAGACTTGCATAACATCAGTCCCAGTGGTGGTGGCGGTGGTCCGTGGGGGGCAGACAGACTCATGGTGGCAGACTTGTATAACATCAGTCCCAGTGGTGGTGGTGGTGGTCTGGGGTGGAGAGGGGGCACACCGCCTTTTAAATGCTGCAGTTAAAACCTGCCAACACTAACCACATCATCATCCTCATAAAAAAAACTGCCCTCACAGTCATTGATGTCTGAAGTCTGACCACTGGGAAATTCTTTCTCCATTGTGTTGTCATCTACATCAGTGGTGGGCCGTTTCAGGTAGCCACCGCCAGTGCCACCGGGATGCTCCATTTCAACATCAGCAAGACCACAATGACTAGACCGGGGTATGAATACCGAGGTTGCAGTCTGTGCTGGTATCTGCCTCTCATTCATTTTAATGAATGTTAGCAAACTAACATTTGCAGGAGACAGGTTTGTCCTATGATCCCAGACTATTGCACCTGCTGAGCTGAATACCCTCTCAACACTTACACTGGAAGGTGGGCATGTGAGGTACTTCAGTGCCACTGCAGTCAGCTCTGGCCATTCACTGACCTTTCCACTCCAGTACAAAAGAGGATCTTCACTTATTGTCAGATGCCTGTTTTCAGACAAATATGACTCAACCATTCTCTGTGCCGCACTAAGTCCGATTGTTGATGCATCAGCCTGTTCTCCAGAATCATTTATTTCACAAATACCCACTGGGACAAAGCCTCCCAAAGCGGGTTGATGCCACCCACTTTGGATGACAGACCACCTGGAACTATAGTCCCCTTACCCTTGCATGAAATGCTTGCTGGTCCTCCAGCTACACCTTCAGCTGGATTATGCTGCTGAGGTTTGCTTACCTTGGCACATGACTTCTGTATCCCATGAACCAAGCGCACCAGTTGACCACTGATATTTTTTACCTGTTCAGGCCCTCCCTCCAGTACTGATCCAACTCCACGTTTGTATCATGGGTCCAGCATTGTTGCCATGGCAAAGTTATCACTACGCTGAATGCTCACAATGTGACGATTCTGGTCGAATACTGTCAGCATGTGTTGCAGCAACATACTGCTACTACTGTCTCCAGCAACATCAAAGCTATGCTGTACATTCACCAATGTCTGCCTCAGCACCCGCAGCAGTGGAATTGATTGGCTAATGGAGGCAAACTCGCCACTCACTGCCTGTGTGGCATGTTCAAAAGGTCACAAAATTGTTATTACAGAGTCCATGAAGCGCCACTGTTCAGTCATCATAGACATGGAGGCCCCAGAACTGTCACAGCAAGTGTGCATAACAAGATATTCTGAGATGGTTTGTATTGTTCATACAACCTCTCTACCATGTATAACGTGGAGTTCCATCGGGTGACAACTTCCAGCTTCAAGCGGTGCTGAGGCAGGCTGCTTTTTATCTGCAACTGTCGCAGTTGGTCATGGGCCTTTTCAGATCTTGAAAAGTGAGAGCAGATACGTCGTGCAATTGTCAGCTTTTCCTTTATGTCAGGGTGCTGCGGAAACTCCTGAACTACAAGATTTAAACAGCAGGCCATGCATGGAACATGAAAAAAACCACCATTCGTGATGCATTTCACCACATTTGACCAATTGTCACTTGGTATGAGCCCAGCTCTCAGGGACAGAGGGTTTAGCCATCTGTCAATTTCAGTCAGTACCATGTCCAACATGTTCTCACCAGTGTGTGAACAGGTCACACTGTGCATAGCAATTGTTGCATGCTGGCGAATTCCAGGAAGATTGCTACCACGACAATCCACCTTACTGCACTGATTATTCACACTACCAACATCACAAACAACCCCCGGCACCTGTGCCCAGTGTGCAGTTATACACAGATATTAACTCCCCACTGTTTTTACACTTGTCCACATAGCCATACTTAAATGGATGAATGGAGGGGGGAATGTTGAAGGGCATGTCTTACTGAGTCGGAGACAGCGCGGAACAACTCAGGAACATCACGGGTAAAAAAGTATGTCCTGGATGGGACTTTCCATTTTGGACAGGCACGGGCAGAAAATTTCCAGAACCCAGAATTCTCCACAAAGGAGAGGGGTAAAAGATCAATTGCCAGCATTTCCGCTACAGCAGCATTAAGTTCACATGATATTGTATGTTTGGGGGGAACTTCAGCATATGCGCAAAAACACTCTGTAATGTGGGCTGACTTAAACATTTTACACGGGGTGTGTTGTTGATCACAAATGGTTGTACTCTGTGATGAATGGCATTGGCAGGGGGTGGAGTGTGGACATTTGATGAAGACGGTTGCACAAGTGATGATGACAAGCCCAGAAATGATGTTATTTTGCCAGATTTGCCAACTGGAGTTGATATACCACTTGCACTAGACATACTGCATTCACCACCACCAGCACCACCACAAAAACTGCTACTCTCACCAGCACTGGACGACATTTCAAAGTCATTATGCTCTTCCACCTCATCATGCCTGAAGTAATCCTCTGCTCTTATTACCGCACTACTGAACATGTTTAATTTCCTACTGGGCTTAACAGTCATGGAAGGGGATAACATGCTGGCTATGGTTGCCGGTAAAATGGGTGAATGCCCCACTGTGGTATTAGCTGCCAACTTGTGCTGGGTCCACAGAGCCAAGTGCCTATTCTTAAGATGCGTATGCTGTCCTCCTTTCCCAAGATGGCTCTCCTTTTTACCTCGAATCACACGCACATGGCAAACCTGGTAGATTGCAACTGAATTATCATTTGCATCTTGAACAAAAAAATCCCAAACAAGGGAGTGTGACGCTCTGCTTTTAACATGTCCATGATGATGTGACTTATTTAAGTCTGTTATTTTAAGCACTGAAGTGGGGGGGCATGTGATGTTTCTGGCACTGCACATCTGGACTGCAACTGACCACCACAACTACCTATCATATTGATTACTGGGTCGTCATCATCATCATCATCATCATCATCATCAACTAAAACCGGTAAATCACAAGTTTTTACAGTGGGAGGATTCCTGCAAACAGACTCAGACACAGTCACTTTTAATTTCTTTTTCTCCGGTTCCCAACTGGGATCAATTACATCATCATCATATTCATCAATGTCACTGTCACACACATCCACATCTTCTGCTTGGATGCTAACATGTGGACTGCATGTTGCAACAACAGCAACATCATCATCATCATCACATTCATCATCAGCATCTACACCACCTTCACCTGATATTTTTTCACCACACTGTGAATCACTGCATGGAAAATGCGTGGCATTAAGTGCCACAATGGATGGAATATTACATTGTATGCCATCATTGACATGATCATCAGAATCCTCAGGTTCAGTTAATGGGATGTTACTGGGAAGTATGACATCATCTACGCTGTCACTCACTTGCATTGCTTCACACTCAATATGTTTGGATACGGTACACTGGTCAGAATTAGAACTTGACACAACAATGCTAATACTACCTTCACCACCACTAACACCAGTAACACTAACACCACCGGCTGGGAAAACATCATCTCCTCCAACTATGAGTGAAGCTACTGATTGGGCTGTAAAAAACATTGCAGGAGAAATACCTTTCCTCACATCAGCAATGCACTTCTCCATCCACATACTACTACCACGCCCACAGACCCTCTTACTCCCAACATTGCCATGGCCAGAAACAGCTTTACTTGCACATCTCTTTGCAGGCATTTTGGGGATCAACCACAAATATTATTACCAAATTCAGGTTTTGATACATTCACTTTCTGATGGGAGGGACACTGGCTGGATGTGATGCAAAATAAACAACTGTGGCTTCAGCAACAGATAAGAGACTATTGTAATACTGTCATGGAATTAAAACAACTTCAGTAACCAGTGATGCTGATGGGGTCACAAACTCACAAAAACAATCCAGTCTGGTAAAAAAAAAACTTATGAACGTGGAGGTGGGGGCCGGGGGGGGAGGCACTGAATACAGACAGTGCTGATTTTTATGGCACTGCAGTACAAACAGCAAAACTTACAACAGAGAACACGATTGTAGTACAAAATCAGGCAGCTGCAGTGGATAGCAGGTTCACACTGCTGTGCTTAGTTTCACTTACACTAGTCTGTGTCACAAATTTTAAAAGGTGTATTATATTTGATGCACGCAACACTGCACACACAACACAGAACAGTTTGTGTACAATGCTGATCGCAGAATGAGACGCAAATGCAAAAGTTCAGTGCACTGCCACGTAATGTAAATTTCTAATTTAAACAACCTGACCTTATGAAATGCTGCACCACATTCACACAACAAACAGAAAGAAAATTTATACTATTACTGACAATGTTACTATGTGTACAGTAACACAGTCAGTTACATAACAAAAATATAACCAAAAAACAAAGAAATCACTAGTTCTCCAACTTAAATCTACCTGCACACAGATACGCCCCTCCCCACACAGCACACTTTCACTGTCTTTGACCACACACACTCAATGTTATAAATTACCATTCAAAATCCACACACAAACAAAAACGCTCGATGATGTGAACACAGGAGGGTTTTCTACAATCAATGAACTACAGTTGAATCCCCCCAAAAAAGCAAAAATGCTTTTTGAACAGCTTTTACAAGATTTCTACAGACAGCTATCAGGGCACACTGTCTCCTACTCCTTCTTACTCATACTACCCCGAACTGAGCCTGTGCAGATCAATATAGAGTTCATGTGACCTGAACTCCCATGAATCACTGCAAAATCCACCTTTGGAGCTCAAAAACAAGACGAAGTGAGGCAAAGTGAACTGCCACCAATGTACTTCACCTTAAAAATTGAAAGAGTAGTGACCAGGGGAGGCAGAGTAACATGAAGTCACTGTTTCTATTACACTTCACATTCCTCATTATAATGCAAAGTACTCCACTTCGCGTTGCAGAGCACTCCACGAATCCACCTGTGCTCCGCGAAATGGGAGTGGATTGAGCCCACTTCACCCACCACTACCTACAGATTAAACAACATGTTTGCAATGGACCAATTCATCAACATCCTTCCCACAGATGTGCAACTTTGGGTAAAAGAACACCAACCAGAAAGTGGAGAAAAGGCCGTCTTTTTGGCTGAGGACTATCAAATGGCCAGACAGACACCACAGCAGCGAAGTAACAGCCAAGGCCCTCTTTTTGCTGATTTCACTGCAGATCAGATAAGAACTCTGGTGGGGGCAACAAATCCGCACCCAAAGATTTTATTTGCTATAACTGTAACAAGCCAGGCCATATTTCAAGAAAATACCATAAAAATAAGGAGGGTAACACTTGAACAGATTTGTCCTTAGCAAATTGGGACAAGTATTTAACACATGTCAAAGTGGGGGATAAGACTGTGAAGGCACTTATAGATTCAGGAAGCAGACAGACTCTAGTGCATGTTGAAGTGCTGGGAAAACACTGTGCAAAAGGACGAGGTACTGGGGTCATCTGCATCCATGGGGACATGCAATACTATCTCACCACCCAAGTGACTCTGAGCATTAAAGGGGTGTCGCACCAACTGAATGGGGGGGTAGTACCTAAGTTACCTGAACCTGTGATTATTGGGGATCACTTTCCAGGATTTGCGAAGTTAATCACAAAGGGAGCTAATCCTGCTATGACAGCAGCTGTGATTACAAGAGCACAGGCAAAGAAAATCTCAGACTCTTTTCATTTTGGTGATTTTGATCTGGACTTGTTTGAGCACAGCTCCAAGATCCAGAAGTCCAGGAAAGAAAGAAGTTGCCTGAAAAAACAGTGGCAACAAAAGACTGATGGACATAAGGAGTTGACATATGAAAATTCTCAAACTAAACTGATAAGTGACTGTGATTTTTTTTCTGAGCAAACAATGCTTCTCTCCAAGGTTATTTTAAGTAGCTGGGGGCGAAACAAAAACAGAGTACACCAACATTTAAAAAATTTAATGGGTTACTGTACAGAGTTTGGGCTAATCCTCAGATGCAGGAACAGATAGAACAATTGGTCATACCAAAGAAGTATAGAACTTAGTTGTTACAGATATAGACATATAGTCCTATGGCTGGTCATTCGGGGAGGGATCACACCCTTGCCAGATTGCTGTACAGATTTTACTGGACTGGAATTCATGCCTATGCTGCTTCCTATTGCAGTTCTTGTGCTGAATGTCAGAAAGTAGCCAAAGTAACTAAAAAAGACAAGTTGCCCCTGTTGTTCCTTCCCTTGATAGACGTGCCTTTTTGAGAGAATTGAAATGGATGTGGTTGGCCCCTTAGACAAAAGTAAAACTGGTAATCGATTCATTTTAATAGTACGGTATGTGACTATGCTACTTAATACTCAAAGACAATTCCAATACGTACTGTCACAGCTCCAACAGTGGCAGCAGAACTTGCCAACATTTTAAGCAGGCTGGGCATACCTAAACAGATTATTACTGATTAGGGTAATAATTTCAGTGCTGCATTATTGCATTACTGAAGAAGCAATATCGACTATTAGGTATCACTGCTGTAAGAACCTCCCAAATCACCATCAGACAGATGGTCTTGTTGAGTATTTTAATCAAACCTAAAACACGTGTTAAAAAAGGGTTGTGAAAGGTGAAAGGAAAGATTGGGACCAACACTTACTTTACCTGCTTTTTGCTTACAAAGAAGTGCCACAAACCTCAACAGGTTTTTCACCATTTGAAATGCTGTATGGTAGACAACCTAGAGGGCCACTAGATGTAATAAAAGAAACCTGGGAAGATAACCTTGCTCAAAAAAAAATCTATTACATCTTATATGTGTGCCCTGAGAAAGAAACTGACAAAATAAGTTGAAATTGCCCATAGTAATCAGGAAAAGGCCCCAAACCAACAGAAGGTGTACGATGACCCTGGGGTAAAAGAAAAAGTATGTGAGACAGGTGAAACGGTCTTGCTACTGTTACCCACAACAGAAAATAAACTGTTAATGAAGTAGCAAGGGCCTTATAAAGTGATTAGATGTACTGGCAGTTAACTATGAGATTGAAACCCAATAGGAAATATCCTATCGAGATATACCATGCTAATCTCCTGAAGAAATGGGTTGAAAAAACATCAAAGGTTGCTTTGTTAGTTTTACCAGAAACTTCTACAGAAGATCGTGATACAACTTATGACAGACTAGAACAAACTGTAACTGCTGATGCTGTAAAGGTGAATGTTTCCTTAACCTCCAAACAAACCACAGAAATTCATAACTTTGTAAAGACATTTAACAGTACTTTTACCACAGTGCCAGGCAAAGCAAAAGGGGTCAAGCACATAATAGTGATAGGGAATGCGTATCCTATCAGATAAAAGACATATAGATTACCAGAGCATTTATGAGCAGATGTGGCTAAGGAAATACAAAAAATGAAACAGTAGGGTATCATAAAGGAGTTAAGAAGTGCTTGGTCATCACCAATGGTGACTGTAAATGAAAAAGAAGGGGGTGTAAGAATCTGCCTTGATTTTAGGAAACTTAATTAAGTGTCAGAATTTGGCAGTTATCCTATGCCCAGGATAGTGGATTTGGTGGACAGATTGGGAAGTGTTAAGTAATCAGTACCTTTGATCTCACCAAGGGTTACTGGCAAATGCCCTTAGTTAAAGAATCCAGAGACAAAACTGGATTTGTCACTCCTATCAGTTCACCACCATGCAGTTTAGTTTACATGGTGCAACCGCTACATTGCAGTGGTATATGGATGTAATTTTAGCTAATCATCCAGGTTATTGTGCTGCTTACCTGGATGATGTTGTGTTGTACAGTCCAGACTAGAAAAGCCACCTGGAACACCTACGAACAGCTATCCAGTCTATCAAAAAGGCAGGTCTGACCATTAACCCTACCAAATGTGCATTGGACATCCAGGCAACTAGATATTTGGAATATGTTTTGGGAAATGGAGAAGTAAAGTCCTGTCCCTAAAACAAAGAAACATGTCAGGTCATTTTTAGGGCTGGCTGGTTACTATCAGAGATTTGTTCTCAACTTTGCCCAGTTAGTTACCCCCTCACTGAACTCACAAAGACACAGTACCTGAATAATGTGAAATGGACACCAGTGTATGATAAGACTTTTCAGGTCAATAAGGCTGTATTCTGTTCAGCACTTGTTTTAATAAGCCCAGACTTCGAGAAACAATTTTTGTTACAGATACATCTAATTTAGGCCTTGGTGCAGTCTTGAGTCAAAATATAGATGGGAAGGAACATCTCATTCTATATATATCAGTAGGAAATGGTATGACAGATAGAAAAGGTACTCAACTATTTTAAAGGAATGCCCTGAAGCAAAGTAGGCCATGGAGTCCCTTAAATTTTATTTACTAGGAGCTAACTTTGTACTTATAGCCAGTCATAATCCTCTATGTTGGCTTAATGAAATTAAGGATAAAAATTCCATAATCACAAGGTGGTACCTGGCACTACAGCCATTTAAATTCAAAGTGATTCACAAATCTGGAAATGAGAATGTCAGCTCTGATTTTCCATCATGATATGGATCAGGAATTGAGAATTCTGAAGGTTGAAAAAAATGCGTGGGTTTAACCTTAACTGTTTGCTGTACTGGTTGTTATGGAGAAAGGGACACTGCATATGCAGTGAACTGTAAAGGTTATAACGTAATGTTAGAACAGTATTGAAATAAAGTTTTGGAAACCTGTTTTTTTTTTTTTATACAGGTTCCCTCTTAAACAGGGGGTTATGTGACAGGGTTGCCTAAGACCCTGTCCCATTTGTTATGCAGAGAAAATTAAAAGCAAGGATTGGGTTTATCCTTTCCCTTTTGGTCTCTTACCTGTCTGATTGCAGAATCAAATTTTCTTGTGAGACCTAGGAATTGATCACTCTGATAGTCTCATGATTTTCCCTGTCCTGCTATCTCCCTGCCTTCACTTGCTGTGTCTATCTTTTCTTCCCCCTTGCTTATCTGTGGTTATAGGAATGTATGTGGATCTTTATGTGAAACTGGGTTCTCTGGTTTGAAAATGTATATAGTTATATTGTTGAAATCACTGCAAAAAGCTATTTGGAGCTCAGGGGGATTAACCTTGAAATCCAATTTGACCTCCACAAGCTAAGTTGTAGAGTTCTCAACAGGAGATTAGTTCTGTGACACAATGTTCTATTCTGTTGCACCTGCAAGGAAAGAAACTGACAAAGTTCCGATATATTTTGTGAGAAACAGGATGTCTCTTAAAGAGCTCAGGGTACAGAAGTTAATTGCCAGGAAAATACACTACATATAAACACAGCAATATTTTGTTGGAGAGAGCTTTAGAATTAGAGAAACCTTCAGAAGAAGGACTTTCTTATCTGTGTTTATACTGCCTTTGTAAAGCACTATCCTGAACATTTTTTTTTATTTTACTGTTATTGTTAATAACTGTGAATTTCATGACTTCTCCTGGTCTTCTTATGCTTCCTGACCTGCACCTCAACAACAGTTAGCTGCAGCAGTCTCAGTTTTAATTAGACACTATAGTATCGATTTTAGCTGCAGGATGATCAGTTTTAGATAGCTGCAGGAAGATATACCATTAGGATGGTGACAATGTTGCTATGGTCATTACAGTGACAGCAGGTAGCCGAATAGCATTTTTGTGACCTGTGCTTTATTGCGCTGACCATTTTGGGTTTGATAGGGCTGGGATATTAGGATGCATTGTTACTAGGGTGTTCTGGAGTGCTAGCAGGTATGCTTCTGCCTGTGAATGTTAGTGTGTTGTTTGTGCTGCAGCAGTCATGGTGCCATACGTGTTTTGGGTCGAGGCAGGTTCTGTTGAGGCAGGGTCTGCTGAGAATTTGGAGTTAAGAGTCAGGGAAAACTAAGAGGAGGAGTGAGAAGCTAAAGAGAAAGAAGAAATGGAGACCAATCTGACCCATTTCAGGTCGATGGAAAATGATGCCATTTGGAAAAGTGCACTATGTGCTGTCATGCACTTTTTATGTTTATTTCAGAACCCTGTTGACAAGACAACCAGGAAACTAAACTTTTGTGGCCCAGAGCCTGCTGCAATAAAATGGGACTTGCCTTAATTTGGTCCCAAAATGAGGGACCAGAAATTGTGGAAAACTCCATATGCAAGTGTTATGATAAAATGTGGTCGAAAGTTTGGGACACAGAAACATGCAGGTACACGTATTAGCTGTGGCGCTGCCAAAGAGGTATATTTCAAAGGTATATTGCAGTTGCAAATACACTGAGCATTCTGAAACTTCTGATAGTTTTGTGGGTTCAGGCATTGTTGGTGCTTTGTGAAGTGACTAATAAGCACAGAAGCCTGAACTCTTGATTGCTCTTATTGAGTTTGAATTAGACCGCAAGGATGTTTTTGTCTTATAATATGTTAAATGAACTGGTGGACACAGTCGGGAGCTGGGGCCTTATTTTCTTGAATACAAACCACCATGTAGCATATTCAACTTGCCATTAGGCTTTTGTAGTATAAATCTTCTAATACTAAAGCTTTCAATTGACATTTTAAGCAGGAAAGCCAATAAAGAGAACTGATGAGCCCCGGTTGTGTTTTCATGATTGTGGGACAAGAACAGTCAGGGTGGACAAATGTAGCATCTGAGTAGACTGCACCTGTAATATTATTATACTGGTTCTTTTGTTGAAATATAAACAATATGGTTTTACCTAAAAGGCTTAAAGAATGAAAATGTTGGTTATGGACCTTAGTGTCGTTTAAATGGAGTTCTGCCAAGTGCGGGTAAATATGGGACCACTCAAACTATCGGTGCCAAATTATTCTAGGTTGTACTTTGGAGGAAGTCCAACATAGCTCTAGAAAATGAAAACCTTTACTTTTATGGGAAGTCTAAATTGTGTACTCTGTAATTTATTGATTCAGTTCTTGATTTTAAAAACAGGGCAGATTTTTATTTTGACCCCAAGACATGGTACAAAGACATCAAATACATTATTTGAATGAGAATTGTTAGCCTGGATGTGTTAGGAGCTTTTTCTACTCAGAATCTTAATTGTAATAAGGCCTACATTTGTTTGGGCTTGTAAATACTATGCAAACATCTTTTGTTATTCTTAGGAACATGTTGATATATTCTTGTCTGTTACTTATTTTTATTTTATTTTATGTTCATTGGTAATTAGGAAGAGTTTTCTTCCAATGGGGGTAATTATTTTTAGGTGTGGCGACCATAGAGGATGTACTTATCGGAACATCGATTACTTAACGGGGTAGTGTTCTAATAGTTTCAACCATATGTGGGAGACTCCAGCATATTCTGCTGCAACCTCCTGTATAGTTTTTCCCCTACTTGCTTGGGCTTAGTTGGATTAGTTTAGAGTGGTTCTATAATTTCTGCCCTGAAACAGGTAAGAGACGTATCTTTGGTAACATTGCTAGTTACATTCACGAATGCCCAGTAAGGAAATTCATGGGCTGGACAATGACCAGTGGTCCATGGGTGTATGTGTGGATAGGACCAGTTGTTGTCCTGCACTTTGATGGCATTTTGGCTCCTTAGGACCCTCACTCCTGAGTTTGGTAGCCATGAACCAAAACAGGTCCAGATGGAAGGTTAACCTAGGCCTTGGAGCCAGGGGCAACTAATATTTGGACTGTATGAGGTACACTGGCACCTAGTAGTAATGGGAATTCATAGTGATGTAATTTTTGTCATTATATAATGGGAATAAGATGGGTGGAGTCCTGTTAATGCACATATGGACTATGAGGCAGAGTAGACCAGGGATAGCACCTGAAAGGTCATATGTGATTTGGAAAAACAGGTGGTGGGTCTGAAGGAGCATTTCTTCCTCAATAATGGGCATTTTGTTGTAGTGCTCTCCTCCCTCTGATGAACAGCACTGGTCGGTATAGATTTACTCTTAGGAGTTTGTAGTTTTATAAGCTCAAATTAGAAGCAATGTTAGATTGTTTTTCTGCCTGATATTAACTTATTTGAACAACGGATGTATATTGTCTAATTGTTTGATATCCACTGTTGTGCTGGTATTTTACACTTTCCATACTATTATGTACATATTACTATACATCTTATGTCCTTTTAAAACTTGATACATTGTAATGACCTAAGGTCTAACAATAAAACTGAAATTGAAAAAAAAAATGCAGGAGTAAGAATTGAATTTGAGGAGAAGCAAGGAGAGAACGTAGGGAAGAGGCGGAGCATATAGAGAGGGAAAGAGAATTCCAAAGTTTAGGAAGTGGTAGGAGAAGACAGCCTGGTCAGCTGAGGATGCCATAGAAGGGAGTGCCATGGAATGAAAGCCAGAGTTGTGAAGGGTGTAGTGAGAAGGATGAGGGGAAAGGAGAGAGATGAGATAGGAGTGGAGAGATCCTAGCCAGTATTTAGTTACAAAAGAGGTACCATGAGCGAGGCACCTGACTTTGAGTTCATTTAGTCCTGCTTAAAGGGAACATAAACCCTTTTGTTTGTATTGTTTAAGATCAGTGTTAATTTGGACATGTGTGAAGTTCTTTCAGTAACTCCAGTGGGGTTTTTCTATGATTCTTTTGAAGTAGTCCTGTTTTTTTTTCTTATGTTTAGGGTCCCTTGGTAATGTTGTCTTTTTCCCACCCGATATTCAATTTTTAAGTGCTTATGAATTTTGGAACTCAGTGACATCAGTTGAGCAGAAGTCTTCAATTAAACCTTCCATGCAGGGCTTCCACTCAACTGATATCACTGGGTTCTGCAACTTATAAATAATTATAATTCATTTAAAAAAATTATTATTTGGCAGAAAAACTGAACTAAAAAAGGGACCCTAATTAGGAAAAAAATAAGACTATTTCAAAACAAAAAAATACACTATGTTCATTGAAAGGTCTTAACTAATGCATACATTTACAATTGCATTAACAAATTTAAAGAACAGGGTTTATGTTCCCTTTTATGCAGAGCCAGATTTAGGGTCTTCATGATGATTTGCATATATATATATATATCCCATTAAAATTACTGGTGACCCCAATTTTTACACTGTTTACAGCAACCTCTCAAATGCCGTAATAACCTGAAAAACAGTTATTACGGCGTTTTGCTTTAATTTTCATGTCACTTCTGCAGCCTGTTGTATTAATCAATTGTAGTGTACCACCCCATTCACTCTTAGTTTGTGGGCAGGCCGTAAATCTCAAGCAGCATTGCGGCTCTGTTCCTTGGCTACCAAGCACCCAGCTCAATCTCTTCCTTCCAGCTAAAAGGTCAGGAATTTTTTTAACACTTCTTAATATCTATTTGGTTGATCCTGCTCTTGCAAACTTAAAAATTTATCTGGTTGATCTAGCCATTGATTTTCACCATTCAAGCAGGTTTTAGGGACTTCGGACACAGTGGCCAAACCTGAAAGGACGGTCCCTAAAAAAGAAACTGAACTTTTTTTTTTTTGGTAGCAGTGTAATTAAAAAAAAAGGTTAAGAGAAAAGCCTATATTGGAAAGTAGACACAAGCAATGGCTTGGAGTGTGTGTGTGTGTGTGTGTGATATACTAGTTCTCCACTAACTTATATTTCAAAATGACAGAACTCCCTGCACCAGTAATTATAAAAAATAATGTCGATGTAACTATTTTTGTTCAGGAATTGTTTTGCATGTGCTTGGTGTGTGATAACCTCATAAACTTCTCAAGCTTGGCTCTTGAGGTTATGGTTCATCACACAGCTTGGATGTGTAATAAATAGAAAATAATGGATAGGCAAGTGTGTGTTATGGATTTTTTTTTACACACCCAAGGTGTGTGATGACCGGTAAACCTCGAGATCGAAGCTCAAGAGGTTTACACAATCATCATACACTGAGGGTGTGTAAATAAAAATCCATAACACACACTTGCCTATCTTTTATTTATTATAATTACTGGTATTTTGTGATGTTTGCGCAGCTTTGGGTGGCTTTGTGCGGTTGCGTGACTTTGCGTGGGTTGATATGACTTGTCATATCAACTCGCAGGTTGATATGACTTTTTACAAGTCTCAAAAATGGGTTGATATCGGGGGTCACCAGTTATTATAATTCCATAACACACAGTTGCATAGCCATTATTCTCTATATGCTTTGCTGTAATGGGATATGTGTGCAGTTTTATTTATCTTTGAGACTTGGCTTTATAGTCAGTTTCCTTCCAGGTAAACACTCTTCAGTGCATTTGCAGAGAGGTTTTTGTCTTTTAAATTGATTCTCTTTTTGGGCTTACTATGACACAAACCATTGAGATCATATTTCTTTATTTCTTTATTTACTATTTTGGTAACTGGGTAGGGGCTTTAGATAAAAGTCTATTTTTCTGATTCAACCAGCACAGCACATAGAATGCACAACACATTACAAACCATGGCTGTAATACTTTGCATACATCACATTCAAGTTGTAAACAGACATAACTTGAGTTGTAAGTACAATACATGATGTGGTCTGTGACTAGTACAGTGACTCATTGTGTCCTATTCTGCTCACATGTAAATACGCTCATTTGTAAATATGTATATGCTCATGTATTTATGTAGTCTCCTGTTTGCCTTTTATGTTTTTCTTTTCCTCTGTGATTATCTTGATTTGATTGATTGATTAAGTTATAATTTTGTATTTCTTTGGAATTTGGTTTTATTGCAAATGCCCTTTCAGGGTAGCCATATGATTGCTGTCTGCCACCGGGGTGAGATACAGATGTGACACACTGATGAGTCCTAACAAGGATGAAAGATGTGTCTGTGTTTGCTGTATTCAGCTTTTGCAGACTGCTTGCACCATCACATCCTGATTAAAGCTGAGCCAGCCATTCATTTTTCAAGGTGATTTGAATATACGTCACATGACGCATTGAAAAATTGGGGTATGCATAAATTTATATTTTTTTAAAGATGCACTGCATATCAATTGATTTAGTATTCATTTCAAGAGCACAAACTTTTCCTAGTGTAGAAATCATCTAAAAGTGGCAATTTGTTTCTTTAGGAGTTTATGCTGAATGATATATGCATCAGAAAACTATAAACAATTTACTGTGGAGCATCGCAGATGTACAGTGGAACTCCTGCAATTTGCACAAAAATCTCAGAATTTTTAGGTATCTGTTCCACCATTGCCTAGTGATCCTGTATGGTTTATGTTTTTATATTATTTGTTTGTCATAACATTTGTGTATAAATGTTTTTATTAAGACACAAAAAATGTCTGTATATACAGTGGATGATAAATGGTTCCAGTAAAATGGATGTGATTTTCTGCCACAGTTTGGCAGTTTGCTGTGTATTTCTGAGGTGCTGAAAGTCTAGTCCCCAGTCTGGCTGCATATGATGGACTTTGGAACAATTGTCTTTAATGTCTTCATAAGTGACAGTGCAGAGGGACTGGAAGGGAAGGTGTGCCTTTTTGCAGACAACATGAAGATCTGCAACAGGGTTAACCCTCCAGAAAGGGTAGAGAAAATCAGAAGGGACCTAAGCAAGCTTGAGGAGCAGTCAAGGGTGTGGCAGCTAACATCCAACTTACCCTCGGCCAACAAAACAAAGAGTTACTACTCTCCACTGTTTACGTATCCCCTGGAACTCACCCTACTGGTGTTCAGCAAGTAATTACCAGCCTAGAGCAGTATAGGCAAAACTGGGAACACATCATTGTCAGAGACTTTAATGTCAATTGGTAGTCCAATAATGCATTCACATTCTGTGATCAGATCGCAGGTCTTTACCTTTCTCAGCTGGTAACTCAACCCACCAGATTTAACTACAAAAGGGGCACAATTACACTAATTGACTGGCTCCTCACTATCTGCCCAGAACACATCTCGGAGGTCACAGTCCTACCTGACACCCTTAGTGATCACTCCCCAGTTCTGTGCACCTGGTTAAATATATTCTCCATAAATACTCCCCAGGTCTTAAGAAATAGATCACTGAGAAATGGTCAGCTCAATACCTTTAGGCAATATCTCAAACTGGTGGACTGGTCACCATTGGACAGGGCACAGGATGGCAACCAAGCCCTTAACTACTTCCTCGCAACATTTAACAAGGCATGTGACATATTTTCCCCCCTACAAAACTAAAAAAGTAAGAGGGGCTATCAACCCTTGGCTCACTGGCTCCCTCATTGAGCTCATGCATCATAGGGACAACTTGTGGCACAAGGCCAAATCAATGGGTAACCATCCTGACATCATTGCCTACAAAACCGCCAGGACCAAATGCACCAAGCTCATTTGACTGACTAAGGCCTCCTATTAAAACGACCTCTTGAAGAGGTTCTGGGGCTGTAGAAGAGAGTTTTGGAACTCTCTAAAGTCACTTACAGGAAAAGCATCCAGAGCTCCACCTATTCACTACAACCGGGAGACTCCAGGAGTCTGGTGACATAGCAAATGCTTTTAACCAGGCTTTTACTGATCTCAGTATGGTACTACCCAGGGACTATCTATCCCCCTCCAAATCTGCCCTCTAAAATAACTTTGCATTCTTCACCAATAAGAAGTGTTCCCCCATTCTACTTTAAGCAATTCCATGGACATGAAACCTTAAAATATGTTAAACGGGCACTATGGAAGACATAGATGGGTAGTGACCTCATTGATATGAAGAACATA
Source organism: Neoceratodus forsteri (assembly GCA_016271365.2). NCBI lineage: Eukaryota > Metazoa > Chordata > Ceratodontiformes > Ceratodontidae > Neoceratodus > Neoceratodus forsteri. The sequence continues at coordinate 1,234,487,302 of CM057455.1, forward strand.
GCTCTGATACTAAATTAGGTAGTTGAACCTCTCACAGAAGTGTTCAATGCCTCCCTAAGGTCTGGTGTTTTCCCAGACAAGTGGCAGGAGGCACTGGTCACTCCGGTCTTCAAAACTGGGGATACCACCAACCTGTCCAATTACAGGCCCATCTCTATTCTCCACCCACTATCTAAAGCCCTTGAATGAGTGGTCTCAGACCAACTTCAAGTATCTATCTATGCACAACCTACTCTGTGCCTAGCAGCATGGGTTCGGGAGAGATCACTCCACTCTCTCCACCCTGGTTGATTACACCTCCCAAATATACGATGCCTTTGATGATGATTTGACAGCAGGGTCTGTCTTTATAGACCTTACAAAGGCATTCAACACTGTCAACCATCAACTCCTACTCCAAAACCTCCTCTCAATAGGCCTGTCCAGTGACATGGTGGCATGATTTGACAGCTACGTCTCTTGCAGGATCAACGTGTCAAAATCAAAGCTAATCTCTCAGAGCCAAGGGTAGTGAGCCTACAAGTCCCCCAAGGGTCCATACAAGGGCTACTCCTCTTCAGTCTCTTTATCAACCCCTTACTCACAGAATACCCTATGCACATTGTGTTGTATGCTGATGATGCGGTCATCTCTGTTAAAGGAAAAAAATCAGGTCAGAATCTCCGCTGAACTACAAGACAATTTCCACAGATTTGAAAAATGGTTCTCCAGTAATAAACTTTTGCTCAACTATAAAAAAAAACAAAGAGCATGCTCTTCTCCATTCAACAGAACAGGAAGAAGTTTGGGCCTCTACAGGTCCAGAGTCTCAAAGGTGACACACTGGAACAAGTTTGCACCTTTAAATATCTCGGGGTTCAACTAGATGACACCCTATCATTTGGAACTCACGTCAACCATGTTGTTAAGACTACTAATGCAAAGCTTGGTGTCCTCTACCGACACCGATATTCTATGACCCCAAAAGCCCTGAAGCTGATCACAAGCTGCTCGGTCTTATTCACCATAGACTATAGTCTTGTTATCTATGGTGCTGGTACTGATACTGCCCTCAAAAGGGTAAAAAGCCTACTTAACAAAGCCTGTCACCTGGTTCTGGGGGTTGATCACTGGACACATACTTCTGCCCTCTATTGAGACCGGATGGCTCCCTCTTCACCATAGGGTTAAATACCAAATGTGCCTACTTACTAAGAAGTACTTGCTAGGATTTACCTCTAGTTCAACCTCCTGCCAGTTCAAAACCACTCAACCTACCATAATGACTTGTAATGAGATTATGGGGGGCTGGTGGTGCTGTTTAAGAGAACAGCACAAGCCCAGAGATCCTTCTCCTTCCGTGGTCCCAAGTGGTTCAATGAACTCCCCAAGGACTTGATCAAGTGTAGTAAGGTTAGCCAATTCAAATCAGGCCTCTGAGCCCACTTAGCCCTTGAGAATGTCTGAAAATATTTTCACAAACCCTAACATTATCTAGCCATTGCCTACACAGTGATCCCTGGCTCCATTCATACCACCCCTTCGGACAATAGTTTAAATTGTCACAATACTCCCCCTCCCCCGCCACCATTGCTCCTCCATCATCCCCCACCTCACATCTCTCCCCCTTCCCCGAGACCTCCCCCTCATGCCACTGCCCCTCCTCCTTCTTCCTGCCTACTACTGCCCCATGCCACCTATCCCCCCACTCCCTCAGCCCACTCCCAGAACCCAGACTCCCTCCTCCTCATCCTCCTACTCCCTTTCCCCTCTGCCCACCCCTACCATGTTTCTGCTCCCTGCTACATTCCTTCTCCTACGCCATACTCTGTCAAAGCCTTCTCTGGCTGCTTTACTACTGAGCAATGATATGGATCCTTAGTCTTCTTTATGTACTCTGCATTTTCTCTGGTATGACCTTACGTAACAATCTGTATCTGTACAGGAAACAGTTTTCTCTACAGTTTTTTTTTTTTGCAGAATTACTAATTTTCTTTGCAACCAATGTATCACATGTCCCCTTTGGAACCTGCACTGTAAATTTACTATGGAATCTGGGTAACCTGATGTAACCTATGTGTTGTTTGTCTGTCTTATGTATCTGTATAACCTAGAACCTTTGTAAATTAGTCTCTGACTCAAAGGTATTAATCCCAATCCAAAATAAATAAAAAATAAATAAGCTAAGATGCAATGCAAAGAAGTGCAAGAGCATGCGCTTGGGGCACAGAAATGCGGGAGAGGAGCACATGATGGGGGGAGGTACTGATGGCAACCAAACAGGAAAGGGACATGGGAGTAATCATATCTGATGATCTGAAGGCTGTCAAACAATGTGAGAAGGCTGTGAGGAGAGCCAGTGGAATGCTGGGGTGCATAGGGAGTGGTAGTTCCAGCAGAAGGAAGGAAGTGGTGATGCCACTGTATAGAACATTGGTGAGACCTCATCTAGAGTACTGTGTCCAGTTCATGAAGCCACATCTATGGAAGGACATAGACAGAGGAGAAGTGGTTGAGAGAAGGGTGACAAAAATGGTGCAGGGGCTGCACCAAAAGTCATATGAGAGGAGACTGGAGGATCTCAATATGCATTCCCTGGAGGAGAAAAGAGAGAGGGGTGATATGATAGAGACTTTCAAATACCTCAAGGGTATAAATAAGGTACAAGAGGGTAGCATCTTTCAAAAAAAGAGATGTTCAAAAACAAGGGGCCATGATATGAAAATAGAAGGTGGTAGACTTAGGGGTAATGTGAGAAAATATTTTTTCATGGAAAGGGTGGTGGATCCATGGAACAGCCTCCCAGCAGAGTTTGTAGGGGCAAAAATGGAAGGAGAATTCAAAAACATATGGGACAGACATAAAAGAACTAGCGATAGGAAAGAGAGGGTAATCCGCAGATCATTTAGGATCTGCAGTATATGAAACAGGTAGGGGAAAATGGGCAGACTAGGTGGGCCAAGCAGTCCTTATCTGCCATCAAGTTCTATGTTTCTAAAGAGGCAATGTAGCCTAGTGGTTAGAGCAGTAAGAGGGCAATGCCATGAAGCTGGAGACCCAAGTATGAATCCCACCAGTAGCACTTGCTCACTGTATAACCCAGACCTAGTTACTTAGTTCTCTGTGGATAACCTCTCTCTCCCATTTTCATGAAACTCACTCAGTTTCACTTTACCTACCTGAAGCTCACCTGCTGGCTCATGCAATTTTTAATGGCTTGCAAAGTACTTTGGGATACGGTGTGCAAAGAGGCACCATGTTTATAAAACCAATGCTCAGTCATGGTTGTTGGGAAAAGCAGTCCCAAGAATCACTTTGTGTTTGCACATTCTTTGTGACCACATAGAGCCATGCTTAATAGAGTTGCTAACATTTCCTTTGTGCCTGCAAACAGGATTGTGGGCCTATGGGAAAGGAAGTAGGGGGAGTTATGGAAATGACCCACAGGGCAATTTACAGCACATAGTGACACTTGCAACCCAATTCTTTTCTGGTGCAGGTGCCCCCTAGAGTTACTACCTGTATAACAGGTAACAAGTCTGCAAGTTGGGGGAGCTCAACACTGAACAGGGCTGGGAGGGAGGTAACACTAGGTCACAAGTGAAGTGTCTGCATCAGAACCAGTGTCAAGAGTGGGGTCAGGGCAATGTCTCAGTCAGGGTTGTGGGAAAGAAAGGGAGCTACTGGGCATAAGAAAGGGATGTTCTAATGGAGACCCAGTTGCTTATTTATGTAGAATTCCAGTTTATGTTTTTATTGTTTTAAATTGTTTAACTTATCTGCTGTGTCTGTATCCTATTTTTTTTTTTTTTTTAAATTAGATAAACTTTATTAAAGATAGAAATGCAACCAGAAACAGACAAAAAGCATGTCAACCAGAATATTACAAAACTAACCAACCCCACCCAACCCTCCCATCCCTCCCGGTGGAGCTACCAACTGGAAAAACATAGAGAATACATCATAACATAGAAACATAAACACAACTTATAAAATGGCAAGAAGGAATTCTCACCTCTGATTGGCTGACACTGCCTCCAAGCTGGGCTTTTATTTCTCAATAGATGCCCTGCTAAAAACAGGTGCCACCAAAATCCACCTTACAATGTACCCTGCTGCCCAGCCTACTTCCTCACTGGCTGAAGGCAGCTAAGAAATTTAAAATCCCCGCCATGTTTTTCTCTCATTTTGCGAGAGACAACTATCCCCCCCCCACTTTCCCTCAACAGCACACAATAAGTAAATAAAAAGGAAGACTGCAGTCCTGTCATTTTGCGGTCAGAAGACTGAAAACACACAATGACATCAGTCTCCTGACCGCCGTTCTCGCAATCCGTACTCCCGAAGCCGACATTCGCATCAGCTTCATCCAGCACGTGGCATTTTTTAAAAAAACAAGACACACATTACTGCTTCAGTCAAAGCTCATCCCGCTGCCGCTCTCCATTCCCTTTGCATTACTCATTGCTTAAGAAGTCCAACTTTTCCACAAGCTGCAGAAACAACATCTACCCATACCACAAATTACTCTCAAAAGGCAGCAGCATTCACTTCCACTAAGGTTAAAGGTCGTGAACAATCTGCCTGTGTGTGTGTGTGTGTGGGGTTCAGGAAACCAGAACAGCACTTCAGGGAGGAGTAACAGCACCTAGAACAGCTGGTGCACTACTTTGTCAATGAACACTGTTTTTAACAGTGTTTTGAACAGTTTTCACACTCATTTCCTCTTTATTTTCACATTTCACAAAGATGTAGTTACATGGCCATTTTATAAGGGCAATAATACCCTCCAGGGTGGGCATTATGGAAATACCGGACCTTCCAGGGGCTATAAGGCCCTTGGCTTGCGGCGTCGGGCCTCATTACGCCCCTTGGTGGTCCGGAATTTCCCAATAATGCCCACCCTGTCGGGTATTATTGCTTACATATTGACCATACCAGGCCAGTAACAGACATAATAAATCAGAACAGAATACCCCATCTAGAAAATACAGCCCATCAGGAAAACTAGATAGTGTACAAGGTATAAAGTTTACCCCATTTCCTATCAAAACTAGGAAGTCTATGATGGAGGCTCGCTATCATACACTCAATCCTAAGATTGAACAACAATTCTTCCATTCCTGATATGTAATAGAAGTCTGGTCCAGCCAGTGCCTTAGGACCACCTTCTTCAGGGAAAGAGAGACCATGGCCATATAAAACCTATATTCCTTGACAGAGATGGAATGGTAATCCCCAAGAATGCAAATTTCCAGACTGAAGAGTCCTTGCTGCCCAAGAAGGGGATCTGCTCTGGCCTCAATCACACTCCAAAGGGGAGCTTTTGGGGGGCAATCCAAAGGATATGGAACAGTGTGCTCCCATCTTGAATGCATCTAGTGCAGGCCAATGAGGGCAACCGCCCCATATGTGCCAGCCTCTGTGGGGTGAAATAGAGATGGTTCAAAATATTAAACTGCATAAGCCTCAGTCTCTCTTGAGTGATATACTGATAAAGATCAGTCCAGAGAGACTGCTGATGGAAGGGGGACCTGGAAAACAACTGGTCCCAGTAAGAGGAAGAGCCATCCAATTCCGGAAAAATTATGGAAAGTAAAAATTAGTATAGGATTTCTCTCCAACTATAAGCTCAACATCAGTAAAACGGAAGTGTTGCCTCTTACACCGACAGTTTTCGAGGAAGATGTGGTGTCTTTGGGGGTGCAGTGGTACCCTCATAGTATTAAATATTTAGGTTTGCATATTTTTAAAGACATTTCACTTATGCGTGAACTCAATTTGGATGAGCTAGTGCTATGTTTACAATAGGAACTACAATGATGGCAGGCTCTTCCTTTGACTCTTTGGGGAAGGATTTCCATTGTCAAAATGAGCATCCTCTCTCGATTATTTTACCCCATCCACATGTTGAATTGCTGGCTCCCTTTTGCCTGGTTTAAGTGAGTTCACTGCTTGATCATGGAGTTTATCTGGCTCAAAAAATCCCCAAGGCTTGTCTATAAAAAGCTGACTGCTCCTAAGCATTTAGGAGGGCTTAAGCTCCCACATTTTCTTATTTATTACTTTTCTAGCCAGCTTAGTAAACTTTTTCGTTGGTTTCTCCCTTCCTTGCCACACTCTAATTCTGGGTACATATCTTTATGGCTGGATCTACAATTAGAGTTATTACAAAGGTCTGGTTTGTCCCTGAGGTCTTTGCTTATAAGTAAAACACACCACGCCCTTGGCAAGGATTGCTATATAAATTACATTTCCTTGCCTTGCTATGGGGGGGGGGCAACCAGCACTTAAGACAGTTTGGAACAAGGGAGAGTAGAGAGGGTTACCACCAGACAGCAAAGTGCCCTGCATCATAAAATTGTATTTTTCAAGAACTACCACTACTATCTTTTAAATAACCACCTAATTTAGCCAACGTGATTGTTGGGAGTAAACTTGCACCAGAACAGAATACCATGACATTAAATGGTACACGATCCTGTAATCAATCCAGATGTAGGACTTGTGAGCTCATTTCCACTTCAGATTGAGTGGTTACATCACAAAACAGATAACTCAGGATACAAGGGACTTATCCATGTACGTCAAGTAATGTTGTTTATTTCATTCAATGCAAGAAATGTCCTCAAACAGGGTATGCGGGAGAGATAAAGCAACCACTCCACACTAGAATGAACTTGCACAGACATACTATGACTATGAATATGAAGATGACTGAAAAAACAGTGGGGCAGCACTTCTCTCAGATGGACCACTCAATCTCAGATATGTCAGTAATGGTCTTAAAAGGACACAACAGAGATGGGCTTCTGAGATCAGGCTTATTTTACTTCTCAATATGGTGGAAGATGGCACGAACATGGATTTGGGGTTTATGTCACATTATCCTACTTAAACTTACATAGATGTTTCCTTCTAAGGATGGACATATAATAGGACTTCAGTGTGTCTGTTTTTTGTTTTAATATTTATAGAGTCCCTTTTAACTGGTTATCAACATGTTGGTTTCTCACCAAAGAACTATGTGTGTGTGGGGGGGGTAGGGGTATGGTGTTTTTTTGGGGGTTATGTGGGTGTGGGTGGTTGTGGTTATATTTAGATATGGCTTAGATTCAGGTACTTGACATAATGATGTTTTAGTGTGTTTGAACTCCTAGTTCACATGCATAGTGTATATTACTTCCTTCTAACTAGTTATCTCCCCCGGGGGAGGGGTAATTCCATTGGGTTTTTATTCAGATTCCTTAGTCTGTTACTGTACATATAGCAGCTGGATTTTATACTGACACATTTTTGAACTCTGAACATATCTGGATGCAGGATCTCATTTACATGGGGGTCCCTCACAGTTTAAATTCCATTGGGTAAATATTGTAGTGATTGGTGTAAATGATAATGTGTTAGGACTCTTGGTTCTCGTACATAGTGAACATATACTTCCTTCTAACTAGTTATCTTTCCCGGGGGGGTTAATTCCATTGTGTTTTTACTCAGATTCCTTATAATGTTTCTGTACATATAGTAGTTTGATTTTATAGTGACACGTGTTTGAACTCTAAACATATCAGGATGCATGGTCTCATTTACTTGGGGGTCCTTGCCAGTTGTTTTTTTTTTTTAATTTGGCACTTATACTGACAATTGATATCATATTGTATAAAATCTTGTTACAGCACTGAAGGTCTCAATGCTTATGGAATATAGTAACTGGTTGAGTGTATAGTTGGGAAAATGTCTTCAGATACGTTTAATACTGTAAAACCGTGTGAAACAGTTTCTCACACTAGGTAAACTTTACTTTAAAACCCACTTAATGCCATATGTAGAAAATTTCCGTTATATAGATTTTTTTTTTTTTTAATGTACAATAATATCACATTTTCACAAACTGTATTTAGTTAGTGGAACTTTCTGCTTGAATGATTCTTATCTTATTCTGTGGACATTTGGCCTTGGAAGGCTTCTCAACTAAAAGCAAACTGGTGAAATGTGGTTCTTCTTATTTAAACTTCAGTGATGGTTTAAATGAGTATTTTAAACCAATAAGAATTTGTTCTGTTTTTTTATGTATGACTCGGGTGTTAATAGCATGTGATTTTCTAAATAACTGCCATAAGCTTATGAGGAAGGACTTGGTTGGTCCGCAAGCTTAGGCACTTTGTTCTTTTTGTAACATCAATGTTGGTCCAATAAAAGGTATCAAGCCATTTGCTTCAGGATCTGTTCCTACAAGACCAATACAGCAACTAAACTAAATCTGTATGCCTGCATCACAAAAGAAATACCACCATTCAGAAGCAGGTTGCAACGCTGTTATGCCACATTTGTGGATGTACCCAGGATCCAAGATGGCAGATGCTACCATCGGTAATTGTAGTTTGTATAGTGACACACTCATGGGAAGAGGGCTCACCACCACCATCCATGTTAGACCTGTGTATGACAGTTTTGGGAATTCAGGTAAATCTGTGGACACAAACTACCGGTTCTGTTAAGCCTGACTGACTTAGAATCAGGCCCAAATTTATTACCCTTTCCCTTCTAGTAACTCTATGAAGAGTACAATTAATAGATAATACTAAATTGTTAGGTCAGTTAAGGAATATTATGTGACACCTACTGTATAGTAATCAGTAACAAGTCATGAAAACCAGATGACACTGGTGCATCTCAGTGGGATCAAGTGTCCAGTTTACACGGAGGTGGTGGATGGTGCATAGGGTTAGGTATCGTGGTATGGCTTCTTGGGAGTAGTAGGCACTGTGTTCTAAGGCTGTCAGTGCAGCTGAAGGTTGCAGATCACAGGGAATTGTACAGTATGTGACATGAGATAGCAGCTGCTCATAACAGTGGTCATTTTACTCTCACTGTAACATAGAAACATAGAATTTGATGGCGGATAAGGACCGCTTGGCCCACCTAGTCTGCCTATTTCCCTACCTAACGGATAAGTTGCAGATCCTAGTTAACCAACAGCCTACTTCCTCCTACCCCCCACTAGAATTGCTTTATGTCTGTTCCATGCATTCTTGAGTTCCCCCACTGTTTTTGACTCTACGACCTCTTCAGGAAGGCTGTTCCATGCATCTACAACCCTCTATGTGAAGAAATACTTTCTCACATTACCTCTGAGCCATCCCCCCTCTATCTTCAAATTGTGCCCCCTTGTTCTTGCACATCTCTTTTTCTGACAGATGCTACCCTCTTGGACTTTGTTGATTCCCTTCAAGGCTATACATCTTAGGCTCCTTTAGTCTTTCTTCATATGTCTTCCAGTGCATGCAGACCCTGCACCATTTTGGTTGCCTTCCTCTGGACAGTCTCCACCCTTTCTATGTCTTTGCAGAGATGGGGTCTCCAGAACTGTACACAATACTCCAGATGTGGTCTTACCAACTGTCTGTACAGATGGCCAACAACTTCCTGTTTTCTACTGGTGATGCCTCTCCCTATGCATCCCAGTATCCCCCAGCCCTCCTTACTGCCTTCTCACATTGCTGGCCACCTTTAGGCCATCTGATATGACTACCCCCACGTCCCTTTTGATTTTCGTCATTGTCAGTATCTCACCCCCCATTGTGTACTCTTCCCCTGGGTTTTTGTTTCCCAGGTGCATTACTTTGCACTTCTTTGCATTGAATCTAAGCTGCCATACATTTGACCATTCCTCCAACCTTGCCAAGTCCCTTTTCATCCTTTCCACCCCACCTTGCATGTCAACCCTGTTGCAGATCTCTGTGTCATCTGCAAAGAGACATGCTTTCTCTTCCAGTCCCTCTGCAATGTCACTTATAAAGACATTAAAAAGGGACCAGCCCCAGTACTGAACCCTGCAGTACTCCACTAGTAACCCTCCTTTCTTCACTGTGGACTCCATTTACTATTACCCACTGTGTCCTGTTGTCCAGCCAGTGTTTTACCCAGGCTACCACCCTGGGACGCACTCCCGGGCTGGTTAATTTGTTTATTAATCTTTTGTGCGGGACTGTGTCAAATGCCTTGCTAAAGTCTAGGTAGGCCATGTCCACAGCCCCTCCTTGGTCTACTACTTTGGTCACCCAGTCAAAGGAATCAATTAGATTTATCTGACATGACCTTCCTGCTGTGAATCTATGCTGCCTTGAGTCCTGTGCCTCACTGGCCTTTAGGTACTCAACAATTCTTTCCTTCAGAAGTGATTCCATCATTTTCCCTACCACTGAGGTCAAACTGACAGGTCTGTAGTTTCCTGCCTCTGTCTTGCTCCCACTTTTGTGAAGGGGAATCACATCTGCCCTCCTCCAGTCCTCAGGTACCACACCATCCTCCCATGATTTATTAAAAAGGGTATTCAGTGGTGTTACTAGTTCTTCCCTTAGTTCTTTTAGAATTCTGGGGTGAATCCCATCAGGCCCCATTGCTTTAGCCGCCTTCAGTTTTAAGAGTTCTTTCAGAACCATTTCTTCTATGAAAGGACTACTATCAACCCCCCTATACAGAGTGCTTCTATTGACTGGATTAGGTAGCTCTTCCTGCTTTTCCATTGTGAATACTGAGCAGAAGTATTCATTCAGTATCACTGCTTTTTCACTGTCGCTCTCTGCCCAACCACCTTCCTCTTTATTAGCCTCAGTATCCCTGTCTTAGTCTTTCTTTGCTCCCTAATGTACCTATAAAAGGCTTTAGCCCCCTTCTTAACCGAGTTGGCTCTCTTTTCCTCAGTTTGGGCCTTTGCTATTCTGATTGCCTTCTCCGCTTCCTTCTGCTTTAACTGGTATAGTTCTCTGTCCTGTTTCTTCTGTGTTTCCTTATACTTCCTGAATGCTGTCTTTTTCTCCCTTACTTTCTCCGCCACTTCTTTTGAGAACCATAGTGGTTTTTTTCTTTTGTTTTGATTTGTTTATTTGCTTCACACAAAGGCTTGTTGCCTCTGTGATGGCGGTTTTGATGTTTCCCCATTGTTGCTCCACCCCACCTTCTTACCTGTTTGCTAGTGCTTTTCTGAGGCACTCTCTCATTTTGACAAAATCAGCCCTCCTGAAGTCCAGCACTTCACTTTTGTGTGGCTTGTCTCTACAGCTAAGCTTATCATGAACCACACTGTTTGGTGGTCGCTTGTTCTCAGATGGCTACCCACTTCAAGATCAGAGATCCTCTCTCCGTCCTCCATTTGAGAGTACCAGATCTAAGATTTCTCCCTCCCGAGTGGGTTCTAAAACTAGCTGTCTGAGGCACGCCCCCTGTAGGGCATCAAGAATGGCCCTGCTCTTGGAAGTGGCTGCAGCAAAGGTGCTCCAGTTAACATCTGGCATATTCAGGTCCCCCATCAGTAATATCTCCCCTTTCTCTGCCATCCCAAGGATGCCTTCTATCATTTCCCTGTCAATTTCCTCCCCCTGAGATGGGGGTCTGTATACAACCCCTGTGCAGATTGTGGAGCCATTTCCAGTCTCCAGGGTAACCCACGGTGCCTCCTCTCCTCTCTGTTTACCCTTTAGTTCTGTTGCTTTGATTCCTTCCCTTACATAGAGAGCTACTCCTCCTCCTTCTCCTCTTCTTCCCTCCCTGTCCCTCCTGTAGATTGTGTACCCTGGTATGTTGACATCCCAGTCATGGTTCTCTGTGTACCATGTTTCTGTGACTGCCACGATATCTAGGCATCCCCCTTCCATCAAGACCACCATTTTGGGGAGCTTTTTACCTAGAATATGTACATTGTTACTCATTACCCTCCATTTTTTTAAGGCTTTATTTCTTTTTACCCCACCCCTGTCCTCACTGCCTTTGTTTTTTTCTCCATTTACCCCTGCCCTTCTCCCTATCAACTGCTCTATCTTGGTGTTTACCTCACTAGCTACCCTGATTTTTTTGGGGGGGGCTAGGATTTCCCTTCTCCTTTTCAGTGCCTCCCACCTTGGCTAGTTTAAATGCTTGCCAATGAAGCATTTAAACCTATCACCTAGGATCCTGGTTCCCCTCCTGGATAGATGCAGACCATCACGCTTGTATAGGCCTGCATCCCTCCAGGTGGAGCCCCAGTCCCCAGTGTAGCCAAATCCCTGAGCTCTGCACCAGTTTTTCAACCAGTCATTAAATTCCATGGTGCTGAGTACCCTAGCCTCATCCATGCCATAGACAGGTAGCACATCATACCATGTGTGCTACTTGTCTAAGGCCCTTCCCCAACTCCCCAAACTCCTGTTGCACTGCTCTGATCCCATTCTCAGCCAGGTCATTTGTCCCTAGGTGGACAATGACATCCAGCTCCCTCCTTCTTGCAGCTGCTCCCACGATTCTGAGGATTCGTTTCCTGTCCCTCCAAGCCATGGCACCGGGCAGGCATCTTACCTCCCTTTCCCCTCCCCCAGTTCTACACCCTAACAATTGAGTCCCCCACCAGGAATTGTTTCCTTCCCCTGTGGGGTCCTGTGCCACCCTCCTGTGGGTCTCCATTGTGGAGGTTCCCGGCATCCTCCTTGGTCTCCGCTGTGGGTGCCTCCTTGAGGAATCATGCTTTTCCAGAGTGATGAATGAATTGTGGAGAGGCACATCTGGAGGGATGCACCTCTGTTCCACCACCTCACCCTCTCTGAGCCCACCATGGTCCAACCACTCCTCTTTCTTGGCAACCTCTGAAGTAGTGGCAGTGGCCTGGGTGGTCCATGGGTGGGGGAGCAGGTTTCCCTGAATCCTTGCCAGGTCAGCATGGAGACAAACAACCTCCTCCCTCAGACCAGAGAGGTGCCTGCAAATAGGGCAGCAATGCAGTCTCCAGAATGTCTCCTGGAAGACTGCTGCTCCACAGCCAGTGCATTGCACCACTCCCCACATGTCTGTGTCCCTTCGTGTTACAGATGCTTTCCTTTTGTTGTTTTTTGTTCTTGTTCTTGTTTTAGTGTGTGCAAGCTTATGAGTGTTTCTACCACCTATTCAGTGTGCTGTGCTTTTAAGGATATGAACAGGTGTATGTTGTTAGCAGTTTTGGGGAAGTGATGTCAGAACCCTTGCTATAGCTGTTGTATGAGCTGAGTGTGAGAAAAAAGCTTTGATGGAAGTGTCACTCCATGGTTTTAATTTCATAACCCTGGGATACAACACTTTAACATTGCTATGGTAATTGAGATCATAAGTGATATAATTTTAGCCACACAGCTGCTTTTTTCAGAATGTATGCACCAACAGGCTTTTCTTTTCCATTTACAGGGGCAGCTTCTTCATAATGACTCTGACAAAACCTGTCACAGGCACCCTGGTTAAATGACACAAGACATTTTAAGTACTCTTCATTCAAGACAGTTTTACTTAGGACAGAGAACTATCTGCATTTTTTCAGACCTGCACACAGGACTGCCAAGAGCTCCATGGGGAGCCCAGAAAATGAAATTATTCCACCCTAGCTTTCCTAGACATACCTGAGTGAGGTTGTTCCAGCGCAAATATGAACCAGATTCACTTTCATGTAAGCTATATCATTTATCAACTTCCAAACCTGCAGCTGTGGGTATATCAGGTGCCTCCCTTCATCCTTTCAGTTGCCTCTCCTACATAAAAAGCTTTTACCAGCTACAGTGGAAAACCTTTTGGCTCAGAACAGCAATGTCAGCAAAATGCTATCATGTAGTAACATGGACAGTGATGAAAGAAAAAGACAAATGGTCCATCCAGTCTGCCCCTACTTCCCTATTAAACCCTGGGACCTATTGTCCATACTGGGTACTAGCCCTCACTATCCATACCATTGTTCCCTTCCCTACTGCTGCCACACTGAGTAACATCTATACCCTTCACTCAGTACCGGCTGTGCTTGAAACCATTTATGGTTTGGACGCCCACCACTTCAGCTGACAGCATTTTCCACAATTCCACCACCTTCTCTGTAAATTACAACTTTCTCACATCCTTCTTGAACCTCCTTCCAATCAGTTTCCACTCATGCCCCGCCCCCTGTTCTTGAACTGCCACTCACAATAAATAGTTTCTCACAGTTCATCTTGTTTATTCCTTTCAGAAACTTGAAGTTCTCTGTCATATCACTCCTCTCTCATCTAGTTTCCAGTGAGTACATGTTCAGAGCCTTAAGCTGACCCCCATAAGATCTGCCCTTCTGGCCCCAAAGCATCCTGGTCACTCTACATTGCAGCATCTCTAGCCTGTTCTTATCATTCCGGAGATGAAGACTCCAGAAATGGGCACAGTACTCCAGTTGTGGCCTCACCAATGATCTATAAAGAGGTAGCAGTACCTCTTTTCTTCTACTGTCGATACTCTTTCTGATACATCCCAGTTTCCTATTTACCTTACTATAGGTCTTGTTACACTGGCTTGATTGTTTAAGGGAGTCAATAACAATGACTGCTAGGTCCCTTTCCTCAGCCAAAATGTTCAGCTATACCCCTCCCATCCAGCAATCAGTCCTGGTTTTCTTGTTCCCTAGGTTCATCACCTTGCACTTTTGAATTTCAACCGCCAAACCTTAGACCACCTCTCTAGCCTTTGCAGGTCACTCTGCATCTACCTAATTCTCTCACTGTCTGCCCCCCCACAGAACTTAGTGTCATCTAGAAATAGACACAAGTTGTCCCAGATTCCTTCTTCAGTATTGCTGATGAACATATTGAAGAGAACCCAGAAGGGATCCCAGTGGCACCTCACCCATGACCTCCCTCTCTTCTGATTTTACAACATTAATCACAACTCTCTGTTGTTTCTCCTTCAACCAGTTTCCTACCCATCTTACTATGTCCCCTGCTACACCCAGATCCTCCATCTTCTTCAGCAATCTTCTGTGAGGTACTGAGTCAAAAGCCTTGCTGAATCAGAAGTAGAGTAAATCCACGGTGTGCTCCCTAGCCAATACACTGTCATTCTAGTGTTGTGCATTTAGGTGTTAGTCAGCAAGATCATTATTTTATATCAAGGCATCTCTCCTAAATACAAATACAAATGCAATACTTTCCACTGTGGACTACTTCATACAGTGAATGAATATCCACCTAGTGAAAGGGGTCAAAAGGGGTTCCTGAGTTCAACTGCTCCCTCCAACAGCCGCTGACTTGTACAACTCTAAGCAGATCTCAGGACACCTACAAAGCTGGACATCCCTCCAGCCTGCACCACTGACCAATCCATAGCTTTCCTGGGACAGTCAGTGGAGATTGAGAAAGTCCACTTATATTTGAACTTCTGAAGCCACTCTCCATGCTCCTCCCAGCCATTCCATTGAGTGTATCAGGACTATTCAAAGGGGTCAAGAGAGGGGTAATGCCTATAACTGCTCACTCCTTCCCAACAGTCGCTGACCTTCACAACCCCAAGTTGACCCTGGAACACATATTAAATGGGTTCCTTCTTCAGGCTGCACTGCTGACCAATCCATGGCTTTCCTGGGACAATGGGCAGAGGTTCTCTCCCCCTTAAGAGGCCACTCTGTCTAGCAGTCCTCAGCACTACAGGCCACAGTGCAAAGGTATCACCCTAAGTTAGTCAGCTGTGAAGGCAGACAGCGGCAGGTCATACTGCTCAATCTACCCAGTTCATACTAGTGCTCCTTTGTTGGTATCCTTTGTTGGTATCATTTTTTCAGGAACTGTGAAAATTGTTTTCTGTTTAAAGAGTGACAGACGCTGCAAGAAGAACCTTAAAAAACATAATATCTGGACACAAAGCAGCTTACAGTTCTCATTAGCACTGTATTTCTTAACTCCTTTTTTTATTACTAAGGTCATATGTATGCAAACAGGAGTTGTACCTTAAGGTTTTATCAACTCCTATTGCTTCTTCCCAACCTGATGTCATAATAATCTACTTGTAACATCACAGTTATTCCCATGGCAACAGCCTGTGATGTCACAACAGAGCACTCTAGTTTCAAGTAGGGAATAAGCTACAGAGGCAGATGAACTCTAAGAGATAAAGATCTTGTTTTTGTGGGAATTTCTTCAGTAATAATTAATGGGGAGAAGAAACCTACAGGAGATACATGAAATTCAAGTTTAAGTGCATCTAAATGTTTTGTTTTCCAAAGTTTTCCCAAAGGCATCAACTGCTCTTTAACAACACTAAAATCTCTGTTTTTAGAGTTCTTAATACTAAGGACATATGTATGGATGTTCCTGACTAGTGTAGTGCATACTGTATTCCTTGTGTTCTGCTATTATATATGCCAGTTATGTATAGTCCCTATACAAGCCTGTGTATGACGGTTATTAAACTGTAACAGGCAGGATTACGCAACCTGTCTAAAGCACTAAGGTATGATAATCACAAACTGCTAACTCTAGATACTGTTTTGTAATGGCTCCATAGAAAATGACATGCTGTTATCACACTTCTCTCGCCATGGATATCTGTAACTGGGTAGTGTCTTTTTAAGTGTAGCATTTATACTACATGTAAGCAATAATACCCTTCAGGGTGGGTGGTATTGCGCTATACCGGACCACCCCCCAGGGGCATGATGAGGCCCGATGCTGCAGCAGAGGGCCTCTTAGCCCTGAGGCAGTCTGGTATAGCTCAATACCACCCACCCTGGAGAATATTATTGCACTTAGAAAATGGGTAAATGGTAGCAAGAAAGAGACAGACACAGAAAATGTATGTTTAACTTCAATACATAGTGATTTATTAATAATTTTGTGTAACTATATGGCATGGAGAGATAAAATAGTCCCTTTTTGGGACAGGGTGGGTAAAACAAATAAACACTTTTAAAACCGCACATTGCACAGTAAGTTGAGGTTTGGGCAAAATAATAAACTATTGCCCACTACTTTGTGAATTCTATGAAATTGACTGGTACTGTGAATGTGCAATTCAACAGGTTGAATGGAAAATTTGAGGAGCCTGTTGGTGGCACTGAAGAGCTGCAGCAGGGAGTGTCATCTGGCTTTATTTCTTCTGTTTTCACCTCTTCTTTAGCTGGTTTGGCCTGCTGTCCTAGAAGGTTGCTCCATTTCTTTCTGTCTTCTTTGGATGAGGACCAGTAACTTCCAAGGTAAAACTCACATCTGTGCCTATTGACCGTCGTGATCTCCCTTGAATGCAGTCCTGCATTGGAGAGGATTTGTACTGAGGTAGCTCTTATGCTATGGTTCGTGTCACGTTTACTGAGCCCTGCTTCTTGACGGAGTTTTCGCATAAGAGAC
Source organism: Neoceratodus forsteri (assembly GCA_016271365.2). Taxonomy (NCBI): domain Eukaryota; kingdom Metazoa; phylum Chordata; order Ceratodontiformes; family Ceratodontidae; genus Neoceratodus; species Neoceratodus forsteri. The sequence goes on from CM057455.1 coordinate 1,234,504,407, forward strand.
CCCAAATAGTTTTTCCCATAGGTTCTTTTGAATACCAGATGTCTTGTGTGCCAAGAAATGCCTGTGGGAGCCTTTTTGGGTATAAACAAAGTGCCATAGCATCACTTGGTATTTTGCTGGTGTATTTCTCAAAGAGTTTGACAGGGCAGTTAGGAGTTTGTGGCTCTTCAAACATGCAGCCTCTGGTACTCTCCTTATTTCTAATGGATTGCTATGATTTTTTGAATGAGCATTGTGTGCTAGGCTTATGTATGTGTTTCTGTTTTCATCTAGTTTGATTTTAAATGATTGTGCTATCAGCTCTCTTAAGCTCTCATGGCCCTGACGGCCATGTGTAGTTGGATTTTGAGCCAGAGGTGCTTCACTAGGCCAGGGGTAAGGCTTGATCTACAGCTGCTGATGCACAGAGCTTCAGGAGGTCCGTGCCTGTTATGGCAGAGTGGTGGGTGGCTTTATCTTTATTTTATTTTATGTACTTTTTTAAAATGCTGATGAACTTTATTGGAACTTCAGAATCAGGGGTCTGAGATTATAATGAGTGACCGCATGATGGAGGTGCTGTTTAAGTATCTATTCAAGCCTGCTCGGATCGCTCACAGCCCGACACAGAGTATTTATCTCCTGTGGCAGTTCTCACTTCAGCATAGAACTGCCAGAGTAGCTGACTCAAATTTTCTTGATGGAGGATAACTACTGTTTTTCTTGGTAGCCCAATCATTAAAACCCCCAACTACCTAAGCAGTATTTTTACGGGTATATCTTTCATCCATGTCTACTTCTATTGCATCCAGCTGTTCACTGGTTACACTTACGTGCCTCTCGTCATTGCTGACAGGATTTTGTCTCTGTTTCTTTTTTGAAGGTGGCCTCTGAGGTATTGCAGTTTTGCCCGGTCCAAGGAGTTGTGACAGCTGCTGATTCTCAAAAAGATTAAACTTGTTAACGCTGATTTTTATGGGCCACAGAAGCTGTTAACAAAATAACAGTTTTGACAGGTAGGCTGTCTGATATGCCATGTGACCGGGAAGCTGGCACTGGCACTCGTTTTACTGTGGGCTCTGTTGCCACATAGATGTATGCTCTGTCAGGGCTTTCAGCCAATCACAGCACTGAATTTATTTTACCCATTTTCTAAGGGTAGATATCCCTTTCTAGGTACTCTCTTTTTCGTATCGTCAGTCAGACCACTATATATGAATAAGCCCATATTGTAACTAGGTTATATGCTATATCTTGGTACCCCCTCAAGGTGACAAAGTGTTTCTTCTTATCTAGGTGGTCTCTCCTTTTTGGTAATGTTGTCCTCCCTATATTAGTGACCCCACAACTATTGATGACAGCATCAGATATGCTGATATCTAGATTATATGGCAGACAATTAAGCAATGATCCATGACAGGGTATGGGTTATGGTAGGATTTACCCACGTCTGGTGTAGTTCGCTCACAAAGCCACAGGCTGTGTGAATAAGCTGAACCAGAAGTGGGTAAATCTCACCATAACTCACACCCTGGAGTGGATTATTGTGATTATACAATGTCTTCTAATAAAAGAATGTAAAAAAAGTTAGCCAAAATGTTTTATTTTTATTTTTTAAGCTTTCTGATTTTTAATCAGTTGTGCTTCCACCCTATTATATAGTTCCTTGTAGCTAGGCAGATTATTGTTGAAGTAGTTGACCTCCCCACTCCACACACATATAGAGACAAAGTTGTTGGCATGCTTTTTTTTTCAATAAAGAGACAGTGTCTTGGACTTTTGTGTGGCTGTGTAGTTTTCAGGGGTTCTGACAGTATGGCAGGAGTTCTGATGGGAACTGCTGATGGGCTGCCGTCTGCTGACATTGCCTGTTGAGGTGCTGCTTTTTTTTTCTAGTTCTGATTGGAAAGGGAGTGGTTTTCTTTCTTGTTTTTTATTTTTCTTGTTTTTTTTTTTTTTTTTCATTTAGGACATCGGGCCACTTATTATCCTGAAGGACCATGTAGTGTGGATTTGCCAGCTGATGATGTTGTGGAGAACATGGGAACGGAGCTGAGCCAAGACTGAAAAAAAGTTTGACAGGTGAGCTGGGTGCAAGCAGTGGGGGAACAAGTTGAAAAGCACTGTTTTGGCTCTGATATGGGTTTTATAAGTGTTTAGTAATGTTATTTCACTTTATGATGAGTGTCAGACCAGGACTTCTTGGTTTAGTGGGGATCTAATATGGTGAAGTTTCTGTTTTCATTTTTTGAGGGGGATCATAGTGATTTTTTTTAAGGTTCTCATTGGTGAAGTGACTGACTGGCACCTTTTGTGGTGGTTATGTTAGGATTTACCACAGCAGAAAGGTGCCAGTCAGCCAAACATATTGTGGCATTTCCAGAGCCCATTGTATAATTATTGTTATTTGGGTTACTATGTAGTTAGTCACTCATACCCCCTGTGCATACAGACCTTTTCTTCTGTTATATATTGGTTCCTCTCCTGTTTGGTGTATGGTGGTATCTCAGTATTCTCCATTCCCCAGTAATAGGAGTGGATTTATGATAAGTAGTTGAAATAGAATTCCAAGTACTGCATTTTCAAAGCTGCATGTCAGTTTTTCAGACATGGGTGTTGGAGTCCACCTGGGAAGTTAGACCAAGAAAAGTATGTCTAACTTCCTAGATATAATTCCGCACTTGCACCCAAAAAATGGACACGAGCCCCACAGTTGCAGCAAAACATTGCTGTAAACTGCGGAAAATGTTGCAAATGTGTCCCGATGTCTGTGACTAGGACACAGACATCTGGAAACTTCTGCATTGATGCTGTGTGCATCTGAAATATGGATGCAAATGTTGCTTCCACAGTTCTGAAAATCCCACCCCTTGCCCTTAGGCAAATAATTTGTTACCTTATTGTTGCTGTAGTCTGGTACTGCTGAGTTAAACACAGACTCCACCCCTCTGAACATAACCCATCTGTGCAAATTTAAATAGTCTGAAACATATGATAATTACTATACATAGTAAGCTAAATAAGCTAGATGCCTTGAAAATGTGGGCTACTCGCTCAGACCCATTTATTTCACTGTTAACTAAAACATGGCTTAAGAATTCTGTTGATGCCAGTGTAATTTCTACAGGTGGGTCTGTGCTGTATTGGCTAGGTAGGTCAGCCAGAAATGGAGGAGTTGCATTATACATCAAAAATAAATTCTACTCTTCATTAACTGCTTCCCTCTCACAGCCGGCAGAAATGTCTATAGCCTTATCTAAGTCAAAATCCATTAAAGAGCAGGTGTTTGCATCTAACAAATAGTCAACTGACTATTTTAATTATTGTTTTTTTGATGTGTTAGTAATTACTTTCTGCTTTAATAAAAAAATATTTGTTAATGCAGTTTAATGACTGGGTCTTCACCTTTGCGTTTCACACTGCTAATAAAAAATAATCCAGTAGCATTCTGGTATTGTGATGTCAGAAACTCTCAACTACTAATGAGCCCAAGGTATTTAAATGAGAAACTAATTATACTGTTGTATCATTTCAGCAACAAACTTTACCTTTTATAAGTTTGCATTATTGTGGTCCATCTGTATGATCTAACAATTTTTAAAACTGTAATCAGCTTCACTTTTCTTCTTCTCATGTAAAATCTGGTTATGTAGAAAATGTCACCTGCTAAATTAGAACAAAAGATTACAGGTTATCAAAAATCACATGGTTTAATTAAATATATAATATTTTGGCTGTAGAACGTGTTCTTTCTCTATAAAAAATTGAAAACAGGTTTGCAGTTTCCCACTGAAATACACTGCTAGCTGTGCCAGTAAAACTTGTCTGACATCATAATACAAGAATTCCATTGGATTCTGTATTAACTAGTAGTTGGTAAAATACAAATAAAATGAAAATGTAATTAAAGAAGCAAATAAAAACAAACAAAACAAGCATTTGTCAATGCCGAATTTTTGCTTGCTGACATTGGCATTGGTAGTGTAGGAGTTACAGAGCTGCATACTAGGAATGGCAGTGAAGTACTGAACTGAAGCCAAACCCGTTAACACCCTGCAGATAGTGACAGGCATTGGGGAGTGCCTTTGGGTCGTCAGGCATAACGGCCATGCCATTTCACCACACCCTGCCCTGCAGACACCGACAAGTGTCACGGTGTGCCTTGGGGTCTTTGGTCTTTATGCGCACCCCACTCCATCAGGAAATACGGTGAGATGGGTGCGGTTTAGGAGAATGGGGTGAACTTTGGGGCTGAAGAGTCCAAGGCACACCTCAATGCCTCTCACTGGCTGCAGGGTGTGGGTGAGGGTGGAATGGTATGAGCATTGCAGGCAGCAATCCCAAGTCACAGACCTGATGCCTGTCATTCTGTACAGGGTGGGGCGTTATAGTCGGAAACCCTAATACCTCAGGCATTCATTGGTATTTTCACTCCAAACTTTCAACATAGTTTTTCTGTGACCCCCACCTCATGAACAGTGGCAGTATCAGCTTGTTAGCCAAAAGCTGCTTTTGCACAGTGACTACGACATTTGGCACCACAGGTGCAAAAACACATTCCGAACAGGATGTGAAAAATGATAGCGGCACTGTTCATGGGGAGGTGTAAAAAATGGCAATGTTGAAAATCTGTTGTGAAAATATTAAAAAAACTGGTAAAGTCACGAACATGTGTAGAAACTGTGCAGCATACACCCGTAATGTAATTAGTTTGGGGATTTTTTACAGCAGATTGTTAACACAGGCATTGTGGGACCTCCGATCATGAACAGTGTCACTGTGATTTTCTTTATCTGTCCCGAACAATGATTTCCCACAGTGACCACGCATTTCTGTGCAGAAAGTGTGAAAACACATTTCGGCCATGTTGTGAAAAATGACAGCTGTACTGCTCATAAGGAAGTGTGGAAAAATGCCACTGGTGAAAATCTGGACTGAATATATTACAAATTCATGAACTTATGAGGGAGCATGGAAACTGTGCAATGTTCACTCATAGCACAGTCATTTTATGGAGTTTTGTCACCAAATTTTCAACATAGCCATTTTAAGATCTCTGCTCATGACCAGTGTCACTGTGATTTTCTTAATCTGTCCCAAACATTGTTTTCGCACATTGACTGCACCATTGTGCCCTACATGTGCAGAAACACATTTTGGGCGAGATGTGAAAAATGTCAGCTGTACTGCTCAGAAGGAAGTGTGGTAAAATGGCAATGTTGAAAATCTGGCATGCAAATATTACAAATTCACAAACTTACCAGCGTGCGTAGGAACTGCGCAACATGAACTCCTAAAACAGTCATTTTTGGGAATTTTTTCACCAAATTTTCAACATAGCCATTTTAACACCTCTGCTCATGACCAGTGTCACTGTGATTTTCTTAATCTGTCCCAAACATTGATTGCGCACACCGACTGCGCCATTGTGCGCTACATGCATGGAAACGCATTTTGGGTGACGTGAAAAATAACAGCTGAACTGCTCATAAGGAGGTGTGGTAAAATGGCAATGTAGAAAATCTGGAGTGCAAATATTAAAAATTTGTGAACTTACGAACGTGCATAGGAAGTACGCAACGCACGCCCGTAAAACAGTCAATTTTAGGAATTTTTTCACCAAATTTTCAACATAACCATTTTAAGACCTCTGTTCATGAACACTGTCACTGTGATTTTCTTAATGTGTTCCATACATTGATTTCACACACCAACTGCACCATTATGCGCTACATGCGCGGAAACACATTTTGGGTGAGATGTGAAAAATGACAGCTATACTGCTCATAAGGAGATGTGTCAAAATGGTAATGTTGAAAATCCAGAGTGCAAACATTAAAAATTCACGAACTTATGAGCGTGCATAGGAACTGCGCAACGCACGCTTGTAAAACAGTCATTTTTAGGAACTTTTTCACCAAATTTTCAACATAGGCTTTTTGAGAGCCCAACTAATGAACACAGGCACTGTCATTCCGTTAATCGGTCCCAAAAGGTGATTCCACGCAGTGACCGCAAAATCACCCTTCGGGCCCGATTAACACCATGACAGTGACAGAATTTATGAGGAGGGGTCCCAAAAACCCCATGTTGAAAATTTGGTGCAAAAATTCCAAAAAATGCCTGAGATATGCATCAAAGTTGAAAAAACCCTATCTATTACATTACACAGCTAACCGGCATTTCCTCAGTTCGCGGTCGGCTTTGAAGAGAGCAGACGTGTTCCCGGTCCACCGAAGATCATCATGCCAGAGTCCGGAGGTAAGTATGGGGTGAGGGGGGTGTGGGGAGGCAGGGTGCGCAATGGGTGGGCACGGTTAGGGGAGGGGGCCAATGAGACAGCAAGGGACCTTTTTTTTCTTTCAGGGACTTTTTTTTTAAAAGGAGGATGACGCAGGACATTTGCTATGCTGGGGTGGGCTCCCAGCGTGGCATCAGGAAGGCTGCTTGGTGGGGGCTGGAGCAGACAGGGGATTGGGCACCCCCGTTGGCCATAACAGTTTCTGCCACACTGGGGTGGGCTTCCAGCGTGGCACCTGGAAACGTTTTGGGGGGGCCTTGAGACATGGAGCAGATGGGGGATTTGGCACCCCGGTCGGCCATTACATTGTTTGCCACGCTGGGGTGGGCTCCCAGTGTGGCACCGGGAAGCTTGTTTTTTGGGGGGGCGCCTGGAGCTGACACGGATTGGGCACCCAGTCAGCCATACAGTGTGTGCGTCGGGGGGAGCATGCACGAGCATGAAAAATACGGTGCTTGTGTGCCTGCGTGCGTTGGGGGGAAGAGCTCTGCTCACTGAAGCGGAGCTCTCCCTTTCGACTGTATGCCACTGCATCCGGAATCTCGGATGATGGCACTATGTTTCTTGCACGTGCGTGCAAGCAAACATAATGATTACAGTGGCATCTAAAGGCCCCAAACCTTCATTCTTTAAGATATGCATCATTACTAAGCACTTGCTTAATGTGGCTGGCTGCTATAGACCACCCTCAGGTGGTACTGAAATTTTGGAGTATTCATCCAAGGACATCTGTGCTAATAATAATGAAACTATAGTTTTTAGTGATCAGAATTTTGACTGGCTCACATCAAAATCAGTTGACCTAAAACTTAAGTGCAACAAGCTTGGTTTTATTCAGATGGTCTCCGAACTTACTAGGCCTAACCTTAAAAATCCATCAAGCTCTGCTATTCTGGATTTTATCCTCACTAGCAGCCCTCTGAAGTCAGAAAATAACTGTCACTACTATTTTTGACGCTGAATTTAGTGACAATTTGTAGTACAGTGCATTAGGGGAACAAAAATGTTATTCAGTAAGCCTTCCGTCATAAACATAAACCATCTGGGGTCCATTAGGTGGCAGGACTTTATCTTGCCTCATCAGCTAATACAGCAGCTGCAATCTTGAAAGAACACATTCTGAAAGTAGTGAACCTCCACACACCCCTGGTAAAGTGTAGAGCTAGAAAGAAAAATGTTCCCTGGTTACACCACAAATTAAAGCAAGCCTTAAAAGATAGTTTCTGGGCAGAGGTCAGGACAACTAAAATGCCAACTGACTGAATGTTGTTCAGACAGAAAAGAAATGTATGTACTAAGCTCATTCGCTCAGCAAAGGCATCTTACTATTTTGTCTGTACTGGAGCCAGGGCTTCAGATAATTTTTATTTGGGTGGAAGTCAAATACTTCCATAGGTTGAAATTTGGAAGTCACTTCAGTTTTACTGTAGTCAAAATACTTCCAGCTGTCAACTTTTGGAAGTCAAAATCATTCCAGTCAACAATTTTTAGCAGTTGAAAATACACCAAGTCTTATAGTTTTTGAAGTCATAGGCCTTCTGAATATCTTACTGTAACCTCATCCATGGCACATCCACAGAAATACATCTCTGAATGAGTCTAGGAAAAGAAAATGTGCACAGTAAATCAGTTACTTACAGTACATGCTTATTTATTTATTTAACTCTGTTTATGCTCCCTCGTTCTTTGGCCCTAGATCTCTTTCCAACATGGACGCTAGGCTCTGGCTTTTTCCCCACTCTGCCGAGGTCCTCCAACCAGACATTCATCCCTGGAGTACTCTCTACCCCTCATTCCGACCTGACCAACCCCCCAGCTCTGAGTGCCCCGAGGTGGGACCACCACTCCTCTGGCACTCTATCTAAAATCTAGCCAGAGGGGTGAGAGCTGGAGGCTGGTTGGAAGGGCCTGACATTGAGCATGGGTGCTGTGCCTTGGGTTCTGCCTTCGCCTATCTGGGTGCCAGGGTTTTTCTGCTTTTTCTCCCCAAGGTGCAGGTGTGAAATAGAGCCCAGTGCATGGCGGGCACACTCCCACAACAGCACTCAGAATGTCCTGCCACACTTCTCCCCACCTACGTGTCTCCTTGGCTGCAGAGTCCCCAGTCTTCACTGGGAGCGGCTAAACCCTCAGAGCCCACAACCCACCCTCTCCAGGAAAGGAGAGCAGCTCTCTAGACGCTCAATCCTCTCCTGCCCTGACCGACTCCCAACAAAATCGTTTCCACTCCAGAACACGCGTCGCCAGCGTGGGGTGAGGTAAGGTAAATGTCTCAACCCTCAGCACCACTGGGCCAGCCACAGTATGTGTTTATTTCATGAATTGTTCTTGCAGTTCCAAGTAATCTCCATTAATCTTGTGTTAAGTTGCTTGCAGTCAGATGCCTGCTACATTCAAAGTCTGGAGATCATACACTATTCACTAACACACAGATATCACCTTCCTATTAAAGCTGACAGATGTTTTGATAGCAGATCTTATGTTGTATTGTTATACGCTGATGATGGCAAGCAAGATACAGTATAATGCATGAATGCAATTATGCAACCAGCACATCAAGTCAAACAAACTCAGTTCTGTGTATGTTTGTTGCTCATGCTTAATTAACAGCATGTTGTGGAGTATCACCACCCACTTAAATGGGAAATTCACTGCAAAAGGACCTTTCACCACCAATTTAAGGCACCAATATGGCCAAGTACCCATGTCTGGCACCCTCACCATCAAATGCCATGGCCAGCTCCTGCGACATGCATGCCCCCACCAACATAGTCAGCTCCCCACACATATGCCTGGTCCCTTCCACTGCCAACATGGCCAGTTCCCCACACATACACTTCTCCTACAATGCCCACCATCCCTCACCAAGACACACATAGCCTGCTCCCCAAACCCACACACAGTCCACTCCACCCTCATTCCTCATAGCCAACTCACCTAAATAGTTAGGTCCTTTGCACCACACACACAACACACATACAGACACACACATACCCTCATACTCTCTGTAATACAGCACAGTATGTGGAGCTGCCTAAGATCACAAGGGCCCCCCCTGGACACACCAGCTATCTTGTAGCCTTTCAACCTGTTGCCGCTCCCACACACACACACACGCGGCACACACACACACACACACAAATATATAAACATACTTCCCAAAGTGCAGCCAAGTATGGCATGCTTTGGTAATATTTTGTAAGCCAAAAATAAGCTTCCACCACCAGTTTAAGGGATCAACATGGTCAGGTCCCCATGTCTGGCACCCTCATCCCCAAATGCCATGGCCATCTTCTGTGACATGCCTGACTCCACCAACATGGTCAGCTCCCCACACATATGCCTTGTCCCTTCCACTGCCAACATAGCCAGTCCCCCACACATATACCTGACTTCTCCTACAATAGCCACCACCCCCCATCATGATACACACAGCCTGCTTCCCAAACCCACATAAAGACTGCTCCACCCTACCAACATACACATACACACAAACACACACACACATTCTCTTGCTCTTTGAAAGAATATAGCTAATGAGTCCCCATTCCCAGTGAGTCCCCCTCCACCAAAGTATCCTGCTCCCCCAAAATGATCACATCCAGCTTCCTCAGCCACTGCTGCAACATAAACAGCTCTGAACAACAATACAGCCAGTCTACTCCCCCAGCTACCCCACACCCAAGTGAACACAGCCCTAGCACCAACACTGCCAGCCCCACCTGACCCATGTGAACACCGCCAACCCAGGAACCAGCACTACCAGCACAGCACCCCCAACAAATCCAAGTGAACACTGATGGACCCAGCACCTACACGGCCAGTCACCCCACCCAAGCAAATAGCCCACCTCATACCAACACTGCTAACCCCCTTGCACTACTAAAGTGAATGCTGATGCCCTTGGCACCAGCACATCCAGTCCCCCCCCCAAGCAAACACAGCCAGCCTCAGCACCAACGTGCAAGCCCCTACCCCACCCAAGCAAAGCTGCCCAGCTCTCATACCCACAGCCCTAACACAGATCATTCCTAGACTGGGAGGAAGCAAGTAAGGTTTTTTTTATTCTTTGGTAGCCAGGTAAGGCCTACTAGGCACAAATGCCTGTTTTCAGGGGTGAGCTGGGAGCACAGGGGTGATTTTGTGACTTGCTCAGAGTCACACAGTACTGTATGCAAGTGAAGGTTGTGGGAATGAAACCCAGATCTACTGGATGTAGCAAGTTCATTCACAGGCCAGCTTGTTATTCTAACCTCCAGGCTATACAGTGCTAGGTCAGCCCAATTATACAACAGCTGCTCCCCTCTCTTATCCATGCCAGATATAGGCAGCTCTTGTCAACAGGCTTCTCATTAGTCAAGACTGGATCATAGTGTTGAACTGTTTGAACACTCAGACAAGTTTGAGTATTAGAACGTAGTCTGCTCCTGGTGCAAAGAGTCAGCACCTCCTGTGGAGCACGATCCTTCTCCAGCTCCATCCCTTCCCTGTGGAACTCACTCCCTTCCTGTATCCAATCCTCTGCTTCCCTGAGAGGCTTCAGAAAGGAACTCAAGTCCCACCTATTGAGTTTGAGCCAATGTTCCTGTTACAAACGATAAGGATCAATCCTTCTGACATGAACCTGTTTGTACTTAAAATCGCAATGTCTTACTTAAATAACAATGTATAGCCTGTCTCTGACTCCCTGTTACTGTTGATTGTTAGCTCTGTGTTACAAACGACTAACAATTCGATTCACCCCCTCTGTATGGCTGGTCTCACATGCTCTGTGATATGTATAATTTGCATATATGATGCTTTATGTTATCTGTAATTAACTCCAGGACGCCCCTGATAAGGGACCCCAGGTCTCAGTGGGCCTACCTGGTTACCAAAATTAAATAAATAAATAAAAGTTTGAATATAATAGAAATGTTCCACAACAGTTTACAAAGTGGGTAATTTATTAAAGTTACTAAGTTCTGTAATGAATCTGAATTTTACATAACACCTGTTACCAGGATCTGCAGAAGTCAGCTCAAGTTTAAAAGTAACCTACTATTGCAGTTTATTAGAGGATTTAAATCAATTCAAAGGGTGCACTATGTCTTAAGTTTCATGTTGGATCTCCCCTGCTCTTGGCAGTAATAACCTATCCTGGTATATATCTTAGCTAAAATACCAGATGTTGATAACCCCCCACATGCTGTAACATGATCAGAAGTCAAACTAACTGTAATAATGATGTGTACAATATGACTATGTACTCGCCTGCTGAAATGACTTGTATTTGTATCAGCTGAAGTTATAATCCATAAATATAAGTTTAAAAAAACAGGCTTCTCGTTTCTCTTCTTTTGTAGAAATAAACTGATACACACACTGGTCCACCAGCACAGAGCCATGTCAAGGCTAGCTGTAAATCTTTCAGCTCTCTGATTTGGAGACTGCCACTGAACATAGATACAACAAACTCCTCCATGCTGAAGCTGATTAGTAGGGTTACAATTAATTTTAGCTCAATTTAACCCCTTCACATCACACCTGAATCATGTAGAAGTCAATGCAAATTGAGTTTCAAAGGTGTGTCTTTGTTAGGTGAGGGGTTAAATTAAGAAAAAGAAGAAAAATACATCCACAGTAGAAAAACACAGACATCAGTCCTTTACAGGGTTCTTATACAAAGACATCAGTTACTCCAAGCTGTCTATTTCTGGATGTTTTGCACACATTTCTGGACATAAAATATGTCTAAAGTCCACTAATCTGAAGCTCTGACCGGAGGTAAATAAAAATGATACTTCAAAATTTTGGAAGGCTATAAAGACTGTCAAAGGTGGTACTGCCTCATCTCCTTGCCTAAGCAGTTAAAACTTGGCAGTAAAACTGCCTCAGATGAACAACTAATTGTGAAAGAGTTAAATTCCTATTTTGCCTCAACTGGATTGGCTTTTGAAAAGTCAAATAATGGGTTACATCCTGTTCTGATCTCAAACAGCCTGATGTTATTCCCACTAGCAAGGGCTCTTTCCAGTATCACTCCTTCACTTACTTACAGATGAGATGATTACTCTCCAACTTGGATGCTGAGAAAGATACAGAGGCTGATACCATTGAGCCATTGTTCTTTAAGCTATTATACTGTAGATTGAGGGAGCGTGCCGGACCAACCTGAGTGCTCCTTTCCTCTGCACGTGAGACACTGTTATTCTGTCAAGAGTATCTCATGCACAGATGCCCTAGAAATGGGCACATTCCAGGCTAGTTTTTTTTTTAAATAATATATTATTGATTGAGCTCAACCAATAATATATTAATACCACCACGGAGACCACTCTTACACTTGTAAGAGTGGTCTCACTTACATTCTTAGGGTATTAGAACTGTTCACCTTCAGTTCATAGTTCTCATACCCTAAGAATGTGCATAAGATCATGTTTACGAGCATACTGTAAGCGTGGTCTCCGCAGTGGTATTAACATACAGTATATTTCTATTCTTACAGCTCCTATTACTCATCTTTTATGGGAAAACAGCCCATATAATTCACCTCTTTAACCATTTCTATTCTTCCATTGCTGGTGAAATCACTGGAAAAATTAGTAAATGACCAACTCTGCATTTCAATAATTTCAACATCATTACTCCAGAAAAATCGGTTTCAGATCCAAACACAGTACCTCTACTGCCTTGGTGAAGGTCACAAATGACTAACTTACATAAACTGATCAGAAACTTACAAAGGTGGCTATTTTCTTTGATCTAAGCAAAGCTTTTGACACAATGGACTATAATATTCTACTAACTAAACTTGCTAATACATGAAAGAAAGGAGGTTTGCCCTGTTCAAAACTGGTAAAAAAACATTGAGTGTTTTATATGGGTGTTCAACAGCAGGAGGTTAGCAAGTTAAAAATATTACACCAAAAAGTGCAACACAGTCTATCAGCACTCCAATAAATACTCCTGCCATAGCAGAGGCAACAAGCCTTTGTGTTAGGCAACTAAGCAAAACAAGGAGAAAGAAAAAACATTCTAGTTCTCAAAGGACGTGGCCGGGAAGGTAAGACAGTAAAGACTAGCTTTCAGCAGGTACAAGGAAGCACAGACGGGGAAGACAGGGAACTGTATTTGGAAAGGCATAGGGGTGGGAAAAGCAGTCAGGAGCACAAAGGCACAAACTGTGGAAAAAGTAGCCCAGGCAATTAAGAAAGGAGACAAGACCTTTTTCAGGTACATTAGTGAAAGAAAGAAGACCAGGGGTGGGATTGTGAAGTTAAAAAGGGAGGGGGGTTGTGCGGAGGGGGACCTAGAAAAAGCAACAATCCTGAAGAAACATTTTTGTTCAGTATTCACAGAAGAGGAGTAAGGAGAAGGACCACTATTGGACGATAGGAGCACTGATGGGAGAGAGGTGCACACCAGCCCATTTACGGAGGAACGAGTCGTAAAGAAGCTCAAGAATCTGAAAGGGGACAAGGCTATGGGGCCGGATGAGATACATCCCAGAATATTAAAAGAACTTAGAAAGGTGCTTGCAGCACCACTAACAGCCCTATTCAACAAATTGATAGAGACAGGAGTGGTTCCAGGGGACTTGAGGAGGGCGAATGTAGTCCCTCTCCACAAAAGTGGGAACAGGGAGGAGGCTGGCAACTGCAGGCCAGTCAGCCTGGCCTCGGTGGTGGGGAAATTGATGGAGTCACTGCTAAAGGAAAGAATTGTGATATTTCTTGAATCCAGTGGAGCACAGGATCTGAGGCAGCATGGATTCACAGCAGAAAGGTCTTGTCAAACAAATCTGATAGATTTCTTTGACTGGGTGACCAGGGCGGTAGATCAGAGAAGGGCGTTGTGTGTGGCCTACCTAGATTTCAGCAAGGCCTTCAACACCATCCCACATAAGGGGTTGGTAAATCAGTTGGGCAGCCTTGGAGTGGGCCCCAAGGTGGTAAACTGGGTCAGAAACTGGTTGAGTGACAGGACACAAAAGGTGGTGGTAAATTGCCTTTAATCCAGGGAGAGGGGGGTGACAAGTGGGATGCCACAGGGATCTGTACTGGGGCCAGTCCTCTTTAATGTCTTCTTAAGCAACATTGCAGAGGGGCTGGAGGGGAAGGTATGTCTCTTTGCAGATGACACTAAGATGTGCAACAGGGTCGACACTCCGGGGGTGTGTGGAAAAAATAAGGCCTTAAACATGCCTTGAGGAGTGGTCGAGAGTGTGGCAGCTAAGATTCAATGCAAAGAAGTGAAAAACCATGCATTTAGGGCACAGAAATCCAAGAGAGGAGTAAATGATGGGGGGAGAGGTACTGATGGCCAGCAGATAAGAAAAGGACCCGGGGGTAATCATATTTGATGACCTAAAGGTAACCAAACAATGTGAGAAGGGTGTGGGGAGAGCCAGTGGGATGCTAGGGTACATGGGGAGAGGCATCACCAGCAGAAAAAAGGAAGTGGTTATGCCACTGTACAGATCACTAGTGAGACCCCATCTGGAGTACGGTGTCCAGTTCTGGAGGCTGCATCTCCGGAAGGACATAGACAAAATAGAGGCAGTCCAGAGAAGGACAATAAAAGGACTGCACCAAAAGTCATATGAGGAAAGACTAGAGGACCTCAATATGTATTCCCTGGAAGAGACGAGAGAGGGTGGATATGATAGAGACATTCTAGTACCTCAGGGGTATAAACAAGGCACAGAAGGGTAGCATCTTTTAGAAAATAAGATGTACAAGAACAAGGGGGCATGATGTGAGGCAAGAGGGGGTTAGGCTCAGAGGCAACGTGAGGAAGTACTTTTTCAAAGAAAGAGTAATGAATGCTTGAAACAGCCTCCCTGTTGAGGTGGTGGGGGCAAAAATGGTAGGGGAATTCAAGAATACATGGGATAGACATAAAAGTACTCTTACAATAGGGAAGAGAGGGTAAGCTGCAGATCAACTAAGTTCTGCGGTATTGCATTAGGTAGGGAAAAGGGACAGACTAGGTGGGCCACACGGTCCTTATCTGCCGTCACCTTATATGTTTCTATGTTTCTGACATATAATGTGCCCAGTGAATATTTATGTAATGAATATGAAGTGTGGACCACAATATTACACAAAGCAGCATGTCGTCAGCATTACTTAATGAGCTAAACAGTCAGTGACTTACTTGCTTTTCCTTTGCCTGGTTCTCATCTTGCCTTTCTGGTCATGCCCAATCAGTCTGTCTTGGCACGCATTATCTGATCCTAGACCTAGAACTATAGGGGTCCCTCAAGACTCAGTTCTAGGGCCCTTCCTTTTTAGCATTTTCGTAAATAACTTGCATAAATTATAGAATCCTGTAATATGGACATGTACCCAGATGACACCAACCTTTATTCATCTTTACATTGTCCTCTGACATCTCTTTTGCTCTTCAATCTGACTTCGGTGCACTATCAAGTTAGCTAACTGCTAATCACCTGGCTGTCAGCTAATCCAAAATTGTCTCTATCCTCTTTGGCTCTAAAAAATGTCCAGCTGCTGTTCCCACCCTGACCATTAATACCTTGGATGATACTTCCTTATACTCCATTTCCCAATATAACTATTTACAATAAGTTTGATTCTGGGTAATACCCTTGATTTTGCTTCACATATCCAGTTACTTGTTTCCAAATGCCACAGGAAGATTGGTGCCCTCTATAGGGTGAGTGACTGCCTCTCTCAGAGACTATGCAAATGCCTGGTTGAATGTTTAATCCTTCTAGTTATTGACTTTGGGGATGCGGTTTATGATATCACCTCCAAATAACACTTAACAAAACTGGATACCTTAATTCTCATGTTCTCTGTAGGTTTATCCTTCAAGCTCTTACCTGGATGCATCACTGTACATTATATGACCATCTTGGCTGGCCATCACTGTCTGATAGACGTGTACAACACCTGACTGTCTCTGGATTTAAATACTGGTTCAACAAGCTCCCACATTACCTATGCTGACTCTAGTTGCTCTGCCCACACACCTTCTTTGCTCCGGATCCACGATGGGTGTTCGACAAAATTTTTGTCAAATGCCCTGACAGCAAAACCGGCAGGCCAACAGCATTTTGCAGTCGGCTGCTGGTTTCCAGTGGAACGAAGTGTTTTCCTTGAGGGGGCTTCGCACCTCGAACTCCCCACACCCCCTCACTTAGGATTATCAACTCCAAGTCAGAGCTGATTTTGAGGGGTGCAGGATCCCCAACAGACGGTGTTGGGTTCCAGTGGGTTCCCTACAGCAACAAGGCACTGTAGTCGCTATAGGGGACCAAACTGTCGAAAAGTCACTGTGGGGTGGGATTACTCTTTGCTCCTACTCTGGCAAAAGGTTCATTGTCCCATGGAGGAAACTGAGTTCAGGACAAACTGCTTTCAGTTACAGATGCCCTCAGATATGGAACAACCTTACCCTGGATAACAGCTCATCCACCAATACTGCCAGAGCTAAACAGCTACCCAAAACTATGACTGTGTCCTCCTGTAACTACACCTGATTTTTGCTGGTATACAGTGGTTTCCTAGATGTCCGCTAATTGCTGAACTCACCTGATGATTATTAAATTTCTCTGTTTTTGTATACTGCATTTATAGTTACTTTGTATACTGTATTTCCTGTTTTTTTGTATACTGTATTATATTGCTGTTTTTTTCTGCTGACTTATCTCCTTTTCCCCTTCCACAAGGTCACATTTTGTAAATAAGACTGCATGTATATGTCTGTGTGTCTACCTGGTGAAACACTTTAAATAACTAACGCTCTCCTAATATGCTGCAACACCAACTCCTAAACAAAAAACTATTACTTAACGCCAAGAAAACAAAAGCAATGCTCTTTCTCCCTCTGCCCAAATGGTAAATTCAGCCCTATCAGATCCTATGCCACAGATTACTACAATTCTTGGCGAGAAGTTGGAATTTGTCCCTAAATTCAAATACCTGGGAGTATGGCTGGATCATAGACTCTCCTTTACAGAGCACATTGAAGAATTACTCAAAAAATTACCACAGAGACTTGGCCTATTCTTTAGGATAGCCCGCTTCTTAACTAGAGATGCCGTTCTACAGCTGGTACAATCAACCTTTCTATCCTTGATAGATTATGCTGACATCCTCTACAGTCACTGTCCCATTTCCTACCTCACCAAACCTGACACATTATATCATAGAGCTTTGAGGTTCATCACAGGCTTGCCTTATTCCACTCACTACTGCTCCCTATATCAATCAGTGGGGTGGAGTTCTCTTCAATTCTGATATGATAAAAATGCAGCCTTATGGACACCGAGAGCCATCTCCAAAAAAACTGCCCTAATACATTACAGACTGTCTTCCTATAAAACCAATAGGCAATTACGCCCTGAGAAGTTGCAAATCTCTCCTACTGATGGTTCCCAAAGTTAACTCTCGCTTTGGCAGAGCTGCTATAAGCTTTACACTGTCCTTCTTGTGGAATAAATTGCAAAAAAAACTGAAACTGAGGTCACCCATCGGCATCTCATCTTTCAAGCTCTTATATTCACGTCTCAGAAATGATCAGTGCAATTGTTTCCCATGAACATGAATTGTCATCATGCTAACCTGTACCATTTAACCATGAACTAATTACTTCTAGTGCTTGTCTCCTCCTTGGCCCTGGTCTGTCATCATGCTTTCATGTAACACCTTAATGCCTCTGTCCTCCCTTTGATACTGGTCTATCTTCCCGCTTTTCCAGCCTTCTTTTCACAACTCTATACTGCACTCATCCACAATCTACACGCAATCATACTATAAAAGTCCTAACTCCCCTTTCCCTCTCCCTGTAGGCCCCCACTGCCGCAACAGTTCTACCGACCTATCCTTGGGACTTCACTTCTCACAATGTTTATCCTTTGCTTACATATTACATACCCCTCCTGGTACCCCATCTGCCATTAGTTGGTGGTTCTCCAAGCCATTTTCATGGCTGGTACTAGTGACTGCCCCTGGTAAATGAACTAACTGGTACTTCTATACAGAGACAATGGTTTATATACAGTTGCATGGTTCAATGGTGGGCCTGCCCCATTGTATTTGAATCCTCCTCTGTTATGGCTTGCCTTGTCTTCCTTTTAGCATTTGACTCCCCTATTACTGCACCATTGTGTTTGCGTTTATATGCTTATTTACATGTATTTATATGTTTTTATGATGGATGTTACCCGACCCTGTTCTAACCAGGTCCATCCTGTAAAAGAGCTCTGCTCAATGATGTTCGCCTGGATAAATAAAGATTTTGATTGATTGATTGATTGATTGATTGATTGAATATTATTCATTCTCAACTCATAGCTCATTTGCAGTCATTCAGAAAAGTAACAATCACAGATTTTTTCCCAATCTGTCACACTACTATAAGCAAGTCACTCAGGATATAAGGGATGCTAAAAACGTGCATAAGACAAGTAAGCAATAAGACACGACAGGGTACTGATTGTTCTGTGACAATCACATGCCTAGGTGCATGGTAAGGTACCAGGCTGAAGGCAGAGTGTCCTTCATCATCTAAGCGTGCGGTTATCACAGAACAGCAGACACTCTGGCGTGTTGTATTGCACTTATAAAATGGTAATGATTAGGACAAAAATGACACCAAGTAGTTTGCATTTATAACATTTTGTAACATTTGTTTAAATAAGAACTAGAGAATTTCTTAAAAAAGGGAGAAAAAAAAGTCCCTAAATACACTGTTTGGGATGGTCAAAATAATAAATCTCTTAGAACCACATGATGCACTACTTTTTTGGGGGTGGTCAAAATAACAATAGAAAACAAACTCCAAACAGTGTGGAACATTTTAGATTTACTCATTGAAATTGATTACTTGCACCTTGCCATGGAATACAGGATTTATGAGCTTGAAGGGCATGTTTTCTAGCACTGTATTTCCTCTTAATGGTGTTTCATGCTCATTGTCTGTGAACTCATTTTCAGGCTTCGGCTTCTGTTTCTTTCTTGTAGGTTCCATCTCTTGAATCATGCTTGAAGATTCCATCTGCTGATTTTGCTTCATACTGTGTGTCAGGATTCCGCTCCACTTTTTCTGGTCTTCAGCAGAGGTACACCAATAGCTTCTCAAGCTAGCTTTTGATCTGTTACCCGTGACTGCCATACTTTCCCGTGCTTGCAGTCCAGCAGTAGATAGTAGATGCACAGCTGTGGCTCTAATAGAGTGCTTCGTGTACCTTTGGCTGAGGTTACACTCCTTGCTTAACAGGTTGACTGGCTGTTCCCTGTTGGAACAGATTAACATTTTTCACCAAACCAGCAATAGGCACATCTGTGGGGCCAAGCCCTTTTTACCCTGAAATTTTCAGACCAAAATTCCAAACCATCTGTGTGCTAGATAATGACAAAATAAACAGCAAAAATTGGTAATTTTTTAACTTTTTGCACTGTCCAGATCTTGGAAGCTGTACATCTGACTGAACCAAAATTTGGCACATCGAGACATCTACCCCCAAGACCATGCATGCAAAATTTTGTGCTAATCTATTGAATGGTTGCAAAGATATTAAAGTACAATGTATCCAAGAAGGTGATTTAAGATACTTGTTTTGGATTTGAATTCAAGAGATGGAATGTTTACTTGTATGGAATACAAGAATTAAATTATACCATGGACTTTAACCAAGAGCCAATAAGAAAGGCAGACTGGCACCTTAGCCCCATTGTAAATCCTATGATAATCACTGGCAAAGGTGCCAGTCTGTCACATCCTCCTACCCCCCTGAAAAGGGATCACTCTGATACCCCCACCAACACTGCAAAGTCACCATATTTGCTCTCGCTAAGAAATCACACTAGGGCTCGTATATTAAAAAAAAAAAAAAACATGGCTGCATCATGTGATCTAATCGACGAGACTGAACTCGATCAACTTTTCACAATAAACACTACACAAGAGCTAACTTGAAGCACTCCATAGTATTTTTTAAATCATTGACCAGTAAACAGTTCGGCACTGCTATGCCCACCTCGCTTGTTAGCGTTTTCGGCTCCACTCCATCCGGTTTTCAATCTTCAGTGCTGCCCCAATCACTCTTTCTCTCTGTCAGTACTCTACACATCACTTTTTTTTTTTAAACAACTATTAAAAACAAATTCCCCCGAACATCACTGTATGCCTGCAAAATCATACTTGGAAGTAGAAACAAAAACGCGATCCCAGACGCCCCTCTCTACTCCACTCACAAAGCCGACTGATACCGCTGTCTCCTTCTCTCAACCACTCATCGCTCTAAACACATTTCCAAACCTGGCAGCAAAAACTAAATTATAAAAAAATTAAATAAATAAACGGCAATCTAATTTCTCTGTCAGCATCACTTACTCTCGTATTCTGCCCAGCAACAAGGCACTACTTAATACACGGTGGAAGAATATATATACACAAATATATAAAAAAGTAGAAATAAGATTTTTTTTTTTTACAATTCTTTTTCTATATTTTAATAATTGACACCTGGTATAATCGCAATGTGCCACTCGGGGGTGTGGGTCATTGGGGGATTTACCACGGCTGGCGAGGATTTATCCACGAGGTGCACCACTTCAGCCGTGGTAATTCCCCCGATAACCCACACCCCCTTGTGGCTTATTGCTTAAATCTCTGCTCAGTTCTACTGGCAGAATGCTCACCCCCACTATCATACAACAGAAGGCCTCAGATGGAACCAGGGCTTTTGTTTTATCTGTAACAGGTTAAACAGCACATATTTCATTAGTAATCAGGTGAGGATAGAAGGGGTATTTTTCATGGTCAGCAAAGAAATATCATAAATTAAGATTGTAAGTACTGTAGCATTTCATTTTTTAAGTTGTGTGTGTGTGTGTGTGTGTGTGTGTATGTGTGTAAGAAGAGGATTATTCTGGCAAATAACATGTAATTACTATGTTTTTAAAATTGGAGGCAGTATAGCGCAGTGGTTTAAGGCTCTACACTGCAGATCAGGTGACATCCAGCAGACCAGACCTGGGTTTGAATCCCACAGCTTCCACTTGTATTCTGTGTGACCCTGAGCAAGTCACTTAACTTCCCTGTGCTCCCAGGTCACTCCCATAAAAAATATTTCAGCTTAGTGTGCTACTCCTGGTTAAACAACTAAATAAAAAAAAGAAATTTAAAGCAGTTTTATTTGTAGGGCCTAGTTGAAGGTTTTTAGTGAGTAAATATGACAGCCGCATTTGTGATGGCAGTCAAGGATGTGTGGTAGTACTGATTTTATTGTGAAGAGGTTGCTGGATCTTCTGCCATTGTGGTTGTGCTGGAATATCAGCACTGGGTTCTGAGCTCCTCAGTCAATCAGGTTTCTGGATTGTTATACCCATTTTATAACAGTAATAAAATGGGTTTGAAAAATTGTGAAATCCGGTTGACTGAGGACCATCTTTACCAGTGCTGTTGTCTCAGCACAACAGCACTGGATAAAGATCCAGCAGTCTCTTCTCAATAAAATCAGTACTAACCACACAACTCTAACTGCCATCACAAACATGGCTGCCACCTTTACTCACTTAAAACCTTCAACTAGGTCCTAAAAATAAAACTGGTTAAAATAAAAAAAAATAAGTTAAATGTTATTTGCCCTCATAATCCTCTTCTTACACTCGCAGATATACTTTTAAAAATGAAGTACCATGACCACTGATAGGGTTAAGCAAGGGTGGGAGCAAGATTTGGGGACCATAATCAAAGTGGAGCAATGGATTAAGATTTAGAAATATACATGGTGAATTCCATTTTCTCCTGGGTGGTGAGAATTCCTCTGGAAACTTCACATTCGGTATTTCATTGTCCCTGCCGTGGACTCCAGATGGAACCCAATTGTCTACCCCCCACACACACACACCAGTTGTTGGAGAGGATGTGGCACAGAAATAGCCTCACAGACACAAATTTTCTGGTTCTGCCCATCTCTAGGGCCATATTTGAAAGATGTTCAGACTCATCTAGGGAACATCTTCAGTCTGTCCTCCCCTCCAGGTCCAAAACAGCTCTTGTTAGGGATTCCACCTCAGGAGGCTGCAGGTAGAGAAGCAAAATACTTATGAGGTATACTTTTGTTTGGATCCCCCTCCACTCCCCAAAGGGAGCTCAGCCCATTCCAGCATGCTGTCCCCCCATGCCCAGGTTTGCCCCACCCGGGTGGGGCCTCCGGGTGGGCGCCCCCTCCCTATGATCACTGGTAGCTTGCCCTGGCTTACCCACCAGGGTGGGTCCACAAGAGTTGGAGTTCCCCAGTGGACACTCGTGGCAGTGGGGACAGTGGCGGAACGATGCGTCAT
The DNA here is from genome assembly GCA_016271365.2 of Neoceratodus forsteri. Taxonomy (NCBI): domain Eukaryota; kingdom Metazoa; phylum Chordata; order Ceratodontiformes; family Ceratodontidae; genus Neoceratodus; species Neoceratodus forsteri. Next base: position 1,234,526,991 of record CM057455.1, read on the forward strand.
GCCTAGGGGACCTGTAATTTTTTGTTTTTGTGGCAATCTGGGGGCGGGGACATGCAATGATGACCAGCATCTGCCCCGCCCCCCCTAATGGTACAGTGCCAGCATGGTGGTACCCCTGCCTCCACCAGAGGTCCACAATGCACCAGAAACTCTTCTTCCCTCCCTCCCTCCCTCCCCTGGAGAAGGAGAGCAGTCCTGAGGTCGGTCAATCCTTCTCCCCCCTGTTGGCCCTCTGACTTCCCGGGTCCATTCCCGAACCGGGTCATCAGTGTCGCAAGCAGAAATTCAACTGTTATGCCAGTGGGCCAGCCTTATGGGGTATGTTAATAGTAAGAATGTAAAGCAATTACTGGAAAATGGTTGTCGCCAGATCCTCCATGAGTGGTTGAGTGCAGGGACAAGGTCAATACTATTTACACATTTGAAAGGATTACTTTTTCCCTACAACAGAGAATTCTGCAGCTTCAAAATAGATTGACTGGATATGAGCTTTATGAGGGTCTAGAGCAATGCTAATGTTTGCTGTTAAGGGTTTGTCCCATATTGAATTACCTCCATTTATTCCCTTTAGTTTTTTTCTGTTATTATACCTCCCCCCAGACTACAAAAGTTATTGCTTTTTTGAATTTCAATTTTATTAATCGACTGAATCAGTTTTTACTCTGGGTAATTTTCTTGTATCCTATTACAATACATGGACACCTCCAAGACATATGTGGTTCAAAAATATATTACTTTTATGAATAACGAGGAACCCCTTCTTTTTTCTTTTAATTGTTACATTTTTTCTGGGTTGAGGTTTACTTTTTCTGTAGTTTGTTCCTTTGTCTTTTCTTGTATTGGAAATATGGTGGAGAACTTAATATGTTGGTGAGCTTCTAACACAGATATAACAATGTGTTAAAGATATTGAATGTAATGTATGTTTGAACTTAATTTGAGCTAAGCTTTTTATAATTTGTCATTTTCTGGAATACTTAATAAAGTTTGAGTATAAAAAAAATGAAGTACCACAATACTAATAGTTTTTTTTTTCATAGAAGTTTTTCTGGCTCCTGCGTTCACAGGCAGCTACATCAGCTCAGTCCCCAGCCCCTAGGCTAGATTTCTGCCTCCCTAGGCTGCATGCTGTGTCAGGTTCTCTCCATGAGTTCCTGTCTCATAACAGGGCTGGAGGGGGAGGGCCATCCCCCCCCCCCAAATACCGAAATCTGAGGTGGACTGAGATGCTCACTAAGTGGTGGTGTGGGCATGGAGATGGCTGGGCCAGGCTTTATGAAGCCCCCCACATCCTTTTTTCTGTTTTTTTCTGGTCCCACCACTGACTGTGAGGTGTCCGACTCAAGCATGGAGGTGCACCCATCCAACGCTCCCCACAGACACTCCCATACATTGCCTCCCTGACCTGCTCTACCTCCAGGCCTCCACCTGGGGACAGCCTAGGCCAGGATGACAGACCTCCCCATCCCCAGGAGAGGAGCACAGTCCTCCAGATGCTCAATCCTTTCCCTCCCAGGCCATCCTCCGATGACCCAAATCTATTCCCAAATCCCGGCCACTGGTGTGGGAAAACGTAAGATGCTAAGTGGCTCAGCCGTCTGCACCACCAGGCCAACTAACACTCACAGTTTTAATTTCTAGAGTTTGTTTGCTGGCCATGAAAAATCCCCTTCCTGTCCTTACATGCTTACCGGGGAAGATCTGTTTTGTTTAACCAACTACAGATAAAACAAAAGCCCTGGTTCCATCTGAGGCCTTCTGCTGTATGTCTGAGGGTGAACATTCTGCCAGTAGAACTGAGCAGAGATGAGGAATAGTGAATATTCAACTGTACACAACAATGATGTGTTTCCATTGAGGGGTTGAGTTGACATCATAGGGACCTTGGGAGCGTAATTTGAGAAGGAATCCTAGGTCCCAATGTCATCTCAACCCAAGATGAAAACGCAGTCATGTATGTATGGTTGCCCATACTATTTGTTATAGTATATGGATCCCCCAGGTTCAAAAACAAAGTCAAATCTCTGACCGTTTAAGCTACATAAGGTTTCACATGCTGTGTTTGCGCTTCCACTTGCTGTCAGCAGCTCAGTCTGCACGAAGTCTGTCAGTGATGCACCATTCCAGTCTGACCCTCCAAAGATTTGTGCAGCACTTGATTAAAAAAAAATTTACATTGGTACGGTTTGGAAACACAGAGCTGAATATGGCAGTCTGTGTCCAAACCATCCCGGTGAACCGCTCGGTAAGTGGTGCCACCATGTTTGATTTCCTTTTTTGTTTGAATGGCTCTGTCTGCTCCAATCAGGTGGAGGTTAGTGCAGGGCTGATAAATATTAATTATAGAACATATATAATAACTTTTAGAAAGTGTACAACTTTTCAGCAGCTACTGATTTTTATACATAAGGCCAAACCATATACTATATTTGAATTCTTGTATTTCCATCCATAGTAAATGTTCCATCTAATGAGTGTAGAAAAGACAGACCAGAACTTAGGTGGAGAAAAGGGATGAAATAATACAAAGAAGAAAGAAAGGTGAGGAAACAGGTAAATGGTGTGAGTTTGGGAAAATAGAGGGTTTAAGGGCTAATCTGAAAAAAAATGTGTTTATCTGTGCATTACGTTCAAAATGGAGGTGGTATGCCAAATATTGGGATGTGCTGGGACTATTTTGTTTGGCTGGATGAATATTTAAAAACAAAATCCTTAAAATGCTTAACATTATTTTATTTTTGTGTATTTTTTCACCCTTAAATAAAAAAAAAATTGGAGCTTTTGTATAATCACAATAAGATATTCCACGGTGAGTGCTGTGGTGGGACAATGGCACCTCTCGGGTGGTAGAAGGCATCCAGTAATACCTTGTGCCTCACAACACACCCAAGGTGTGCTACTATCCAACCACATACCCAAGGTGTGCTGTTATCCCACCTCAACGCCCACCCTCTCATGTCTTATTGATTAAATGTTTGCATGTAAGCTGTGAGTTGTAAATGGCTATTAGTAGAGACTTTACCAGTGTGAGATGGATCAACATCATTTGTATGGTCCTCTGTGATGCTGGCCGCATTGACATGGTAGAGAGGCAAACCAATCCATGAGATTGCTATTAATGGACAACCATTTTCTATTTTCCACTTCAAGGAAGTGTGAGTATTTGCTGTACTAAAAAAGTAGGAGAACTTGCTAGTCAGCAAAAAAGTATGCCTTTTTAGCAACAACTTATTCATGACCTCTTTACTGTATATTCTTCTTTAGGGAATTGTTATGTGACACAATTAGATGAGAAACACATTTTTCAAAACAAAAATCATACCATTGTTTTTTGTTTGTTTGTTTTGCCTCTGCATAAAACCAAATAAACTGAAAATGTTTAAAAGACATCTTAAACAAAATTATTTTTTAATATGTTTTTGTCAATATAGTGTAACAGTATGACTAGTAAATTAATATAGTCTAAGTGTATTTACACGATATTGAGATTCTGAAACTAATGTAACCCCATTTTGTTCTGTTCTCAGACTTTCCTGAACGTTAAACCCCCTATGACTCCTGTTGTGCTGTGTGAGGTCTGTGTGCTTAAAATGTTGATTACAAGACTTTACACCTTGAGCTGCATCAGGGGCTGCCACTCTGTGACCTGTTGTATATAGGATGGCCAATCTCTGACTTTTCTGGGCTCAAGAACTGTTGCTAATGTTGGATCAGGTGGGACATTGTGTTTAGCACCAAATGAGTTTCTATTGAGTGTCAAAGTGACTGATGGATAAGTGACATGACCAATAGGATCCATAGATCAGAGCTCCGTACAAAAAAGGGAGATGGCAGATCTGTTTGGGATCCCAAAGTGAACAGATGTAATGTGTGATCACAGTCTAAGTGTGTCATTCCAAGTCCCTTTTTTTTTTTACTAACGACCCTGCCTTTCTGCTCTTTTTCTAGCCACAAGCCCAAATCGGGCTTCTCACTTCAGCTGAGCAGCCCCGGCGCTGATCTCTGCTGGCAGATGCACCTCCGCATCCAGCCAGCCCTCACTGATCAAGGACAGCAGGTACGGCTGGTCAGCTCCTAGCCTGGAGCTGCCAGGCTTCACTCCTCACAATTTGACTGGCTTCTGGGGACTGTTGCTGCTTCCCAATTGGGCACCGCAGATCCCCATCGAGAAAGCGCTCTAGGCGCCTTTTTCAAATCAGAGCTCAGCCACTGCCTGCTCTACTTGATGGACAGTTTTTCAATCCACCCCTGCCCCCCCCACCTCCTTCCTTTCTTAAATTCACTTCCCACCGATCCCCACCTCTAAATTTTCATTCTAGTCAATTTCAGCAGCTTCCTAAAGGGGCTGTCCGCTCCTGCAACTTCTTAAACTTACCTCTTATGCTCAGATTTGACAAGTACTGCTAACTGCCCTTCCTTAATCACACACTCCTTCCCATAGCCTCCTACTACCAGTGCTTTACCACTTTTCTACCACAGGGCATAGTTTCTCCTACCACACTCAAGTTTAATTTACCCTACTTCCCTATTACCTCACTTATTACTGTCCTCTCACCTTCCCTGTTTCTGTCTGCCAGCATGGATTGCTCTAAGTGATTCCACCTCCCCTATTTAGTCTCACTCCTTGTTCTTCCCCTCTGCACCACTTTGCTCAACTCCCCTTACCCTTACCCTCCACTACCTCTCCCTACCATTTTAGCCCCAATCCTTCTCACACCTTCCCTCCTTTTTCTCACTCTCCCCTTGCCCTACACCTCCTTGCTCCTCCCCACCCCTTCTTGCACTTCCAGTTCTGCCCCTGCCCACGTGAGCCCCTTCATCAACCTTTGCCTATTCCATGACTTCTCACCTTCCTACCAAAGCCATATATTTTTAACCCACCACTACACCAGGCCTTACGCCATCAAGCAGTCTTCATCTGATAACCACAGGCACCTAAGGCTTCTACTCCTACTACTCCTCATCTCAGGCTCCATTCACCCCAACCCTAGCCCCTCACCCCTTTTCCATTTCACCCCTCACTCCTCCCCCAAACCTTCTAAACAGCTTACTTTTGCTCATCTTAACATGCAAAGCCTTTGGCAAAAAAAAAACTTGAGTCCTGGGTGATGGCTAATGCTTGTGATGTCATTGCCCCACTGAAACCTGGCTGAAGGAGGACATCTCCCCAGTGAAATCCTCCTTGAGGGTTACTCTGTCTTTAGAAAAGACAGGGTGGGAAAGCGTTGGGGAGATTGCCTCATCTGGGTTGTCGATTACCTCCTTGCCACTGAATTCAACCCCCCACTTCCCACCTCCTCCCTTGAATCCATCTCGATCAATCTCCTACTTGGAGCAGATAAAATGGTCACAGTCAGTGTGGTTTACCTATCACTCTTCTCCTCACCCCATGATCTAGACCCCTTCCTAGATATCAAGACCTCCTTTCCCCAAGCGAGAGATTGGATCATCCTAGGGGATTTCAACCTTAACTGGTTGTCCTCTCACTGTGACTCCACCAAGGAATCCTTACCTGGCCTTGGCCTCCATCAGCTTGTCACTGAACCTACCAGAACCAACTACAAGACTGGATCTCAGTCACTCATCGATTGGGTCCTAGTCTCACACCCCTCCCATGTCACCACCTCTGGAGTTCTTCCCAACTCAATCAGTGACCACTGTGCTCTTTTCTGTCATTGGTCCACAAAAACACCCCCCTTCCCCACACACACACACACAGATTTATCCAAACCAGGCAACTGAAGATGATGGACACCTCCGAGTTTTCCAAAACAGCCCTAGCCCAAGACTGATCCTTCACTGAAAACATTTCTGACATCTGCAAAACACTTGAAGCCTTTAGCAATAAGTTCCTTGCCCTCTGCAACATTTTCATCCTACTTAAGAAGTTCTGGGTCAAGGGTTCTAGCCAAGAATGGGTCACCCCTGAACTTCACAAACTAATGGGGGAAAGGGACCGAGCCTGGAAGTTGTACAGAAAACACAAAATCCCCCAACTCCTCCAAGACTTCAAAACTCTTAGAAACAGGTGCAAATCTTCCACAATATCTGCTAAATCCTCTTTCATCCTGGAAAAACAACGTGCTACTCAGGGGAACCCTAGAAGGACCTGGAAAATTCTTAACAACCTAATTGGTAGGGGAATTTCTGAAGAACGTATTTGTCTCACCTCAGAAGGGACCACCACCACCAAGCCAGGTGAAACAGCATCCCTTTTCAATAAATACTTTGGTGACCCTGACCAGTACAAGCCCAGTTCCCCTCCTACCCCATCTACCCCCACACACCCCCAGTCTCCCATCCCAAGTTCCATTTTAGATACCTAACCCTTGCTGAAGTGGTCAAGTTAATGAGAAAAAATGACCCAAGACTGTCCAAGGGTGCCAACAACATTGACTTCAGAGTTTTTCATCTTGTCTGTGACTCCCTGGCCATTCCTCCCACTAACATCCTCAACCACTCCCTCTGCACAGGGTCCTTCCCTGAAGCATGGAGGTGCACCATTATGAAACCTCTTCACAAATCCAGTCCCAAGGATCTAGTATCCAACTACCACCCCATCACCCTTCTTGCTTCTCTCTCCAAAATTTAGATAAAATGGTCCACAGGCAAACCACAGAATTTCTCTCCAAATACAACCTGCTCAAGGAGGCCCAGCATGGGTTCCATGCTCACCACAACACCAAAACTGCCCTCATCAAGTTCACCCACTCCATTGACAAAGCCAACAATGAAGGCCTCTACACTGGTGCTGCATTCGTAGACCTCACCAAAGCTTTCGACCTTGTTCAATCAATCAATCATTCAAACTTTTATTTATATAAGGTGCCCTTCCAAAGCTCAGGTCACTGTTACATTATAACATTAAAAACTCACCACATATCATAAAACACATATAAAAACATATTAAAACACATCCACATAAATTCAAAATTCAATACATTCCTGAGAAGGCCTGGTTAAATAGATATGTCTTTAGAAGATTTTTAAAACCCTCTATGGTCTGGCTTTCTCGTATCTGGAGAGGTACAGAATTCCACAGGGTAGGAGCCATAAAGTCGAAAGATCTTCCTCCCGATGTTTTAAGGGAAACCCTGGGAACCTCTAGCAATCCCTTGCCAGAGGATCGGAATGAGTGGAAGGGACAGTAAGGACACAGGAGCTCTTTCAGCATCCTTGAGGTAATCCCCCACTGTACTGGCAACCAGTGCAGATCATGCAGCACAGGTGTAATATGACTGGATCTAGAAGCTCCAGCCAGCAACCTGGCCATCGCGTTCTGCACTAGTTGCAAACGGCGGATGTCTACCGCTGGTAGCCCTTGGTAGAGGGCACTGCGATAATCAAGACGACTGGTGACAATGGCGTGGACCAAGGTCAGAAGATCTTTGGGTGGGATCAGATGCTTCACCCAGGCTATGTTCCTAAGATGGTAATAGGAAGATCTGACTACAGCTGAAACCTGCGCCCTCGAGGTCAGGCCTTCATCAAAAATAATGCCCAGGTTTCACACCTGGCTAGAGGCAATAAGCGGGATCCCACCAAGATTTACTCCTGACAGTTTTCTCGTGCATGGCCCTATCATCCTATGGCAAGGGTCCACAACCAATACCTCAGTTTTTCTGGAATTCAACCAAAGCCAACTGACACTCATCTAGTTCTGAATCTCCAGTAGGCAGTTATTAAACACTGTAACTGAATCTAAGTCCTGGTCGGGTACAAAGGACATGTACAGTTGAGAATCATCAGCATGGCAATGAAAGCTCAAACTGCACTGCCTTATAATGTCCCCTAATGGAAGCAAATACACTGCGAATAACAAGGGGGACAACACCGAGCCCTGTGGAACCCAGCAGGGCAGTCTATGAGGGCCAGAATAAATTCCCGACACCACTCTTTGAGACCTACCCTCAAGGAAGGACTTAAACCAACTATGGACCACCCCTCTCAGTCCACAGAAAAACCACAGGCACTCCAGCAGTACCCCATGGTCCACAGTGTCAAATGCTGCTGAGAGATCAAGGAGAACCAAGATTGAATGGGCTCTCCGATATCTTGCCATCAGAAGGTCATTACATACCCTCACCAGGGCCATTTCAGTGCTATGCCTTTTTCTGAAGCCAGACTGGAGAGGGTCGTGGATATTGTGGTTGGTCAAATGACCCTCCAGCTGCAGTGTGACCACCTTCTCAATAACCTTCCCAACAAAGGATAGGTTCGAGATTTGTCTGTAGTTAACTGGGCAGTCGGGATCAAGGGAGGGTTTTTTTAACAGGGGGCAAACTACTGCCTCCTTTAAGGGATCTAGAAAGATCTCTCTCTCCAATGAAACTTCCACTATCCCAGCAAGGACCAGGCCAATGACCTCTACACACCCCACTAGTAGGCGTGTAAAGCCTGGGTCCAAACTACAGTAGGTTGGCCGCAGAGTCTGGATGATCCTCACTATAGCCATGACTACTGGTTGGCTGAAGGTGGACCAGATCGGCTGGGCATTAGTACCATCCGGTTGACTAGTGCAAGGACCAATGGGAAGGCACTGGCTGATCTCATTCCTGATGGTGGACACCTTATCAGAAAAGAACTGCGCAAAATCCTCACACTGTTTTTGTGACAATGCTCGACCAGAGTGAAGACAGGCTGGATTGCACAGTCTGTCCACAGTCTGTAAGAACTGGGCTGGTCTGTTCTTTGCTGTAGCAATTTCCCTGGACAGGAACTCTGCCTTCTTATGGGAAATGGCTGATTGATAGACATTGCAATGGTCCATCAATCTAAGTCTGTCCACCTCCAGGTGAGTTTTCCACCAGTGTCTTTCCAACCTTCACCCCGCCTCTTTAATTTGCGGATTTCCCTATTAAACCATGAGGCACCCGGATAAGAGGTAAGAAGACAAACATGAGAAAGAGCAATGATATCCAGTGCCTCAGTAACAGCCTTATTATAGGCTGACACAAGAGGCCCTGGATCAGTGCTATCCCGTGGAAATCCCAAGAGGTCCAGCACTGCCATTAGGCCTTCTGAGGTAACTCTTCTTAAAGGGTGGAACTGTACCAACTCCCTTGGGGCAGGCCTATTTCGTGGGGCCTGCAAACTGAATCTCAGGAGGCGATGGTCAGACCATCCGACGGGCTCCACCTCCATATCAGAAGTCTCCATCCCCAGGTGAAATACCAAGTCCAATGAATGTCCTTTCTTATGAGTAGCAGTGGTAACAACCCATGTTAGGCCCAATGAATCCATCAATTGGAGGAGGTTCTGTCCAAACGGTGAGAGTTCGTCGGCCCAGGTGTTGAAATCCCCTAAGATCAACCATCTGGAAGACTCCAACACCTTGTCGGTGATGAAGTCCACAACCTCCTTCAAGAAATCCCTCCCATCACCTGGTGGATGGTAAATGAGAAGAATCCTGTAGCCTACACCTGCTCCCATTATACATTCAAAGGCATTGGTAACCTCAACTGGTACCTCCATGATACCCAGTTCCTGTCTAAAACAGACTGCAACCCCTGCGCCCCGACGATCCACTCTCAGGCAGTGAATCACTGAAAACCTGGCTGGAAACACAGATTCCAAAATGGGGCCAGCATTGCCATCAAGCCAGGTCTGCAGATGCCACAAGATCTGCAATAATTGCTGCTTTATTTTTCATTGACCTGGCATTTCTTAACACTGCCCAAAAGGGACTGGAGTCCAGGGGTGACCCCACTTCCTGCCTGATGAAATCAGAGCCCTTGGGTATGGGCACAAGACAAGGAGAACCTTGTTCCTGTGTCCATTTCATCCCAGGATGCCTCCTGGTCCTCACTATCTCAGTCCGTCTGCTCTTTTCCCATCCCCCTCAAGAGTTCCAGGATCTCCTATTCCTTCTGCTCCCTCATCCCCTTAAAATATCAAGGGCATGACATCTGAAATAAACATCATGAAGTCCTCCTCTAAACCCTGGCTGTCCTCCATTTCTCACCAGAGGTCTGCCTCTGGTTCAAGGAATACCTAACGGATAGATCCCATTGCACCATTATTGGTGGTGTCCTCTCTGAATCCTGCTCCATCAAATACAGTGTTCCCCAAGGGTCCATCCTGGGCCCTCTGCTCTTCTTTCTGGTCATTAACTCTCTACCTGACATCTGCACCTCCTCTGAACTCATCCTCTATGTCGTTCATGCAGCCCTTTTCTGTCAGGACAAAAACCCCACCACTCTCATTAACAAACTCCAGTTCGATTTCAGCAGACTACATACCTGGTTCCTGTCCAAAGGTCTAGTACTCAGCTCCAAAAAAACTAAGTTCATGATTTTCTCCAGCCCCACAAACCCCTTGGCTTTGACCTTCTCCCTCTCCCTCTATGACAATCTTGGTAACTCCATTGAAAAAGTCAGTGAATTCAAGTACCTTGGGTTACTCCTGGATTGCCACCTCAATTTTGATGCTCACACTAGCCTCACAATCAAAAAAGTCCACCAACGCCTCGGTATCCTCCCCAGAACTAAGCATTACCTTAAAAGGGAATCCAAATCCCTCCTAGTTTCCAGCTTCCCACTTCTTGTCTTTGACTATGGTTCTCTTGCCTCCCTCCCCACCTCTCCAGCAACAATTTCTCCAGACTCTGAAGGTCCTACCAGAATGCTATGTTTTGCCTCTGGCCTCCCTAAACTCACACACCACTGTGACCTTTATCAGCTCACTGGTCAGCCCTCGCTTGAGGCCCACCTCAACTGCAAGATGGCCACCTTCTTCTTCAAACTCTCACGTGGGCTGCTCCCTGATTGCCTCATCTCTCTCTTCCAGACAGCTGTCACCACCAGTACCACTAGACTGTCCTCCACTCTCTCTTTCACAGTTCCTTTCTCCTGGACCACTCAAGGACAGAAAACATTCTCCTTTATGGGACCCAAGCTCTTTAACTATCTCCCCCAGAATCAAAACTCTGTCCCTCCACAGGTGCCTTCAAACAAAATATCAGGTGAAATTTCTCCCTCACACACTCCGGCACCTGCTTACAGCCCTAATCTGGCTCCTCTACTGCACTGTTTTCCCCTCACCCTCTGGTAATCCACCTCTGGCACGTACCCTCTCTTTCTAGCACTTGTCATACTGTTACTCCACCTCGGCTAGGTTGTTGATTGCACTTAAATGTTTTTTTCTCACTGTTTATTATATTATTGTGAAACACTCACAGAATGCTAATGTCACCTTTGTGTTTGTTAATCACCCAGGATAGTTCTTGGTTACCCTTTTGTCTATACTGTCCTGATTGGATATGTACCTTGGTGTTAACCCTAGCTGTAAGTTAACGTTTCAGCCTATGTCATGTCCCATGATTGTTGTATGTAACGGGACATTTGTGTAAATGGGCAGCAATGCTCACATGCATTTCCAGTATAACCAATAAAAATGAAATGAAAAAAAATGAATGAAGGGTGCTGAGTGACCTCTGAGTGCTGGGCTGTGTGAGACGACAACTGAAGATCAGTGTGTGTCCTTCAGTGGAGGAGTACAGACTAGAATATCGGTGACAGTCTCTAACGGTCAAGACACCAGACCCACCTGATATAAACGGTGAGTCCCAGAATGGTTTAATCAAGCCCAGTGGAAAATGTAGCACTAGAGAGCTCTCCTCGGTAACTGTGAGTACAAACAGGACATGCTCTGCATTCTGCAACCTGTGTGTGTTTCCTGATTTGGGTTTACAATCGGATGTTGAGTTTTGGATTACAAATACCTCACGTTTGGAGATTGGACATCCATTTAAGCAATTGCATGGCCTGTGGGATTTGGGTAAAATACAACTGGTGTGTTTAAAGTGCAAGTGCACCAATGCTGGCCAACCCAGAGCAACATCTACAAGCCTTCAACGATTCTACACTGGGTGCCCAGGGACTGCCGCATGGGAGCTTCCATTTCATCTAAAAGTAAAATCCTGGTATCAGGTGGGAATGGGTTGCAACCTCCAGTATAATAGGTTTACCAAAGGGGATTACGTTGTGTAACAGCTGGTTAAGAATGGAACTGCACCTAGTTGGGCCTTGTTAATGGCAGTTACTGGCATCGTGTTTTACCACTATCCCATTCTGGGTTTGCCAAAACAGTGGCATTTACCATTTGTCTACCCCACCTACTGTATGTTGGATACCGAGACTGGGCTGGTCAGCTAAAAATACTGCATGCCTAACAGTTTTTCTCTTGCAGGATTCTTGGAGCTGTAACAAATCTGTGTTGTTTCTGCTAAATTGGTATTGTTATTGTCCTACCATGATTTTGTATTGCATTGTGGGGGAAGGCCACTCTGAAAGGTAGGTGGGCAGGTGTGGCTTCCCAAAGGGTTGTACCCTGCTACCAGCTATTCCACAAAGTCATATTCCCTGGGTGTAGGCACCACAGATAGAAAGGTTACAAACCCCTAAGCCCAGTGAGCTGTCACAGCTCAGTCATCTAATCGGTGGCTGAGCAAGGTGGGGTTGTACCCATAAACCCCCCCTTACACTAGGTCTTTCTGTCAAAATTTCCACTGTATTGATAAATGGAAAATGTATTGATATGGTGCAACCATGTCAACCAAAATCTAGTTGGGAACCATAAGTGCTTGGAGCTTAGGAGTTGTAGATGGCTAGCAAAGACTGCCAGTGGAAGTGTTGGAGTGAAAACAGTAGGGGGCTTCAAGCACGCATGGAATAGACATATGGGGTTATTAGTAAATAGGCAGGAAGGAGAGAGGGTTTCTGGAGATCAGTTAGGGTCTGTGAAGAAGGACTAGGCAGAGACCATCTGGGCAGACTGGGAAGGCCAAGTGGTCCAACAAATTCTGTGTTTCTATGTGAATGGCTAGGAACTTTTTTTTAATGAAAGCTTGGAGACAGGTCAACACAGTTTAATTACAGTATATCAGTACACTTATAATGTATTGATAAACTAGAAATGTACTTTTACTATACCAATATACTAGGAATGCTCATCCCCTATACTGACAGAAAAGTAGTTTTAATACGTCAATAGGGTGTTAATGTACTTACACTATATATATATATATATACACACACACTAGTAATGCACTTACACTATATTAACAGAAAAGCATTTAAATTCCATCTGTCAATATTGTAGAAGTGCATTATTAGTATGTCAGTATAGTGATTGTGTCTAACCAGTATAGAGATACATTGAAAATGTATCAATATGATGTATTCATGTTGACCTGGCTCAAAGCTTTCATTTAAAACAAAAACATTTTTCAGCCCTAATGTTCATAAAGTTAACTCTTTTTAAAGATAATTTCTTTAAAGGGTTAATTTTGGAACTATGAGGATTAGAAACTTAGGCCATAATTCAAAGTAGCAATTGTTTATACTGGAAAATGTGCAAAACATTTTCCCAGCTCTGCCAGCATAGAACATTGCTGTACTGAGAAGTAAGTCTCTGTCCCCACGTTGCAGATACTAAAGCAATAAAACATGGCAGGGTGTGTACTGTGGTGGAATGACAACATGCTTTGGGTGGGTTAAAGCACAAGTGCTTCCACCACTTGAGAAGTGCCATTATCCCACTACAACTTACCCTGGAGTGCCTTATTGTGATTATGAAATGAATACATTAGAAACAGGAAATAAACACATTCTTAAGTTTATATTTTATTTAAATTTTAGAAAATGGGCTTCACATTTCAGGCTATGTGACTGGCTGAGAGTCATGCCAATCTGGTACATTAAATACCAGTAGAGCTCTGCTAAAAGAAAGTGCCAGTATTAGCAAGGCAAATTTAATTTTTCCAGGTGCCCAATCCCGGAGGTTCTAGGCACCATACATATAAATACAAGACTATTAATAAAATAAAAAACATATAAATTACAACAATAATTAATTAAATAGGCCACATAGAATAAGCAAGACCTGAGTTAAAAGCAATGACTAAAAGGGCTATCCCAGGGATATGATCTAGCAGACAGTGTCGGAGAAGGCCTAACTGAGCAAGAGGGTCTTGAGGTGGGCCTTGAATACTTCAACTGAAGAGGCCTCCCTTACAGATGGTGAAAGAGAATTCTACAGGATGGGGCTGGCGACACAAAACGCTCTGTTGCTGGCAGTTTTTAGCCTCATCCTGGGAACTGTAAGAAGGCCCATAGAGGAGGAGGAACGGAGGGAGCGGACCAAGGCAGCAAGTGTAAGAAGGTCAGACAAGTATCCAGGGTACAGCCAATGTAGGGCTTTAAAGGTGAGCAAGCCCACCTTGAAGAGGATCCTCCACCTTACTGTCAGCCAGTGCAGTTCACACAGCACCAGGGTGATGTGGCAGGATTTTGACTATCCCGTCAACAACCCAGCGGCTGCATTCTGCACTAGATGCAACTGGCACAGGGTACCTCCTGAGACCCTGAGTTAGAGCGCATTACAGTAATCAAGCCTTGACATCATGAAGGCATGTACCAAGGCAGCGAGGGCCATGGGTGGAACTAGGGGCTTGATTCTGGTGATATTCCTAAGATGGTAACAGCTGGTCCGGACAACAGATAACGCATGAGCTTCAAATGTCAATCCACTGTCCAAGGTCACACCAAGATCATACACCCTAGAGAAGGCCTTCAATGGCACAGACCCCAGGAACAAACCTGTTGCTTCACCAGAGGCCATCCTATCATGCCCTCTGTTCAACTCCACCACCAGTACCTCTGTCTTATCAGGCTCAGTCACAACCAGCTAAAGGCCATCTAGTCATTGATCTCAGTAAGACATTTATTTAGCACTTCCACTGCATTGGATGTCCCAGGGCAAAGGAAAGATACAGTTGGGTATCATCCACATAGCAATGAAAACCCAAGCTGCATTTCCTAATGAGCTCTCCCAAGGGCAGCATATACATGGCAAACAACATTGGTGACAAGACCAAACCCTGAGGTACTCCACATGACAGGAGGCTAGGGGAGGAGGAAAAATTCCCCATCACTACCCGTTGCCTCCTATTCGCGAGATAAGACTGAAACCAGCAGATGACAGTGCCAGCAAGTCCACAAAATTCCCTCAGGCAGTTGAGCAACACACAATGGTTTACCATGTCAAAAGCTGAAGACAGGTTGAGAAGAACAAGAATTGTCCCCTCTCCTCAATCTCTAGCCCTGAGGAGGTCATTGTGCACCTGAACTAATGCAGATTCCGTGCTATGTCTTGCACGAAACCCTGACTGGAGGGGCTTGTAAAGATCAAAGGCCATGAGGTGCTCTTCAAGCTGCAGCAACACAACCTTCTCAACAACCTTCCCTAAGAATGGGAGGTTGGAGATTAGGTGGTAATTCAACTTGACGTTAGGGTCTAATGATGTTTTTTTCAGAAGAGGTCTGACCAGTGCGTCCTTCAAGGCATCTGGGAAGACCCCCTCTGAGATAGAGCACCGGACAATCAAGGTGAACACTGGGCCAATGGTGTCAACACATCCTATCAAGAATCGCGTCAGCACCGGGTCCCGTTCACAATATGTGTGCCTCAGCCTGAAGGCAACCTCAGTGACCTTGGCTACCTCCACTGGTTTAAACTCCCCCAACTAAGAGGAGTGCTATCCGGATGCTGAAGGTGACCACCATCAGCCACATTGTGGCTAGCTGGTGGAATGCCCCGCCAGATGGTGAACAGCCTGCCCGAGAAGAAACTAGTAAACTCTTCACATAAAGCATCAGAAAAGGCTTTTTTCGGCTGTAGAAAGGCTGGGTTTAGCAGCCTGGCCACAAGATAGCCAATTCAGTTAAGAAGGGGGATAAAACCTTTTATAGGTACATCAGGGAGTGAAGGAAGACCAAGAGAGGGATAGTGAGGGTTAATAAAGGGGAGAAGAGGTGGGCAGAGGGTGACTCTGAAAAGGCAGAGATACTGAACAAATACTTTTGCTCAGTATTCACAAAAGAAGCAGGGGAGGTACCTAAACCAAACAATAAAAGCACTCTGGACAGGGGGGTCAATACAAGTCTATTCACAGAAGAAAGGGTCATGAAAGAACTCCTAAAACTTAAGGTAGACAAAGCAATGGGGTCTGATGGGATTCACCCCAGAATTCTAAAAGAACTAAGGAGAGACCCAGCGACACCATTGACTACCCTTTTTAACAAATCGTGGGAGGATGGGGTGGTACCGGAGGACTGGAGTAGGGCAGATATGATTCCTCTTCACAAATGTGGGAACAAGGCAGAGGCAGAAAACTACAGACCTGTTAGCTTGACCTCAGTGGTAGGGAAAAGGATGGAATCACTTCTGAAAGAAAGAATTGTTGAGTACCTAGAGGCCAGCGGGGGCACAGGACCCAAGGCAGCATGGATTCACAACAGGAAGGTCATGTCAGGTGAATCTAATAAATTTCTTTGACTGGGTAACTGAAGTAGTAGACCAGGGAGGGGCTGTGGATATGGCCTACCTAGACTTTAGCAAGACATTTGACACAGTCCCACACAAAAGATTAATAAACAAGTTAGCCAGCCTGGGAGTGGGTCCCAGGGTGGTAGCCTGGGTAACAAACTGGCTGGACAGCAGGACCCAGAGGGTAATAGTAAACGGAGTACACTCTGAAGAAAGAGGGATTACTAGTGGGGTACCACAGGGTTTAGTATTGGGACCAGTCCTCTTTAGTGTCTTTATAGGAGACATTGCAGAGGAGCTGGAAGGAAAAGTATGCCTCTTTGCAGATGGCACAAAGGGTTGATACACAAGGGGGTGCAAAGGATGAGAAGGGACTTGGCAAGATTGGAGGAATGGTCAAAAATATGGTGACTTAGATTCAATGCAATAAAAGTGCAAAGTAATGCACCTGGGAAACAAAAACCCAGGGGAAGAGTACACAATGGGGGGAGGTACCAACAACAACACAAATGGAAAGGGACTTGGGGGTAGTCATATCAGATGACCTTAAGGTAGGCAAGCAATGTGAGAAGGCAGTAAGGAGGGCTGAGGAGATACTAGGATGTATAGGGAGAGGCATCACCAGTAGAAAACAGAAAGCTGTTATCCCTCTGTACAGACAGTTGGTGAGACCCCATCTGGAGTACAGCATACAGTTCTGAGACCCCATCTCTGCAGGGACATAGACAGGATGGAGGCAGTCCAGAGGAGGGAGACTACAATGGTGCAAGGTCTGCAACAGAAGCCATACAAAGAGAGACTAAAAGTGCTTAATATGTATACCCTTGACGAAAGGAGTGAGAGGGGGATATGACAGAAACTTTCAAGTGCTTCAAGGGAATCAACAAATTCCAAGACAGGAGCATCTTTCAGAAAAAGAGGTGTACAAGAACAAGGGGGCACAATTTGTAGATAGAAGGGGGACGGTTCAGGGGCAAAGTCAGGAAGTATTTTTTCACAGAGAGGGTGGTAGACACATGGAACCACCTTCCTGAGGAGGTTGTGGGGTCAAAAACAGTGGGGGAATTCACAAATGCATGGGACAGACATAAGGCAATTATAGTGAGGGGTAGGAGGAAGTAGGTTGTTGGGTAACTGGAATCTGTAGTAGTAGTAGTAGTAGTAAAAATCTTTATTTTCATACAGGAGATAGATGGAATGTTTACATCATTAGGACAAGGTCCTGTTTTTAAGATGTTCCTGTGAATTGGTAGTTCAAAATAAAACACAATACAAAATATTGTTAGTTATACAAAAAACAATAAATATACATACAAACAATACTATATAAAATACTGATTTACGCTGAAAGGGTTGACCAAATTTACAGATGCCCATAACCTTTTACATTAATCGGGTATATTCTGGAGATTTGTCAGGGTTTACTAACCATAACAGTTACATCGCACACTTAGTTCTGCTTTTAACTCAATTACAAAAGATTTAATATCTCCTGAAACTTTATTCGCAACAGGACCTATAGAGTTCCATATCGAACTTACTATTATAGGAAATCTAAGATTACTAAATTTATTTTTAAACCTTGGAAATACGAACTTCCTCAAGGTCGTAGGTCTTAAATTTAATTGATGTGACTGTTTCTCCAGTTTGGAATCCAAATAGAAAGTTTTGTTAACATTTATTACTTTATAAATCTGGGTAGCCCAGAGAATCTTTCTTTTGTTTTCCGAAGATAGCCCTCCTAATTCCTCATAGAGGCCACAATGATGGTAATTTTGGTCCTTCAATAATATGAATCTTGCCATACGATTATAAATTTTATCAATTTTGACTAACATACCCTTAGGAGCGAACCCATACACATGATACCATATTCAAGGATTGGGAGAAGTTGGGTTATTACAGTTTTCCTTATGTGTTTATTCATACAAAACCTAGTCAGACTAAATGCCCCATGTCTTTTATTAATTTTAGAAATAGTATCAGTTATTTGATAATCAAATTTTAATCTATCATCTATCCATACTCCAAGATATTTATATTCTGTGAACTGTTCTAGAACTCCATTTTCTGTTGTTTTTATTTTCACTACATAATTACTGTTTTCTGACTTGTTCCCACCTTTGTTAAATATCATTAATTTTGTTTTCTTGCCATTTACTATCAAGCCAGATCCAGATAGCCATGAACACATCCCTACAAAGTCAGCTTGTAATTTGGCTTCCATTATTTCAGGAGACTTACCACTTGCAATCAGTAGGGTATCATCCGCATACAATCGTATAGATGAATATCTCACCGAATTTACCAGTTGGTTTATGTATATTAAAAATAATGTGGGCCTCAATATGGAGCCCTGAAGGACCCCACTCTTTGAACCAGTATTTTTCCAGATAACTGTCCAGTTACAGATACCTGTTGAGTTCTGTTTTGTAGATAGAAAACAAACCAATTACATGGTTCCCTGCCCAAGCCTATATCATCCAGGCATTTACTCAATAGCCTGTGGTCCACGGTGTCAAAGGCCTTCGATAAATCCACAAACACCGCACCCACCAGCTGATCGTCCTCTAGTTTAGAGGCTATAATTTCCACAATGTCGGTGAGCGTGGTGTCCATGGAATATCCTTTATGAAAGCCCAACTGGAACACTGATAGAACAGAAAACCTCTCTAAAAAATCAACAATCTGGTCCTGAACCAGTCTTTCAAAGACCTTTGACACTGTGGAAAACAAGGCAATTGGTCTGTAATTTGAAGGGTCCAAAGCCCCCCTTCCTTTATAAACTGGAATAACCTTTGCATTTTTCCAGCAATGTGGAAAAATACCTTCCATCCGGCTCCAATTAAACAGTTTTGTTAACACTGGACTAATCACCTGGGTAGAATCTTTAAGAAAACATTTTTCTATCTGGTTCAAACCAGGAGCTTTTTCCTTTTTCAATTTTTTAGAGCATCCTTAACCTGTGTACAGGTAATGCATTTAAATCTAAATATTGATCTTCCAGAATTTTCATTTTTTAAACCTGAATCTCAATAAACTGGATTTGGAATTTCCAAGTCTGGTAAGTTTACAAAATACTTATTCAAGAAGTTTGCTGATTGTTTTGGAGATTGGGGGGACACCATTATGAAACATTTGTATAGGAGGCCCTTTGGCCAGAGGACAATCAAAGGACTTAATCAATGAGCAAATGTTTCTTGCATCAGTTGTTTCTGTAGATTTTGATTCATAAGAAAACTTGTTTTGCTTTCCTAATTTGAAGTTTTAAGGAATTTCTTGCCTTTTTGAATTTATCCCAATCTGTAGAATTTAAAGGTTTACTAGATAATTTCCACAATCTATTTTTTAAATGGATCTGCTTCTTTAACTTTTCAGAGATCTAAGGAACATGGGACTTCTTTTGCACACAGAGGGTAGGATATTCAAAGGGGTTGCGCATGGCGCACAGTGTTGTGCCATGTGCAACCCACTGATGCGCCCCAGCGCAATATTCAAAGGGGAATGTTGCACTGTGCAATTCCCAATGCACTGGGGTGCACCAGTAATGTATCCGGCACAAGTGCAGGGGCATGAAAATGCATATGTGGCACATCCCAATATTCAGCCTGGGATGTGCGGTGCATATGTAGGCACAAACCCACCTTGCGCCACACAGGGGGTGCAAAGATGTGCCTTTTAAAAGCAAGAGCATGTCTGGGGACACCCACAGGTGGGCTGCCATATTGCCGTGTGGCACATGGCAGTCACCTGCTGTGGGTGGCCACCCGATCTCCCCAGACACAGGCCAGGTATCGTGCCCCCTCCTCGCTCGATCGTGGGCATATAAATATATTATCCCTGGTGGTCCAGTGGACCCCACCCCATCACCCAATCATGGGCATAGTGTAAAACAATCCCTGGTGTTCTAGTGGACCCGAGCCCCTGCCCAGTCATGGGCAGAAATGAAATAAATTCCTTGGTAGTCCAGTGGACCCCAACCCCTTCCCAATCGTGGGCATAATTAGAAGTTCAATTTCCTGGTGGTCCAGTGGACCTGATCCCTGGCCCGATCATGGGCAAATAATGAAATTAAGAATGGTTCACATTTCGGGACTGTGTAGTACAGTAGGTAATCATGCCCATTGGCCCATGCAGTGGACCAATAGGTGTACAGCCGTACTGTATGCTGTCAGTCGGTGGGCGGCCGGGCGGCTTGCGGGTGAGGCTGCCACCCACCACTGACAAGGGAGAGTGGGGTGGCGGGTCTCAGTGGGGGGTGGGGAGGGGGTACTGCTGGACCACCAGGGATTTAATTTTATTATTTGCCCACACTCAGGCAAGGGATTGGGTCCACTGGACCACCAGGGAATTTCATTTCATATTATGCCCATGATCGGGCAGGGGGGCAGGTCCACTGGACTACCAGGGACTTTAATTACATTTTATGCCTGCGATTGGGCAGGGGAGCAGGTCCACTGGACACCAGGGATTTAATTATGATACGCTCACAATCAGGTGATGGGGTAGGGTCCACTGGACCACCAGGGATTTATTTATGTTATGCCCATGATCGAACGATGGGGTAGGGTCCACTGGACCACCAGGCATTTAGCTATGATATGCCCTCGATCGGGCGATGGAGAGCAGTCCACTGGACCATCAGGGATTTATTTATGATATGCTCATGATCGGGCGTTGGGGCACATTGCCCACCGAGGGGCAAGGGGCATTGGTCCCTGAAGACTGCAGCCTGGCAGGGCGCCAGGCACAAGTTGCCAGGGATCGACACACTGCATGCAAATAGGACCATAATGTCATGCAAATGGCCCCATTTGTGCCTTACATGCATTATGGCCTCATTTGCATGCCCAGCGCTGAATATTACAGTTGATGCACCTATCGCACCCGCACTTGCACTGGCACATCCCCCTGCTCCTCACTTGCCACTTGTGCTGGTGCAGTGCCACTGCACCGTGCGCAGTGTGGGTGGCCCCAGTGCCATATTCAACGGTGCTGAGCCATGGCACAGCACCGTTGAATATCGCCGAGACCATGCCCTGGCACATCCCAGTTGTGCTACACCCAGGCTTGCACCTCTGCCTGGCACAGTCTGAATATCCCACCCAGGATCTCAGAGAAGCTAAATCATTACAGGCTTCCTTAAACCACTTTGTAAATTCTTAAATCACTAAATCAAGCGAAGGGATTAAGAACAATCTGTCCCACTTGATTTTAGCCAATTTGGCCAACAGGGATTCATGTTATAATTTCTAAAATTCCTATGTTTAGATTTAGGTGGTATATGGACTTTAGGAATCTCTCTGTCTACTATTTTAAATACACAACTTATTGAGCAGTGGTCCCCCAGAATTGGTTGATCTATTTTTATGAATTCTGACTAGAATTTCCCTGTCAAAAATATTAAAGGAAAACTCCACCCTCATATCTTCTAAATGTTATTTGTTTCCATGTCAATAGACAACTCTTTTCATGTAGCTGTTAAGGATGTATGCAAATGTTTTAGTCTGTTTTTACAGTTCATACTAGGCCCTGTGACTGCCCTGGGAGTCTCCATTTCATAGCTTACCATTTCTGCAGGGGGAGGACTCACAAGGGGAGGCCCAAATGAGAACTCCACTGTGCAATGATCAGACCAAATGACCCAATCAGTCTTGCGGTTACTGACCTCAAGCCCCAGTGAGAAAACCAGGTCCAACATGTGGCCGCCCTGGTGGGTAATGGAAGAAATTTCTTGCAACAGTCCCAGAGATGACATTCTCTGTAGGAGTTTATAACCTAGCCTAAAAGATTCATCATTGGCCCAAACATTGAAGTCCCCCAGAACTAAACATCTGTGGGACTCCAGTGTTTCACCGACGACGATGAAGTCGGCTACCTCATGCAAGAATTCACCCGCCACCCCATGGGGGTGGTAAATCAAGAGAATCCTGCAGCCTGCACCTGGACCCCCACATACAGCCACACATTTGAAGGAACCCAGTTTTTCCACTGGGTGCACAGTGAAGCCAAGTTTTGATCTAAAACAGATGGCCACTCCGCCACCCCTGTGCTCCACTCTGGGGCAGTGCTCTACCGAGTACCCCGGGGGATGGCGGCCTCTAGAACCATGCCAGCACTGTCACCCACCCAGGTCTCAGTAATGCATGCCAGATTGACTAAGGAAACCAAGTCCACTATGATTGTGGTCTTTTTCCTTATTGATCTGGTATTGCAAAGCACTGCCCTCAGGGGACTGGTGGATAGTGTAGCCTTCTGGTTACTAGCCCACTCGGTCTGGTGAGAACCCTGGGGAGAGTAACCAAGCACATCTGGCCTCTCCCTAGGATCTGTCGACACCCAGGGTGCCTTCTGCATCCGATAACCTCAATCCTACCCCCACCTGAAATGTACGAGGCACCCTGCCATAGTCGATCAATGTGGGACCTCTTAATCCCAACCGCCCTATAGCGATGTGCTGTGGTGGAGGAAACTGGGAGGTCAGTAAAGGGCCAAAGGTAGAAAAACTGAGACACCCCATACACAATCCTAGCCTGCCCCAAACCTATCCGACTTCCCCAGACACATACTATCCAACCAGAAAGCCCCCATAAACAGCTAGCAAACTACCAATCACACAGTCACACAACTAATACAAAACAGACCTAACCAATCACGCCACACAAGCCCCCACTCAAACTAAAAACCCCATACCCCAGAATCAACTCCCACCCAGCATCTCAAAGGAAGGCAAGAAACAATAGTAGGCAGCAATTCAGTTCAGGAGAGCAATGCCCATATATCCCTATGTAATAGAGCCCAACTGAGACAGGGCAAAGTTATTGTCTGTAACGGACGACAGTCAACAAAAGTGGAAATTCTTCACTGTCCATTAGATCAGAGATGGAGAGCCCTCTCACTGACTCAGGGCAAGATCTTATACGTGAAGTAGCTTAGATTAGAATACTGAAAAAAGGAGTGTTCCTGGGAATTGCCACCTCAGCTGCTCTCATCAACTTACAGGGGCCCAGCAACAGTTACAATTGCCAGATATTGATTAGTCCAGATGATCACCATTCAGTCCAGCCCCCCCCCAATAATAATCCAGTGGGAGGCAGAAAGAGGCTGCAGGCTGATGAAAAGGTCTCAAACTCCGGCAGTCAGCAGATGGTAGAAACAGGCCGGTGGAATGAAAACTGGTCCAGGGTCATTCGGCATAGATTACAGCCGCAAACTCGAATATTTGTCCCAGGAAATGAACACGGCGATGCCCTCTGCATTCTCCCAGGGGTGGGGGGAGTCTGAACAGCAACACAGCACAAACCAG